>CM038672.1:81824641-83204839 GCA_021605145.1 Aegilops bicornis | reverse complement strand
CAACAACTTTATTATTGCCTCTAGAGCATATTTCCTTCAAAACCCTGCCCACCTTCTCCAGCGGCGGCCGGGCAGATCACAAGAATGGCGGCGCGGCCACAGTGTCTTCCCGGCAGGGCCAGCCGGATTTCCGCCCTACACGACCATGTTGCACTGCCACTTGTGGGCACGCATGGTGGTGCCTTGAGTGACGGCAGGGGCGGCATGACCGGCGACGAGATCTATCGGAGGGTATTGCACGTGCGCGCATCCACGGTGACGGGGGACGGCTGGGAGGCTTCCATGGCGGGGAAGAATGGCCGGGGAAGATGGACCAGAGCGGGCGGTGGTTGGGCAATGGCGGCTAGGGGGGAGGGAGCGGGAGCGACCGCGCGGAAATTTCCCTCGCGCCAAATCTCGCTGCGGATAGGGGGCGAGCTCGGGTCGGCCTCCCACCCCGTGAATCTAAAGGTTGAGGGCGAACTTTTGCCGTGCCCCGCAATTTTTTGTACGGGTCAGACGCGTTTGCGAGATCTGATCGGGCAGCATTTTTCGCGCGGACCCGTATTTTGACGGTTATTTTGCGGATCGGGGCATTATACGGGGTCTGCTAGAGATGCTCTTACACTTTTCATTATTTTTATTAACACACACATTCGAGCAAATTGGATAAGCAACGTTGGAAGCTAGAATGTAATGTGAACATTTTGGGCAAGCATCTTGGGTGAAGGACATCACACTAGCTAATAAGAAACATAAGATGGATGGAGGAAAAAAACACATATTGAAAAGAGTTGTAGGAAATTGTATTAATGTGTTTTCAGCTTGTCTTTTCTGTGCGGGGCGGGGAGCCCCTTGTCTTTTCTGGGTTTTTTTTCTTCTGTTTTTAGCTTTTTTTTTAATAATTCAGGATTTCAGAAAAAGTTGCAAAATTGTTGAATTGTTCGTGAGTTCAAAGATTGTTCGTGATTTGAAAATTGTTCAGGAAATGATAAATGCTCACGGACTAAAAAAATGTTCGCAATTTCAAAAATAAATGTTTGGCTATTCATTTTTTACAATTTAAAAAATGTTCACAATATTACATTTTGAAAAAAAAATCACCAGCTTCAGAAAAAATCAAAAAATGTTCACATTTTCCAGAAAATGTACACAATTTCTAGGAATATTCTTAAATAGGAAATATGTTCATGATTCAGAAAAATGTTCATGAATTTAAAAAAAACTAGGATTTCAACAAAAATGTTCATGATTTCAAGAAAATGTTCATGATTTTGAAAAGATGTTCAACTTTTCCAAAAAAAATCAAAATTTTATAAAAACTGTTCATCTATTCAAATAAAATGTTCGCGGATTTGTAAAAAAGGTTCGAGAATTTGATAAATGTTCCACTTTCGAAAAATGTTCACGATTTAATAAAAAATAAAACAGAAAAGAAAATATAAAAAGGGAAAAAAGAAAAAGGAAAAGAAAGAAAAAAACGAAAGAAAACCAGAAAAACCCGATTCAGGGAGAACCTTCCCAAAACCGGTTGCGGGTGAAACCTCGAAATGGGCCGGCCCATTGAAACAACATCATGCAGGGGGTATGCGCTATGTCGCTTCGCAACGACCTACGCGCTTTATAGGAGCTGCGGTACATGAAACTGAAACGTCGTTTGTCCAGCCTACCAGATACGAGAGTTACACGACAGTTAGGTTTGGTTTTCGGTTAACTGTGTTAGAAACCGAATCTACTGAAGTTAGTTCGGTTATTAGAGATGAAAACCGAAATTACATATAGCAGACCCTTTTTGGGTTTCAACGTCAGTTTGGTGTTTGGTCTGTCGGTTTTTATGCCCATCACTACCTAATACACACATGGAATACAAGAAGTCGAGCACAATCCTCTCCAAAGTTCCAAATAGATGGTATTATCGACCTAGAAAACCACTATACATCTTGTATGCTATAAGTGGTGCGCTGATCACCGGGCAAGTAAGTTGCGTTGGTCTTTTGGCCAGATATGCAATTTGTTGGACGGATATGCTCTACATGTTGGTCATTTGACCGGATATGCTTCATGTGTTGGTCATTTGACTGGATATGCAACTTGTTGACAGTGTTTTTCTTTGTAGCCCTCTGGTGTGTGCAACTTATTTTTGAAGTGGGAAAGAGGAGGTTTGTCCTCATGCATTGTTGGTTGAAGTTGAATGAGGCACCCAAGTGCCAACTATTCATTGTCAACTCCATCAAGACCGCCAGCATTGGCACCGAGGAAGAAGCAGGTGATTCAACCGACCCAGCAAAAGAGTCACCAAAAAGGTTAGAAGAGGGTTTCGGGTAACGAAGTGGGATGAGGAGAAGGAGGAGCGAGAAAGGGCGGCTACCAAGATGATGGAGAGGTTTGAAAACGTCTTGGCGAAGAAGGAGGAGACATGTATCAAGTGCTCCAACGTGAAGGAGGAAAAGACGACTGAGAGGTTTGACATCTTAATGGCGGCAACCGAGAAGAAGTTCAAGCTTGAAAAAAGAAGGGTTGAGTTCGCGGCCTCTCTAGAGGATACAAAGATGTTGACCATGAAGATGGACGAGCTGGATGAGGATGCGTTGATCATTGTGCATGCCGTCTGTGTCAAGATGGTGAAGCGCTTGTCAACCAAGCTGGAGGCGACCGAGAAGGAGGCGGATACTTTTGTGATTGGGTGCTTGTAAAAACTATGAACATCCGCCCCTATTTAATTGTGATCGAGCGCTATGAAAACCGCACTTTAACTTTCTCTAATATTGATATGCATTAAAAATTAAAATGGCCGGATTTTACGAAGATTTAGAGAATATGATTGGATGACGGACTTTCTATGAATGGACTGTTGGGGAACGCAGTAATTTCAAAAAAAAACCTACGCACACGCAAGATCATGGTGATGCATAGCAACAGAGGGGAGAGTGTAGTCCACGTACCCTCGTAGACCGTAAGCGGAAGTGTTATGACAACGTGGTTGATGTAGTCGTACGTCTTCACGATCCGACCGATCCTAGTACCAAAAGTATGGCACCTCCGCGATCTGCACACGTTCAGCTCGGTGACGTCTCATGAACTCTCGGTCCAGCTGAGTGTCGAGGAAGAGATTCGTCAGCACGACGGCGTGATGAGATGATGATGAAGTTACCGGAGCAGGGCTTCGCCTAAGCACTACGACGATATGACCGAGGTGGATTATGGTGGAGGGGGCACCGCACATGGCTAAGAGATCAATGATCAACTTGTGTGTCTATGGGGTGCCCCTGGCCACGTATATAAAGGATGGAGGGAGGAGGAGGCCGGCCCTCATAGGGCGCGCCCAAAGTGTGGAGTCCTACTAAGACTCCCTAGTCCTAGTAGGATTCCATCTCCCACATGGAATAGGAAAAAAAGGAAAGGAGAAGGAGAAGGAAGGAAGGGGGCGCCCCCTTTCCCTAGTCCAATTCGGACCAGTCCATGGGGAAGGAGCGCAGCCACCCTTGAGGCCTTTCTCTCCTTTCTCGAATGGTCCATTAAGGCCCAATACGAATTCCCGTAACTCTTCGGTACTCCGAAAAATACTCGAATTACTCGGAACCTTTTCGATGTCCGAATATAGCCTTCCAATATATCATCTTTACGTCTCGGCCATTTCGAGACTCCTCGTCATGTCTCCGATCTCATCCGGGACTCCGAACAAACTTCGGTCATCAAATCACATAACTCATAATACAAATCATCACCGAACGTTAAGCGTGCGGACCCTACGGGTTCGAGAACTATGTAGACATGACCGAGACTCATCTCCGGTCAATAACCAATAGCGGAACCTAGATGCTCATATTGGTTCCTGCATATTCTACGAAGATCTTTATCGGTCAAACCGCATAACAACATACATTGTTCCCTTTGTCATCGGTATGTTACTTGCCCGAGATTCGATCGTCGGTATCCTCATACCTAGTTCAATCTCGTTACCGGCAAGTCTCTTTACTCGTTCCGTAATGCACCGTCCCGCAACTAACTCATTAGTCACAATGCTTGCAAGTCTTATAGTTATATGCATTACTGAGAGGGCCCAGAGATACCTCTCCGATACACTGAGTGACAAATCCTAATCTCGATCTATGCCAACTCAACAAACACCATCGGAGACACCTGTAGAGCACCTTTATAATCACCCAGTTACGTTGTGACGTTTGGTAGCACACAAAGTGTTCCTCAGGTATTCGGGAGTTTCATAATCTCATAGTCAGAGGAACATGTATAAGTCATGAAGAAAGCAGTAGCAATAAAACTGAAACAATCATAATGCTAAGCTAGCGAATGGGTCTTGTCCATCACATCATTCTCTAATGATGTGATCCTGTTCATCAAATGACAAAACATGTCCATGGCTAGGAAACTTAATCATCTTTGATTAACGAGCTAGTCAAGTAGAGGCATACTAGGGACACTCTATTTGTCTATATATTCACACATGTACTAAGTTTCCGGTTAATATAATTCTAGCATGAATAATAAACATTTATCATAATATAAGAAAATAAATAATAACTTTATTATTGCCTCTAGGGCATATTTCCTTCATGGACAACTATGTTCGTTTTAGATGTTCACAGTAGGGTCCCTGTCGAGGGCTTCAGACCTTTTTTAGCACATGCAAACACTCATACAAACGCCTACATACTCACACCTATAGACGCACACATGCACACCCCTATGAGCACCTTTGAAAGACTAAGACGTCACATCATCTTGAGATTGATGACGTCTTTGTAGAGAATGACTCCTCCAACTGAACGCACATCATCAGAAGACCTGAAATAAATCCAAAAAATATGAGCATCTGTGTCAAATCTTAAACCCTGATAGACTGAATGTCACTCTTCTCCCAACCATCCAACCACATATATTTGTTCGCTGAGAGCATCTACAATCGGACATGGCAAATCCGACCCATTAAACATACGCGGGCGCGCCCGGGCATGTCCGCAAACACTGGCCGATCAAGGCTCAAATTTTCCTTCTCACAACCGGACACCTCAATTAGTATACCTCAAATCCATTCAACTCATGCAATTACGTAAACGATGCATTACACACATCGTTCGCCTACTACATCACTAACATGACATCGGACTACCCAAATCTGGCATGTTTATCTATGGTGGAGAAGATAATCCTCGGATGCCCTTGCTCTTCCCGGCGCCATTGCCGCCCATCTCGCGGAAGTACCGGTCGAAGATGCACTAGGGATCGGGACCGACGTGACGGACGTGCCCGAGCACCCCATATCCACCCCATATTTAATATGAGACCTTCGGTCAGTCCGGCCATTTGAGATCCATTTAGGACGCCCATCTAAGTCGCATTTTCGTGACAGTGTTGTGCCTTCCTTCGGGACGTTTGAGGCGCCCGGTGTAGATGCTACGAAGGCTTCGGAGGTTAAAAAAAAGGCTTCGGAGGTGTGACAGCGTTTGTCCGCGAGCTCGACCCTCCAGCGTGCACGTCACCATCTCCCCGATTCTACAGAGAAGGGCACCGCAAAAAAAAAAAAGGTGGGGCGGAAGAAAATCTCGCCGCTTTCCCTTTTTTATTTCGCGCGCGCCATAACGCTGGCGGCGGAGCTCTGACCTCGCCTCGCCGGAGGATAATCCCCTCACCGTCCCTCCTCTCCTAAAAGCACCCTAATCCCGGGCCGAGAGGACCTCAGCCGGCGCGCCTCTCCGTTTCCTTCTCTTGTTCGCTCTGCGCGGCTGTGGGCGAGACCTCCCAGTAGCACCGCAGCGATGTCGTCGGCGGCGGGGACACCCTCGGACGGCGGAGGGGATAGGCCGTGGCAGTCATACCACACCGCCTACACCAACGCCAAAGCTGGTAAAAACTGCATTCCCCCTCTTTCCTGGCTTAAGATTGCGCCGGTAGGGTTTGAGCATGTACAACGTGGCACTGGTATTTATTCTCCTGTCACGTTGCATTAGGAATGGAGGGAGTTGACAGAGAGAAGGTGCAGAAGGTGATCTATGAAATGAGCAAGGGTTCTAAATATTTCGAAAATGAGCAGAAGAAGGAGGCGATTACCAAACTTAAAATTGAGCATCTGCGCGCACAGTGTGCAAAGTTATCTGATAATGACATATCACATTTTCAGAAGGTACGAGGCAGCAATTTTTTTGTGCTAACTTTATTTGTTGGTTGTTATTTTGTGATGCACCGTGCTCAAATACCGATCTGTACTGCCCTGTTATTATGCCCCAACATCTGTGCATTTATGCTTGTCCCCCCCCCCCCCCCCCCCCCAAACCTAGCTGATGAACTATTCACCATAGAGCTCAACTAAAATACAGCATGCTGTTTGATTCTTGTAGTGTACTATCGAATGATCAATTCACCAGCATTTACTTCTGTACCTGTGCTGTCTAGAGATGTTCATGTCTGCAATGCCAAATTGGTGATCTTGCCCTCTTCTGAGTTGGTTTGATGATTTCGACCTGATCTGAGTTGTTTGGTTAATGATCTTAATCTGATCTTGTTTTGCTCTTTTATGCCGTCATGCCTATGCACTGATACAATTTCAGGTTGCCGAAAAGAAAATTTTGGAATTGGAAGCTTCACGGGATCTTTCAAAGATATGGCTCCACACTGACATGGACGCCTTCTATGCTGCTGTTGAGACATTGGAAAATCCATCCTTGAAGGGAAAACCTTTGGCAGTAGGTAGCATGTCTATGATAGCTACCGCCAGTTATGAGGTTAGCATACAAGGTTCCTAACATTTGTCATTTCTTTTAATCTCTAAAAATTACTCGTATTAGTAATAATGTGCTCCGTAATCTGTTCCCTTTCCTGTGGAAATATGGTTAATGAACTATCAAATGCTAATCGCCTTAAACTGGACTATCCTAAATGGGCTTGGCTATTTTGTTTGTTTGTCAAATCTAAAACAATGTTCCCTGTTATCTGGTGTATGGTGTAAATAATTGAATCATGCAGGCGCGGAAGTTTGGCGTTCGTGCAGCGATGCCTGGTTTTATTGGATGTAAACTGTGTCCTGACTTGGTTTTTGTCCGTCCAAATTTTGAGAGATATAGTCATTATAGTGGATTGGCAAGAAAAGGTTTGCAACATGATGCTCATTTGGAAACCTTTAAACATATATGCTATATAGCTGAGCAGAACTCATTATTGAAGTATTGGTTGCCTTAGTTTTCCAGAGGTATGATCCCAACTTCTTTGCAATGAGTCTAGATGAAGCATACCTTGATATTACAGAAGTCTGCATTGAGAGGGGCATTACAGGCGAGGAGGTAAGCTTAAGCTTTACCAGTAACCACAATTCTCCTGGCTTAACAAGTGCATATGGTGATATGGCTTGATTTGCCCTTCATGGATTATTTCCTCAACATGCTAGTCCTACAATATTCTAAGCTTGCTGCTCACATCGCCTGTGTTTCATTTACAGGTTGCTTCTGAGCTTAGGGATGCCGTTCGCCAAGAAACTGGTCTAACATGTAGTGCTGGAGTTGCTCCAAACCGCATGATTGCAAAGGTCAGAGCCTGAAGTCATTTTCTAATTATTTTTTCTTAACTTTGATTCCTCCAGGTAATGGACTGGTCATGCTACGTGTTTGTTTTCCGCCTGCCTTTGTTTGGATGTCACATTGGGTTTAAATTAAAGTAATAATCTCAGACTAACTGAACGGTACTGGCAAGTAGTAGTTCACTTTCAATAGCCATTATGGGTTGCAACTAGAAAGGCTGTTCGCCACACATGGCTGGAGATTTTTAGGCTATAAGTCATCATCTTTACTCATCTTAAATCTAATTATGCCCTTATAATTGTTCTGAAATCTATTTGCTAGGTTTGCTCTGATATTAACAAGCCTAATGGACAATTTATTCTGCCAAATGACCGGGATGCTGTGACGACATTTGTATCTACGTTACCTATAAGAAAGGTACTTTATAGCAAGAAGGGTTCATGTTTGTTATGGAAGTGTTCTTTTAGCCCATTATTCTTTTCATACCATATTTCACATTTTTACCTTGGTTAGACTATGACATACTCCATTGTATGCAGATAGGTGGTATAGGTAAGGTAACAGAACAGATGTTACACCAGGTTCTTGGCATCAGTACATGCCAGGAGATGCTACAAAAGGCTGCTTTCTTATGTGCTCTTTTTTCTGAAGGCTCAACAGGTCCGAATGTTAATTACACTTTAATTGTTGTATTTCAAGCTTTCAGGAAGCTATATTATATCTATCCAGATCACGACACCAGAAATCAAGGTTCTCAAAATCATACTTTCTTATTTGCTTACTAGATATGATCATTTTAATATTCTTCAGATTTCTTTCTTTCTGTTGGCCTTGGATTGGGAGGCACAGAAACACCTGAGCATAGGCTAAGAAAAAGTATGAGTTGCGAGCGAACTTTCTCTGCAACAAACGATTCTCGTTTGCTTTTCGAGAAGTTAGGTAAACATTCTTATTCTTTAATTAGTATTTGTTTTGCATTTGAATTATTGAAGCTAGTTTGACAATTTCACATATTACCATCACATACCCAAGACACCTTTGGTACTTAAGTATTTGTTCAAGATTTTGTTACAGAACACTGCATCTTTTTATATAAAAGCAATATCTTCAAATACTATGTTATTTCAGTGGTTATATATGCAGTGCCAAATCTTCTGCTAGAAATAGCATACTTATGATTCATTCTGGGTGTATTTATAAGCACCTTGACAGGGTCACTTGGATGATATGTTTAATTTCCTTAAAGGAAAAAGGCATACATTATCCCCTTGGAACTCTCCAGTTCGTCCAGTTTCAACCCTGAACTCAAATGCATAGTATGTACTCCCTCTGTAAACTAATATAAGAGCGTTTAGATTACTAAAGTAGTGATCTAAACACTCTTATATTAGTTTACGGAGGGAGTACCTTTTACTTCTATTGATGACTAATCACTTAAATGAATAAGCATCACTGCACCATTTCTTCTTTGCTGCTGTATCATGCTAAAATAACAGAGTAGTTGTCATGACTTGGGGAAAGATTGACAACAATACTGTTTTATTTTATTTTGTGAATGCCTAAAAGTACCAGTACCATAAAAAACAATATGCATGTGAATAAACCCTTTAGGGACTTTTTTTTTTTGAGAGAACCCTTTAGGGACATTAAAAGAGGTATATGTCTTTTCATGTGCTGCTGGTGTGAGCTTGCTAACATCTTCTCAATGCACGGCTCAAAAAATTACTGTTTATTTTCAGACAACCTACTTGAAAATTTAGCTGATGACTTGCAAAAGGAGGGCTTGAAGGGAAGAACACTAACACTCAAACTAAAGACTGCAGCTTTTGAGGTTCTGATCTCCTATGTGTATAAAATTGACTAGTTATTGGTATTATTGCACCGGGATTGCCAAGAGAGATGGTTTGTTTCATGGCTCACTAGAGTAATGAACCATCTAAACCAGGTTAGGACGAGAGCAGCAACTGCACAAAACTACATCAGCTCAAAGGAAGACATCCTGATCTACGCTAAGAAGTTGCTCAAGGCTGAAATGCCTCTTTCTTTGAGATTGATGGGTAAGTGTGAGCATCTAAACTATTTCTTCGTTTCAAGTTTGATGATTACTAGTTGGCTGGAACCTGTATCGGTTTCTTTTTGAACATCTGATATGACTTGAAAGCTCGGATCACAGTCACCTGTACCTGAATCTCATTGTCACTGAAGTATTCAGTACAAATTTAGACAGTTTGGGTCATCCTCCTCAAGTTGGTCTGGTTGCTTTGATAACCAGGACAATAGGGCATGTGGTTCTGGCTTGGTGCATGTTTCATTACCTTAGCAGTTGAGCACACTGATATTTTGTATCTCCATGTTTTGACATAATCTGTTTTATGCCAATCGTATTGCATTATTTATACTTGATGTTTCTTTGCTCTTGCTGCTCAGGGAAGTCAATCTAACTGTCATGCTGATACAATTTTACAGGCCTGCGAATGTCTCACTTCAGTGGTGAGAAGGATGATTCAACTAGCCCAACACAAAAGACACTAGATCGGTTTTTTCATTCCTCGGATTTTAACTCAAATACCAATGGAACGAATGGTGCAAGTTGCATTGATGTCTCAGGAGGGCATAACGATTGTAATAATGCGACAACGAAGGATGAGTGTTCGATACATGATGCAGAGAAAGATGTCCCCATAGATGAACAGTCCTCACATGATGAGAACTCATCTGTTCCAGAAGGAGCGAGCTCGGTGAATTATGATATTGAGGCTGCCTCAAGCAGTTGTAAGGTATGTGTCTCTACCTCACTGAAATTTGTTCAACATTTTTGTACCCAAGAGAAAAGGCTCATCCCCCCCATGGCATCCATTTCCTCTACAGATTGGTCACAGTGCTTCATACTCATGCAGGTTACACAGATCGAGAAGTTCGATGAGTTGGGCGACGTGACCAGCTCCAAAGCTTGTGCTTCGTCGAGTAAACCTGGCCAGCATTTCTGGGTAGATGGCTATATTTGCTCCCTCTCATGGATTTGAGCTACCTCCATGTTTTGAGGAGGAAAGGCAAGAACATTCGGATTTCCACTTGGCTGAAATGTTGCAACAGGAAGAGGCGGTAGACAGCACAGCCCGCCTCTCGAAGGAAAGGTATTTCTCTGCTGCCATATGCTTAACAGTTATGTGAAAGGTATTTCCATATATGCTTATTTTGACTCCAATTCCCATAATTATTTGGAAAAAAATAGTTCGCTCCAATGGAAAGTTCATTGAAACATAGTATTAGCTTTTCATGTTGCATTATTATTCCACCTTTTAGAGATGAGATGAAGAGGATGTGACATAACTTGGTCTCCGTTATCCTGTTCCATATTTGGCAGGTTGGCTGAACGGCCATGCTCGTCTGCTACCACACCCACGCCCAAGAAGAAACTGAAGTCCTCCAAAGAGGGAAAACATATACCCATTGATTCTTTCTTCCTCAAGTGTAACAAGAACTTGTAACATAGCAGAGCTACAAGTTTTGTAGGCAACACTATAATGATATGTTGTGAACCCAGTTAGAGACTGTTGTACATGTATTATTATTGTTTTTCCGTTGTTGAGAATAATATGTAAATATCGCCGCGGCATCTGAGTTAGATCGTCGCGAAAGAGCCGGGCTTTCCCACAAGGGAAATGGAGTTTCATGCCTGAAGACAAATGGAGTTCCAGGGGTAGATTGGATGAAAATAATGATTTCGTGCAACTATTTGGACATGATACCCGGTGCTTTGGTCGTGCTCTTTCATGTGAAATTCAAATCCCCTTGATGCATCTGAGTCAGTACAAAAATTCTAACCTCTAAACCTAACAAATGGAAGGAAAATATACTCCTTTTCCAGAGAGAAACAAGGGAGAATTTTCAGGTGAAAGAAATATCCTGCTAGGCTGGTAAATATCTGTGCCACATGCGAGAGGCACGTAGTAAAACGAAGATATCTCACTCGAGAAAGATGCACAGCGGCCTCCTTGCTCGGCCCCCTCAGCTCGCCCCCCTCTCCGGCGCTGCGTCACCGCCAGCTGCTCTCCCCTGCTGTCGGACCCCATGGGCGCGCCCGGGCCTAGGCGCATCGACGGCGACGCTCCGGCGGCCGTGTCGCCGGAACCCCTGCGGCGCGTCGAAGACGGAGAGGCCCGACCGCCGCGGCTTCCGCTTCGCCGCCGCCGGCCAGCTCTCCAGCTCCAGTCCACCCCATCGTGTACGACCCCCTCCCCCTTCGGATAGATTACTACGAGTTGGGCTTGAAATCGGAGCTCACAAAACAATCCATGTCCTTGGCTTAGTTGACCAAAAAACTTAAGACTTGGGATGCTTCCGTAGTTGCAACTTTGTTCCAAGTTCTATAAGTTCTACCATTTCATTTGGACAAGTGCAGTGTAATTGAGCTACTTCGTCATATTAACTGGGAATGGACGAATGTTGTATATGCATTGCAGGAGAAGCTGCAGGTCTCTGCATCAGCGTCCAAAGCCGCCGTGCAACTACAAAATGGTAACGACCACACAAAGATTCAGTCGCTTTATCACATAGCTTGGACCTCAAGTTGTGCCGCACTTTGTTTGTTCCTATTTGAATGCAGCCTGGGACGCTGCTAGAGTGCTACTAGTATCTTCTAAGCATGTTGCCCCAAACATATGTGCTCAGGTCTTTCACTCCAGAGCAGTCAGTACGTCATCCCCGAAGATGTTAGAGCGGCAGGGTTTCAGATCGACGCCGATGAACTGACATCCATTGTCGAAAGCCGTGACACGGAAAGGCTGACTGAGCACGGCCAGTTAGATGGGATTGCGGACAAGCTAGCGACATCGTTGACCGATGGGATAAGCACGCGCGAGGGCCTCTTGGAGCAGAGGCAGGAAATTTATGGCGTAAACAAGTTCACTGAGAGCGAGGCTCGCAGCTTCTGGGAGTTTGTATGGGATGCACTGCAAGACACCACTCTGATAATCCTTGCTGCATGTGCTTTTGTCTCTTTGACTGTCGGCATCGCCATCGAAGGCTGGCCGAATGGCTCCCATGATGGCATCGGAATCTTCGCGAGTATCATCCTGGTTGTTTCTGTTACCGCGACGAGTGACTACCAGCAGTCTTTGCAATTCAGGGACCTGGACAAGGAGAAGAGGAAAATTCTTGTTCAGGTTACAAGGGACGGGTTCAGGCAAAGGACATTGATAGATGATCTTCTTCCCGGTGATGTTGTCCATCTAGCGGTTGGAGATCAGGTTCCTGCAGATGGCGTCTTTGTTTCAGGGTTTTCTCTGCTGTTGGATGAGTCCAGTCTAACTGGAGAGAGTGAGCCTGTCGATGTAAATGAAGACAAGCCTTTTCTTTCATCAGGGACCAAAGTCCTAGATGGGTCTGGCCAGATGCTGGTTACAGCGGTCGGGATGCGGACGCAATGGGGAAAGCTAATGGCTGCTCTCACTGAAGGTGGGAATGATGAAACTCCGCTTCAGGTTAAACTTAGTGGAGTTGCAAATATTATCGGGAAAATCGGACTGTTTTTTGCTGTGTTAACTTTCGTTGTCCTCTCCCAAGAATTAATTGGCCAGAAATATCATGATGGGCTTCTTTTGAGCTGGTCAGGAGATGATGTTTTAGAGATATTGAATCATTTTGCTGTCGTGGTTACAATTGTTGTCGTTGCTGTGCCTGAGGGGTTGCCATTAGCAGTCACACTGAGCCTTGCCTATGCGATGGAGAAGATGATGAATGATAAGGCACTGGTCCGGCAGTTGGCTGCCTGCGAAACTATGGGATCAGCCACAGTCATTTGCAGTGATAAGACAGGAACACTAACATCCAATCGCATGACTGTTGTGAAGGCCTGCATCTGTGGGAACACCGTGGAAGTTAACGATCCGCTGATTCCTTCTAGTTTGTCTTCAAAACTCCCAGAAGTTGCAGTACAAACTCTTCTGGAATCCATACTTAACAACACTGGTGGTGAAGTCGTGGTAGACCAAAATGGAAAGCAAGATATAATTGGTACCCCTACTGAGACAGCTTTGTTGGAATTTGCACTGTCATTAGGTGGAAACTACAAACAAAAACAGCAGGAAACTAAGATTGTTAAGGTGGAGCCTTTTAATTCAGTAAAAAAGAGGATGACTGTTATTCTCGAGCTTCCTGGAGGAGGGTACCGTGCACATTGTAAGGGTGCTGCAGAAATAGTATTGGCTGCCTGTGATAAGTTCATAGACAGCAGCGGTAGTATTGTTCCCCTTGATAAGAAAACTGCCAACATGCTCAATGATACCATCGAAAACTTTTCGAGTGAAGCTCTTAGGACACTATGCCTTGCCTACAGGGGATTGGAAAATGGCTCTACTCAAGAGGAAATACCACTGCAAGGATACACATTCATTGGCATTGTTGGTATTAAAGATCCTGTGCGTCCAGGTGTCAGGGAGTCTGTGGCAAGTTGCCGGTCTGCTGGCATTGCGGTTAAAATGGTTACAGGCGACAATATTAATACAGCAAAGGCAATTGCTCGTGAATGTGGTATACTTACTGATGGCGGTCTTGCCATTGAAGGTGCTGAGTTCAGAGAGAAAACACCTGAAGAACTCCTTGAGCTGATTCCCAAAATGCAGGTTTGTCATGCCTCTGTTTTATCTTGGCTTTGCAAGTGTCTATCCATCTAGTGAATTCTCATGTGCCAGTCTTGTGCAACTAAAGGTGCTAGCCCGATCGTCGCCACTTGATAAGCTTGCACTTGTGAAGCACTTGCGCACAACTTCCAATGAAGTTGTTGCTGTGACTGGTGATGGCACTAATGATGCACCTGCGCTGCGTGAGGCGGATATTGGACTTGCCATGGGCATTGCAGGGACTGAGGTAATAACACCGCTGAGTAATGCATACATAGCCTTGAAATATCATGGCTTATACTATACATTCCTCCGTTTTTTATGAAATTATGAAGGGATTATTCCTAGGACTATAACAGTATATACGTGGTTTGACTTGCTATCGTTTGTGGTTTCCCAATTTTATTTGCTGGTGAATCTGGAAATCAGATCGAAACATTTATCTGGCTCCTGGGTGGTGGGAGGCTCCATTGTAGAGGATTAATAACTTATGTATTCTGCATAATCTGAATTTCTGGTGTTGGTAAAGCCTTCTCTAAGTTTTTGGCAGGCATTTGCCCTCTAAGTTCATCTTAAATTGCTTTATGCATTTACACAGGTGGCGAAAGAGAGCGCTGATGTCGTGATTCTGGATGACAACTTCTCCACGATTGTAACTGTTGCGAAATGGGGACGCTCTGTTTACGTCAACATCCAAAAGTTTGTGCAGTTCCAGTTGACTGTTAATATTGTTGCATTACTAGTCAACTTCTCCTCTGCGTGCTTTACAGGTATATCCTGCCCATGATATTGTTGGTTTCAATACGCCTCTGTCTAACGGTCTACTATGTAATCTCATGCCAGGAGATGCGCCGCTGACAGCCGTTCAACTTCTTTGGGTCAACATGATCATGGACACCCTAGGTGCGCTAGCACTTGCCACCGAACCACCTAACGATAACTTGATGGAGAAAGCACCAGTAGGAAGGGCGGGGAAGTTCATCACAAACGTGATGTGGAGGAATATTCTGGGGCAGTCGTTGTACCAATTCACCGTCATCTGGTACCTACAAAGTCAAGGGAGACATGTGTTTGGGCTTGAAGGCTCCGAGGCTGACACTGTCCTAAATACAATCATATTCAACACTTTTGTCTTCTGCCAGGTATGTCGGCTGTCGTATAATCGTCTCGTCTTTCACCATTGTTTTCTTGTAAAGTACCAGGGGCATAAAGGAGTTGATAAATACTAGAACCAGATAGAGTGGAAGGAAATGGGACAAGGATTATCATCATATGAGTTGAATATATCATTTAAAACAGTGAAGAGAGAAGAAGGTAGCATGACGATAGTAATAATTATTTGATCTGAAATGCCAACAGAAGTGCATAATTTCTTGCAGAGGATTACTATGATGTGATTTTCTTGGTTTTGGGGTCTCTGTTTTGTTTTTACTGTGTTCAAGCGGAACCAAACGATTCGTTGTTTTTCTCCTTCATGGCTCTGTTTTTTTATGTGCATCTTCATAGGTGTTCAATGAGGTCAGCTCAAGGGAGATGGAGGAGATCGATGTTCTGAAGGGCATGTCGGAGAACTCTATTTTCGTGGGCGTTCTCACCGGCACTGTCGTCTTCCAGTTCATCCTGGTCCAGTTCCTGGGCGACTTTGCCAACACCACCCCACTGACCCCGCTCCAATGGCTCGTCTGCATCCTCTTTGGCTTCCTTGGAATGCCCATTGCCGCCATGATCAAGCTCATTTCTGTAGAACCTCGTGAACACGACGGTCATGGAAAGTTGTAGGCTAGAGCAGAATATCAGCAACGTATATATATCATGGTAAGCTGATGCTGGGCAGTGATTTGTCATGTTCATGGAGTCTGAACAATAATGTTCCATGACCCAAGAATTGAAGATTGACACCGTACCACGAAGAAACATCCGACTCGATGCCACTTCCTGCATGCCCCAGATCAGACATGCAATGCAGATTAAACAGCTGCACTTGAAAACCAAGGCAAATGGTAAATTGCCCAGCGCAAAATAACTTCATACAAATATGGCACACTAACTTTGCATTATGATGTTTCAACTGGTGTAGGGGTAGACCTCACGAGATTGTACATATGTAATACTATTGTTACACCAATGATTACAGTGATTCATTGTTAAAAGAAGCTGATTCATTCGAACAAATCAGCACCTTAATGCTCGTACAGTACATATCAAATGTTCCAGCAACATACATGGTTGCTTATTTGATTTGGAATTTGTGCAATTGACGACTTCTGTCAAGTAGATGTCCATACACAGCTGCAGCAACAGGGTACTGCTGCAAAATACTTTGCCTACAACGTACTGCATAGCACCTTCCCAAACTGCAGCGAAGTGAAAGGATAGCTGGGTCTCGAATAAAGAAACCAACTGCCGTATATCTACACAGAAATTCTCTGAGAAACGCAGATTTCTGAGTGGTAACTGGTAAGTACGTACTTGCCAGGTTAACTAACTTCCCCCGTCACCAGTCAGCTCGTCTGACTGCATGCATCATAGGGGAGTACTGACTGTATCAATATTTTTGCGCTCTCCAGCTTCTGCATTGAACCTTCATCATCAACAAGGCCCTCCCTGCAATGCCTGTCGATCTCAAAGAAGCTCTCGCGCAGGGAATCATGAGTGAGCCGCAGGTTCTCAGAGGTTGACGAGCTGCTGCTGCTCGCAAGCAGCTTGTCACAAACAAAGCGTGCCAAGCCTAAGACAACGCCGTGCTCCGCTCTCTGCAGCGCCAACCAGAGGTTGGAAAGCAAAATGCCACCCACAGAATCCAGGATCTTAGGGCTTCCTTTCTTCAGCAGGGTCACCATCATTTCTGCTAGCTTTTTGGATGACGGTGACTCCTCGTGCTCGTTGCCCTGCTCGCTCTGATCATCCTCCCTAGGTTCTTCCGCCTCAAGCAGCTCATTCTTGGCCAGAGCAGCAACCCACAGTGGTAAGTCAGCGTCACCCAAGTTGCACGGCTTGGTAGCCATCTCACTTTCTGGCCCAATCAACCAGCGGCATCCAAGACCCAATATCAGGACTGGCAGCCACTGTTTTACAACAGAAACTAGTGTGAGAGCATATCTCGGGCCTGCAAAGGATTCGACAGCAGGTACAAGATCAAGAAGATTATTGGCAAGGAGGAAGGCCTCCTCTGGGGGACTCGCCGACTCGGTTGAGCTTGCTAGCACCAAATGAAGCAGCTTGGCTGCGTAAGTGAAGGAGCTTCGTGTAAGGATCAGTATGTCTTTCAGATCATCCCCATTGAAAGATGAGCCCTCACTGTGCCTTTTCATTGCTGACACTGCATATTTTGTGTAAGATGATGCAAATCTGACACATCTTACTTTACTCTCATTGACCAGCTTGATGGTTGTTGTATCAACAATGAACTTAAGAATTGAAGTGCCAAGCATAATCACATTTATTGTGCATTCCACTGGATTTCCTGCACAAGATGCATCACTTATTTATGAGGTAACAAGAAAAATTATGTAGGAAAAAAAATTGACCGAGAAATTATGCAGCACTGATACAATATCCACAGATAACGATGATTTTAAACATGAAATTTTTATTTACACGCTTTGCATGCTATCAGAACATCAGATACTCACTTGAGTTGATGAATAACAATCAATTTAAAGAGGATTGCCACATAAAGAGCTTGTATGGGTTTTGTGAAGCCATACCTTCAGGGGTGACATGCTGCTGATGTTTATATTCTGCAGATTCCTTATTCTTGTTCAATGTTGAAGCTGAGTTGGTGGAAACAGTAACAGATCCATTTACAAATCTATCATAGCATCTCAGCAGATGGTCCAGTGACTGGTTGACAATTGTCGACTGACACAAGAAGAAATTTACAATGAGACTAGCAAAATATTAAATACAAATACTGAATAACATTCACACAGATCTATGGAAAGCTATCTAAGATAACAGTGTGCAATCAACGAATCTTAGATTTGTTCCTATTGATGCATAACCAGATAAGTATGGTTTAACAACAAGATAACAGGTGTGGTGGCACTGCGTAAATCGACTCACCTCAGAGCAGTTCATATCCGTTTGATCAACATCCTGAAGAGCACTATATGTAGCCAAACTCAAATAAGCCAACACTGGACTGAGGTCTAGAGATTCAAAATGTAGGCACTGCTCAATGTACACTTGAGAAATGACCTTCAGAGAAGAAAATGCAATTTCTGCATAAGATTGCACAAAAGCAGCTCTCATCTCCTCAGCTTTTAGTATTTCATTAAGCTGCCATGCTGCTCCCCCTACAGCAGCAAGTTCTTCATTATTCAGGATTACTGGTGTGGATGACCTATTTCCAACCACATTGTCAGACCTTGCTGGCGTTTTCTTAAGCGACTTCCCTTTCTTCCTCTTTGTAGATGCAACAGGGCATGATGGAGGTTCGAGTCCATAAATCCCAGAAAAATAAGAGGCTTTAGATTGCAAAATATTAGTCAATTCTTCAAACATTTCATCAGAACGGCCACTCAAATGTACCAACTTATGCGCTGCCAACAATGCTTCTTGACATTCTTCTTGCTTGGAAGTCACCGCAGCATTCACAACTATATTCATGCATTCGATATGTAACACACATAGATCATCAGGTGATACCACTGGCACCATGCTGAGAAGAGCAGCCTGGGCACCATCAGAAACTGCAGTTTTAAAGAGCAGCTTCAGTTTAGCATTTGCAAAGCACTCTCTCAAAGCAACCAAATTAGAGCCCTCGTCAGATAAGCTTTTTATTAGTTTGGCGGAAGCAATAACAAGACCATCAATCTGCTCTGAATTCAATCCTGATGGTGACAATGCCCGACTAATAGAGACTTTAAAAAGCCCAACCAGACGCTGCGGGGATGATCCTTCAGACAGAGCAAATTCACAAAACCTTGCCCCAGCTGCCGGCGATCTCTTTATGAGTGCAATGCAGCGATCACATGCTTCTTTTAAAGGCAACTTAGATGGAAAGTAAGAAGGAATGAGAAGCTTTGTGATTTTTTTAGCAACACGGGGATGATCATCTGCAAGTGAAGACAATAGAGTACCCAAACCAACAACCTGAACAGAAAAGTGTGTATTAAACTCCTACCCAGAAATATCCAAATATACGCTAGCCTATTTGCTCAAATTGAAAGTTCTGTAAATGCAAAGGTCAGTTAGGTTACAGTGTAAATCAAGATATGCATGCAATAACTATGTACCATACCTTATTGTACTGGAAAGATCGAAGATCACGAATAGTTAACAGGAGATCTACAGCAGCAGCTCTGACAGATAAAGCAGGATCAGAAACCATATCGCTTAATCTTGGAAGTAGCACTTTTAGTATGTCATGACTTTGTGGATTGTCAAGCAAGTATATCAGGCCATTCAGTGTTGATAGACGAACTTCATTGCAAGAATCTTTAGACATGTCATCAACAATTTTACTCAAATTTTTTGAAATGGTTGGCGATGGAATAACTTCCCAAAACTGGTTAAGAATACGGCAAATTCCTTCAACTGCGACTGCCCGTATTTCTGGGCAGTCATCTATGAGAAGTTTGTCTAGCAGGAAGAACTGTTTCTCTAACAGAGGATCGTTGACATCCTTTGTCACATCTGGGTCTTCGAGGGGAAATAAATCCAGTAGAAGATGTAAAGCATTATGGCGAACATTAGAGTTCGCTACCTGCCACAAAGTAGACACTTGAGATAACCATAAGAATGTCTAACTTAAAGTGTTCCATACCTACTATTTCTTGACAAATACATGTTAAAAGTGAAACATGAAAAGTGATTACAGCTTCCTGAGCACAAACTACACTTGAAGTGATCAACTGAGTTTAGTAAACTTGGCCAATGTTCTAAAAAGATTATAGGTTGTAATGTTTCTCTCATACCTATAGCATAAACAGTGATGACCAGCTATGCAGCTTTGAGAATGTGTATGGGTTATTTGAAAGCAACAGTATACATGATATCCTACCTATATAGAATCACTCGATACTGTTCGGTATGTAATCAAATGTTGATATGCGATTATGCATTGCTATTTTAGACATGAATAAATTCCAGTAGACAAACTGTTACCTAGAGTATCACAGTACCGACCAATCTCATTTTGTCCAGAAACCTGATCTTTGTGTGGACTCTCCCTTGTGGGAAGATTAACAAGCTAACATGAGATACAAACACTAAGAGGCCATGATATCATGTGAAGAAGTCGTGTGAAATTGTGGATGCTTTTGAAGTTTACAGTCATGTGACGAGTTAAACCTTTTCGTTTGTTTGTTATCATGTTATGTCAGCGAGTACTTTGAAGCTGTGTTAACTACTGGTTTTGTTATTGTAGCAGCATGCATGTGTGTGAGAATAACACTACTAGGACCAGGTATTTTAGCAGAGCCTGCTGTCTGACATTCTTACACCTTTCCTAAGCGAAACATTGCACTATCATAATTCATCAACAAATCACTTGGATTGTGATTTCATCAACAGCAGAGCAAGCATTTTTCAAGTCAGTTATATATACTCGCTTCCCTCGGGTACAAATTCGCATCAACACTAGCCAACATATACTTCTACCACCCATCAGAGAAGTGCAAGACAATGCACGTACCTGCAATGACCGGAACAGCACGGGCTCAGACAGCCTGAAGACCAACTTTTCAACTCCAGCCACTGCCTTCTGCTCGACGAACGCCCACAGTATCCTCCTGGCAGCCCTAGCCACCTCCTTGTCGGCGGCATGTACTGCTGCCTCGACCATCCCCTGCAGAAACACATCCCCGATCTCCCCTCTGACCCACCCTGCGTCCTTCCACGCTCTGAACACCACCTCGCCGTAGGCGACCACGGCCGCCCGCCTCCCTCGCATCATCCCCACCTGGGCCCTTATGAGCTCCAGCCCCTCCCTGGCGAGCCCCTCGCTGACCCCGAGCACCAGCGCGAGGAGCTTCCTCCCTTCCTCGGCCTTGAGGAAGTGGGGCGACACGAAGCAGCGCAGCAGGAGCATCTTGAAGTCCGAGATGCTCTCGTCGGTGTAGTCGAGCAGGGGCAGCGCCTCGCGGAGGGCGAAGAGGCGGCGGAGGAGCGGCCTGGCGTTGGAGCCGGAGGTGAGCGCCTGGGAGAAGAGGTAAGGCAGGGTCTGGGCAACGAGCGCGTCGCGCCCTGGAGCCCCGGCGCGCCACGCCAGCTCGAAGCAGGAGGCGGCGAGCGCGGCGACGGGCGGGTCCTCGGTGGCGAGGACCGCGAGGCGGTCGTGCAGGAGCGCGAGCGGGCGGAGAAGGTCGTCCCATCGCGGCGGGTGGAGGGGGTGGGTGCGGAGGAGGTGGAGGAGGACGGCGGCGGGGGCGCGGGGGGAGACGGTGACGGAGCCGGGGTCCGGGTCGGGGGAGAGGGCTTGGGCTAGGGTTTGCGGGAGGGAGAGGAGGACTGGGTGGGAGTCGGGGAGGGAGTGGACGGTGTGCTTGAGGTGGGGAGGGGTCTTGAGAGCTGCGGCGGCGGTGGGGGCGGGGAGGAGGGTGGCGGCCAGGGCGAGGAGGTCGGCGGAGGAGGAGGGGGCAGACCCGTCGTCGCCGGCAGCGGGGGTGGTGCGGCGGCGGCGGCGCGCGGGCGGCATTGCGGATGTGGGGTGAGATTTTCTGGTGAGGTTCGAAATGGGGAACGGAGGGAGGTCGACAGATTTTGGGAAATTTTGGGAGGGAGAGACGGCGACGGAGACTGAATTTGGAGGAGGAGGGGCGATTGGGATCCGCCAAAAGAATCGGAATTCGCTCGCGGCGGCAAAATGTCTCTGAAACGCAAAGGGGCGCGAGCAAACGAGATGGGCCGGCCCATTCATTCAGCAGATAGAACGTGCTACAGAACCTTGGGGCCCAGTCCTTTCTGCCGATTCTTTCATAATCTTGAAAATCGGCCTTTTTTTACGGGTAATAGACTTTATTATTTCTCATATATAATGTTCATATCATTTACAAGGAGACGAGAAACAAAGTCCGGGATCAAATCTTCCCATGAACTAGAAGATTGGCTATTGAAAGATTTTTTTGCTAGAGAATCAGTAACTTGGTTTGCCTTCACGGAAGCAAATACTTAAAGCATATTTGGGTCAAGTCCATCACCAATTGCTTAGACTCCATAATTACTGCCATCCAAATAATCATCCATCAATTGCATCGACCTTACCACAAACATGCAGTCCGACTCAATTTCCATGTTGTTGCTACCAATATTTGCTGCAAGAAACATGCCATTTCTGATAGCAGTTAGTTCTGTTGAATCAAAGTCTCGAACATGAGGTAAAGCCCAGTTTGCAGCTGCTATGAAATCTCCATGTGCATCTCGGACGATAGCTCCACATGAACCTGAGAGAGTTTCAGGATGGAATGATGCGTCGACATTTATTTTAATTCGAATGTTTTTGGCCGAAAGTGGATGGGTTTCAGCAAGTGGTGCAGGATGCGTGGGATTCTCTATCATCGGAAGGAAACCCCTTCCTTGTGTTGGATAACAAACTAAGGGCAACTACAAAGGCACTTCGAAGCTGGAGTGATCGCTGGATTGAAAACGTTCGGCTGCAGATTGCGATCGCAATGGAGATTATTGGGAGGCTGGAGGTGGCTGCGGAGAACAGAGTACTCACGGCGCAGGAGCATGACTTGCGATGAGTGCTCAAGAGGAAGCTGCTTGGGCTCAGCTCGCTGGACAGGACCATAGCGAGGCAGCTTTTTGAGACTACTTTAGCTAAGTGAGGGCGATGCCAATACAAAAAAAATTCACAGGCAGGTGAGGCACAGGCAGAGGAAAAACATCATCACCGCCATGCAGCACAATGGGCATATCTTCACGGGCCAGGACAGCATTGCGAGCGCTGTGGATGATTACTATGAGGAGCTACTTGGCTCCACATCCGGGAGAGTATCGGCCATCAACCTAAACTTCCTCGCCCTCCCATCCCGTGACCTCACTCACCTTGAGTCGCCTTTTACAGCGGATGAGATGGAGCGGACGATCAAGAACATGCCCCTTGACAAGGCGCCGGGCCCCAATGGGTTCACCGGCAGGTTTTACATGGTGTGTTGGCAGATCATCAAGGTGGACTTCATGAGGGCACTAGAGCATTTTCATCGTGGCGATACAAGGGGTCTTGCGGCAATAAACAAAGCAGTGGTCTCTCTCCTGCCAAAGAAGGAGGGTCCGGTGGATATCAAGGACTACCGTCCCATCAGCCTTGTCCATGACGCCATCAAGATATATGATAAGGTGCTGGCGATCCGACTGGCCGAGGAGCTGCCACACTTAGTGGGGAATCACCAAAGCGTCTTCATACGCGGCCGATCACTACACGATAACTTTATGATGGTTCAGTGCATGGCGCGGCGTCTGCATGCTCTCAAGCAGCCCACAATCATGCTCAAACTTGATATCAGCAAAGCTTTTGATTCGATCAAATGGCCATTTGTGCTGGAGGTGCTCCGGAGACTGGGCTTTGGAGAAAGATGGATTGCGTGGATTTGTGGCATGCTAGCTACCTCGTCCACAAGAATAATGATCAATGGACTTCCGGAAAGACCAATCCTAAATTGTCAAGGATTGAGGCAAGGGGCTCCACTATCACACATGTTTTTCATCTTGTGCATGGAACCTCTCCATAGTTTGTTCACGTTTGCTGCTGAACGGGGGCTGCTTCAACCCCTGGCTGGTTTTGGTGTGAAGCAGCGGGTGTCGATGTTTGCGGATGATGAGATGATCTTCTTCAAGCCATATGAGGTGGAGACACGCACATGTGGAGAAATACTTGAGATCTTTGGCAAGGCATCCGGGCTGGTAGTTAATATGCTCAAAAGCGCAACTCTTCCTATCATGTGCTCCCAGCAAGAAGTGGATCAGGTGTGCACTTTGCTTGGATGTGAGGCAGCAGCATTTCCTTGCACATACATGGGGCTGCCCATGACGATCCGGAAGCAAACGGCAGCTCAATTCCAGAGGCTTGTGGATCGTGTAAGAAGTGCCTACCACACTGGAAAGCGGCGATGATGCCCAAGAGCGGGTGTGCCCTCCTCATCTCATCTGTGCTATGCGCCATCCCCGTACATTCCATGCTAGCATTTGATGTCCCGCCGAAGATTGTGGCTGCGATGGCGAAGATCTGCCGAGGGTTTTTATGGTGTGGGAAAGATGAAGCGCTAGGAGGCAAATGTGCGGTGGCCTGGGAGGCCGTGTGTACACCGCGGTGGGCTGGCGGCTTGGGAATCCCAAACCTGTGTTGGATGAATAAGGCACTACAAGCGAGATGGCCATGGCTGCAACGGACCGATCGCAGTAGACCATGGAGCGAGTTCTCCATATCAGTTCCGACGGAATCCATGGAGTTATACCGAGCGGCAACTAGAGCCACTGTGGGGAACGGCAAATCAACACTCTTCTAGGAAGATAAATGGATAGATGGATACCAGATATGTGATCTAGCGCCGGATATTTACTGGCGCATACCGAGCCGGATCAGGAAGAGGAGGACTGTGGAGGAAGCGCTGCTCACCACAACATGGGCAGGAGACATTGGGCCGGATCTATCAGTGGAGGCCATCGAGCAGTTTCTTTCACTATGGTAGAGGGTGTCGGGCACGCGGCTGGCGGTAAACATCCAAGACACCTTTACTTGGTCCTGGTCATTGGACGGGCAGTTCTCGGCCAAGTCTGCGTACGAGGCGAGATTCATGGGAAGAGAAGTTTCTCCACGGCAGCATTCACGTGGAAGTCGGGAGCCCCGCTCAAGTGCCGTTTCTTCGCTTGGCTTGCCCTAAAGGGACGGGTGTGGACCTTGGACAGACTGACACGACGAGGTCTACCGCACCAGGATACATGCCCGTTCTGCGACCAACATGACGAAACAGTTCAGCACCTACTGGTAGGTTGCGTTTTCGCGAGACAGGTATGGAGATGGTTGAGTGTCAGAACAGGTAGAGATGCTTTCGAACTAAGGCATGAAGAGATCCTACAGGCATGGTGCACTAGGCAGGACCGAAGCAGGCAGGACACGAGGAACATTCGGGCGTTGAGCCTCCTTGGCATGTGGCTCATCTGGAAACATCGGAATGACATCGTCTTCAACGGCGCGACACCATCGTTGGCAATGCTCACGCAGCACATGACAGAGGAAGGAATCTTGTGGGCAAAGGCAGGACTGCTCAAGGGCACAATTAGAGGTTTCGAGTTGGGGAACTTGGAGTGGGCAGCAAGGGAGTAGTTAGCCTACGAATATGAGGTGGATGCGGCTCGACCGCTTGTACATACTACATATGATGTAAAGTTTGTGACTTTGGGGAGCTTTCCCCCTCCTTCTTTAATGCATGATACGCACACTCATGCGTATTGAAGAATTTTTTTTTATCAAACCCATGGCAAGGCTTTTTCCACGTGTGATCAAATTTCCAGATAGGAACGTGGGTGTCATTGACTTAATATAATTTGCAGCCAAGACCCTGATAGATAGTGCAGTTCTTTCAGGAGTTTGGATCACCATCTAACGTCGTTGCCACCAAATGTACCAGGCTGTTACGAGAGTAAGCTTCGCCATCGGGAGTTCGCTTGAGACTATGCTTAGTTTACACAGAATTTCCATGGTAACAGATCCCAATCTATCTTCCAGAACTGCTCTATCACTAGCTTCTAATAATCCAAGTTGATTCCAAACATCCTTAGCACGTTGGCATCGAAACAAAATGTGTTGCACATCTTCAACTCTAATCTTGCATATAGGGCATTGGGGCGAGCAAGGGACATGTCGAGCCGCTAATACTTTGTAGCAGGGAAGAACACCGTGGAAAACCTTCCATGCAAAATGTTTCACCTTTCCAAGGATTCACAACAACCAAAGTTCCTTCCAAACAAGGTTGATGTTCAGACTCCCATGACCATCCGAGCGAACCAACATGTATCTGAATTGGTGTTCAAACTCTCTATGATATTCTGACCGAACAGAAAAGGTGCCGGACCGTATTAAATTCCATGCAACGAAATCCTCGGTGACCTGAACATTCAGCGAAATTTGCAGGATTCTCTTAATAACAACACGGGAAAAATTATCGTGAATCAGATCCTCGTCCCATTGTCCCAAACGTGGGCCTATAAGCTCTTCAACTTTCGACAACATTGTTACACCTCTAGGGGTGATCACCTTCTGAGATGCACTTGTTGGGATCCATGAGTCTTGCCAGATGTTAATTTGTGAACCAGTAGCAACTCGCCAAATGCATCCCCTCTTGAAGGTTTGAATACCCGCTACAATTCTTTGCCAGGTGTAAGACAAACCCTTTTTAGGTCCCGCATTAAGAATATTTCCATCCAGATAACATTTAGCACTCAACACTTGCGCACATAAAGAGTTGGGGTTCTGGATTAGTCGCCAACACTACTTTGCTAGCATAGCAAGATTGAAACTGTGAAGGTCCCTACAACCCCAGACCCCTTTCTTCTTTGGAATGCACAATTTTCACCAGGCAAACCAATGCATTTTCCTCTTTTCATCATTGTCACCCCACAAAAATCCAGAGATCTCATCAATTATCGACTTGCAGATTCCTTTTGCAGTTTGAAAGCTGAGATAGCATACGAGGGAATAGCTTGCACCATTGATTTTACCAAATCTCTTTACCCTGCATAGAAAGTTTTTTTTTCTTCCAACCCTTGAGCCTTTGACGGACTCTATCAATCAAATGTTGGAAGTAGTCACTCTTGTCTATTCCAACCATTGTGGGAAGACCCAAATATGTATCCAACAGAGATTCTATTATAATATTCAATTACCACACACATTTTCTCTTATACCAACAATAGTGTTAGGACTGGAATAAATAGTAGATTTAGCATTACTAACAAGCTATCCAGAACTCCTACAACATGTGTCCAACACCCTCATTAGGGTAGTTGCACTATGTATATCTTCTTTCATCAAAATCAGCGAGTTGCCAGCAAATAACAAGTGTGATATAGAAGGGGCGTTCCTACACACTTGAATTCCTTCCAAACCACCCTCATGTGATAATAAGGTTGAGACGCATATACGAATATAAAAGGAACAAGTATGGGGATAGGGGGTCTCCCTCTAGTTGGCAAAAAATTAATCAGTCTGAGTGTTATTAAAGCGCACTCTGTAACTAACATAAGAAACACACTCCATAATCGGTTGTCCCGCTGCTCATGAAATGCCATCTTCAACATAATCTTTTCCAAGAAGCCCCATTCAACACGGTCATATGCTTTGTTCGTATCGAACTT
This sequence comes from Aegilops bicornis, assembly GCA_021605145.1. Lineage (NCBI taxonomy): Eukaryota > Viridiplantae > Streptophyta > Magnoliopsida > Poales > Poaceae > Aegilops > Aegilops bicornis. The sequence goes on along the minus strand of CM038672.1, from coordinate 83,177,415 downwards.
GACTGCACGGTAACCATTCGTCCCATTGGTTTTTTTCTTAATAGCATGGAAACATTCGTAAGCTACCAACACATTATCAGTGATTAGTCTACCAGGGACAAAAGCACTCTTTGTTAGTGATATGACATTAGGCAGGATTTTCTTTAGTCTATTTGCAAGCATCTTTGAGATGATTTTATAAACGGCATTGCAAAGACTAATAGGTCTGTACTATGTTATTACCTCAGGGATCTCAACTTTAGGGATGAGAACAACATTGGTTGAATTCCACCCTGAAGGGATCGCTCTGTTATTAACAGCATGGAGGACTTCGTCGGTCAATTCATCTCCTGCAATGTACCAAAACCTCTTTAGAAAGATTGCATGAAGACCGTCTGGACCAAGGGCCTTCATGTCTCCAATCTGGAACAGAGAACTTTGTATACTCAGCAAAAAGAACAACATTCGTGTAACTTGTGACCGATGGTTTAACACAGTTCAATAGATCATGGTCAATTTCACCTGAGCCTGAAGCAAACACAGAGCTAATATAATTATGAATGATAGGCTTTAAAATTTCATTGCCCTCGAGCAAGCTTCCACTTTCATCGTTCAGTTTTTTAATAATATTTCTTCTCCTCCCTGCAGACGCGAAGTGGTGAAAAAAAATGTCGTGTAGCGATCATCACGTCTTAGCCAAATCAGTTTTCATCTTTCGGCCCAATATATTTCATCCTCCTCCAATAAATTTTCCACAAACAGATCTAGCTCTTTTTTTTCATTCTCACCTAGACTGACGGGCAAGAACCCATTAGCTCCTCTAACTCCTTCTACGCCTTTCTGAGTCGTGCTCAAGGTTCCTTGAGAACACGCCTATCTCGGGCATGCAGATCCTGGCGGACTGATCCCAGCTTATCGATGGGACACATACCTTGTTGTGAGGCCTTACGCCATGTTGTTTTAACTATTTCCTCCACCATCTCCTCGAAGCCACCTGGCCTCAAACTTTCTAGCGCATTTAAGGCTTATGTTCAGTAGCACCAACCAGATGATTAGTGTCAAGTCAGTTTGGTCGGTGATCGGACTTTCCCATCTCCAAGTCAATCACACTGGCCAGCGGGTGGAGTTGCTTCCAAGTTGCGTTTGAGACCGCACGATCTTTCCGCCCCTTCAAACCACCATAGAACCAGGTAAATTTATCACCCTCCTATCCAATGTCCTCCAACATGCAATCAGAAAGACCATCTTGAAATGCCCGCAAGTGAGAATGGTGTCGTGGGTGAAGGAAATATGCCCTAGAGGCAGTAATAAAGTTGTTATTTTATATTTCCTTATTCATGATAAAGGTTTATTATTCATGCTAGAATTTTATTGATCGGAAACTTAAATACATGTGTGAATACATAAACAAATACCGTGTACCTAGTATGCCTCTACTAGACTAGCTCGTTGATCAAAGATGGTTAAGCTTTCCTAACCATAGACATGTGTTGTCATTTGATAACGGGGTCACATCATTAGGTGAATGATGCGATGGACAAGACCATTCGTTAGCTTAGCATAATGGTCGTTGAGCTTTAATGCTATTGCTTTCTTCATATCAAATACATATTCCTTCGACTATGAGATTATGCAACTCCCGGATACCGGAGGAATGCCTTGTGTGCTATCAAACATCACAACATAACTGGGTGATTATAAAGATGCTCTACAGGTATCTCCGAAGGTGTTTGTTGGGTTGGCATAGATCGAGATTAGGATTTGTCACTCCGGTTATCGGAGAGGTGTCTCTGGGCCCTCTCGGTAATACACATCATAAGCTTGCAAGCAAACGGCTAAGGAGTTAGTCATGAGGTGATGTATTATGGAATGAGTAAAGAGACTTGCCGGTAACGAGATTGAACTAGGTATGAAGGCACCGACAATCGAATCTCGGGCAAGTAACATACTGATGGACAAAGGGAATTACGTATGTTGTCATAAGGTTCGACCGATAAAGATCTTCGTAGAATATGTAGGAGCTAATATGGGCATCCAGATTCCGCTATTGGTTATTGACCAGAGAGGTGTCTCGGCCATGTCTACATAGTTCTCGAACCCATAGGGTCCGCACGCTTAACGTTCGTTGACGATATAGTACTATATGAGTTATGTATGTTGGTGACTGAATATTGTTCGGAGTCTCGGATGAGATCACAGACATGACGAGGAGCTCCGGAATGGTCCGGAGGTAAAGATTGATATATAGGATGACATGGTTCGGCCAAGGGGTAAAGCCCACGAGGCTTTAAGTTGGTGCAAAAGGACTTTTGCGGAGGCTAGGGAGCCAAACACTGGAGACCCTAGCGTCTGGCCCTGGGCCAGATGCCGAGGCCTATGGCATCTGGGCTAGACGCCAAGGACTGTGGCGTCTGGTCCTGGAAGTCCGAGAAGGACTCTTCCTTGCGGGCAAAACCGACTTTGAGGAGGCTTTTACTCCAAGTTTCGACCCCAAGGCTCAACATATAAATAGAGGGGCAGGGCTAGCACCCAAGGCACATCAAGATTCACCAAGCCATGTGCCGGCAACCCCGTCCCCTCTAGTTTATCCTCCGTCATAGTTTCCGTTGTGCTTGGTGAAGCCCTGCAGAGATTGTTCTTAACCAACACCGTCACCACGCCGTCGTGCTGCCGGAACTCATCTACTACTTCGCCCCTCTTGCTGGATCAAGAAGGCAAGGACGTCATCGAGTTGAACGTGTGCTGAACGCGAAGGTGCCGTACGTTCGGTACTTGATCGGGCCGAATCGTGAAGGTGTATGACTACATCTACCGCGTTGACAAACGCTTCCGCTTAGCGATCTTCAAGGGTATGAAGATGCTCTCCCCCTCTCATAGCTATGCATCTCCATGGATAGATCTTGCGTGTGCATAGAAATTTTTTGTTTTCCATGCAACGTTTCCCAACAGTGGCATCCGAGCCAGGTCTATGCGTAGATGATATGCACGAGTAGAACACAAATAGTTGTGGGCGGTGATAGTCATACTTCTTACCACCAACGTCTTATTCTGATTCAGTGGTATTGTAAGATGAAGCGGCCCGGACCAACCTTACATGTCCACGTACATGAGACCGGTTCCACCGATAGACATGCAACTAGTTTTGCATAAAGGTGGCTGGCAGGTGTATGTTTCTCCTACTTTAGTTGAATCGAATTTGACTACGACCGGTCCTTGAACAAGGTTAAAATAGCAAACTTGACAAAACACCGTTGTGGTTTTGATGCGTAGGTAAGTACGGTTCTTGCCAGAAGCCCGTAGCAGCCATGTAAAACTTGCAACAACAAAGTAGAGGACGTCTAACTTGTTTTTGCAGGGCATGTTGTGATGTGATATGGTCAAGACATGATGTGATATACATTATTGTATGAGATGATCATGTTTTGTAAAAGTTATCGGCAATCGGCATGAGCCTTATGGTTGTCTCTTTATTGTATGAAATGTAAAAAGCCATGTAATTGCTTTACTTTATCACTATGCGTTAGCAATAGTTGTAGAAGCAATAGTTGGCGAGACGACCATGACACAACGATGGAGATCAAGGTGTCGAGCCGGTGACGATGGAGATCATGACGATGCTTTGAAGATGGAGATCAAAAGCACAAGATGATGATGGCCATATCATGTCACATATTTTGATTGCATGTCATGTTTATCTTTTATGCATCTTATTTTGCTTAGTACAGTGGTAGCATTATAAGATGACCCCTTCACTAAATTTCAAGGTAAAAGTGTTCTCCCTGAGTATGCACCGTTGCTACAATTCGTCGTGTTGAGACACCACGTGATGATTGCTACCTCTTGAGCTTGCGTTGTTTTTTCCCTTGAAGAGGAAAGGGTGATGCAGCAAAGTAGAGTAAGTATTTCCCTCAGTTTTGAGAACCAAGGTATCAATCCAGTAGGAGACAATGAACAAGTCACCGAATACCTGCACAAACAATCAACAAACTTGCACCCAACGCGATAAAGGGGTTGTCAATCCCTTCACGGTTACTTGCAAAAGTGAGATCTGATGGAGATGGATAAATGGTAAAGTAAATATATTTGGTATTTTTGGTTTATAGAACGGAAAGTAAAAGATTGCAAAGGAAGTAAATAGGAAACTAAAATTGTAGATCCGAAACTTATATGATGGAAAATAGACCCGGGGGCCATAGGTTTCACTAGAGGCTTCTCTCAAGATAGAAAATATTACGGTGGGTGAACGAATTACTGTCGAGCAATTGATAGAAAAGCGCAAAGTTATGACGATATCTAAGGCAATGATCATGAATATAGGCATCACGTCTGTATCAAGTAGACCGGCTCCTACCTGCATCTACTACTATTACTCCACACATCGACCAACTCCTGCTTGCATCTGGAGTGCAGTATTAAGTTCATGAAGAACAGAGTAACGCATTAAGTAAGATGACATGATGTAGAGGAATAAACTCAAGCAATATGATGTAAACCCCATCTTTTTATCCTCGATGGCAACAATACAATACGTGCCTTGCTGCCCCTACTGTCACTGGGAAAGGACACCGCAAGATTGAACCCAAAGCTAAGCACTTCTCCCATTGCAAGAAAAATCAATCTAGTTGGCCAAACCAAATCGATAGTTCGAAGAGACTTGCAAAGATATCAAATCATGCATATAAGAATTCAGAGAAGATTCAAATAATATTCATAGATAAGCTAATCATAAATCCACAATTCATTGGATCTCGGCAAACACACCGCAAAAAGTATTACATTGAATAGATATCCAAGAACATCGAGGAGAACATGGTATTGAGAATCAAAGAGAGAGAAGAAGCCATCTAGCTACTAGCTATGGGCCCGTAGTTCTGTGGTAAACTACTCATGCTTCATCGGAAGGGCAATGGTGTTGATGTAAAAGCCCTCCATGATCGGATCCCCCTCCGACAGGACGCCGGAAAAGGCCCCTAGATGGGGTCTCACGGATACAGAAGGTTGCGGCGGTGGAAAAGTGTTTTCGTGGCTCCCCCTGTTGGTTTTGGGATATATGAGAATATATAGGCAGAAGAAATAGGTCGGTGGAGTCACGAGGGGCCCACAAGGGCGGGGGCGCGCCCTACCCCCCGGGCATGCCCTCCGTCCTTGTGGCCACCTCGTGGCTTCTCTGACTTGCACTCCAAGTCCTCTGGTCCAAGAAAAATCATCGCGAAAGTTTTATTCTGTTTGGACTCTGTTTGGTATTCCTTTTCGCGAAACTCTAAAACAAGGGAAAAACAAAAACTGGCACTGGGCTCTAGGTTAATAGGTTAGTCCCAAAAATAATATAAAATAGCATATTAATGCATATAAAACATCCAAAACAGATAATATAATAGCATGGAACAATAAAAAATTATACATACGTTGGGGACATATCAATGATCGGGTGTGATAGACTCTACGTTCACATACAACGGGTGCAAGACAATTTTGCACATGCGGAATACTTGGGTTAACTTGACGAGTCTAGCATGTACAGACATGGCCTCGGAACACTATATACCGAAAGGTCGAACATGAATCATATAGTAGATATGATCAACATAGAGATGTTAACCATTGATGACTACCCCATCTCACGTGATGATCGGACATGGGTTAGTTGATTTGGATCACGCGTCACTTAGATGACTTGAGAGATGTTTATTTAAGTGGGAGTTCTGAAGTATTGATTAATTGAACTTAATTTATCATGAACTTAGTCTTAATAGTTTTTGCATATCTATGTTGTAGATCAATAGCTCACGATTTAGCTCCCTTAATTTTGATATGATCCTAGAGAAAACTAAGTTGAAAGATGATAGTAGCAATGATGCGGACTGGGTCCATGATCTGAGGATTATCCTCATTTCTACAAAGAAGAATTATGTCCTTGATGCACCGCTAGGTGACAGACTTCCTGCAGGAGCAGATGCAGACGTTATGGATGTTTGGCAAGATCGATATGATGACTACTTAATAGTTTAGTGCGCCATGCTTTAAGGCTTAGAACCGGGACTTCATAAATGTTTTGAATTCCACGGAGCATATGAGATGTTCCTAGAGCTGAAATTGGTATTTCAGACTCATGCCCGTATCAAGAGGTATGAGACCTGTGACAAGTACCTTGCCTACAAGATGGAGGAGAATAGCTTAGCCAGTGAGCATGTACTCCGAATGTATGGGTACTACAATCTTTTGAATCAAGTGGGAGTTAATCTTCTAGATAAGATAGTGATTAACATAATTCTCTAGTCACTATCACCAAGCTACTAGAACTTCGTGATGAACTATAATATGCAAGGGATGACGAAAACGATTCCCGAGCTCTTCGCGATCTTTGAAATCGGCGAAGGTTAGAAATCAAGAAAGAGCATCAAATGTTGATGGTCAAACAAGACCACTAGTTTCAAGAAAAAGGTCAAAAGGGAAAGAAAGGGAACTTCACGAAGAATGGCAAACAAGTTACCGCTCCCATGAAGAAACCCAAAGCTAGAACCAAGCCATAAAATGAGTGCTTCTACTGCAAAAGAAATGGTCATTGGAAGCAGAACTGCCCCCAAATACTTGGCGGATAAGAAGCATGGCAAAGTGAACAAAGGTATATTTGATATACATATTATTGATATGTACTTTACTAGTGTTCATAATAGCCCCTGGGTATTTAATACCAGTTCAGTTGCTAAGATTAGTAACTTGAAACAGGAGTTGCAAAATTAACAGAGACTAGTTAAAGGCGAGGTGGCGATGTGTGTTGGAAGTGATTCCAAGGTTGATAAGATCACCATCGCATACTCCCTCTACCTTCAGGATTAGTGTTGAACCTAAATAAATGTTATTTGGTGTTTGCGTTGAGCATGAATATGATTGAATCATGTTTATTGCAATACGGTTATTCATTTAAGTCAGAGAATAATTGTTGTTCTGTTTACATGAATAAAACCTTATATGGTCATACACCGAATGTAAATGGTTTATTGAATCTTAATCGTAGTGATACACATATTCATAAACTTTATGCCAAAAGATGCAAAGTTGATAATGAGAGTGCAACAAACTTGTGGCACTGTCGTTTAAGTCATATTGGTGTAAAGCGCATGAAGAAACTCCATGCAGATGGACTTTTTGAATCACTTAATTATGAATCATTTGATACTTGCGAACCATGCCTCATGGGCAAGATGACTAAAACTCAGTTCTCTGGAACAATGGAGCAAGATAATGACTTACTGGAAATAATACATACCGATGTATGCGGTCCGATGAGTATTGAGGCACGCGGCGGGTATCATTATTTTCTCACCTTCACAGATGATTTAAGTAGGTATGGGTATATCTACTTGATGAAACACAAGTCTGAAACATTTGAAAAGGTTCAAAGAATTTCAGAGTGAAGTGGAGAATCATCGTAATAAGAAAATAAAGTTTCTACGATCTGATCGCGTAGGTGAATATTTGAGTTATGAGTTTGGCCTTCATATAAAATAATGTGGAATAGTTTCATAACTCACGCCACCTGGAGCACCACAATGTAATGGTGTGTCCAAACGTCGTAACCGTACTTTATTAGATATGGTGCAATCTATGATGTCTCTTACTGATTTACCACTATCGTTTTGGGGTAATGTATTTGAGACAGCTGCATTCCCGTTAAATAGAGCACCATCTAAATCCTTTGAGACGACACCGTATGAACTATGGTTTGGCAAGAAACCTAAGCTGTCGTTTCTTAAAGTTTGGAGTTGTGACACTTATGTCAAAAGGCTACAGCCTGATAAGCTCGAACCCAAATCGGAGAAGTGTGTATTCATAGGATACCCTAAGGAAACAATTGGTACAATGTCTTGGTAGAGTAGATTGAGGCTACTGCCGCCGTCCATAAGGATTCTCGTAAGATGGAACCCGTTGATAATTGGGTCGAGGACCAGAGTTGCCGAACCTCCATGACGGATACTGGCTGGGTGGTCCCTGCGATCAAAAGTGATCGGGCAGGCCGCCCATGGGTTAAATTTTGGGGCGACCAGCTCTATAGCATAGACGTCCCGTGGTGCGCCCTTGCGCTCCCTCTTAGGGATGTGTGTCACATATATCATGTTTACTGTTTTTTACTTTGGGGGGGGGGGGGAATTGCTTCTGTCCCTTGGTGTTCGGTTGGCGAGTCTCTTCGTCATCGCTATCACTGGGCGGCCCCTTCCCCTTGTGTTCGGCATTGAGCTTGCCGGCCTGTTTAAAAACCCAACAGCTTCTGTTGGTATGATTGGCTGGCTTACCGGGGGTGCCATGGATCTGGCAGGGTCGGTCCAGTATCTTGTCTAGACTGGATGGTCCATCTCTGTTTGCCTTAAATGGCTTCTTCCGTTGATCGGATTTGGAGCAGTTGAATCCGGCATTGACCGCCGTGTCTTGCGTTCCTTCATTATTGTTTCGATGCTTGTGTTTATTGCGTCGTGGCTTGCCGTTGCCATCCCGGGCTTCGGAAGTGCCTGGATCACTGGTGCTATTGCTTCTACGAGCCAACCAGCTATCTTCTCCCGCACAAAAGCGGGTCATTAGCGCGGTGAGGGCTGCCATGGACGCTATGCTTAAAGGCCGAGGTGGCGGGCGAGCCACTCATCTCGGACGCTATGCTTAAAGGCCGCGAGGGCTTCGGCATCCGGACAATCGACAATTCGGTTCTTTTCAGTTAAGAACCTAGTCCAGAGCTTCCTAGATGACTCTCCGGGCTGTTGAACTATGTGACTTAAGTCGTCGGCATCCGGAGGTCGGCCATAGGTACCTTGGAAGTTGTCGCGGAAGGCGTCTTCCAAGTCCTCCCAGGTACCAATGGAGTTTTCGGGCAGGCTGTTCAACCAGTGCCGAGCTCGTCCCTTGGTTTTAGCGGGAGGTACTTGATGGCATGAAGATCATCACTGCGGTCCATAAATATGGAGAAGAAAATCTTCAATCCATACCGCGGGGTCTATTGTCCCATCATATGATTCGATGTTCACGGGTTTAAACCCTTCTGGGAATTCGTGCTCCATTGCTTCATCAGTGAAGTAGAGGGGGTGTGTGGCGCCTCTATATCAGGCCGAGTTGCGACGTAGCTCGGATGGAGCATGTATGCGGTTTTCTGCTCGGGCGTGATTATGCTTGTCACGTCCAGCTACATAGCCGTCGCCGCGCATTGGGGCATGCCCCCGCAATCCGTAGATTGATCTGGTCTGGCCTGCTCTATTGTCCAGGTCCTGCCGCAGGTCATGTGTATACTCCCGAGCTGTTATGTCTCTACCTTTATGACGAGGTAGTACGGGCTGGTGTTCGGCTTGAGTTGCCGCTTTGTCCCGGCCCCGTGGTGGTCGGCAGCTGCATTACGCGCTGATGGTACAGGCTCAAGTGCCTCGTCATCGAGTTGAGGTAGCAATTTGTGCTTCGGGTAACTTTTGGTTGGGCGCTCGAGGCCATATTCCTCGGCTGCCAGGACATTAGTCCATCTATCGTTGAGCAGATCTTGATCAGCTTGAAGCTGCTGCTACTTCTTTTTCAGGCTCCTTGCAGTGGCAATTAGGCGGCGCTTAAAGCGCTCCTGCTCGAGAGGTTCCTCAGGCATGATAAATTCCTCGTAGCTGAGGCTCACCTCGTCCTCGGAGAGTGGAAGATAATTACTGTCCTCCGAATCTTCATTTACGGCATGTTTATCAGGGCTAACTTTCCCATCTTCCCGATCGTCCTGTTGGAAAGTTGGCTCGACGGGGTCTTCTTTGTCTTCGGCATCGTCCGGAGTGTTGTTGTCTTTTCCGCAACGTGATTTAGAGCGGCGCTGTTGATGTCGGTGCTTTGGCTGTATCTCAGGAGGTTTATCCTCGACTGGATCTTCTTTGTCATCGCCGTTATTCTCTTTGGGTGTATCCACCATGTACACATCGTACGAGGATGTGGCCATCCAGCGTCCGGTAAACAGCGGGTTTTGGGCCTGCTCTTCTCCGGCATCGTCGTCCATACCGTCGATGTCTTCAGAGCCGTAATCGAGCATGTGAGTTAAATCCTCAACGGTGGCTATGAAGTGGGTGGTGGGTGGGACGTAAAATTCCCTTCTCCCAGCCCCTGGTCCGGGCTGGGCGTAGTTCAGAGGTTGCTCCTCTGTGATGACAAGGGATCGCATTAAGTCCAGAGCCTCGCTTAAAGGCGAGGTTTGGCCAGAGAGAAGAGATTTCGTGGAGTACGGCGGGAGGGAGACTCCTTGGCGAACTTCATACGATCTTGACTCGAGGGTTCGGAGCCAGTGTCCGGAGAAGGGTCCGAATTTATAATGGTTGCCAGCGACACTACCTCATCCAGCTCTCCTGTACTGGGTTTAATAGCCGCGGATAGTCCGGCGGGCTCAGGAATCCCGTCTTCGGACCCGGCTACGTGCTCTGGATCTAAAGCCAGAGTGGTGATTGGGGTCGTGAACCCTTGGAAGATCAAATCTCCTCGGATATCAGCGACATAGTCCAGATTCCCAAAACTAGTCTGGTGACCTGGGGCGTAGCTGTCGATCTGCTCTAGACGGCCAAGCGAGTTGGCCCGCAGTGTGAAGCCGCCGAACACAAAGATCTGGCTAGGGAGGAAAACCTCCTCCAGGCCAGCATTGTTGTAGATGACTGACGGAGCCATCGAACTTTCTGATGACGACGCAGCGGAACTCTCAATGAAAGCACCAATGTCGGTGTCAAAACCGGCGGATCTCGGGTAGGGGGTCCCGAACTATGCGTCTAAGGTCGATGGTAACAGGAGACGGGGACACGATGTTTACCTGTGTTCGGGCCCTCTTGATGGAGGTAAATACCCTACTTCCTGCTTGATTGATCTTGATGAATATGAGGATTACAAGAGTTGGTCTACCACGAGATTGTAATGGCTAAACCCTAGAAGTCTAGCCTGTATGATTATGATTGCCTCTATGGACTAAACCCTCCGGTTTATATAGACACCGGAGGGGCCTAGGGTTGTACAAAGGCGGTTTACAGAGGAAGGAATCTACACATCCGAGCGCCAAGCTTGCCACCCACGCAAAGGAGAGTCCCATCCGGACACGGGAAGAAGTCTCATGTCTTGTATCTTCATAGTCCATCAGTCGGGCCCACGTTACATAGCCCGGACGCCCGAGGACTCCTTAATCTAGGACTCCCTCAGTACACCTTCTACCACAGATCTGAAGGCAGGATATTTGTTGCCAAGAATGGAACATTTCTAGAGAAGGAGTTTCTCTCGAAAGAAGTGAGTGGGAGGAAAGTAGAACTTGATGAGGTAATTGTACCTTCTCTCAATTTGGAAAGTAGCACATCAAAGAAATCCGTTCCCATGATGCGTACACCAACCAGAGAGGAAGCTAATGATGATGATCATGAAACTTCAGATCAAGTTACTACTGGACCTCGTAGGTCGACCAGAGCACGTTCTGCACCAGAGTGGTACGGTAATCTTGTCCTGGAAGTCATGTTACTAGACCATGGCGAATCTATGAACTATGAAGAAGCTATGATGAGCCCAGATTCCGATAGATGGCTTGAGGCCATGAAATCCGAGATAGGATCCATGTATGAGAACAAAGTGTGGACTTTGGTGGACTTACCTGATGATCGGCAAGCCATTGAGAATAAATGGATCTTCAAGAAGAAGACTGACGCTGAGAGTAATGTCACTATCTACAAAGCTCAACTTGTCGCAAAAGGTTTTCGACAAGTTCAAGGAGTTGACTATGATGAGACTTTCTCACCCATAGCGATGCTTAAGTCTGTCCGAATCATGTTAGCAATTGCCACATTTGATGATTATGAAATCTGACAAATGGACATCAAAACTGCATTCCTTAATGGATATCTTAAAGAAGAGTTGTATATGATGCAACCAAAAGTTTTTGTCGATCCTATAGGTGCAGACAAAGTGTGCAAGCTCCAGCGATCCATCTATGGACTGGTGCAAGCATCTCGGAGTTGGAATATACGCTTTGATGAGGTGATCAAAGCATATGGTTTTATACAGACTTACGGTGAAGCCTGTATTTACAAGAAAGTGAGTGGGAGTTCTGTAACATTTCTGATATATATGTGGATGACATATTATTGATTGGAAATGATACAGAATTTCAGGATAGCACAAAAGGATACTTTAATAAGAATTTTTCAATGAAAGACCTCGGTGAAGCTACTTGCATATTGAGCATCAAGATCTATAGGGATAGATCAAGACGCTTAATAGAACTTTCACAAAACACATACCTTGATAAGATTTGAAGAAGTTCAAAATGTTTCAGTCCAAGAAGGGGTTCTTGCCTGTATTTACAACTTGTGAAGTTGAGTAAGGCTCAAAGCCCGGCCACGGCAGAAGATGGAGAGAGAATGAAAGTCATTCCCTATATCTCAACCATAGGTTATATACGATATGCCATGTCGTGTACCACACCTGATGTGTGTCTTGCCACTTATCTGGCATAGAGGGTACAAGAGTTATCCAGGAGTGGACCACTGGATAACGGTCAAAATTATCCTTAGGTACCTTAAAGAGGACTAAGGAAATGTTTCTCGGTTATGGAGGTGATAAAGAGTTCGTCGTAAAGAGTTACGTCGATGCAAGCTTTGACACTAATCTAGATCACTCTAAGTCTCAATCTGGATACATATTGAACGTGGGAGCAATTAGCTAGAGTAGCTCCATGCAGAGCATTGTAGACATAGAAAATTGCAAAATACATACGGATCTGAATGTGACAGACCCGTTGACTAAACTTCTCTCACAAGCAAAACATGATCACACCTTATTACTCTTTGGGTCTTAACATGGCGATGTGAACTAGATTATTGACTCTAGTAAACCCTTTGGGTGTTGGTCACATGGCGATGTGAACTATAGGTGTTAATCACATGGCGACGTGAACTATAGGTGTTAATCACATGGCGATGTGAACTATATGTGTTAATCACATGGTGATGTGAACTATGGGTGTTATTCAGATGGCGATGTGAACTAGATTATTGACTCTAGTGCAAGTGGGATACTGAAGGAAATATACCCTAGAGGCAATAATAAAGTTGTTATTTTATATTTACTTATTCATGATAAAGGTTTATTATTCATGCTAGAATTGTATTGATCGGGAACTTAAATACATGTGTGAATACATAAACAAATACCGTGTCCCTATTATGCCTCTACTAGACTAGCTCGTTGATCAAAGATGGTTAAGGTTTCCTAACCATAGACATGTGTTGTCATTTGATAACGGGATCACATCATTAGGAGAATGATGTGATGGACAAAACCCATTCGTTAGCTTAGCATAATGATTGTTGAGTTTTATTGCTATTGCTTTCTTCATGTCAAATACATATTCCTTCGACTACGAGGTTATGCAACTCCCAGATACCAGAGGAATGCCTTGTGTGCTATCAAACGTCACAACGTAACTGGGTGATTATAAAGATGCTCTATAGGTATCTCCGAAGGTGTTTGTTGGGTTGGCATAGATCGAGATTAGGATTTGCCACTCAGGTTATCGGAGAGGTATCTCTGGGCCCTCTCGGTAATACACATCATAAGCTTGCAAGCAAATGACTAAGGAGTTAGTCATGAGGTGATGTATTACAAAACGAGTAAAGAGACTTGTCGGTAACGAGACTGAACTAGGTATGAAGGTACGGACGATCGAATCTCGGGCAAGTAACATACCGATAGACAAAGGGAATTACATATGTTGTCATAAGGTTTGACCGATAAAGATCTTCGTAGAATATGTAGGAGCCAATATGGCATCCAGGTTCCTCTATTGGTTATTGGCCAGAGAGGTGTCTTGGTCATGTCTACATAGTTCTCGAACCCATAGGGTCCGCACGCTTAACGTTCGTTGACGATATAATACTATATGAGTTATTTATGTTGGTGACCGAATGTTGTTCGGAGGTTTGGATGAGATCACAGACGTGATGATGAGCTCAGGAATGGTCCGGAGGTAAAGATTGATATATAGGATGATATGGTTCGGCCAAGGGGTAAAGCCCACGGGGCTTTAAGTTGGTGCAAAAGGAGTTTTGCGGAGGACAGGGAGCCAAACATCGGAGACCCTGACGTCTGGACCTGGGCCATATGCCGAGGCCCATGGCATCTCGGCCAGATGCCAAGGACTGTGGTGTCTGGTCCTGGAAGTCCGAGAAGGACTCTTCCTTGCGGGCAAAACTGACTTTGAGGAGGCTTTTACTCCAAGTTTCGACCCCAAGGCTCAACATATAAATGTGGGGGAACGTAGCATGCAATTTCAAAAAAATTCCTAGGCTCACGCAAGATCTATCTAGGAGATGCATAGCAACGGGAGGGGGAGAGTGTGTCCACGTACCCTCATAGACCGAAAGCGGAAGCGCTAGGTTAACGCGGTTGATGTAGTCGAACGTCTTCATGATCCAACCGATCTAGTACCAAACGTACGACACCTCTGAGTTCAGCACACGTTCAGCTCGATGACGTCCCTCAAACTCTTGATCCAGCATAGGGTCAAGGGAGAGTTCCGTCAGCACGATGGCGTGGTGACGGTGATGGTGATGTGATCCGTGTAGGGCTTCGCCTAAGCACTACGACGCTATGACCGGGGGAGTAAACTATGGAGGGGGGCACCGCACACGGCTAAGAGAACAATTGTTGTGCTTTGGGTGCCCCCCTTCCCCCGTATATAAAGGAGGGGGGAGGAGGCCAGCCACCAAGGGGCATGCCAGGGAGAGGGGAGTCCTACTAGGACTCCAGTCCTAGTAGGATTGGCCCCCCCTTTTTTCCTTCTTCCGGAGGGGGAAAGGAGAGGTAGTAGGAGAAGGAAAGGGAGGCGCCGCCTCCTTCCCTAATCTAGTTCAGCCTCCTCCTTTGTGGGGGGCATGCCAGCCCCTTGTGGGATGGTTAGCCTCCCTCCTATGGCCCATATGGCCCATATCTTTCCCCGGGGGGTTCCGGTAACCCCTCTGGTACTCTGGTATGTACCCGATACACTCCGGAACCCTTCCGGTGTCCGAATACTACCTTCAAATATATCAATATTTACCTCTTGACCATTTCGAGACTCCTCGTCATGTCTGTGATCTCATCCGGGGCTCCGAACAAACTTCGGTCACCAAAACACATAACTCATAATACAAATCATCATCGAACGTTAAGCGTGCGGAGCCTACGGGTTCGAGAACAATGTAGACATGACCGAGACACCTCTCCGGTCAATAACCAATAGTGGAACCTGGATGCTCATATTGGCTCCCACATATTCTACGAAGATCTTTATCGGTCGAACCGTTATGACAACATACGTTATTCCCTTTGTCATCGGTATGTTACTTGCCCAAGATTCGACCGTCGGTATCCACATTCCTAGTTCAATCTCGTTACCGGCAAGTCTCTTTATTCGTTCCGCAATGCATCATCCCGCAACTAACTCATTAGTCACATTGCTTGCAAGGCTTGTTATGAAGTGCATTACTGAGTGGGCCCAGAGACACCTCTCCGATACTAGGAGTGACAAATCCTAATCTCGATCTATGCCAACCCAACAAACACCTTTGGAGATACCTGTAAGCATCTTTATAATCACCCATTTACGTTGTGACGTTTGATAGCACACAAGGTATTCCTCCGGTATCCGGGAGTTGCATAATCTCATAGTCGAAGGAATATGTATTTGACATGAAGAAAGCAATAGCAATAAAACTAAACGATCATTATGCTAAGCTAACGGATGGGTCTTGTCCATCACATCATTCTCCTAATGATGTGATCCCGTTCATCAAATGACAACACATGTCTATGGTTAGGAAACTTAACCATCTTTGATTAACGAGCTAGTCTAGTAGAGGCTCACTAGGGACACGGTGTTTTGTCTATGTACCCACACATGTATTAAGTTTCCGGTTAATACAATTCTAGCATGGATAATAAACATTTATCATGATATAAGGAAATATAAAATAACAACTTTATTATCGCCTCAAGGGCATATTTCCTTCAATAAATAGAGGGGCAGGGCTAGCACCCAAGACACATCAAGATTCACCAAGCCATGTGCCGACAACCCCGTCCCCTCTAGTTTATCCTCCATCATAGTTTCCGGTGTGCTTGGTGAAGCCCTGCGGAGATTGTTCTTCACCAACACCGTCACCACGCCGTCGTGCTGCCGGAACTCATCTACTACTTCGCCCCTCTTGCTGGAGCAAGAAGGCGAGGACATCATCGAGATGAACGTCTGTTGAACGCGGAGGTGCCGTACATTCGGTACATGATCGGGACGGATCGTGAAGGTGTACGACTACATCAATCGCGTTGATAAACGCTTCCGCTTAGCGATCTTCAAGGGTATGAAGATGCTCTCCCCCTCTCGTAGCTATTTATCTCCATGGATAGATCTTGCATGTGCGTATAAATTTTTTGTTTTCCATGCAACGTTTCCCAACAGTGGGGCACCACCTTCCTTTTCTGATGAGTATAGGATTTCATTAAAATCTCCAATTATAGTCCATGGTAAACTGGATTGAGCATGCAAATCACGCAAAAACGGTAAGTGCGGTCTTTTTATCCTAGCTCAGCTCTCCGTATATCTCAGTGAGCCTCCACATATCTCCGATATCCTCCTCCACTGACACATCCATGAAATTAAGGGTAGTATCCCAGGAGTAGATCCTCACCTCCTTCTTCCAGACTAATAGCATACCACCCTTTCTTCCATCACGACTCGGAGCAACGATCATATGATCCATACATATCTTTATTAAAACTTCTGCCCTTTCTTCATCTAAATGTGTTTTAGACAGGAAAAATGCATCTGGTCCATGGCGCCTCTGGATATCCAGAAGTGAATGAACTGTCGAGGCTGCTAGGATGCCTTGACCATTCCAACATATAAGTTCTAATTATTTCCAACGACGGGTACTTCGCCAATGTCCTCCCGATCATCCAAGAAACACCAGCTGAATTAGCCAAATAGATGTATGTCCGTACCCTAACTCACAAGGAGCAGAGTGGACGGAGATCAAGACTGCACTAGCCTTGCAGAGAGGGCGGCTAGCACTACAGGATAGAAAACCGATCGCTGTCGAAACCAGTGCCGGGGCAAACACACCGACCACTGCTGAAGCAAATGCCGGGACAAACAACTTGAAAATGATCTCAAGAAGGAGTCCCAATTGGGTCAATAGCCAACCAGGGAATCTATATGCAACGATACTGATACGTCTCCGTCGTATCTACTTTTCCAAACACTTTTGCCCTTGTTTTGGACGCTAACTTGCATGATTTGAACGGAACTAACTCGGACTGACGCTGTTTTTTCAGTAGAATTGCCATGGTGTTATTTATGTGCAGAAACAAAAGTTCTTGGAATGACCAAACTCCACGGAACTTTTTTTGGAAAATATTAAAAATCTTGGAAGAAGAATCCACGTTAGGGGCCTCCACCTGTCCACGAGGGTGGGGTGCGCTGTTCTCGGGCGTGCCCCCGCCTCGTGGGCCCCTGTTGCTCCAATCGACCTCAACTCCAACTCCATATATTCGTGTTCAGGGAGAAAAAATCAGAGAGAAAGATTCATCGCGTTTACGATCTGAAGCCGCCAAGCCCTAAACTCTCTGGGAGGGCTGATCTCGAGTCCGCTCGGGCTCCGGAGAGGGAATCCGTCGTCATCATCATCAACCATCCTCCATCACCAATTTCATGATGCTCACCGCCGTGCGTGAGTAATTCCATCGTAGGCTTGCTAGACGGTGATGGGTTGGATGAGATTTATCATGTAATCGAGATAGTTTTGTTAGGGTTTGATCCCGAGTATCCACTATGTTCTGAGATTGATGTTGCTATGACTTTGTTATGCTTAATGCTTGTCACTAGGGCCCGAGTGCCATGATTTCAGATCTGAACCTATTATGTTTTCATGAATATATGTGAGTTCTTGATCCTGTCTTGCAAGTCTATAGTCACCTACTATGTGTTATGATCCGTCAACCCCGAAGTGACAATAATCGGGACCACTCCCGGTGATGACCTTAGTTTGAGGAGTTCATGTATTCACTATGTGTTAATGCTTTGGTCCGGTACTCTATTAAAAGGAGGCCTTAATATCCCTTAGTTTCCGTTAGGACCTCACCGCCACGGGAGGGTAGGACAAAATATGTCATGCAAGTTCTTTTCCATAAGCACGTATGACTATATTCGGAATACATGCCTACATTACATTGATGAATTGGAGCTAGTTCTGTGTCACCCTATGTTATCATTGTTACATGATGAACCGCATCCGGCATAATTCTCCATCACCGATCCAATGCCTATGAGCTTTTCACATATTGTTCTTCGCTTATTTACTTTTCTGTTGCTACTGTTACAATCACTACAAAACCCAAAAATATTACTTTTGCTACCGTTACTGTTACTTCCATATTACTTTGCTACTAAATACTTTGCTGCAGATACTAAGTTATCTAGGTGTGGTTGAATTGACAACTCAACTACTAATACTTGAGAATATTCTTTGGCTCCCCTTGTGTCGAATCAATAAATTTGGGTTGAATACTCTACCCCCGAAAACTGTTGCGATCCCCTATACTTGTGGGTTATCAAGACTATTTTCTAGCATCGTTGCTGGGGAGCATAGCTCTATTCTTTGAGTCACTTGGGGTTTATATCTGCTGGTCACTATGAGGAACTTGAAAGACGAGAAAACAAAAATTTATCCCTCAACTACAAGGGGAGGTAAGGAACTGCCATCTAGCTCGCACTTGATTCACCTTCATTTCGAGTAAGCTTGCGACACCTAAACCTACTTACGCTATTAATTACGATATGTCGCATGTTATTGATGATGCCACTTCTGCTATGCATGATACTTATGATGAAACTACTTCTATGCTTGATACTACTGTGCCACTTGGAGAATTTCTTGATGAACAACTTGCTAGGGCTAGAGAGAATGAAATTATTGAGACTGATAATATTGATGATAGTGATGATGTAGCGACCTGACCCAAAATCGGTCAAATCTCTGTGTCTGTACCATCCCAAGATCATGCTGGTACTCACAGTACATCGATAAAGTAATCAAAGTTCAATCACACCTGAATATCATTAAACGATTCTCATATAGAGTCTTTATTACAAGGGAATAAATACGGCTCAAGGCCCACTCATGAGAAATAAACTACTAATGTCATGGAAGCGTCGAAGATAAGCGAGTCCATCCGACTCAAAGGGCAATCGCCAAGCGAGCGTAGCCTCACTCTGATCGGAATATACCTCTGCAACATAAGACGTTGCAGCCATGTAGGTCGACTTTTGGAATAAGTCGGCAAGTCATGAAGAATAACAATAATAAAGTTACTACACTATATGCATTTTGGTCAGGAGCTCTAAGTTTCATCAATTTATGTAAAGCCAATTTTATCCTACTACAAAGTGGACTTATTTGCAAATTACTACAAATTGTTGGTAGTTATTGAGATGGTTCCGCCAACCAATATCTCGCTCCCAATTATTAAGTCATAAACCCTCAAATTAATTCATTAGTTTTAGTGTTGAGATATCCGAATACTTCCAAGTTCCAGAGGCTCAAATGTCCGTAATCGGGGACACGGCTAATCGATTAGGTTATAACTCTGCAGAGGTTTATGACTTTCCCGCAAGAATCATTCCTCCTTTAAAGTCTTCGCACTTCATGGTGTTTGAAGACGGGACTAATGAAACAGTGGTCTTCCAAAGAGTTCTTCCGCCACCGCCGGTACCCATCCAATCCTACCGTTCTTCTACATCTCGTAGTACCGCCCACCAGCGTCACTACTAGGGTCAACCCAGCCAGAGCCCATAATGGCTTGCGGCTGCACGTAAGCTTCCGGTCATGGGGTATCCATCCTTCTCTTCGTGGCTGGGTGAAGCTTTCCGCAAGATGTCATGGCACTTCTCCATGCATCCCGCCACCACTGGGTGCTCCAGGTGCCCGCCAACCGCCTCCACCCAAAGAGTGATTTTCCGAAGTCCATCTTGATCATTGTAGTTCATGGGGTTATCATCATCATTGACTCTCACATCTTGCTTATGAATATCACTCATACCAAATCCGATCTACGAGCATAGCAAAATAACTACTACGTCCCGGGTCATGGTAACAAGGATTGGTTCATCCTACCACATGATACTACTCAAGTTTAATGACTTCAAGATTTCACTACTGCATGCATGGTGGGGTGGTGACAACTACTAATGCACAAAAACATAGGTATAGAAATAACATGATCAAAACTTGCCTTGCTGATGATCCTCGTAAGCTAAAGAGTAGCAAGCTTCGCACTCCGGAAACTCTACCGAGACAAACAATGAACACAATAAGCAAAACAATAGGATCACATAACACAACATAACAAAAATAACATAACACAACAAAGCAACCAAAACCAAATCCAAAGGAAAACTCAAAGAAAAATCACTCAAAGTTTCCTACTTCAACAATAGCTAGAAATAGTTTTATATAACAAAAATTCCTTAATATAACCTAATCATGGTTTTAAGTTAACTTAACAGAAAAGGATTCACTAAGCAACTAGGAGCAAAAAGAATTAATTAAAAGCTATTATAAAACTCATTCTAGGCCTAATCCAATTTCTATTAAGAAAAATAATTTAAAACTTTTATTAATTATAAATAAAAGTTCATCTACTAGAATGACAGAAACTAACCTAGAATAACTAATCACAAGTTAAAAATAAATTAATTTACTAATTAATTTAATAGGAAAACAGGAACTAGTTAATTAATTAGGATTAATAGGATTCTGCTTAGAACTAATTATTTATTAATCCTAAAATACCCAAATTAATTTCTAGGGTTTGGCAATGTCAAAATAAAGTGGTGACAAAAGAATCATGCAAAAATAATTTTTCTAACTAAAGTTATAGCAGATTTACTATTCTGGCTAAAACAATATTAAAGCATTTTTAATTATTTTTAACATGGCTAAATATATAATCTACAGAAACTACACAAAATTTGCAATCCAACAAAAAAAGAATCATCAAAAAAAAAAACCTAAACTAAAACTAAACCGATCGGAACCGGCCGGTTTTATAAATAAAACCTAACCCTTCGGGGTTTCTAATCCTAGCCCTAGATCTAGGATCTGACGGGAGGGCGATGTCGGGCTTACCGGACTCGGCGGGCGGCGGGCGGCGAGAGTGCGTCAGGCGTCAAGGCGTCGAAGTCGTCGGGAAGACGCGCACGAGGTCGGGAGGGTTCGTGGTGTCGGGGTTGGTCGGGGGCTAGGGTGGCGTCGGGCGGCTTTGGCGGGCGGTGGCGAGCCTGGACTCCGGTGAGCTCGGGAGAGAGAGGAGAGGGGTCCCATGAGGCTAGGGGGGAATGGGGTGAGGGGCTCGGCTTTATAGCCCGGGCCTCGGGCTCGCTTGAAGGGGATCGGGTGGTCGGGGATCCTGGATCCTTCGGATCCGGTGGATCTCCCATGAAGGCGAGCGTGGGTGAGGGAAGAAGACGGGCGGGGCCCATGGGTCACGAGAGGGAGGGAGCGGCGAGGGGTCGGGTGGCCGAGGCCTAAGGGAACGGGCAGGGGCGAGGTGAGGCGAGCTGGCTGGCTGGGCGCTGGTCAAGGCTGGGCCGGCTCACTGGCCTCGGCGCTGGGTCTGAGGGCGGGGCACTGGCTGGGCCTGGGGTGGCCTAGCTGGCGCCCGAGGGGTTTTTTTTTATTTATTTTTTTTAAATAAAACAAAAAAAAAAATAAAAACAAATCCATAAATATTTTATATATGGTATATATATAACAAAATTATCAGGGGAATATTACCATTCATTTTAAAATTTTTAAAAAGTCAAAATCCAAACTTCATAAAAATCTATTTTTTCAAATTCAAATAAATTTGATTTGAATCCAAATCTTTGGCAATGTTTCCTCCGATATTTTTGGAGTGTCATGTTTGCTCCTCTCATACTTTTGATCAAGTATTTATCGTGCTTGGTTTTTTGAAATGATTCCCACATGCCAAGTTTGAAATTCAAATTCAAAACTCAAAATTCTCTGAAGCTTCAAATGGCATTCAAATTCAAACAGGATGCATAGGATGCTTAGCTATAATTGTAAAACATTCCAAATAGGAAATTTGGGATGTTACAAACCTACCCACCTTAAGATGAATCTCGCCCTCGAGATTCGGGTTGGCTAGCAAATAGGTGCGGGTGGTCTCGAAGAAGGTCTTCTTGGCGCCCTGTGTGGCTTCTTCCTCGGTGTGGTGACTCCACGCACCTTGCAAAACTTGATGACCTTGCTGCGGGTGACTCGCTTGCAGTCTCGAGAATTCGGACGGGTTTCTCCTTGTAAGTCAAATCACCGCTGTCAAGCTGTATGGCCTCTAGGGGCACCGTGTCTCTCAACGGAACATCGGCCATGTCGGCATGACACTTCTTCACCGAGAAACATGGAAGACATCATGCACTCCGGACAATCCTTCCGCAATTCCAACTTGTAAGCAACCTCTCCACGACGCTCAAGGATTTTGTAGGGGCCAATGAATCGGGTGCTAACTTTCCTTGACTCCAAACCTCTTGATTCATCCAAGGTCCGGGTTTCCAACACTATGAGGTCTCGGGAAATTTATGGTTCCCGATGTTGAGGGTTGCATGACAGCCTCACGCCGCCATCATTTCTCCTCCCGCGAATCGACGCGAAGGGGCTTCTAAGGGTTCTAGTGGGCAACCCGTACTTTTCCACAACTACCCTTGATATGAATGAATGCGTTGCACCGTAATCAAAGAGAACCAAAACTGAACGTGAATTCAATAAAACTTACCAACCACGATTGTTCCGGCTGATCATAGACGTCCTCCACGTCGATGTGATTCACTTGAGCACGAGGGAACGGATTGGGCTTCTTCACGAGCCTTCATTGCCATTTCCATTCCTCTCGCTTGGCCTCCGGCAGTCGGTGGCATAGTGCCTGTCTTTCCGGCACTTGAAGGTGTGATGTGGCTCGAGATCCTTCGGAGCCGGGCAGAACGGTGTCGACCGCCATTACCGTTGCCATTGCCATTGCCATGGCCCGACTTGTTGTCTGGCTGCGGTTGTTCCCATTTCCTCCATGGTTATGGCCTCCATGGTTATGATGGGTGTGCCCTCCCGAGCACGGTGCATAACGGGCTTCACTGAGCTCCCGAGTTGTGCTTCCCGGCTGTACTTCCGCTATGCGGCTTTCTATCTGCCGCTGCTTGCCTTCAAGAATGGTGGCCTTGTCTACCAGCTCCCGGTAGTTGTTGAAAGTAGCCACAATAAGCTGCATGCTCAGTTCATCATTGAGTCCCTCAAGGAACTTCTCACCTTGGCGGCATCTGTGGCCACATCATCGTGGGGCATAGCGAGCAAGCTTGCTGAATTCATCCACGTCTTGTGCCACAAGACGATTCCCCGGGCGTAAGTTGCGGAACTCACGCTTCTTCGCACTCATGGCTCCAAATGAGACATGAGCAAAGGCGAAGGCTCTGGAATTGGTCCCATGTGATGCCACCCATGGGAAAAGTGGCGCAGTAGTTCTCCCACCAAGAAGCTGCAGGTCCATCCAGTTGATGCGCTGCAAAGCGCACCTTCTCAAAGATCGGTGCATCCAACGGTGACTAGCTCCCTTCCGATTTTATGGAGCCAATCATCGACCACAATTGGCTCGGTGCTACTAGAGAACACCGGCGGATTCAACCTCGTAAATCGAGTCAAGTTGTCCACGGTGGGTGGTGGCGGTGGATTGTTGGCGGTGTTGTTCGATTACGAATAAGGAGTTGCATCGATGCATTCTGCTTTGGAGCGGCTGGGTGAGCTCGGCGGGGAAACCAAAGGTCACGTCTCGGAGGCATCCGGTGTTTTTGGAGTGGGTGAGAAAATTAGAATAGAACAATGGTCTATAAGGAATAACACTACCCACATGAATGCACAATCATAACACACCAATCATTTATTCATTCCACTCAAACATGGTTCAAACTCGATTACAAAAGCTCATGACTAATCGAAGGAAAAACATCGGCCTAACTGATCGATTTAATAAGTAAAAGATAACATGGTGGTCGACTAAAAAGTCTTCATCGCTGGCGCCTCCTCTTGGGGTTTCCTTGATGGTACTCCCTTCAAATCCCGATCATTGCTCACGAGGGGTGCTTCGTCTCCACTCGGGTAAAGGTCCTCTCCCAAGTCCATCTTTTCCTCTATCGCGGCAAGCTTCATCTTCGTGTCGTCGACTATCTCCATGAAGTCCGTGATTTCTTCCTCATGGCCAAGGAAGTCTGCGTGCCTTCTCCTCCAGGGCCCATTCATGGAACTAAAGCTTCTTGTGTCTTCGAGTTACGTAGTCCGAATCTCCTGCTTCTCGAGAAGACACTCCAAGTCTTGGATGTACGAGAGGGTGGAATCGTCCTCAATGGTACGGATGATATCTCCATTCCTTGCCTGCGAGAAACCATGGTGAGGTCTCGAGTGATCGAGCTCGCCTCAGATTCTCGGAGATGTCCAAGTGCTCGATAGATCGCCACGCCCCTTCCGATGATCCAGTTGAACTCGGTGAACTCAAAGTTGATAGGCTCCATGTGTCCTCCAAAGGTCCTCCCCGGGATATGCACCTCAATCTCGTAGCGGGTGTCCGCCAAGTGCATTAGTGGGTTTCCGGTGATCGAGGGTAGAGCTATCTTCACCGCTTCACCATCTGGACCAGCTTTCTTCCAAAGGGCATCGCCTCATCGGGCCGCGTAACTTGTAGCAAAACTGGGGTGAACTCGGCGACCATCTAGAATGTTGCAAAGGGGAGAAGAGTCGAATTGAACAGGGAAGAATTATAGAATGAAAAGGGGTTCAAAGTAAATGGTCTCTGCTTATGGCTTTCCGATCCTAGGGGTTACGATCTCACGGTCATTGCAGTGCTCGATACCATCTCTGTAGCGACCTGACCCAAAATCGGTCAAATCTCTATGTCTGTACCATCCCAAGATCATCTTTGGTACTCACAAAGACATCGATAAAGTAATCAAAGTTCAATCACACCTGAATATCATTAAACGATTCTCATATAGAGTCTTTATTACAAGGGAATAAATTCGGCTCAAGGCCAACTCATGAGAAATAAACTACTAATGTCATGGAAGCGTCGAAGATAAGCGAGTCCATCCGACTCCAAAGGGCAATCGCCAAGCGCGAGCGTAGCCTCACTCTGATCGGAATATACCTACGCAACATAAGACGTTGCAGCCATGTAGGTCGACTTTTGGAATAAGTGGCAAGTCATGAAGAATAACAATAATAAAGTTACTACACTATATGCATTTTGGCTGTGGAGCTCTAAGTTTCATCAATTTGCGTAAAGCCAATTTTATCCTACTACAGTGGACTTATTTGCAAATTACTACAAATTGTTGGTATCTCGTTCCCAATTATTAAGTCATAAACCCTCAAATTAATTCATTAGTTTTAGTGTTGAGATATCCGAATACTTCCAAGTTCCAGAGGCTCAAATGTCCGTAACCGGGGACACGGCTAATCGATTAGGTTATAACTCTGCAGAGGTTTATGACTTTCCCGCAAGAATCATTCCCTCCTTTAAAGTCTTCGCACTTCATGGTGTTTGAAGACGGACGAATGAAACAGGTCTTCCAAAGAGTTCTTCCGCCACCGCCGTACCCATCCAATCCTACCGTTCTTCTACATCTCGTAGAGTACCGCCCGGCCAGCGTCACTACTAGGGTCAACCCAGCCAGAGCCCATAATGGCTTGCGGCCGCATGTAAGCTTCCGGTCATGGGGTATCCATCCTTCTCTTCGTGGCTGGGTGAAGCTTTCCGCAAGATGTCATGGCACTTCTCCATGCATCCCGCCACCACTGGTGCTCCAGGTGCCCGTCAACCGTCCTCCACCCAAAGTAGTGATTTTCCCAAGTCCATCTTGATCATTGTAGTTCATGGGGTTATCATCATCATTGACTCTCACATCTTGCTTATGAATATCACTCATACCAAATCCGTCTACGAGCATAGCAAAATAACTACTACGTCCCGGGTCATGGTAACAAGGGATTGGTTCATCCTACCACATGATACTACTCAAGTTTAATGACTTCAAGATTTCACTACTGCATGCATGGTGGGGTGGTGACAACTACTAATGCACAAAAACATAGGTATAGAAATAACATGATCAAAACTTGCCTTGCTGATGATCCTCGTAAGCTAAAGAGTAGCAAGCTTCGCACTCCGGAAACTCTACCGAGACAAACAATGGACACAATAAGCAAAACAATAGGATCACATAACACAACATAACAAAAATAACATAACACAACAAAGCAACCAAAACCAAATCCAAAGGAAAACTCAAAGAAAAATCACTCAAAGTTTCCTACTTCAACAATAGCTAGAAATAGTTTTTATATAACAAAAATTCCTTAATATAACCTAATCATGGTTTTAAGTTAACTTAACAGAAAAGGATTCACTAAGCAACTAGGAGCAAAAAGAATTAATTAAAAAGCTATTATAAAACTCATTCTAGGCCTAATCCAATTTCTATTAAGAAAAATAATTTAAAACTTTTATTAATTATAAATAAAAGTTCATCTACTAGAATGACAGAAACTAACCTAGAATAACTAATCACAAGTTAAAAATAAATTAATTTACTAATTAATTTAATAGGAAAACAGGAACTAGTTAATTAATTAGGATTAATAGGATTCTGCTTAGAACTAATTATTTATTAATCCTAAAATACCCAAATTAATTTCTAGGGTTTGGCAATGTCAAAATAAAGTGGTGACAAAAAGAATCATGCAAAAATAATTTTTCTAACTAAAGTTATAGCAGATTTACTATTCTGGCTAAAACAATATTAAAGCATTTTTATTATTTTTAACATGGCTAAATATATAATCTACAGAAACTACACAAAATTTGCAATCCAACAAAAAGAATCATCAAAAATATTAAACAGAATAAAAGATATACATTTTTGAAAATGTAAACTATTCGCTAAAATAGAAAATCAAAATAAAAGAAAAAGGCCTAATGGGCCTATATCATGCCCCTGTCGTTAGATAGCCTAAACGGGCCCTAGGTTTAAACTAAACGAACCGGCCTAAAAAAACCTAAACTAAAACTAAACCGATCGAACCGCCGGTTTTATAAATAAAACCTAACCCTTGGGTTTCTAATCCTAGCCCTAGATCTAGGATCGGACGGGGAGGGCGATGGGGCTTACCGGACTCCCATGACGGGCGGGCGGCGGCGAGAGTGCGCCGGGCGTCCCAAGGCGAGCTCCCATGAAGTCGTCGGGAAGACGCGCACGAGGTCGTGAGGGGTTCGGTGGTGTCGGGGTTGGTCGGGGGGCTAGGGTGGCGTCGGCGCGGCGGTGGCGAGCAGCCTGGACTCCGGTGAGCTCGGGAGAGAGAGGAGAGGGGTCCGCGAGGCTAGGGGAATGGGGTGCGGAGGGCTCGACTTTATAGCCCGGGCCTCGGGCTCGCCCGGAAGGGGTCGGGGTGGTGGGGATCCGGATCCTTCGATCCGGTGGATCTCCCATGAGCGAGCGTGGCGAGGGGAAGAAGACGGGCGGGGCCCATGGGTCAGCGAGAGGAGGGAGCGGCGAGGGGTGGGTGGCCGAGGCCTAAGGGAAACGGGCTGGGCGAGGGGTGAGGCGAGCTGGCTCACTGGGCTGGCTGGGCTGGGCTGGCCTGGCTGGGCTGGCTGGGGGGAGGGCGGCACTGGCTGGGCTGGGTGGCCTAGCTGGCGCCGAGGGGTTTTTTTCTTTATTTTTTAAATAAAACAAAACAAAAATAAAACCAAATCCATAAATATTTTATATAGGGTATATATATACCAAAATGATCACGGAATATTCCCTTTCATTTGAACATTTTTCCAAAGGCAAAATCCAAACTTCATAAAAATCTATTTTTTCAAATTCAAATAAATTTCAGATTTGAATCCAAATCTTTTGGCAATGTTTCCTCCGATATTTTTGGAGTGTCATGTTTGCTCCTCTCATACTTTTGATCAAGTATTTATCGGGCTTGGTTTTTGAAATGATTCCCACATGCCAAGTTTGAAATTCAAATTCAAAACTCAAAATTCTCTGAAGCTTCAAATGGCATTCAAATTCAAACAGGATGCATAGGATGCTTAGCTATAATTGTAAAACATTCCAAATAGGAAATTTGGGATGTTACAGATGATGAAGACTCTCCCCCTAATAAATATGAATTACCTGTTGTTCCTGAGGGTTATGTTATGGATGAAGAAGCTGCTAGAGCTATTTTAGCTTGCAATGATAGATATGATCTTAAGAAGTTATTAGCTAAATGGAAGCAGCAATCTCTTAATGCTAAAATGAAACCCGCCTCGCTTTTGCTACTTCACCTATACGTATTCTTGATAAGGGTTATGAATTCTCTATGGATCTGATATAATTACTTTGGTTGAATCTGATCCTTTTATGGATATGAATCAAAACTATTGTGGCACATCTTACTAAATTAAATGATATATCCACCCTGTTCACTAATGATGAGAGAACTCGCTACTTTTATATCCTTAAAATATTTCCGTTCTCATTAAAGGGTGATGCTAAGATATGGTTTAATTCTCTTGATCCTGGTTGTGTGCGTAGTCCCGTGATATGATTTATTACTTCTACGCTAAATATTTCCTGCTCATAAGAAACAAGCTGCTTTAAGGGATATATATAATTTTGTGCAAATTGAAGAGGAGAGTCTCCCACAAGCTTGGGGAGGCTTCTCCAATTACTTAATGCTTTGCCTGATCATCCTCTTAAGAAAAATGAAATACTTGATATCTTTTATAATGGACTAACCGATGCTTCCATAGATTACCTGGATAGTTGTGCTGGTTCTGTTTTCAGGGAAAGAACACCGGATGAAGCTGAAATTCTATTGAATAATATGTTGACAAATGAAAATAATTGGACACTTCCTAAGCCAATTCCTGAGCCTATTCCTAAACCAACTCCGAAGAAAAGAGGTGTTCTATTTCTTAGTCCTGAAGATATGCAAGAGGCAAAGAAATCTATGAAAGAGAAGGGTATTAAAGCTGAAGATGTTAAAGAAATACATGGTCTTAATTTACCGCCTGTTGAAGAAATACATGGTTTTAATTCATCACCTATTGAAGAAACTCATGGTCTTGATAACCCGACACAGGTAGTAAAGGTAAATTCTCTCTATAGATATGATAAAGCTGAAATCCCTCCTACTAAGTTTGTTAGCCAATGCTTAGATGAGTTTGATGACTTTATGGTTAAGCAAGAAAACTTCAATGCTTATTTTGGTAGAGAATTAAAACGCAATGCTTATATGATTGAACACTTGAGTGATTATATGGCTAATGTTAAAGGTGAACTTAAACTCATTAGTAAACATGCTTCTATGGTTACCACTCAAGCAGAACAAGTACTTAAAGCTCAAAATGATTTGCTCAATGTATTAAATAGTAAGAATGATGACTATGCTGTTAGAGTGGCTACTAGAACTGGTAAAATGACTCAGGAACCTTTGTATCCTGAAGGCCACCCTAAGAGAATTGAGCAAGATTCTCAGAGAAATAATATAGATGCAACTAGTCCTTCTAAGAAGAAGAAAAAGAAAAATGATAGGACTTTGCATGCTTCTAGTAAACCTATTGTAGACACACCTGAGAATCCAAACGATATTTTTATCTCTGATGCTGAAACACAATCTGGTAATGAACATGAACCTAGTGATAATGTTAATGATGATGTTCATGTTTATGCTCAACCTAGTAATGACAATGATGTAGAAATTGAACTTGCTGTTGATCTTGATAACCCACAATTAAAGAATCAACGTTATGATAAGAGAGATTTTGTTGCTAGGAAACACGGTAAAGAAAGGGAGCCATGGGTTTAGAAACCCATGCCTTTTCCTCCTAAACCATCCAAGAAAAAGGATGACGAGGATTTTGAGCGCTTTGCTGAAATGATAAGACCTATCTTTTTGCGTATGCGTTTAACTGATATGCTCAAAATGAACCCTTTTTCTAAGTACATGAAGGATATTGTTACTAATAAAAGAAAGATACCAGAAGCTCAAATTTCCACCATGCTTGCTAATTATACTTTTAAGGGTGGAATACCTAAGAAACTTGGAGATCCAGGAGTACCAACTATACCATGCTCCATTAAAAGAAACTATGTTAAAACTGCTTTATGTGATCTTGGAGCCGGTGTTAGTGTTATGCCTCTCTCTTTATATCATAGACTTGATTTGAATAAGTTGACACCTACTGAAATATCTTTGCAAATGGCTGATAAATCAACTACTATACCTGTTGGTATTTGTGAGGATGTGCCTGTTGTAGTTGCAAACGTTACTATTTTAACGAATTTTGTTATTCTTGATATTCCCGAGGACGATAGTATGTCTATTATTCTTGGAAGACCTTTTTTGAATACTGCAGGGGCTGTTATTCATTGCAACAAAGGCAATGCCACTTTTCACGTTAATGGTAATGAGCATACGGTACACTTTCCGAGGAAACAACCTCAAGTTCACAGTATCAACTCTATTGAAAAAAATTCCATCGATTATTTTTGGAGGTTTTGAATTTCCTCTTCCTACTGTCAAGAAGAAATATGATATTCTTATTATAGGGGATGTGCATATCCCTGTTGAGGTAACATGATGTTATTCGAAATTCCTCCGGCTCCATGTTATTCGGAATGAGTTTATTAACAAGACCTGATCAACCTTGTTAGTGGATTCCTTTTGATGAGCATGAGATGGATGAAACTAGAAAGCACAACCTTCTGTGCCCTCCTTTTACTTTCTGTTATTTAGTTGGAATAAAGTAAAAATAGTATTTTCTGTCTGTTTTCTAAATTATCATGCAATATAAAAATACCCCGAAAATAAAAGTTCTCCAAATGCCCTGCCAATTTAATATGATTTTTTCTGGAATATTTGAGAATATCTGGCATTGAGAACACAGCAGGGGGAGCAAGCACCTGGCCACGAGGGTCCAGGGCACGCCCACCCCTACAG
The DNA here is from genome assembly GCA_021605145.1 of Aegilops bicornis. Classification (NCBI taxonomy): domain Eukaryota; kingdom Viridiplantae; phylum Streptophyta; class Magnoliopsida; order Poales; family Poaceae; genus Aegilops; species Aegilops bicornis. The sequence goes on along the minus strand of CM038672.1, from coordinate 83,146,360 downwards.
GGCGCGCCCCCTGCCTCGTGGGCCCATGGTGGTTCCCCTCCACTTATTCCTGCACCCACACACTTCTTCTTCCTCCCAAAAAAATCACCATCCAGCTCAAGCACGAGTTCTAGCTCATTTTGCTGCGATTTTCGATCTCCTTGCACCTCTCACAAAACTGCTTGGGAGGATTGTTTCTTGGTATGTGACTCTTCCATTGGTCCAATTAGTTTTTGTTCTAATGCTTTATTCATTGCAAATTTGTGCTGCCTAGATGACCATGTTCTTGAGCTTGCATGTCAAATTTATATGGTTCTAAGTAGTTCTAATGCATGATATAGGCTCTAGGCATTTGTAGGAGTAGTTTCTATCAATTTTGTTGAGCTTGGTGCACTCTTATTTGAAGTTACTAAAAATTTCAGAAAATAATGAAGAGATTTTTGAGGGGCTCATCGAGCCGAAGCTCGAAGGAAAAGCAAAGTGAAGAAGTAGAGAGGCCCAGATATAATCTGCCTCGCACCATGGAGGTTCGGCCGTGTGAATGGCCTTCTGATGATTTCTTGAGAGCAGCTGGGATTTATGATGATTTTTATGAATTGGCTGAGAATGCAGGCCTCACCGACTTCCTCCGCGACCAAGGCGTAACAAAGATCTCTTACTCACCAATACTTATGTGCAAAACTTCTACTATTATCCTAAGGAATCACCTCCTTCAAAGAGAGTTTCATTTATATGATGTGGTTAAGAAGATGTCACTATATGAATTTTGCAGGGTTTGCAAAATACCTTTCGAGGGTAGTTTAGAGGAACCACATCGTAAAGATGTGGACGGGTTTATTGATACTATTACTGTAGGGGAAACTAGGAAGGTTTCCGATGCAAGAATCACTAGCATACATTTTCCTGTTTTACGCTACTTTGCAATATTTGCTAGTCGTTGCTTAATTGGTCGCGGAAACCTTAGTGTTCCTGATATTATTATTTTGTTTCATGGTTTATTCTGTGATAATAATGTTAGTATGGGTGGTATTATTGCCAAACGGTTAAGTCTGAACCGTACAAAGGGCCCCATCTTTGGAGGTGTCTATGCTTCACACCTCGTTGCATATTATAACATACCTATTAGGCACTATGAGAAAGAAGAAAAATTGCTGCCCACTATTTATTTAGATTATAAGAGTATGGTAGCACATGACTTTATTGTTAAGAATAGGGAAGGGGCGCTTAAATACAAATTGTTCTTTGATAAACATCACCCTAAGACTATTACCTTGCCTGCCCCTTCCTTGTTTGATTTATCTGCAGGTCCGTATCTCGTTCCGCTGGCGGCATTCACACCTACCGGAACCCTACATCAGCCACAGAGCCGGAGCCGGAACCACATTTTGAACCTCCACGACAGTCTAATTACCAGTGGGACCCGGAGGCAATTGCCAACCAGTGGCAATTCGAGGGGTCTTCTTAGTATGACCCCAACTATAACTATAACTATGAAGATGGTCTCTCTCAAACAACCCTGCAATGAAATACAGGAAATCTCTTGTGTCCCCAACACACCAAATACAATGGTAAATTGTATTGGTGCACTAGTTCGGCGAAGAGATGATGATACAAGTGTAGTATGGATAGTAGATATGGGTTTTTGTAATCTGAAAATAAAAAAATCAAGGTGGCAAATGATAAAAGGGAGCACAAACGGTATTGCAATGCTTAGAAACAAGACCTAGGGTAAATTCTCTCAACAATGATAACATAATTGGATCATATAACAATCCCTCAACATGCAACAAAGAATCATTCAAAAGTTTCTATCGGAGAACATAGGACGAAAACGTGCATCAACCCCTATGCATAGATTACCCCAATGTCACCTCGGGAATCCGTGAGTTGAGTGGCAAAACATGCATCAAGTGAATCAATATAATACCCCGTTGTAACCACGGGTATCCATATGCAAGACATGCATCAAGTGTCCTGAAACCCAATATTCAATCCAACATAACGAAACCCCAAAGAACAAGACTCGATTCATCACAAGAAGGTAGAGAGGGAAGAAAAACCATATGATCCAAATATATTAACAAAGCTCGTGGTACATCAAGATCGTGCCAAATCAGGAACACAAGAGAGAGAGAGAGAGAGAGAGAGAGAGAGAGAGAGATCAAACATATAGCTACTAGTACATACCCTCGGCCCCGAGGGTGAACTACTCCCTCCTTGTCATGGTGGCCGCTGGGATGATGAAGATGGCCTCCGGTAATGATTTCCCCCTATGACAGGGTTCTAGAACGGGGTCCTGATTGGTTTTTCATGGCTACACAGGCTTGCGGCGGCGGAACTTCTCATCTAGGATTCTTTCTGAGGGTTTTGGTATTAATAGGAATTTTTGGTGTCGGTCTCACGTCAAGGGGGTGTCCGAGGGGCCCACAAGCTCAGGGGCGCGCCCCAGGCTTGTGGCCTCCTCGGTCACCTCCTGGCCTAGCTCGGTGCTTCGGGGGTCTCTTTTGGTCCATAAAAACTCACCGTAAATTTTCAACCCATTCCGAGAACTTTTATTTCTGCACAAAAAATGACACCACGGTAGTTCTGCTGAAAACATCATTAGTCCGAGTTAGTTCTAATCAAATCATACCAAAACCATATAAAATTGTTGTAAACATGGCATGAATACTTCATAAATTATATATACGTTGGAGATGTATCAAAGTTTCAGGAGGAGACTAGACGAGAAGCGAGTAGACAACAAGGCACTTGGGCACGTTGGGGGGGGGGGGTATGCGTGACCAAGTATCTTGTGGGCCCCTTGTCGGTGTCAAAACCGGCGGATCCCGGGTAGGGGGTCTTGATCTGTGCCGCAAGGCTGATGGTAACAGGAAGCAAGGGACACAGATGTTTACCCAGGTTCGGGCCCTCTTGATGGAGGTAAAACCCTACTTCCTGCTTGATTAATATTGATGATATGGGTAGTACAAGAGTAGATCTACCACGAGATCGTAGAGGCTAAACCCTAGGAGCTAGCCTATGATGGTATGATTTTCATTGTGATCGGCCTTCTAAGGACCAACCTCTCTGGTTTATATAGACACCGGAGAGGGCTAGGGTTTACATGGAGTCGGTTACAAGGAAGGAAATATAATATCCGGATCGCTAAGCTTGCCTTCCACGCCAAGGTAAGTCCTATCCGGACACGAGCCAAAGTCTTGAGTCTTTTATCTTCACGCTTCAATAGTCCGGACGTTGTACACAGTCCGGCTGTCCGGATACCCCCTAATCCAGGACTCCCTCAGTAGCCCCTGAACCAGGCTTCAATGACGATGAGTCCGGCGCGCAGTCTTGTCTTCGGTATTGCAGGGCGGGTTCCTCCTCTGAGTAATCCAAAGTGGTCATCGAACACGTAGACCGTGTTGTCGGCGTTCTGGGAACGGGGGCCCCTAGACTTGCCTGCCTGCGGCCTGCGGCGTGGCTCAAAAGGGGGCCCATCACGGCCCATCTTGATCAACACAAGCTCAAGACCCTCGCGAGGGGCCAAGCCTCGCGGGGTGGACGACAGGGAGCTTCCTCGTGCACGGTCTCGTCAACTGGCTCGCGAGGAGGCGGAGAGATCAAGGCGGGTACCTCACGAGGTGCCCATGACGCAAGCCATGACGACCAAGGGCGCCAGGCGGCGCCAGCAGCATGATGTCCTCCTTTCCTCTTTAGTGCAAAGGGAGAAAGCGCAGCGAGAGCATCAAGCAAAGGTGTCCATTTCGGTGCAACAAGACCAAGACCAGTCCAACGGCAGAAGGAAGTCATTGTGGGAGCCCAAGCCAAGGCCACCACCAGAGCCTTTGACAGGCGAGGACCAACTTTAGTCAGGATAAGTGTACCAGATGTTCCCCTTCAAAATGGTCAATTGTTGGCACTCTTCCCGCTCAATATTTGGGAAGAGGCCCAGGGCCCCTGCCTATATAAGTAGAGCTAGCCACCATAGTAAGGGGATGGGATCGGAGTCTGGAATCAGCAGAGAAAGAGAGAGCGACTGAACTCCCCCTCGCAGTTCATCGCACCAGCCAAGAACAGACCCTCACGAGGCTGTTCTTCCTTGTATTGTTCATCACCATCATCCCAAGAGGCAATCCACCACACCACAAACTAGAGTAGGGTATTACACCACAATGGTGGCCCGAACTAGTATAAACCTTGTGTCTCTTGTGTTGTTCCTTTCGTAGTTAGATCCTAGCGAGGCAGCGGGTGCGTGTAGGTAGAGGGCGAGATCTCCGCGCGCACCCTGTGTTCAAACCTCAAGGGTCTGCCGGAACCCGAAATCTGACATTTGGCGCGCCAGGTAGGGGTGCGCCGGGATCCACCTTCTGCCACTTCGTGTCCCGTCGCATCGTCATCATCATGTCCGGCGACCAGGCGGGCAACCCCGGTCCCTGGGCGGCTTGGCCCGCCCACGCAGAGCCGCTCGCCTCGGGCGACCCCATGCCCCACGCAGCTCGTGGTCCGCAGGGCGCTGCGGGCCGCGGGCGACGTGGACAGGCTTAGACAACTCTCACGTCGCGGCAGGCGCGGTCGGCAGCGAGGGCCTCCAACCACGCCGCGGCCGCGACGCCGTACACCCGCCGAGCAAAGCGAACTCGAGGGCTGCGCTCACGGTGGCCCGGAGCTACTGCAGCAGTGCTGTTGGAAGGCGGCCGCGACGTCTTTGCTAGAGCGGGTGGCGAGCTCCAGGCTTTGCCGCCTCGGGGCTCACCCTTTGCACCCAGCTCCCACCTCAGTCCAGGCGGCCAGCAGGCTCCACACGCAGCCGCGGGCCCCAAGGCTACTCCAACGCCAGCGAAGCTATCAGCATCGGGCTAGTGGCAGCGCTGCCTCCGCTCCCGGCCAGCGAAGAAGGACTCGCCGCGACCCACGGCTCTGTGGGCCAAGCGCTACCACCCCCAGGTGGGCGCTTCAAGCAGAACTGCATGGCACGTGGAGCACTATGGCGCGGCCTTCAGGATGACGGCCCCAGAAGAATACATGCCCCACATGATGGACCAAGGGCACCAGCACGAAGGCGAACAAGGCTCGCTCCTCAGCCCAAGATGGGGGGACGAGGCGGCGGACGCCGAGCTCTTCCAAGAGCCCCATGAAGGCCCCACCGGCCACGCCGGAAGCGACGATTATCGGGTACCGCTAATTCCTCAGGAGCAGGCATACGCTAATCATGAATCACAGGAGGTGCAGGTCGCCGCAGCAAGCGGCTACCCCGCTCCCACAGTCTCCTACCCCTCAGGAGGAGGGCGTCGGGGGCTGCAGGAGAGGGGCCGAGATCCGACATCACCACCACGGCGTTCGGAGCAAGGCGTTCTCAGGAGGTAGGCCCTCTGCTGGGGAGGTGCCTCAGGGCCTGCCCCTGGCGGAGGACCCGTGGTCGTTGGGGGAACCGCTGGCGACCGCTCTACCCCATCGGCGGCGTCCTGGTTTCCGGTCGTCGTTGATGGCACTAGAGTGCGGCGCAAGGCGGGGCCCTCGTCTGGCGATATGAAGCAAGGCCGGTACCTGTGAAGAAGGCCCAGCGCCTGTGAAGCTCGCCGCCCCGTGACACTCTCGCGTAATAATGAGTGGGGCTGTACATGCCCCAGAGTCTCAGGGGTGCCGGCCTCAGGCCCTGGGGCTCCCTCCCACGCCCAGTGGCAGCACTTAGCTCCGCGCTGGTGAGAAGACGTCCAAGACTAGACTAGGTGCCGGACGCGGCCTTTTTCTGGTTTCACTGCTCCTTCCTTTGGTTGTCACTTTCACCCGCTGGATTTAAGTTGGATTCGAATTTGAGATTTGCATGTGTTTGGGGAAGGGGGTGCTTAGTCTCGTTCGAGCAATCTCTCGCGTTCCAGTTACCGCTTTGCCTCAGCTACCTCCCCTCGCGAGCCTCTCGCAAGCCGGGTTGGGCCTAGGTTGCGCGCAGCCCAGACTGCCGCTGCCGCATCCTCTCAGGAGGTTTTTACTGCAGATCCTACGGGTTCGATCAGGAGGCACTTGAGACGCCACAACCCTCCATAGGCTATCTCAGGGCCCGCACGGGACAAAGGTAAACTAGCCAGCCACTTGGCGCAGGCATACGGGTGATATAGCATCTACTAATACACAGAACACAAGTTTTACATGAGGGGCTCCCCCTCCCAAAATGCTCTCATAGCCGTCAGGGCAAAACCTGAGTTCTATTCATGCAGGGTAAGGAAACAGGAACGATGCGCAGTCAGTTGGATAAATCCCCCAATGCATCCTCAGAGGCACCTCCTGAACCGTTGCTGGCGTCACTGGCTTCGCCAACGCTCTCTGCGTTGTCACCAGCGGCGTCAGGGCCGTTCACCATGCCGCCTTCATCAGCAGCCACGATCACGCCATCGTTCTCTGAAGCTAAGGCTCTGACGAGGGCGTCCACATTGTCTTCCACCCGGCGCCAGTCGCCCGGACGGCCCGGGGCTGAAAGCGATGGCGGCGTCGAAGTCGAAGTGGGGGTCCATATTCCGGAGATGGCTGAAGACGCGAGAAAAGGCGCGCCCGAGCAGGGCGCGGCTCCTCTCCTCCACCAATCTGTTGGCTCTGACCGACCTCGCCTCCAGCCGAGTCACCACATCGGTGAAGAACTGAAGGTTGTCGGCGTAGTTAACTGCGTGCGGCTCGCCAACAGCCGCCTCGCAGATATTACCCAAGGTTGTGTTGGTTCTCTCCCGGAGCATGGTGAGCATGGGGCCGTGCTCATGCTCCAGGATCCGCCGCTGGCGTATCTCCTCCGCATTCTGTCGCGCGACGGCCTCAGCTTCGTCCACCCGTTGGCGAAGAAGAAGCACCTCGGCACGGGAGGCAGCTAACCCCTCCTGCACCACCTCGAGGGCGGCCCGAGAAGCATCGGCCCACCGCGTCACCTCCTCCTGCTTGGCCTGCAAGGCAGCGGTCCTACCTTCGGCCTCAGCCCGGATCAACCCCAGCCTCTCTTCGAACTCGCGCTCAAGGTTCAAGCGCGCCGTCGCCACCCGACGCCCAACCTCCTCCAGGACACGGGCTTCCCGCGCAGCAACATCCTCCTCCGCCCTCGTCACCAAGCGCTCCCTTGTTTCCAGGCGCTCGTACTCGCGCGCGCGTTCGGCGGCTTCCAGCGTCAGCGCCTCCTCGCGCTTCTGGAGCTCTGCTGGGTCGCCTGAGGACACCTTCATCGACGCAAGGGCCGTCTCGCGCTGCTCCACCTGCTCCTCCAGTGAGCGGCATCGGGCCAGGAGTTCCCGCGCCCGCTCCTCCGCCGCCTCGCACCGCCGGTCAGCTTCCCGAGCCTCCTCAACGGCCCGAGAACGGACCTCCCAAGAGGCCGCCAGCGACGCCTTGGCCTCCTCATTGTCAAGATCACGCTGATGGCGCGCAAGAGCGACAGCCGCCTTCAGCTCGCGCCTCTCCGTGGCCAGGCGCATGCCCTCGGCCTCGAGGCGCGTGTCTTCATCAGCAAGCTCTTCACCAAGCAGGCTCACCGCATCAGCCGCCCTCCGAAGGAACCCTTGGTGAAGAGCGCGACGCTCCCGAGCGTGCTCGAGTACGTCTTCCACACCATCATCCGCCTCAAGCAAGCTCCGAGGGCCACGAATCAGCACTCCCCCTCCGGGCAGGGGGCTGGGGGCTGGCGCCCTCGCCACGGCCGGGCACGCCTCGCTAGAAGCCCGGCCGGGAGCCAGCCCATCCCTTAACAAAGAGCGCAGGGAATACCTCGGCCAATCGCGGTCGACGACCAGACGAGAAGCCCACGGCAGGCTGGCTATGCCACGAGAAGGCTCGCGAAGGAGGGTCGCGAGGCGCACGGGGACACGATGCGCCTCAAGATGGCTCGTCTCTCCGGCCGGCCTCACCACGAGGGCTCTACTGCTCGGAGTGCTCGAAGACGGCGGAGAGGGTGGAGCCAAGGGGGATGGCTCCTCAGCCATCTCCGTGAGCTCGGCGGGAAGGGCCCTGTGGAGCAAGGATCAGTAAAAGCTACAGAAGAATCAAGAGCCAGGAAAGGGGAAAGCTTACTCATCGGTGGCGAAGTACTTCCTGCGCTTCAGCAGGCGACAAGGGTAATCGTCACCCAAGGCCTCCCTTCTCTTCCAGAGAGCCTCAAAGTCCACGCGGAAGTGACCCAAGAGTTGAGCGCAGGGGTCATCCTGCGACGAGGAAGGAGCGTCGAGACGACCCACGTCGGGTGCGTCTACGTGATGCACGCCGCCGGTCACCTCACCAAGAAGATTAACTGGGGCCCCAGGGGCCTCAGCCACCGCACCACGGGCATTGCTCGCCACCCCCGGCCGCTGCAACTGGGCCTCAGGAGCTGCTCCCTCAAGAGCGCCTACTGGCATCACCCCGGCGGAGGCCCCCTCGGCCTCCAGCGGCCCATGCCTCCCTGCTCTGCCACTCGAGGAAGAGCCGCCATGGCCGACTGAAAGGGCGGCCACCACCACTGGGTTCTCGCGAGACCCTCGGAGGCCAGCGGGGCGCAGCCCCCATTCGCCGAAGATGGGCATCTGACTTATAAAGTCGCCCCTGTTCGGGCAAAGGTACAGCAAGGCCCCCGTGCGGATGTCACGGGAGTGGGGTCCCAGTCAAGACCAAGAGCACCTTCCTCGGTGCTTGAGCGCCAGTCCTCTTCCCGGAGCCTCATACGGTCTTCACGCCCCGTGAAGGCCCACATCCGGCGAGAGTGACGTTGGAGAGGGGCAACACGGCATAGCAGGAACTCCTTCACCACCTTGGGCGCCGTCACGCCGAGCTCCTTCAAGAATGCAAAGCGGCGCCAGATGAAGATGAGCCGGGAACTCGTGAGCGTCTCTTGGCCCCAGCCTGAATTGGGGGCAGCAGGCGAAGATGGCTCCGACAGCAGGGGGCTGGTCACCCCCACGTCCACGTCTGACCACCGCCATGGAACCCAGCGTGGCGGAGGAATGCTGAAGTCAATCCCTGAAGCCGCTGTTTCAGATGCATCAATGAAGCTCACACACCCCGAACATTGGGTAGGGTCAACAAGGCGCAGAGAGAAGAAGTGGCGCAGCAAGGCAACTGAGGGAAGGATGCCCATCATCGCCTCACAAACAAAGGCAAAGATCGCAAGAAGAGTGATGGATTCCGGACCCAAGTGCATCATATGGATCTGATAGTGGGAGAGCACAGATTGAAGAAATCGGAGAAGGGGGGAACCAGCCCCGCCCACAGGGCGTCGGCAAAATACCGGACCTTAGTGATTATCCTGTCGATGGAGAAGTGGGACGCAGGCCAGGCCGTCGTCCGCCCGCATTCGTTGAAGATGGTGGCCAAAGCCGAGCTGACCTGGCCCAGGCCCTCTCGATTGAGTATGATCGACCGATCGACGGCAGGGGCCGTCGACGACGGCGAGCGAGGCGGAGGCATGGGTTTCTTCCCTCTTCCCTTCTTCATCGGAGCCATGGCAACGGAAGGGGGGAGGAAGGTTCGAGATTGGATTGGAAGCAGAAGCTGGAGTTCGAGAGGAGGAAGAGCGGGGGACGGCCGAGCAGCGAAAAGGGGAGCGGCTGTGTACGACTACGGGTCCGCCTAGCGCGGCACAAAGTAAGGAGGCGTGGGGGAGCAGTGCCGCCCACGTCCAATCAACCGCCACGTGGCGCCCAAGGCCGCAGGCTGTTAGGGCCCGCGGCGCTTCGCGCTTGACCCTTTGCCTCTCTGCTCGGCCAAGTCCGGGCGCGCCTTGGGCCCGGGGGCTACTGTCGGCATGCAGGAACGGGGTCCCAGACTTGCTCGCTGCGGCTGTGGCGTGGCTCAAAAGGGGGCCCATCATGGCCCATCTTCATCAACACAAGCTCAAGACCTCGCGAGGGGCCAAGCCTCATGAGGCGGACAGTGGAGCTTCCTCATGCACGGCCTCGTCAAGCTGGCTCATGAGGAGGCGGAGAGATCAAGGTGGGGTACCTCACGAGGTGCCCATGACGCAAGCCATGATGACCAAGGGCGCCAAAGGGCGCCAGCCATGATGTCCTCCTTTCCTCTTTGGTGCAAAGGGAGCAAGCGCATGCGAGAGCATCAAGCAAAGGTGTCCATTTCGTGCAACAAGACCAAGACCAGTCCAACGGCAGGAAGGAAGTCATTGTGGAGCCCAAGCAGCGTCACCACCAGAGCCTTTGACAGGCGAGGACCAACTTTAGTCAGGATAAGTGTACCAGATGTTCCCCTTCAAAATGGCCAATTGTTGGCACCCTTCCTGCTCAATATTTGGGAAGAGGCCCAGGGCCCCTGCCTATATAAGTAGAGCTAGCCACCATAGTAAGGGGATGGGATCGGAGTCTGGAATCAGCAGAGAAAGAGAGAGCGACTGAACTCCCCCTTGCAGTTCATCGCACCAGCCAAGAACAGACCCTCGCGAGGCTGTTCTTCCTTGTATTGTTCATCACCATCAGCCCAAGAGGCAATCCACCACACCACAAACTAGAGTAGGGTATTACACAACAATGGTGGCCTGAACTAGTATAAAACCTTGTTTCTCTTGTGTTGTTCCTTTCGTAGTTAGATCCTAGCGAGGCGGCGGGGTGCAGGTAGGTAGAGGGCGAGATCTCCGCGCGCACCCCAGTGTTCGAACCTCAAGGGTCTGCCGGAACCTGAAATTCGACACGTGTGCGGATCTGCAAGATGATCTTCGTATGGTGTAGATCTGATTTGCTAGCAATCTTCGTGTGTCGTGCCCTTGCATCGGGGCTTGGTCCAATGCGAACCGACGTTTCCTGCCCCACAACGGCTCGTGTTGCGAGGCGGTTTTAGTGGCACGTCCCGTCGAGGCAGAGATCGTGTTCCTCTTATTACGGGATTTTCCATCAATATGAGCACGCGTGAGCCCACGACGGCTGTTGGTATAACCCGTGTGTTTTCTGGATAAGCCTCAAACAGTCACACCAGGGACTCTTGATATTCACCCTCTTTATAAAGGGATCGAGACCTACGCCTCCTTTTTCACCTTCATCGCGCCTTCTCGCACCTCGAGTTCTAACACCCAAAACCTAAGCTCCACCCCTCCGAAATCCTCCAATATGTCCGGATCTGACCCTCAAGGCCGGTGGGTGGCCTCCTCGATTGAAGAGAAGGACATTGCAAAGCTTAGGGAGGTCGGATACTTGACCGCAGATATCCAGCACAGGCTCCCTGCTCCAGGACAGGTCACCCCTACGCCGGAGATCAACGAGTGTGTCGTTTTCGTCCCACACTTCCTTCGCGGTCTGGGTTTGGCCCTCGATCCCTTCGTGAGGGGGCTCATGTTCTATTATGGGCTAGATTTTCACGATCTGGCTCCCGACGCTATCCTCCATATCTCATTGTTCATTATCGTGTGCGAGGCTTTTCTCCATGTCACCCCACACTTCGGATTATGGCTCAAGACCTTCAATGTGACGCCGAAGATGATCGAGGGGCGACATGTGGATTGCGGAGGTGTCGTAATAAGCAGGAACGGCGATGCCCCATGGCCAGAGGGTTCTTTCCCAGAAGTATCTGATGTATGGCAGTGGAGGTGGTTCTATGTCACGGCTCCCAGAGGCATAAAGTGGGCGGCTGCCCCCGAGTTTCGCTCGGGCCCTCCGTCACAGTTGGCATCTTGGATGACGAGACGGAATCGGGACCCGCTAGTGATATACGATCGCAGAATCGCATCCGGAGCTTCTTGCAAGGGACATCAATCTTGTTAGCATAATGCAAGTGATGTTGATCCGGCGGATGTTGTCGCGTTAACGCCGCCTCTCCGGATGTGGGAGTTCAATCCGGAGGGTCCACGGACCGTCAAGCACTTCTTCGGCCTGAAGCTCGAAGAGATGTGCAAATTATTCTTCGGACGGAAAGTAAAGTGTCTGGACACCACCGAGGATGCAGGCCTAAGCTGTAATTGCCTAGATACGCAAGTAAGTAGCTTTGGTGCCGGACACCGTGTTTTGTATTTGTTATGATTGCTTGTTCTGAAAATCATCCGTGGCCAGGAATGGCTCAGCAAGGCGGAGAAAATCAGGTGTCCGGCGCCACTTCCCGAAGGCTCGCCTGGTCCCACCATGGCCAAGATGCTTGACCGGGTGCTCAGCAAAATTCACTCAGGGGAAGATGAGCGGAAGAATGAAGAAACCGAACTTCACATGCTACGCATCCGAACCGGGGGAATTGTTGCCTCCCCTAGGGAGGATAGTTGGGAAGGGGAGGCTAAGGCCTCCTCCCCGCGCGGGAAGAAGAGGGCCGCCCCCGAACACTCGGAGACGGGGATGCCCACACCTGGGAAAAAGACAACACCAGGGGGCTCTGCCCCAACAGGCACCCTCACCGCATCATGCCCACCAACGGGCCAGCCCTCCTGTCGGTGTCAAAACCGGCGGATATCGGGTAGGGGGTCCCGATCTGTGTGTCAAGGCTGATGGTAACAAGGAGTAAGGGACACAGGTGTTTACCCAGGTTCAGGCCCTCTCGATGGAGGTAAAACCCTACTTCCTGCTTGATTAATATTGATGATATGGGTAGTACAAGAGTAGATCTACCACGAGATCGTAGAGGCTAAACCCTAAGAGCTAGCCTATGATGGTATGAATGTGAATGTAATTGTGATCGGCATTCTAAGGACCAACCTCTCCGGTTTATATAGGCACCGGAGAGGGCTAGGGTTTACATGGAGTCGGTTACAAGGAATGAAATATAATATCCGGATCGCCAAGCTTGCCTTCCACGCCAAGGAAAGTCCCATCCGGACACGGGGCGGAGTCTTGAGTCTTGTATCTTCACGCTTCAATAGTCCGGACGCTGCACACAGTCCGGCTGTCCGGATACCCCCTAATCCAGGACTCCTTCAGTAGCCCCTGAACCAGGCTTCAATGCCGATGAGTCCGGTAGCGATATTGTCTTCTGCATTGCAGGGCGGGTTCCTCCTCCGAATACTCCAAGGTAATTATCGAACACTCAAACCGTGTCCGGATCCACAAGATGATCTTCGTATGCCACCGTAGAGAGAATGATGTTTCACAAAGGCAATCTGCTGACAACTTTTTAGGCAACGCGACGTGTCACTACGGTCAGGTCATTATTCGAACCGTCTTTTCACAACCAGCCACAACGCATATTGCGAGGCGGTTTCCTTGACACGTCTTGTCAAAGCAGAGATCGTGCCCCCTCGTTACGGGATTCTCATCAATACAGGTACGAGTAATCCCACCACATCATTAATCGTGGCGCTTGGGAAGCAAGCGATTCCCAACGGGCAAGTGGGGAGGCGCACCGCTTTCGTCGCCTCTATAAAGGGATAAGATTTCCTCATTTTTACCCACGCCTTCTTCCTTCTCTACCCATTCTTGCCCCCTCGAGCTCCAACGCCCAAGCCCAAGTCTCCTCCGCACAGCTAAACATGTCCGGAGCAGGAGGCAAGTGGGTGGCTTCCACCGTCAAGGAGGAGCACATAGAAAATCTTCGGGCGGCCGGATACTTGGCCGCAGACATAGCGCAGGAGCTACCGGACGCTGGGCAGGTCATCCCGACCCCAGGACCCCATGAGAGAGTCGTGTTCGTCGCCCACCTCGTCCGTGGACTGGGATTTCCACTCCATCCCTTTGTCCGCAGGCTCATGTTCTACTATGGGCTAGATTTCCATGATCTAGCCCCGAATTTTGTCCTCAACATCTCGGGGCGTTTCATCGCTGCTTTGTGAGGCTTTCCTCCGCATCCGGCCTCACTTCAGCCTGTGGCTGCAAATCTTCTGCGTGAAGCCGAAGATTGTACGCGGCCAACAAACGGAGTGCGGAGGGGCCATGGTGGGAAAGATGCCTAAAGTCACCTGGCTGGACGGCTCCTTCGCAGAGACCGTAAAAGGATGGCAATCGGGGTGGTTCTACATCACCGAGCCGCGTGGCGCCAACTGGGCGGCGGCCCCCGAGTTCCGATCCAGAATCCCCATGCGGCTCACCTCCTGGGAAAAGAAGGGCCTGTCTGGGCGATTCCACGGAGCTGGCGGACTCAAGACATGCATCAAAAGCATGAAGGACAAGAACATCAAGCTTGTCAATGTGATCCGAGTCATGCTCGTTCGCGAGATCCTGCCTTGCCAAAGGTCGGGCGGTAAATCTGTGGGAGTTCGTCGGCCGAACACCAGACGCTCAAAGCTCTACGGCATGACGCACAAAGGCGCATGGAAAGTGTTGTTCAAGGCCTCAAGTACCTCCTCCCACATCCAGGGACTACGGACTTCATGCAGTGACCCCGAATCCGGTGAGTTTTGGGACCTCCATCGGGTTTAGTCTTTTCCCAATACATTTATGGGGGCAGTTTAAGTATTTGTATATATTTGCCTCAGGATTATGTGAAGACAGCGGAGCAGATTGACTGTCCGGCTCCGTTGCCGGAAGATCCAGCGGATGCTCTCCTGACGGAGATGCTAGTCTCGGCACCGTACGAGATGTCGGAGAAGAAGGCCGAAAAGAAGGCCCCGGGGACCAGGAAGGGTCTCCGGTGTAAGGTTGCGTCAGAAGCCTCGTCCGAAGATGATGAGGCGGACTCCTCCCACGAAGGGGAGGAGGAAGAAGAAGACGCCCCATCCGGGGAGGATGAGGGGCCCGGTGAAGCGGGCCAGGGGGCCGGAAAAGGCCCTCGGCGCAAGGCCGTTATTCCTCTATCATCTGATAACGATGAGACACATTCCTCCCGCGGAGGCGGGGGGAATCAAGAAGAAATTCCACCTCCCCGCACTAGGGGGGAGAAGAAGAGAAAAGTCGCCCCGGAGGGGGAGGCTGGGGCGTCCAAGAAGGGGAAAGCATCCCTTCCGGACTACTCCACCACGGCCGCCTACAGCGATGAAGGGTGGCTGCCCAGGGGGAAGCCCCCGGTGCGATCGTAAGTACCCACATCCTATCGTGGTTTCACTTCATAGTTTTTATACTTATAGTGCCGAACATATATGCAGTCCGGCCAGGGCTCACCCCGAGGAATCCTCCTCCGGGTCCCCTGGCGTTCGGCGATAAATTCGCTCCCGACGGCCACTACCCCTCCACACACGGATGACACAGAGGTGTTGTCCCGAAGGCTCTCAGAGCAGGGGGAGGTGACTCTGGAGATGCCCCACGGCGGTATTCCAGATGTCAGGCATGCGGGGTTCAAGATCCCCGCGGATCGTGTCGACGAGAGCCGCAACAAGGCGGACTCCCGACCGAACACCCCCTGGAACCTCCAACGGTTCCGGGCTTGGGTAGGCAGCCCCTCGTTAGGGAGGGCGAGCCGCCCGTGCCAAGGACTTCCGTTGCATCAATGGCGCCGGATAGTCTGGTGGAAGCGCTTCGAGGCGCTTCCATGGAAGAGGAGCACCGTACTCTTATGAGTGCGGTGATTCAAAAGGTCGTGTCCGCCAAAAGCGGACTAACCGAAGCCTGCACAAGCCTCCTGACGGGCTTTGAGGTAAGTAATAAAAATGTATAAAATTACCACCCAATAGGTAGTAGCCCCTGATACTCTGTTTGGTGTTCGGAGAGAAAAGCCAAACGGAGGGTCAATTATAATCTGTAGGAGTCTAATAATAAGTATTATTGTGAATAAGGAGGCTGTGTCTTGCTTCTTTGCTGCATCTTGCCGAGGTTGCCGAACTGAAGCGGCACCTGGAGCAGGCGCAGGGAGAGCTCGTTCTCACGAAGGGGCGGCTCGAAGAGAACAAGGGTAAGTAATTCCCGCTCTTATACGTTTAAGGATAGGCAAAATTGATGAGTCTAACACCTAAGTGTCGTGACCATGTAACAGGGGCCACCTCCGAATTGGCGTCCCTGAAGAAGGCGTTGTCCGAGGCCGAAGACAAGGCGGCCTTGGAGTGTAAGGAGCGCGAAAAGTAAAGTGCTAGGGTGGGCGAGGTACAACAGGAGCTCCAGGACCTCAGCAAGAAGTGCGAGTCCGTGGAGCATAATCTGAAGATGAAGGAGGCCGAGATTGCGAAGGCCCTTGTGAATTTGAAAGATGCCAAGGCCGAAGCCGAGAAAGCACAGCAGGAGATCAAGGAGGCCATGAAGATAGCAGCGGGTAAGAAATTCTTTATGCAAAGCAAACATGTGGAGGAGGCGTTTCTTTACTTACTCGAATACGGAGCTCTCCGGGTCATTTGCAGATCTGCCACAGCGCCTCACGCCAGCTGCGGAGTTCTACCGTGCCAAGGAGGGAGCTCAACGGAGAAGCTGTTACGGTACCCGGTATGCTAGGGACGAACATCCGATGCCTCTGGCGACCAATCAAGCAGCTTGGTCGAACTCACAGAGGCGGCGAACTTGCTATGAAGGACTTCATAGTCAGGATGTGGCCTGGTGAGCTAGTGCCCAGTAGCTACTTTGGCCTGATCAAGCGGATGGTGGATGCCTGCCCACGGCTTGAAGTAATCAAGCGATCTGTTTGCATCGAAGGTGCCCGCCGAGCTTTTGCCCGCGTCAAGGTGCATTGGGGCAAGCTGGATGCGGAGAAGCTGGTCAAGGACGGGCCACCGGAGGGCAAGGCGCATCGCCATCCCGAAATGTACTACGATGGCGTGATGAAGGGTGCTCGTCTCGTCGCTAATGAATGTACCAAGGATGCCATATTTGAATGAATTCACTTCTGTCATGTTTGTAATTAAAGACGAAGTTACTTGCGCTATGTAGCGCCTTTGTTATTTAAAATATTACCTTCTGTGCGGCTGTTTATAAAATCCTGAAAGTAGGCCAGTCGTCGGCTTCCTCCCCCACGTGACTAGCACTGGGCTGTTCGTGAAAAACCCGAACACTCTTTACCCCAATTTTTGGTCCCTTAAGGAGGTGTCTGGTGCAGCGAACAAGGCAATCGGACTATGCGGCTTTATAACTTTCACTTAGCCATAGAAGTCTACAATTTTAAATTTCGGCGAAGCCCCTAGAATCCGGAAGGCCGAATTGGGGCGCTATACACGGCTAGATTGCACGAAGCCGATTTATGGCCTAAAGCCGAAAATCTTTAAGGATTTTGAAACCTCTCGAACAGCGACCAGCTCTCGCCACATCATGCCGGTCAGTTTCGGCTTTCTCTACTGAGGTGCTCGTCCGGATGAACCGGGACACAATCGTGATAGTTCTCCCTGCGCTACCTTAGCCGATATAACGGAACGTAAGGCACCAAAACAAGGGAGCCGGGCTATCCCAACTGTAGACCCAAGACATGATTCGAAGCTGATGCATATAGTGCTATAAGTTCGGGGTGCCGCACTGTTGAATGTGTTCGGACTTTAGTTGCCATACAGCGGGGCGCCATAAGAAGCCCCTGGCAAACCGGCTGCACCAAGGTGTACGGATGCAATATCAAATAAACATTTATAAGAGAAAAATTCTCGAATGAGAATAATAAGTTGACGCTATATATAATCTATCATTGACAAAAAATACGTTTAAGCGTACATTTACAATGGATGCGTTAAGCAAATATGAAATAGGACTATTTGACATGTCCTATCCGAGGCTGTGTGCAGGTAGATAAAGCAGGTATAATGATCGTAAATAGATTCCACCTGGGTATTTTCTTCGGTGCACAACGTCTATTGCCTCCCTGGGTGCCTCTTCCCTATAAGTCCGGAAATTCGGCTCTTTTGAGGATGTTGCGCCAATGCGGTGTCCTGAAAGGTAAGAGGGAAAGAGTATGAAAGTATTTGGCGGTTACCCGCACTATTGACTGAGTCGTTGATGCGCCTCCGCCTATGCCCATGGTATTTTAAGTGCGTAATTATGTGCACGTGGCACGAATGCTGCTTTGATGGGGCTTAAGCGGAGGCCGGACTGCTAGTCGCGCTCTTGGCGTGCCTGATGGTCCTGTTGCAGGGTGCTCCGGACTCGCTTGACTGTGCTCGAAGTTGTTCTCGCCGGATTGGTTTGTCGGAGAAGGCCGCATTGTACTTCCGCCGCAAGGGCTGCAGTATGTTCTTCTATTCGTAGGGAGCGGTCCATATTTCCGTTCACCATTATGACCCCGCGCGGTCCTGGCATCTTGAGCTTGAGATATGCGTAGTGTGGTACCGCATTGAATCTGGCGAATGCGGTTCGTCCGAGAAGTGCATGGTAACCACTGCGGAAGGGGACAATATTGAAGATTAACTCTTCGCTTCAGGAGTTATCCGGAGATCCAAAGACCACTTCCAATGTTATAGAGCCCGTACAGCGGGCCTCTACTCCAGGAATTACACCTTTAAAGGTGGTTTTAGTGGGCTTGATCCTTGAAGGGTCAATGCCCATTTTGCACTGCGGTGTCACGGTAAAAGGTGTTCAGTTGCTGCCGCCGTCCATAAGGACGCGCGTGAGGTGGAATCCGTCAATGATTGGGTCTAAGACCAATGCGGCTGAGCCACCGTGACGGATGCTAGTAGGGTGATCCCTATGATCGAAAGTGATCGGACAAGCTGACCATGGGTTGAATTTGGGGGCGACTGGCTCCATCGCATAGACGTCCCTTAGTGCCCGCTTTCTTTCCCGCTTAGGGATGTGCGTGGCACAGATCATGTTAACCATTTTCACTTGGGGGGGGGGGATTTCTTCTGTCCCCCCGTGTTCGGACGTCTGGGCTCCTCATCGTCGTTGCTGTGCAGCCCCTTGTCCTTGACTTCGGCGTTTATCTTGCCAGCCTGTTTGAATACCCAGCAATCTCTATTGGTGTGGTTGGCTGGCTTGTCCGGGGTGCCTTGAATTTGGCATGAGCGCTCCAGTATGCGGTCCAGACTGAACGGTCCCTGATTATTTCTTTTGAACGGCTTCTTCCGCTGACCGGGCTTGGACCCAATGAATCCGGTGTTGACTGTCGTGTCTTCAATGCTGTCGTCGTTGTTTCGTCGATTATGTCTGTTACGCCGTGGCTTGCCGTTATTGTCGCGGCCATCCGAATTGCCAGACTGTGGCGTAGTGCTGCTGCGAGCCAAGCAACTGTCCTCGCCCGTGCAAAAGCGGGTCATTAATGTTGTGAGAGCTACCATGGACTTGGGTTTTTCCTGGCCGAGGTGTCGAGCGAGCCACTCATCACGGATATTATGCTTGAAAGGCGCTAGGGCTTGGCCCGCATACCAACTATTTGGTTCTTTTGGTTAGGAACCGTGTCCGAATTTCCTGGCTGACTCTCCGGGCTGTCGGCGATGTGGCTCAAGTCATCGGCGTCGGTGGTCGCACATATGTGCCTCGTAAGTTGTCGAGGAATCGTCCTCCGTGTTTTCCCAACTGCCAATGGAATTTCTTTGGCAGTTGTTTAGCCGATGCGGGCTGGTCCTTTGAGCTTAAGTGGAAGATACTTGATGGCGTGTAGATCGTCTCCAAGGGCCATGTGAATGTGGAGAAGGAAATCTTTGATCCATACTGCGGGGTCTGTTGTGCCATCATATGATTCGATGTTTACGGGTTTAAACCCTTCTGGGAATTCATGATCCATTACTTCATTAGTGAAGCAGAGGGGGTACGCGGTGCCTCTGTGTTGGGCTATGTGGCTACGCAGGTCGAATTGCTCTGGATGGCTATATTCGGCCCGATTGGACTTGTTGAAGGTGTGTCCAGCGTGACGGTCCTCGTCGCGTACCGAGGCACGCCCCCGCGATCCATAGATCGATCTTGGCTATCCCGTTTTGTTGCCCCGGGCCGTAGTATGTTGGCGTGGGGGTGTTGGCTGGTATGCGGACTGGTATGCCGCTTTATCCCGGCCACGAGGTGGCCGGTCAACCGTGTGGTGCTCGAGTCCGTATTCCTCGGCTGCCGTGACTTGAGTCCATCATGTCTGTGAGCAGGTCTTGATCAGCTTGGAGTTGCTGCTGCTTCTTTTTCAGGCTCCTCGCAGTGGCTATAAGCCGACGCTTGAAGCGCTCCTGCTCTACGGGATCCTCAGGCACGCCGAACTCGTCGTCGCCAAGGCTAATCTCGTCTTCGGAGGGGGGCATGTAGCTGTCCTCCTCCGGGTAGTCGTCCGCCGCCTGTTCATTTGGGCTGACCTGCTTATCCTCCTGTTCGGCCTACTCGAAGGCGGGCTGTTCAGGGTTGTATTCTTCTTCGGCACCATTCGGATTGTTTTCGTCTCCTGGGCCGGTATTGGTGTGGCAGGGCTTGGAGTGGCGCTGGCGTCGCCCATTATTTGCTTTTTTCCCTGAGGTTTTATCCTCCGTTGCCTCATCGCCATTTGTTTCCTTCAGAGTGTCCACCATATATATATCATAACAAGAGGTGGCTGTCCACCGCCCAGTGAGCGGTGGTTCATGTTCTTCTCCTGCATCGTCATCCATATAAATCGATGTCTTGGTCGAAGTTCGATTACCTCGGTTAAGTCATCGCATCGGAAATGAAGTGGGTGGTGGGTGGGCAACAAATTCCCTCGTCGCCTGCTTCCCACTCAAGCCGGACATAGTTCGGCGAAGAGCCTCTGACAAAGAGAGAGACTTTAATGAGTCCAACATGTCGCCAAAGGGCGAGTCTTTGGAAGATATCCACAGCGGTGAACTCCATTACGGAGCCCATCACGGCCCGAGAGGCTCGGGGCGTGCGGACTGGAACCAACGTCCGGATCTGAATCCGGGGATTCGAGTCTGAGCCGCCGCAGAGGTAAGGCCGTGTTCGGCTCCACCGCCCGATGAGTGTGTGACCTGGGGACGGGGTCCATCCCTCCACCCTCAAAGCGGCCTTGATGCTGCTCGGATCTAGTTCCGGGACGATCTGAGGATGATACCCCGGGCTTCGTCTGACGGCAGGTCTAAGCCATGCTCGTTGTGACTGTCCGGTGCTCCTGACATAGGCCCAAATCCGTCGAATATCAAGTCTCCGCGGATGTCCGCCGTGTAGTTCAGGTTTTCGAACCTGACCTGGTGGCCAGGGGCGTAGCTATCGATCTGCTCCAGATGGCCAAGCGAGTTGGCCCGCAGTGCGAAGCCGCCGAACACGAAGATCTATCTGGGGAAGAAAGTCTACCTGGGCGATGTCGTTGATGATGATTGAAGGAGCCATCGGGCTGGCGGCTGACGACAGAGGAACTCTCAATGAAAGCACCAATGTCGGTGTCAAAACCGGCGGATCTCGGGTAGGGGGTCCCGATCTGTGCGTCAAGGCTGATGGTAACAAGGAGTAAGGGACACAGGTGTTTACCCAGGTTCGGGCCCTCTCGATGGAGGTAAAACCCTACTTCCTGCTTGATTAATATTGATGATATGGGTAGTACAAGAGTAGATCTACCACGAGATTGTAGAGGCTAAACCCTAAGAGCTAGCCTATGATGGTATGAATGTAATTGTGATCGACCTTCTAAGGACCAACCTCTCCGGTTTATATAGGCACCGGAGAGGGCTAGGGTTTACATGGAGTCGGTTACAAGGAAGGAAATATATTATCCGGATCGCCAAGCTTGCCTTCCATGCCAAGGAAAGTCCCATCCGGACACGGGCCAGAGTCTTGAGTCTTGTATCTTCACGCTTCAATAGTCCGGACGCTGCACACAGTCCGGCTGTCCGGATACCCCCTAATCCAGGACTCCCTCACCTCCACCGAGTTGTAAGTTAATTTTTAATTTGAAGGTATTGTGTTCCTCCTAGATCAATAACCAGGATTCGTCTTTCGCAGTCCGGCTAGCAGCCCTTCTCAACAGAGTTCGTCTTCGGGGGACCTTCCTCCGGAGATGATGGAGAGCGAGACCCCGCCTACCTCTCCGGCTTGCGAAGCGAGCGACGCCGAAGTGTCGTCACGGAGGAGTCCGGATCTGCCGAAGCCGGAGGCCAACGCGTCAGCCGCCCTGAGCTCGGAGCGTTTGGCTCCCGCGAGGGGCGATGGGAAGGGTCCGACACAGTTTGATGTCCGGACGGACGTACTGACGGGCCTACTGGAGTGAGCTGCGCTCTCGGAGGAGCACCGCTCATTAATGAGCGCGGTGCTCAAGAAGATTTCGTCCGCTACAAGCGGTTTGAATGAATCATTTGGAAGTCTGCTCAAAGGCTTTGAGGTATGTAGTGAAGAATACACTATTTTTTTGGTACATGAGGCGCAGCGTTAGGTGTGCTCCATATAGATAGTAGCCCACGAGACTCTGGTTGCCCGCCCTAGGGGGCAAGCGAGGATCATAAATCAATGATTGCGCTACAAATATGTGCAGGTACCTGTGAGTCCGGCCGCCGACCAGTCTGTGGAAGTTTCCGAACTGGCCAGGCAGATTCGATCGATTGATGGCGATATCACGCTGGTGAACGAGCGGCTAGACAAGTCACAAGGTATGTGCTCTGCCTTCCTTTGTGTAGGAAAATATGGAGGCGGCATGATATTAATGTAATATGTTCGGACTGCAGATGGTGATCTTTGGCGTGGAGGCCACGAGGCGAGAACTTGTCCAAGCCAAGGAACAAGCTCGGGTTAGCAATGCGGCTGCCCTAAAGGCGGCCGAGGAAGCTGAGAGCGAACAGGCTACTCATCGCCAAGCGAGGAAAAGATGGCGAGATGGCTATTGAGTTAAAAATGCGGCTGATCGGTATGAGCTCCTTGAAAAGGAGCATAAGGATAGCTTGGCCGAATTTGGACAAGGCACGCAATGCCACCAAGGAAATCTGAGAACAAGCTCGGGGGTGCGGGAGGAGCTTCAACAGGCCGATAAAATTGTCTTGGAGGTTCCTACTTGCTGCGGGACGAAGTTTTTCGATCAATCGCTCCCCTGGATGGGCGCTGGAGTCCTACGGACGCGTATGCGGATTTGGCGAAGAGTACGGCTAACACTGCCAAGTTCTTCGAGGGTCAGGGTGATAAGGAGGTGGAGAAGCTTTTCTGGTCGCAATTCGATGCTCCCACTTGCCCGCTGCCATTAAATGACAAGATGGCTGCTGTAGCAGAGCTTCACAGGTTGTCCGGTCTTGCAATGCGGTCTGTGATAGACCATCTTTGGCCGGAAGGGCTTAAACCGGACAGTTACTTTGGCTTGGTGCAACAATTCCTTGGGGTCGTGCCTCGGATCGATGCCATGAGGAGGTCGGCGTGCATAGAGGGTGCACGGATGGCTCTTGCCCGCGTTAAAGCCTATTGGACGGATATGGAGGCCAATATTATAGCGACCCAAGATACGGCGGGGGCGATATCCGGCCGGAGCACTACTTGGCGCAGGTCACAGAAGGTGCCCGCCTAATAGAGGCGCAGTGCTTGAAGAATGTCTTATTCGAGTGATGAGTCGAATCATTGTAAAAAACAATGTTAGTTTGGTTATAAGGCTATATTTATACTTTTTGCCCAAAAGTATTATTGTGTCCCCTGTGTGGCCGTTTACATATATATATATATATATATATATATATATATGAATGTTTAATCCGAAAGATAGCAGTCGTTGGCTTCATCCCCCACGCAGGCAATGCAGGGGTGTTCGCAAAAAATATGCTTAATCACACTTGATCCAACGTATTGGTCCATGAAGGAGGTGATCGCACGTCGAACTAGGCGACCGGACTATATAGCTGTAACACTTTCGCTTAGCCACGGTAGTCTAATGTTGGGGCTACTATGTAGCCCCTGGTACCTTTGCGTGCATCCGAATACGGGCGCGTGTGTACATGACCGGGAAACGGTCCTTCGTTAATGCGGAGGGATCCTAAAGATTTCGATGAGTCTTCGAGTGGTTGAATAGTCTCTCGTTGTATCATGACAGTCAGTTTTCGGCTTTCTCTACTAAGGTGCTCGTCCGGAATAACTAGGGCACAATCGCAGTAGTTCTCCTTTGGCCACCTTAGCCGATAGTTACGGAACGTAAGGCGGCAAACCCAGGAGCCGGGCAAACACAACATTTGACCAAAGACATGATTCGGAGCTGCTGCATATAAGGCCAAACTCGTGACGCCGAACACTCCCGAGGGTATTCGGACTTTATAATAGTCGATGGGCTCAAGAATGCCCATTCGTTATAAACCCTGTTTTCCAGTGCGTGCGTTAATGCTGTCGTGGCGAGATGCCAAAAGCGTCGATTATCCTCTATGGGTATGGAACCCATGGGATGGTTAAACAACAAGAGGCAATAAAAAAGGTTTACACAGGGGCTTAATCTAAAAAGAAACCTGTTGAACGGGGCCCTGCTGCACATCTGCGCCTTTGTCTCCGTTGTGCCGTATCCTGGAAGGGTATCGCGCGAACGTTGTCTATGGAAAAAGCGCAAACTCGTAGAAGAGTACAACGTAAGTATGCAGTGGATAATAAAAGTGTAAGATGTTGGCCTGCCCATAAGGTTGAGCCAACTGTGGGACTGTGTTAAGTATTCGTAGCCCTAGTGTCCACCATGGTATTATATATACGGTGCCCTGGTTAAATTTTATCCGGGCGACCGGACTCGTCTAGCCGAGTCTGTGGCCTTTAATGACCAGTCATGTTTTCTTATGTTGGAGGCCGCTTATAGTCCGGCCGCGAGGGCCGTCGCGTGTTCCTCTGCGCGTGACGAGCGCTCTGTTAGTCCGCTAACGGTGATGACGCCACGTGGACCGGGCATCTTAAGTGTAAGGTAGCCATAGTGCGGCAATGCGTTGAAGCGGGCGAAGGCCATTCTTCCGAAACCTTTGCGTGATAGTCGCTTTGGAAGGGTGCGACGATGAAGAGTAGTTCTTCGCTTCGAGGTTGCTGGCGAGCCGAATGTTACCTCCAAAGGCGACGGAGCCTCGCTTTGTGGGCTTCAACGCTGGTATCACCCCTTCAAAGGTGGTGTTGCTTTGGTTAGCTCTGGATGGGTCTATCCCCATCCATGCGGACAGCGATCCTTAAATTGAGATCGCCGCCGTCCATAAGGGCCTTGGTGAGACGGTATCCGTCGATTATCGGGTCAAGCACCAAGGCCTTTGATCCTCCACGCCGAATACTAGTTCGGTCATCCAAGTTATCGAAAGTGATCGGATAAGGCATCCGGTGGTTAGGCGTGAGTACGATGGGCTCTATATCGAGTGCGTCTCTATGCGCGTGTTCGTGCCTCCTCATGGATGTGTGAGTCGCGTGGATCATATTCACTGTTTTAACCTCTGGCGGGAAATTTTTCTGTCCTTCAGTGTTCGGTTGGCGAGGTTCATCCTCGTCTTCACTTGGTGTTTCCCTTTCCTTGTGTTTGGCATTTAATTTGCCGGCCTGCTTGAAGACCCAACACTCTCTGTGCGTGTGGTTTGCAGGTTTTGTCGAGTGCCATGAATTTGGCATAGTCTATCTAGGACTCTATTCAGACCGGACGGTCCCTCTTTGCTGCCTTTAGATGGCTTGTTTTGCTGATTAGGTCGAGAGCCCCTGAATCCGACATTAACCGTCGTGTTATCCGGGCTCTCTTCCTTGTTTTGGCATTTGTTTTTATGACGCCGTGGCTTCCCGTTGCCATCCCTTATTTCGGATGTGCTGGGGTCGCTGGTGCCTTTTACTGGGCTAGCCAGCTATTTTGTCCCGCTGCAAAAGCGGGTCATAAGGCTTATTAGGGCTGCCATTGTCCTTGGTTTTTCTTGGCCGAGGTGTCTGGCGAGCCACTAAATCACGGATCTTTGTGTTTGAATGCTGCTAAGGCTTTGGCATCCGGACAGTCAACAATTTGATTCTTCTTAGTGAGGAATTTGTTCCAAAACTTGCGGGCGGATTCTCCGGGCTGTTGGACTATGTGGCTTAAGTCGTCAGCATCCGGAGGCTGGACATAGGTCCCTTGAAAGTTGGCCCTGAAAGCGTCCTCGAGTTCCTCCCAGCTCCCAATTGAATTTTCGGGGAGGCCTTTCAACCAAAGGCTTGAGCTGGTCTCTTCAGTTTGAGGGGAGGTATTTGATGGCGTGAAGGTCATCCCCACGAGCCATATGTATGTGCAGGATAAAGTCCTCGATCCAGACCCACAGGTGCAGCCGTTCCGTCGTATGCCTCTATGTTCACAGGTTTAAAGCCCATGGAATTCGTAGTCGATGCTTCATCGGTGAAGCACGAGGGGTGAGCAGCCCCTCATGTCCGGGCGTCTTTGTGGCATGTCGTCGGCTGTTGTTGTGTCCGGTCTTTATTCCGGACTGGTATTCGATTGGCGTAATCATTTTGGCGACCGTAGTCCTTCGCCGGGGTGCGTCCTTTGGATCCATAAATGGACCTGGCCGCTCCAGCTTTCTTATTCAGGTGTTCATGTGAATCGGTAGCCGCTTTGTTGCGGTTATGAAGTGAATGCAACCGTCGTTGAATTCTGGCAGTAGCTTGCGTTTTGGATAGTTCTTTGTATGGCAATCATCGCCGTATCTTTCTTCAGTGTCTAGCACTTTATTCCATCTACGGTTGAGCGTTTCCTGTGCGGCCTTAAGCCGTTGCTTCTGCTTCTTTAGACTTCTTGAGGTGGCCATAAGCTTTCTGTGGAGGTTATCTCGTTCCACGTGTTTTTCCGGGATTGCATCATTATCCAGACCATTTTCCTGAGCTAGTTCATTTTGATGACCTCGTCCGTCAGCATCATTGTCTTCGGGCATCTGCTCCGAACTGTGTTCAGGGTGACCTGGTTCGTCCTGCTCCATCGCTGGGTCCGTATGGTCGTTGTTGCCTTCAGAGTTGATTGTATTATCGATCCTTCTGGCGCTTTTGTCACTATTTTCTTGTTCTTTGGACTTGGAGCAGGCGTCGCACCGTTGCTTTGGCTTTTGTCCCGGGGTTTTATCATCCGGATTGTCGCCTTTGTCCTCTTTGGGTGTATCCACCATCTATACGTCGTGTGACGAGGGGTAAGTCCGGCGCCCCATAGATTCCACATCTTCTCCTGCATCGTCGTCCATACCATCGATGTCTTCGGAGTCGAAGTCAGGCACGTCGGTTAAATCATCGACCGTGGCTATGAAGTGGGTGGTGGGTGGGCAACAAATTTCTTTGTCGCCTGCTTCCCACTCGAACCGGACGTAGTTTGGCCCAGAAATTTCTGTCAAAGAGAGAGTTTTCAACGATTTCAGCATGTCGCCAAAGGGCGAGTGCCGAAAAATGTCCGCGGCGGTGAATTCCATTACCGGAGCCCAACCTGGCTCAACCGGTTCGGGAGTGCGCGGGCCGGACTCAACATCCGGATACGAATCCGGGGGTCCAGAGTCATAGGCCACCACAGAGGTAAGGCCCGTGTTTGGCTCCAACGCCGATGAGTGCGACACGTAGTGAGGTCGACCCTCCGATCCTCGAACAGCAGCCTGCCCCGGATTTAGGTCCGAGGCTAATGCGGGGGTGATACCCCGAGCTTTGTCCGACAACAGGTCTAACCCATGCTCGTCGTGACTGTCTGGTATCGTGTTATTGGCGATGGTTGAAGGAGCCATCGAGCCCAGTAGCGACGACAAAGAGGAACTCTCAATGAAAGCACCAATGTCGGTGTCAAAACCGGCAGATCTCGGGTAGGGGGTCCCGATCTGTGCATCAAGGCTGATGGTAACAGGAAGCAAGGGACACAGATGTTTACCCAGGTTTGGGCCCTCTCGATGGAGGTAAAAACCTACTTCCTGCTTGATTAATATTGATGATATGGGTAGTACAAGAGTAGATCTACCACGAGATCGTAGAGGCTAAACCCTAAGAGCTAGCCTATGATGGTATGATTGTAATTGTGATCGGCCTTCTAAGGACCAACCTCTCCGTTTTATATAGACACCGGAGAGGGCTAGGGTTTACATGGAGTCGGTTACAAGGAAGGAAATATAATATCCGGATCGCCAAGCTTGCCTTCCACGCCAAGGAAAGTCCCATCCGGACACGGGCCGAAGTCTTGAGTCTTGTATCTTCACGCTTCAATTGTCCGGACGTTGTACACAGTATGGCTGTCCGGATACCCCCTAATCCAGGACTCCCTCACCCCTCGTGGCTCCATCTGACCTAATTCCATCTCTATACATTCTCTAAACTCGGGAAACTAACAAAGAGTCACCAAAAAAAAAATCCTGTTGCCGCAAGTTTCTGTTCTTTAGAGACCCATCTAGAGGCCTTTTCCCGTACTCTTCTAGAGGGGGAATCGATCACGGAGGGCCTCTACATCAACCTTACCGCCCTTTTGATGATGTGTGAGTAGTTTACCACAGACCTATGGGTCCATTGTTAGTAGCTAGATGGCTTCTTCTCTCTCTTTGATATTCAATACAATGTTCTCTTTGATGTTCTTAGAGATTTATTCGATGTAATCTTATTTTGCGGTGTGTTTGTTGGGATCCGATGATTTGTGGGTTTATGATCAGATTATCTATGAATATTATTTAAGACTTCTCTGAACTCTTTTTATGCATGATTATTATAGCATTGTATTTCTCTCTGACATCCGTTTGGTTTGGCCAACCAGATTGATTTATCTTGCAATGGGAGAGGTGCTTTGTAATGGGTTCAATCTTGCGGTGATCTATATCCCAGTGACAGAAAGGGACACGGTACGTATTTGTATTGTTGCCATTAAGGATAAAATGAAGGGGTTTATTCATATTGTCTAAGTTTACTTTGTCTACATAATGTCATCTTACTTAAAGGCGTTACTCCGTTCTTTATGAACTTGATACTCTAGATGCATGCTGGATAGGAGTCAATGTGTGGAGCAATATTAGTACATGCAGGCAGTAGTCGGTCTACTTCTCTCAGACGTGATGCTTATATACATGATCACTGGCTTGGACATCGTCATAACTATGCGCTTTTCTATCAATTGCCCAACAGTAATTTGTTTACCTACCACATGCTTTTTGTTCGAGAGAGAAGCCTTTAGTGAAAACTATGGCCACCGGGCCTATCTTTATCATATATTAAAATCAAAAATACATTGCTGCAATTTATTTACCATTATTTTATTTTGTTTTTTATCTATCTCGTCGAGAAAATCCCAACACAACTCACAAATACCATTGGCCCCTTTTTTTATCTTCACAAAATGTGCGCCGTCGGAGATTCGAACTCCAACCCTCATGGATTACTTCAAGCTATAGTAACCAACTCGAACGGGTTACTTCAAGCTATAGTACCCACTTGAAGGAAATATGCCCTAGAGGCAATAATAAAGTTGTTATTTTATATTTCCTTTTTCATGATAAAGGTTTGTTATTCATGCTAGAATTGTATTGATCGGAAACCTTAGTACATGTGTAAACATAAGCAAAAAACATGTCCCTAGTGAGCCTCTACTAGAATAGCTCGTTGATCAAAGATGGTTAAGCTTTCCTAACCATAGACATGTGTTTTCATTTGATAACGGGGTCACATCATTAGGAGAATTATGTGATGGACAAGACCCATTCGTTAGCTTAGCATTATGATCGTTCAGTTTTATTGCTATTGCTTTCTTCATCTCAAATACATATTCCTTTGGCTACAAGATTATTCAACTCCCGGATACCGGAGGAATGCCTTGTGTGCTATCGAACGTCACAACATAACTAGGTGATTATAAAGATGCTCTACAGGTATCTCTGAAGGTGTTTGTTGAGTTGGCATAGATCGAGATTAGGATTTGTCACTCCGAGTATCGAAGAGGTATCTCTGAGCCCTCTCGGTAATACACATCATGAGCTTGCAAGTAAACGACTAAGGAGTTAGTCATGAGGTGATGTATTACAGAACGAGTAAAGAGACTTGCCAGTAATGACACTGAACTAGGTATGCAGATACCGACGATCGAATCTCGGGCAAGTAACATACCGATGGACAAAGGGAATTACGTATGTTTTCATAACGGTTCGACCGATAAAGATCTTCGTAGAATATGTAGGAGCCAATATGGTCATCCAGGTTCCGCTACTGGTTATTGATCGGAGAGGTGTCTCGGTCATGTCTACATAGTTCTCGAACCCGTAGGGTCCGCATGCTTAACGCTCGTTGACGATATAGTATTATATGAGTTATGTGATTTGGTGACCGAATGTTGTTCGGAGTCCTGGATGAGATCACGGACATGGCGAGGAGTCTCGAAATTTTCAAGAGGTAAAGACTGATATATAGTACGATGGCATTTGGACACCGCAAGTGTTCTGGAGGGTATCGGGTACATATCTGATCACCGGAAGGGGTTCCGGGCACCCCCGGCAAAAGATATGGGCCTTATGGGCCAAGAGAGGAAACTCACCAGCCACAAGGGGCTGGTGCCCCCCCCATATGGGCCGGCCAAGGTGGAGAAGCAAAGGGGAAGGAGGAAAGGAAAGAAAGGGAATATTGTCGGCGTTATAGGAACGGGGGTCCCTAGACTTGCCTACCTGCGGCCTGCGGCGTGGCTCAAAGCAGGGCCCATCACGGCCTATCTTCATCAACACGAGCTCAAGACCCTCGCGAGGGGCCAAGCCTCGCGGGGCGGACGACGGGGAACTTCCTCGGGCACGGCCTCATCAGGCTGGCTCGAGAGGAGGCGGAGAGATCAAGGCGGGGTACCTCGTGAGGTGCCCATGACGCAAGCCATGACGACCAAGGGCGCCAGTCGGGCGCCAGCCCGCGCAGTGTCCTCCTTTCCTCTTTGGTGCAAAGGGAGCAAGCGCAGGCGAGAGCATCAAGCAAAGGCGTCCATTTCGGTGCAACAAGACCAATACCAGTCGAACGGCAGGAAGGAAGTCATTGTGGAGCCCAAGCCGGCGTCACCACGGAGCCTTTGACAGGCGAGGACCAACTTTAGTCGGGATAAGTGTACCATATGTTCCCCTTCAAAATGGCCAATTGTTGGCGCCCTTCCCGCTCAATATTTGGGAAGAGGCCCAGGGCCTCTGCCTATATAAGTAGAGCTAGCCACCATAGTAGAGAGGGATCTGGAATCGGCGGAGAGATAGAGAGAGGCGACTGAACTCCCCTAGCAGTTCATTGCACCAGCCAAGAACAGACCCTCGCGAGGCTGTTCTTCCTTGTATGGTTCATCACCATCAGCCCAAGAGGCAATCCACCACACCACAAACTAGAGTAGGGTATTACACCACAATGGTGGCCCGAACTAGTATAAACCACAATGTCTCTTGTGCTGTTCCTTTCGTAGTTTTAGATCCTAGCGGTGGCGGGGTGCGAGTAGGTAGAAGGCGAGATTTCGCTGAGAAAGCAGAGCAGTCTTGTGATCAATCGGATAAATCCCCCAATGCATCCTCAGGGGCACCTCCGTCGCTGCTGTCGCTGGCCTCGTCGTCGCTCTCTGCGTAAATGCCGCCCGATGGCGTCGAGGCAAATCCACCACGCCGCCTTCGTCGGCAGCCACGATCACGCCATCATTATGCGAAGCAAAGGCCACGGCAAGGCGTCCACGTTGTCCTCCACCGGTCGCCAGTCGTCCCGGACGGCACAGGGTACCGAAGCGATGGCTGCGTCGAAGTCAAAGTGAGGGTCCATATTCCGGAGATGCTGAAGACGCGAAAAAAAGGCGCGCCGAGCAGGCGGCTTCTCTCCTCCACCAACCTGTCGGCTCGACCGACCGCTCCTCCAGCCAAGTCACCACATCGGTGAAGAAGCGAAGGTTGCGGCGTGAATTAATTGCGTGCGGCTCGCGCCAACAGCCGCCTCGCAGATGTTACCCAAGGCTGTGTTGGCTCTCTCCGGGCGTGGTGAGCATGGGGCCGTGCTTTCGTGCTCCAGACCACCGGGCGCATCTCGTCCGCGATACGTCAGCGCAATAGCCTCAGCCTCATCCACACGCTGGCGAAGAAGAAGCACCTCGGCACGGGAGGTAGTTAACTCCTCCTGCGCCACCTCAAGGGCGGCCCGAAAAGCATCGGCCCGCCTCGTCGGTTCCTCCTGCTTGGCCCTCAAGGCAGCGGTCCTACCTTCGGCCTCAGCCCGGATCAACCCCAGCCTTTCCTCGAACTCGCACTCGAGGTTCAAGCGCGCCGTCGCCACCCGACGCTCGACCTCCTCCAGGATGCGGGCCTCCCGCGCAGCGACATCATCCTCCGCCCTCGTCACCAAGCGCTCCCTTGTCTCCAGGTGTTTGTACTCGCGTGTGCGCTCGGCGGCTTCCAGCGTCAGCGCCTCCTCCCGCTTCTGGAGCTCTGCTGGGTCGCCTGATGCCACCCTCATCGACGCAAGGGCCATCTCGCGCAGCTCCACCTGCTCCTCTAGTGAGCGGCAACGGGCCAGGAGTTCCTGCGCCCGCTCCTCCGCCGCCTCTCGCCGCCGGTCAGCTTCCTGAGCCTCTTCAACGGCCTGAGAACGGACCTCCCGAGAGGCCACCGGCGACGCCTTGGCCTCCTCATCGTCAAGATCACGCTGGTGGCGCGCATGGGCGACAACCGCCTTCAGCTCGTGCCTCTCCGCGGCCAGGCGCAGGCCCTCGGCCTCGAGGCGCGCGTCTTCATCGGCGAGCTCTTCACCGAGCAGGCTCACCGCATCAGCCGCCCTCCGAAGAAACCCTTGGCGAAGAGCGCGACGCTCCCGGGCGCGCTCAAGTACGTCTTCCACACCATCATCCGCCCCGGGCAAGCGCCGAGGGCCACGAATCAGCACTCCCCCTCCGGGCAAGGGGCTGGGGGCTGGCGCCCTCGCCACGGCCGGGCACGCCTCGCCAGGAGCCCGGCCAGGAGCCAGCCCATCCCCCAAAGAGGAGCGCAGGGAATGCCTCAGCCAATCACGGTCGACGCAGGGACGAGAAGCCCACGGCAAAGTTAGCTATGCCTCGAGAGGGCTCATGAAGGAGGGTCGCAAAGGCCTTGAGGGCCTTGATCGCGCCTCGGGATGGCTCGTCTCTCGGCCGACCTCACCACTGGGGCCTTGCAGCTCGGGCGCTCGAAGGCGGTGGAGAGGGCGGAGCCAAGGGGATGGCTCCTCAAACATCTCCGTGAGCTCGGCAGAAGGGCCTGCATGAGCAAGGATCAAGAAAACAATGTAAGAATCGGGAGCGAGAAAGGGGAAAGCTTACTCATCAGTGGCGAAGTACTTCCTGCGCTTCAACAGGCGACAAGGATAATCGTCGCCCAGGGCTTCCCTTTTCTTCCGAAGAGCCTCAAAATCCACGCGGAATCGACCCAAGAGTTGAGCGCAGGGGTCAACCTGCCACGAGGAAGGCGCGTCGAGACGACCGGTGTCAGGGGCGTCGTTCTGGAGCTCGCCGCCAGTCGCCTCACCAAGGAGGGTAGCTGGGGCCCCAGGGGCCTCGGCCGCAGGCACCACGGGCAGCTGCTCGCCTCCCCCAATCGCGACAGCCTGGGCCTCAGGAGCTGCTCCCTCAAGAGCGCCGCCTGGGACCGTCACCCTTGCAGAGGCCCCCTCGGCCTCTAGCGGCTCGTGCCTCCCGGCACTGCCACTCGAGGAGGAGCCTCCACGGCCGACTGGAAGGGCAGTCACCACCACCGGGTTCTTGCGAGACCCCATGAGGCCTGCGGGGCGCAGCCCCCACTCGTCGAAGCTGGGCATCTGCTTCACAAAGTCACCCCGCTGAGCAAAAGTACATCAAAGCACCCTTGCCGGACGCTGCCAGGTTGGGATCCCAGTCAAGACCAAGAGCACCTTCCTCGGCGCCAGCGTCAAGTCCTCCTCCACAGCCTCATGCGGTCTTCACGCCCGCTGAAGGCCCACATCCGTGAGGAATGGCGGCTGGAGAGGGCAATGCGGCACAACAGAACTCCTTCACCACCTTGGGCGCCCGTCACCTCGGCGCCCTCAGAACGCCAAGCGATGCAGAGACGAAGGCGAGCCGGGCTCGTGGCGCCTCTGGCCCCACCTGAATTGGGGACAGCGGGTGATGTTGGCTCCGGCAGGGCTGGGCACCCCACGTCCCACGTGACAGCCATCGTCATGGAACCCAGTGGAGCGGAGGAAGGGTGAAGACAATCCCTGAAGCCGCTGTTTCAGATGCAGCAATGAAGCTCACGCACCCCGAACATAGGGTGGGGTCAACAAGGCGGAGAGAGATGAAGTGGCGCAGCAAGGCAACCGAGGGAAGGATGCCCATCATCGCCTCACAAACAAAGGTGAAGACCGCAAGAAGAGTGATGGATTCCGGACCCAAGTGCATCATATGGATCTGATAGTGGGAGAGTACAACATTGAATAAATCGGAGAAGGGGGGAACCAGCCCCGCCCACAGGGCGTCGGCAAAATCGGACCTCGGTGATTATCCTGTCAATGGCGAAGTGGGGCGCGGGCAGGCCGCCATAAATCCTGCGTTCGTTGAAGATGGTGGCCAAGGCCGAGCTGACCTTGCCTGTGCCCTCTCGATTGAGTATAATCGACCGATCGTGGCGAGGGCCGCCACCGGCAATGAAGCGAGGCGGAGGCATGGATTTCTTCCCTCTTCCTTTCTTCGTCGGAGCCATGGAAACAGAAAGGGGGGAGGAAGGTTCGAGATTGGATTGGGAGCAGAAGCTGGAGTTTGAGAGGAGGAAGAGTGGGGGACGGTCGAGCAGCGAAAAGGGGAGCGGTTGTGTGCGGCTACGAGTCCGCCTAGCACGGCACAAAATAAGGAGGCGTGGGGGAACAGTGCCGCCCACGTCCAATCAACCGCCCTTGGCGCCCAAGGCCGCATGAGCTGTTAGGGCCCTTGGCGCCGCACTTGCCCTTCGCCTCTCTGCTCGGCCAAGTCCGGCGCGCCTTGGGCAGGGGGCTCTTGTCGGCGTTGCAGGAGCAGGGGTCCCCAGACTTGCCTGCCTACGGCCTGCGGTGTGGCTCAAAGCAGGGCCCATCACGGGCCATCTTCATCAACACGAGCTCAAGACCCTCGCGAGGGGCCAAGCCTCGCGGGGCGGATGACGGGGAGCTTCCTCAGGCACGGCCTCATCAGGCTGGCTCGTGAGGAGGCGGAGAGATCAAGGCGGGGTACCTCGCGAGGTGCCCATGACGCAAGCCATGACGACCAAGGGCGCCAGGCGGGCGCCAGCCCGCGCAGTGTCCTCCTTTCCTCTTTGGTGCAAAGGGAGCAAGCGCAGGCGAGAGCATCAAGCAAAGGCGTCCATTTCAGTGCAACAAGACCAAGAACAGTCCAACGGTAGGAAGGAAGTCATTGTGGAGCCCAAGTCGGCGTCACCACCAGAGCCTTTGACAGGCGAGGACCAACTTTAGTCAGGATAAGTGTACCATATGTTTCCCTTCAAAATGGCCAATTGTTGGCGCCCTTCCCACTCAATATTTGGGAAGAGGCCCAGGGCCTCTGCCTATATAAGTAGAGCTAGCCACCATAGTAGAGAGGGATCTGGAATCGGCGGAGAGATAGAGAGAGGTGACTGAACTCCCCTAGCAGTTCATTGCACCAGCCAAGAACAGACCCTCGCGAGGCTGTTCTTCCTTGTATGGTTCATCACCATCAGCCCAAGAGGCAATCCACCACATCACAAACTAGAGTAGGGTATTACACCACAATGGTGGCCCGAACTAGTATAAACCTTGTGTCTCTTGTGCTTTCCTTTCGTAGTTTTAGATCCTAGCGAGGCGGCGGGGTGCAGGTAGGTAGAAGGCGAGATTTCGCGCGCACCCCAGTGTTCGAACCTCAAGGGTCTGCCGGAACCCGAAATCCGACAAATATGATTCCCCCTTCCCCCTCCGATATATATATGGTGGGGGGGGGGGGGGCTTGGGAGGAGCCCAAGTAGGATTCAGTTCTACTTGGGGCGCCTCCTCGCCTCTACCCTCCCCCTCCCACCTATATATGTAGCACAAACCCAGACAATTGTTTAGCCGTGTGCGGCCGCCCCCTCCATCGTTTACACCCCCGGTCATATTTTCGTAGTGCTTAGGTGAAGCCCTACGAGGATCACTTCACCATCACCGTCACCACGCCGTCAGGTCTTGTGAGAACTAAATCTACTACCTCGACGTCTTGCTGGATCAAGAAGGCGAGGGACGTCACCGAGCTGAACGTGTGCAGAACATGGAGGTGTCGTGTGTTCAGTACTTGATCGGTTGAAGTGCGAAGAAGTTTGACTACATCAACCGCGTTGAGAAACGCTTCCACTTACGGTCTACGAGGGTAGGTAGACACACTCTCCCCCTCGTTGCTATGCATCTCCATGGATAGACGTGTGCGTAGAATTTTTTTTTGTTTTCCATGCTACGTTTCCCAACAGTGGCATCATGAGCCAGGTCTATGCGTAGATGATATGCATGAGTAGAACACAAAGAGTTGTGGGCGGTGATTGTCATACTGCTTACCACCAATGTCTTATTTTGATTCGGCGGTACTGTGGGATGAAGTGGCCCGGACCAACCTTACATGTCCACGAACATGAGACCGGTTCCACCGACAAACATGCAACTAGTTTTGCATAAAGGTGGCTCGCGAGTGTCTGTTTCTCCTACTTTAGTTGAATCAAATTTGACTACGGCCGGTCCTTGAAGAAGGTTAAAACAACAAACTTGACGAAACACCATTGTGTTTGTTTTTTGTGTAGGTAAGAACGGTTCTTGCTAGAAGCCCGTAGCAGCCACGTAAAACTTGCAACAACAAAGTAGAGGATGTCTAACTTGTTTTTGCAGGGCATGTTGTGAGGTGATATGGTCAAGACATGATGTGATGATCATGTTTTGTAAAGTTATCGGCAACCGGCAGGAGCCTTATGGTTGTCTCTTTATTGTATGAAATGCAAACGTCATGTAATTGCTTTACTTTATCACTATGCATTAGCGATAGTTGTATAAGCAAAAGTTGGAGAGACGACCACGATGCAACGATGGAGATCAACGTGTCAAGCCGGTGACGATGGAGATCATGACGATGCTTCTGAGATGGAGATCAAAAGCACAAGACGATGATGGCCATATCATGTCACATATTTTGATTGCATGTGATGTTTATCTTTTATGCATCTTATTTTTCTTAGTACGGCGGTAGCATTATAAGATGATCCCTTCACTAAATTTCAAGGTAAAAGTGTTCTCTTTGAGTATGCATCGTTGCTACAGTTCGTCGTGTTGAGACACCACGTGATGATCGGGTGTGATAGACTCTACGTTCACATACAGCGGGTGCAAGACAGTTTTGCACATGCAGAATACTTGGGTTAAACTTGACGAGCCTAGCATGTACATACATGGACTCGGAACACTGGAGACCGAAAGGTCAAACATGATTCATATATTAGATATGATCAACATAGAGATGTCCACCATTGATGACTACTCCATCTCACGTGATGATCGGACATGGGTTAGTTGATTTGGATCATGCATCACTTAAATAACTTGAGGGATGTTTATTTAAGTGGGAGTTCATTAGTAATTTGATTAATTGAATTTAAATTTATCATGAACTTAGTCCTGATAGTATTTGCAAATTATGTTGTAGATCAATAGCTCGCGATATAGCTCCCCTATTTTTTTGATATGTTCCTAGAGAAAACAAAGTTGAAAGATGATAGTAGCAATGATGCAGACTCAGTCCGTGATATGAGGATTATCCTCATTGCTGCACAAAAGAATTATGTCCATGATGCACCGCTAGGCGACAAACCTGTTGCAGGAGCTAATGCAGATGTTATGAATGTTTGACAAGCTCAATATGATGACTACTTGCTAGTTTTGTGCACCATGCTTTATGGCTTAGAATCGGGGCTTCAAAGACGTTTTGAACGCCATGGAACATATGAGATGTCCCAAGAGCTGAAACTGGTATTTCAGAATCATGCCCGTGTCGAGAGGTATGAGACCTTTGACAAGTACTTTGCCTACAAGATGGAGGAGAATAGCTCAGCCAGTGAGCATATCTTCAGAATGTATGGGTAGTAAAATTGCTTGAATCAAGTGGGAGTTAATCTTCCAGATAAGATAGTGATTGACGGAGTTCTCTAGTCACTATCACCAAGCTACTAGAAACTTCGTGATGAACTATAATATGCAAGGGATGACAAAAACGATTCCCGAGCTCTTCGCGATGCTGAAATCGGTGAGGTTGAAATCAAGAAAGAGCATCAAATTTCGATGGTTAACAAGACCACTAGTTTCAAGAAAAGGGGCAAAAGGGAAAAGAAAGGGAACTTCAAAAAGAATGGCAAGCACGTTGTCGCTCCCATGAAGAAACCCAAAGCTAGACCCAAGCCTGAAACTGAGTGCTTCTACTGTAAAGGAAATTGTCACTAGAAGCGGAACTGCCCCAAATACTTGGCGGGTAAGAAGGATGGTGAAGTGAACAAAGGTATATTTGATATACATGTTATTGATGTGTACTTTACTAGTGTTCATAGTAGCCCATGGGTATTTGATATCAGTTCATTGCTAAGATTAGTAACTCGAAACAGGAGTTGCAAAGTGAACACAGACTAGTTAAGGGCGAGGTGACGATGTGTGTTGGAAGTGATTCCAAGGTTGATAAGATCACCATCGCACACTCCCTCTACCTTTGGGATTAGCGTTGGACCTAAATAAATGTTATTTGGTGTTTGCATTGAGCATGAATATGATTAGATCATGTTTATTGCAATACGGTTATTCATTTAAGTCAGAGAATAATTGTTGTTCTATTTACATGAATAAAACCTTCTATGGTCATACACCCAATGTAAATGGTTTACTGAATCTCGATCGTAGTGATACACATATTCATAAGGGATTTTTATTTCTGTGCCCCTGGTTCCTTAGTTCTACTCATTCATCCCCACGCTCTTAACTTTTTCTCACTTTTCCCCACTCCCTTGCCTGAAACCCTCAGAACTGGTCACAGGGGACGTTGCTGTCGGGTCAATGGCTTGACCGTTAACTCTAACGAGTGGGGCCGCGTAGGGTGGAGTCCACATTTTGACCGTCACGTGGTAACCAGTGGGGCCGTGAAACTGACACTCACTGTAAGCTGAATCAGATCCAGTCGCTTCCGTGCCGCCCCCTCTGCCGCAATCGTGCTGCCTCTGCCGCCGTCGTGCCGCCTCCGCCGCATCTACCCTCTCTCCCCATCTAGGATTAGGAAGCAATGTCGGGGGGCACCCCGTCAGGCCCATCGACCGTGGAGATGATTGGGTCGAATCATAGGTTGATAATTCATGGATTCCACCTGGGTAAGCATTGTTTTCCTCTCAAATTGATTAGGAGATCCATAAATTAGGCTGTATTTGACCACTGTTGGCGTGAATCGGTGCAATTTATCTGAAAAATTTCGGCCTAACTGCGCCCTTTATCTTATTTCAATCGAATAGGGTTGATCCTGCACTTGCTTTTCGGCTGGCAGTTAGAATGGAAACTAGCGAGCCGCATGGAACTAAACCGTGTATGATTTCTGGATTTTTCTATCCTAAAGTGGTAGAAACCAACGTTTCGTTCAGAGATTTCCACGAGGCACTCTGTTGTGAGTATCTGTGGAGCCCCGCCGATGCTGTTGAACTGAGATATTTCGACAGTACCGAGCAGATATTTGTCCCATTAACTGGTGATGAGCATCTAGGATTGCTATTTAGTTTGAATGCTGACAGCCGTTTCGGTAAAATCCATATCGGTGTGCTTCAGGCACGCAAACAACGTATCCCGAAGGGTGTTCAGACATCATCTGTCTCTACTAATAGCGAGCGTCCTCGCACTCCTTGTAGGTCGAGACCAAGCAAACCTAGTGATTCTGAAAGCCACAACATGTCGGTTGCCGCTAATTCTACCACTTCTCCTCTCCCTCTGCACCTGATGTAGAAGTAGATGCAGAGCCTGCTGAGGAAGTGCCTTGACATGATGATGAGGATGAGATTTTATTCCCTAAACTGGTAGACAGAGTCAGTCAACAGGCAGTGGAAGATGAATATCCAGAGGAGCCTAGCAGCCGTGCTAGATTTGATGACACTGACGATGAAGAGAGGGAGGAGAAC
The DNA here is from genome assembly GCA_021605145.1 of Aegilops bicornis. Classification (NCBI taxonomy): domain Eukaryota; kingdom Viridiplantae; phylum Streptophyta; class Magnoliopsida; order Poales; family Poaceae; genus Aegilops; species Aegilops bicornis. The sequence continues at coordinate 83,106,783 of CM038672.1, read as the reverse complement.
ATCAACTCCTTAGTTTTACAAGAATATGATGGTGAGGACATGCCAAAAATTGAGTGGAACAGGAAGAATCCTGACCTTACTCCAGGAACCGTATTCGAATCGATGGTGGACTATCGTAATGCAGTGACTACATATTGCATTCTCACTGAAAACTCTTATGAGGTTGATAGGAGTGAGCCAGGAAGATTCACTATTCATTGCCCTTATGATAGGTGTAGGTGGAGGTTGCATGCATCCACTATGCGAAAGAGCAAATTGATTCAGGTATTACAACTGAATCTTGTTATTAGATCATTTATCCATTCTATATTCAAATCATGTGTACTGTTTCTTAATTGTATTTGACATCATTTTTCATGTTGTTTCAGATAAAAGCAACCCGCATGGGCACACTTGCCCACCTGCAGGGGGAGGGGGGAAAGGACAAATCTATGCTTGCAAGTGGCAGATGCAATCTTGGATTGGGTGAGGGAAACACCAACAATTGGTCCAACAACATTCCATGGGAAGCTATTTGAGAAGTACAAGATTAATATACAGTACATGAGGATTTTATATGCTAAGGAAAGGGCTCTTGATAGGATTGATGGTCCATGGAATGAGAGTTTTCAGTTGCTTTACACCTTCAAAGCTGAAGTGGAGACGGCTAGTACAGGGAGTGTTGTAGAGATTGACAAGCTTACAGTTAAGCACAAATTAAAAGGGAAGACACTGGAGAAGGAGTGCCTCGGGAGGGCTTTTGTTTGTTTCAAGGCTTGCTGGAAGTGGTTTTTAAATGGTTGTAGGCCCTATTTGGCAGTCGATGCAACTGCTTTGAATGGAAGATGGAGAGTCCAGCTAGCAGCAGCTTCTACAGTTGATGGACACAACTGGCTATTCCACTTTGCATTTGGTGTGTTGGAGGTAGAGTGTGAGGAGAGTTGGGTCTAGTTTCTGCAGCAGTTGCGCAACATTATAGGTACACCCTCAGGTTTAGTTATACACACAGATGCTTGCAAGGGTTTAGAAACTACAGTAAAAATTGTATTCCCTGGAGTGGAACATAGGAATGTATGCGACACCTAGCGCATAATTTTAAAAAGAAATTCAAAGGCAAAGTTTATGATGAGAATCTATGGCCAGCATCATACACATGCAGCTTGAGGAAGCATGAGCACCATTTGAGAGTGTTGTATGCTCATAATCCTTTGGTGAAGGAGTACATGGATGAACATCATGGAAAGCTGTGGTCAAGAAGCAAATTCAGTGAAATCTCCAAAGTAGACTATGTGACCAATAACCTCGCTGAGTGTTTCAGTGCAAAGTTCAAGTCAGTGAAAGAGCTTTTGTTGTGGCAAACATTTGATAAGATCAGGCAGATGATCATGGTAAAGATGGCTCTTTGTAAAAGAATTGCAGAAACACAATATGTTGGCCATCTTATGCTCCCATCTCTGATTAAGGCATTGCATGCCAAGGCAAGAGGACTAAGGATGAAATGCATTCGACCGTCGACATACGAGGCTGAGGTGACATACACTGATAGTAAAAATAGGGAATAGAGATATCCAGTGAACCTTGCAACCAATGAATGCAACTCTAGGCAATGGCAGATCTGCGGGAAGCCATGCATATACATGCCCTACATCTCATGACTGTTATTGGAGGTGAAGATGGTGAAGTTGATCAAGATTGCTCAATATTTCTCTGTTGCCAAATTTAGGGCTACTTATGCTGAAAATGTGCCTACACTCTTGGGAAAAGACCAATGGAACATAGTAGACCCAGGGTTCAAACTCCCTTCTCCTGTACTGACTAGACCACCAGGAAGACCAAGGAAAAACAGGATAAGAGCTGGTGAAGAGGGTCATGTAAAAAACAGCGTAAGTGCAAAAGATGTGGTATCCTGGGGCATATTGCTAGGTGTTGTACCAATCCAGTTGATGCATCATTTGGAGAAGAGGAACAATGGGCAGCAACAAATGCAGAGGAGAATGCAGCAGCAGAGGAGAATGCAGCAAGTTTATAGGATAATGCAGCAGCAGAGGAGAATGCAGCAAGTTTAGAGAATGCAGCAACTGAAGTAGCAGCTTGGTATGTGTGTAATCTTTCCATTTTTTTGCATTTGTTCTCTTTTTTATCCATGGCTAAGCTTATTTATGTTTTATCCAGCACTAGGATAATTAGAGGCACACGACAGAAAAGAGCTGGAGAGGAAGAAACTTCGTTTGAACCATCATCTGATGCGGAATTTGAAACCATGGCTTACGAAGGTTTTGAAGCTAAAGAGAGGAGGAAGTTATTTTGTCTGGAGTTCCTTTAAAGATTAGTGAGCCCACGGATGACCGTCAACTGGTCATCACTTGCTCGATCAGTCAAAGCTCAACAAAACCGCCACCACCAAAAGTGAAGATCAGAAGCAACAAGACAAAGCTTTCAAAAGCACAAAATATCCCAGCCAGGGAAACCAGAAGCAAGACTGTTAACCCATCACGGAACACAAGGAGCAAGGCAAAGATTTGAATTTGAACTTGAATGCAAGTCATAAACTTTGAAATTTAAAGATTTGTAATAAGGATTCTGTCGTCAATTTGAAGTACTGTGAAAACTTGTAAGGTGTAATAATTCTATTTGTAAACTTCGAATTTGAACTACTGAGGCAAACTTTGAATTTTAGGCAAACTTTGAATTTGAACCAACACTTGAAGTCCATTCCCCTGTGGTGTGAGTTGCACAGTTTGCTGAACTATTATAAATGTTAGGTGATCAATCCGATCTCTTTTGCGTGGTAAAACTTGTAGTCATGAGAAGCGTGCTCCAAATGAGCTCCCAAGCTAGGGTAAACAACCCCATTTGTAATCGGGTTTTTTTGGACCTACTCCAAATGAGCCAAATATTTTTTATTAACACCAATTCAATCTATATAGTGTAGATTCGGAGAATCACTATTTATTGAATTAATCTTTCTATGTTTACATTTTTTGAAAAATATACTTTAATAGAAAAACCATTAAAAACATGTTTACCATATGAAAATGGAGAACTAAGTTCAGATCCTTCTTATTCACTTTGAAATCAAGCTTTGGTGATTTTTTGATTCTTTTTTTAATTTTCAAAAACCGAAGGGAAACCCTACCTCCTCTCCTTGGTCTCTATGAGACGTTGTATGTGATAGCTCATATGTGTGAAGGTTTTTTCATGAAAATGCCCATAGACAAATTTTATGATTTTTGGTTGGTAACATGTCACACAAGACAACATTGTGTGCAGGTTTTATATATTTTTGATCTTTTTTAATTAATGGTGCTCATTTGACCTCGATCATGCTAGCTAGGTTTTTTCTCTCTAAATGTATGTATACCAAGTTTAGTATTTTTCCTCGTTAGTGTGCCTTATAAAACGACGAACGATGAAGGTTTCATATTTTTTTCATTTTTTTAAACTAGTTATGCTTAGTCAATGCCTTTGAAACCCCGTTGACCAGCTCAAAACCCCTCTAAACCCCGCGGGGTTTCGTCTAACCCTAGCTCTAAACGCCAGCCATCCGATCATACCCTAGCGCCAAGCAACAGCCCTCAGATGTGGTCTTCTAGAAGTAATTCTGAGGGCAGGCTGTGTGTAGGCTCCGTGCCGTTGGATCACATGGACGGCTCCGCATCATTGGATCATGGGGCGATTCGCGAGAGGCGATCCACAAGACTTGTTGGTTGTGCCTCCCCTTTCTTCGGGTGCTTATTCTGCAGCAACGAGAGGATCCACTCCTCCTCTGCTTCTTCTTCTCCGGTGACGAGAGGAGCCACATCTCTGCTTCTTCTTCTCCGGCGACTTTGGGCGATATGTCGAGCTCCACTTCAGCCTCCCACCCCTTGTGGACCCAGTATGGTCCACTTCCCATGGAGCGATGTCCTGACTTCCCACGCAGCACGCCACTGATACAGTTGACTTTGAAGGAGGTAAAAAATGGCAACTATGGGCGCGAGTTCGTGAAATGCAAGAGCAAGCAAGAGGGGCAGGTTAGATCTCATGATTTTTCTCTGATTTCTTTTAATTCTTTTTCGATCTAGGATTTAAGGTTCATGTTTTTGTTTCAGATCGTGAAGAAATGCACACATTTTGAGCTGGATGACTATGTTAAGCGGATTCAATTCAATGGGGCCCCAACCCGGGAGCTCAATCTGTCGTCAGCACCAACGAATTTGGTCTCTGAAAGTGCTGCTCTGACAGTTGGGGATGCAGATCTGAAGGGGGAAATAAAGAAGATGAACAAGAACTTGAAGCAGATGATTCAATTGAACAAGCAAGCAAATCTGATAGCTTTAGGATTTCATCCCTTTTATTTTTTTGTAGTTGCTCTAGGATTTGCTTACTTGTTGGTCATCACTCGTTAGAGATGTTATTAGTGTGGTGTCATGTGCTCTAGGATTTGGTTAAATTTGTGGATCATGTGCTCTACGATTTTCTTAAATTTGTGGATCATGTGCTCTATGCTCTGTGTTGCTTAATTTGTGGATCATGTGCTCTATGCTCTGTGTTGATTAATTTGTGATCATGTCAGTTTCGTCAGTTTTGTACACTTTCAGTTTCTTCAGTTTCATTAGACAACACCGACCGCGGAAGAAAAAACATAGTTCTAGGGCCCAAATTGAAACTAAGCTCTGGTTGGGCCGTCTCATTGCGTTGACTGTCGAAGGCCCACACGCTGGCTCTGCTTTTTCCTTGATTATTACCATGGTAAATCCATTTATTGCCACGCCGAACAAAAATAGTGCATGATGGTAAATCGATTTATTGTTGGACTTGCCCGTGTCAAATTTATTTGTACATATCATGGCAATTTCCTTCTGTATATAGCCTACGGCACAACACTTTCATTTTTTTGACATGCGGGTATTATAAACATGTTTTTGTTGCAAGAAAAATATTGTATACACGATTTTTTGTTTTTGTTTTTTATTAAGAACATGTCAGACTTAATTATGTAGATCATGATATGCATATGAAACCACGTCTAAAATAAAGTCCGGTGGCACCATTAGCCAGCATATCCATCTAGAGAGCATGTATAGGGCTCGGCTACGGCACCGTATCCATCTAGAGAGCATGTGTACGGCTCGGCTACAGCACCATATCCATCTACCGATATCTCACGTAGCAAGCATACATCCATAACATAAAAAGTAGCAACCATAGCATACTTCTTACATAAAACATAGGGTGGCCTAAACCATAGCATAGGCCACAAATTATTCAAAAAGTTAGCTTGTTTTTGTTCATACAATATACGGAATAGGGCCACCAACAATTCAAAAAAATTAGCTTTTCTTCTTCTTCTTCTTCTTCTTCTTCTTCTTCTTTTCAACATCAACATGGCTCATTTTTCTATCTTTAGTTTCCTTTTTGACACTTCAACTAGTCCATTATCCGCGCATGCGAAAACTTGACCCTACTCTAAATGGGCGAAAACTTGCTGGTTTTCATTGAGGAATACCATTTCATTGATTGATTTAGCATAAGGGCTCGTGTATGGCACCATATCCATCTAGCGATTTATCTCACGTCAAATAAGATAGAAATAGCAAGCAAAAACACTGATAACCAACGACATATCGAATAAGGGTAGCAAGCATAACAAAGTTCTTAGGGGATAACACGACAGAGATTAAAAGTTCACGGTACAACCAACGACATAATTAAGATAGAAATATATAAAAGATAAAAATCCCTAACACCCTAGGGCAAGACAAGCTCACGAGACCGGGACTTCACCACCATCTTCACTGCGCCTCCTCTTCACTGCTCATCCTCTCCATGCCGTCCTGACCGATGTAGTAGGGGAGGCTGTGCATACCATCCCGGGTGGGGAAGATGTAGTCGAAGTTTGTGAAGATGTTGTGGGTTGTGAATGCGATGAATTCGCATAAACACCAAAACACCTTGCCGAGGAGGTAGTACGCATCAAATCTGTTGGTGAAGGTGACGGTGAGCCCTATCGGTGGAGTCCTGGAGTTTGGACGCACTTCCTCCAGTTGGAACATCACCGACGAGCCCACCAGGAGGTGGGCGAAGCCCGCTCGGAGGAACCACTGGGCAAACCCCCTTGCACCCCTCCAGCGTGAGAACGCCCACACGTGGAGCATCCTCTTCACAACGACGCCGGCCAGATACCGTCTCTCCGACACGGTCGGTGGGAGCTTGAAGGCGGGGCCGTTGTACTGCATCCTCGCCTCGCTTTGAGAGTGCTCTGGGTTTGGGTGAAGAAGAGAAGGGGGCGGCGCAAATGAATGTCTGGAGAATAGGTGGAGGGGTGGTTTAAATAGGGAGAGGGAAGGGAAGGGGAGTGGCACCGCCGCTTTGAATTTGCTACGTTCAAACGAGCGCATCGATCGATATGCCACTTTAATTGCCAATAGGTTTTAATTGCCACGTTGAATAGATGCGAGTGGATCGAAAAGTGTGAAACAATGCTCTACATCGAGGAGACACGCGTGGGAGATGATACGAACCAGCGGCAACAACTGTCCCTGCATCCGTGGCGGCTCGTGTGAAAAAGAGGCCGGTCAGTGGATCGTGGTGGTGGGCGGCGGCGCATGCAGGTAGGCTAGCTACGTGCATGCATAGCAGGTTAGCTGGACATGTCGTGCATGCATAACAGGATTCTGTCGTTGCAGCGTGCGCACGGCCCAATGGGCTAATCGCGGCACCGTCCGCCGCGACCCCACTCATCAGGTCCAATGGGCGACACAGTCAGTGCGGCCCCACTTGTCAGAGTTAATGGTCAAAGCACTGACCCGACGGCATCCACCGTTTGTGACCATTTCTGAGGGTTTCGGGCAAGGGAGTGGGGAAAAGTGAGCAAAAGTTAAGAGCATGGGGATGAATGAGTATGGCTAAGGAACCAGGGGCACAGATGTAAAAAAAACCAATTCATAATATTGATGCCAAAAGATGCAAAGTTGATAATGATAGTGCAACATATTTGTGGCACTACCGTTTAGGTCATATCGGTGTAAAGCGCATGAAGAAACTCCATGCGGATGGACTTTTGGAATCACTTTATTATGAATCATTTGATACTTGCGAACCATGCCTCGTAGGCAAGATGATTAAAACTCCGTTCTCCGGAACAATGGAGCGAGCCAGTGACTTACTGGAAATAACACATACCAATGTATGCAGTCCAATGAGTGTTGAGGCACGCGACGGGTATCGTTATTTTCTGACCTTCACAGATGATTTAAGCAGATATGGGTATATCTACTTAATGAAACATAAGTCTGAAACATTTGAAAAGTTCAAAGAATTTCAAAGTGAAGTGAAAAATCATCGTAACAAGAAAATAAAGTTTCTACGATCTGATCGTGGAGGCGAATATTTGAGTTACGAGTTTGGCCTTCATTTAAAAACAATGTGGAATAGTTTCACAACTCACGCCACCTGGAACACCACATCGTAATGGTGTGTCCGAACGTCGTAACCGTACTTGATTAGATATATGGTGCGATCTATGATGTTTCTTACCGATTTATCACTATCGTTTTGGGGTTATGCATTAGATACAGTTGCATTCACGTTAAATAGGGCACCATCTAAATCTGTTGAGACGACACCGTATGAACTGTGGTTTGGCAAGAAACCTAAGCTATCATTTCTTTAAGTTTGGGGTTGCGACACTTATGTCAAAAGGCTTCAGCCTGATAAGCTCGAACCCAAATCAGAGAAGTGCGTCTTCATAGGATACCCTAAGGAAACAATTGGGTACACCTTCGACCACATATCCGAAGGCAAGATCTTTCTTGCCAAGAACGGAACATTTCTAGAGAAGGAGTTTCTCTCGAAAGAAGTGAGTGGGAGGAAAGTAGAACTTGATGAGGTAATTGGACCTTCTCTCGAATTGGAAAGTTGCACATCAGTGAAACCCATTCTCGTGATGCCTACACCAACTAGAGAGGAAGTAAATGATAATTATCATGAAACTTCAGATCAAGTTGCTACTGAACCTCGTAGGTTAACCAGAGCATGATCTGCACCAAAGTGGTACGGTAATCCTGTCCTAGAAGTCATGCTATTAGACCATGGCGAACCTAAGAACTATGAAGAAGCTATGATGAGACCAGATTCCGATAAATGGCTTGAGGCCATAAAATCCGAGATAGGATCTATGCATGAGAACAATGTGTGGACTTTGGTGGATTTGCTCGATGATCGGCAAGCCATTGAGAATGAATGGATATTCAAGAAGAAGACTGACGTTGATAGTAATGTCACTATCTACAAAGCTCGACTTATCGCAAAAGGTTTTCGACAAGTTCAAAGAGTTGACTACGATGAGATTTTCTGACCCGTAGCGATGCTTAAATCCGTCCAAATCATGTTAGAAATTGCCACATTTTATGATTATGAAATCTGGCAAATGGATGTCAAAACTGCATTCCTTAATGAATATCTCAAAGAAGAGTTGTATATGATGGAACTAGAAGGTTTTTTCGACCCTAAAGGTGCTAACAAAGTGCGCAAGCTCCAGCAATCCATCTATGGACTGGTGAAAAAATCTCGGAGTTGGAATATACGCTTTTATGAGGTGATCAAAGCATATGGTTTTATACATACTTACGGTGAAGCTTGTATTTACAAGAAAGTGAGTGGTAGCTCTGTAGCATTTCTGATATTATATGTGGATGACATATTGCTGATTGGAAATGATATAGAATTTCTAGATAGCATAAAAGGATACTTGAATAAGAATTTTTCAATGAAAGACCTCGGTGAAGCTGCTTACATATTGGGCATCAAGATCTATAGAGATAGATCAAGACGCTTCATAAGATTTTGAATGAGTACATACCTTTACAAGATTTTGAAGGAGTTCAAAATAGATAAGTCAAAGAAGTAGTTCTAGCCTGTATTGTAAGGTATGAAGTTGAGTAAGACTCAAAACCCGACCACGGCAGAAGATAGAGAGAGAATGAAAGTCATTCCCTATGCCTCAGCCATATGTTCTATAAAGTGTGCCATGCTGAAAGATCATGGATGTCGCCTAGAGGGGGGGGGGGGGTGAATAGCCGCTTTAAAATAATTACGGTTTAGGCTTGAACAAATGCGGCATAAACCTAGCGGTTAATTTGTCAAGCACAAAACCTACAACAACTAGGCTCACCTATGTGCACCAACAACTTATGCTAAGCAAGATAAACAACTAAGTGATAACAATATATATGACAAGAAACAATATGGCTATCACAAAGTAAAGTGCATAAGTAAAGGGCCTCGGGTAAGAGATAACCGAGGCACGTGGAGATGATGATGTATCCCGAAGTTCACACCCTTGCGGATGCTAATCTCTGTTTGGAGCGGTGTGGAGACACAATGCTCCCCAAGAAGCCACTAGGGATACCGTAATCTCCTCACACCCTCGCACAATGCAAGATGCCGTGATTCCACTAAGGGACCCTTGAGGACAGTCACTGAACCCGTACAAATGGCAACCCTTGGGCGCGGTCACCGAACCCGTACACTTTGGCAATCCTTGGGGCGGTCATCGAAACCCGTCAAATTGCTCGGGGCGATCTCCACAACCTAATTGGAGACCCGGCAGCTTCGGAACTTTACACCACAATGATTGAGCTCGAACACCACCAACCGTCTAGGGCGCCCAAGCACCCAAGAGGAACAAGCTCAAGGGTACCAAGCACCCAAGAGTAATAAGCTTCTCAACTTGTAACTTCCACGTATCACCGTGAAGAACTCAAACCTATGCACCAAATGCAATGGCAAGGGCACATGGAGTGCCCAAGTCCTTATCTGCCAAATCCCACCAAAGCAACTAATGCTAGGGAGGAAAATGAGAGGAAGAACAAGAAGGAGAACTCCAAGATCCAGATCCAAGGGGTTCCCCTCACATAGAGGAGAAAGTGATTGGTGGAAATGTGGATATATATATCCTCTCTTCCCCCCCCCCCCCCCCCCCAAACTAGCAAGAATACATGGAGGGATTGAGAGATAGCAAGCTCAAAGAAGGTCAACAATGGGGGAAGAACACGAGCTCAAAGGATAAGATTCAGTGGGGAAGAAGACCCCCTTTTATAGGTCCCCATGAATTTGCCTGTTATGTGCAGAAAACTGTAAGACCGGTACAACCGGTGCATGAACCGGTACAACCGGTCAAAGTAGAGGAAAAACCAACCTGTAGGAAAAACTCTAAGCGGTACAACTGCCCGGGGAACCGGTAATACCGGTTAAACTGGTACAACCGGTCAACAACCGCCCAAGAACCACTCCAAAACAGAAACTAGTCCGGTGGTAGAGCGGTACATGACTGGTACAACCTTTGGACCAATTTTGGAGTGGTACAACCGCTCCAAACACCGGTACAACCGCTCAACCGGTACAACCTCTCTATGGGGCGGTACAACCTCTCTATGAAAAACAGCTAAGAACAAAACAGCCATAACTTCTGCATACGAGCTCCGAATTCGACGAAATCAAGTTTGTTGGAAAGCTAAGGACAAGAGCAAACACAATCTTGATAGAAATATCAAGAAATATAAATTGAGAAAATACTCAAAATAAAATGGTGATAGCCCTTTCTCAATTAAGACTGATAAAAACTCCAACACCGAAAACACAAAAAGAAGACGCATAAGAAATCGGTTTTCGATGAACTCGAGCTTGTCATGAAGATGACCATAAGCTACAAAACTCACAAGGAGGAAAACAAAACAACAACCAATAAATATGATGCAAGGATTCAATGGTTTGAGCTCTCTACGAATGAGATCAAGCTACTCATCGGGAGCCCCCTTGATAGTACGGCAATCGATCCTATAACCCGGTCTCCCAACTACCACCACGAGACTGGTAAAATAGAAAACCTATCAAGGGCAAACCTTTGCCTTGCACATAGTCCACTTGAGCTAGATGATGACAATGTTGACTCCCTCAAGTTGGACCACCTTTCTTGATTGTGTTGGCTTGATGAAGACTAGTTGATTGCTCCCCCATACTCCACTATGGGTGAGCCACTATTTGGCACATCTTCACAAGTCCATTGACACCCCAATGGACGGCAAGCTTCAAGCACTTGATCTCTTTGTGATGCTCCACTTGAACTTGCACACGACAATCTTGATGACGATCACCACTTGATGTCATCCTCTCCATGGGTTGCATAATATCTTCCTCTTGACGCAATCTCATGGACACATACCTAACCCCACATAGAACTCTCACATAGACCATGGGTTAGTACACAAAGTGTAAGGGACACTGCTTACCATACCATGGGATCACTTGATCCCTTTCGATACATCTTCTACGCTTTGTGAGTTGATCAACTTGAATCACTCTTTGTAATTAGTCTTGATCAACCTTGAATCTTTCCAACTCTCTTCATTAGGATGACGTCTTGAAGGTAAACTTAAATGTTCACACGGTCTTCTTCTTCAAGACATGCTTGCAATAAGCTCAACACTCACATGACCAATCTTTGGATAATTCCTTAATAGCACCTTGGTCAACTCATAAACTCCATGAAACCAACACATGGACTTCAAGAAAAGCCTATGGACAAATCCTTCAAATATAACTCAATGCAACCATTAGTCCATAGAGAATGTCATCAATTACCAAAACCACACATGGGGGCACCACATGTCCTTTCAATCTCCCCCATTTTGGTAATTGACGATAATCACTTTCAAGAGAGTTTATACAAGGAACTATGCATTACCATGTAATGCACCAACCAATAATGCATGCGTATGAGATGCAAAAGCTTAGGAACAAAACCAAAGCAAGAAGAGATGACTCTCTAAATTTCTCACAAAACTCTCTGAAACTTCTCCCCCATTGGCATCGATTGCCAAAATGGGCGAAAAAGCTCAAGGTCAATATAAGTTGTGTTCCTCCATAAATTGTGTATTTCTCAACAAGAGAGTGGAATGCAATACACATGTCCAAGATAAATACTTGGAGGAAGACAAACTATATTGAGGCACAAAGGTTGCTAAAGAATGATATGCCACAAAGGCATAACAAAGAAATACACAAGCAATCAAGCAATCAAAAGATACCAATTGAACCAACTAGACCAATGATCCAATGAGCCACATGCATAAGAGATATTATGATGAGCATAGGAGTGTTCCATGGAAACTAGAGAAGCTCCCCATGATTTGGTGCATTATTTAGTTTGTATTTGGATACAACGAGCACAAAATAGGATCGTCACTCCCCCAAAATCAATAGAACCTCACGACAAGTGCAAGAGAGCAAATGGAAAATAAGCCTAGCGCTTGCAACAAACACATGGTTGAGCAACATGTAAAAGAGGCAACTTAAGAAAAGGCTCAACCAAAACCGATGGTTGTGAGTCAAGGGCAATGCACTTGAGAAGACTAATGCACAGATGAGCATTAAGCATTAATATAGTCTTGAATGAATGAGACACACGGTGCAAGGCCTGTCATTCCCACACACAACTAGCAAATGGGTTCACAAGCTCACTAATAAGCATATAAAGAACCTATGCTTGAGACAACCCGTGGTGAAGATATAAAAGGAAGCTTCGTAAAGAGGAGGGATACCAATTGAATTGGCAAAGCCTCATCATGACAAGCAAGAGGAAAACATGATCTTCACCACGCAAGAGTGCATCAAGATGCAACGAGATATGACATGCACTCAAGGCAAAAGCTTTCACGGAGCCACCAAAGAAATAACATAAGAAAGACAAGGTGGACGTGAAAGAAAGGATATCATCTAGAGATGTAATTTCTCCCAAGTGTATAAGGTTCTAGGTAGACGAAATCATGATGATATATATCTACAAAGAAGGATGTACACCCGAAATAGTTACAACACGAAGGAAGAAGATATCCAAAAGGAAGTCATACATATACCAATAAGATATTTGCTTGGAAGCATAGCACATGGCTAGATATGGTCTTATTGTATATAAATGAATTCCTATCACACAACCATTAAAGACATCACAACTAGCAACATGAGATCATCGTTGAGATGCTTTGAGAAAGGAAACAAGTATCACAAGATGGAATGAATATCATGCCAAGATGCAACCTACACAAGGTTGAAGCAAGAAATGTGTGCATGAAGTATATGAAGATATTTGTTACCGAGTTAACATTGGAAGGATGTAGTACAAACCAATTGAAGGTGGTAGATAGTAGTTCATTGAGCATCCTAGCTTGACTCCAATAAGCACATGGTGACACCACCTCCCTTATGAGTGAGTCGAGCATCCAATGCATCTCCAATTGTTCCTAGACCAATAACACAAACAAAATGGTACCCAAACTCATTGGGACCAAAGAGTTGGAAACACCAATATACATAGGACAAACTCCACATAAATATGTGCATATAGATATGGGCATGCATTTCATGCACATCTCATCCAATTTGTGACTTGGTGGAGTTTCCCCTATATATTGGGTCAGAGAAAGAAAGCATGCCAAAGCAAATACATGAAGTAAATATGCATGCTAAATACTTTGAAGAACCAACACCAAATGAAAAAGGAATACTAAGTGAAAAGGATACCAAAAGGAGAAACCATCACTTGGAAGATATCATTAACCGATACATCAAGGAATGATATATCCATTGGCACACTCAAAAAGAATGATGTCAAACTACCAAAAGAGAGAATGGTTCCAAACAAACCAAATGCTCTACAAAGTTTCATGATGGCACAAAGTACCAAAAAGAAACGGTTTGCATTCCACCAACACACACTTGATAAGGATCACAAGGTGAGTGTTCTAAGAAAAATAGGATAGCTCCCCCAAGCATTGTGCATTATAGAGAATTTGCATTTGAATACAAAAAGCACAAGATGGGATCACCACTTTCACTATATCTATACAAACACTAGACAATCTCAAGGAAATAACAAGATCCACAAGTGGTATGGAATACAATGGGAGTTGACACAATCCTAGGCAAGAGATAAGGCAAATAAAAGCAAAGGCCAATGTAAAGATGATCAATAATTTCTACCACACGTAAGTGAGTACAAATTGTCGAAAGACAAGAAGTATTTGAAAATAATTCCGTTGGTAGATAGCAAGGACAACCAACATCATCTTCAAACCAAACACAAGCAAATTGCAACTTGTAGAGCTAACATGCCACCTAGGAACAAGATAATTTACAATATCAATTCTAGGTGACAATATCTCAAATGTACACATTTTCTAGGCTTGTAATATGCACATAGCATATTACTCCCCATAATGTGATACCAATAAAAACTTAACAAGAGGCAATAAGAGGATCCAATAAGAGATAATTAATGGAATATTTAGAATTTGAATTTATCATGAGAAGACATACCACATAGTGACTAGATAAGCTTGCAATATCAATACTAGGTGGTATTCCTCATGTACACACATTTGTGGGACCGTGAGGTGCACAAAGCACATCACTCCCCCAAATGGGATGTTCCATTAATCTCTCACACGAGCCAATTAAGATATAAACAAGATGCAAAAGGCTCAACGCATGACACACACGTACATGATGTGCAAACCAACACACACATACTTGATTGCTCAAGATAATCAAGTTGAAAGCACAACATATACAAACACATGCAAGGAACGAAACCAAACATGCAAAGGGGAAGTAACTATCATTGTAAACACTTTAAGCATGAGTTACCACAAGGAGGAACATTTGATATAAGATAGAAACTTGATAATCCGAATGACTTGGCTTGAGACAATATGAATGATGAAAATCCCCTTAATTCTTCATAATGTAGCCAAGTCTCCAATGCCCTCTGTAGACACCTATCGATCAAGTTTGAGCTCCCCAACCAAGTTGGGTCCTAAGAGGTTAGTCACAATAGGCTTGGCTACCCAAATGGTTCTTTGCTTGACACCACTTTGAGTACCAACAAACTTGGCAAACACATTGCCAGACCTATCCTTCCCAAGAGAATAGATATCATCAATAATAATTGGGTTGGATGAGTTACCACTAGTGCATGAATAAGCGAGGTGACCTTTCTCACGACATAAGTAGCAACGTCTACTCTTCACTTTCTTCTCACTTGAGTTCTCAACTTGAGAAGCATTAGCTTGAGTATTCTTGGGAAGAGGCCTTTCTTCAACTTGTGGTTGAGCATGAGATTGAACTTGTGTCCGCTTCCCTTGTTGCTTGTCACTAATGGCCTTCTTCTTCAATGGGAAAGATCTAACATCATGCCCTTAAATTTTGCACTTGAAGCAAACAATCTTGGCCGAATTCTTGACTTGTTCTTGGCCCTTCTTCTTGTTCATCTTGGACTTATTCTTCTTATTGGAGTTGAATCCAAGTCCACCTTTGTCATTGGGGGATTTTTGCACACTCAAGATATTGTTGAGTGTGGATTTCCCTTCATGACACTTTTCCAAGTCTTTCTTCAAAGAAGTGACTTGGGCCTTGAGCTCTTTGATTTCCTCTACATGGTTAGTCTCAACACAAGCACTAGAGGAAGTATAAGCTTCATCGTTAGAGCAACAAGGCAAGGAAAGCAATTCATCACAAGATGTGCCAATGTTATGCATAGATGAATTACGAGGACTAGCACAAGGCAATATAGCATTTTGACTAAAATTAGTGCTAGTATCCACATGAGGCTCACTAGATGTTACCTTAGCAATCATGGCCTCATGAGCTATCTTTAGCACATTATGGGATACTAGAAGATCATCATGATAGCTTGAGAGCTTTTCATGGCTTTCTTCCAATTTCCCATAATTGCTAGATAGCAACTCAAGTTGAGCCTGAAGCTCAACATTCTCCTTCAAAATGAATGCTTCACAAGTAATAGAGTTAGTAGCACAAGCATCATCAATAATAGCAAGAGGAGAAGGCAACTTGGCAAGATCTTTTGAATATGAAGATTTAAGTTGTGCATGAGACTCGGTGAGTTTGATGAGCTCACTCTTAATGACCCTTGAGCCATTTTCGAGGTGCCCAAAGTCCTCAAAAAGTTTAGCATGCGCAACTTCAAGCTTATCATTTTTAGTTTCAAAATCATTGGCCACCTCAAGAGCTCTATCATGAGATTCCTTCACTCTAGATAATTCTAGAGCAAAAGTCTCCTCAAGAGATTCCTTGGTGGTTTGTTCAAGTTCAAGAGCTTGAGAGAGGTCCGCAATCTCATTAGTGTAATCACGCTCATGACCTTCCATTTTTTCAATGGTGACCTCAAGCTCCTCTAGATGAGATTCCAACTCCTCTATATATTTCTTGCCCTCAATAGCAATAGACATGATTTCCATGAAGTTGGAACGAGCAATTTTATTCTTATGAAGAGCTTTAAAAATCATTTCCCCCTTAATTTTTAAGGAGGCAACATTATCATTCTCTTCATCATTATCCTCATCATTATTAGCATCAACATCATCAACAATAGACATATTGGGGTTCAAGGTAGGAGATACCTTTGAAGCCTTGGCCATAAGGCAAACCGCAATAGATGATGATGTAGGATCCCTTGAAGCACCATTTAAAACCACATCTTGTTCCATGGAGTGTTGGGTTTCCTCTACATTGTTAGCACAACAACTCGAGGAAATACAAGCATTTTTTATCATAGCAACAAGATATAGCAAGCATATCATCATGAGATTTAGTCAAGCAATTTCTACAAGATATGCACGGACTATCAACACAAGCATGAGAAACATGTAGGGTGCTCAAAGTGTTAAAGTGCAAAGAAGATGCATTGCAATAAGATAGAGATGAAGGATCATCCACAATAAGCATACTACCATCATTGCAATGACTAACACTACTCACAATTTCATTACCTTGTGGAAAACCACATGTAGGTGAAGTAGAATAAGTTGAGAACACAATATGGCCGGAGGTGGAGGGAGAACAATCATCCCCACAAATCTTGGACACGCCATATTTATCTTGAAGCTTTGTCCACAACTCATGAGCATCCTGGAACGGCATGAGTTGAAATATAACTACATTGCTCAAAGCATCGAAAATCACATTAGAAGCTTGAGAACTGAGATAAGAGTTTTTCTCATCCTCTAAAGATAATCTTTGGGGATCCTTTGGAGGAGAAAAACCCATATCTACAATTCGCTCTAAATTTGGGTCCATGACCCTAAAGAGATTAAGCATGCAAATTACCCAAACATCAAAATTTGTGCCATCGAAACTAAGAGTGTCAAAGAATCCTAATCCCCTAGTCGACATATTTACTCTCTAGGCGGTTAAGCCTAACAAAGAGAAACATGGCTCTAATACCAATTGAAAGATCGTGGATGTCTCCTAGAGGAGGGGGTGAATAGGCGCTTTAAAATAATTACGGTTTAGGCTTGAACAAATGCGGAATAAACCTAGCGGTTAATTTGTCAAGCACAAAACCTACAACAACTAGGCTCACCTATGTGCACCAACAACTTATGCTAAGCAAGATAAACAACTAAGTGATAGCAAGATATATGAAAAGAAACAATATGGCTATCACAAAGTAAAGTGCATAAGTAAAGGGCTCGGGTAAGAGATAACTAAGGCACGTGGAGACGATGATGTATCCTGAAGTTCACACCCTTGTGGATGCTAATCTCCGTATGGAGCGGTGTGGAGGAACAAGGCTCCCCAAGAAGCCACTAGGGCCACCGTAATCTCCTCACGCCCTCGCACAATGCAAGATGCCGTGATTCCACTAAGGGACCCTTGAGGGTGGCCATCGAACCTGTACAAATGGCAACCCTTGGGGGCGGTCACCGAACCCGTACACTTTGGCAACCCTTGGGGGCGGTCGCTGAAACCCGTCAAATTGCTCGGGGCGATCTCCACAACCTAATTGGAGACCCCGATGCTTGCCCGGAGCTTTACACCACAATGATTGAGCTCCGAACACCACCAATCGTCTAGGGCGCCCAAGAACCCAAGAGGAACAAGCTCAAGGGTACCAAGCACCCAAGAGTAATAAGCTTCTCAACTTGTAACTTCCACGTATCATCGTGGAGAACTCAAACCTATGCACCAAATGCAATGGCAAGGGCACAAGGAGTGCCCAAGTCCTTCTCTCCCAAATCCCACCAAAGCAACTAATGCTAGGGAGGAAAATGAGAGGAAGAACAAGAAGGAGAACACCAAGAACTCCAAGATCTAGATCCAAGGGGTTCCCCTCACATAGAGGAGAAAGTGATTGGTGGAAATGTGGATCTAGATCTCCTCTCTCTTTTCCCCCCAAAACTAGCAAGAATCCATGGAGGGATTGAGATATAGCAAGCTCAAAGAAGGTCAACAATGGGGGAAGAACACGAGCTCAAAGGATAAGGTTCAGTGGGGAAGAAGACCCCCTTTTATAGGTCCCCACGAATCTGCCCGTTATGTGCATAAAACTATAAGACCGGTACAACCGGTGCACGAACCAGTACAACCGATCAAAGTATAGGAAAAACCAACCCGTAGGAAAAACCCTAAGCGGTACAACAGCCCGGGGAACCGGTAGTACCGGTTAAACCGGTACAACCGGTCAACAACCGCCCAAGAACCGCTCCAAAACATAAACTAGTCCGGTGGTAGAGCGGTACATGGCCGGTACAACCTTTGAACCAATTTTGGAGCGGTACAACTGCTCCAAACACCGGTACAACCGCTCAACCGGTACAACCTCTCTATGGGGCGGTACAACCTCTCTATGAAAAACAGCTAAGAACAAAACGTCCATAACTTACACATACGAGCTCCGAATTCAACGAAATCAAGTTTGTTGGAAAGCTAAGGACAAGAACAAACACAATCTTGAAAGAAAGATCAATAAATAGCAATTGAGAAAATACCCAAAATAAAATGGTGAGATCCCTTTCTCAATTAAGACCGGTAAAAACTCCAACACCGAAAACACAAAAAAAGATGCATAAGAAATCGGTTTTTGATGAACTTGAGCTTGTCATGAAGATGACCATAAGCTCCAAAACTCACAAGGAGAAAAACCAGACAAGAACCAATAAAGATGATGCAAGGATGCTATGGTTTGAGCTCCCTACGAATGATACGATCAAGCTACTCATCGGGAGCCCCCTTGATAGTACGACAATCGATCCTATAACCCGGTCTCCCAACTACCACCATGAGACCGGTAAAATAGAAAATCTATCGAGGGCAAACCTTTGCCTTGCACATAGTCCACTTGAGCTAGATGATGACGATATTGACTCCCTCAAGTTGGACCACCTTTCTTGATTGTGTTGGCTCGATGAAGACTAGTTGATTGCTCCCCCATACTCCACTATGGGAGAGCCACTCTTTGGCACGTCTTCACAAATCCATTGACACCCCAATGGATGGCAAGCTTCAAGCACTTGATCTCTTCGTGATGCTCCACTTGAACTTGCACACGGCAATCTTGATGACGATCACCACTTGATGTCATCCTCTCCATGGGTTGCATAATATCTTCCTCTTGACGCAATCCCATGGACACATACCTAACCCCACATAGAACTCTCACATAGACCATGGGTTAGTACACAAAGCGTAATGGACACTGCTTACCATACCATGGGATCACTTGATCCCTTTCGGTGCATCTTCTACGCTTTGTGAGTTGATCAACTTGAATCACTCTCTGTAATTAGTCTTGATCAACCTTGAATCTTTCCAACTCTCTTCATTAGGATGATGTGTTGAAGGTAAACTTAAATGTTCACACAGTCTTCTTCTCCAAGACATGCTTGCAATAAGCTCAACACTCACATGACCAATCTTTGGATAATTCCTTAATAGCACCTTGGTCAACTCATAAACTCCTTGAAACCAACACATGGACTTCAAGAAAAGCCTATGGAAAAATCCTTCAAATATAACTCAATGCAACCATTAGTCCATAGAGAATGTCATCTATTACCAAAACCACACATGGGGGCACCACATGTCCTTTCACATGTTGTGTACCAGACCTATTGTGTACCTTGCCATGAGTTTAGCAAGGAGGTACAATAGTGATCCAGCAGTAGATCACTGGACAATGGTCAAAATTTATCCTTAGTTACCTGAGAGGACTGAGGAAATATTTCTCGGTTATGGAGGTGATAAAGAGTTCGTCGTAAAGGGTTACGTTGATGCAAGCTTTGACACCGGATGACTCAGAGTCTCAATCTGGATACATATTGATAGTGGGAGCAATTAGCTAGAGTAGCACCATGCAGAGCATTATAGACATAGAAATTTGCGAAATACATACGGATCTGAATGTGGCAGACCCATTGACTAAACCTCTCTCACAAGCAAAACATGATCACACCTTAGTACTCTTTGGGTGTTAATCACATAGCGATGTGAACTAGATTATTGACTCTAGTAAACTCTTTGGGTATTGGTCACATGGCGATGTGAACTATGGGGGTTAGTCACATGACTATGTGGACTAGATTATTGACTCTAGTGCAAGTGGGAGACTGAAGGAAATATGCTTTAGAGGCAATAATAAAATTGTTATTTTATATTTCCTTAGTCATGATAAAGGTTTATTATTCATGTTAGAATTGTATTGATCGGAAACCTTAATACATGTGTGAATACATAAACAAACAACATGTCCCTAGTGAGCCTCTACTAGACTAGCTCGTTGATCAAAGATGGTTAAGGTTTCCTAACCATAGACATGTGTTGTCATTTGATAACGGGATCACATCATTAGGAGAATGATGTGATGGACAAGACCCATTCGTTAGCTTAGCATTATGATCGTTAAGTTTTGTTGCTATCGCTTTCTTCATGTCAAATACATATTCCTTCAACTATGAGATTATGCAACTCCCGGATACCGAAGGAATGCCTTGTGTGCTATCAAACATCACAACGTAACTGGGTGATTATAAAGATGCTCTATAGGTATCTCCTAAGGTGTTTGATGAGTTGGCATAGATCGAGATTAGGATTTGTCACTCCGAGTATCGAAGAGGTATCTCTGGGCCCTCTCGGTAATACACATCATGAGCTTGCAAGCAATCGACTAAGGAGTTAGTCACGAGGTGATGTATTACGGAACGAGTAAAGAGACTTGCCGGTAACAAGATTGAACAAGGTATGCAGATACCGACGATCGAATCTCGGGCAAGTAACATATCGATGGACAAAGGGAATTACTTATGTTGTCATAACGGTTCGACCGATAAAGATCTTCGTACAATATGTAGGAGCCAATATGGTCATCCAGGTTCCGCTATTGGTTATTGACTGGAGAGGTGCCTCGGTCATGTCTACATAGTTCTCGAACCCGTAGGGTCCGCACGCTTAACGCTCGTTAACGATATAGTATTATATGAGTTATGTGATTTGGTGATTGAATGTTGTTCGGAGTCCCGGATGAGATCATGACCATGACAAAGAGTCTCGAAATGGTCAAGAGGTAAAGATTGATATATAGGACGATGGTATTCGGACACCAGACGTGTTCCGGAGGGTATCAGGTACATATCGGATCACCGGAAGGGGTTCGAGGCACCCCGAGAAAAACATATGGGCCTTATGGGCCAAGAGGGGAAACACACCAGCCACAAGGGGCTGGTTCACCCCCCATAAGGGTCGGCCAAGGTGGAGAAGGAAAGAGGAAGGAGGAAAGGAAAGAAAGGGAATAGGATTCCCCCTTCCCCCTCTTTCCTTCCCCCTCTGATATATATGGTAGGGGAGGGGGGGGTGGGCTTGGGAGGAGCCCAAGTAGGATTCAGTCCTACTTGGGCCGCCTCCTGGCTCTCCCCTCCCCCTCCCACCTACACACACACACACACACACACACACACATATATATATAGCACAAACCCAGACAATTGTTTACCCATGTGCGGCACCCCCCTCCACCGTTTACACCCCTGGTCATATTTTCGTAGTGTTTAGGCGAATCCCTGCGAGGATCACTTCACCATCACCGTCACCACGCCGTCGTACCGACGGAACTCATCTACTACCTCGACGTCTTGCTGGATCAAGAAGGCGAGGGACGTCACCGAGCTGAACGTGTGCAGAACGCGAATGTGTTGTGCGTTGGGTACTTGATCGGTTGAAGCGCCAAGAAGTTCGACTACATCAACCGCGTTGAGAAACGCTTCCGCTTAAGGTCTATGAGGGTACGTAGACACTCTCTCTCCCTCGTTGCTATGTATCTCCATGGATAGATCACTGCGTGTGCGTAGAATTTTTTTTTGTTTTCTATGCTACGTTTCCCAACACCATTTGTTTCCTTTTTCTCTTCTTATTATGTGGCAAATGTAACGTTAAAGAAAAACGCATTTCCTAGTCCGGTTTTCTATTGTTTTTCTATTTGGCTGGGCTTTTTTTTGTTTCTTTTAATTTTATTTTATTTCTTTGCCTAATTCACAATGTTTGTTCAAATTCATGACCTTCCTCAAATCTTGAACTTTTTTTCCAGATCAATTTTTTTGTCAAACTTATGCATTTTTTAATTCACTTTTTTTTGAATCTATGAACACTTTCTTACAAATTCGTGATCCTTTTTCAACACCCGCGTACTTTTTTCAAATCCGTGATCTTTTATCCAAGTTTAAGAACATGTTCTCAAATTCGTGAGCTATTTTCATTTTTGCGAACTTGAACTTTGTTCACAACTATGAACCTTTTCAAGTCGTGAACTATTTTTCAATTTCACCTTAATTTTCTTAACTTTTTTTTTGTTGTTGTGACATTACCCAATTTTGTGAACTTTATTTAATCTTGTGAACCATTTTCAAATTTGTGAACTGTTTTTAATTTTTGCTGAACTTTCTTTCAACTTTGTCAACTTTTTTCATTTTCATGAAGTGTGCTTAAAAACTGAGAAACGGACCTCCATTCTTCGAGAAACTTGAACACATAGTTTTTTACAATCCTAGCCAGTTAGTGTCTAAATAGCGGGAGCGCCTCTTCAGCACCTTGAGCGCTTGCTGGCGTGCTGGCGCTCGCGTGCATGCAAGCGGGCCACATACCAACTTCAAGCTAGCTCGTTCGCTCGCACGCTTCGCCACCAGTTTATATATTTGAAAAGTGTGCTTAAAAAGCGTAGTCCGTGCAAAAAAATCCGCGAACTCCTCCCCCCCCCTCCAAAATATAGGGGAAACTGCACAAAAACCGAAAGCAAAAAAACACACATGGAAAAAGCCAACTTGGATCGCGAAAACGTGTAAGGAAAAGTATAAAAATGAAATCTGATAGGAGCACCCAACATGTGACATGTGGCAGCGGCATGACCCACCACTTGAAGTGCCCAGTCCCAGGGGACAAAAGGTGACCCATGGAGGTCCCCGCAAGGGGTAACTTTAGTTGCTCCCTCGCGGCAGAAATCACATATCTGACCTGAGGCAAAAATGAAATCACAAACTGACCTGCTCAACGAAAAATTTCACTTTCCTGACCCTTTGGTGTGGCGCCCGACAGCTGGGCGCCGCACCCTCTGATCTGGCGCCCTTCCTTCGGCGTCGCCCGTCACGCGGCGTGGCAGCCTGGACGATTCGGCCCCACAGACATCTGCGGCGCTAAGTGCTAGGCGCCACACTTTGACGTCAGACGCCTAGCCCTTGGGCTACTGACGGTGACTTTCAAGCGCCGACCCAGCCCGACCAGGCAGTTCTTCATCTCTCCCTCTCGACAGAGAGCAGCGGCGGCGGCGCCCATCTAACCCCCACATCCCTCTCGGATCGGAAGATTTGATCCGTGGATTCGATCCCCAATCCATCCTACTAGGTAAACTCTTCCCTTCTCTTTCTTTTTGCTCCGTAAAATTGTTGCCATTCTAGAGATTTGTCCAAGATTTGATGGAACCCTTGATTTGTTTGATTTGCTCGATTTAGGATGTGTATTCATATTGGTAGTACCGTAGTGTTATTTATTAGTTCACAATATATGATTCTTGTTGGTGAAAGCCTATATTGTTTAGTTTTTTAGATATGTATGAGATGCCTATTTTATAGATAACTATGAGATGGTGATGTTTTAGACATATATGAGAAGTGTGTGTAGATAGATGTTAGATGTTGAGGTGCTTTGAAACATTAGATGTTTAGTTTAGTGGAACACATGTTATATGACATATTCATTGTGTGAGAAGGAGATGTTGAGATTCTTGTAGTTGAACACATGTTATATGTTTAGTGTATACCGATATTTGAGATGAAGATGAACTCTTATATGTTTATTGTTTGAAATTGTAAGGATGGTTTGGCTTACGGGCGATGTCTCTGACGTGCAACACCGGGCCTACATGATGCTTGTGAGAAGGATAAGGTAATAAAGAGTAATCTAAATATTAAGAAAATTTTCCTTTAGTTGAAATTTACATGCCCTAAAAATTGTCATTACTTGTTATTTGCAGAAGAATGAAACTCTGAAGATTCGGTATCACAGCGTCTATGGTCCCGCCATGCCTTACGATGAGCGGTACACACCGTACATCAAGCGAGCAGGACTACTCCCGTGGATACATTGGTCAGCCGGTCCACGCCGAATCTGAACGCTCCACTGGTGTCCGCTCTTGTTGATCGGTGGAGGCCAGAGACCCACAGTTTCCATCTTCGGACCGGGGAGATGACCGTGACGCTCGAGGATGTCTCGTTGATCACCGGGCTTGCTATCGACGGTAGGCCTCTCTGTATGAGCACCGATTCAGATGGGTGGCTCGAGCAGATGATTGCTATTATCGGTATGGCTCCTACCGAGGCCGAGGATGATGTAGAGGAGGGAGAAGAGAAGAAGAAGAGGAAAGGAAAGCGGCGGAGCTGCTTTCACGTGGATTCAAAATAACTGCGGCGTGCCCTCCGGATGCCAGCGATGATGTGATCCGGACACATGCTCATGTGTATATGTGGTACATTGTGTCGAGGACTTTGTTTCTCGACTCCTTGGCAAGAACGCTCCATGGATGTGGTGAAGGCGTTGACCGTCTTCGATAGCAAATGGAGCTGGGGTTCAGCGACTCTTGCCTACTTGTACCGACGGTGTAGTTGGTGCATTTTGTGATCAACTCATTTCATTAGCAATGCAAGCCCTCTTGTCAAGTTAACATTGTTTTTCTTTCATATGTAGTTGGACGATGCGTGTTGCGAGATCACACCTAGAGCGAGCATTGGTGGTAATCTGCTTCTACTTTACGTATGGAGCTGGGGCGTCACTGCTGTTGGGCCTTGAAGAGCGTCGGGTTTGATCCTTGGTATGCGAGATGAACATGATTTAATTACGGCGCCCACGTGGGCTTACAAGTGGGATATCGTTTCGAGATGACGACGATGTCAATCTCATGTACCAAAAGTACATTGCCGAGTTGGACACGATTACGCTTTGCCAGGTAAGGAGGTCATTACTTTAGTCCTTTCTCATGCTTGCTTGAAAAATAGTCATCAAATTTGCATTGTTGCCTGTTTCATAGGTGGAATGGCAGCCATATGGCGCGGTGAGAGCTTGGGGTACACCTGGAGTTCCGCCTCAACCCGATGTGCTTGCGGGATAAGGATCTACGGCTTATGCGGTGCCCATTGATATGCAATCGGGCGGTTGAGTTTCATTTGCCGCATCGCGTGTATCGTCGGTTTGGTCTTTTCCGGCCTCACCCGCCGGAATGGATGGACACGGATAAAGCACTTCATAGGTAAGAGAGCATGTCTGCGTATTGTCTAATCATCGGGACTCCTTTTGATTGTGCTAATGTTTGGTTTTATACCACGCAGTTAGACAGGAGAAGGCAACGGAAGATAAAGGATCGGGACAAGCATCATTCTGCGTATGTTACCCGCTTCCGGCTTTGTGTGGAGCAAGCTTCGTAACCTTGCCGCAGCGCCCGCTTCGTGAGCACAACCCAATTGCTTTTGATAACTACGCACGATGGTTTATTGGAAATACTCGAGTTGAGATATGCCCGCCGCATATAATGAGGATATTCTTGAAGAACCCGTAAACTTTGAGGATCTAGCAAAGGGAAGTACAATGAGATGTCGTGCAAGGGCAAGGAGTCCCTTTGTTCGGTGATTAACTATGTGGTAAAGTGTTCCCCTCTTTACTTTCCTGTTTACCGTATTACACATGTTTGAATGGCTAACGCATTCATTCTTTCTCATCCATGACGCATCGAGATCAAGAAAGCGGTGATGAGAGCCGGTCTATTACGGAGAAGACACGGTTGGGCTGGCAATGATGATGGTTCACTCTGAGCATTCCTTAAGGTACATATCGCAATCACTATGAGAGGCAGTCTATGTTGCGAAGTTTGATATCTTACACACTTGTTCATGTTACGTTGTCGGGCCAAGAAGTTAAGGCGGTTATCGAACCTTCTCGGTTGCCGTGATCCTGAATATGATGAACCATACGCCTCTAGGTGCAGTACACCATCGGACCCGCATCTCACCATGAGGGGGACGATGTGAGTTCCTCATATGCTTATATGGATGATGAGGGTGGGATCACCCAAGAGGTATGACTAATCCTTTAGATGTGATTCTCACTTGATTACGACACCGGCCTTCACCATATTGTTTACGTTGTGTGATAGAGGCGATGAGCTTGATGATGACATGACTTTGGCGGACGCTCAAGCTCGGTCCGCATATGTGTTGAAGCCTAGGCAGCCCAGACGCAGACACGCCCAACGACTATGACAACAGAGGCAACCCAAAGGTGGTCGAGGGACCTCATGGATGGCTAGCTTGGATGATGAGGCGGAGGAGGAGGCGGAGGCGGAGGCGGAGGAGGAGGAAGTGCACGAAGAGGAGCCTCGTGCTCCTAAGAAGAAGAAGCTTGCCAGGCGTGCCACCAGGAACACGCGCGGAAGGAATTAGTGCTTGTTCATGTTAAGTGTAGCCGTTTAATTAGGTTGATGAACTTGTGAGGTTATGTTATATGTTGGTGAACTCTTACTAGTGTGGTATTTGTGTTTGCGAACCTGAAGTCATCTTGAATTGTCTTAAATGATATGTTGATGAACTTATGAGGTTATGTTATATGTGGATGAACTCTTACTAGTGTTGAAGTAATGTTGAATTGTCTTAAATGATATGGTATTTGTGTTTCTGATACTTTTATTATGTGAGTCTTCTTTGCAGGATGCCAAAGCGGCATCTGTTTACAGCTTTTGCTTATAGAAGATCAGCGCCTTAACCGTTAGGCGCTGCATCAGCATCGTGTGGCGCCCAACACTTGGCCAGATCAGATAGTGCAGCATACGACCTTAGGCGCCTGCACTACTTCCATGACCATCCAGAGAGCCACGGTTGGCTTGCATCACATCCACAATACTTACAATGAATGCGACATCACAACAATATGAACAAACACAAATTTCATGCTGACGAGTTCATAACTTAAGACAATTCAAACATTACTACGACATGGTTCACGACACATTCATTACAAATGACAAATGGCAGCTTGCCCTAGAAGATAGTTCACCAACATCTCACATGCCCTCACAACTTCATGACACATTCATTAGAAAATAGTTGACGACAGCGCGCAAGCGAAGTCCCTCTTGAGTAGAGCGAGGCCATTTCCCCTTCTTGTCACGTGTCGAGTCCTCCTCTTGTGCCTCGCGAGCCTTTGCAAGCTTTCTTGCCCTCTCCTCCTCACGAGCAAGTTTCTTTTGGCGTGCCCTCTCCTCCTCTCGTTTCTTCCGCTCCATCCTCTCCTTCGGCGACGCTCTTCCTCCAAGCCTCTTTGAAACGATTCTTGAACCGTCGTTGCCGCCCTAAGACAATCTGCGTATTGGTCCTTTTTCACATCTTCGGCACTTCAAGATCTATCCACGTGAAGTACTTGCATAGAGGAGGCGGTGTTGCATAAAAATTTGTTGTTAGTCTTGACACACATTTGAGAGTAACATTTTACTTCTCGAGCTTACCGTGGTTGGTCATAGGCGTTAGTTGGAAGTGCACGATCATAAGCATAGTTCGGGCATACAAAATATCTCCGCCCTTCCGTCCATGCTTTCTTTGATCGGTGGACACCTTCACCTTGCAAACATCTCCACACCAACATGGCGGGATGTTGACATCTTTCTCCTTCACCTTGTCCAAAGATGCGTCCTCCCACTTGTTCGGCATGTCTTCTTGGTTAGCACACGGTGGCCTCGTCATGGAACCGGATGAAGCCATGCCTACAAAACCGAGAATTATTGGTCAACCCTAACACCAACATAACCCTAACACCAACATCAAACACACATAACTCTAACCCTAGCATACTATGGAAGCCTAACCATAACAAATTAGTAAAGAAACACAAATTTCCAAATCCAAGCAAAAACAAGGGTTTCCCCTAAACTAGCAAGATTTGAGCAAATGTGACAATTCCTATGGATGAAAACGAGGGGATCGGAGGAGATTACCTTAAGGGAGGGGTTGGCTTGAAATCCACGGTCAAACACTCGGATTTGCAAGATTTGAGAAAGATTTGATAGGGAGAGGGGGAAGAGGAGGGCCGCAAGGGTTTGGTGGGGTAGGGGTGTGTGGAGTGGGGTGGGAGGGAGAGAGGTGGGGCCAGCCCAAGTGGAACCTGATGTCGGCGCCCAAGAGATAGGCGCGCACATTACAGTGTGGCGCCTAAGTCTTAGGCGCTGCAGTCTTGTCTGTGGGGCATAATGGACCAGGGCTGCCATGTTGGCGGAGACGTCTTGACAGCCGAAGGGAAGGGCTACCTTGTAGGGTGTGGCGCCCATTGTCGGCGCCACACCAAAGGGTCAGGAAAGTGAAATTTTTCGTGGAGCAGGTCAGTTTGTGATTTGATTTCTGCCTCAGGTCAGATATGTGATTTCTGCCCTCCCTCGCACCCGTATACATGTTGCTTGTTTCTTTTTTCTCTAGTTCACTGGAAAGTTGCTGGTCCAAGCAGAAAAAACCAGGTCTATTTGTTTTTGTTTTTAAAGATTTGGTAAAATAAGAAAGTTCATTGGTTTGAAAAAGTTCACAAATTTGAAAAAAAAACTATGGGTTAAAAAAGTTCCTGAAATTGAGAAAGGTTTCAAAGTTTCTTAAAAAACTTAACGCATTTGCAGAAAACCCATGAATTTGGAAAAGGTTCACGAAATTAAAAAAAATGAATTTTAAAAGGCTCATGGACTTGAAAAATGTTCATGGGCTTGAGAAAAGTTTTACAAACTAAATATAGAAAACAAAACCAAAACGTAAAAAAAAGGAAAATATAAAAGAAAAAGCAGCCTGAACAAAGTGAATAAGGTTGTAACTAGCACCTTAAGCGTTGTATAGGGTTTGCCTATGTCCTTGGCCACTTTTGAGCGGTACCGTCCGGGTGATGGAAACTCGTATCCCACGCCTCTAGTGGCAGAATGTCGCTATATCGCCTACGCATGGGTAATAGGCGTCGGTACAATAACTCTAATCACCATGCTATGCTCGCTCATCTTGTTCCACTCTTTTTTTTGTGGGACACTTAAATAAACCAGTAACTGTCGGTTCTGCTCCGGAGAAAAACTGTCTCTGTTTTTTTATGGATTTTAAAAACTTCGCAAATTCAAAAGACGGATTTTAAAATATGTTCACGAATTTTGAAAAGAATCATGAAATAAAAAATATACATAGATTTTAAAAAGCGTTCACGAATTTGAAAAATATTCATTTTTAAGAGTGTTCCAAAATTTAAAAATAAATCATGATTTGGAAATGGAGAAAATAAAAGAAACCTAAAAATAAGACGAAAAAGGGAAAAGGGGTATTAATTTTTTTAAAAACAACACGAAAAGAAAATGTAAATTGAAAAGAAAAGCTAGTAAAACTAACCGAGAAATATACACATATTTTAAAAATAATTCACGAATTAAAAAATCATTTGTTAAGAGTTTTCCAAAATTGTACAAAAATAAATCATGATTTGGAAATGGTGAAAAGAAAAGAAACATAAAAATAAGACAAAATAGGGAAAGGGGGTAACAAAAATAAAAAAGAAAACAAAAAGAAAATATAAATATAAAATAAAAATTAATAAAACTAACCGAGAAATTTTAAAACTCAGACGAAACATTTCTAAGAGTCAAGAAAACAACAACTTGTCCCACATATGGTCGACCCATTACTGCGAGGGTGCACCTTTCCTATTGAAACACTACTAAACACAATCAGTGTGGAATAGGAAATCCTCCGGGTGATTGTTTTTAGAACATCAGTACAGACAAAAAGCGCTCATATACACGCGCATACACTCACTCCTATGAATGCACACACGCACATCCTACCCTTATGAGCATCTCCGAAAGACTGAGCCGGCATTATCATATTGAGTGATTTGGTATGAGCAAATCATGTAAAAACTATATATCATCTATTGTCAGTTAGAATTAGTGCACGCCTACAGGCAGACGCTCGTGGACTGAATGCCATCAAGTGTTTCTTCCCTCGATTTTGGTTGGATGCCTTGGTTTTTTCTCTGTGAAAGTTCATCTTTAACCATCCACCCAAGGTGGCAACATGGTGTTGGTACGACGTTATCCAAGGAGCTTGGAAGTTATGATCATCGATGTTTCTCATGTATGAAAGGTTGGTTATTTTGTGATTTGTCAACGTGGCTTCATAGGCATAGTCGACAACATCATTATCTTGTATAGCGTTCTCTTCTTTCAGGACATTTCTGATCAAAGTCGTCGGCTTGGTCTGATGGTGCGACACCCTACTAGATCGAGTTGATGCCTCACCTACATGCTTGGCGTTATTGCCAATCTCTATTGTACACAACGGTCTGTAATTGTGGTGGTTCAATGATGTTTGGTCCTTTATAAGTCTTTGCGGTTATTTCAATGGCTAAATTTATCGATGTTTTCCATTGCGGACAAGGGCTATAATGAAGTAACGAGGACGAGTTTTATTGCGGCTTTGGCAAAAATAAAATAAAATTGTGACATTGGGTCTCGGTTGTAATCTTCATTTATTTGGGGCTGTTTATGTGTTTGTGGGTTCAGTTACCCTGTTATCCAGTTATATTTAAGGTTCTCTCTATGTAATATTATCCAAAGTTGATTTAGAAGAAAAAATGTGACTCCGTATAAACAATGCTATGGTAAAAACACTACTTATGTGAGAAACCTATGAAACCATCTTATCCCACCTCAAACACATGGTAAAAAACAGGATGGGCCAGGATGAGGCAGCAGAAGTGAAACCTTTTCAACCGACCAAGCAAAGAAAAGTCATAGGACACACCACGAGTTACTCCTGGCCACTATGCCCATCCACGCAGCTTTCAAGAACTACTCACCACAGCTATGCACAAGAGACAGTTCATCATACACAGAACACAGGTTCCACTGAAGATTTATATAAGCAAAAAAGCAAAACTCACACAGGAAGAAGAACAAGCCAATGATTCTTTGACCATGGTCAGAGTACATGCGTACAGTGTGCGTGATGAATGGCTAGGCTGGCCGGCCGGCCATGCCTATGTATTTTCTTTTGTTCGCTCCCTTGTCCGCGTGTGCAGCAGTTGGTCCTCGCAGTGCTGCAGCGCAGGCTTGAAATCTTTTGCCAGCCAGCTCGTGGAGGCCGGCAGAGTGTGCTCCTTGGCAGGGAGGGCCACGCCCCTGACCTGTGACCCTGCTGCCATTGATGCAAGCAAGCAAGCCATCCTTTGCTTTCAGTTGGGCTCTAGGCCACAGCACTATAGTATTCCAACCACCATTTCATTCATGTCCCATGAGCTGGCTCGCATCTCTACCTTTTATTTACATGAAGTGAAGCCAACTGATTGAGAAACCTATTCATGACCATTCGTAATCTTCTCTAATGATCATATACAGATGCTAAAAACATTTCTCAAAGTGAGGGAAGTTATATAATTTCTCATTTCTCAGTAAGCTGATCATGTGCGGGGCTTCAGAGGCTTCTGATCGCGGCACTCGCGGGAGAAAGGCTGCATGCAGCATTGTTTAACCCCGTGGCTCCGCTTTATTAGAGGCAGCGGCAGAGCCGCAGGCCAGTGAGTGAGTGAGGTGAGGTGGCCACTCACTCACTTCTAGGTGGCATGGCACCGGCACCCCCTTTGAACAAACAAATTTCAACAAACTTTGTCCCCAAGATTGGTTTTGACTGACCGCGTTGGTGACCGGGCTGCTCACGTTTCTGGCAGCTGGATACATGCATGGTCTGGTCCCTCCCGCCCCCTTCCAACAACCATACGTAGCAGCAGCATCTCCCAATATTCAAACCTGGCTAGCAGCAGCAGCATCTCCCAATATTCAAACCTGGCTAGCAGGCTAGCTAGGGATATATGCAATGGCACCCATGTTTTTCAATGTCCCTTGTGTACTTTTGATTACTTCAGAAAATACACATATGGTCGATCTTTAGCCCAACATGTTAAGAATGCGTGCTGCACAGGAAATATTTCATTTCGTTCGCACGCTCAGAAAGAGGCACTCTTTCCGTTTGGTTCCTAGTTAAGGTGTCATTGTGTCTCGCACTGATTAGGTGGCAGTGGGGCAACGATCAACACCAACATTCTGCAGGAAATATTAGTTTCCCTCTGTGGTATCCATCCATATGCACCTACAAATTACTACTCCCTCCGTGTCAAAAACAGTCTTATATAATGGGATAGAGGGAGTAGTAATTAGTAGGAGTGGTTCTTAGCGCGTTTGCGATGAAAAAAACGCATATTGGCAGATCAAAACCACTTGGCTAAAGGAAGTTGCAGTGTTCAGATAGTTGTATTTGGATTGCAACGAGGAGTGAGCCGCAGTTAGGAGCTTTGGATCGTGCGACATTGGAAGTTCCCATATGTGCGTGTGTGGCGAGTGAGAGTCAGGGGAGGGGAGGCAGAGGCTGCGGTGCCGCAGAAAGTGGCTCGCTCGATTGAGCACTCTACCCATGGCATGCGGCAGTGCGTGCAGCCGTGCAGCGCAGGACGGAAAGGAAAAGCCTCACCTTTTTACCAGCTGTAAGGTAGAACCTGCACCTGCACCGCATGCATGGATTCACACAGTTCGGTGTAGGTAAAAGCCAGACCACGCTGGAGAGGGAGGGCCAGCATTACGCCAGGTTCTAGGGTTAATGTACTCGCAATCATCTTTCATTTTTAACAGATTTATCATTTATGAAGTGAACACAGTAGGTAGAGCAGCCTAGCAAGAACCTAGCAGACCAGTACGGCACGAGGTACTCCACATGCAAAAGCCATGAGAGTGTTCTCTTCCTAGATATATTCGTTTTTGAGCGACAAGTATTTTCAGACGGAGTGAGTAGTTTTTATACTTCACGACCAAACCATTTGTGGCGCAACGCTACATGAATCATGTGACCCCAATCACGTCATAGTAAGAATGATCGTCTTATATCTGTTTCGGAAAAAAAGAATGATCGTCTTATCTTGGACATGGTTGCTGCATGCCACACTTCATTGTCTGCTCGAATGATATTGAAAATGATGCCACACCGTCTGTATCGAGATTAAAATCGTCCGCTCTTGTCCTTAAGCCCTTCGTAATCCTTTGATATTAATAGAAGCCACAACAGGAATAAGATTATTATTAGCAAAGAGTTTCAAACCTCAATGGATATTTATCGTTGGTGTCTTCTCGACAAACTACTCAGCACAACCATGAGTATTACCTCTTTCATATACATTTACTTTACGTCCGAAAGATTGGCGGGTTACCAAACGCTGAAGCAGTAAAGAACATCCCCTTATCACATAACCACAACCATGTTAGCTTCTGTTTAAGGAGAAAAAAAGATTTTAGCTTGCACGTTGATGGTCTTGGCTTATATTTCTTTCGGAAACAAGGTTGGAACCCCCGGCATCTGCATCATCATGATGCACATATCAAATTTTGACTTACACTGTGATATAACTATAAAGAACACTTGTGGATGAGTTGCAAGCTCAGTGACCAGAAGACGGTGACATCTCATAGCCGACACGTGGTTCGAGACTCGGCTCGTGCTTTGTGTCTCACATTCTCCTCTTAATTAAAAGCCGTAGGGGAAGGAGCTCCTACAATGAAGAAGCCACTACAATACTGCTCCATACCAAAAGAAATACACCCATGTTGCGTTTCACATTTCATTATCTTCACGTACCCTAAATAACCCCAAATCTAATTCCATGGAGGTGGATATATACTCATAGGCTTATCCCAGGGATGATTCTAGTGGACCATGGCCTATGCATGCATGCAATGCACAAGTAGTGGATCACATCAATAGTTCTTCTCAGAGTTGAGCATATGGTACCCACAAATCAAAGCATACAAGACTTGTGGAGCCACACCACAAACCTATAGAGCTGCTCCAACATGTCTTTAATTATCCAACACTCCACTTCCTCTCTTCTTCATAAGTCTTCAACCGAGCTTCGCCCCACTAGGCTAGAGATCTAAACCGCAATGTGAAAAAAAAAATTACAAGAAAGAGTGGTCAAAAGTCACACCCCTCTCCATTGGTAATCTACTGCTAATTATTGACCTAACATGATCTGCCACCATATGTCAATGCATCCAATCATCTAGTACCACTGTTCACTGTACTTGAAAACCTCCAAGCTCGCTAGCTCCAACCAATCTATAGATTTTTGAGTTTTGGCTCCTAGCCGCCCGATTTCCTCTCGAAGAATCCACTCATCATCGGGTCTCACGCTCCATACGGCAGCTCTCCCACGCGAGGCCCGGCCGGCCGGCCGCCCCCACCGGAACCGAAAGCGAGCCGCAGAGGGGAGGGCAGCGCTCCACTGTTGTCGACGTGGTGGGAGAAGCGAGTTGTCAAGTACTCCATCGGGTCGCATCGCATGTAACAGCAGTCGGTCAGTCAGTCGGGCAGTCTAGGGGAGATGAGAGAGGAGAGGAAACGTGGGGGCTCATCAGTCCCGAGCGGAAAAGTCGCCTCGGATCCGGCCTGCCAAAGCGCCCAGCGGGGGATGGGAGGAAGCAGCGGGCACCAGCTCGGGCCTCGATAACGTACACTGGCCGACGCTGCGTGTCACTGCACCACGATCACCTTCTTCCTTCCCCTGCGGCCGCCGGCGAGTGGCCACGGCATCTTGGCTCAACGATGTTCCTAGCTGGCGTGCGTTGACGGGGTCATCTCCTCTCCTCTGATCACCCGGGAGGCCGGGACTCCAATCGGGTGTTGGCGTGGCAACATCAACAAAGAGTTTTTTCTTTTAGAAGTAGTATGAACGTAGAGTGATAAAGAGTACCCCTTCGTTTCATAATGTAGTGCATATAGATTTTAGAGGAAAAGAAGCTTTGATAAAGGCGGTGGCCCAAGCCATACCCACATATGCAATGAGTGTTTTTAAATTCCCAAAGAAAATTTATAAGGAGATCACTGATGCAATGTCGCCGTATTGGTGGGGGGATGAGGATGATCGTCGGAGAATGCATTGGTTCGCTTGATGGAAGATGTGTATACCGAAAGAGAGGGGTGGCATGGGATTCCGAGATGTCCATTCTTTCAACCTTGCCATGCTAGCTAAGCAATGTTGGAGGCTCATTGAGAACTTTGATTCCCTTTGTGCAAGAGTACTTCGAGCTAGATATTACCCCTCTGGTGACATATTAAACTGCATCTTGAAGAAAGGGTCTTCATTTATGTGACAGAGTATCTTTGCAGGGATTTAAACTTTCAAGAAGGGAAGCATTTGGAGAGTGGGAGATGGTGTAAAGATAAACATTTGGGAAGATTGTTGGATTCCGAATAGTCCATCAAGAAAAGTGTCGGTGTACAAAAAGAGGGGTACACTTTTTGTGCCCCTATAACTGTGCACGGGCAGTCTGAGCCGCAGGCACCACCGCACTGAGCAAGGCAAGGGAGGTGAGCCAAGGTAAGGCAAGCTTCGAAAGGAGCAGAACGACGCCAAGACCAAGACCACAAAGAGCAAAGGGGAAGCGGACTCCCGGAAGATCCTTGCCGGGAGGCGGTTTTAGCAAACACGGCAAGACCCTTGCTGTGGCAGCTCGCCCCACACCCACGGGTTTAATCACCCTTGAGTCCACCGCCCCCATGGGGCAAGGATTCGGGAGACATCCCGTGGTGGCATGCAGATCTTTGTGAAGACATTCAAGATCAGATACACACTATAGAAGATGATGACCCTTGGCGGGATCCCAGCCAAGGAGGACCACAAGGCCCCCGGCAAGAGCCTTGCCGGGGATGACAGCAGGCGCCACGGCAAGACCCTTGTCGGGCCCCCGGCAAGACCCTTGTCGGGCCCCCGGCAAGACCCTTGCCAGGGCTACAACGAGGCCCTTGCCAAGAACACCCGTAGGGCCACCATCAGGCCCACGCCAATCAAACCTCCACCACCGTTCGCATGCAGCTGCCGACCCAACCAGTTGGGCAGGCACCTGCGTGGCGGCAAGCGGATCTTCATGGAGGCCCATCACTGCGCCACCTCAGCTGCCTTTGCCTACATGGCACCGCTGGGCACCGGCTGGCGTGTCGCGACATCGAAAGGGGAGCGGCGGCCAGACGAGACATGGCTCTCCCCGTCCCGATAAAGCAAGGACACCTAAGCAAGACGCATTAAAGGCGCCTTGTCATGTAATGCGAGGGATAAACTCGCATCACTGTACCCTTTCCACCTCCTGTGTGCCACTGTGGCAACCCCTTTCC
The DNA here is from genome assembly GCA_021605145.1 of Aegilops bicornis. NCBI lineage: Eukaryota > Viridiplantae > Streptophyta > Magnoliopsida > Poales > Poaceae > Aegilops > Aegilops bicornis. The sequence continues at coordinate 83,070,229 of CM038672.1, read as the reverse complement.
CTATAAAAAGAGGCCCAAGGCGACCAGGAGGGGGATTCGGCTTTTTGGAGCTCCTCACGCCCCTTTGCTAGTTCAAGAACACAGATAAACAAACGACCAAAGCAGGAGTAGGGTTTTACGCATCCTCGCGGCCCGAACCTGGATAAGGAAACCGTGTGCTATCTGTTTGATCCGCCCTTCTCACGACCCCGCGCCCCGCGACGATAGTAGGGATTCTTGTGATCCCATAGGTGTCGTTCCCATCGACATCTTTGGTGCGCCAGGTAGGGGGGCACAGTTGTGAGAATCGGCTCTAGCAGTTAGTTCGACGCTTCTTCATCGTCATGGCGCCCAAGAAGAAGATGACGGTGGCGGTTGACCCGTCGGAAGCCGGACATCCCGTCCCGACACGGGCGAGCAGCGGACCGGTGGCAGAAAGGACCCGGGGCGCCGTTCGCGAACACCAACACCGTCCCAAAGAGCGAAGTTTGGGAGGCGGCGATGTTCGTCTTGCCGTAACGGGCCGCACGCCGCCAAATCAAAAGACGGAGCCGAGCCCTCGCGGGTGGCGCGGGCCTTCCAAGATCGCTACCGCCCGCCCGAAGGCGACGCGAGGGCTTCCAAGAGTCCCACTTGGCGCCGATGGCGCGCTCCTCTCAAGCGGCGCGATTTAACGAGCAGCGTAATCACGCCGAGGACCCGGCGTCGCCGCGGAAAGAACCCCGAGCGCCACTCCGGGATTTAGAAGACTGCCGCCGCCGAGGCGCCGGTGAAGATGGCATGCGACCACGGGTCGTGATAGAGCTCGCCGACATGGTTAGAAGTCGAGCGCGTCGCGATCCGTGCAGGTTTCGCTGCCACTAACGCCCGGCGAAGCCTGGCAGCGCGATTGCTCCTCGATTTTCCTCCCACTACGGGAAACTCGGCGAATGGAGAGCCACTATCCGAAGCCTTGTTGCGATGGCCAACAAAGACGAACCGAGTCCGGTGGAGCCCCCGGGTCGACGCTCCGACGGAGTCCCACGCACCAGTGGCAGGAAAGTCGGCGGCGCCGCGACCATGGTGCACTCGCCTCCTCCTCGCCCGGTACCGCGGACGCCAGCCCATCGCGACGTTACGGGCGACGAAATCTCCATAGCATCGTCCGACCCGCGGGCCCACTGTGACCAGCGCCAAGTTCTTCGGGAACGAGAACATGAAGACGCTCGAACCACTATCGAGCGTCGGCGCAGAGCGCGCCACCAATCAGACAGGCGAGCAGGGCCTGCTGTGAGCCACCTGGCACCGGAGAGCCCTGGAGGCCTACCTTACGAGGTAGGCTGTCTGGCTTTTACCCATGAGCTGCGGCGGTTCGGTGGCCCACTCACCGCACCTTCAAACCCGACGTGGGCGAAAAGTACAGCGGCAAGACCCACCTGTCCGAGTTCCTTAGCATCTACACCATCGCGATGCAAGCTGCCAGAGCCCGCGATGATAAGGTGCTTGCGAATTACTTTCCGTTGGCTCTTAAACCCAACGCCATGTCATGGTTGATGCACTTGCCGGTAGACTCTATTTCCTCCTGGTCGGATTTGTGCCATGAGTTCGTGGGCGCCTTTACTGGAGGCCACCAAGCCCATGGCCAAGCAAGCGACCTGCACGTCATTCCCTAGAAGGGAGGCGAGAGTCTCCGCAAGTATATCTGAAGAGGTTCAGCCGGTGCAGTACAATATCCTCGATGTTCACCCTGCCGCCATCATCAGCGTTCCATCAGAACGTGCGTAACCGCAAGATGCGCGAAGAGCTGGCAATGAACAAGGTGAAAGATGTAGCAGAACTCTATGTTCTTGCTGACAGATGTGCCCGGGCTGAAGAGGGAAGGAAGTACCCCGGCGAAGATGCCGGCGTGGAAACCGACTCCTCTGATGAGGATATTGCCGCCCCGGCGAAGAAAGGCCGGCGCCGCAATAGGAAGCGCAAAGGTAAAGCCGTGCTTGCCGTCGAGGGATCTGATGACGCCGGCTCCACCAAGAAAACCAAGGCAGATGACCCCAGCAAGGAAGTTGCCGGATGTGTCGCTGCCGGCCTTGGCGGCCGCCGAGAAGCCAGAAACTCCGACAAGCGATCTCGCAAGAGCCATCGCACCAAAGGCCATGCTCTCCAAGATCGCCGACAGTTGAGCTCGTCGCTGAGAAGCAGAGGGCTGAGTATGAGGCGGGACAAGGAGAAGGGCCCAGACGGTGCCGAGGGGTCCGGCAAGAAGCGTGACGGCCAAAGCGTGCTGCTGCGGCAAGGATAAACAACAGAGAGGCCCGCGCGAGGCCGTGATGAAAGCCGTAAGACGACGATCACGAAGAGGACGAATCCAGCGACCAAGAGTTTCGTAGAAGCTACAGAGGCCATGCGTCACGGGCGGCGCCGCTGCATACTTCTCACCGCCCGGCTTAAGCGGTGGCGAGAGATTACAGCGGCAGAGCCGTCGTTTGATGCCCAAAGGCCGCTAAAGTGGTCCAGCACACCTATCATTTTTGACACCGAGGATCACCCTGATCGCACTACTGCGGTTGGGTGCTTGCCATTGTTGGTTTCACCAACAATACGCAACCTCAAGGTGACGAAGATGCTAGTCGATGGCGGGGCCGGTCTGAACTTGATCTCGCCGCCGTGATCGAGAAACCGCAGATTCTCGATGGAGACCTTGAAGAGACGGGCACGCTTTGGGGGTCAACCCGGAAGAAGCCAACCTAAGGGAAAGGTCACGCTGCCCGTGACTTTTGGAAGCGACTGAACTACGGTGACGGAGAGGATCGTGTTTGATGTTGCCAAGATTCCCTTGCCCTACAACGGGATCCTTGGCCGCCCAAATGGCCAGCCAAGTTCATGGCGGCGTCACACCACGCCTACAACACCACGAAGATGCGGGACTGTGACGATCATCACCATCCCCTCCGATAAGAAAGATGCGCTGATTTGCACCGACCAACTATACCAAAGAAGGGGTTGCAGCAGCTGCCGCCACTAGGGCACTTGCTCCTGCCGCTGGGACCCTGGGAGGGAAGAAGAAGAAGACCGGTGAGACCTCGGACACCCACTCCGGCAAGCGCACCTCTTCGGAGTGTAGCGCTGCCGTCGAGGACGTGCCAGAGAGCTCCACCGGCGGAAACAAGAAGCCCAGGGCCATACCGTCGGGAACCAAGAAGGTTTCTGTCAATGAGGACGGCACGGGAGGAGCTTTTACCATGAGCTCCACCTTTGAAGACAAATAGGAAGACGCGCTCGTCACCTTCCTGCGGGCGAATGTCGATGTGTTTGCATGGCAAGCTTCCGACATCCCCGGTATTCCCAGGGAGGTGATTGAGCACCACCTTGCTGTCTGCCCTTATGCGCGGCCCGTCAAGCAGAAGGTCAGAAAGCAAGCTTTGGAACGACAACAGTTCATCACAGAAGAGATCCGGAAACTGGAAGCAGCGGGTTTGGTAAGAGGAGTGCTCCATCCAACGTGGTTGGCCAATCCGGTCGTAGTGCGCAAGGTAAATGCGAAGTGGAGACTGTGTATTGATTACACATATATCAAAAAGGCTTGCCCTAAAGACCCCTTTCCATTGCCGCGCATCGACCAGATTGTTGACTCCACGGCTGGGTGTGATCTGTTGTCATTCCTCGACGCCTACTCCGGCTACCACCAGATCTTCATGACAAGAGAAGACGAAGAGAAAACAACATTCATCACCCCATGCGGTACGTATTGTTTCATGTGGATGCCTTTCGGGTTGAAGAGTGTTGGTTCGACGTTTGCAAGGGCGGTCCAGATTGGTTTTGAACCCCAGCTCATAGAAATATGGAAGCTTATATGGATGACATAGTGGTCAAAACCAAGGACATGGCAACCCTCATACCAGACTTGCAAGAAACATTTGCAAACCTGCGCAAGATCAATCTCAAGCTGAACCCTGAGAAGTGCGTCTTTGGCGTCCCACCCGGCAAGCTTCTCGGGTTCTTGGTGTCACAGCGTGGGATAGAGGCCAATCCGGACAAAATCAAAGCTATAGAGCAGATTGAAGCACCCAAGCGAATCAAGGTTGTGCGTCGGCTTGCTGTTTGAGTCGCCGCCATGGGCTGGTTCATTTCCAAGTCTGAAAGCGCGCCCTTCCCTTTCTCAAGATTCTGAAAAGGCGGGCCCGATGGAGTGGACGCCTTGAAGTCAAGCAACATTGCAAGGTTTGAAGAAGTACCTCTCCTCCGTGCCAATACTAGTTGTGCCTAGGCCACGTGGAGCCGTTCTTTGCTATACAGCGGCAACGGACTAGGTGGTCGGCCGCCGCACTAGTGGCGCAGAGAGGTTGACGATGAGGTAATGGCAGCGGCAGAGCCCGACACCACCAATGCGTAGACGACACAGCCCGGTTGAAGTGCCGCGAAGAAGAAAATGATGCAGCACCGGTCTACTTTGTTAGTTCCCTCCTGCAGGGCTAGATCAAGGTACTCGGCGTAGAACTGCTCTTCGGCCTTCTTATGGCCTCGAGGAAGCTGCGTCACTACTTCCAGGCACACGAGATCACTGTCGTCACTCGCCTCCCTCTGCAACGGATATTGCACAATCCGGATGCAATTGGAAGAATTGTGGAATGGGCACTGGAGCTGTCCAGCTTTGGCCTCAAGTTTGAAAGTACTTCGACGATTCAGAGCCGAGTCCTAGCGGAGTTCATAGCAGAATGGACCGCAACGCCTGACGAAGAAGCCCAAGAGACTGCTCTCCCTGGCAAGGAGGCAAATTGTGATTGGATCATGTACTTTGATGGAGCTTTCTCCTTACAAGGCGCCAGGGCTGGCGTACTGCTTGTCGCGCCCAACGGAGAGCACCTCAAGTACGTGATCCAGATGCACTTCCCCAGGGAGGTGTCAACAAACAATGTGGCAGAGTACGAAGGGCTGCTTGTCGGTCTTAGGATCGCGGCGGACCTCGGAATCAAGAAACTCATCGTCAGGGGAGACTCGCAGCTTGTCGTCAAGAAAGTCAACAAGGATTACCAGAGCCCGTTGATGAAGGCCTACGTCGATGAAGTGAGAAAGCTGGAAGAGCGTTTCGATGGTATACAGGCTGAACACGTTCCCCGAGCGGAGAACGATATCGCCGACACTGTCAAAACGCTGCGCCCTCAAGCTACCTGTGGAACCAGGTACCTTTGTGCTCCGGCTAACTCAGCCATCCGCTGATCCATCAACGAAGCAGAATAAGAGGAGGAAATCAGGGCCCGGCAAGTACTTTCCCGCCGAAGCTCCTCGGAGCCGCCGGCAAGGATGTTGCCGGGATACCGAGCCCGCCACGGACGATCGGCTCCGGCGGAGCGTCCAAGCTCTTGCCGCCGAGACAGCCCGCTCCTATAGCGGAGGAAATGCCTTTAGTCCTCGCCGTCGAGCCCTGTGCTCCAGCGTGGGTACAACGCACCGTCCGATTCCTCCAACAGGGAACTTCCCGAGGAGCAGGAAGAAGCGGAAAAAGTAGCCCGTCGCTCTACCATGTACCAGTTAAATCGATGACGCCCTGCATCGAAAGAGGCCGAACGGTGTGAAATTGAAGTGTATCCCTCGAGAGGAAGGACTGGAGCTGTTGGCGGAGATACACGGAGGCATATGTGGATCCCACATTGGTTCAAGGGCCCTTGCCGGCAAGGCATTTCGGCAAGGCTTCTTCTGGCCCACCGCCCTCCAGGATGCGACGACACTAGTCACCAGGTGTGAAGCGTGTCAGTTCCATTCAAAGAAGCTTCATCAGCCAGCTCAAGCCCTTCAAACCATTCCTCTCTCCTGGCCCTTCTCGATGCAGGGGTTCGACATCTTGGGCCCTTTCCCCATGTCGGGGCTTTGAGTACTTGTACATTGCAATCGACAAGTTCACAAAGTGGCCGGAGGTGGAGCCATGAGGAAGGCACAGCTCGATCGGCCGTGAAGTTCTTCAAGGGACTAGTGTGCCGCTTTTACGCATCTAACAGTGGTTATCACCGACAACGGCACACAGTTCACAAGCCGCACCTTCATGCAATATACCCAAGACCTCGGCGAAAGTCTGTTGCTTGCCTGTTGCTCACCCGTGAAGCAATGGTCAAGCCGAGAGGGAAAATGCTGAAGCATCGCGAGGCTTAAGCACCAAGACCTTTGACAGGCTGCACAAGAGTGGAAGGCGCTGGATTGATGAGTTGCCGGGCGGTTCTTTGGTCGATCAGACGACGCCAAATCGAGCCACCGCCGGACACCTTTTGCCCTAGTATACGGGCGAAGCAGTTCTCCCATCGAACTCATATACGGGTCACCTCGGGTGCTCGCTATGACGAAGCTTGAGCAAGAGCAAGCTGCGGCAAGATGACGCAATGCTCCTTGAGGAAGATCGTCTTGGCGGCTGTGAGAGCAGCATGCTACCAAAGAAGCCTTGCGCCGCTACCATAGCCGCAAGGTTCATGCCCGAAGCCTTGAGGAAGGCGACCTTGTCCTTCGGCGCATTCAATCGGCCAAGAATCCCAACAAGTTGACGCCAAAGTGGCAAGGCCCTTATCGGGTAATACGAGTCACCAGGCCCGGCGAAGTCCGCCTGGAGATCAAGATGCTGCCCGGTGAGTAACTCCCGGAACATTGAGCATCTTCGCAAGTTTTACCGGAGGCGCGGCTTGCCGGGCCCCCCGGCAAGCCACCTTTTGTACAAGCATTGCCGATGATGCATGTAACCCTTTGTACAAAGCTAGGCGCAGACCCTGAGCATAAATAAATGAAGCGCTGGCGCCCTAAGTTATAGCATGCATGCTAGGTCGAGTCTCGTCCTTGGTTAGGGTTGATAGTGCTTAGCGGCGACTAACCTCTAGCTTAGAGGTCGAGTGTGCGTCTCTTTGCCGTTCTTTTGTCTTCTTTGGTTCGCAGGACTCACAGATATCCTTGCCGGATCACTTGAGGACGAAAAAGAGAAGAGGGACAGACCGACATCTAGACCCCGACAAGCCAGTATTGCCGGGGGCTGCAAGTGCAAAGATTCACCCACGGCAAACCCAGAGTTGCCGGGGCTTGACTTTCAGATAAGTTCTTCATCCCTTATCATGCATTCCCTTATGGATCGAGGTATGTGAAACCTCGTTTTTCCCAAAGCTACAAGATGCTCCCCTAAAACTCTAGGCCCTAGGGCTCGTTCCTCGGGCCAGGTTTGGTAAATGAGTCGGCAAAGCAAAAGGATGAAACGAGGAGCCTGAACCCACCTCATCCCTGCCTCCGCCAAAAGCGTGAGAAAGGTCAAGCGAAGTGGGAAGACGGCAGGGCCTGTTGTCGGGCAAGGAAATGTTTATCTTAGGGATATCAAGGATTTACTCCTTGTCGTGGGTTCTACCCGCAAACAAATGACCCGGCAAACATCCCTTTTTCACTAAAAACATTCCACTCAGGTACAGCCCGTGGGGAATGAAAAACATGAATGATGGGATTACAAGTTTTAAATTCAGCCAAGGCCCAAAGGCTTACAAGCTAAAAAGAGATAAGGTGCTCAGAACCCCTTTCTTGTCCCTCTCCTCGGGAGGCAGGTCAAGGAGGCGAAAAGGGCGAAGGCGCCTAGGCGAGCTACGGGTGGCAGGAGACACCAAGAGAACATCTCGGTGGCCGTCCGAAGGCTGGATGGTGATGGCAGCGCCGGAAGCAGAGCTCGAAGACGAGGCGGTAGGACGTCAGCACGCGTCGAAGGCGTCGGTGCCTGCGTACTCCGATTTGACGGCCTTGCCGCCCGCCCTCTTCCCCTTCCGCAACCTCCCAACGCCAGCCGCCCAAGGAGACAGCCCCGAGAAGTTCAGGGAGCCGGCGACACGGATGATGGGGTCGCCGGTGCCGCACGGAGCGCCCGACACCTAGTTGGACCCGTCATCCTGCCGCCTGCTACCCTCGTCGTCACTACCGCTGTCCTCCTCGCCACTCCCGCCCGAGGAGGGGTCTTCGCTATCAGAAGAGCTCTCCACGCAGCACCTTGCCCGGGTCCCGAAGAGCCTGAAGACCTTGACGGAGAGGAGGCCGCCCTCCATCAGCTTGAAATGGAGAGTGAGCCCCTCCGTCAAGCGGTGGATATGAGCGAACGTCTTCCATCCCCGACGAAGATAAATCACGTGAGGGGCTGGGAAGTCGACGCGAACTCGCTGCATCACGATCCCACAGCCTCATGTGTAGCCGCAATGACTCGGCGGATCCAGCTCCATCTCCCGCGAATGGAGTCGGGAGACGAAGGCGACGGCGAGGCGGCCGGCAGCTGACGAAGAACTCGCAAGGGTCATCCCCAACATGGCCCTCCATGGGGGAGGAACCATCTTGGAGGCGAGACCGCGCGCCGCCTGGCCCACCTCTTCCCGAAGCGCCTCGGCCTCGCCTCCCCCTTCCTCATGGCTGGCTCTGCCACCGCAGTGCAGGAGAAGGAAGGACGCGTTGTCGAAGCGACCCTCGCCGCCACCGCTGAAGGGCCAGATTCCCTCTCTCCATGGCGGATGGAGGGGGGAGCAGGTCAAGAAAGGAGGAGATGGAAGAATGCGGACGCCATCCCCCTCCCGCTCTTTATAAAGGAACGGGTGGGGGCTCGCCGCCGCTCAGCCAATCAAGATGCGTATATGCAGGAACTGGACCAGCCCGCTGCCCCAGCCCGCGACGGCCCAGTTCCCCGCCTCCACCATTCGCCACCCCAAGCGCATGAGAACCACGTGGCAGGCATGCGGGACCAAGGCGACGGGTGAGGCGACCTCTCCCCACCCCGTGATCGTGGGGAATGGACGCCTTGAAGACCACGCCTCGGCCCCGTTCAGTAAATGGGCCGCGCCTCCACGCCTCCCTCCGTTTATGGGGAAGGCGCGAACCGCCTTTACTACGACGTGACGCATGCGCCGCAGAAGCTCAGCCCCACGCATGCCGCCCACGCCACGCGACGCCCCCACGCCGAGCCACGTGCGGGAGGCATGGGAAGCGCAGCGCGATGAGACTTACCGCGGTAAAACCACCCGCCTGCCCACAAGATTGTTTGGGTTTAGCCCAACGACGCGATTGCGCTTACGCAGGCCCAGGCCCGGGCTCTGCCGGTGTACAAAAAGAGGGGTACACTTTTTGTACACCTATAACTGTGCAAGGGCAGTCTGAGCCGCGAGCACCGCCGCACAGAGCAAGGCGAGGGAGGTGAGCCAAGGTAAGGCCGAAGCTCGAAAGGAGCAGAACGACGCCAAGACCAAGGCCACAAAGAGCAAAGGGGACGAAGCAGACTCCCTCGGCAAGATCCTTGCCGGGGGGCGGTTTTAGCGAACCCGGCAAGACCCTTGCCGTGGCCGCTCGCTTCCACACCCACGGGTTTAATCACCCTTGAGTCCACCGCCCCCATGGGGCAAGGATTCGGGAGACATCCCGTGGTGGCATGCAGTTCTTTGTGAAGACATTCAAGATCAGATACACACTATAGAAGATGACGACCCTTGGCGGGATCCCAGCCAAGGAGGACCACAAGGCCCCCGGCAAGAGCCTTGCCGGGATGACAAAGGCGCCACGCCAAGACCCTTGCCGGGCCCCGCAAGACCCTTTGTCGGGCTACGGCGAGGCCCTTGCCAAGAACACCCGTAGGGCCACCATCAGGCCCACGCCAATCAAACCTCCACCACCGTTCGCATGCAGCTACCGACCCAACCAGTTGGGTAGGCACCTGCGTGGCGGCAAGCGGATCTTCATGGAGACCCACCACTGCGCCACCTCAGCTGCCTGCCTGCGTACATGGTACCGCGGGCACCACTGGCCAGGGCGCGTGTCGACACGAAAGGGAGCGGTGACGGACGAGACAGGGCTCTCCCCTGTCCCCGATAAAGCAAGGACACCTAAACAAGACGCATTAAAGGCACCTTGTCATGTAATGCGAGGGATAAACTTCGATCATCCATTACCCTTTCCACCTCCTGTGTGCCACTGTGGCAACCCCTTTCCCTATAAAAGGAGGCCCAAGGCGACTGTGAGGGGGATTCGCTTTTGGAGCTCCTCACGCCCCATTGCTAGTTCAAGAACACAGATAAACAAACGACCAAAGCAGGAGTAGGGTTTTACGCATCCTCGCGTCGAACCTCGGATAAGGAAACCATGTGCTATCTGTTTGATCCGCTCTTCTCACGACCCCGCGCCCCGCGACCGTAGTAGGGATTTTTGTGATCCCATAGGTGTCGTTCCCACCGACAAAAAGTAATTACGGTGCGAGGTAACCGGGTTTTGACATATGTCAATGAACTAATAGATCCCGCCTCCGGTGAATGGGATGAATTGCTTGTGCGTGATAATTTTTGGCAACTCGATGCAGAACGGATTTTACAAATCCCACTTGCACACCATGAAGAAGAAGACAATATCGCCTGGCATTTCACAAAAAGTGGAAAATTTAGTGTACGGTCAACATATCATGTCGAATGGGATGATCGGTTTGGAAGTAAACTGCAAAGTGAAGAAGGACAAACAAGTTCGCTCAACCATCCAGTATGGAAAAAAGTTTAGAATCTGAAACTACCCGGGAAGATAAAGATATTTGTGTGGAGGTGCTTGCACAATACGATTCCTTTCCTTTGTACACTCGCCAACCGCCATGTAGGTAATACTGCTCAATGCCCTTTATGCAAAAGCAGTGCCGAGGATATTAAACATGCACTTTTCACATGTGGCCGGACGAACAATATATGGAGAGAGTTGGGCTTGCATGAAATAATAGAAGAAGCCTTGGCGGTGGACCGATTAGGTGCAAAGGTGCTTGAGTTCCTGTTGTGTGAAAATAAATTCCAGTGCACCTTCTCTGATTGCATTCAAATTCCTGAGATAGTTGCATCTACGTGTTGGTACTTGTGGTGGCAAAGAAGAGAAGTTGTGAGGGGAGAACAGTTGTAGACAATTGACCGCACAGCTTTGGCAATACACGCCTTATCCCCGAGCTTTGTTCGATCAGCAAGACTGCCAGAGGTACATGATCGCTTGAATGAATGGAAGAAGCCACCATCTGGATTCCAAATCCTTAACGTGGATGCATCCTTTTCTGATGAGGAAAACTCTGTTTCATGTGGAGCTGTGGTACGTGACCACTTGGGAGGTTTTGTCGCTGCAGCAACTGCTTGCATGGAACATGTAGCCGATGTGGTCTCGGCCGAATCACAAGCGTTGCGTCAAGGGCTAATGCTCATTCAGAGCCTTGGATGTGCCAACATAATTGTCCAAACTGATAATGTGACCATGGTAGAGGCGTTGAATTTGAATGAGGGTTACTCAATGATTACAACACCAATAGATAATGAATGTCGAAGTCTATTTTTGAATTTCGGGAAGGTACTTGTTGAACATTGTAACAAGGAGTGAAACATGGTTGCTCATGAGCTAGCTAGGTTTGGGAGGAGTAATCCACCAACTTTGTGGTCGGATACACCTCTAGCTTTATTATTCCTTTGTTAGCAGATGATGTAAGTTTGATTTGAGTTAATAAAGCTAGCCATGAAGGCCTTCCCGTCAAAAAACAATAGTGCATATAAATTATTTTTATCAACTAGAGCTAGAGTTTTCACGCCAACACCCGATGACACACGAGGATTTCATCTGGTCACTTTCGTCAATATTCATTGAGTTGCGGTTAACTATTTTGATAGTTTGTTGTGAATGAAATATGCCCTAGAGGCAATAATAAAGTTATTATTTATTTCCTTATATCATGATAAATGTTTATTATTCATGCTAGAATTGTATTAACCGGAAACATAATACATGTGTGAATACATAGACAAACATAGTGTCACTAGTATGCCTCTACTTGACTAGCTTGTTAATCAAAGATCGTTATGTTTCCTAACCATAGAGATGAGTTGTCATTTGATTAACGGGATCACATCATTAGGAGAATGATGTGATTGACTTGACCCATTCCGTTAGCTTAGCACCCGATCGTTTAGTATGCTGCTATTGCTTTCTTCATGACTTATACATGTTCCTATGACTATGAGATTATGCAACTCCTGCCACGGAGGAACACTTTGTGTGCTACCAAACGTCACAACGTAGCTGGGTGATTATAAAGGTGCTCTGCAGGTGTCTCCAAAGGTACATGTTGGGTTGGCGTATTTCGAGATTAGGATTTGTCACTCCGATTATCGGAGAGGTATCTCTGGGCCCTCTCGGTAATGCACATCACTACAAGCCTTGCAAGCATTGCAACTAATGAGTTAGTTGCGGGGTGATGTATTACGGAACGAGTAAAGAGACTTGCCGGTAACGAGATTGAACTAGGTATTGAGATACCGACGATCGAATCTCGGGCAAGTAACATACCGATGACAAAGGGAACAACGATGTTGTTATGCGGTTTGACCGATAAAGATCTTCGTATAATATGTGGGAGCCAATATGGGCATCCAGGTCCCGCTATTGGTTATTGACCGAAACATGTCTCGGTCATGTCTACATAGTTCTCGAATCCGTAGGGTCCGTGACGCTTAACGTTTCGCTGACGATATAGTATTATATGAGTTATGTATGTTGGTAAATCGAATGTTGTTCGAGTCCGGATGAGATCATGGACATGACGAGGAACTCCGGAATGGTCCGGAGATAAAGTTTGATATATGGGATAATAGTGTTTGATCACCGGAAGGTTTCCGGAATTCACCGGAAGGGGTTCCGGATGTTTCCCGAAATGCTTGGGTACGAGAACACGTTATTTGGGCCAAAAGGGAAAGCCCACAAGGTTTTTGGAAAGCGCAAAAAGGAAGTTTTATGAGTCCAGGGGCCGACGCTAGGGTCTCGGCGTCGGGTCCGTGACGCCGGAACCTGGCGGTTCGCCCCGGAGTCCGAGAAGGACTCTTGCCTTCGGGTGAAACCGACTTTGTGGAGGCTTTTACTCCAAGTTTCACCCCAAGGATCAACATATAAATAGAGGGCAGGGCTAGCACCAAAGAGACATCAAGAAACACCAAGCCGTGTGCCGCAACCCCGCCCCTCTAGTTTATCCTCCGTCATAGTTTCAGTAGTGCTTAGGCGAAGCCTCGCGAAGATTGTTCTTCACCAACACCGCTACCACGCCTTCGTGCTACCGAACTCATCTACTACTTCGCCCGCCTTGTCGGATCGAGAAGGCGAGGACGTCATCGAGCTGAACGTGTGCGTAACTCGGAGGTGCCGTATGCTCGGTACTTGGATCGGTCGAATCGTGAAGACGTACGACTACATCAACCGCGTTGATAAACGCTTCCGTTTAGCGATCTTCAAGGGTATGAAGATACACTCCCCCTCTCGTTGCTATGCATCACCATGTTCTTGCGTGTGCGTAGGATTTTTTTTGAAATTACTACGTTCCCCAACAGTGGCATCCGAGCCTAGGTTTTATGCGTTGATGTTATATGCACGAGTAGAACACAAGTGAGTTGTGGGCGATACAAGTCATACTGTTTACCAGCATGTCATACTTTGGTTCGGCGGTATTGTTGGATGAAGCGGCCCGGACCAACATTACGCCAGACGCTTACGCCGAGACTGGTTCTACCGCATGCTTTGCACACAGTGGCTGGTGGGTGCCGCTTTCTCCAACTTTAGTTGAACCGAAAAGTGGCTACGCCCGGTCCTTGTGAAGGTTAAAACAACACTAACTTGACGAACTATCGTTGTGGTTTTGATGCGTAGGTAAGAACGGTTCTTGCTCAGCCCGTAGCAGCCACGTAAAACTTGCAACAACAAAGTAGAGGACGCCTAACTTGTTTTTGCGGGGCATGTTGTGATGTGATATGGTCAAGACATGATGCTATATTTTATTGTATGAGATGATCATGTTTTGTATCCGAAGTTATCGGCAATCGGCAGGAGCCATATGGTTGTCGCTTTATTGTATGAAATGCAACGCATACAGAATTGCTTTACTTTATCACTAAGCGGCAGCGATAGTCGTAGAAGCAATAGTTGGCGAGACGACAACGATGCTACGATGGAGATCAAGGTGTCGCGCCAAAGGACGATGGTGATCATGACGGTGCTTGGAGATGGAGATCACAAGCACAAGATGATGATGGCCATATCATATCACTTATATTGATTGCATGTGATGTTTATCCTTTATGCATCTTATTTTGCTTTGATTGACGGCAGCATTATAAGATGATCTCTCACTAATTATCAAGAAGTGTTCTCCCTGAGTATGCACCATTGCCAAAGTTCGTCGTGCCCAGACACCACGTGATGATCGGGTGTGATAAGCTCTACGTCCATCTACAACGGGTGCAAGCCAGTTTTGCACACGCAGAATACTCGGGTTAAACTTGACGAGCCTAGCATATGCAGATATGGCATCGAACACGGAGACCGAAAGGTCGAGCGTGAATCATATAGTAGATATGATCAACATAATGATGTTCACCATTGAAAGCTACTCCATTTCACGTGATGATCGGTTATGGTTTAGTTGATTTGGATCACGTGATCACTTAGAGGATTAGAGGGATGTCTTTCTAAGTGGGAGTTCTTAAGTAATATGATTAATTGAACTTAAATTTATCATGAACTTAGTCCTGGTAGTATTTTGCAAATTATGTTGTAGATCAATAGCTCGCATTGTTGCTTTCATATGTTTATTTTAATATGTTCTAGAGAAAACTGTGTTGAAAGATGTTAGTAGCAATGATGCGGATTGGATCCATGATCTGAGGTTTATCCTCATTACTGCACAAAAGAATTATGTCCTTGATGCACCGCTAGGTGACAGACCTATTGCAGAGAGCGGATGCGTTATGAACGCTTGGCTAGCTCAATATGATGACTACTTGATAGTTTAGTGCACCATGCTTAACGGCTTAGAATCGGGACTTCAAAGACGTTTTGAACATCATGGACCATATGGAGATGTTCCAGGAATTGAAGTTAATATTTCAAGCAAATACCCGAGTTGAGAGATATGAAGTCTCCAACAAGTTCTATAGCTAAAAGATGGAGGAGAATCGCTCAACTAGTGAGCATGTGCTCGATTGTCTGGGTACTTCAATCGCTTGAATCAAGTGGGAGTTAATCTTCCAGATAAGATAGTGATTGACATAATTCTCTAGTCACCATCACTAAGTTACTAGAACTTCGTGATGAACTATAGTATGCAAGGGATGACGAAAACAATTCCCAAGCTCTTCGCGATGCTAAAATCGGCGAAGGTAGAAATCAAGAAAAACATCAAGTGTTGATGGTTGACAAGACCACTAGTCTCAAGGAAAGGGGCAAAGGGAAGAAGGGGAACTTCAAGAAGAACAGGCAAGCAAGTTGCTGCTCGAGTGAAGAAGGCCAAGTCTGGACCTAAGCCTGAGACTAAGTGCTTTTTCTGCAATGGAACTGGTCACTGGAAGCGGAACTACCCCAAGTATTTGGCGGATAAAAAGGATGGCAAAGTGAACAAAGGTATATTTGATATACAAATTATTGATGTGTATTTTACTATTGTTCAGAGCAACCCCTCAAGATTTGATACTGGTTGGGTTGCTAAGAGTAGTAACTCAAACGGGTGTTGCGTAATGAACAGAAACTAGTTGAAGGGAAGTGACGATGAGTGTTGGAAGTAGTTCCAAGATTGATATGATCATCATCGCACACTCCCTATACTTTCGGATTTGTGTTGAACCTAAATAAGTGTTATTTGGTGTTTATGCGTTGAGCATGAATATGGTTTGATCATGTTTATTGCAATACGGTTATTCATTTAAGTTAGAGAACAATTGTTGTTCTGCTTACATGAATAAAACCTTCTATGGTCATACACACCCATTTAAAATGGTTTGTTGGATCTCGATCGTAGTAATACACATATTCATAATATTGAAGCCAAAAGATGCAAAGTTAATAATGATAGTGCAACTTATTTGTGGCACCGCCGCTTAGGTCATATTATGTAAAGCGCATGAAGAAACTCCATGTCGATGGGATTTTGAAATCACTTGATTATGAATCACTTGATGCTTGTGAACCATGCCTCATGGGCAAGATGACTAAGACTCCGTTCTCCAGAACAATGGAGCGAGCAACTGACTTATTGGAAATAATACATACTGATGTATGCGATCCGATGAGTGTTGAGACTTGCGGCAGGTATCGTTATTTTCTGACCTTCACAAATGATTTGAGCAGATATGGGAATATCTACTTGATGAAACATAAGTCTGAAACATTTGAAAAGTTCAAAGAATTTAAGAGTGAAGTGGAAAATCATTGTGACAAGAAAATAAGGTTTCTACGATCTGATCGCGGAGACAAATATTTGAGTTACGAGTTTGGTCTTCAAATTAAAACAATGTGGAATAGTTTCACAAATTCGTGCCACCTGGAACACCACAACATAATGGTGTGTTCGAACATCATAACCGTACTTTATTGGATATAGTGCAATCTATGATGTTTCTTACCGATTTACCACTACCATTTTGGGGTTATGCATTAGAGACAGCTGCATTCACGTTAAATAGGGCATCATCTAAATCCGTTGAGACGACACCTTATGAACTTTGGTTTGGCAAGAAACCAAAAGTTTTCGTTTCTTAAAATTTGGGGTTGCGATGCTTATGTGAAAAAGTTTCATCCTGATAAGCTCAAACCCAAATCGAAGAAATGTGTCTTCATAGGATACCCAAAGGAGACAGTTGGGTACACCTTCTATCACAGATCCGAAAGGAAATACATTCATTGCTAAGAATGGATCCTTTCTAGAGAAGGAGTTTATCTCGAAAGAAGTGAGTGGGAGGAAAGTAGAACTTGATGAGGTAACTGCACTGCTCCCTTATTGGAAAGTAGTTCATCACAGAAACCGTTTCCTGTGATATCTATACCAATTAGTGAGGAAGTTAATGATGATGATCATGAAACTTCAGATCAAGTTGTTACTGAACCTCGTAGGTCAACCAGAGTAAGATCCGCACCAGAGTGGTACGGTAGTCTTGTTCTGGAAGTCATGTTCCTAGACCATGACGAACCTACGAACTATGAGGAAGTGATGATGAGCCCAGATTCCGCGAAATGGTTTGAGGCCATGAAATCTGAGATGGGATCCATGTATGAGAACAAAGTATGGACTTTGGTTGACTTGCCCGATGATCGGCAAGCCATAGAAAATAAATGGATCTTCAAGAGGAAGACATACGTTGATAGTAGTGTTACTATCTACAAAGCTAGAATTGTCGCAAAAGGTTTTTGACAAGTTCAAGGTGTTGACTACGATGAGAGTTTCTCACTCGTATCTATGCTTAAGTTTGTCCGAATCATGTTAGCAATTGCTGCATTTTATGAAATCTGGCAAATGGATAAACAAAACTGCATTCCTTAATGGATTTATTAAAGAAGAGTTGTATATGATGCAACCAGAAGGTTTTGTCAATCCTAAAGGTGCTAACAAAATATGCAAGCTCCAAAGGATCTATCTATGGATTTGGTGCAAGCATCTCGGAGTTGGAATATATGCTTTGATAGGGTGATCAAAGCATATGGTTTTACAGACTTGCGGTGAAGCCTGTATTTACAAGAAAGTGAGTGGGAGCACTACAGCATTTCTGATAAGTATATGTGAATGACATATTGTTGATCGGAATAATGTAGAATTATTCTGCAAAGCATAAAGGAGTGTTTGAAAGGAGTTTTTCAAAGAAAGACCTCGGTGAAGTTGCTTGCATATTGAGCATCAAGATCTATAGAGATAGATCAAGACGCTTGATAAGTTTTTCAATGAATACACACCTTGACAAGATTTTGAAGTAGTTCAAAATGGAACAGTCAAAGAAAGAATTCTTGCTTGTGTTACAAGGTGTGAAATTGAGTAAGACTCAAAGCCCGACCACGGCAGAAGATAGAAAGAGAATGAAAGTCATTCCCTATGCCTCAGCCATAGGTTCTATAAAGTATGCCATGCTGTGTACCAGATCTGTTGCATACCCTACCACTAAGTATTAGCAAGGGAGTGCAATAGTGATCTAGGAGTATATCAATGTACAACGGTCAAGAATATCCTTAGTAAGGACTAAGGAGATGTTTCTCGATTATGGAGGTTATAAAAGAGTTCGTCGTAAAGAGTTACATCGATGCAGGCTTTTTACACCGATCCAGATGACTCTAAGTCTTAATCTTGATACATATTGAAAGTGGGAACAATTAGCTAGAGTAGCTCTATGCAGAGCATTGTAGACATAGAATATTAGCAAAATATATACGGCTCTGAATGTGACAGACCCGTTGACTAAACTTCTCTCACGAGCAAAACATAATCATACCTTAGTACTCTTTGGGTGTTAATCACATAGCGATGTGAACTAGATTATTGACTCTAGTAAACCCTTTGGGTGTTGATCACATGATGATGTGAACTATGGGTATTAATCACATACAGATGTGAATATTGGTGTTAAATCACATGGCGATGTGAACTAGATTATTGACTCTAGTGCAAGTGGGAGATCAAGGAAATATGCCCTAGAGGCAATAATAAAGTTATTATTTATTTCCTTATATCATGATAAATGTTTATTATTCATGCTAGAATTGTATTAACCGGAAACATAATACATGTGTGAATACATAGACAAACATAGTGTCACTAGTATGCCTCTACTTGACTAGCTTGTTAATCAAAGATGGTTATGTTTCCTAACCATAGACATGAGTTGTCATTTGATTAACGGGATCACATCATTAGGAGAATGATGTGATTGACTTGACCCATTCTGTTAGCTTAGCATCCGATCGTTTAGTATACTGCTATTGCTTTCTTCATGACTTATACATGTTCCTATGACTATGAGATTATGCAACCCCCGTTTACCGGAGGAACACTTTGTGTGCTACCAAACGTCACAACGTAGCTGGGTGATTATAAAGGTGCTCTGCAGGTGTCTCCAAAGGTACATGTTGGGTTGGCGTATTTCGAGATTAGGATTTGTCACTCCGATTATCGGAGAGGTATCTCTGGGCCCTCTCGGTAATGCACATCACTACAAGCCTTGCAAGCATTGCAACTAATGAGTTAGTTGTGGGATGATGTATTACGGAACGAGTAAAGAGACTTGCCGGTAACGAGATTGAACTAGGTATTGAGATACCGATGATCGAATCTCGGCAAGTAACATACCGATGACAAAGGGAACAACGTATGTTGTTATGCGCGGTTTGACCGATAAAGATCTTCATAGAATATGTGGGAGCCAATATGGGCGCCTGTGTCCCGCTATTGGTTATTGACCGGAAACATGTCTCGGTCATGTCTACATAGTTCTCGAACCCGTAGGGTCCGCACGCTTAATGTTTCGTTGACGATATAGTATTATATGAGTTATGTATGTTGGTAACTGATGAAGTCATGTACCTAGGGTAGGGTCATGAACCTGTCCAAGGTACCCTCCCCAAGGACATCTTTAGAAGAAACGGCCTTCCAGTCGACCTGGTAGGATTTCACTCGACAGACTCAAAGACACTCGACCACCAGGAGTTCAAGAGCCACTCTAAGTCCAAACGGTCTGTAATTAGGTAGTCTATATGGTCATGATGACACTTTATGTAAGGCGTTACCAGTAACGCCTGGCCTTAATGTATCTTTAACCCTCCGCTACATGGGTTGGCTGGGGTCCTGGCGCACTCTATATAAGCCACTCCCCTCCACAGGTAGAAGGGTTCGCACCCCTGTTTCATACGCATATAATCCAGTCGACCGCCTCCGGGCTCCGAGACGTAGGGCTGTTACTTCCTCTGAGAAGGGCCTGAACTCGTAAAACTCTTGCGTATACAACTATTCCATATCTAGTATCTTGCCACTCCATACCTACCCCCCATTCTACTGTCAGACTTAGAACCACGACAGTTGGCGTCCACCTTGGGGCAGGTGTTCTAGCGATTTGTTGGAGAAGTTGGGATTCTTTCGATCTCCTACATCATGGTTTTGGTGGAGTTTTGGTCGAGGGCCGCGAGATCCGTCTCGGTGCGCTCACGTTCATCGCCGACGACTCCGCTTGGCTTCAGGAGGCTCCTCTCGACGTCGACACGCTCCCCGTCCGCGGGGCAACACACTTTCGCGCGTGCGTCCGCGGCGTCCTCCTGCAGCAACCGTTGACCCAGTATGGGTCGGTTCTTGTGCCGTTGAGGGAGTTCCGGACTAGGGGGTGTCCGGATAGCCGAACTATCATCATCGGCCGGACTCCAAGACTATGAAGATACAAGATTGAAGACTTCGTCCCGTGTCCAGATGGGACTTTCCTTGGCGTGGAAGGCAAGCTTGGTGATACGGATATGTAGATCTCCTACCATTGTAACCGACTCTGTGTAACCCTAACCCTATCCGGTGTCTATATAAACAGGAGGGTTTTAGTCCCAGAGGACTAACAACAATCATACCATAGGCTAGCTTCTAGGGTTTAGCCTCCTTGATCTCGTGGTAGATCCACTCTTGTAACACACATCATCAATATTAATCTAGCAGGACGTAGGGTTTTACCTCCATCAAGAGGGCCCGAACCTGGGTAAAACATCGTGTCCCTTGTCTCCTGTTACCATCCACCTAGACGCACAGTTCGGGACCCCCTACCCGAGATCCGCCGGTTTTGACATCGACATTGGTGCTTTCATTGAGAGTTCCTCTGTGTCATCACCGATAGGCCTGATGGCTCCTTCAATCATCAACAACGACGCGGTCCAGGGTGAGACTTTTCTCCTCGGACAGATCTTTGTGTTCGGCGGCTTTGCACTGCGGGCCAATTCGCTTGGCCATCTGGAGCAGATCGAAGCTTACGCCCACGGCCGCCAGTCAGATTTGAAGTTTAAACTATACGGCCGATATCCGCGGAGACTTGATCTTCGACGGATTCGAGCCGCAGCCAAGCGTGCCGCACTGTCTCGATGGGCATGATCTAGCTCTGCAGCCGAACGATGCCCTGGAGGCCGCACCAGTATCCGCTCTGACCTTTAATCCGGAGCCGGATTCCCCGACCGAGGACGGGTGGTTGGACACCGCCTCGGGGGCTACAATCTCTACGACAATCGAGCCGAACTCCATCCCTGTCCCTTGCGAAGACTCCGACTCTAGGGTGTCGGACTCCTATCCGGACTCCGAACCCTCCGCGCCATTGCCGATCGAATCCGATTGGGCGCCCGTTATGGAGTTCATGGCCGCGGACATCTTTCAGCACTCGCCTTTTGGCGACATCCTGAATTCACTAAAGTCTCTCTCTTTATCCGAAGAGCCCTGGCCGGACTATGGTCAGGAAGATTGGGATGCGGACGACGAAGAAATTCCACGCCCACCCACCACCCACTTGGTAGCCGCTGTCGACGATCTAACCGACATGCTAGACTACGACTCCGAAGACATCGACGGTATGGACGACGATGCCAAAGACGACCAAGACCCAAATACTGTGGCACTGGAAGGCCACCTCGTCATACGACACATACATGGTGGACATCCCAAAAGATGGGAACGGCGATGGAACAACGGAGGATGACCCCTCCAAGAAGCAACCAAAGCGCCGGCGTCAGCGGTGCCGTTTTAAATCCCGCCACAGCAAGAATGAAGACTCCGGCACCGGAGACAACAATACAACGGACAATGCCGAAGACAATCCACTCCAGCAAGATCCAGCGCAGGAAGACGGAGACGCCAGCCCTCACGAGAGAGCGGCAGAAGAAGAGGTAGAGGATTATATGCCTCCCTCCGGAGACGAAGCAAGCCTCGACGACGACGAATTTGTCGTGCCCGAGAATCCCGTCGAACAAGAGCATTTTAGACACAGGCTTATGGCCACGGCGAACAGCCTCAAGAAAAAGCAGCAACGGCTTAGAGCTGATCAGGATCTGCTAGCCAACAGATGGACTGAAGTCCTCGCGGCTGAAGAGCATGAGCTCGAACGCCCCTCCAAAAGCTACCCTAAACGCAAGCTGCTCCCCCGATTAGAGGAGGAGGCTTATGAACCCGCATCACCAGGAGACAATACGGCTGACCGACCACTCCGTGGTCGCGACAGAGAGGCCTCTAGGCCCTTCACTAAAACCGTACCCCGGCGTCGCTCAAAAAGCACACGGCCAAAGGGGAACGCTCCGGACCTGCGAGATATATTGGAGGACAAGGCAAGACAATCAAGATCGATCTATGGATCGCATGGGCGCCCCACGGTACGTGACGACAACCGTCGCACCGGACACAGTAAGTCCGGCCGGACCGAACAAAACAGACCAAGCTCTTTTGAGCTCCATCGTGATATCGCCCAGTACAGAGGCGCCGCACACCCACTATGCTTCACAGACGAAGTAATGGATCATCAAATCCTCGAAGGGTTTAATCCCGTCAATATTGAATCCTATGATGGCACAACAGACCCCGCGGTTTGGATCAAGACTATCTCCTTCACATCCACATGGCCCGCGGTGACAATCTTCACGCCATCAAATACCTCCCCTCAAGCTTAAAGGACCAGCCCGACATTGGCTCAACAGCTTGCCAAGAGAGTCAATTGGGAGTTGGAGGACCTGAAGCCGCATTCCTCGATAACTTCCAGTGGCACTTATGTAAAGCGACCACCAGACGCGATGACCTAAGCCACATAATTCAGCAACCAGCATTTAATCGCCGCATAATTTTGGACACGGTTCTTAACCAAGAAAAACCAAATCGCCGATCGTATGGAGGCGGAGGCCCTCTGCCTTCAAGCATAACATCCGCGACGAGTGGTGGCTTGCCCGCACCTAGGACAGGAAAAGTCAAATCCATGGCAGCCCTCACATCACTCATGACCCGCTTCTGCTGGGTGAGGACAGCCGCCAGCACGCAGCAAAAACCTCAAAGAAAAATGCAGCAGTCCGGACTTCAAGGACCGAAATGGCAGGCCATGTCGTAACAAAAACAAACGCCGCATTAACGGGCGCATAATATTGAGGATACGGCGGTCAATGCCGGATTCAAAGGCTCTAAACCCGTCAGCGGAAAAAGCCATTCAAATGAACTACTCCGGTCCGTCCAATTTGGACCGAGTACTTTCGACCGCTTGTGCGGATACACGGCACCCGAAAAGCCAGTTAACCACACCAACAGGGACTGTTGGGTATTCAAGCAGTGCAAGTTAATTGTCGAAAACAATGACAAGGGCTGCATAGCGATGACGAGGACGAGACCCAACCGCCCGAACAATAGAGGACGAAGGGTTTCCCACAAAGTGCAGACGATGAACATGATATACGCAACACACATACCCAAAAGGGAGCGGAAGCGTGCACTCGTGGATGTCTACGCGATGGAGCCAGTTGCCCAAGTTCAATCCATGGTCCTACCGCCCGATCACTTTTGACCAAGGGACCACCCCACAAGCATCCGCCACGCATTTAATTCGGCCAAGACCGGTCTTAGACCCAACTGCTGATGGATTTCACCTAACCAGAGTCCCGATGGACGGCGGCAACTGAACTCGCTTTACCAGTGATACGGCGCAAAATGGGCATAGACCCCTCAAAGATTAAACCTACCAAAACGACCTTTAAAGGCGTGATACCAGGTGTAGAAGCCAATTGTACAGGCTCAATTACACTGAAAGTGGTCTTCGGATCCCCGGATAACTTCTGAAGCGAGGAGTTAATCTTCGACATAGTCCCGTTCCGCGGCGGCTATCATGCCTTGCTCGGACGTACCGCGTTTGCAAAGTTCAACGCGGTGCCGCACTACGCATACCTCAAGCTCAAGATGCTGTGCCCTCGAGGAGTAATTACGGTCAATGGAAACACCGAACGTTCTCTCCGCGACGGAGGAACATACAATGGCCGCTCGTGGCGAAGTGCAATGCAGCCTCTTAAGGCAATTCTCGAGCACGCCGTTAAGCGGCCGGACATCGCTAAGCGCCGCCGGAGTAACTTACAACAAGACCACTGGCACGCTCAGAGCATCGCCAGAGTAGCGATGCGGCCCCAACCCCAGCCCTGCTAAACGTCAAAGCAGGTCCTTCAAGGCACCATTACGCTCTGAAGATACCATGGGCATGGGGAGAGGGGCACGACCATGATAAACCCAGACTGCGGCTCAACCACACCAGGGGCTCTCACGTGTGTCGTTCCTTTTTCTTTTCTTTTTTTACCTTTTACTTTTTACCCACAGGACTCCGTTTGTCGAAGCCCGTCCGGCAGCAGACTGCGAACTCACGATGCAACAGCCAGGAAGGATAAAGGCTACAACGAATATACAGGTGGTCTCCATTACGAGCATTTTCATACACCAATCTGCAGCCTACCCCTGGAGGGGGACATGTTTAACATTCTCCTACCTTGCTTATCGCACTATTTGTATCGTTCTGCATTCGTAGCAACACTTATTGAATAAAACAATGCAGCACCTTTTTGCTTATAATTGCATTTCTTTTTCATACATATGTTCATTCACGGCATGTTGCATCCGTACACTTTGGTACGGCTAATATACACCAGGGGCTTATGTTTCCCACGATTGGTGATGAGTCGAACACTTTCACAAGTGCGGCACCCGAACTTATAGCACTATATGCATCGGCTCGAATCATGTCTTGGGTCAATAGTTGGGTTTGCCCGGCTCCGTGTTTTGGTACCTTACGTTCCGTTATATCGGCTAAGGTAGCACCGGAGAACCATCATGATTCCGCCCCAGCTACCGGGTTAACGCATCAATGGAGAAAGCTAAACTGACCGTCATGATGAGGCGAGAGACCGGTCGCTGTTCGAGAGGTTTTTAAGTAGTCCTTAAAGAATTATGCCGCTTAGAGCGAGGAGTCGGATACTGTCCGCCAAAGGCGTGATAGCGCCCCAAATTCGCCTTCAAGACTAGGGGCTTCACGAAATTTAAAATTATAGAATTCTATGGCTAAGTGAGAGTGTTCAAGCATTATAAGTCCGGTTGCCTTGTTCGCTGTCTTGAGCGCCTCCCTAGATGGACCAAAAAATGGGAACAAGAGCGCTCAAGTTTATCCCGAACACCCCAGCACTCGTGGCATGGGGGTTGAAGCCGACGACTGGCCATCTCTCAGATTTGATAAACAGCCGCACATAAGGTAATATTTTAAATTAACAAGTGTTGCTTAGCGCTTATGAACTAAGTTTTCAGCGCACAGGATAACAAAATGCGAGTCTACTCAAATATTACATCTTTGGAGCACTCACCCGCAATAGTACGGGCGCCCTTCAAAGACATTCTTATAATACATCTCGGGCGTGCGATGCTCCTTGCCCTCCGGTGGCGGGTCCGTCACAAGCTTCCGGGCATCCATCTTGCCTCAAAGGCACCTTTGCGGGCAAGGCCCGACGGGCACCCTCAATACAAGCGGAATGCTTGATCACTTCAACACACGGGCACGCATCCATCAGCCACCGCACCAGCCGAAGTAGCTCCTGTGCATGGCCTCCTTAGGCCACACCGAACTATGAGGCCCTTCATGGCCTGTTCGGCCGCCTTGTGGAGCTCAACCAGCTGCTTCAAATTTGGTCGCTATAAGGCACTAGATGTCCGGCCTCAAAGATATCGAGACCAGAAGACCTTCTCCGTCGAGCTCCCCTCCTCGGCCCGGTAGAATGCGGAAGCATCGGACACGCTGCGAGGAAGATCTGCGAACGCCCCGGAAGAGCTCCGAATTCGGGTAAGCAACAGGTAATTAACACTCACATGCTTACTCTGCATGAAAAATGCCTTACCCGCTGCTATTTTCTTCACCGCCTCAATCTCCTGGAGGGCCTTATAGGCTTCGGCCTTAGCGGCTTTGGCACTCTCAAGAGCCGTTGCAAGCTCGGACTCTCGAGTCTTGAGTCACGCTCCAAGCTCTCATGTTTTTCACGAGATCCTGGAGCTCTTGCTGTACTCTCCGCCACCCGCACCTCCTGCTTCTCTCGCTCGGCGCTCCACACCAAGATTATGCTCGGCCGCATGGCCACCGCCTCCTTCAGTGGTTGCCACCTCGTTAGTGGCCCCTACAACACCCACGTTATCCTTGTCATTTTTCTTGCAACCAAATCCTTTTACAGAAGGTACAATTTTTATAAGGTATTACTCACCTTCTTTTTCCTCGAGCTGCTTCTTGGCATGCGAGCTCGTTCTCGGACCGCTCGAGGTTTCCCTTCAAAGTATTGACCTCCGCAGTCAGTGCGGCGGAGGTCAGCAGCACAACCTGCAATCCCATATTGACATATCCTTTATATGACTCCTGCGTTTATCTTTTCTAAAGATCCTCGATCCGGCTTTTCTTTACGAACACCGAACCGAGCATCGTGGGCTACTTGTCTATGCGGTACCATTTTACATATATTGAAATTTCTTACCTCAAAGCACATTAGAAGGCTCTGCAGAAGCCAGTCAGCCCGCTCTTGGCGAAATGAACTTTCGAATCACCACACTCATAACAGCGCGGTGTTCCTCTCCGATGGAGGCGCTGTTGAGCACCTCCAGAAAATTATCCGGCACCTCCGGTTGGACGGAGGCAGCCGGCGTCTCGGTCTTGCCCTTCTTACGAAGGGGTCGCCCGTCGGACTCCGGAGCCACTGTGGCCTACGGGGCCGAGTCCGGTGCATAGTCCGGGAGGGTGTCCTGTGACACCTCCGGGGCCTCCTCCTCCTGGTGGGTCCTTTTCTGGGATCCCACCTCGGCGTCGTCCGCATGACGGGGTGGAGGCAGTCGGAAGGGAATCCATATTCGACGCACTCCAAGGACCCGCCGATGAACGGGAAGATCATCCTTGGGCGGACTGCAGGGTTGTATGCGGAATTAGAAAGACATTATGTGGCGAAAATAAAAACTTTGAAGTTATTCGGGAGTCCGGATACTTACGATCTCTCCAGGAGCTTGGCCCTTGGATGCCAGTCTTCGTCGTCGTCACTGGCGTTGGCGGAGCAGTCCGGAGAAGGAGCTTTTCCCTTCTTGGACCCTTCGGCCTCCCTTGTTGGGGAGGCCTTCCTTTTCTTCCCTCCTTCTGGGGAGAGGTTTCTTCTTCTCCTCCTCACCTTGGTGGGAGGAGTTGGCCTCGATTCATCATCCGATAGCTTTCGAAAACGGGAACTCTTCCGAGTCCCCGTGGCCGTCTTCTTGGCCTTCTTCTCCGGCACCACGTGGGGTGCCGGAGCCAGCAGCCCCGTTAGGCGGGCGTCTGCTGGGTCCTCTGGCAATGGGGCCGGACAGGTCATCCGTTCGGCCTTCGCCAGCCAATCCTGTCAAAGGTAAAGGGAGTTTAGATCCCGCATAGAGCCAAACGGTGGAAAACAAGTGGTGAAATCACTTACCTCGCTGGGCCAGCTGGCGAGCAGAATCCGCGATCTTCGGTATGGCGGATGCGGAGCTTCGACGCCCTTGAACAGCACCTTCCGGACATCTTCGTGCGTAGTATCAAGAGCCCGCTCAGTGCAGTGCTGCGCGGATCAAACTCCCACATATTAAAGCCCCGTCATTGCACGAGAGAATCCGGCGGATGAGCATGACCTGGATTACGTTGACAAGCTTGAGCTTCTTGTCCACTAGCTTCTGGATACAGGCTTGGAGTCCGGTCAGCTCCTCCGAATCCCCCCAAATCCGGCCACTCTCTTTCCAGGAGGTGAGCCGTGCGGGGATGCCAGATCTGAATTCGGGCGCTGCCCAATCAGGTCACGCTGGCTCGGTGATGTAGAACCACCGATTGCCACCCCTTGATGGTTTCCATGAAAGTGCCCTCCAGCCACGTAACGTGGGACATCCCCGCCACCATGGCGCCTCCGCACTCCGGCTTGGCTGCCCTTCACAACCTTCGGCTTGACACTAAAGGTTTTGAGCCATGTCGAAGTGGGGCTGGATGCAGAGGAATGCCTCGCACACGACGATAAACGCCGAGATGTTGAGGATGAAATTCGGGGCCAGATCATGGAAATCTAGGCCGTAGTAGAACATGAGCCCCCGGACAAAGGGATGGAGCGGGAAGCCAGGTCCGCGGAGGAGATGGGGAAGAAATACTACCCTCTCATGGGGCCTGGGGTTGGGAATGAGCTCTCCCTCGTCGGGGAGCCGATGCGCGATGTTGCTGGACAAATATCCGGCGTCGCGCAGCTTCTGGATCTACCCCTCCGTGACGGTGGAGGCCGTCCACTTGCCTCCCGCTCTGGACATAGTTGGAGAAGGTTGAGGTGAGAAGTGCGGACTTGGGCGCTGGAGCTCGAGTTCGCGGAGATGGATAAGCCAAGGAAGAAGAAGGCGCTGGTAAAAGGGTTGGATCCTCATCCCCTTATATGGGCGGACAAAAACATGTGTCCCTACCGGCCTGGTAAAACTCGCTTATCTCCCAAGCACCGCAATCAATGGCGCGGTTGGGTTACCCACGTCCGTATTGATGGGAATCCCGGAATAAGGGGGACACGATCTCTGCTTTGACAAGACGTGCCAAGGGAACCGCTTCGCTAAACGCGCTGAGGTGGAATAATAAAAACGATTTGAATAAAGGCTTGGTAGTGGTGCGACGTCACGCCACAAAATACGTCAGCAGATTGATCTTGTGTAATATTATTCTCTCTACGGTGGTACGTGGAATTTATTTTTGCAGAGCCGGACACTATCCTGGTGTTCACAATCTTCTATGAATTATTCGGAGGAAGAACCCGCCTTGCAATGCCGAAGACAACATGCACGCCGGACTCGTCGTCATTGAAGCCTGGTTCAGGGGCTACTGAGGGAGATCCGTACTAGGGGGTGTCCGAATAGACGAACTATCATCATCGGCCGGACTCCAAGACTATGAAGATACAAGATTGAAGACTTCGTCCCGTGTCCGGATGGGACTTTCCTTGGCGTGGAAGGTAAGCTTGGCGATACGGATATGTAGATCTCCTACCATTGTAACCGACTCTGTGTAACCCTAACCCTATCCGGTGTCTATATAAACCGGAGGGTTTTAGTCTCAGAGACGAACAACAATCATACCATAGGCTAGCTTCTAGGGTTTAGCCTCCTTGATCTCGTGGTAGATCCACTCTTGTAACACACATCATCAATATTAATCTAGCAGGACGTAGGGTTTTACCTCCATCAAGAGGGCCCGAACCTGGGTAAAACATCGTGTCCCTTGTCTCCTCGTTACCATCCGCCTAGACGCACGCCGGGACCCCTACCCGAGATCCGCTTGATTTGACACCGATACCGTCCTCACTCCCGATCTCCACGGGCGCAAAGCGCCCGGCCGGTCGAGGCTTCAGCGGTGGGTGAGGCATGCGGTGGCTCGCCAGTCGGCCACTTCCCAAGTCGCGGCAATCGAGCCTGACGAATCTCTCTACGGCCTGTTCGATCTGTCGTCTGGCTCCGCAGAGACTGCATCCGAGTGCGATAGCAGTGATCCGGCAGCAGAGGTTCTGATGGTCGACGGACCACGCAGTCCTCCTAGATTCCCCCGCACCGACGGAGGCGACGGTGGAGGTGATCCGACGCAAGCTCATGAAGAGTACCAACCCGAGCCCCTCACTTCGCTGCAGAGGGAGGAACTTTGCCGCCGGCACATGGATGCGCTTCACACTCCTATCATTGGAGAAACCCCCGAGGCTTGTGCCTTGGAGGATGCGCGTTTAATAACCTGGCGGCGCACTCGACCGAGAACCTCCAGCGAGTTCTCGACGAGCGCACGTGTCCACGGGTTCCAGAATCCAGTCGACGTCAGCTCTTTCCACAACCAACTCAGGTATATCAAACTCCGATTCAGAATTTAGCAGCTGCAGCCCGTATAGCAGAGTCGATTCAGCCTTCCCAGTCGGAGGAGGGTAGAGGTTTGCAACAGATCAGAGAACACATATGGCCTCCGCCTCCTTGATTTCACCCCCAACGCCGTCTTGACCATGGCAGTTTTCGCACACCTTTGCGAAAACTTTGTCGGGATCCACCCAAATGTGGCACTCTTCCGCCACTTCTTCGTGCCCCGCGTCGAGAGAGGAGAGCCACTTGCCGGAGGGATAGCTTGGGTCTCCAGGATCGGCAAGAAATAAGCCTATCTGGAAGGAGAGTTCCGCAACAAGTGGGAGGAGTGGAGAGCCAATTGGTGTTGGGTCAGAGGAGAACCCGCAGCCGTTCATCGCTGCGGCGCCAAACCCCAATAGTGCGCGTAGAGATTGGAGTAACTTGGCGCCGGAGGATGCTAGGTTGAAGATAGCTGTGACCCGGATTTTGCGCCTCGGGCTTGCCGGACTAATCAGTAAGCGCAGCTTGGCGCAGATTTCCTTCGACGCCGTGACGCTTCCCTTGCAGGAGAGGAGGAGGCCTGCTTGGGAGTTCCAAAATGCGGCGGACATCATGAAGTTGCGCCTGGCTCGAACTGGAATTTCATCGTCTTGGAGCTGGATGCGATGCTGCTAGAGCTGTTCAAGAACGACCCGATCACCTCGAGTGGTTTAGGTTGCCGAGGGGTCGTCCCATTGTGTAACAACTTCGGCGCCGACCGCATCCACGCCATGATGCCGTTGTGCGATTCCCATGGGATCGTTCAACCTGGCAGGAGCCCTCGACGAGGTCGTGGCAGCAGTTCTTCGACGACTTGGAAGAAGTGCCGATCCGCCCGACGAGCGAGAAAGGCTCACTCGCGACACCACCGGCGAGGAGATGGCGTATTGCCACCAGTGGAGGAAGCGGCGTGACCGCCGCTGGAGCCTTCGGGTACACCATGGAAGAGGCGACTGCGAAGGCGTCAAGCCTTGCCGAGCGAAGGAGATCGCGGCGAGGACGAGCTTGTCGAGCCCGAGGCGGGTCGAGTGGACCCACCGAGGGCGCTTCTTCTCCACCACCCGGCGACTTGCCGCTGAGCCCGAGCTCCGCCGAAGAGGCGTCTCCGCAAGGTTTGGAGACGAGTCGGGCGGCATCGCCCACAGCAGTGCCGCGGACGCGCTCCGCATGACAAGCGATGTTGCCGCTGGAGCGCCTCACACTTCTGCGACAACCGGGCGGGATCTTCCCAGCCACCGCCGACGCCTCCGCTAAGCGCCCAAGAGAGCCCACTCTTCGCCTCGTCAGACCGGGAGGCGAGCCGGAGTTTGACTTCTGCGCGCTCAGCTCCGAGGAGGAAGATGAAGATTAAGCTTTTGAGATTGTGCTTGTATTTCTTCAATTTTATTGCTTCATCTTGAATCTAATTTGCTTCGTTCTGAACTCTTTACTTTTCAGGACGCTAGCCCAGAGAGCATCGAAGAGGGCCAAGATCCCGACGGTCGTCGTTGAGGACGATCCACCCGTGGCAACAGAGGAGGCGTCTGAGACCCCCTTGCCGGACCCGGCAACCCTTCCTCAGAACAGCCCCCAGCACAGCCCCCAAAGTAAGTGTGCGGTTTTCTCCTTACTGTTAGGTGTGCAGGGGTGCTCCTTCTTCGTTGATACCTGATCGTTTGCCTGTGTAGGAGCAGAGCAGCCTCACCGGGAGGGGCCCGGAAGCCGCCCGAAATCCTGTCTGCTGCCACTACGCCGCCAAGGGAGGATTCTCCGGCAAGGGAGCGCCCTCCGACAAGGGAGGCCACTCCGGCAAGGGAGGCTACCCCGGCACGGGACAGCGCCAGTGACCCTCCAGTGGCCGAGGCCGTGGCTGCGGATCCCGTTGCACGTAATTTCCTTACACGAAAATCTCCCTTGGGCTTGTTCTTTTTTGTTTCTCTTTTTGAACATTTGCTTGACTGCTCTTTCTTCGTCTAACGCAGAGCCGATGGAGGTCGAGGCTGCCGGCGAGGAGGAAGCGCGCGGCAACACCGACAAGGCCGCCGTCGTGGAAGAAGAGGTCGTTGCTGTGGAAGAAGAGGCCGTCGCCGACGAGTCTGTTGGCGAGAAGGCCACCGAGGCTGCCGACGCAGAAGCCGGGCGAGGGTCGGGCGATCAGACCGACGCACTTCGAGGCCGCAGGAGCGCCAGCGCCACACCGACAGCCGACTTCCCCGCTGGCCAGCAGCTGCCAGCTCGAGGAGCCCTCAGCCCGGCGCCACCTGAAGGCCGGCGAGGGTGTCTTCATCAAACTCCACAGGAGCCGAAGCTCAGGCGCCCGATCGAAGGAGAGACCTTCGACGGCGAGCTACTTCGCCATTGGCTGACATCGGTGGACGCGCGCCAAGCAGCAGCGTGGCGAAGTCCGAGGAGGAGCAGCTGCTGAAGAAGCTGCTGTCGCTCTACCGCGCCCGGCAAGCCAAGTTGGAGTCCCGGGAAGCACTTGTTTGAGGGCAGGAGCGGACATGGAGAAGCGCGCAGAAGAGCTCCGGAGCGCCAACCAAGAAACTCTCCGCGACGAAAGCGAAGCTGGGCAACTTGCAGAAGAGCGCACGGACTTCATCCTTGAGAAGGCCGCAATCGAGGAGGAGGCGGCTGGCTGCCGAGAAGCTCTCCGCCGCAGAAAGCGAGTTGGGCGCATCGGAAGGTCAACCTGGACAGCCACGAAGAAGACCTTGCCGCCATGAGGAGTCACTGGCGGGCGCTTAAGGAAGCGGGCGAAGGATGCTGCAGCCGCCGAGGCCGCCAAGGAAGAGTTGAAGGCGAAGGTGGCATGCCTGGAGGCCAGCCTCAAGAAGAGTGGCGAGGAGCTTGCCGCGCTCAAGAACGAACGCGAGAAGGACGCCTACACTCTTGGCGCAGCTGCAGGGCCGTCTCACCGATAGGGGCAAGGAGCTCGGCGCCGCCAAAGATTCCAAGGCGGATCTTGAGCTGACTGACCACTCGACGCAGACGTTGGACGGCGCCAGAGAGCGGGAAGTGGGCCTGTTGGAGACGATCAAGGCCAAGGAGGAGCTGCTAGCGAATGTTGTCTCCACCAGAGCGCCTTGAGGGAGAGTGTGGAGCATCGATCAAGGTCTTGTGGACACCGCTGGCCGACATCCACAACGAGTGATGGAGCTAGGGATGGCGGACCTTGCATACTCCTCCGACGAGCATCTCCAACCCGGCGCCAAACTCAGTTTATTCTTCAAAGGCGTGGTGGCGGGCCTCCAGCGACTTCGGAAGAGGTCCCAAAGCGGTGGCCGAGGAATCACGCCAGATCTGTGCAGGAGCCCCGAGAAGGTGTTGATAAAGGTGGCCTTCCGCAATCCGGGCCTCAACCTTAATGGCGTCCTCAGATCCTTGCCGCCCGGATGCCAACGTGGAGGAGCTTCAAAGCCCTTGTCGCACTCCATTGTGGACAAGGTGAACAAGATCAAGCGGATTGATGGCGACCGCGTGGACTAGGCCGCCAATTTTATCTTTCCCTTGTCGCTGCTGATCATGTTTAGAACACTTTGTTAGATCGGCGACAAGTTATTTTGTAATATACTCTGTCTTAGGCGATCATTGCAATGTTATTTCCTCTACTTGATTCCTTCCTTTGTACGTTTCTACCCTACGCATTTGGGGGACCTGTCGGTGCGGGCACCTTTGTCATGAAGCTGGCCGAAAAGTGCGGAACGTCGAGCACCGGGCAAGGTGCCGCCTCCGACAGCAAGCAACCTTGTCGCGACTAGCCGCAGCTCACTTAAGTTGTTGAGCGGACTCGAAACAAAGTAAGGCGCGACTAGCCTCTTGAGTTGGTTCCTCTGCACATGTGTTTTCCATACAAAGTACTTCTCGTTCGAGGAAGATAACTTAAAAATAAAAATTGATTGCTCAAACTTTGGCAACTTAGCTTTTCTGTCTCTTGCTTCCCGATAAGGCGAAACTTCCTCGAGCGGTGCCTGGTCCATAGTATTATCTTCTCCTTCCTCCCTGGTTAACTTGTGCGCGAGGGAGCCTTCCTTTCCTTGAGAAAAGAGAAAGAAGAGAAAATAAAGTTATGGAGCCCAGCGGCTCGATTTTGCTTACCGGGTGTGGTTGCTGCACAAAGTGTTAGCCAAAACATGCAATAAAATGATGAAAGCATGAATTTGACAAGCTGTGCGCAACACATGAGCTTCACTGATGCACGGGGTCTGCGCTCGGCTTTGTACAAAGGATTACATGCAACAACGGCAAGACTTGTACAAAAGGTGGTTGCCGGAACAGTTCCGCAACCGCGCCTCTTTGGGTAAAACTTACGAAAGATGCTCAATGTTCCGAGAGTTGCTCACCGGGATGCCATCTTCGGTCTCAAAGGCGACAGCGCCGGAGCCTAGTGACTCGTTTCACCCGATAAGGGCCTTCCCACTTTGGCGTCAACTTGTTTGAATTCTTGGCGGACTGAACGCTACCGAAGAACAAGGCCGCCTTCCTCGAGACTTCTCGCACTAACTGCGGCTATGGTAGCGACGCTAAAGCTTCTTGAAGCAGCGGCTCGAGACAATGCCTGAAGACGATCCTCCTCAAGGAGCAGCGCGTCATCTTGTCGCATGTTGCTCTTGCTCAAGCTTCATCGTAAGCGAGCACTCGAGGCGATCCGTATACGAAGTTCCGTGGGGAGAACTGCCTCCGCTCCATAGACTAGAGCAAAAGGTGTGCGGCCGGTGGCTCGATTTGGCGTCGTCACGATCGACCAAAGAACCATCGGCAGCTCCTCGATCCAGTTTCTTCCGCACTTGTGCAGCTGTCGAAATTTCTGGTCTTGAGCTCGCGCAGCACTTCAGCATTTGCCCTTCGCTGACCGCTGCTTCTCGGGTGAGCAGCGAAAAAGCAGACCTTGGCGCCAAGATCTTGGACGATCTTGCATGAAGGTGCGACTCAGTAAATTGTGTGCCGTTGTCGGTGATGATCCCGTTAGGGATTCAAACGCGCAGACAATCGACCTGAAGAACTTGACTGATTTGTCTTGTCACCTTCCTCATCGCTTCCACTTCCGGCCACTTTGTGAACTTGTCGATGGCGACGCATAAGTACTTCAAAGCCCCGACAGCTTCGGGAAAGGGCCGAGATGTCGAGCCCCTGCACCAAAAAGGGCGGGATAAAGGGATCGCCCGGAGAGCTTGAGCTGGCTGGTGTATCTGTTGGAATGGAACTGCACGCTTCACACTTGGTTACTTGTGCAGTTGCATCTGGAGGCTGTCGGCAGAAGAAACCTTGCCGGAAAGCTTTGCGGCAAGTGCTCTTGGCGCCAATGTGGTGACCACATATGCCTCAGGTATCTCTGCCAATGCCTTACATCCATATTCCCTAGGAATACACTTCAATTTCACACCGTTGAGTCTTCTTCTCGCATGCGGTATCTGTCGACAAACCGGTACATACTTGACCGCCGGGCTACTCTTTCCGCTTCTTCTTGTTCTTGAGAAGTTCTCTGTCTGAAGGAAAGGACAATCGGTTGCGCCCATGCCGGAGCTGCGGCTCGACAACAAGGACTAAAGGCACATATCGCTGCGGGAACATCAGCTTCTACGGCAAGAACTCGCGGCTCGCCGGAGCTTGATGCTCCCGGCAAGCTTGCCGGAGCAAGACTTGTCGAAGCGTCTGCTTCAACGAAACAAACCACAGGGCTTGTTTGAGCAGATCGCCCCTAAGCCTGTTGGTGTTGATCTTGGGGACCTTCGCAACGACGGCTTCGGAAGCTCCGCCGGAAAGTAGTCACCAGAGATCAACTTCCTCTTCTTGCTCTGTCCGATTGACGGTGTTACGGTTGGTTGAGTCAGTTGAGCACGAAAATCCCTGGTTCCACAGGCAACTTAAGTGCAGCGCACTTTGACAGGCCGTCAGCAATATCATTCTGAGCTCTTGGAACATGTTCCATTTGCAGGCCTTCAAAGTGCTCTTCTAGCTTCCTTACTTCATCAACGTATGCTTCCATTAACGGACTCTGATAATCTTTGTTCACTTGGCGGACGACAAGCTGCGAGTCACCTCTGACAATAAGCTTTTTGATCCCAAGGTCCATCATGATCTCCGAGAACGGCAAGCAAACCTTCATACTCTGCGGTATTGTTTGTGGCTTGCTCCTTGGGAAAGTGCATCCGGACTACGACTTGAGGTGCTCTCCGGTGGGTGCGATAAGCAGCACGCCGGCACTGGCGCCTTGCAGCGAGAAGGCACCATCAAAGTACATTAGCCACTCTTCGCTTGCTTCCTTGACGGCAATGCTCGTCTCCGGAATCTCTTCATCTGGCGTTGGCGTCCATTCTGCTATGAATTCTGCCAATGCTCTGCTTTGGATAGTTGAAGTGCTTTCGAACTTGAGACCAAAGCTTGACAGTTCCAGTGCCCACTCGACAATCCTGCATGTTGCCTCTGGATTCTGCAGTATCCTCTTGAGCGGAAAGCGAGTGACAAGCTGTGATCTCATGTGCTTGGAAGTAATGGCGCAGCTTTCTCGAGAGCCATGAGGAGGCCGAAAAGCAATTTACGCACACCAGAGTACCTTGACCTAGCCCCCGCAGGAGGGAATCGACAGTAAACCGGGCGCTGCACCATCCTTTTCGCATCTGGTCATGCGTCTGCGGATTCGTCCTTGTCGGGACCAGAGCTTGTCGGTGAAGCCCCAGCTTGTCGCTGGATGTGCTTGCCGTGGTTCTTTGGCTCGTCATCCGCCTCCCTCTCCAAGAACTAACGCAGCACTAATCACTTGATTGGTTGTCGCTATATATAGCAACAACTTCTCTTGTGGTTTAGGTGCGACAAGTGTTGGAGTGGAGGACAGGTATCTCTTTAAGTCCTGCAGCCGCAGCCTCCACTTCGAGTCCATTTCATTGGACCTGCCTTTTCAAAATCTTGAAAACGGCAGGCGCGCTCAGCAGAACCTAGAAATAAACCTCGCTGAGAGCAGCTACGCGAACCGCAAGTCTTCGTACATCCTTGGCGCTTTGGTGCTTCAATCTGCTCAATGGCCTTGATCTTGCTCGGGATTGGCTTCAATCCCTCGCTGAGACACTGAAGAACCCGAGAAGCTTGCGGAAGGGACTCCAAACACGCACTTCTCGGGGTTGAGCTTGAGGTTGATCTTGCGTAGATTTGCAAAGGTCTCGCCCAAATCTTGAACCAGGAGTTGCTTTGTCCTTGCTTTTGACCACTATGTCATCCATGTAGGCTTCTAAATTTCTGTGCATATGCGGCACAAAAGCGTCAAGGAATACACTTGCAAATGTTGATCCGTGACATTCTTCAAACCGAAAGGCATCCGTATGCGAAGCGATATGTGCCACATGGTGTAATGAATGCAGTCTTCTCCTCATCTTCTTCAGCCATGAAGATCTGATGGTATCCTCGAGTATGCATCAAGAAACGAAAGCAAATCACATCCAGCCGTGGAGTCAACAATCTGGTCGATGCACGGTAAGGGAAATGGATCTTTGGGACAAGCTTTATTAACATCCGTGAAGTCAATACAAAATCTCCATTTTCCATTTGCTTTATACGACTACTGAGGATTATTGGCCAACCACGTAGGGATGGAGCACTCCTCTGACAAGGCCTGCTGCTTCCAGTTTCTTGATCTCTTCTGCTATGAATTCTTGGCGCTCCACTGCTTGTTTCCTGACTTTTTGCTTGACGGGCCGCGCATGAGGACAAACGGCCAGGCGGTGCTCAAGAGATGGAAGAGGTGGTCAACTAGAGGTAGGAGACACACCTTTTATAGTTGTGGAAAAGATCCAACCATTATCCTCAAGTTCAGCCCGCGACAAGCGGTACTACCGCTCCAGAAGCGCGGTACTACCCTTGTGACCACGCAGCAGTACCGTGGAGGACCACGCATTACCGCTGCAGCAGCAGAGGCCGGACTAGCCTGACCGAGCGCAGTACTACCGTCGCGTGGTACTATCATTTCCCTTGCGGTACTACCAAGAAGGCTGGTGAGCCATAGTTTACGAAGAGCACGGATGAAATAAATTACATTCGTGTTTACTCAACAAAACGTAAAACAAGGTAAAAACCCGACGCGGTACTACCGCAAGACCAGGTGCGGCATTATCGTTGAGGCGCGGATGTAAAAATTACATCCGCTCCTACTGGCAAGGTGCAACGGCATAGGTATGAGGGCCACGGTACTACGGCTCCAGGAGAGCGGTACTACCATGGCCTCCCGCGGTACTACTGCGCATGACGGGCGTTACTACCGTGTGGGCGCGGATGTAAAAAATTACATCCGCTCCTACTACCGTACCGGAGCAGCACTAGGCCTGGGAATTGCGGTACTAAGGGTCCAGGGGAGCGGTACTACCATGACCCCCAGCAGTACTACAGCAGGTGCTTGTGGTACTACCGCTCCCTAGAGCAGTACTACCGCAAGTACAGCAGTAGCCGTCGGATTGTGCACAACTATGATAACGGAAAGACGCTCCAAAGTGCAAGGAAAGGTAGGACAAGTGTACGTGTTGATTCCACCCACACCTTTCTGACGCGGACCCCCTCTTAATAGTACGGCTCTCCTACGACTCAAATCCACCAAAGAGAAACGTAGAACAATACCGTCTTCAATAGTCTCCGAGGGGCACCGAATCGTCTCGTGCCTAGTGATGAAGCATCTGAGAAACTCAAGGCACACGATTAGTCCACAAAAGCATCGTCATCAATCACCAAAACACCTAAGGGATAAAAATGCCCTTACAGAGGCAGAGCAATCGACCCCGAGGGGCAATCAGTTGACAGCGGAACGGCGAAGGTGACGTTGGTTCGAGCCGGATCTGTCGTGCGCTCGACCACCGTTCCAGGTGTCACAGTCGACTGAGGAACCTGGACCTCAGGCGCCTTCCCGCCCAGCTCCCTGTCCTTCCTCCTCCTCCCTCTCAGCGGCACCTCTTCGTCGTCGTCCGGAAGCACAACAACATCTCGTGGATCTACAAAGAACAGAGAAAGCCATAAGAATAACTGACAAATCGATCAGTCGACCAAACGAATTCGAATCGACCTGGCTTACTGGCTGTGGAGGTGACGGTGTCGTTAGCTTCCTCGTCGGCTGGAGTCTGGTCGATATCCATGTCGGTCGCAGCTGAGGTCGGGCTACAAAAATTCATCGTCCACTCAGTCAGAACAAGAAAGCCAGTCATAACAGAAAAATTGATCGCGACAAAATATATGAGAAGAGCGTTTACCCAGAAGCAACATGAACATCCATCTTAATCTTAGGCAAGGTCTTCCGAGCCTTCGAAGGGTTAGCTTTGGGCTGCTTGGTGACCTTCTCAGTCAGATCCGGTGTCGGGGACCGAGCGCGCTTGTGAGATGGAGCACTTGACGCCACGGCCTTGCCGCGCCTGTTTGCGGGGTCATGCTTCTACTTGGATCGACGTTCGGATTGAGGCGGTGAGTCGGCTACCTCCTCGTCTTCTGACTCGTCACTCTCATCTTCATCATCATCAGCTGGGGACTCCCACTCGCCGCTCTCCTCAGCACTGTCCTCGCCCTCTTGGTCTTGCTCCAGAGCTTGTTCACCATTGGGCATCAAATACATCTCCGTATAGATCTACAAAGCAAGAAACCAATCCTAAGTCAGTCGAAACAACAATCAGTCAGAAAATGCATTCAAAAACTCAGTCATGATGACCAGACCTTCTCTGGCAGGTTGCTTTCACTGAAAGGGTCGACTCACCTAGCACCCTTGGGGTTGTCCTTGTTCCCGGTGATACCCATCAACCACTCGGCTATGGTTTTGGCCTCCACCTCCTCCGGATGAACCCGAGCAGTGTCACCTGCCCCGGAGTACATCCACATGGGATGGTCACGAGTTTGGAGAGGCTGGATCCGCCTACTGAGAAACACTTCGAGCAAATCCATACCAGTGACTGCCTGGTTGATCAGCTGTACTACTCACTCAACTAACATGCCTGTCTCCGCCTTCTCCGCGGCAGTCACTTTCAAGGAAGATGGAGTTTGAACACGGTCGAAAGAAAAAGGAGGAAGCCCAGTCAACTGGCCTGGGGTAGAACCAGGTCGACTGCCAGCCCCTGACCGACTCAGGAAGGGTCATCGGAGGGAAAGAGCTCCTCTTCCTCTTCTGAATGACTAAGCCCCCACACATCTGGATGACATGGGTTTTCTCATCCTTCGAGTTTGCTTTTTTCACAGTTTGGGATCGAATGGTAAATATGTGCTTGAAAAGGCCCCAGTGCGGTCGGCACCCCAGGAAATTCTCACACATGGAGACGAACGCAGCAAGATATGTGATAGTGTTGGGAGTGAAATGGTGGAGTTGGGCCCCAAAGAAATTCAGGAATCCACGAAAGAAGGGATGCGGGGGAAGATAAAAACCACGGTCGACGTGGGTGGCGAGCAGGACGCACTCACCCGGCCACGGTTGTGGCTCCGTTGCCCCCCTCGGCAGGCACGCGGACTTATGGACGATCAGCCCTAGCTCAGCCATATCGTCCAAGTCCTCCTGACGGAGTGAGGATCGGATCCAATCTCCCTGGATCCAACCCGACGGCAACCCCGAGCGCGACGAAGACCCCCGATTCACCTTCTTGCTCTTCGCCGCCCCCGTCTCTTTCTTCACACGCTCCAGCGCCGCCGTTTTTTCCTTCCCCATGGCGGCGGAGCGACGGCGTCAAGAGTGGATGGTCTGGGCAGAGCGGAGTCACGAGAGGAGGAAGAAGGGAATGAGAACGAATAGTGCAAATGCCTCGGTCTCGCCGCTTTTAAGAGCCTACTCCCGAGTGGCTGACTCGTGGGCCCGAGCGTTCCTGTCAAATCTCCCCAACAGCTGCACACGTGATACGTGGCGAAAAAGGTGGCGCAGTAATCGAAAGGTCCTATTTATCTACTCCACTTATCGGGCGGACGCTCACTTAGCGGCGCTCCTACTAAAATTTCGAATCCCAGGAAATCCGGGATCCTCTGCAACCGATCACACCAAAGATTTCGTGTCAGAGATTTCATTCGACGGATGTGGTGCTATAAACCAGTCGGTAATTTCTGAGTCAATCAAGGCGACTGAAACGAAGCTGAAGTTCCGTCAATTGGCCTCTTCTTGGAGATATAGGCGAGACAACCAAAAGTAAAAGCAAGGGCAACTCCGTCCTTCTTTTTCACTCAATCCTCGATCCATTCGGGGGCTATTGATGTAGACATAAACCTAGGGTAGGGTAATAGGCCTGACCTGTACATCCTACCTAAGGTCTTAGTCCTAAGAACAAAGAAGTTCAAGTATCAGAAGAAGGGATCCAACAAAGGCGTCGAGTGAAGTCCACTCGACCTACCATCCACTCGGTGATCTCACTTTATCTATGTCACTCGACCATCAAACCACTCGACGATAAGAAGACCTAAAGCCGCTCTGCGTAGCAATGGTCGGGCATTTACTTAGATATTTAATGACCATTTACAGCATTTCAATACAGGCGTTACCTGTAACGCCACCTTTTTATGTACATTTAACCCTGTGTAACGGAGGGGAGCTGGGGTCCTGGCGCACTCTATATAGGCCACCCCCTCCTCTGGGACAAGGGTTCGCACCCCCTGTAACTCACACGCGTATAATCCAATCGACCGCCTCCGGGCTCCGAGACGTAGGGTTGTTACTTCGTCCGAGAAGGGCCTGAACTTGTAAAACCAGCGTGTACAACTCCTCCATAGCTAGGATCTTGCCTCTACATTCCTACCCCCTACTCTACTGTCAGACTCCGAACCACGACAGTTGGCGCCCACCGTGGGGCAGGTGTCTTAGCGACTTGTTGGAGAAGTTGCGATTTTCCCGATCCCCTTCATCATGGTTTCAGGCGGAGGTTTGGCTGAGGGCCGCGAGATCCGTCTCGGCGCGCTCGTTTTCATCGCCGACGACTCCACTTGGCTTCAGGAGGCTCCAATCGACGTCGATGCACTCCCCGTCCACGGGGCAATGCACTTTTGCGTGTGCGTCCGCGGCGTCCTCCTGAGGCAGTTGTCGACCCAGTATCGGTCGGCACCTGTGGCGTCCACCCTCCCCATCGCCCGCCGGTGCAAGTGCTCCGGTCGGTCAAGGCTTCAGCGATGGGTGAGACACGTTGTGGCTCGCCAAATGGCCACCCCTCAGGTCGCGGCGATTGAGCCCGACGAATCTCTCTACGGCATCCGAGTGCGATGCGTATAATCCAATCGACTGCCTCCGGGCTCTGAGACGTAGGGTCGTTACTTCTTCCGAGAAGGGCCTAACTCGTAAAACCAGCATGTACAACTCCTCCATAGCTAGGATCTTGCCTCTACATTCCTACCCCCCTACTCTACTGTCAGACTCCGAACCACGACAGTGGCCAAGGATGCCGGAGCCGTAGAGCCACCAGAGAGTGCGCTGGCGGTGCAGCGGACGCAGTCCGCCGTCTTCCCCCCTCGACGGTCGACGTGTTCAAGCTTCGGGACTCCTTCAGGCCCCTGTGGGGAGTGAAGACGGGGATTGAGGGCATCTGCCGCCAGCGTCATCCCCGCCGACTGCGCCGAGGCTGCCCCAAATCGGTACCCCTTTTTCGTTGATTATTTTTCCTGCGGGCTCTGTCCTCCCTTCTCCGATTTCTTCAGCGACGTCATGCATACCTTTGGCTTCCGCCTCCTAGATTTTACTCCAAACACGGTGGCATGCATGGCTCTTTTCAAGCATCTCTGCAAAGGCTCCGCTGGGGTGCACCCC
The DNA here is from genome assembly GCA_021605145.1 of Aegilops bicornis. Classification (NCBI taxonomy): domain Eukaryota; kingdom Viridiplantae; phylum Streptophyta; class Magnoliopsida; order Poales; family Poaceae; genus Aegilops; species Aegilops bicornis. The sequence goes on along the minus strand of CM038672.1, from coordinate 83,027,882 downwards.
AACATGGAGCTTTTCCACCATTACTTCTCCCCTCGGATCCAACCAGGGGGCGCCATCTCCGGTTGCATCTCCTGGATCTCAAGATCCAAGGCAGCATACCCAGAGGGCGCCATGAAGGAGAGGTGGGAAGAATGGCGGGGTCGATGGTGCTGGATCAAGGAGAAGGACCCGCCGGTGTTCTGCGAGGTTCGCCGAGCGCCGCCGGTCCGCCGGAATGATTGGAGCGACGTCGATGCTGATGACGAGAAGCTCACGGTTGCCACCACCAGGATCCTCCGGCTCACCGAGGCCGGCCTCACTCTTGAGATGATCGGGGCAGACTTCATCCGTCGCCGGATCGCTCCGCTGGATAACAAGGGGAGGCCAGCCTGGCTCTTCACGAACCCTGCCAACATTATGCGGCTTCGCCCCGGCCTCGACCACAACTTGAAAGTGATGGGGCACACCCATTTCTTCCAGCGGCTCTTCCAGCTTGACATGGGCCGCGACGGCGAGGTCGAGCAGACCAGCAAGGTCGCGAGGGCCGCCGCAAAGGCCGACAAGGTCCTCAAGGGGCCTCTGTTCAAGCTGCCGACAGGAGTGGTCCCGTTGTGCAATAACTCGCGCTGGTCCAAAATCATTGCCATGATGCCGGACTGCAACGCGCATGGCCCCGACCCAAGCTGGAAGGAGCCGGAGGATGCTGAGGTGCAGGAGTTCTTCGACACCCTGCACGATGGTTACGTCAATGCCGACGCCGAGCGGCTGCTTGTCCAGGACACCACCTAGGTGGAGCTGGACTACATCGCCATCAGGGCGAGGGAGGCACAGCTTGCCGAGGAGGCCGGTAGTGCCGGTGGTGTGGAGGACAAGGCCGTGACGGCTGCGGAGGAGGAGGAGCTCACCCGGTGGGCGGCGACCGCCGGGGGAGCCAGCAGCGCCGGCACCGAGGCTCCTCTGGTTGAAGATGTGACCGGCGAGTCGTCGGAGGAGGAGGTCGAAACCGCAGGCCCTACACCGGCTATGGGGAGAGGGAGAGTCTTGCGGCGGGCCAGTTTCGGCGAGCCGGTCCGGCCCGGCAGGGCTGCGCAGCCGCAGCTGACCTTGGAGGGGTCCCGGCGCCATACGAGGGCCGCAGCGGCGAAGAAGCCGGGCCAAGGTCATGTGAAGTAGAAGACAGCCGCCCCTTCTTCATCTAAGCGTGCCCAAACACCGCCTCCTTCCCCTCCTCCGGCGGATGTTGACACGAAGGTCACCTTCGATTATGGATCCCTCAGCCCGAGGAGGATGAGGAAGACGACAGAGAAGGAGGCGGACGACAAGTGAGCATCTCGTTCCTTTTTGTTATCTCTGTCTCCTCACTCTGTGTTGCTTGTCTTGACTTGTCGTAACCCTTAGAGGGACGTGGAGACGCTGGCCCAGAGAGTGAAGAGGGCCAAGGTCTCGGCGGCTGGCCAGCCCCCGGCTGGTACTTCGAGGGCGCCATTGGTGGTGTTGAGCAGCCTGGACAGCAGCCCCCGGCATAGCCCCCAGGGTAAGTTCGTCACTCTTCCCCCGTCGACACGTGCCAGGGGCATGACACTTTGGCGCTGACCTTGCTGGGTATGCAGGAGGAGAGCAGTGGCAGGAGGAGCCACAGAGGGCTACTCCCTACACGCCGCCCCCATCGACCAGTACCGAGCCCATGCACATGGAGGAGGAGGAACACTTGAGCGCCGGCGGCTTTGCCTCGACGCCAAATGTTGGCGGGGAGGGGACTTCTGTTTCCCAACCCAGTACCGGCACTGGTAAGCCGTTCGCCGATTGTCCTTGTTCCTTTTTCTTTCTGGCCCTTGATCTTGGCCTTGCCTCACCCCCTTCTTTGGTGTTTAGATCCCTCCTTGGTGAACCCAGATGACGTGGACGCCGTCATCTTGGACGTCGCCAAGGCCGTCGAGGCGGACGCCGAGTAGATCGCCGCGAAGGAGGCCGCCAAGGGTGCTGCTGAGGACGCCGCCAAGGGGCCCGCCGGGGAGGCCGGCAAGGCCACCGCTGAGGAGACCGACAAGGGGCCTGCTGGGGAGGCCGGCGGGGCCGCTGCCAAGGAGGAGGAGGAGGAGGCCGGCGACCAGCCTTCCTCCTCCGCCGCTTCCGGCTGCGGAAAGTACCTGAGGGTGAGTGACGACTTGTTCGTCCACCTTCCAGGCGCGTCAAGCACCAAGACACCCGTTGAGGGAGAGGTGTTCGACGATGAGGTGCTTGCCGCTGCCGGGCTTGAAGTCATCGACGAGCCGATCATTGGCGGCGACGGTTCGCAGGAGGTGCGGCTCCTCCATGCCATGGGCGCCAGCTTCCGGAAGCTCCAGGCGCTCCACCGCGCCCGTCTGGACAAAGTTAAGTCCAGGACGGCGGTGGTGGAGAAGGCGGAGGAAGACCTTCAGGAGCGCGTCGCCGAGACGCAGAACTGGTTCTGCGAGGCCCACGAGGAGCTCAAGGCTGCCCAAGGTGAGCTGGTCAGGCGTGACGTGGAGCTCACCATGAAGCTCGCCGACGTCGAGAAGGCTCAAGAGACGGCGAGGAACTTGGCCGTGGCCGCCAAAGCCGCCCGGACCCAGCACGAGGCCGCGATGAACTCCCAGGAGGAGGACCTCGCCGCACGTGAGAAGAAGCTTGCCGCCATCCTTCGCAGCAAGGATGCAGATGTGGAGAAGCTTGTCTTGCAATGGACCCGGTGAAATTTGGAGCAGAGGCACAAAGAGGCACTCAATGCCCAGGCCCAAGTCTACGCCGGCAAGGTGGAGGAGCTGGAGGCGGAGCGCGACGGGCTGAAGGAGCAGGCCCTGAAGCTGTCCCAGGAGAAGGACACGCTCAACAGTGCCCTGAGAGAGGCACATGGCATGGTCGTCAGCAAGGCCGGGGAACTCTCCGAGGCCAACAACTCCATCAAATACCTCAAGCTAAAGCTGGAGAGTCTCGAGAAGGTGTTGTCGGAGGCCAAAGCCCGGGAGGGGGGGCCTGGCCGAGGAGCTGGAGGTCGAGAAGCTGTTGCGGAAGAATGAGGGACTCAACTTCGCGGATCACGTGGAGGGCGAGTACCGTTGGCTCGATCGCCTCGCCACCGTCGCTAACCAAGCTGCCGCGCAGTTGGCCATCATGGGGATGCCAGACGTGAAGTACGTCCCGGAGCAGAGCGTGAGCGCCAATTGCAGCCTGACAATGTTCTTTGAGAAGGTCGTCGACGCTCTAGAGCGGCTCCACGCCAAACGGACGGCCTCGCTAGCCGAGGAGTCCCGGAGGCTTTGCCAGGGTGCCATGACCAAGGTTCTCACCAAGGTGGCGTACTGGTACCCCGACCTCGACTTCGACGCCGCGCTAGAGAGCTTGCCGGAGGGTACTGACCTCGAGCCGCTCAGGGAGCGCATCAAGCCCATCATCAGCCGGGATTAGGCATCCCGTTCTTTATTGCCGCTGCAGGTTCACAACCAAGACAATCGCTATCTCTAGTTAGAACCGCAGCAACAATTTGATGTAATATAACTCTCGAGTACTTTCAGTATCATGCATGTTATTTTCCTGTTCGGTTTTCCTTTATATGTCAACCCTACGTTACTGGGTATGCTCACCGGCGCGTAAACCCAAGGCAGCGTCTTGGGAACGGATCCCCATTGGCCTGCCGGGTGTGCCTGCTGCCAGGCGAACCACCTTGTCGCCCCTAGCGCGGCTGCCCAAACTGTCGAGCTTGACTCGAGTCAGAGTTGGCAGCGTTGCTAGGTACGGTAGTGTCGGATTTCGGGTTCCGGCAGACCCTCTAGGTTCGAACTCTGGGGTGCACGCGGAGATCTCACCTCCTACCTACCTACACCTCATCGCCTCGCAAGGATCTAAACTACACAAAGAGCAACACAAGGGACAAAAGGTTTATACTGGTTCGGGCCACCATTGTAGTGTAATACCCTACTCCAGTGTGTGGTGTGGTGGATTGCCTCAGGGGCTGATGATGAGCGATACAAGGAAGAACAGCCTCATGAGGGTCTCGTTCTTGGCAGTCTGATGAACTGCTAGGGGAGTTCGCTCTCTCTCTCTCTCTCTCTCTCTCTCTAGATTGCTTGATCTCTAGCTCTGTCCTGGATTCGGATCCCTCTACCCTATGGGTGGCTAGTCCTATTTATAGGCAAAGGTCCTGGGCCTCTTCCCAAATATTGAGCGGGAAGGGCGCCAACAATTGGCCATTTTGAAGGGAACATCTAGTACACTTATCCCGACTAAAGTTGGTCCTCGCCGCCAAAGGCTCTAACAATAATGACGCCGGCTTGGGCTCCACGATGACCTCCTTCCTGCCGTTGTGTTGGTCTTGGTCTTGTTGCAATCAAATGGTTGCCTTTGCTTGATACTCTCGCTCAGCTTGCCTCCTTTGCACCAAAAGAGGAAATGAGGACATCAAGGGCTGGGCGCCGCCTGGGCGCCCTTGGTCGTAATGGCTTGCGTCATGGGCACCTCGTGAGGTACCCCGCTTGATCTCTCCGCCTCCTCGCGAGCCAGCTGATGAGGCCGTGGCTCGAGGAGGCTTCTGCCGTCCACCCGCGAGGCTTGGCCCCTCGCGAGGTCTTGAGCTTGTGCCGATGAAGATGGGCGTCTTGGGCCACCCCTTGAGCCACGCCTTGAGCCGCAGGCAGCAAGTGCAGGTACCCCCATTCCCAGAACACCGACAGTAGCCCCCGGGCCCAAGGCGCACCTGGACTTGGCTTAGCGGAGAAGCGAAGGGGCAAGTGCGAAGCGCCGCGGGCCCTAACAGCCTGCGGCCTCGGGCGCCGCGTGGAGATTGATTGGACGTGGGCGGCCCTGTTCCCCCACGCCTCCTTATTTTGCGCCCAGCTTGGCGGACCCGTGGTTGCACACAGTCATCCCTCTTCTCGCCGCTCGAGCGTCTCCTGCTCTTCTTCCTCTCGAGCTCCAGTCTCCGCCTAATCCGATCACGAATCCTCCCCTTTACATCGCCATGGCTCCGGCGAAGAAGGGAAAGGAAAAACATGTGCCTCCGCCCGCTTTCGCCGCCGACGGCTCCTGCTTGTCCGATCGGTCGATCATACTCAACCGAGAAGGCTTGGACAAGGTCAGCTCTGCCCTTGCCACCATCTTCAACGAAAAGGGAGGACGTCGGCCTGGCCCGCGTCTCACTTCTCCATTGATGTAATAGTCACCGAGGTCCGGTATTGCCGACGCATACGTGGTGGACTGGTTTCCCCCTTTTCCAATTTCTTCAACGCTGTGCTTTCCCATTACCAGATCCACATGATGCATTTGGGTCCCGAATTCATTACTCTTCTTGTCGTTTTTGCTTTTGTCTGCGAGGCGATGATGGGCATTCCTCCTTCAGTTGCCTTGCTGCGCCACTTCTTCTCCTTGCGCCTCAGCGACCCCACCCAATGCTCGGGGTGCGTGAGCTTCATTGCTGCACCAGAAACAGCGGCTTCAGGGATTGATTTCAGCCTTCCTCCGCCCGCGCCTGGGTTCCGCGAGCGGTGGCTGTATGTGGATGTCGGGGTGCCCAGCCCCTGCTTTCGGAGCCAACATTACCCGCTATCCCCAATTCAGGCTGGGGCCAGGAGACGCTCACGAGCCCCCGGCTCATCTTCGTCTGGCATCGCTTCGCGTACTTGAGGTCGCTTGGCGTGACGGCACCCAAGGTGGTGAAGGAGTTCCTCCTATGCCGCATTGCCCCTCTCTAGCGCCATTCCCGCTGGATGTGGGCCTTTGGCGGACGTGAAGACCGCATGAGGCTCCAGGAGGAGGACCTGACGCCTGAAGTGCTGAGGAAGGTTCTCATGGTCCTGACTGGGGACCCTTCCCCTCGCAGCATCCGGCAAGGGGGTGCCCTGCTGTACCTTTGCTCGAATAGGGGTGATTTCGTGAAGCAGATGCCCATCTTCGACGAATGGGGGTTGTGCCCCGCAGGCGTCATGGGGCCTCGTGAGAACCCAGTTGTGGTGGCTGCCCTTCCGGTTGCCCACGGCGGTCCTTCCTCGAGTGGTGGAGCAGGGAGGCAAGGGCCACCGGGGGCTGAGGGGCCTGGCCGGGATGACGACGCCAGCGGCACTCTGAGGTGGCAGCTCCTGCGGCCCGCCTGCGGCAGCTGAGGCGTTGAGCCGTGACCGCGGCTCCCATGGCAGAGGCCCCTGAGGCCCCGACTACCCTTCTTGGTGAGGCGACTGGCGGCGTGCGGCAAGACGACGCCCCTGACGCTGGCCACTTTGGTGCTTCTTCCTCGTCGGAGGCTGACCCCTGCGCCGAGCTCCTAGGCCGCTTCCGCGTGGACTTCGAGGCTCTCCGAAAGATAAAGGAGGCCTTGGGTGATGATTACCCTTGCCGCTACTGAAGCGCAGGAAGTATTTCGCCATTGATGAGTAAGCCCTCCCCTTTCTTAGTCCCTTATTTTCCTGTTGCTTCGGCTGATCCTCGCTCTGCAGGGCCCTTCCTGCCGAGCTCACGGAGATGGCTGAGGAGCCATCCCCCCAGGCCTCGCCCTCTCCACCGTCCTCAAGCGCTCCAAGCTCAAGCACTGCCCTCGTGGTGCGGCCGATTGGAGAGGTGAGCCATCCTGTGATGCATCATGATTCTGCGCCCCTCGCGACCCTCCTTCGCGAGCCTTCCCGGGGTATAGCCAGCCTGCCTTGGGCTCTTCGATTGGTCGTGGATGGCGATTAGCTGAGGTTGGCCCTGTGCTCTTCATTTGAGGATGAGCCAGCTCCGGGCCGGGCTTCTGGCGAGGCGTGCCCGGCCATCGCGAGGGAGCCAACCCCCAGCCCCTTGTCCAGAGGGGGAGTGCTGATTCGTGGCCCCCGCGCACACCTGGGGCGGAGGACGACGCGGAAGACGTGCTCGAGCGCGCCCGGGAGCGTCGCGCCTTTCGCCAAGGGTTTCTTCAGAGGGCGGCTGACACAGTGAGCCAGCTTGGTGTAGAGCTCGCGGACGAAGACGCGCGCCTCGAAGCTGAGGGCCTGCGCCTAGCTGAATAGAGGCGCAAGCTGAAGGTGGCCGTTGCCCTTGCGCGCCACTAGCGTGACCTTGCCAGTGAGATGGCCGAGGTGTTGCTGGCGGCTTCTCAGGAGGCCCATTCCCGGGCCGTCGAGGAGGCCCGGGAGGCTGACCGGCGGCATGAGGCGGCGGAGGAGCGGGCGCGGGAGCTCCAGACCTGGAGCAATTCCCTGGAGCAGCAGGTGGAGCTGCGTGAGACGGCCCTCGCGTTGATGAAGGGGGCTTCGGTCGACCAGGCGGAGCTCCAAAGATGTGAGGAGGCATTGACGTTGGAAGCTGCCGAGCGTGCACGTGACCTCGAGCAGCTGGAGACGAGAGAGCGCTTGGTGGCACAGGCGGAGGACGATGTTGCTGCATGGGAGGCCCGAGTCTTGGAAGATGTTGATCGCCGGGTGGCGACGGCCCGCTCGAACCTCGAGCGCGATTTTGAGGAGAGGCTGGAGTTGATCAGGGCCGAAGTGGAAGGCAGGACCGCCGCCCTGAGGGCCAAGCTGGATGAGGTGACGAGGCGGGCTGATGCTTCTCGAGCCGCCCTTGGCGCGGCACAGGAGGAGCTGACTTCCTCCCGCGCCGAGGTGCCTCTTCTCCGCCAACGGTGGACGCCTTGGTGAGGCGTTGCCGGTGCGGAACAAGGACGAGATACGCTAGCGGTAGATCCTGGAGGACGAGCATGGCCCTATGCTCCGCACGCTCCGGGAAAGAGCTAACACAGCCTTGGGCAACATCTGTGAGGCGGCCGTTGGGGAGCCTCACGCGGTCAACTATGCTGGTAACCTCTAGTTCTTCACTGATGTGGTGACACAGCTGGAGGCGCAGTCGGGCAGAGCCAAGAGGTTGGTGGAGGGGAGGAGTCGTGCCCTGCTCGGGCGTGCTTTTTCTCGCGTCTTCAGCCATCTTCGGAACATGGATCCCAACTTTGAATTTGATGCCGCCATCACCCCGGTACCCCAGGCCATCCGGGGCGACCTGGCGCACTGGGTGGAGGACAACGTGGATGCCCTCGTCAGGGCCTTCACTACGGACAACGACGGCGTGGTCGTGGCTGCTGATGAAGGCGGCGTGGTGAACGGCCCTGATGGGCGGCGGCGACGCTGAGGGCGATGGCGAGGCTGGCCGACGCCAGCGATTTATCTGTGGAGGTGCCCTTGAGGATGCATTGGGGATTTATCCGATTAACCGTGTTGTTCCTACTTTCTTACCTGCCTGCAGATAGAGTTCGGGCTTTGCCACGAAGATTGTAAGAGCATTTTGGGAGGGGAGCCTCGTAAAAAACTTGCGTTAGCATATTAGTAGATGTGATATCACCCGTACGCCTGCGCCAAGTGGTTGGCCTTGCGACGAGTTGGCTGGCTTGTTTACCTTTGACCCGCATGGGCCCTGAGATAGCCTGCGGAGGGCTGTGATGTCCCGAGTGCCTCTTGAACTAGCCCATTGAACTTGTAATGAGAACCTCCTGAGAGGGCGTGGTGACGGCAGTCCGGGCTGCACGCATGCTAGGCCTGGCCCGGCTCGCGAGGGGCTCATGAGGGGAGGCAGCTGAGGCAAAGTGGTAACCAGAACGCGAGAGATTGCTCGAACGAGACTAAACACCCCTTCCCCGAACACACACAAATATCAAGCTCAAATCCAACTTAAATCCAAATGGGGGAAAACGACAGCCAAGGGGAAGAGCAAGAAAAGCAGAAAAAAGCTGTGTCCGGCACCTAGTCTACTCTTGGACGTCTTCTCACCAGCGCGGAGCTAAGTGCTGCCACTGGGCATGGGAGGGAGCCCAGGCCCGAGGCCGGGCGCTCGAGCCTCCGGGCGTGTACAGCCCCACTCATTATTACGTGAGAGTGTCACGGGCGGCGAGCTTCACAGGCCTTGGGCCTTCTTCACAGCTACGGCCTTGCTTCATATCGCTGAGACGAGGGCCCCCCCTTGCGCCACACTCTAGTGCCATCGACGATGGCCGGAGACCGAGGACGCCGCCAATGGGGTAGAGCGGTCGCCAGCGGTTCCCCCGACGACCACGGGTCCTCTGCCGGGGGTAGGCCCTGAGGAACCTCCTCGGAAGAGGGCCTACCTCCTGAGGACGCCTTGCTCCGAACGCCGTGGTGGTGATGCCGGATCTCGGCCCCTCTCCTGCAGCCCCCGGCGCCCTCCTCCTGAGGGGTAGGAAGCCGTTGGATTGGGGCAGCTATCTGCCGCGACGACCTGTACCTCCTGCGATCCATGGTTAGCGTATGCCTGCTCCTGAGGAATTAGCGGTACCCTATAATAGCTGCCTCTAGCGCGGTCGACGGGGCCTTCCCGGGGCTCCTGAAAGAGCTCAGCTTCGGGTGTTTCTTCCCCCCCAGCTTGGGCCGAGGAGCGAGCCATGGTCCTCCTCCTGCGCGTGCCCTTGATCCATCATGTGGGGCACATACTCTTCCGGGGCCGCCACCCCGAATACTTCGCTGTAGTGCCCCGTGTGCCATGCAGCCCTGCTCGGAGCGCCCACCTGGGGGTGGCAGCGCGGCAGCCCACTGGGGCCGTGGGTTGTGGCAAGTCCCCCTTCGCTGGCCGGGGCGGAGGCAGCGCCGCTGTTAGCCCGGTGTTGACGGCCTGGTTGGCGTTGGAGTGGCCTTGGAGACCGCTTGGAGCTGTGCGGGCGCGCGCGGGGCCTCCGTGTGGCCCGCCCTAGATCTGAGGTGGCAACTGGGTGCAGAAGGGGTGAGCTCTCGATGCAGAAAATCCCAGGAGCTGTGCCACCCGCTCTAGCAGCACGTCGTGGCCGCCCTCCAGCAGCCTGCATTGTAGTAGCTCTCGGGCCACCGTGAGCGCGGCCCTTGAGTTCGCCTGCTCCCGTCGGGTGTACTGCGCCGTGGCTGCGGCGTGGTTCGAGGCCCTTGCCGCCGACCGCACCTGCCGTGGCGTGAGAGCTGACGTTGCTTGGCCGCATCGCCCGCGGCCCGTAATGCCCTGCAGACAGTGGGCTGCCTGGGGCACGGGGTTGAGGTCGTCTGGGGCAAGCGGCTCTGCGTAGGCGGGCCTGGCCGCCCAGGGATCAGGGTTGCCCGTTGGGTCACCGGACATGATGATGATGATGCAACGGGGCGCGAGGCGGCAGAAGGCGGATTGCGGCGCACCCCTACCTGGCGCGCCAAATGTCGGATTTCGGGTTCCGGCAGACCCTATAGGTTCAAACTCTGGGGTGCACGCGGAGATCTCACCTCCTACCTACCTATACCTCGTCGCCTCGCAAGGATCTAAACTACACAAAGAGCAACACAAGGGACACCATTGTGGTGTAATACCCTACTCCAGTGTGTGGTGTGGTGGATTGCCTCAGGGGCCGATGATGAACAGTACAAGGAAGAACAACCTCGCGAGGGTCTGTTCTTGGCCGGTGCGACGAACTGCTAGGGGGAGTTCGGTCGCTCTCTCTCTCTCTCTAGATTGCTTGATCTCTAGCTCTGTCCTGGATTCGGATACCGATACCCTGCGGGTGGCTAGTCCTGTTTATAGGCAAAGGCCCTGGGCCTCTTCCCAAATATTGAGCGGGAAGGGCGCCAACAATTGGCCATTTTGAAGGGGAACATCTAGTACACTTATCCTGACTAAAGTTGGTCCTGCCTACCAAAGGCTCTGACGATGACGTCGGCTTGGGCTCCAGGATGACCTCCTTCCTGCCGTTATGTTGGTCTTGGTCTTGTTGCACCGAAATGGTTGCCTTTGCTTGATACTCTCGCCTGCGCTTGCCTCCTTTGCACCAAAGAGGAAATGAGGACATCACAGGCTGGCGCCTCGCTGGCGCCCTTGGTCGTCATGGCTTGCGTCATGGGCACCTCGTGAGGTACCCCGCCTTGATCTCTCCACCTCCTCGCGAGCCAGGCTGACAAGGCCGTGCTCGAGGAGGCTTCACAAGGCCCGCCTCATGAGGCTTGGCGCCTTGCGAGGGTATTGAGCTTGTGCTGATGAAGATGGACCATACTGGGCCACCCCTTGAGCCACGCCGCAGGCCGCAGGCAGGCAAGTCTGGGTACCCCCGTTCCCAGAACGCCGACAGGTAGGCTACCCCGCCACCTTCGAGGCGGCCGCTTTGAGCTGTTGAGCAGACTCGAAACAGAACAAGGGTGTCGGTGTCAAAACCGGCGGATCTCGGGTAGGGGGTCCCGAACTGTGCGTCTACGCGGATGGTAACAGGAGACAAGGGACACGATGTTTTTACCCAGGTTCGGGCCCTCTCGGTGGAGGTAAAACCCTACTTCTTCTTGATTAATATTGATGATATGGGTAGTACAAGAGTAGATCTACCACGAGATTAGAGAGGCTAAACCCTAGAAGCTAGCCTATGGTATGATTGTTGTTCCTCCTATGTACTAAAACCCTCCGGTTTATATCGGCACCGAATAGGGTTAGGGTTACACAGTGTCAGTTACAATGGTAGGAGATCTACATATCCGTATCGCCAAGCATGCCTTCCACACCAAGGAAAGTCCCATCCGGACACGGGACGAAGTCTTCAATCTTGTATCGTCATAGTCCAGGAGTCCGGCCAAAGGTCATAGTCCGGCTATCCGGACACCCCCTAATCCGGGACTCCCTCAGTAACCCCCGAACCAGGCTTCAATGACAACGAGTCCGTCGCGTAGATTGTCTTCGGCATTGCAAGGCAGGTTCTTCTCCAAATCCTATGTACCCGTTTGAATAGTGTCCGGCTTCTCATGAATATCACACTCCTTGGCTTCCACGCCCAATAATGGCCATCTTCCACGTGTTGAACGAATGCGAAAAGCCAGGGTATTTTTACATTTACCCCCCTAGCTGCGCAAATGAGCTGTCTATATAAGAGACGAGGACCTAGATCCGAATCACACCATCTTCCCTTCGCGAGCTTTCATCGGAGCGCATCTGACAGAAATCCATTCCATCATGGACAGTCGACGCGGATCCTCCTCTCGCCCTCCCGTCCCTCAGCACGAGATTGGGAGAGATGCTCTCACCCTCACAGACCCGAGCTAGTGACGATCCAAACCAAGGGATTTCTTCCCCCGGCCTTCATGGTTCCGGTTTGAGCCGGACTCGCCACCTATAAGGGTGGAAAACAAGCGGAGAGCGTCCCCAGTCCCTCCCAAGGAGAGCGGGTATGCCTTGTCCCTTATTTAATAAGAGGGCTCAGATTTCCAATTCATCCGTTTCTCCGGGGCTCTGGAGTTCTATGGCCTCGGTTGCACAACCTTACGCCTGCCTCCATTCTCGGATATTGCGGGCTTCGTGGCCCTTTGCGAGCTTTTTTTGGGCATCGAGGCTCATTTATTTGTGGAAGAGGTTGTTACGCCTCATACCCCGTTCTCGTGGAGGGGTCGATATATCAAGTGGGCGGAGCCGAACTATGGCGCATCATTGGGACGGATATCTATCTCGAACCCCGAAGAAGGCGTCCAAGATTGGCCTTGAATGGTTTTATATAGAAGACGTCCCCTGCGGACCTGCTCAGATCGGCCTCCCGGAGTTCAAGAATGCTCCTTTGAAGAAACACCTAGTCAAGGCGTCCACGGAGCCCAGAGGGAAAATGACAGGACGTCCTTTACGATGAGCCGAATAAGATTGTTGGCTCATTCCGGATCGACCATGATCGGAGTCATGGCCACATGCATTATGCGGGGGTGCAGCCGCCCAAAGATAGAGGCCACCCCATGTGGGATTTCAACGGGGAGGATGATGCCACCCGCAATGGCCGTAAGGGGCCGGGATCGATCGCCGATCTGATGAAGATCTTGTCCGCATTGTGCAAGGGAGAATAGGAGGAATTTCTTCGCGTCAACCCACATGACAGATTTTCTATGAACAATCCTCCAAGCTGGGTAAGCGGACATTTTTGCCCATCCGATCCATATTCCCATAGTCAAGTATCTCATTTCGTGATTTCGACGCAGGAACTGCGCCAGTCAGAAGGATATAAACAACCTGCCTCCACAACCCGAAGATCCGGAACGGTTCCTCGACCCGCCTCCCAAGAGGATCCGGACATATCGGTGGAGCTGATTGATGGGGTATTTCACCAACTGAGCATTGATAATGCCCTAGTTGCCATTACGGCCGATTACCCCGGAATACTTCCAGCCTCACAGGTAACTAAGACCGAAGCGCCAATACTTTGAGAATGATTCATCCGTGCTTATTTTTGATCATCGTATACCAACGGTGTTTTGGAGGGGGAGCCCTTGAGGCGGAAGGCCGAGCCTGCGGCGGCTAGCCAACGAGGGGCAGCTTGGCCCAGCAGGCTAAAAAGAAGTGCTGTCCGGATCGAAACGCCGGCGCAACGGTATGGCGTGTCACCTTATTCCTAGGTTTTATTCCGGAAGGCATACTAACGCTCGTGCTCTCTTCAGGAAAAGAGCGCTCGCCGGACTATATCCGGAGAGGTTCCCAATCGAGCGTCCGCTAGCCAGGCTTCAAAGCCAGGCCCAGAAGCAGAGGCGAACACGAGGCGTGCGTCAGATGCTCCTCCGACAGATGATGCCGACAGATTGTCCGCCACAACCTCTGAGGTGGAGAGTGCCATGAATCACAGGCGTCGCCGAACAATTCTTCGTGACACATGTTTCTCCCAAGAGGCGTTAAACGCCTTCAATTCGGGAGATGCGCACCTCCGTGCCGCTCAAGATGGTCTAGCCAGAGCCACGGAGCAGTATGTAAAAGACATACGAGTGAGGAAATTTAACAGTTATATATGCCAGTAGCCCCGAGACTTGAAATAGTTAGAATAACTGATTTAAGGATCATTTATTGTGCAAGATCTTACAGAAAAGAATAACCAATTGTCCCAGGAGCTTGAAGAGTGCAAAGCCCAACTTGAGGCCGCACAAGCCGTGACAGGGGAAGCCATAGAGACCCCCTCTGGTTACATACGCTTTTAAAAGATAAGTATGTTGTGAAGTGCAGCGTGTATATAGATCTGATGATAACATTGCAGATGGCGCCAGGGTAGATCCGGACAAGCAACAGCTCTTGCACCGGTTAAAGGTCCGGCGAACGCGATGCTTACGAGGGTGAGGCGGAGAAAAATAATCTCCAAGACGCCCAACACCCAGCTGGGTGAGGAACTAAAAGATGTTCTGCATGCCCCGACTCCGATTAAGGAGAATCGGCTTCGACGCGGCATTTTAGTAAGTGCTTAAGCGAACTTTGAAGAAAGAGTTCAGCGAGGAAGTCAACTAACAGAGTTATGTCTCAGAGGTATGCCCACAGCCGCCCCGCAGAGGAAATGCCGAATCTCTGGTGACCTTCTTCCCGAAGCTCTTACAACCGCATTTAACGGGTTCGGCAGGTGATGAAAGGCGTTGCCTGTGCCTTGTGGCCATCTCTGCCTCCCCCGAAGGCCTTGGGGAGCTTGCAGAGAGGCTCAAGGAGCGCTGGAGGCGCTTCAATTATGGAAGATATCGGCCTGCCGTCAGGCGCCAGGGAGGCTGGGCCATGGTGAAGATGCGGTACACGGTTGTTGACCCAAACCACATGGCCGAGGTCGGACTGTGGGGGCCGACGGGAAGGAGATCCTGTGAGCTTAAGCGACGCCGTGTAGAATTGGCATAAAGTATTCCCAGCAGATCTGTAAACTAGACAGCTGTTAGATGGCATTGAAGAGGAATACAATCAGTCAAATTGACTATGTAATTTAAGGTGACATGTAAAATGCCTTCTAGCCGGATTGTAGATCGTTTGTCATAGCGGACCTTTTCGCTTCAACCTCGGGACCAAATAGTCCGGAGTGTGTCCGAATACCCTCATGGTTATATAAAAACCGGGGCATGCGTGAAGACCAGGCATAGGGGTCATTATTGCTTTATCAGACAAGTGCCCAACTAGTTATGTTATATTACATGGTTAGTAAGAAACATCTTCGAGGGAGAATAGTTCCGTTAGGGGTTCCTTTCCCTGGGAGGCATGCCCTAAAGTGCATGTCCGGACTGCGAAAAAAGCAGAAAAACATCTGCGGGCAGATAAATAAATAGGTAAAAAAATCTTCTTTTAGTTCACCGACCGAATATTCTCTTAAGAACGCTAGCTTTCGCTTCACCTACCGAGGTACACTTCCGTGACCAGCGGCAAGAATAATCGCAGAGGTGCTCCTTTACCAACTAGGCCGAACAATCGGGAACGTAAGGGTAAGCACAGGAGCCGTGCAACCCAGCTTGGCCAAAACTTAAGTCATATCGATGCATATAATGGTGAATAAAAGGTACATGCGGGCTGTGACACATGTATTGGGCATGAAGCCCTTATAATTAAGCTTCCGTGAAAGAAGCCCCAGTACAATGGTAGCGGATAGCGCGTCAAGTGTGTGCGAACAATGCGCTTAACGAGCCTTCAAAGGCTGGAAAGAAAAAGGAGGGAGAAGGAGAAAAATAGAAGACAGCTGAAATGTAAAATATGGACAGAAGAACGAGACGAACTCAGAATCCGGCGCTAGGCGTAGAATCTTCGGAGACGGGCTGCGTTCCATGGGTTCGGCTCGAGTCGGTTATCCGATGCATCTCGCAGACGGTACGCTCCATCGGTCAGGACTTGGTCGATGATAAATGGACCTTCCCATTTGGGCTTTAGTTTGTCCTTTTTCTTGTCCGCAAAGCGAGAACTAGCTCGCCAACATTGTAAGTTTTGGCCCGTACTTCTACCTTTGATAACTTCGAGCCTGCTGTTGATAGAATGCGGAACGGGCTTTTGCTACGCCATGCTCCTCCTCCAAGGCGTCCAAACCGTCCCCGCCGATCGAGCTCGGCTTCTCTTTCTTCGTACATGCGCACGCCGAGGTGAGTCATGAATTATGTCGCAGGCGTAACTCGCTCGCACCGTATACCATAAAGAATGGTGTGAATCCGGTCGATGCGATTCGGAGTGGTCCGCAGCCCCAGAGTACGGAGTCGAGCTCCTCTACCCAGTGTGTGTTAGATTCCTTGAGGGACCGCACTAATCTGGGTTTGATGCCGCTCATAATTAGACCATTTGCTCGCTCAACTTGACCGTTAGTTTGAGGGTGATAGACTGAAGTGTAGTCGTGCTTAATGCCCATGTTTTTGCACCAGAGTTTTACCTCGTCGGCCGTAAAGTTCGTGCCTTTGTCAGTGATGATGCTTTGGGGGACACCGTAACGTGTATGCACCTCGATATGAAGTATATCATCGGTCCGGATTCGCCGTCTTGTGAGCTTGGCCTCTATCCATTTGGTGAATTTATCCACCATGACCAAGAGGTATTTTTGCTTGTGGGTTCCCCTTTAAGGGGTCCGACCATGTCAAGCCCCTGCACTGCCAAGGGCCAGGTGATGGGTATAGTTTTGAGGGCGGTGGGTGGCATGTGGCTTTGGTTGGCAAAGAGCTGGCATACGACGCATCGTTGGACTAAGTCCTGAGCATCTGCCCGGGCCGTCGGCCAATAAAATCCTGTACGGAAGGCCTTGCCTACAAGGGCCTGGGCTGCGGCGTGGTGCCCGCCGAGTCCAGCATGAATTTCAGCCAGAAGATTCCGCCCTTCCTCTTCGGAGATACACCTTTGAAGGACTCCGGTTGTGCTTTTCTTATAAAGCTCTCCCTCATGGACTTTATAGGCTTTAGATCGCCGCACTATGCAGCGGGCCTCGTTTTGGTCCTCGGGAAGTTCCTGCCTGGTTAGGTAGGCTAGGAATGGTTCGGTCCACGGGGCAATGACTGCCATTATTACGTGGGATGAGGGTGTTATTTCGTTGGCAGAACCACCAACTGTGTCAGAATGTTCGGAGTGGGGCAGTGCGGTTGGATCCGGGCTGTTATTTCCAGACTCTCCCTTCCATAATACGGATGGCTTGAACAACCTCTCTAGGAAGATGTTGGGGGGGACAGCATCGCTCTTTGTGTCGATGCGTGCCAACAAGTCTGCTGCCTGGTTGTTATCCCGGGCGATATGGTGAAATTCGAGCCCCTCAAACCGAGCTGACATTTTTAGTACGACATTGCGATAGGCTGCCATTTTCGGATCCTTGGCATCAAATTCTCCATTTATTTGAGATATCGCGAGGTTGAATCTCGCGCACCTCTAGGCGTTGAATGCCCATGGAGACCGCCATCCGGAGACCATGTAGAAGGGCCTCAGATTCGGCTGCATTGTTGGAGTCCGTATACATTATCTCGAGTACGTATTGAATCAGATCTCTCGGTTGGGGACGTCGAACGACGCCAGCTCCTGTGCCAGCCAACATTTTGGAGCCGTCGAAGTGCATTATCCAGTTGGAATATGCGCCGTACTCTTTAGAGAGTTCGGCCGTCCATTCGGCGGCATTTAAGTCGGCCAAAAATTGCGACTTAATAGCTCTCCGTGGCTTACAGGTTATGTCGAACGGGAGGAGCTCAATGGCCCATTTGGCAATCCGGCCCGTCGCGTCGCGGTTGTTTATAATGTCGTTAAGGGGTACTTCGGAGGCTACTGTTATTGAACACTCTTGAAAGTAATGTCGCAGCTTCCGGGATGCCATAAACATCGCGTACGCTATCTTTTGATAATGCGGGTACCGTGACTTGCATGGAGTTAGAACAATGGACACGTAGTAAACTGGTTTTTGAAGGGGGAACTTGTGTCCGTCCGTTTGTCGTTCGACAACGAGCAACGCGCTTACAACTTGATGAGTTGCCGTGATGTATAATAGCATTGGTTCACCCATGTTGGGCGCGGCCAGGACCGGGTTTGTTACCAATATGGCTTTTATTTCTTCGAGTCCGGCCGTGGCGGCATCCGGCCCACGAAGTGTTCGGTCGTCGAGGAGGCGATAAAGGGTAATGCCTTTTCTCCCAAGCGGGAG
This sequence comes from Aegilops bicornis, assembly GCA_021605145.1. Classification (NCBI taxonomy): domain Eukaryota; kingdom Viridiplantae; phylum Streptophyta; class Magnoliopsida; order Poales; family Poaceae; genus Aegilops; species Aegilops bicornis. The sequence continues at coordinate 83,010,100 of CM038672.1, read as the reverse complement.
ATAAAGCGGCTTAGAGCCGCCACGCATCGATCAATTTTTGTATTTGTTTGAGGTCTTTGGGATATCCAATTGTGACAGAGGTCGGATCTTGGCTGGGTTTGCTTCAATTCCTCTACCGGATACGATGAAGCCCAAGAGCTTTCCTACCGGGTACGCCGAAAAACGCATTTTTCCGGGTTGAGCTTGATGTCATATGTTCGGAGATTATCGAATGCGAGCCTCAAGTCGCCTACTACTAGAGATTCGACATGCTTGCTTTTCGACGACCACATCGTCTACGTATGCCTCCACCGCTTTTGCCGATCTGGTTTGCGGACATATACGAATCATCTTGCCGATATGTTGCGCCGGCGTTTTTGAGCCCGAAGGGCATTGTGTTGAAGCAGAATGGGCCGCATGGAGTGATGAATGTCGTTGCGGCTTGGTCAGGCTCTGCCATCTTAATTTGGTGGTAGCCAGAGTATGCATCGAGGAAACACAATGAATCGTGTCCTGTGGTAGCATCGATGATTTGATCGATGCGGGGGAGGGGGAAGGGATCCTTTGGGCAAGCCTTCTTGAGGTCCTTGAAATCGATGCATAAGCACCAGGATTTGTCCTTCTTTGGTACCATCACCAGGTTTGCTAGCCAGTCCTGATGTTTTATATCTTTGATGAATCCGGCCTCCAATAGTTTGGCTAGCTCCTCTCCCATGGCATGTCTCTTGGGTTCGGAGAAACACCGAAGAGCCTGTTTGACTGGCTTGAACCCTTTTAGGATGTTTAGGCTGTGCTCGGCTAGCCGCCGTGGGATTCCTGGCATATCTGAAGGGTGCTAGGCAAAAATGTCCCAATTTTCACGTAGGAATTCTCTTAGTGCGGTGTCTACATCAGGATTTAATTGTGCCCCGATGGATGCCGTTTTTGTAGGGTCCGTTGGATAGACTTGGAATTTGACTATTTCGTCCGCTGGTTTGAAGGAAGTGGACTTGGATCTCTTATCTAGTATCACATCGTCCCTATTCACCGTGGGAGTTTAGCGCAGTGAGTTCCTCGGCCGCTAGGGCTTCGGATAGTGCCTCGAGGGTCGGTCTTGGCTGTCTTATTTTCATGGAGTGCTATGTCCGGATCACTAGCAAGAATGATGATTCCGTTGGGCCCGGGCATTTTGAGCTTCATGTACCCATAATGGGGTATAGCTTGAAAAATTGTGAATGCCTCTCGCCCTAATAGAGCGTGGTATCCGCTGCTAAACGGGGCCACTTGGAACGTGACTTCCTCGGACCTGTAATTATTCGGCGTGCCGAACACCACATCCAGTGTGATTTTTCCTGTACAGCGTGCTTCCCGACTAGCGATTATTCCTCTAAAGGTTGTGCTGCTTCGCTCAATGCGGCTCCAGTCTATTTCCATTTTTCGGAGGGTTTCCTTGTAAATGAGGTTCAATCCGCTGCCGCCGTCCATGAGTACCTTGGCAAGGCGAAAGCCGCCCACTATCGGACGGAGGACCAATGCGGCTGGTGCTCGGGCTGTTTGGAATTTAGGTTAAATCAACGGCATTAAAGGTAATAGCCGTGTCACTCCATGGATTTATTGTTGCTACTTGATAGACTTCGGCAAGGCTACGGAGTGTTCGTTTCCGCATATTATTTGATGTGAAAGTCTCGAAGACTGTTAATACCATACTGGTATCCCTGGGCTGGTGCTCTAGAGCTAGAAGCTCCTCGCCACTTTTGGCCACCTGCCGTAGTATCCAATATGCTCTAAGGCTATGAGTTGGAGTGGCGCCCTTTGTACTATGTGTTTTACAGGGTCCATCGAGCCATCCCTCCAGTATGGTTCCATGCCCTATAGAGGGTTTTTGCTTTTTGGTGTTTAACCCACGTGACTGGCGATGGTGCATCCTTTTATTTCGGACTGGGGTTGTACTCAAGGCCCGATTGTTACAAAATCTTGCTTCGGTTTTCCAGGCACTTTCCATCGCACAGTACTTTCGTACTCTGGATGCCAAGTCGGCAAAGCGTGTGATGTCACGGTGACTTATAGCATTAAGGATCCCGTTGTCCGTGCAATTATTGCAGAAGAATGAGATTGCGTCCTCCTCGCGGCAGTCCTTTATCCTGTCCATAACCAGGAGGAACCTGGCCCAGTAATGGTGTACTGTTTCTGCGGGCTCTTGCCAAATTTGAGATAGGCCGCTTATGTTTGGGTGGGCGGGTGGAATTAAATCCGGAACCGCGCCCAATCTGAGACTTAAGGGCCAAGGAGCTTCCGAATTTGGAAGCTTGGATTCTTGGATATTGTCCAATGAATCTAGCCCACTGCCTGACTTTAGGTTCAGGGCTTGCGTGACGTCCTCTCCTCAGCGGGAATCCGCAATGGAGGGATCGGGAATCCGGATGTAGCTAGTCCTTAAGATAGAAGAAGGGTCGTTGTATTGTTGCTCTACCACAGTAACGCGGTGGGTAACCTGGGGAGAGTTAATCTCTCTCAGATCGGGTTTAGGCCCAATATGATCATAGTCTGTAGCGACTCCCAAGGCGGCGATGCGATCCAAGAGCTCGTTTAAGGAAGAGAGCTCCATCGGATCTAACTGCTCGACGAGCTCCGAGTTAACATGAAGATTGCTTTCGATGACCCGAGAAGTCATTGTCGGCGTGGCGGCCGAATAGGCGGTCATAAGAAAACCGCCTAGCCGGAGAGTTTGGCCGACAGCCAAAGCTTGTTTAGCAACAGTGCCGTCTTTAAAGACTGGATGACGCATCCTTCCTGACGGCGACGACACAGAGGAACTCTCAATGAAAGCACCAATGTCGGTGTCAAAACTGGCGGATCTCGGGTAGGGGGTCCCGAACTGTGCGTCTAGGCGGATGGTAACAGGAGACAAGGGACACGATGTTTTTACCCAGGTTCGGGCCCTCTTGATGGAGGTAAAACCCTACTCCTGCTTGATTAATATTGATGATATGGGTAGTACAAGAGTAGATCTACCACGAGATTAGAGAGGCTAAACCCTAGAAGCTAGCCTATGGTATGATTGTTGTTCGTCCTACGGACTAAAACCCTTCGGTTTATATAGACACCGAATAGGGTTAGGGTTACTGAGGGAGTCCTGGATTAGGGGGTGTCCGGATAGCCGAACTATCACCGTTGGCCGGACTCCTAGACTATGAAGATACAAGATTGAAGACTTCGTCTCGTGTCCGGATGGGACTTTCCTTGGCGTGGAAGGCAAGCTTGGCGTCTGGATATGTAGATCTCCTACCATTGTAACCGACTGTGTGTAACCCAAACCCTATCCGGTGTCTATATAAACGCGGAGGGTTTTAGTCCCAGAGGATCTAACAACAAACATACCATAGGCTAGCTTCTAGGGTTTAGCCTCTCGATCTCGTGGTAGATCTACTCTTGTACTACCCATATCATCAATATTAATCAAGCAGGAGTAGGGTTTTACCTCCATCGAGAGGGCCCGAACCTGGGTAAAAACATCGTGTCCCTTGTCTCCTGTTACCATCCGCCTAGACGCATAGTTCGGGACCCCCTACCTGAGATCCGCTGGTTTTGACACCGACAATGGTGCTTTCATTGAGAGGTCCTCTGCGTCGTCATTCTTAGGCCTGATGGCTCCTTCGATCATCAACAACGACGCAGTCCAGGGTATGACTTTTCTCCCCGGACAGATCTTCGTATCCGGCGGCTTTGCACTGCGGGCCAATTCGCTTGGCCATCTGGAGCAGATCAAAAGCTACGCCCTTGGCCATCAGGTCAGATTTGGGAGTTTGAACTACACAGCCGACATCCGCGGAGACTTGATCTTCGACGGATTCGAGCCACAGCCAAGCGCTGCCGCTGCTGTCTCGATGGGCACGATCTAGCTCTACTGGCCGAGCGATTGCTCGAGGCCGCACCAGCGTCCGCTCCGACCCTTAGCTCGGAGCCGACTCCGTCGATCGAGGACGAGTGGTTGGACACCGCCTCGGGTGCTACGATCTCTACGGCGATTGAGCCAAACTCCTTCCCTGTCCTTGGCGAAGACCGTGACTCCAAGGTGCCGGACTCCTCTCCGGACTCTGAACCCTCTGCGCCCCCGCCAATCGAATCCGACTGGGCGCCGGTTATGGAGTTCACTGCCGCGGACATCTTTCAGCACTCACCCTTTGGCGACATCCTGAATTCACTAAACTCTCTCTCTTTATCCGGAGAGCCCTGGCCGGACTACGGTCAGGAAGGTTGGGATGCGGACGACGAAGAATTTCAACGCCCACCCACCACCCACTTTGTAGCCAGGCCGAAAGCTTAAATAGCGTGCTCAATTTCGACTCCGAAGACATCGACGGTATGGACGACGATGTAGGAGACAACCATGAACCAGCACCTATAGGATACTGGACAGCCACCTCATCCCATGATGTATACATTGTGGATACACCTAAAGGAAATGATGACGAGGAACAACGGGACACTACGAAGGATAAATCCCTCGAAAAGTAGTCAAAACGGCAACGCAAACGCCGCACCAAGTCCCGCCTCGACAAAGACCCAGCCATAGAGCAGGGCGAACCGATGGACGACCAACATGCTATCGAGCAACCGTCCGAACAGGACAACTTGGATAAACAACCCGTCCCCGGCGAAGATAACAGTCCGGACGATCTCACGCCGGACAAATTATTGGAGCAGAAGAACCTCCACAAAAAGCTCGTTGCCATGCATGGCGTAACTTCTAAAAAAAAGCAGAGGCGGAAGCTCAAAACAGCGGAAGATGCACTCAGAATCAGATGGAGCAAAGTACTCAACACCACAGAGAAATACAGCGACAGTCGCCAAACAAAGAGCTACCGGAAGCGCAAATTACTGCCCGAATTCGATGAGGAGGCCGTAAAGCCCCCGCAATCAAAGAACAAAGAGGCCGCCCGGTCGGATAGACGACCACATGGCAAACATGGAGCGGCAAGCGGCACCGCACAAAATTCGGCACGCGATCCGCATAAGGATTCGCATCAAAAGGATGGCCCAGTTAGGTCCATCTATGGGCCGAGAAAGCAAGCTCTTTCAAGCAATGCAACACGCCAAATATCCGAACATCACGGCACACCCAAATATAGGGGTGCCGCACACCTGTGTTTCACCGATGAGGTGCCGGATCACGAATTCCCGGTGGGATTCAAACCCGTAAACATAGAGGCATCTGACGGAACAATGCACCACAGAGTGCGGATCGAGGATTACATCCTCCACATACACATGGCCAGAGGAGATGATCTCCACGCCATAAAATACTTACCCCTCAAGCTCAAAGGGCCAGCCCGGCATTGGCTCAAAAGCCTCCCTGAAAATAACATTGGAAGTTGGGAAGAGCTTGAGGATGCTTTTCGAGCAAATTTTCAAGGGACTTATGTCCGTCCTCCGGATCTGAGCGATTTAAGTCACATAACTCAACAACCCGGAGAGTCAGCCCGCAAATTCTGGAACAGGTTCCTTACCAAAAGGACCAAATAGTCGATCCCCGCATCACGAAGCCCTAGCAGCTTTCAAACACAACGTCCGAGACGAATGGCTCGCCAGACACCTCGGCCAGGAGAAGCCGAGAACCATGGCTGCATTAACAAGCCTCATGACTCGCTTTTGCGCGGGAGAGGATAGTTGGTTGGCAAGATGCAGTACCAGCGACCCAAGTACATCCGAAGTCAGGGATGGAAATGGGAAACCACGACGCAACAAGGATCAGCGCCGGACAAAGGGAAACAGCCCGAAGAGCACGCAGTCAACGCCGGATTCAGAAGCTCCCGGCAAAACCATGAAAAACTGCCCCTCAAGGACGACAGCGACGAGCTATCCAACCTAAACAAAATCTTGGACAAAATATGCCAAATCCACAGTACTCACAGGAAGCACGCAAACCATACCCACAGAGATTGTTGGGTCTTCAAGCGATCCGCAAACTCAATGCCGAACACAAGGGGCTCGACACACCAAGCGAGGACGATGACGAACCCCACAAGCAGAGCACCGGAAAACAAAAGAATTTCCCACAAAAAGTCAAAACAGTGAACTCACTTCAAGTGACAAAACAGAAAAACAGAGCGACGCCCATAGAAACATGCGCCGCATGGTCTATCCCAGTAGAGTCCGAACGATGGTTGTCAAAACCAATCACCTTCGATCATCAGGACTATTAGGAAGTATCCTAACGAGGATGGACTGCCTTGATATTAGATCCTATAATTGACAGACTCCAATTTACACAAGTCCTAATGGACGGAGGTAGCGATCTAAACCAGCTATATCAGGACACAATCCGCAAAATGGGGATAGACCCAACCAGAATTCGCCATAGCAACACCTCCTTCAAAGGGGTAATGCCAGGCCTATATGCCCATTATGCGGGCTCCCCATCGCTAGAAGTTGTGTTCGGCTCATCCGACAACTTCAGCCGTGAAAAGTTAACCTTCCACATCGCCCCATTCGAAAGTAGCTATCAAGCACTACTGGGGCGTGAAGCTTTCGCCCGCTTTAACGCGATACCGCATTATGCATCTCTTACACTTAAAATGCCCGGTCCATGCGGCATCATCTCATTAAAAGGGAGTATTAAGTGTTACTCAAGCACAGAAGAGCGTGAGACTGCATTGACAGAGGCACACCAATCCGTCTCCGCTACTCAAAGCACCTGAATAGGTCATTCGAACCCCGGTCATGGCTAGACGAGTCCGGCGCCTACTAGCGGCATACCCCGCATAAGGGCTGCATATGTACAACAAGAGACAATAAAGCTCAATCGTATTCACCTTCGAACCGTACTCTTTTTATTTAATATAAAGTACATTTTTGCACGATCTTTTTCTTTTCAACTAAGTTCTTCTATTTCTGATGAACAACATGCTACGCCGATCCCAGGATACGGCAGCGCGGAGACACGGCCACGGCGTGCGAGGGACCCGTTGCAAGGATTCTTTTCAGATTAAGACCCTGCGTAAACCTTTTTTTAGTGTCTCTTGTTGATACACATCCCCCGATTTCTTTCTACAACCGAGGAGGAGGCTGGTGTTTTGGCATCGGCCGCACCAGAATCTTTGCGCGTACCTGGGCACCAGGGGCTTAGGGCATTATTCTGCCCGTTTTCATAAAGACCGAACACCTTAGGGAGTGTTCGGCGTCTCGAGTTAGGCCTTATATGCATCATCTCCGAATCATGTCTTTGGTCAAATGTTGGGTTTGCCCGGCTCCTATGTTTTGCAGCCTTACGCTCCGTTTTATCGGCTAACGCGGCACCAGGAGAACTACTGCGATTGTGCCCCGGTTCGGCCAGGTGAGCACCTCAGTAGAGAAAGCCGAAAACTGACTGTCATGATATAGCGTGAGACTGGTCAACCACTCGATGACCCAGTGTAATGTTTAGAATTCCCCCGCATTGGACGAAGGGCCGCTTCCGGTCAGCACGACTGGCGCCCGAATTCGGGAGGCGCGGTGCCCCTAGGGGCTATATAGTAGCCCCACCATCGAACTCCTATGGCTAAGTGAAAGTGATAAAGCATTATAGTCTGGTTGCCTAGTTTGCTATGCTATCACCTCCTTTACAGGACCAAGACGTTGGATTAAGTGTGAAAATGCGCCTTTTTGCAAAGACCCCCGCACTATGTGCATGGGGGCTGAAGCCAAGGACTGCCATCTTCGGGTTATATACACATATACATCAACGGCAAGACAGGAGGTGTTTTAATACTTGAACGCACAAGTATAAAAGCTCTTATATTATATTGAAACATTGTTTTCACAAATCATACATGTCATTAAAACATAATATCCTTCGAGCACTGCGTCTCTATTAAACGAAGCGCCTGCAGACTTCCTCTAAATAGTGGTCGGCAGGTACTCGGCTTCTGTCCGAATCTTGGGATGCAATGTCGGTGGCCTTCATCTCCGCCCAGTATGTCTTGACACGGGCAAGAGCCATCCGCGCACCCTCTATGCATGTTGACCGCTTCATTGCATCGTTATGCGGCACCGCACCAAGGAACTGCTGCAACAAGCCAAAATAACTCTTCGGCTCGGGCCTTTTCGGCCACAAATGAGTCACGACAGCCTTCATGGCAAGTCCGAACAACCTATTAAGCTCAGCCCATGCGGCCAAACGATCGGTTAACGAAAGTGGACGCTCCGGACTATGGAACTGCGACCAAAAAAGCTCTTCCATTCCGTGATCCTTTTGACCTCGGAAGTGTTCGGCCGCGTCTGCGGCACTCGCCGCCCAGTCCAGATAAGCATCCTTCCCACTCCACAGCCGGTCCAATCGAGCATACTTAGGGTCCGTGAATTTTCTCCGCATCAGAAAGGGCTTTCCAGCCGCAATATCTCCGGCCTGACGTAGCTCCTCCTTCATAGTTCTCATCGCAGAGCGAGTCTCCTTGGCCTCGTGGTGGCCTTTTTCAGGTCCTCTTGTTTCGCTCGATCTTCTTTTTCAAGAAGCTCACAATGGTCAGTAGCGTTCTTCAATTTCACGGCCATCTCGGCCATTTCTTTCTTGCTTCGGCAGTGAGCAGCCTGTTCGGCTTTTAGCTCTGTGGCCGCCTTCAAGGCCGCCGCATCACTTCTTCTGGCTTGCTCCTTGGCTCGGGTGAGCTCCGCCCGAAGGTTCTCCATAGCAGCAGCACCATCTGCATTAAGCATGCATGTTGTAAGGCATGGGCGTCAAGCTCCCTTACCATGTGTCCGCGGAGAAGTTGCATACCTTGTGACTCGTCAAGCCACTTATTAACAAGCGTGATGTCCGCATCCGCCACGTCAAGTTGCCGCTTCAGTTTGGCAAATTCATCAGCCCGGCTAGCCACCAGACGCTTTGCCACCTACATAGGAAGAGCGCATATTATACCTGGGGTTATGATCCTCGGCGCGCCGTCATTTTTTGACACCGCACCAAGTCTCAGGGGCTACTATCTATACAGGCGCATTTTATATGCGTAACTATCGAAGGTACATCATTTGCGTTCCTCAAAACCCGTCGATAAACTTGCGGCGGCTTCATGCAATCCGCTCTCAGCGGATGAAATCCTTTCAATCACCGTACCCATTAACGTACGGTGATATTCCGAGATAGACGCTCGCCCGAGCAGATCCTTCAGCTCCTCCGACCGGACACCCGTTGGTGCCGGACTCGTCCGGTGGCCTTTTTCGATGGCCGGACACGGAGAGCTTTGAGGGGACATGCGGCTGCCTTCTGTCCCCGTCGGATTCGGAGAAGCCCTCCGTGACGACACCTCAGGGTCGTCCTCCTCGCATAATGGTACGGCGGGCGGAGGCGTTTCACTCTCCATCATCTCCGGATCAAGATCCCCTGAAGACGAGCTCTGCTGTGAAGAGCTGAGATCCGAACTACAAGGTAAACTTTCGGTTACCTTCAGAAATAAAACAGGGATGTCTCTCTTTTAAAGAAAATGCCCCCCTTTTTACTTACGGCTCGCTGGAGGGCTGATCTCCTTGGGGAAATAGTGCGGCCGAGGCATCTCCCGCCGCAGGACCCTCTGGTGAATATTTCTTCCCCCGCTTCGAGGCTTTGGTCTCCGGATCTTCAGAAGCGGTCCTCTTCTCCCCTTGGAGGGAGGGATTCTCGATCCCCCCCTTTCTTGATAGCCTCCTTCATAGAGGTAGTGGTTCCCTTGTTCCCCCCTTCGCCTTCTTCAAAAGGCGCAGCCTCTAGCATCTTGGTTAATACAGGATCCGGCATGGTCTCAAGGAGGGGGGCCGGACACCTGATCAGTTTTGCTGTTGCTATCCACTCCTGTTTAAAGGATAGCTCTTTTAAGGGCAAGTGTATGATAAAATATGCTGATAGCATGTCCGGGTACAGGACTACTTACTTGAGTATCCGGGCGATTGCAGCTCAGACCTGCGTCCTCGGTTAAGTCCGGACACTTTGCTTGTGATCTGAAGAACAGTTGGTACATCTCCACGGGCGTTACGCCCATAAAATGTTGGAGAGCTCGTGGTCCCTCCGGATTAAACTCCCATAGGCGAAGAGGGCGGCGTTTGCAGGGCAAGGTGCGACGAATCAACATGACATGCGCCACTACGACCAGATTGATCTCTCTCTCTAGGAGGTCTCGAATACGGCCCTGCAACAGAGGTACGTCCTTGGACGGTCCCCAGTCGAGCCCTTTATTAACCCATGACGCCCGCCGCGGTGGAGAGCCCGAGCGGAAGGCAGGTGACACCATCCATTTGGAGCCCCTGGGAGCGGTGATATAAAACCACTCCTGCTGCCATAAATTAAGCTCCTCTTGAAAAGAGCCCTCGGGCCATGGAGCGTCAGCATTCTTGCTTATAACAGCCCCTCCGCACTCTCCCTGATGCCCCTTGATCATCTTCGGCTCCACTTTGATGGTCTTGAGCCACAGTCTGAAGTGAGGGGTAATGCGGAGGAAGGCTTCACATATGACAATGAAAGACGAGATGTGGAGGATGGACTCCAGATCCAAGTCATGGAATTCCAGCCCATAATAAAACATGAGCCCCCTCACGAAAGGGTCAGTCAGGAAGCCTAAACCCTGAAGGAAGTGAGACACGAATACCACGTTCTCACCAGGCTCAGGAGTGGGAATAACCTGCCCTTGGGCAGGCAGCCTATGCGAAATTTCGACGGTGTGATACCTGGCGTCTCTCAGCTTTAGCACATCTTCTTCCGTGACGGAGGAAGACATCCACCGGCCGTGCAGGTCGGAGCCGGACATCGTTGAAGGTCCGAAGCGCCTAAATCTGGAGCTTTGGGTGTTGGAACTCGAGGCGAGGGGCGGATTCGATTGAGATTGAAAAAAAGGAGCGGGCCTTGGTCTCATTATAAAGAGGTTGAATACCAAGATCCCTCCCCGTGACCGTTCAGGACTCGCCTTCGATGGAGGAGGCGTGCCAACGGGCACGGTTGGGTTACCCACGCCCGTATTGATGAGGATCTCGGAATAAGGGGGCACGATCTCCGCTCTGATAAGACGTGCCAAGGAAACCGCCTCGTTAAACGCGCTGAGGTGGAACAGTAAAAATGATTCATATAAAGGCATGGCCGTGGTGTGATGTCACGCCGCGGAATACATCAGCAGATCTGTGCAAAGGTTATTATCTCTACGGTAGTATGTGGAACTTGTTTTGCAGAGCCGGACACTATCCTTGTGTTCAAAATCTTCTATGAAGTATTCGGAGGAGGAACCCGCCTTGCAATGCCAAAGACAATATCTGGCGCGGACTCGTGCGTCATTGAAGCCTGGTTCAGGGGAGCTCGAGGGAGTCCTGGATTAGGGGGTGTCTGGATAGCGAACTATCACCGTTGGCGGACTCTGGACTATGAAGATACAAGATTGAAGACTTCGTCCCGTGTCCGGATGGGACTTTCCTTGGCGTGGAAGGCAAGCTTGGCGATACGGATATGTAGATCTCCTACCATTGTAACCGGCTCTGTGTAACCCTAACCCTATCCGGTGTCTATATAAACCAGAGGGTTTTAGTCCGTAGGACGAACAACAATCATACCATAGGCTAGCTTCTAGGGTTTAGCCTCTCTACGATCTCGTGGTAGATCTACTCTTGTACTACCCATATCATCAATATTAATCAGCAGTGAGTAGGGTTTTACCTCCATCGAGAGGGCCGAACACAGGTAAAAACATCGTGTCCCTTGTCTAGTGTTACCATCCGCCTAGACGCACAGATCGGGACCCCTACCCGAGATCCGCGGTTTTTACAATCGGCAGGTTACAGTAGTCGGTTACAATGGTAGGAGATCTACATATCCAGATCGCCAAGCTTGCCTTCCACGCCAAGGAAAGTCCCATCCGGACACGGGACGAAGTCTTCAATCTTGTATCTTCATAGTCCAGAGTCCGCCAAAGGTCATAGTCCGGCTATCCGGACACCCCCTAATCCGGACTCCCTCAAAGGCGTTGCCAACTGGGGGGCGCTGTGCGTGCAGGTCTCCCATACATAGGCCAAATCTCCGAGGACGATAACCTCAAGTGTAAAAAGGAAATAATCAAAGGCTCTGAATGACTTAGCTTTTCTGTCGCCGAGCCGGTGTCGTTCCTCCAGCCGCCTTCTTCTCAGAAACCGAAAGCGACGAAGAACTGCTAGGCTAACTACCAGACCAGATTCTCACAATTGCGCCCCCTACCTGGCGCGCCAAAGAAGTCGGTGTGGAACGACACCTATGGGATCACAAGAATCCCTACTACGGTTGCGAGGGCACATGGTTGCGAGGAGAGCAGGGCTAGTAGACATCACAAGGATCGTTTACCCAGGTTCGGGCTGCGAGGATGCGTAAAACCCTAGTCCTGCTTTGGTGGGTGTATTTATGAGAGTTCTTGAGCTCTTGAACTAGTTGTGGTCAGCATGTGGTTCGAAAGAGCCGAATCCTTCTCCAGTATGCCATGGGCCTCCTTTTATAGTTGAAAGGGTTACCACAGCGACACACATGAGGTGGAAAGACGTACAGTGCCCTGAGCTTATCGCTCGCATTACAGGACAAGACACATTTAATGTGTAGCTTAGGTGTCCCCTTGCTTTATTGGGGGACGGGGCGAGGCCCGTCCCGTCCGTCGCCGCTCCTCCTCGCTTTGACACGCGCCCTGGCCAGCGATGCGTGCGGCACCATGTAGGCAGGCAGGCAGCTGAGGTGGCGCGGTGGTGGAGCCTTCACTAAGATCTGCATGCCGCCACGCAGGCGCTTGATGAGTTGGCCTGGGATCTGCATGTTGCCACGCAGGTGCCCGCCCAGCTGGTTGGGCTGGTAGCTGCATGTTGAACAGCGGTGGAAGCTTGGTTGGCGTGGACCTGGCGGTGGCCTTGCTGGTGTCCTTGGTGAGGGCCTTGCCGGGTGGCCCGGCAAGGGTCTTGCCGTGGCGCGCTGTCGTCTCCGGCAAGGGCCTTGCCGGGGGTCTGGTGGCCTTCCTCGGCAAGGATCTTGCGGAGGATCGTCGTCTTCTAATCCTCATCTGATCTTGAATATGTCTTCACAAAGATCTGCATGCTAACACAGAGGTGACTTCCCGAGCCCTGGCCCCACCTGGATGGTGACGTTTGGGACCGTGGGCTCAAGGGTGGCTCGCTCTGTTGGTGTGGGGCGAGCTGCCCGGCAAAGTCTTCTTAGGGGCTCTTTGGCTTGCCCGGAAAGGGTCTTGCCGAGGGAATCTGCTTCGTCCCTCTGCTCTTCGTGGTCTTGTCCTTGGCGTTGCTTTGATTGTCTTGGGCTTCGATCTTACCTTGGCTCACCTCCCTTGTTTTGCTTGGCGCGGCCGTGGGCGTGGCTCTGACTGCCCGTGCACAGGAAAGGGGGTACAAAAATGCGCCCCTATTTTTGTACACCGACACACGGGTGTTGGTGGGTCAGTTGACAGAAGAAAGGCTTCAGTGCACCCCTACCTGGCGCGCCAAATGTCGGATTACGGGTTCCCGCAAACCCTTGAGGTTCGAACACTGGGGTGCGCACGAAGATCTCTCTCTCCCTAGCTCACTCTCGCAACGATCTCAAGGCCTAGCTCGACAAACCCAAAGAACAAGAGACACGAGGGTTTATACTGGTTCGGGCCACTGTTGCGGTGTAATACCCTACTCCAGTGTGGTGTGGGGGATTGCCTTGTAGGCTGAGGATGAACAAGTACAAGGGATGAACAACCTCCTTAGGAGAGGTGTTCTTGAGCTTGGTGAGCTGGTGTGTGTGAGGATGGTCTGAATGATCCGTCCCCTCCTCGGTGGTGGCTAGTCCTATTTATAGAGGCCCTGGTCCTCTTCCCAAATGTTAGGCGGGATGGGATCCCACAACGGCCAAGTTTGAAGGGAGACAACTAGTACAAGCTATCCTGACAAAAGGTGGTCTTCGCCTACCAAAGGCTCTGGTGGTGATGCCGCTGTGGGCTGCACGATGACCTCCGTCCTGCCGTCCTGCTGGTCTTGGTCTCGTTGCATCGATATGGAAACCTTTGCTTGATGCCTCGGGACTCCACGATGACCTCCGTCCTGCCGTCCTGCTGGTCTTGGTCTCGTTGCACCGATATGGAAACCTTTGCTTGATGCCTCGGGACTCCACGCATGTGCTTGCCCCTTTAGCACCAAAGAGGCAACTGGTACTCTGCGCCCGCTGGCGCCTGCCTGGCCTTGATCGTCACGGCTCACGTCACGCGCACCTCGCGAGGTGCCTCTTGCATAGATATCTTCGCTCCTCGGGAGCCAGCCTAGTGAGGCTGCCCCTAATGAGGTATTTTGTCGTCCGCCTCGCGAGGCTTGGCCCCTCGGGAGGGTCTTGAGTCGTTGCTGATGAAGATGGGCCGTACCAGGCCGTCGATGGAGCTGCGTCGTGGGCCACAGGCAGGCAAGTCTGGGGACCCCTGTTCCCACGACACCGACTATCGGTGTACAAAAGTAGGGGCACACCTTTGTACCCCTTTACTTCTGCACGAGCAGTCGGAGCCACGCGCCATGGCCACACTAAGCAGGGCACAAGAAGGGAGCCGGAGAGATGCCGGAGCACAAGATGGCCAAGGCAACGCCAAGACCAAGAACACAAAGGACAGAAGGGCAAAGCAGGTTCCCCCGGCAAGACCCTTGCCGGGGCAACCTCGGCAGCCCCGGCAAGGGCCTTGCCGGGGCGGCATGCCCGACGCTAACAGAGTGAGCCACCCTTGAGCCCAAGGGTTCCAACCCAACCAATTACGATTGGACTAGGGCTCGGGAGGCACCTCTGTGGTGGCTACAGATCTTTGTCAAGACCATAGATATGTGAGATCAGATGAGGACCATAAGACGACGACCCTCGGCGGGATCGCTTGCCGAGGAGATCCACAAGACCCCCGGCAAGCGCCTTGCCGGGGACGACTGCAACGCCACGACAAGACCCTTGCTGGGCCCCCGGCAAGGCCCTTGCCGAGGGCGTCAGCAAGGCCACAGCCAGGCTCGCGTCGACCAAGACTCCACCGCCGTCCCCAAGCAGCTGCTAGCTCAACCAGCTGGGCAAGCACCTGCGTGGCGATATGCGGCCTCTATGCCAACTCAGCAAGCACCTGCGTGGTGGCATGCAGATCTTCGTGAAGACCCTACCACCGCGCCACCTCAGCTGCCTGCCTGCCTACATGGCGCCGCATGCATCGCTGGCCAGGGCGCGTGTTGAAGCGAAGAGAAGCGGCGACAGACGGGAGGGGCCTCGCTCCCGTCCCCGATAAAGCCAGGGGACACCTAAGCGACGCGTTAAATGCATCTTGTCCTGTAATACGGGCGATAAGCTCATAGTACTGTAGGCCTTTCCAGCTCCTGTGTGCCATTGTGGCAGCCCCTTTTGACTCTAAAAGGAGGCCCATGGCGTACTGGAAGAGGATTCCGCTCTTTGGAACTACACAGCCACCATAGCTAGTTCGAGAGCTCAAGAACACTCAATGCATCCACCAAAGCAGGACTAGGGTATTATGCATCCTCGCGGCCCGAACCTCGGTAAACGATCCTTGTGCTGACTGTTAATCCTGCTCTTCTCACAACCCGTGCCCCGGCAACCGTAGTAGGGATTCTTGTGATCTCATAGGTGTCTTTTCACACCGACATCTTTGGCGCGCCAGGTAGGGGGCGCAATTGTGAGAATCTGGTCTAGTAGTTAGCCTAGCAGTTCTTCATCGCCATGGCCTCTGAAGAAGAAGACGACCAGGAGAAGACTGCGCTGCCTGCAAGCGCGAAGGGTGCCAGTGCGGCAACTTGAAAGCTAAGTCGTGCCGATTTTTAAATACCTCCTTTTCACATAAGGTTATTCCCCTTGGAGATCTTGTTCTTTGTATTGAAAACTGCACCCAAAGGGGGCCCCCGCAATTGGCAACGCCTTTCTTCTGTTTCGAGTCCGCTCAACAGCTCAAGCGGCCGCGTCGAGAGTGGCAAGGTAGCCTCCGACAGCCTGGCAACGCTCTTGATTCTGACTCGACTCAAGCTCGACAGTTCGAGCGGCCGCGTCTGGGGCGGTGAGGTGGTTTGCCCGGCAGCACACCTGGCAGGCCAATGGGGATCCGTCCACAAGATGCTGCCCTGGGTTTACGCGCCGGCAAGCCTACCCGATAAATGTAGGGTGGACATACAAAGAGAGGTTGAACAGGAAAATAACATGCATTGTATCAAAAGTACTGCAGATATATATGACATCACTTGTTGCCGTAGTTCTAACTAAAGATAAAAATCGTCTTGGTTGTGGACTTGCAGCAACAAAAAGAAACGGGGTGCCTAATCCTGGCACTGGCCCTCCACCCTCTGGATTCTGTCGATGCGTCTGATGATGGGCCTGATACGCTCCTTGAGCGCAGCGATGTCCGCATCCTCCGGCGCGCTCTCCAGTGCAACTTCGAAGTTGAGGTCAGGATTCTAGTACGTCACGTTGGCGAGGACCTTGGTCATGGCACCCCGGCAGAGCCTCCGGGACTCGTCGGCGAGAGAGGCCTCCCGGTTGGAGTGGAGCTGCTCCAGGGCCCCGAGGACACCCTCAAAGAACAGGGTCAGCTTGGCGTTGGCAGTCCCGCTGCGCTCAGGGGCGTACCTTACATTTGGCGTCCCCATGGAAGCCAGCTGCAAGGTGATCCTGCCGGCGACGTCCTCGAGGTGGCTGATCCAGCGATTCTCGCCCTCCATGAAATCCTTGTGGCTAGCTGCTTCGTTCCTCCGCTGCAGCTTCTCGGCCTCCAGATCCTTGGCCAGGGTCTCCTCCCGAGACCTGGCCTCTAAGAGAACCTCCTCGAGGCCCTCCAGCTTCAGCTTGAGGTCTCTGATGGAGTTGTTGGCCTCGAAGAGCTCCCCGGCCCTGCTGACGACCGCGCCATGCGCCTCCGTCAGGGCGCCGTTGAGCGTGTCCTTCTCCTGGGACCGCTTCAAGGCCTGCTCCTTCAGCCCGTCCCGCTCCACCTCCAGCTCCTTCACCTTGCTGGCGTGAACCAGAGCCTGGGCATCGAGCGTCTCCCTGTGCCTCTGCTCCAGCTCTTGGGCCCGCTGTGCGGCAAGCTTCCCCACCTCCTCGTCCTTGGCGCGGAGTTTGGCGTCGAGGTCCGCCTCACGTTTGGCGAGGTCCTCCTCCTGGGAGTTCAGCGCGGCCTGATGCTGGGTTCGCGCGGCCTCGGCTGCAGCGGCCAAGCCCTCCATTGTCTCCTGGGCCTTCTTGATGTCGGCCAACTTCATGGTGGCTCCACGTCGCGCTTGGCCAGCTCGCCCTGGGCGGCCTTCAGCTCTTCGCTAGCTTGGCGGAACCAAGTCCGCGCCTCGGCGACGCGCACCTTGAGCTCCTCCTCCGCCTTGTCCAACGTTGCCATCCTGGACTTGGCCTTGTCCAGGCGGGCGCGGTGGAGCGCCTGGAGCTTCCGAAAATTGGCGCCCATGGCCTGGAGAAGCGGCTCCTCCTGAGAGCCGTCGCCACCGGCGCTCGGCTCATCGACGAACTCGAGCCCGGCGGCCAGCACCTCTTCGTCGAACACCTCTCCCTCGACGGGCGCCCTGGAGCTGGACGCCCCTCGGAGGTGGACGAAGAGGTCGTCGGTCTCCTTCAGATACCTGCTGGAGCCGGAGGCAGCAGAGGAGGACGGCTGGTCATCGACCACCTTCTCCTCGGTGGCGGCCTTGCCGACATCTCTGATAGACCCCTTGTCGTGCTCCCCGGCAGGCCCCTTGGCTGCGTCTTCGGCGGTACCCTTGGCGGACTCCTCGGTAGCGACCTTCTCGGCCTCTGTCGTGGCGTCCTTGGCGACGTCCTCAATGATGCCGTCTATGTTCTCCTCGTCCGCCGATGGACGATCTCGACACCAAGAAGGGGATGAGACAAAGCCAAGACCAAGAATTAGCAAGAAAAGAAAAAGAACAGGGACGAAAGGCGAGCGGCTTACCAGTGCCGGGCCGGGAAGCAGAGGTTCCCTCCCTGCCAACATTTGGCGTCGAGGCAAAGCCACCGACACCCGAGTTCTCCTCCCCCTCCTTCGTGTGCAAGGGCTCGGTGCTTGGCGCCCTTGTCGGGGACGCCCCTCGGGGCAGCGTGGTCGATGGGGGCGGCGTGTTAGGGGTAGCCCACTGTGGCTCCTCCTGCTGCTGTCCTCCTCCTGCGACTACGGCAAGGTCAGCACCATGAGATCGTGGCCTCCAACACATGTTGACGAGGGGTGAATGATGAACTTACGCTGGGGGCTACTGTCCAGACTGCTCAGCACCACCAGTGGTGCACTCGAAGTGCCTATCGGGGGCTGATCGCCCGCCGAGGCTTTGGCCCTCTTCACCCTCTGGGCCAGCGTCTCCGCATCCCTGCAAGGATGAGAACAAGTCAGGACAAGCGGTACAGATTGGGGAGACAGAGATGACAGAAAAGAGCAAGATGCTTACTCGTCATCCAGCTCCTCCTCTGTTGCTTTCCTCTTCCTCCTTGGGCTGAGGGACCCGAAGTCAAAGGTGACCCCCTCATCAGTGTCTACCGAAGGAGGCGAGGAGGGCAGAGTCTACGCAGGCTTGGATGAAGAGGAGGCAGATGCTTTCTTCTTCGCCACTGCGGCCTTGACGACCTTCTTCGCCGCCGCGGCCCTCGTCTGACGCGCGGACTCCTCCGGAGACTTTGGTCGCCGCGCGGCCTTGACGGGCTGTACCGTCTTGCCGGAGGAGGCCCACCGCAGAACCCGTCCTCTTCCCATGGCTAGAGGGTCGACGGCCACGGCCTCCTCCTCCTCGGCCTCCCCCTCCGACAAATCACTGACCACGTCTTCGACTAGAGGAGCCCCGGTGCCGGTGCTACTGGCCTCCCCGGCGGCCTCCGCCTGCTGGGCGAGCTCCTTCTCCTCCACTTCCACCGCGGCCTTGCCCTCCACACCACTGGCTCTTCCGGCCTCCTCGGTGAGCTTCGCCTCCGCCGCCCTAGCGGCGATGTAGTCCAGCTCCACCTGGGAGGTGTCCTGGACGAGCCACGGCTCGCGGTGACGTACCCCTCATGCCAGGTGTCAAAGAACTCCTGCACTTGAATGTCCTCCGGCTCGACCCAGTTCGGGTCAAGGCCGTGCATGTTGAAGTCCGGCATCATGGCGATGATGTCGGTCCGGTGCGAGTTGTTGCTTTGTGAGACCACCCCTGCCGGCAACTTGAACAAGGGCCCCTTGGCAACCTGGCCGGCCTTCGCGGCGGCGCTCACGGCCTTGCCGGTCCACTCGACCTCGCCATCGCGGTTCACGTCGGGCTGGAAGAGCCGCTGGCAGAGATGGGCGTGCCTCATCACCGGGAGGTTGTAGTCGAGG
The DNA here is from genome assembly GCA_021605145.1 of Aegilops bicornis. Classification (NCBI taxonomy): domain Eukaryota; kingdom Viridiplantae; phylum Streptophyta; class Magnoliopsida; order Poales; family Poaceae; genus Aegilops; species Aegilops bicornis. The sequence continues at coordinate 82,990,871 of CM038672.1, read as the reverse complement.
CCGGGGCGGAGCCTCATGATGTCGGCGGCGTCCTCCCCTTGTTATGCAGTGGAGCGATTCGGCAGCGGATGAAATCTGCCCCGATCATCTTGAGGGTGAGCCCGGCCTCGGTGAGGAGGAGAATCCTGGTGGTGGCAACCGTAAGCTTCATGTCGTCAGCATCGACATCGCTCCAATCGCTTCTGCGGACCGGCGGCACCTTGCGGACCTGGCAAAAGTCTGGCGGGTCCTTCTCCTCGATCCAGCACCACCGGCCCCGCCATTCTTCCCACCTCTCCTTCATGGCACCCTCCGGGTACGCCCCTTGGACATTGGGATCCAGGTGACGCAACCGGAAATGGCGCCTCCTGGTTGGATCCGAGGGGAGAAGTAGTGGCGGAAGAGCGCCATGTTGGGATGCACCCTGGCGAAGCCCTCGCAGAGGTGCGCAAAAAGAGCCATGCACACCACGACATTTGGAGTGAAATCCAAAAGGTGGAAGTTGTAGGTGTGCATGACGTCGCTAAAGAAATCCGAGAAAGGGGGAAAGAGCCCGCAGGAGAAGTAGTCAACAAAGAAAGGGTACCGATTTGGGGCGGCCTCGACCTAGTTGGCGGGGATGACGCGCATGGCTGGATGCCCTGTCGTCTCTCCCCCCATCTTCACCCCCCACAGGGGCTTGAAGTAATCTCGTAGTTCGATCACGTCGACCGTCGAGGGGAAGTAGGCGAGTTGCATCCGCTGAGCCGCCAACGCACTCTCAGGCGGCTCCGTCGCTCCGGCATCCTTGGCCACTCCCTTGCCCTTGGTGGACTTGGGCGCCATGGCGGCTGGGGGAGCAAGAGACAGAGGACTGCGGAGACGCAGTGGCGGCGAGCGAAGGCAAGAACTCGAGAAGGAGGAAGAAAGGGGTGGCGGCTCTGAGATTGGAGAAGACGCAGGGGAAGGGGTAAAGTGAGCAGTGTGCCCGCGGTTATTCCTTTCTACGGGGAAGGCGCGGGCCGCCTCATTTCCCATTAACTGCAACGCGACGCATGCGTGCGGGAACCGCCCCACGCATGCCGCCCATGTCACACACGACCCCCACGTCGCGCCTTCAACGTGGGTGTGGGGAAGCTCGGCGGACGAAGAGTTACCGCGGTAAAATCCGCCCCTCCTGCCCGCGCACCGTTTTGGGCCTGGCGCAACAAGTGTCGCGCTTATGTGTGGCCAAGGCCCGGGGGCTCCTGTCGGTGTACAAAAGTAGGGGCACACCTTTGTACCCCTTTACTTGTGAACGGGCAGTCGGAGCCGGGCGCCACGACCACACTAAGCAGGGCAGAGGAAGGGAGCCGGAGAGAAGCCGGAGCACAAGATGGCCAAGGCAACGCCAAGACCAAGAACACAAAGGACAGAAGGGCGAAGCAGGTTCCCCTGGCAAGACCCTTGCCGGGGCAACCCCGGCAAGGGCCTTGCCGGGGCGGCACGCCCGACGCCAACAGAGTGAGCCACCCTTGAGCCCACGGGTTCCAACCCAACCAATTACGATTGGACCCGGGCTCGGGAGGCACCTCTGTGGTGGCATACAGATCTTTGTCAAGACCATAGATATCTGAGATCAGATGAGGACCAGAAGACGGCGACCCTCGGCGGGATCGCTTGCCAATGAGATCCACAAGACCCCCGGCAAGCGCCTTGCCGAGGACGACTGCAACGCCACGAAAAGACCCTTGTCGGGCCCCCGGGCAAGGCCCTTGCCGAGGGTGTTAGTAGGGCCACAGCCAGGCCCGCGTCGACCAAGACTCCACCGCCGTCCCCAAGCAGCTGCTAGCTCAACCAGCAGGGCAGGCACCTGCGTGGTGACGGGCGGCCTCTACGCCAACTCAGCAAGCACCTGCATGGTGGCATGCAGATCTTCGTGAAGACTCTACCACCGCTACACCTCATCTGCCTGCCTGCCTACATGGCGCCACATGCATCGCTGGCCAGGGCGCGTGTCGAAGCGAAGAGGAGCGGCGACGGATGGGACGGGCCTCGCTCCCGTCCCCGATAAAGCTAGGGGACACCTAAGCGACGCACTAAATGCGTCTTGTCCTGTAATACTGTAGGCCTTTCCACCTCCTGTGTGCCACTGTGGCAGCCCCTTTCGACTATAAAAGGAGGCCCATGGCGTACTGGAAGAGGATTCAGCTCTTTGGAACTACACAACCACCATAGCTAGTTTGTGAGCTCAAGAACACTCAATACATCCACCAAAGCAGGACTAGGGTATTACGCATCCTCGCGGCCCAAACCTGGGTAAACGATCCTTGTGCTGACTGTTAATCCTGTTCTTCTCACAACCACGCGCCTCGGCAACCGTAGTAGGGATTCTTGTGATCCCATAGGTGTCGTTTCCCATCGACATCGTAAACGGGCGGCCTTTTCGACCCGACATCGCACCCGACCACGACCACGACACCTTCGACACCCCGACCCCCGACACCTCCCGAAAAAGGTGCTCTTCGGCCTTCCAGAGGCCGACGGGGTCATATATTTGTGAATATGAGTTAGGTCATATATTTTTCATGTTCATGTTATTAGGTATTCAATTAGTTCATGTTATTAGGTATTCAATTTTTATTATGTTCATTATGATGATACACACTTAATTTTTTATTATGTTTATGTTGGACTAATTTTGTTTACTCATTGTCATTGCAGGTGTTGACAGATGGTGGGCGGGTTGAGAGCGCTCCGAGCCTCCTTCCTCGGCGCATGCTGGGAGGGGTGCTATGATTCCACCGCAGCACCTCCGGAGAGCGCTGGTAGACAATATGTAGACACCGGTGTGCGCTTCTTCTTTGGCCGGGAGAGGTCGGGGGAAGACGAAGAGGGGTGCTAGAGGTGGACGGGGCAGCGGGAGAGGTAGGAAGGCTGTTGCGCCTTCCTCGCCATCACCCCCAGCTGATTCTCCCGACTACAGGAGTGCTCCGTCTTAGGTGGACCCGTCTAACTTTGACCCATCTCAGACTCCAGTCCATGAGCCTCGGGCTGACGAGCCTCGGGTCGCCGAGCCATCGTCCCATGAGACTCGGGTCCCACAGTCTTCGTCCCAGGAGACTTTGGTCCCAGTCTTCGTCCCATGTGACTCCGGAGGCTAGTGGCCATGCTGATGGTGGGGAGGACAACTTTTCTGAGGATAGCTATAGCGAGGGCGAGCTGGTTGAGGGGGCCAAGAGGGTCTACCAGCATGGTGGTACAAAGCTCCCGCCCGTGCCGCTGACCCGCGATCATTGGTGGTTGATTCAGCCTAACGGGGAGAAGTAAGTGCATTTACACTTTTTTAATCTTTTGCCTACATGTTTCTTCAAATTAATATCTAATGTGTCGGCCTTGTCATACTGCAGGGGTTGGGAACACGCCCCTGGTGTCCGCAGGCCCGACCAGGTCCTTGGTGTGCTTTTGCTGGCACCACTTCCCAGGGTGGGTCATGTTGCCCGGCGAGGGTGAGGTTCCACAACTAGCACTGAGCTAGGAGCTGTATGTGGCTGCCCCGGCCCCGACGGAGGAGAGGATCGATGGTGTCTTGTGCGAGACGGTGGCCGACATTGTGATCCGGCGGTTTTGGGTAATTTATCCTTTACAGAAGTAAAAATCAAGAGTACCTAGTGATTGTACTAATCAGTGTTGTATTGTTTGATTATAGACCTTCTACAGGTGTGTTGAGGAACACAAGGCGGACGCGGCTATGGTTCTAGAAGCCGAGTGCAAGCGCCTACTTCAGAACTTATGGCACGAGGCTCGGGTGCAGGCTGTTCGAGACTACTACGCCTCGACTAACATTAAGAGGTCCAAGACGAAGTGCCGCGCCAAGTTTCTGAGTAAGGAGAAGTACATGAAGGTAATTACCTATTCCTAAGGCCTTGTACTTAGTTTCCTTGATTTGATTCGTAGGCGTAGAGCTGAAATTTATGTTTGTCTAACTTAGGTGCCCCCGAGATGGTGTGCGGATAGGATGGACTATTGGGAGGCATTGGTGGATGAGTGGTGCTCTCCCCAATGGCTAGCCGTCCACAACAAGATCAGGGATAAGCGTGCCCAAATGCAAGGTGTGCCACACCATCAAGGGAGCTCCAACCTGTTTTAGTACGGTGATCACTGGGTATGTGGTTTGCTTCACGATTCATGCAATTTCATTCTTCAGGCTAGCTGGAGCACTTAACTAATATATTGTTCCTCTCTTTTAGGCGCGACACAACAAGAAGGATGTGCCACCGTTGTTCGACCTATATGCCATGGCCCATACTGCCTTGTACAAGAAGGCCAAGGCATTCTCTGAAGATGACCTCGATCATCCAGAGAACTTCACCAACATCTCCTCCCACAACGATCTCGTGAGGTACAGAGACGTCGGGAAGACGAGGAAAGGGGAGGACTTCAACCCGAGCCAGAGTCCTTTTGATCCCATAGATCGTGATGTTATCTGGTGGCGGGAGGTACCATGGCTCGGTACCCATTGGGGATGGACTGGTACGTTGTCCTAGAACTGTCCCGGAGATCAAGAAGCGCCAAACGAGCTCTGATCCTGAGATAAGTCCTCGTCCATAGCCAACGGAGCTTGCCATCGAGGCTAGGGCCCAGGAGCTTCTGGCGGAGGCAAACAGGCAGGCGGCGGAGAGGGAGAGGGACATGGAGGAGAGGACGACTAGTCTATTGGAGGCGGAGAGGAACCGGAATGACGCGTCTCACCGGGCCCTATACGAGCTCCTCATGGTAAGTTTCTCCTGGATATTAGCCAAATCATGCACGTAATGTTCGTTTCATTACTAACTAATATGATTGACTCGTGAAAACAAAATGTGCAGACCATGTGCCAGAACAACGATCAGATCCCTCCGCAGATGCCCCAGATTGTTATAGCGCCCGCGGTGAGTTTCATTTGAATGGTTATTAGTTACTAGTATTCACATTTGAGTTGCATAATGCTAACAAGACATTGCAAATGATCTTTGGTGCAGCATGCCTCCCGACAAGCATCGACCGATCCTTCTCCATCTGGCACTAACGCAACCCCGACCGGTCCTTCTCCATCTAGCACTGGCGCAAACCCGACCGGTCCTTCACCTCCGTGATGATGGTAAGTTTCCCCAAGTGTTTTGCTTAACAAATGCATACTTAGCTTAAGAAATGACCTATTTAGCTCCAAAATGACCTATTATTTTCCTCAAAAATGACATAATAACCTTACTTAGCTCCAAAATGACATATTTTACCTAAGATAGCTATAAAATGACCTATACTTAGCATTTTTTCCTCCAAAATGACTTGATATGCTTAGTTAGCTAAAAAATGGCATAACTACCTAGGATAGCTCAATAATGATCTATACTTAGCTTAGCTAGTTCATTTATGACATAATTAGCTTACTTAGGTAAAAATGGCATAATAACCTTGCTTTAGCTCCAAAATGACCTATACTTAGCTTATTTTCCTCAAAAATGACATAATAACCTTACTTAGCTCCAAAATGACATATTTACCTAGGCTAGCTACAAAGTGACCTATACTTAGCATTTTTCCTCCAAAATGACTTGATATGCTTAGCTAGCTAAAAAATGGAATAACTACCTAGAATAGCTCAATAATGATCTTTACGTAGCTTAGGTAGTTCATTTATGACATAGTTAGCTTACTTAGGTAACAAATGGCATAATAACCTTGGTTTAGCTCCAAAATGACCTATACTTAGCTTCTTTTTCTCGGAAATGACATAATATCCTTACTTAGCTCCAAAATGACATACTTTACCTAGGATAGCTATAAAATGACCTATACTTAGGATTTTTCCTACAAAATGACTTAATATGCTTAGTTAGCTAAAAAATGGCATAACTACCTAGGATAGCTCAATAATGATCTATACTTAGATTCTTCAGTTCATTTATGACATACTTAGCATACTTAGGTCAAAAATGGCATGATAACCTTGGTTTAGCTCCAAAATGACATAGACTTAGTTTATTTTCCTCAAAAATGACATAAAACCTTACCTAGCTCCAAAATGACCGATTTTAACTAAGATAGCTCAAAAATGACCTACACTTACCATTTTGTCCTAAAAATGAATAAACATGCTTAGTTAGCTAAAAAATGGCATAACTACCTAGGTTAGCTAAAAAATGACCTATACTTAGCTTCTTCAGTTCATTTATGACATACTTAGCATACTTAGGTAAAAAAATGGCATGATAATCTTGGTTACCTCCAAAATGACATAGACTTAGCTTATTTACCTCGAAAATGACATAATAACCTTACTAAGCTCGAAAATGACCTAAGTTCGAAGAAGAAGAAGATAAATAAGAGGAGAGGAGAAAAATAAAGAGAAGAAAAAAACTTCTTTTTCTTCTTTTTCTTCTTCTTCTTCTTCTTCTTCTTCATCTTCTTCTTCTTCTTGCTAGCCTTCTTCTTCTAACTTTTTTCTTTCCCAATTTGCAGATTTGCTTTAGATGAGGAAGCTTGCATTGATGGAGTCTACTCTTCTCCTTGTGCTTCCTTTTTGTTTTGATTTTGTAGGATGAACAATGTGAAACTAGCTACCTATATATGTATGTATGGATGAAACCATTGTATGATTGTTGTTAGATATGTTGTCTAGCTATATATGTTGCATATGGACTTTTGATTTGGTATGTATATGTGTTGGATGATCATATCCATATGGCAGGGATATGATTTGGTATGTATATGTGTTGGATGATCATATCCATATGGCAGGGATATGATTTAGTATGTATATGTGTTGGTATGCTTGTTGGAAGTATTTTCAAATGTGTGTGTATATATATATATCTGTGAAATTCTATGACAATGAGTGAATTTAAGAAAAAAATAGAAAAACAAGGGCTATACAAGCTCTTTGTCGTCAGCCAGCAGACGGCAAAGCAGCCACGTGGCAGCTACCTGTGCAACCTGGGGGGCACTAGGCTAGCCTATATGGTTGTGTTGTCATCTGCTGGCAGACGGCAAAGACCTTTACATCTTTGCCGTCTGCCATCAGATGGCATAGCATGCCACGTGGCAGCTACCTAGGGGCATCTGGGCTGGCCTATGTTGGCACTTTGCCGTCTGCTGGCAGACGACAAAGATGCAAAGGTCTTTTTCGTCTGCCAGCAGACAGCAAAGCATGCCGTTAACCCCTTAACGGACCTAAGCTGCCACGTGTGTTGTCCATGCCCTTTGGCGTCTGGTGGCAGATGGCAAAGACCTTTGCATCTTTGCGGTCTGCCAGCAGACGCCAAAGTGCCCTATCACATCCCTAGCTTGTGGTACTGTCTAGTATTTGCATCTTCCTTGCATCATGTTTAACTTTCATGGAAATTGAATTGGGGATTGATAAACCCTAGCACCAAATGAAATGCAACTAGGATCAAAATAAAAATATTTTCAATGAACCCAAAATGCCCTTTGAAAATGTTCATGATTTCTAACAAAGGTGAAAACCTCTGCCAAAAATGATGAGCATACTTCTTAGCATTTATGGATTTTTGAATTAATCCATATTTTATTTGAGTTGGAGCAAATAAAATCTATAACTGATTTAATAGCTCCAAATATTTGAAAGTAATTGTGGATCACTCGTTATTGTAGAGAGCTCCCACAAATAATTTCAGAATTTATATAAATGGTTTAGTATTATTACTAAACCAAAACAGAGCAAAATAAATAGAAAACAGAAAAAAAAAGAGAAAGGAACTAACCTGCCAGCAGCCCACTCACCTGTTTTGGCCCAGCACGACCCAGCCCACAACCTGGCGCTGCCAGACGTCGTCCAGCTCCCGCCAGTCGGACGCCACACGCGTGGTCGCCGCACGCGGGCACACGCCCGAGCCACCTCATGCTTCCCGCCGCTGCCTCGACGCCCTGGACAACGCCACGTTTTCCCCTGGACCGCCTCGTCCTCTCCCGTGCCTCTCTTCTCCTCTGCTCTCCTTCTCCCGCTGCTGAAGCGCCTCATGATCGCGCCACGACCACCACCGCGGCCACCGACCACCCCACGCCTCACCGACGCGCTAAGAAGCTCCGCCTCGTCCCCCTCATCCTCCTCACCAAGATGTAAGGCGCCGGAAGCACCTCGACGCCGCCAGCTCCGCTGTTCCCCTCCTCGGCCATCGAGGACCGCTGCCGTCGATTCGCGGCCTCCCGAGCTTCCCCGAGCACACTGTCCATCCCTACAACACCGATGTGAGCCCCCGAGCGTTTTCCGCCTCTCCCCGCGCTCGTCCGCGTCCTCTAACCACCATGGCCATCGGAGCCAATATCTCCTTGCCGCCGGCCATGTCGCCACAATGGCCACGGCCGTGCAAGCTTGCACCCGAGCTCACCACTGCACTCAGTACATCCCCACGAGTCGAACGCGGCCACCCCCACGTCCTGTTGTGCAACCTAGCATGTTTTCCGCCGAGGCCCGAACTCCGGCCGCCGCGGACGTGCTCGCCGCCGTTGTTCCCGGCCACCCCAGCACCAACCACCGCCATCGTTGGATGCGCCACACCGCCAGCTACCCGTAGCACCCACCCGCGCATCGAACCGTGGCCGGAGCAGCGTTTCCGACGCTCTCCGTCATCTCGGCCTCGCCGGCGACTCAACATCGGCAGGTTTGACCCTGCTGGCCAGGGGTTGGTCAGCTCTGACCAAGTTGACACCGGGTGGGCCCAGTTTGACCCCTCTGTGTCTATGACAAATGGGACCCGCCTGCTAATTAAGTTAGGATTAGGACTAACTAAAAATTAGTTAGACTAATGGCACTGACCAGTGGGCCCCGCTGGTCAGGTTTGACATGGACCGGGTCAGTTGACCGCTAACGTCACACTGACGCCAGGCTGATGCAGTAAATCCTTTTCTGGATTTATTCTTATTTAGGAAATTCCAGAAAATAGTGCTAACTTCAAAAATTTATAGAAATTCAACCGTAACTCCAAATGAAATAATTTATATATGAAAATTGATCAGAAAAATCCAATCTTTCCATCTGTACTGGTTTCATGCATGTTAGAACACTTTAACCTTGCTGTTTAGGTGAAACAAGTTAATGCACTAATATGACCTCTTAAAATGGGTTTGCATTTGAATCTTTGGTTCAAATGGATTCACCTCAATCTGTTCTAGCTTGTATTAGCCCAAAACACATTCATATTGCCATGTCATAGCGTGCATCATATTGTGCATTGCATTGATCGTGTTTCTTCTCTGTTTGCTGGTGTTGTTCCCCCTCGGTAGACGTTGTACCGACGTTGTGATTGTTGACACTGATGAAGACTCAATGCTATCTTCAGAAGTGCCAGGCAAGCAAAACCCCCTTGTTCATTCCGATACAATCCCACTCTCTCGCTCCTGCTCTCTTTTACTGCATTAGGACAACAACGATTCATCATTACATTTGCTACGGTAGTTGAACCCATTTATCCTCTGCATGACTGTCATTGCCACAGTAAATAGATGAAACCCACTAGCATGAGTAGGAGTTGTTTGAGCTCTGTTGTGCCTACTCATTCATGCTTGTTGTCATGCCTGCTACTGCTTAGAGTTGAGTCAGGTCTGATTCATCGGGGATGAATCGGAGGTGTGTGAACATGTCCTACTGTTGAGAGCTAAGTGTGTGAACACGATTTGGTAAAGGTATCGGTGAGAGGCCATGTAGGAGTACATGGTGGGTTGTCTCATTGAAGTCGTCCTCAGGAACTGAGTTCCGTGTTTGTGATCCATGAAACAGCTACTACCATGCATTGGGCCCTGAAATATGACCCCGCTCGACTTCTTAATCACCCTTGTCCTCTGTCCAGGAGTTGCAAGTAGTTTCTGGTGTTTGTAGTATGCTGGAGGCCGTGGGCAGCGCTGACCCGAGGGGTGGGCTATGATGCGGTAGGCACGTGGCCGGGTATGCCGGGCGCCCGTTTGGTGTCGCGGAACCATGTACACATCGTTCGGGACCGTATGTGGAGACCTCGGCCGGACTCCCTGTGGATGGAACCTGGACTAGAGACTTGAGTATTTAGGTAGGTCGTGGTCTACACCCACGTCGGCTTTCGCTTGAAGTCTACCGAGCACATGTCGTGTGCAGAGGCTAAGTGGTGGAAACATGTATGAGGAAGTACACCCCTGCAGGGTTAACATCATCTATTCGAATAGCCGTGTCCGCGGTAAAGGACTTCTGGGTTGCCTATAACAGTTCATAGACAAGTGAAAGTGGATACTCTAAAATGCGCAAGATAAGTGTGAGTGTTGTGGATGGCCTTCTCGTAGGGAGACGGGAGTGGATCCATAGTGGTGTATTGATATGGTGAATATGTGCACTCGTGTGCGCCACCTCAAAGTGTTACTTGCAGTCGTAGTTTAGGATAGCCATCGAGTCAAAGCTGGCTTGCTACAGTTAAACTCCACCACCCCCTTTGTTGATAATGATGCATATGTAGCTAGTTCTGATGTAAGTCTTGCTGGGTACATTCGTACTCACGTTTGCCTATTTTATGTTTTGAAGAGCAACGTCAGTCTCGCTAGTAGTTCCGTGAGGACTTCGACGCTTAGCTTGTTACCTCAGCTACGATCGTGTGCCCTCGGCAAGATCTGGTAGATAGTGATGTTAAATTACAGGCTTGATATGTTGTAACGTGACACATATGTAATGTATGCGTGGTGTGTTGTATCTTGGCAGGTTGTTAGGATAGATAGATCCTCGCTTGTATAGTCTTGGAGTATGGATCAAGTCTACAACAACCTAGCTGCATCATGTACTTGTTTGCCTATATAACACGCACGCGTCCCTGCGGTATGCATACGCTTCCAACCATAGTTATTTCATGGTATCAGAGCCATCCTCGAACGCATCCAAAACCATGCCGTCTTCAAGATCTTTCCCGTCATCGCCATTCGCGCACACCGCCACCGAGAAGCTGACGAAGGGCAACCAAGCCCTGTGGCAGGCGACGGTGCTCTCGGCCATCCGTGGAGCACAGATGGCCAAGTACCTTGACGTCGAGCAGCCGCCACCTCCCATGCAGATCGATGTGGCTTCCTCCGATGGCAAGACGACGGCAAAAGCCCCGAAACATGCATTCCAGACCTGGTATGCACAAGATCAACAAGTCTTTTCCTATATCCTCACGACTCTCCCTCGCGAGATAGCTATCCAGGTCGCCTCATGTCACACCTCTGCTGAGATCTGGAACATGGTGGAAGGGATGCTTGCGTCCCAAACTCGTTCCCAGACCACCAATGTTCAGATCGCCCTCGCAAACTTGCAGAAGGGCAACTCCTCCATCACCGACTACGTCGGGAAGATCAAGTCTCTCTGCGATGAGTTGATTGCTGCAGGGAAGAGGGTGGACGACGACGACATCGTCTCCCACATCCTGGCCGGGCTAGACAAAGACTACGACCCGGTGGTGTCGGCAATGTGTTCCCGGGTGGAGCCGGTGACCGTGGCTGAGCTGTTCTCGCAGCTCCCGAGCTTTGAGACGAGGCTCAATCTTCGCGGCGGGGGTTCACAATCCTCTGCCAACGCTGCTACTCGAGGCCGTAGAAACGGCAGTGGCGGTGGTGACCACGGCCGCAGACAAGGCGGCAACGGTGGTGACCGTGGCGGACGCGGCGGAGGCTACTCCAAGCCTGGAGGACGCGGCGGCGGTCACAACGGCGGCAGAGGCAACTACAACAACAACCATGCCTCCGCTCCTAGGATCCAGTGCCAGATCTGTGGCAAACTGGGCCATCCAGCTTGGAAGTGCTGGAAGCGCTACGATGAATCCTACCAAGGCATGGAGGAGAAGTCGGCCAACCTCGCTGCACCGCAGTACGGGGTGGACACAAACTGGTACCTGGACAGTGGTGCCACTGATCATATCACATGAGACTTGGAGAAGCTGACTGTACGCGGTCGCTACAGTGGAAACGAGCAGATTCATACTGTCAGTGGTTTAGGTATGGTTATAAAACACATTGGTCATTCAACTATTCATACTCCTGATCGAGATCTTCTCCTAAACAACATACTTCATGTCCCTCAAGCCAACAAAAGCCTAATCTCTGCTAGCCGTCTTGCTGTTGACAATGATACTTTTGTTGAAATTCATCCTCACTCTTTTCTTGTTAAGGAACGGGGAACGAAGAAGGTGCTCCTTCGAGGTAGGGGTAGAAGAGGACTCTACCCAGTTAGGCACACGGGATCCGACGCCAAGAAGCACATGCTCAGTGCCATCAAGCTATCCTCGTATAGGTGGCACCGGCGTCTAGGCCATACATCTCCTATTATTGTTAGCAAGATCATTAGCAAGAATAATCTCCCGTGTGCAAATTCATTCAATAAAGATTACTGTTGTGGCCTTTGTCAAAAAGGCAAAAGTCACCAGTTGCCTTATCCAAAATCAATAAGTGAATCAAAATTTCCTTTAGAACTTGTGTTTTCTGATGTTTGGGGTCCTGCTGTTGAAACAGTAGGAAGAAAAAAATATTATGTGAGTTTCCTCGATGATTTCAGTAAATTCACATGGATGTACTTGATCAAACACAAGTCTGAAGTTTTTCAGAAGTTTCATGACTTTCAAAATCTAGTAGAACGTCAATTTGATCGTAAGATCCTCGCTCTACAAACAAATTTGGGAGGGGAGTATGAAAAGTTGAACTCCTTCTTCACCAAGATAGGCATATCCCATCATGTTTCGTGTCCTCACGCTCACCAACAAAATGGGTCAGCCGAGAGGAAACATCGACACATTGTCGAAGTAGGTTTATCTCTTCTTGCTCAAGCCTCTATGCCCTTAAAATTTTGGGATGAGGCCTTCATTGCGGCAACCTACTTGATAAAGCAAATTCCTAGCAAAGTCATCAAGTTTGAGACACCCTTTGAAAAACTCTTTCATGAAAAAACCCAATTATTCCATTCTTAGAATTTTTGGGTGTGCTTGTTGGCTGAATCTACGGCCTTACAATAATCATAAACTCCAATTCCGTTCCAAGCAATGTGCTTTTCTTGGGTACAACAATCTTCACAAACGTTTTAAATGTCTTGACATCTCCACGGGTCGAGTTTATATCTCTAGAGATGTTATCTTTGATGAAAATGTTTTTCCCTTTGCTAGTCTTCATCCAAACGCCGGAGCCCGTCTTCGTGCAGAAATTCTATTACTTTCTCCGGAGTTATTAAATCCTTCTGATCATGAGGGTGAATGTTCTGATGATCATGTGTTTAATAACACTAATACTGCCACTAACCGAGGTTGTTCTGATGAAAACAGTGAAAAAAACAGCACTCCAAATCGACATTTTATGCAGCAGATGAGTCCAAACAGGCTTGGCACGGGAACCGAAGCAGATCCCATCGCCGCTGGATCCCGAGAGATCTGGCGGCGATATTGCACTCGGTGCGTAACTCCGACGCAGGATCTCCTTCGACACCACGAGGCGCTGGGCCAATAACCAGCCAGCCGACACACGACACGGTTGGGTCCAGGTCGCTTTCCATCGTGGGCCCCTCCACCACAGGCAATGATGGCGCGTCTCCGACACGCCTGTCGCCTGTGCTGCGGGATTCGGTGGACCCGTCGCCTGGCACACGGGTGCGCAATCTCACGCTGGATTCGGTGGACCCAGCCCCTGACGCACGGGCGCGTGATCCCACGCCCGATCGGACGACAGCTGAGGCGGATTCTCTGCTGGTACGAGGTGTTGGATCCTCTACGCCAACCACCGGATCCCCTGTGGCTACATGCCCAAATACACAGGCTAAAAAAGGTGTTTTTAAACCCAAAATTCCTACTGATGGAACTGTCAGGTATGACAAAAATTTCAAAGTTGCAAATTTCGCTGCTGCTCAAGAGCCTTGTAATCCAGTAGAAGCCTTGCAAGATAAGAACTGGAAAAATGCTATGGAGATAGAATATGATGCACTCATGAAAAATAGAACCTGGCATCTAGTTCCACCTAGACTAGGTAGAAATATTGTAGATTGTAAATGGGTATATAAAATCAAAAGGAAATCTGATGGCACTATAGATAGGTACAAAGCTAGACTAGTGGCTAAAGGCTTTAAGCAACACTATGGTATTGACTATGAGGATACTTTTAGTCCGATTGTTAAAGCAGCTACTATCAGATTGGTTTTGTCTATTGATGTGTCTAGGGGATGGAGCCTTCGCCAATTGGATGTTCAGAATGCGTTCTTACATGGCATTCTCGAGGAAGAGGTTTATATGATACAACCACCCGGTTTCTTGGATAAAACTAAACCACAACATGTGTGTAGGTTGGACAAGGCCTTATATGGACTAAAATAGGCACCCAGGGCGTGGTATTCAAAGTTCAACTCAAAACTTCAACAACTTGGTTTTCGGCCCTCCAAGGGAGACACCTCCTTGTTCTATTTCAGGAAAGGGAAGGTGATCATCTTTATGCTCATTTATGTAGATGACATAATTGTTGCCAGCTCCTCTCAAGAGGCTATCTTGGCTTTGCTTAAGAATTTGAAAAATGAGTTTGCCTTAAAGGACTTGGGCGAATTGCACTATTTCCTAGGTATAGAAGTAAAAAAGATACATGATGGTATTCTGCTAACCCAAGAAAAGTATGCAACAGAGATACTTAAGCGTGTAGGGATGAAGGATTGTAAACCTTCCAGTACACCTCTGTCTACTCTTGAGCAGTTGTCATTACATGAAGGAGAATTGCTAAGTCCAGAGGAAGGAACAAAATATAGAAGTGTAGTTGGGGCACTACGGTACTCAACATTGACAAGACACGATATAGCTTTTTTCTCATTAATAAGGTTTGTCAATTTTTGCATTCTCCTACATCTCTGCATTGGACAGCTATTAAGAGGATACTCAGATATATTCAAGAAAGTCTTTGAACTGGCCTTAAAATATGCAGGTCACCCTCAACAACGGTGAGTGCCTTCTACGATGCAGATTAGGCGGGATGTCACGATGACAGAAGATCCACTAGTGGATTTGATGTCTTCTTTGGTTCTAATCTTGTATCTTGGAATGCAAAGAAGCAAGCTACAGTTTCTCGTTCCAGCACTGAAGCAGAATCCAAGTCACTAGCAAATGCAACAGCTGAGGTAATGTGGGTAGAAACCTTGCTTGATGAATTGGGAATTGCAAGACCACGTGTCTCCTGCTTATGGTGTGATAATTTGGGAGCAACTTATCTCTCTGCGAATCATGTGTTTCATGCAAGAACAAAGCATATTGAAATTGACTTTCACTTTGTTCGTGAAAGAGTTGCAAGGAAGCTTTTGGACATTAGGTTCATTCCAACAGGAGATCAAGTTGTTGATGGCTTCACGAAGCCCCTTCAAGCTCGACAACTTCAAGCCTTCAAGAACAATCTCAACCTTGACGTGTTTAGATTGAGGGAGGATGTTAAATTACAGGCTTGATATGTTGTAACGTGACACATACGTAACGTGTGCGTGGTGTGTTGTATCTTGGCAGGTTGTTAGGATAGATAGATCCCTCTTGTATAGTCTTGGAGTATGGATCAAGTCTACAACAACCTAGACGCATCATGTACTTGTTTGCCTATATAACACGCACGCGTCCCTGCGGTATGCATACGCTTCCAACCATAGTTCTTTCAAGTGAGGCTTCTAAGCCTTTTTCCTTTGTAGATGTCTGTACTTAGACATGTTAAGCTTCCGCATGTGCTTTGATTTGTATGCTCTGAATGTTGGGACATGAGACCCATGTTTGTAATATCTCGCTCCTCGAAGCCTATTGAATAAATACTTGAGTCGTAGAGTTATGTTGTGATGCCATGTTATATTACACATATCGAGCATATTGTGTGTATGATTGAAATGCTTGGTATGTGTGGGATCCGACAACCTAGTTGTTTATCCTTGGTAGCCTCTCTTATGGCAAAATGTAGTCTTGTGCTTCCATGAGCCATAGTAGTCCGCTGACTGGTTCATCGGAGTCCCGCCAAATTTCAAAGACTACCGCTCCGGAGCAGTTGATCGGTCGGCATGTGATTCACGCCGTTCGTGGTTCTGTCCTTCGGGAAATGTCACGCGGTGACATCCGAGTCTGCCTAGCCTGCTACAGCCCGGGTTCCTGAGTCCTGTTAGCCAGTGCTACAGCTCGGATTCAAGACGGGCTGAATCGACATGCTCGATGTTGATTCATGTATGCTTGTCCCTATAAGTTAGTGCCACTTTGGGTTCACGACTAGTCATGTCGGCCCGGGTTCTCTGTCATATGGATGCTAGCGACACTATCATATACGTGAGCCAAAAGGAGCAAACGGTCTCGGGCCATGGTAAGGCGACACCCGTGGGAATACCGTGCGTGAGGCCGCAAAGTGATATGAGGTGTTACCGGCTAGATCGATGTTACTTGGAATCGGGTCTGACAGCTTTGGTATCGAGCTCGACTGCACAGAGGATTACCAAGCCAAACCGGTCGAAGTTGAGTCTAGGAATTCTTTAGTTATGTAAGGGAATTGATTGTGGATGGGAACGTAAGGCTCTTTTTAGTCCTTTACCTTATGGCCTTACGATCTGGGTCATCCTCTTCTCTTCTACGGGGATTAAGAACTAGGTCTTCTCATCTATCTATCAGGATGACGAGTTACTATGATAGAGACTTATAGGATTGATGGATTCAAGCCCGAGTTTGGTTCCTACTACTTTTGTGTGTTGACAGTTCATCTCAGAAGTTTGATATTGTGATGTTAAGTGGTTATGCCACCATTTTGCAGGATGTCTCAAATCATTTTGAGCATTTACAGCCGTTATGCTGTCCGAGTCATCCCAGGTTTCTAAATAGTCTGATGCATTTGCAAATTCCTTCTTTCCATTCCCGATGTTCCTTTGGGCCAGTTCAACCACACTAATCGGTGCGTTGAGGTAATTTATTGCCCCGACATATATGTTGGAGTTATTATTACGACCCTAGGTATCTTAGAAGATTACCTAGTAAACTAGCCATGTTTTGTGTTCCCCGTGTGATGAATCTGGCCATCATTCTCGAAAGCATCCCGTGATGTTATTAGTTAGTAGGTATTCTATCCCTGGGTACTTGAACCTGAGATTCACCCTACTTACCTCACGATGATAGTGTTTGCTAGTTCGTTTAGGATATTAGTAACTTTGCGATAGTCCTCGAGGTCCGTGGTATTTCCTTCTTCCAAATACCATGAACCATTAAGGCAGAAGTTCTTTGAACCAAAATACCACAATCAGAGTACTCTTGAGGAGTTCTCCATTCATAATTGTGATTCTGCCAGCTCTACCTTTCTGCATGGGTTATCTGGAAGAAAACTTGTTGAACTTGGTTCGACATATTAATCTATGCATCCACAACTCAGAAAGATATATGTACTCTTGAGTTGTCCCTCTTCATTTGTATTCCGACCATCGTCTATCAATTGATAGTCAGGAGTAATTGTGCATCCGTGTTATTGATGCTTATTATTCTTGTGGTCCGTTAAGCCATTCTGTTTCAGAATGACTAGGAGAAACAAACTCCAGTACCTCATCCATATCCAGGATTGGGTCAAAGTAGTTGTGTTCTGCAGATAAAATGCCAATCCAGCTTTTGCTCTGTTCTGCCCTGGAGTATTATCCCCTTTATGTCAGGATTGTCATGAGAATTGCACCATCTCTCATGAATTCTTGACGCGGTGATACTTCTTGCCAACATTTTTCATTCCTCGGTCTCGTGTTGTCGCAACCGGAATGCCGGCAAGTGAACCATGATGTGTGAAATCAATACTCCTAGCAACCGTGTTGCTTGGTAGTCAATGGACACTAATATCATTCTTAGCGTGTTGGTTATCGAAACACTATTCTTGGATTGATCGTGCTACATTGTCCTTATTTCTGGTGCACTCCTCGATTAATAAGTTAGGATTATTCCATCCCTTGCTTATTTGATCGTATCGCCTTGCTCTGAAAAGCAAGATTGTTCTTGAGCTTAGTAACATGTCGGTGGTTCGTGATGTTCGGAATATCTTCTCGGAAGTATTACCAGGTTGTCACCTGACCGCTATGTCGAGTTCATGATCAAGTTGGTTTTCTTGTAAACCACCCTTTCTCCAAGAATCTGTCTCGGATACCCTGAGCTAGTTGGTTAAGCTAAACAACAACTTGGAGAGTTGGAAGATAAAAGCTTGTCTGACTTAGTTCATGTTAAGGGATATCTTGTGTGTGTGTGCGTTGAAGAAAGATGATATCTCCATCGATTGGTCCTCGTGATCAGTTGTTGGATCTTTTGCCTTGTCAAAACTCTGAATTGAGTATGGGCTATCATCAAGTCAAATCAGAATCAATGATGTTCGTAATGTTGTCTTACTCTTGGTTGATCCCTCGAGCATACACCATTACATCCTTTGGTCTGACCAATGCTATCACCGTGTTCACATGATGGTGGAAGTCCAGTGATATGGAAATTCCGATGAATTGATGTTGAGCCCATCAGCAGCATTTTGTCTCCCCCATGAATCATGTTGAACATCAACCTAGTGTTGAAAATTTTATAAGCAATTCCTTCGTGTTCCGTTCATGAAGCTTATGCTTGGATGGAAGGAGTGACTTCCTCGAATTCATGTGCATTTGGTGCAAGATGCCGCCGTGAGTTCGAGAAAGATTGTTTTTGATTTCTCCGGAATCATCCCAAGCCAGTCATGCATGTGTGAAGTATTCCATGGTTTGATAGGCTCGCTACCTCCACTCCATGTGTACTCCCTAGCACACCAAGCCACTGATTGATTTGTTCAAGGAAAAGAAGTTCGTAAGTGCTAATCCTTAAGGACCCAAAGGTGCGTGCGCAGGACTTCGCTCTCCGCAATGATGGTTCCCAATCGGAACTCGGTAGTGTTGCGTTGTAAGACTACTATGTGGTCATGCTTGTCTGGGATAGCGTGTTCACATGTGTGTAGCAGAATCGGCTCATGTTTTGGAGCTTGCTATCATAGTTCATCTCCCGAGAATTCAATATCATCCCATCGGTTGTGTTGCAAACTTTCCCTTTCAGGCACGTGGATGTCTGAAATATCCCTTTACCAACCAGATCTGAATCTCAGGCAGATATGATGGTTGGAACATTCCCATCATTTGCATTTTGTTCCATCTTGCACTGCTATTGTGCCAATTCCCATGGGCTGCCCTCTCAGTAATTGTTGTCCAGGATCATCCTCAAAAGTGGTCCTGCCATGGGTCCCATCCATTTCCGGTGATAAGCAAAAGTCATCCATTGCGTTGTCTTCAACAAGGTAGTCCACATCTTCCATTCTAGTTCGAGTATGTCATTCTTTTGAACTCCTCCAAATGATCGATTGTGATTGCCTTAGGTTGGTATAAAGAGTCTCAATGTTCTTGAAACCAAAAGTAATTCTTTTTGCCACTTAAGGGAATAGTTCTACGAGTCACCTTCCCTAAGGTGCTCCGTTATGGAATCATGGCAATTTTTCCTTGCTATTTTGAAACCCTCATCAATTGTTTCTTCCATACCTCCTGATGCATGTTTTGCCTCTCAGCTCCAGAGATGTTTCTATGTTCCATTCCGTCAGTTGATCTTGTGATCATTAAGATGATGCTAAGTTGCTCGAACCTCAGGAAGATTGATTCTTCTAAAAATTCCCCTTTCTACTCGTTGTCGTGTTGAATGAAGATCTCGAAAACAAAGACGTCAAGATCAATGTGATGCAATGTATCGGTATCTTCGAGAAGGGCAGTTGGATCGAGAAGACTGAGATAGTTTTGTGACCCCTGTGTCTTCTTACTTCACTTCTTGAATCTCGGGACAAGATTCTTGTTTAGTGGGGGTGAGTTGTCACATCCCTAGCTTGTGGTACTGTCTAGTGTTTGCATCTTCCCGTCATCATGTTTAACTTTCATGGAAATTGAATTGGGGATTGATAAACCCTAGCACCAAATGAAATGCAACTCGGATCAAAATAAAAATATTTTCAATGAACCCAGAATGCCCTTTGAAAATGTTCATGATTTCTGACAAAGTTGAAAACCTCTGCCAAAAATGATGAGCATATTTCTTGGCCATTTATGGATTTTTGAATTAATCCATATTTTATTTGAGTTGGAGCAAATAAAATATATAACTGATTTAACAGCTCCAAATATTTTGAAAGTAATTGTGGATCACTGATTATTGCAGAGAGCTCCCACAAATAATTTCAGAATTTATATAAATGGTTTAGTATTATTACTAAACCAAAACAGAGCAAAATAAATAGAAAACAGAAAAAATGAGAGAGAGAAAGGAACTAACCTGCCAGCAACCCACTCCCTTGTTTTGGCCCAGCACGACCCAGCCCACCACCTGGCGCTGCCAGACGTCGTCCAGCTCCGCCATCGGACCTTGTGGCGTGGTCGCCTTGACGCCAAGACGCGCCCGAGCCACCTCCTCGCTTCGCCGCTGCCTCGACGCCCTGGACAACGCCACGTTTTCCCCTGGACCGCCTCGTCCTCTCCCGTGCCTCTCTTCTCCTCTGCTCTCCTTCTCCCGCTGGTGACGAGCGCCTCGCAGTGCGCCGACGACCACCACCGCGGCCACCGGCCACCCCACGCCTCACCGACGCGCCAAGAAGCTCCGCCTCGTCCCCCTCTTCCTCCTCACCAAGATGTAAGGCGCTGGAAGCCCCTGGACGCTGCCATCTCCGCCGTTCCCCTCCTCGACCACCGAGGACCGCCGTCGTTGATTCGGCGCCTCCCGAGCTTCCCCGAGCACACTGGCCATCCCTACAACACCGTTGTGAGCCACCGAGTGTTTTCCCCCTCTCTCCGCGCTCGTCCGCGTCCTCTAACCACCATGGCCATCGGAGCCGATAGCTCCTCGCCGCCGGCCATGTCGCCACCGTGGCCACGGCCGTGCAAGCTTGCACCCGAGCTCACCACTGCACTCAGTACATCCCCACGAGTCGAACGCGGCCACCCCCATGTCCTGTTGTGCAACCTAGCATGTTTTCCGCCAAGGCCCGAACTCAGGCCGCCGTGGACATGCTTGTCGCCGTTGTTCCCGCTTGTCGCCGTTGTTCCCGACCACCCCAGCACCAACCACCGCCACCGTTGGATGCGCCACACCGCCAGCTACCCGTAGCACCCACCCGCGCATCGAACTGTGGCCGGAGCAGCGTTTTCGACTCTCTCCGTCGTCTCGGCCTCGCCGGCGATCCAACGCCGGCAGGTTTGACCCCAATAACCAAGTTGACCCCGGGTGGGCCCAGTTTGACCCCTCTGTGTCTATTACAAATGGGACCCGCCTGCTAATTAAGTTAGGATTAGGACTAACTAAAAATTAGTTAGACTAATGACACTGACTAGTGGGCCCCATAGGTCAGGTTTGACCTGGACCGGGTCAGTTGACCGCTGACGTCACACTGACGCCAGGCTGATGCAGTAAATCCTTTTCTGGATTTATTCTTATTTAGGAAATTCCAGAAAATAGTGCTAACTTCAAAAATTCATAGAAATTCAACCGTAACTCCAAATGAAATAATTTATATATGAAAATTGATCAAAAAAATCCAATCTTTCCATCTATACTAGTTTCATGCACGTTAGAACACTTTAACCTTGCTGTTTACGTGAAACAAGTTAATGCACTAATATGACCTCTTAAAATGGGTTTGCATTTGAATCTTTGGTTCAAATGGACTCATCTCAATTTGTTCTAGCTTGCATTAGCCCAAATCACATTCATATTGCCATGTCATAGCATGCATCATATTGTGCATTGCATTGATCGTGTTTCTTCTCAGTTGCCTGTATTTGTCCCCTCTGAGTAGACGTTGCTTCGACGATGTGATAGTTGACACTGATGAAGACCCAATGCTATCTTCAGAAGTGCCAGGCAAGCAAAACCCACTTGTTCATTCCGATACAATCCCATTCTCTCGCTCCTGCTCTCTTTTACTGCATTAGGAAAACAACGATTCGTATGTTACTTGCTGCGGTAGTTGAACCCCTTTATCCTCTGCATGACCTGTCATTGCCACAAGAATAGATGAAACCCACTAGCATGAGTAGGAGTTGTTTGAGCCCTGTTGTGCCTACTCATTCATGCTTGTTGTCATGCCTGCCATCGCTTAGAGTTGAGTCAGTCTGATTCATCGGGGATGAATCGAGGTGTGAACATGTCCTCTTGTTGAGAGCTAAGTGTGTGAACACGATTTGGTAAAGGTATCGGTGAGAGGCCATGTAGGAGTACATGGTGGGTTGTCTCATTGAAGCCGTCCTCAGGAACTGAGTTCCGTGTTTGTGATCCATGAAACAACTACTACCATGCATTGGGCCCTGAAATATGACCCCGCTCGACTTCTTAATCACCCTTGTCCTCTGTCCAGGAGTTGCAAGTAGTTTCTGGTGTTTGTAGTATGCTGGAGGCCGTGGGCAGCACTGACCCTAGGGGTGGGCTGTGATGCGGTAGGCACGTGGCCGGGTATGCCGGGCGCCCGTTTGGTGTCGCGGAACCCTGTACACATCGTTCGGAGCCGTATGTGAAAACCTCGGCCGGACTCCCTGCGGATGGAACCTGAATAGGCGATAAACCTGGACTAGAGACTTGAGTGTTTAGGTAGGTCGTGGTCTACACCCACGTCGGCTTTCGCTTGAAGTCTGCCGAGCACATGTCGTGTGCAGACGCTAAGTGATGGAAACATGTATGAAGAAGTACACCCCTGCAGGGTTAACATCATCCATTCAAATAGCCGTGTCCGCGGTATAGGACTTCTGGGTTGCCTATAACAGTTCATAGATAAGTGAAAGTGGATACTCTAAAATGCGCAAGATAAGCGCGAGTGCTGTGGATGGCCTTCTTGTAGGGAGACGGGAGCGGATCCATACTCGTGTATTGATATGGTGAATATGTGGACTCGTGTGCGCCACCTCAAAGAGTTACTTGCAATCGTAGTTTAGGATAGCCACCGAGTCAAAGCTGGCTTGCTGCAGTTAAACTCCAACACCCCCTTTGTTGATAATGATGCATATGTAGCTAGTTCTGATGTAAGTCTTGCTGGGTACATTTGTACTCACGTTGCCTATTTTATGTTTTGCGAGAGACGTCAGTCTTGCTAGTAGTTCCGTGTGGACTTGACGTTTAGCTTGTTACCTCAGCCATTTAACTTGTGCCCTCGGCGGGATCTCGTAGATAGTCGACTTCTAAGCCTTTTTCCTTTGTAGATGTACGTACTTTCGAGACATGTTAAGCTTCCGCATGTGCTTTGATTTGTATGCTCTGAATATTGGGTCATGAGACCCATGTTTGTAATATCTCGCTCCTCGGAGCCTAATGAATAAATACTTGAGTCGTAGAGTTATGTTGTGATGCCATGTTGTATTACACATATCGAGCATATTGTGTGTATGATTGAAATGCTTGGTATGTGTGGGATCCGACAACCTACTTGTTTATCCTTGGTAGCCTCTCTTATGGGGAAATGTAGTCTTGTGCTTCCATGAGCCATAGTAGTCCGCTACAGCCCAGTTCACCGGAGTCCTGCTAGCCCAGCACTACTGCTCCGTAACACTTGACTGGCCAGCATGTGATTCACTTCGTTCTTGTGTCTGTCCCTTCGGGGAAATGTCATGTGGTGACATCCGGAGTCCTGCCTAGCCTGCTACAGCCCGGGTTCCCGGAGTCCTGCCCGGATTCGCACGTTGTTGACCGACATGCTCGATGTTGATTCATGTATATATGTCCCAATAAGTTAGTGCCACTTTGGGTTCACGACTAGTCATGTCGGCCCAGGTTCTCTGTCATATGGATGCTAGCGACACTATCATATACGTGAGCCAAAAGGCGCAAACGGTCTCGGGCCATGGTAAGGCGACACCCGTGGGAATATCGTGCGTAAGGCCGCAAAGTGATATGAGGTGTTACCGACTAGATCGATGTGACTTGGAATCGGGGTCCTGACATGCCCTTTGCCGTAGTTTGTTCAGCCGGATGTGGTGCCGTCCGCCATGCATGCCTTTGTCGTCTGCCATGGCAGACGGCAAAGTGCCTGATTCCTGTAGTGATATCACAAGACTCCGCACTAGTGGCGGGAGGATCAACCGGAGTGCTAATAAAATCATTGTTATCGGTATTGGAGAAATCACACAACTTGGTGTTCTCTTGAGTCATTGTGACTACGCAACCATATTGCACTAAAAAAGAGATCTGGCAAGAAAACAGCGAACGAAAAACAGGGCGAATAAAATGGCAAATTTTTGTGGAGTAGGGGAGAGGAAAACGAGAGGCAAATGGCAAATAATGTAAATTGCAAGGAGATGAGATTTGTGGTTAGGAACCTCGTAAATGTTTATGGTGTCTCCCTGGCAACGGCACCAGAAATTCCTTTTGATGTTTGCTTGAACTACGTTGGTATTTCCCCAAAGAGGAAGGGATGATGCAGCACAACAACGGTAGGTATTTCCCTCAGTGATGAGATCAAGGTTATCGAACTAGTAGGAGAACCACGCAACACCACGTAAACAACTCCTGCACACAAAGAACAAATACTTGCAACCCGACGTAAGAGAGGGGTTGTCAATCCCTCACAGATAAAAAGATAGATAAAATTGTAGTAGATTGGATAAATAGATCTCGCAGAAACGCGAGATAAAATAAATAACAATACATTGCAGCAAGGTATTTTTGTATTTTTGGATTAATAGATCTGAAAATAAAAGCAAATAAAAATAGATCGCGAAGACAAATACAATAAAGAAGAGACCCGGGGGCCGTAGGTTTCACTAGTGGCTTCTCTTGAGAAAAATAACAAACGGTGGGTAAACGAATTACTGTTGGGAAATTGATAGAACTTCAAATAATCATGACGATATCCAGGCAATGATCATTATATAGGCATCACGTCCAAGATTAGTAGACCGACTCTTGCCTGCATCTACTACTATTACTCCACACATCGACCACTATCCAGCATGCATCTAGTGTATTAAGTTCATGGAGAAACGGAGTAATCCAATAAGAACGATGACATGATGTAGACAAGATCTATTTATGTAGAAATAGACCCCATCTTTTTATCCTTAATAGCAACAATACATACGTGTCGGTTCCCCTTCTGTCACTGGGATCAAGCACCGTAAGATCAAACACATCACAAAGCACCTCTTCCCATTGCAAGATAAATAGATCAAGTTGGCCAAACAAAACCCAAATATCGGAGAAGAAATATGAGGATATAAGCAATCATGCATATAAGAGATCAAGGAAGACTCAAATAACTTTCATGGATAAAAACATAGATATGATCAACTCACAGTTCAACGGATCCCAACAAACACACCGCAAAAAGAGTTACACCATATGGATCTCCAAGAGACCATTGTATTGAGAATCAAAAGAGAGAGAGGAAGCCATCTAGCTACTAACTACGGACCCGTAGGTCTAGAATGAACTACTCACGCATCATCGAAGAGGAGCCAATGGGCATGATGAACCCCTCCGTGATGGTGTCTAGATTGGATCTGGTGGTTCTGGAACTTGCGGCGGCTAGAATAGATGTTCGTCGACTCCCCTAGGGTTTCTGGAATATTGGGGTATTTATAGAGCAAAGAGGCGGTGCGGGAGGCCACCGAGGTGGGCACAACCCACCCAGGCACGCCCTGGTGGGTTGTGCCCCCCTCGTGGCACCCCCAGGTGCTTCTCCGGCCCATTGGGTGTCTTCTAGTCCATAAAAATTCCACAAAAATTTTCGTTGCATTTGGACTCCATTTGATATTGATTTCCTGTGATGTAAAAAACAAGCAGAAAACAACAACTGGCACTGGGCACTATGTCAATAGGTTAGGACCAAAAAATTATTATAAAATGAATGTAAAACATCTAAGAATGATAATATAATACCATGGAACAATCAAAAATTATAGATACGTTGGAGACGTATCCGGGCTTCTTCCCGGGAGAGGCAACTTGCTTGCCATTCTTCTTGAATTTCCCCTTCTTTCCCTTTCCCCTTTTCTTGAAACTAGTGGTCTTGTTAACCATCAACACTTGATGCTCCTTCTTGATTTCTACCTCCGCAGCTTTAAGCATTGCGAAGATCTCGGGAATTGTCTTCTCCATCCATTGCATATTATAGTTCATCACGAAGCCTTTATAGCTTGGTGGCGGTGATAGAAGAACATAGCATCTGGAAGATTAACTCCCAGCTGAGTCAAGTGATTATGGTACCCAGACATTTTGAGTACATGTTCACTAACATAACTGTTCTCCTCCATCTTGCAGCTATAGAACTTATTGGATACTTCATATCTCCCAACTCGAGCATTTGCTTGAAATATTAGCTTCAATTCCCGGAACATCTCATATGGTCCATGACATTCAAAACGTATTTGGAGTCCCGTCTCTAAGCCGTAAAGCATGCCACACTGAACTATCGAGTAGTCATCAGATCGAGCTTGCCAGACGTTCAAAACATCAGCATCTGCTCCTGCAGCAGGCCTTTCACCTAGCAGTGCATCAAGGACATAATTCTTCTGTGCAGCAATGAGAATAATCCTCAAGTTACGGACCCAGCCTGTGTAGTTCCTACCATCATCTTTCAACTTATCTTTCTCTAGGAACGCATTAAAATTCAGGGGAACGGTAGCACAGGCCATTGATCTACAACATAGATATGCAATACTATCAGGACTAAGTTCATGATAAATTAAGTTCAATTAATAAAATTACTTAAGAACTCCCACTTAGATAGACATCCCTCAAGTCATCTAAATGATACGTGATCCAAATCAACTAAACCATGCCCGATCATCACGTGAAATGGAGTAGTCATCAATGGTGAACATCTCTATGTTGATCATATCCACTATATGATTCACGTTCGACCTTTTGGTCTCCAGTGTTCCGAGGCCATGTGTGTACATGCTAGGCTCGTCAAGTTTTACCCAAGTATTCCGCATGTGCAAAACTGTCTTGCACCCGTTGTATGTGAACGTAGAGTCTATCACACCCGATCATCATGTGGTGTCTCAACACGACGAACTTTAGCAACGATGCATACTCAGGGAGAACACTTTTACCTTGAAATTTAGTGAAGGGATAATCTCATAATGCCACTGCCGTACTAAGCAAAATAAGATGCATAAAAGATAAACATCACATGCAATAAAAATATGTGACATGATATGGCCATCATCATCTTGTGCTTTTGATCTCCATTTCGAAAGCATCATCATGATCTCCATCGTCACCGAGTCGACACCTTGATCTCCATCGTTGCATCGTGGTCGTCTCGCCAACTATTGCTTCTACAACCATCGCTAACGCATAGTGATAAAGTAAAGCAATTACATGGCGTTTGCATTTCATACAATAAAGAGACAACCATAAGGCTCCTGCCGGTTGCCGATAACTTTTACAAAACATGATCATATCATACAATAATGTATATCACATCATGTCTTGACCATATCACATCAGAACATGCCCTGCAAAAACAAGTTAGACAACCTCTACTTTGTTGTTGCAAGTTTTACGTGGCTGCTATGGGATTCTAGCAAGAACCGTTCTTATCTACGCATCATACCACAACGGTGTTTTGTCAAGTTTGCTGTTTTAACCTTCTTCAACGACCGGCCGCAGTCAAATTCGATTCAACTAAAGTAGGAGAAATAGACACCCGCCAGCCACCTTTATGCAAAATTAGTTGCATGTCTGTCGGTGGAACCGGTCTCATGTACGTGGACATGTAAGGTTGGTCCGGGCCGCTTCATCTTACAATACCACCGAATCAAAATAAGACGTTGGTGGTAAGCAGTATGACTATCACCGCGCACAACTCTTTCTGTTCTACTCGTGCATATAATCTAGGCATAGACCTGGGTCATGATGCCACTGTTGGGAATCGTTGCATGGAAAAACAAAGAAATTATACGCACACGCAATGATCTATCAATGGAGATGCATAGCAACGAGGGGGAGAGTGTGTCTATGTACCCTTGTAGGCCGTAAGCGAAAGCGTTTGACAACGCGGTTGATGTAGTCGAACTTCTTCTTGCTCCGACCGATCATGTACCGAACATACGGCACCTCCGAGTTCTGCACACGTTTAGCTCGGTGATGTTCCTCGCCTTCTTGATCCAGCAAGATGTCGAGGTAGTAGATGAGTTCCGTCAGCACGACGGCGTGGTGACGGTAATGGTGAAGTGATCCGCGCAGGGCTTTGCCAAAGCACTACGAAGATATGACCATGGGAGTAAACGGTGGACGGGAGCACCGCACACGGCTAGGTAATTGTCTTGGGTGTGCTAGGGGAGCCCCCCCCCCCCACACACACACATATATAGGTGCGAGGGTGAGGGGAGGCAGCCAGGTGTGCCCCAAGTAGGATCCGAATCCTACTTGGGGTTTCCCCAAGTGGCGCCCCCCGTGCCTTGTTTCACCGGAGAAGAAAAGGAAGGGGGAAGAGAGAAAGGAAGGGGGGCTGAACCCCCCTTTTCCGTCTCCCAATTCTCCCTCCTGCCATAGGGGGGCACGCCACCCCTTGTGGGCTGGTGTGCTCCCCCCTCATGGCCCATATGGCCCATATATTCCCCCAGGGGGTTCCGATAACCCCTCTGGTACTCCGATAAATACCTGATACACTCCGGAACACTTCCAGTGTCCGAATACTATCATCCTATATATCAATTTTTACCTCTCGACCATTTCGAGACTCCTCGTCATGTCCGTGATCTCATCTAGGACTCCGAACAACATTCGATCACCAAATCACATAACTCATATAATACAATATCATCATCGAACGTTAAGCGTGTGGACCCTACGGGTTCGAGAACTATGTAGACATGACCGAGACACCTCTCCGGTCAACAACCAATAGCAGAACCTAGATTCTCATATTGGTTCCTACATATTCTATGAAGATCTTTATCAGTCAACCCGTTATGACAACATACGTAATTCCCTTTGCCCATCGGTATGTTACTTGCCCGAGATTCGATCTTCGGTATCTTCATACCTAGTTCAATCTCGTTACCGGCAAGTTGTCGGATCATGGGTTCCGGCAAAACCCTTAAGGTTCGAACTCGGGGGTGCACGCGAAGTTCTTTCCCTCCTACCGATCCACGCCCTAGCTTGCTAAGATCTCGCGGACGAAGTCAACGAACTCACAACACAAGAGACATAAGGTTTATACTGGTTCGGGCCACCGTTGTGGTGTAATACCCTACTCCAGTGTGGTGATGGTGGATTGCCTCTTGGGATGATGATGAACAGTACAAGGGGAAGAACAGCCTCCTGAGGTTGAGGTGTTCTTGTGCTTGGTGTGTGGCTAGGGATCAGGTGAGATGCCTCTAAATGAGTTATCACCTACGGTGGTGGCTAGTTCTACTTATATAGGCCCTGGTCCTCTTCCCAAATATTGAGCGGGAAGGGAGCCAACAACGGCCAATTTGAAAGGGGACAGCTAGTACAACTTATCCTGGCAAAAGTTCTGGTGGTGACGCCAGCTTGGGCTCCATGGTGACCTCCGTCTTGCCGTCCTGCTGGTCTTGGTCTCGTTGCACCGATATGGAAACCTTTGCTTGACACCTCGGTACTCTGCGTCTGCGCTTGCTTCCTTAGAACGAAAGGGGAAACAAGGACACTGCGCGTGCTGGCACCCGCCTGATCTTGATCGTCATGGCTCACGTCACGAGAATCTCACGAGGTTTGCCTTGCCTTGATCTCTCCGCCCCTCGCGAGCCAACCTGGTGAGGCCGCTCCTGAGGGGGTCTTGTGTCGTCCGCCTCGCGAGGCTTGGCCCTCGCGAGGGTCTTGGATGCCTTGTTGATGAAGATGGACCGTACATGCCTGCTAGCACAGCCATGCCGTGGGCCGCAGGCAGGCAAGTCTGGGGATCCCCGTTCCCAGAACGCCGACAGTAGCCCCCGGGCCCAAGGCGCGCTCGGGCTTGGCTTCGAGGCTAAGCCAAAGGTCAAGTGCGGAGCGCCGCGGGACCCAAAAGCCTGTGGCCTTGGTCGACTCGTGGCGGTTGGTTGGACGTGGGCGTCTCCACTTCCCACACAACCTCGGCAACTGCCCGACTTGACAAGTCCCTTAGTGACTTCTTGGGTGCTGCTTTCCTTCCTGACGGTGGTCCTTCAGGGTCCCTTCCGCCAAGGCCGTTGCATCTCCTGAGGAGCGGCCTCCTCTTTCCTCGCCTCCCCGTCTGGCCTTGAGTGCCCCGAGCCTGCATGCTGTCCCTGGAGCAGGGTTGGTTGGAGAGGCACGCTTGCCTCCACGGCGCTTTGAATCTACGGTCTCGTCGTCCTTCCTCCAGGGCCTGGCTTGGAGCTTGGCAGGCGTGCCCAAGGCCCCTCCTCTGGTCATGGACAGCAGCTGGTTGGCTTTGATCTTCGGCTCCTCTTCAGGCAGTGGTTCCCGTCTAGTTCGGGCCCCTCGCGAGGTCCGGCTGGCACCTGGGGCAGCGCCAACCCCCAGCTGAGAGGGGGCACACCACTCCAGGCC
This sequence comes from Aegilops bicornis, assembly GCA_021605145.1. Classification (NCBI taxonomy): domain Eukaryota; kingdom Viridiplantae; phylum Streptophyta; class Magnoliopsida; order Poales; family Poaceae; genus Aegilops; species Aegilops bicornis. Next base: position 82,960,455 of record CM038672.1, on the reverse strand, counting down.
TCGCCCACAGCCCCCACGGCGGAGGACGAGATGGGCCGTGCGCTTGAGTTCGAGCGCGGGTGGAGCGTTGTTCGTCATGAGCTCTTCCAGGAGGCGATGGGTGTGATGAACCGACTCGGTGAAGAACTCACGGGTGTCAACGCGCGCCTTGAGGCCGAGGGTCTTCGGTTGGCGGAGGAGTGGCACAAGTTGAAGGTGGCTATCAACCTTGGCCGTCGTCAGCGTGATCTTGACAATGCGAAGGCCGAGCCGTCCCTTAAGGTCTCTCGTGAGGCTTGCTCCAGAGCTTTGGAGGAAGCTCGCGAGGCCGACCGCCGTCGCGAGGCTGCGGAGAAGCGCACGTGGGAGCTCCAGGCCTGGAGCGCGTCCCTGGAGCAGCAGGTGGAGGCGCGCAAAGCTGCCCTTGCATTGCTGAGGGGGACGCCCGCCGAGGAAGAAGAGGTCCGGAGGCGCGAGGAGGCGTTGGCTCTGGAAGCCGTGGAGCGTAGCCTCGAGCTTGAGCGGTTGGAGATGAGGGAGCGTCAGGTTGCCCAAGCGAAAGATGTTGTTGGTGCACGCGAGGCCAAAGCTCAGGAGGAGGTCGACCGTTAGGTGGCCGAGGTTCGCGCGGGTCTTGAGGGTGGGCATGGCCTGAAGCTGCAGCTCACGGAGACGGAGGCTGCAGGTAGGGCCGCCGCCCTTAGGCCCAGGCTAGCTGAGGTGGAGAGGCGCGAGGAGGCCATAGCGGCCGCCCTAGTCACGGCGCAGGAGGAGTTGTCCTCCGCCCGCGCCGAGCTGCTTTCACTTCAGAAATGGGTTGATGACGTCGAGGCCGTCGCGCGACAAAACAGGGAAGAAGTGCTTCAGCGGCAGACATTGGAGCGCGAGCACGCCCCCATGCTCCAGGACCTCAGGGTCAGGGCCAATGCGGCGCTGGGCCATGTCTGTGACGTGAATGCACCGCATCCCCACTTGGATGACTACACCAGTCACCTGTGCTTCTTCGCCGACGTGGTGACGTGCCTGGAAGCCCGGTCTGATAGAGCTCGCCAGCTTGTGGAAGAGAAAGCCGGGGCCTGCTCGGGCGCGCGTTCTCCCGTGTCTTCAACCATCTTCGGAACACCTTCCCGGACTTCGACTTTGATTGCCCCCGTACCGCAGGCCATCCGGGGCGACCTGGCGCGGTGGGTGCAGGACAACGTGGATGTGCTGGTCAGAGCCTTCGCTTCTGAAGACGACGCGGTGGTGGTGGCCGCAGACGAAGGCGACGTGGTTGACGGCGGCGATGCCGGGGCTGACGAAGGTGGAGGCGACGACAGCGATGGAAATGATTCTTCTGCTTTACGCACATGGGATGAGTTTTATATTTCAAATGTTGGTGGAAATTTCCTTGGATACTGTCCTCATCCACGTCATTTCATAATTTAACATCCCTCGCTAATTTGGGCACACAAAAGAGCGTACAACACACAGACCACACTTAGTGAATCGAGCAATTTTAGTAATTAAACAGAGCCAATTTACCTAAACATTGCTCTAACAAAAGACCAACATTAAAAACAAAGCCTAAGTACACATACTTTTAACAAAGCCGCCGCCGCGCCGGCCTATGCATCGCCGGTGTGAGATGAGACGTCGATGACTTGTCCTGGCGACATGCCGCCGTTGGTGGACTCCGCGTCCCCCCTACTGAAGTCGACCACGTCCTCGTCCTTGGCTCTGCCCTCAAGGTTGTAGTACTCGTAGTAGTGGCTGTGCCAGAGCTCGTGTTGGTACTCCACCGCCGATTTCTCAATGGACAAACACTTCTCTACCTTGGCCTCGGCCACGCGCAACTCCTCCTCCCGATGCTCTTTGATCTCCACCGCCTCCTGCATCTCCAGCTCCCACTCAGCAATCTCATGAGGAAGCAGGTGCTCCATGGCCACCGCCGCCTTTTCGAATGTGGGTTGCATGCTGGATTCCGAGGTGGCCTGGAATATCCTGGCATGTGCTTCCTCGATCTTGGCGTGGATGGCATCGACCCGGTCCAGGGCGACATCAGCGGCACGGACGACAACTCGAGCGCTCTTGGAGTTTGCAGCCGCCGTCGCAGCCGCAGCTGCAGCCGTCTCGGCTGCTACAGCTGCCCTGTCGGCTACTGCAGATGCCCTCTCGACGAATGCGGCCGCGCTCAATGCGGATGCGGCGGCACTCTTGGTGTAGGCGGCCGCGCTCGGGGAGGACACGGCCACCGTATGGGCCTTCACGAACCGTTTCCACGCCGTCATCTTTGCAAGAAGGGGTTGCGGGAATGGGGATCGGGATTCATGGATTCGGGGGTTGCCGGCACTGGAGCAGAGGAGCCGGCGAAGCTTAAGGAGGAAGACTTAAATAGACCCATGAATTTTCATCGCAAACGGTTCCTACGAAAAACTTTGTGTGATGTTGTTGATATTTTTTATTAGCTGTGAAAGACGAATTTGGAGTAAAGTGGGAACAGATGGTGTTTTAAATGTATGAGAAAATTTGTAGTACTAATACAACTATCATGTCAAATTTTGGAAAATTTTAGGGGTCATTTGACCTTTTAAGACATTTAAGTGATTTTCTAGCCATTTAATGACTGTAATTCAAATTTGAACTACATGTACATGCAACAACTAACCATAACGGTTTGAAAAGTCATATTTTGTGTACTTGTGTGTGAGTTAATTCCATGTGCAGTAAATTGGAAGGAATTGTCAAACATATTGGTCTCACGGCTATGACACAATTAATCATGGAGTGCCATGGCATTTAAATTCCAAAAACTTAAAGAAAGATCAGAAACACATGAAACCTTGCTTGATGTAATGTCATGCCACCAAGATGATGTGGTAAAAACTTTGGCATGTTTGACGAAAGTTTGGACACACACCCCTCACAAACCGAAGCAACTCACTAGAAGGCTCGTGGTTCCGAGAGGGAACAATGCATGTTTGATGACGACCGGGCGATAGCTTCCTCTTACGGGCTTCAAAAAAAATCTACAGTTAACGTGCACTAATACAACTGTCATGTCAAAATTTGGGGAATTTCAGGGGTCATTTGATCTCTGTGAGACATTTAGGTGCTTTTCTAGCGATTTAATGACCGTAATCCAAATTCGAACTACATCTACATGCAACGGCTAACCATAACGGTTTGAAAAATCATATTTGTGTACTTGTGTGCGAGTTAATTCCATGTGCAGTAAATTAGAAGGAATTTTCAAACATATTGGTGTCACGCCCTGGACACATTCATGCACTGGTATGCGTCGGTGCTATACAAACAGTTTTTAACCCCTTTCCGCGACGGCATTTGGAACCGTCGCCTAGTGAGTGGCGGTGATAGGGGGTCCTTCCCACACGACCCAAAAACCGTTGGGGATATGCCCTCATGGCACACACACACGCTCGGCAAAATGAGTCCGTGTGCGACCGGCGAGCGCTCAAATACGGAAATACATAAAATAGAGCTAAAAAATACAATTATACAGTCGAAATAGTTTCCGGTCGCAAGTACATCCCACACAGCCAGTCCCCGCTAGATGTTTCCGTTCGTATGTACATCCCACACAGTCGCTGCAAGGAAAACGTTTCCGTTCACACGTATATCACACACAATTTTCCCCATTAAATCATTTGTGATAGTGTTGCCATTGCACACAATATTAACAATTTTATCCTTTGCATTATTGAATGCATCACACACAGTGCGTAGAAGAAACCGTGTGGCAAAGGTTGTCCATCACACACAGTTTTTATGTGTTAAACGTTTGCGCAAGGTGGCCTAACGCAAACAGTTTTCAAGAGAAGGTCGTGTGTGATTGTTCATTGATCCAACACGGTTTATTCCAAGAAACTGTGCGCATTGCCAGAGGTCATCGCCTACGGTATTTTCTGAATAACCGTTTGCAATAGAAAAACCCAATTAGCAGGCTAATTCGCCGTTAGCAGGCTAATTGCCCTATTATTAATAATCCATTTATTAATCTAATTGACATTCATATTAAGCACATAATATATTTCATTTCCATATTAAGGAAGCAGGATTTCATAATTGAAGTACATCGAGTACAACATGATATAGCTTCAAAGACTCGGCTACCCCATTACACAATCGTACCAAAGACCAAGTTTCACATGCAACATGTAGAACCTTTCAAAATTAGCATCATACACGGTATATAGACAGATGCATCTCGTCTAGAAAACTGTTGAAGCGGAAGGCGAATATTGAGCCTTCATTCTTGTTGAAGGTCTTTACAACTTTAGGCCAGTGCCTGTGGATGATTGACCATCCGTCCTTCTTCCTCTTCAGGAACACTTCAATATTGAACCGTGGGTGTTGTATGAAAACCTTCCTCGCCTCCTGACCATAGAGGTGGTTTGAGAGGTAATCATCAGTGAACTTCTTTGGAAAGGCCATAAAACAAGGATGTGCATAAATATCTTCTCTATATTGGAAATGGGGCAAAAGAATAAAAAAAGGCAAGGTATAATAGTTAGTACCATCTTGTAGTGAACTGATGTCTTCTTCATTGTGCACACAAAGATCTTGTCGTTTTTTGTCGCTAATTTCTTTATCCTAACAATCTTTTTGAGTTTCTTGACTTGATTGATATTCATGGACAATCATTTCCCCATATGGAAAAAGGGTCGAATAGTGGGTCAAAAACTTTGACAGCAGGACCTACATGTGCAAGACCAAATGGTTAAAAATCTAAATATTAGAATGGTTCCTGCAATTGCACAATAATGTGCTATTAGACAATGGACCATGCACGTGCTAACCTCGATTGTAAACCTCAGTGCTTCCCATTGTTTCCCTGCAACACATATAAGGTAGTTAGTCATCAGGTTAAGTAAGGGTTCGCATGCTATCAGTAAAATATGTTGATGAAAAATAAGCACATTGTATATTCATCAGATTAATTCAAGCCACATGGAAAACCCATTTATCCAAACCAAGCATGATTAATAACTAGGAAATATAGCACTTTTATATGTTTCTCATGTATTAAGTGCAGCCAAATTCGATTTATTCCTCACAAGCACAACAATACAAAATTCTACCCACGACAATTGGACATCGCATTGCAGAATTGAACCAAGCAGTTAACTAATCATCACAACAAATGAACCAAACATTAACTGAGCACCACATTGCACAATATAACATACTCCTAATAGAAGATCAGACAGTTAACCAAACCAAGCATGCTTAACAACTCGGAAATTTAGCAATTGTATTTGTTTCTCATGTATTTACTACAGCCAAATTCAATTTATTCCTCACATGGTATACAATAACAGAAATGCACCTACAACTATTGAACATCGCATTGCAGAATTGAACAAAACAGTTAACTAAACCCCATAGCACTAATGAACCAAACATTAATTGAGCACCACATTGCACAATGTATAACCAAACCAAGCATGCTTGACAACTTGGAGATATAGCAATTGTATTCGTTTCTCATGTATTTTGTAAAGATAAATGCAATTTATTTCTTACATGGAAGACAATACAAAATTGCAGCCTGAAGAATTGAACATCACATTTGCAGAATTGAACCAAACGGTTAACTGAAGACGACAACTAATTAACAAAATAGTTAATAAGTGAGCACCACACTGCACGACATATAGAACATATACACTAGAGCAACAGATTGCATGGTAAAATTAGATAGCACAGTTCACTAGAATTTGTGAAGGAAAGGCAGGAGCAGCACACGCAACGGGTAAACCGAGCATGCTTAACCGACCAAGCTAGCAAATGGAAAGGTGCTCCTCCAAGATCTGGGGTCGGCACGAATGGCAGCCATCGCGACCTCATCCACGCGTGCGGCCGCGATTTGCTTCTCCGTTTCCAAATGCTCCTTGAGATCCTGGCTATACTGCGTGCACCATGCCTTAGGGCGGCGCTTATTTGGTGGAGGGGTCAGTGATTTGGGTGGAAGGTGTGACACCGGTGATCGGGGCATGTGGGATGTGGAAGGAGGAGGAGGATGGGGGTCGGGTGTGGATTACCTATCGGGATAAACAAGGCCGAGCAGCATGAAGGAGGGTCGCCGGCGAGGAGGCGGCGCTGCAAGCAAGGAGTGAAGGTTTCAACTTGGAAAGGAAGGCGGAAACAGGGGAAATGTGGCTTTTGGTAAGGGGAAGGGGGATGGGTGGGGAGGTAGATATTTCCGTGGAAGCCGAAAATTTGGAATCGCTTCACCAAAAAAACTGGCGCGCAAAGTGTCATCACACACGGTCCCTTATTCAGAACTGTGTACGATATGTGAACATCACAAACGATTCAGATAGCTTAACCCATGCGTGATGAGTTTGAATGTCCAAAATTTTGGTTCGAATTTCCCTGGTTACAGTGGTCATCCACGTCATTGCATAATTTGGATGCACAAAGGAGACTACAGCACACCCACACTTCTTAGTCGAGCAAGTTTGGCAATTAAATAGAGCTAGCTGACATAAACATTACTCTAACAAATTAAAGGCCGACGCTCTTAATTAAACAAAACAAAGAGTACTATTATAGCTGGTGCTCGTCGATCTCCCCCGCCGCCTCCATGTCCAGCTTGTGCCCGACGGTCTCCTGGGGAAGGGGCTCCATGGCATCCATTACACCATACTCGGCAAGCATCTCGCCATTTGTGTCCGCCATCTCTTTGGAAAAGGCCGCCATGAGCTCGGCGTGGGCAGCCGCGATCCGGGCTTGGAGGGCTCCATCGTTGCAAGGTGTGCGGCTGAGGAACGGACGGTTGCTCGAACGCTCTCGGCGATTACCAACTCTTCGGCCATGGGTTGCCGACCGTTGTCGGAGAAGCTTTGTTTGATTTGTGCGGTGACCGCCACGAGCTGGGCGTGGGCGGACTCGACATGATCGTGGGCGGCCTCCATCAGGGCTAAGGCCGCCGCTGCGAAACAGACAGTTGTTGTGCCACTCTCGCCAGTTGCTATCCCCGAGGAAGATGTTGCTGCCGCCACCTAAGAAGCAACAACGGCCGTTTGGGCTGCCTTGGCCGCCCGGTCACAGATTGTGGCCGCGCTCATGCACCTTGTTAGCATGCGCATGGCGGCTGCGGCCACGCTCTCGCCGGAATGGTCACCGAAGTTGCCCTCGCGACGCAGGTCCACATGCCCATCTTTCACCGGTGACGATTGAACAGTGAAATGATATTTGGGGAGCGAGCTAGTGTGCTTGAGACGCCCGCTGTGGACTGTAGCGGCGCACCTTCTCGCATAAGCCATAGGCGTATTATACACCGACGATGCTCCAGGGTATTGTGTGCTGCATCTCACACGGTTGGTGATAATAAACTATCTGGGATCTACTTGATTTTTCATCATGATTTGAATTACATAATGGGGTCACAGCGGCAATGGACGGTGTTCGAATTGCTAGACATTTTATCTGCAGCGAACATGCAACTATATGTGTGTCGTAAAAGAATTGGAATTATTCAGGGTTCGTTCGAACATTTGACACATTAAATTGGTTTTCTAGCCATTTTAGGTGCACAATTCAAAATTAAACTACAGGCACATGCTCCAGTGCACCAACATGGGTTGTAAAATCATATATGTGTCCATGGATATATGCTTATGTCCCATGCAAGAAATGGGGATGAAATTTGAACACCACGGCACCATGGCTCTCCAGCAAATGTCGACGTACTTGCTTTTGTAATTCTAGTAAATCCAAAGTTCATCCGAAATTCATAAAACATGGCATGCTATCATGGAGCGGCATCAACATGCCGTGGTAAAAATTTCATCCCATTCGGGGCAAGTTTGTGTATAAGTTTCTCATAAACCATAGCTTCTCACAACTAGTGTGATGGTTTCGGTAGGGAACGTTTCACCTTTCTGGACGAAACGATATCCGCTGCCTCTTCTAGATTTGGAATTTTTTCCTAGTGTCAACATAGAACAACAGGGGTGTTGTGTCTATTTTTGGGATTTTACAGGGTTCGCTTGGACATTTTTATACATTAACTAAGTTTTCCATGCATTCATGTGCACAATTCAAATTTGAACTACAGGCACATGCTCTAATGCATATAAATTAGTTGAAAAATCAAATATGTGTCCTTGGTTGCATGCTTAGGTTCCATGCAAGAAATGGGAATGAATGTCAAACAACCTGCCACCGTCACTCGGCCACAAGCATTGAGATACCTGGTTTTTAAATTCTATTAATCCAAAGCTCGTCTGAAATTCATGAAACTTGGCATGCTCTCATGAAGCGGCATCAACATGACATGGTAAATTTTTTGTCCCATTTGGGGCGGGTTTGGGGATATGCTTCTCACAAACCAGAGCTTCTCACAACAAGCCTGATGGTTTCGGTAGGGAACGATTCACTTTTCTGGACGAAATGATATCCATTGCCTCTTCTCGATTTCAATTTTTTCCCAGTGTCAACATAGAAGAACAGGAGTGTTGTGTCAAAATTTGGAATTTTTGGGGTTCGTTTGGACATTTTTATGCATAAATTGAGTTTTCAATGCATTTATCTGCATAATTAAAATTTGAACTACATGAACATGCTCTAATGCATATAAATTGGTTGAAAATTCAAATCGGTGTCCTTGGTTGCATGCTTAGGTCCCATGCAAGAAATGAGAATGCATGTCAAACATCCTGCCACCGTCACTCGGCCGCAAACATTGAGATACCTGGTTTTTAAATTCTAGTAAATCCAAAACTCATCTGAAATTCATGAAACTTGGCATGCTATCATGGAGCGACATCAACATGCCGTGGTAAAAAATTTGTCCCATTTGGGGCAGGTTTGGTTATATGCTTCTCACAATCCAGAGCTTCTCACAACAAGCATGATGGCTTCTGTAGGGAACTTCCCACCTTTGGGGACGAAAAGATATCCATTGCCTCTTATTGCTTTCAAAAAAATTCTCGTCTCAACGTAGAACAACAGGAGTGTTGTGTCAATTTTTTTTATTTTTCGGGGTTCGCTTGGACATTTTTATGCATTAATTGAGTTTTCAATGCATTCATGTGCATAATTCAACTTTGAACTACATGCACATGCTCTAATGCATATAAATTGGTTGAAAATTCAAATCGGTGTCCTTGGTTGCATGCTTAGGTCCCATGCAAGAAATGGGAATGAATGTCACACACCCTGCTACCGTCACTCGGCCGCAAACAATGAGATACCTTGTATTTAAATTCTAGTAAATCCCAAACTCATCTGAAATTCATGAAACTTGGCATGCTATCATGGAGTGGCATCAACATGCCGTGGTAAATTTTTTGTCCCATTTGGGGCAGGTTTGGGTATATGCTTCTCACAAACAAGAGCTTCTCACAACAAGCATGATGGTTTCGGTAGGGAACATCCCGCCTTTAGGGACGAAACGATATCCATTGCCTCTTATTGCTTTCAAAAAAATTCTCGTGTCAACGTAGAACAACAGGAGTGTTGTGTCAATTTTTGTGATTTTTCAGGATTTGTTTGGACATTTTTATGCATTAATTGAGTTTTCAATGCATTTATGTGCATAATTCAAATTTGAACTACATGCACATGCTCTAATGCATATAAATTGGTCAAAATTTCAAATGTGTGTCCTTGGTTGCATGCTTAGGTCCCATGCAAGAAATGGGAATGAATGTCAAACACCCTGCCACCGTCGCTTGGCCGCAAACATTGAGATACCTAGTTTTTAAATTCTAGTAAATCAAAAACTCGTCCGAAATTCATGAAACTTGGCATGCTATCATGGAGCGGCATCAACATGCCGTGGTAAAATTTTTGTCCCATTTGGGGCAGGTTTGGGTATATGCTTCTCACAAACCAGAGCTTCTCACAACAAGCATGATGGTTTCGGTAGGGAACGTCCCACCATTGGGGACGAAACGATATCCATTACCTCTTATTGCTTTCAAAAAATTTCCCGTGTCAACGTAGAAGAACAGGAGTATTGTTTCAATTTTTGTGATTTTTTGGGATTCGCTTGGACACTTTTATGCATTAATTGAGTTTTCAATGCATTCATGGCATAGTTCCAATTTCAATTACATGCACATGCTATAATGCATATAAATTGGTTGAAAACTCAAATCGGTGTCCTTGGTTGCATGCTTAAGTCTCATGCAAGAAATGGGAATGAATGTCAAACACCCTGCTACCGTCACTCGACCGCAAACATTGAGATACCTGGTTTTTAAATTCTAGTAAATCCAAAACTCATCTGAGATTCATTAAACTTGGTATGCTATCATGGAGCGGCATCAACATGCCATGGTAAATAATTGCCTCATTTGGGGCAGGTTTGGGTATATGCTTCTCACAAACCAGAGCTTCTCACAACAAGCATGATGGTTTCCGTAGGGAACATCCCACCTTTGGGGACGAAACGATATCCATTGCCTCTTATTGCTTTCAAAATTTTCCTCGTGTCAATGTAGAACAACAGGAGTGCTGTGTCAATTTTTGTGATTTTTCGGGGTTCGCTTGCATTACTTGAGTTTTCAATGCATTCATGTGCATAATTCAACTTTGAACTACATGCACATGCTCTAATGCATATAAATTGCTTGAAAATTCAAATCGGTGTCCTTGGTTGCATGCTTAGGTCCCATGCAAGAAATGGGAATGGATGTCAAACACCCTGCTGCCGTCACTCGGCCACAAACATTGAGATACCTTGTTTTTAAATTCTAGTACATCCAAAACTCGTCTGAAATTCATGAAACTTGGCATGCTATCCTGGAGCGGCATCAACATGCCGTGGTAAAAATTTGTCCCATTTGGGGCAGGTTTGGGTATATGCTTCTCACAAACTAGAGTTTCTCACAACAAGCATGATGGTTTCGGTAAGGAACATCCCACCTTTGGGGACGAAACGATATCCATTGGCTCTTATTGCTTTCAAAAAAATTCTCGTGTCAACGTAGAACAACAGGAGTGTTGTGTCAATTTTTGTGCTTTTTTGTGGTTTTGTTTGGACATTTTTATGCATTAATTGAGTTTTTAATGCGTTTATGTGCATAATTCAAATTTGAACTACATGCACATGCTCTAATGCATATAAATTGGTTGAAAATTCAAATCTATGTCCTTGGTTGCATGCTTAGGTCACATGCAAGAAATGGGAATGAATGTCAAACACCATGCCACCGTCGCTCGGCTGCAAACATTGACATACCTGGTTTTTTAATTCTAGTAAATCCAAAACTCATCTGAAATTCATGAAACTTGGCATGGTCATGGAATGGCATCAACATGCCGTGGTAAAAAATGTGTCCTATTTGGGGCAGGTTTGGGTATATGCTTTTCACAAACCAGATCTTCTGACAACAAGCATGATGGTTTCGGTACGGAACGTCCCACCTTTGGGGATGAAATGATATTCAAAAAATTTCTTGAGTCAACGTAGAACAACAGGAGTGTTGTGTCAGTTTTTGTGATTTTTCATGGTTCGTTTGGAGATTTTTATGCATTAATTGAGTTTTCAATGCATTTATGTGCATAATTCAAATTTGAACTACATGCACATGCTCTAATGCATATAAATTGGTTGAAAATTCAAATCTATGTCCTTGTTTGCATGCTTAGGTCCCATGCAAGAAATGAGAATGAATGTCAAACACCCTGCCACCGTCCCTCGGCCCCAAACATTGAGATTCCTGGTTTTTAAATTCTAGTAAATCCAAAACTCATCTGAAATTCATGAAACTTGGCATGTAATCATGGAGCGGCATCAACATGTCGTGGTAAAAAATTTGTCCCATTTGGGGCAGGTTTGGGTATATGCTTCTCGCAAACTAGAGCTTCTCACAACAAGCATGATGGTTTCGGTAGGGAACATCCCACATTTTGGGATCAAATAATATCCATTGCCTCTTATTGCTTTCAAAAAAAATCCCGTGTCAATGTAGAACAACAGGAGTGTTCTTTCAACTTTTGTGATTTTTTGGGTTTCGCTTGGACATTTTTATGCATTAATTGAGTTTTCCATGCATTCAAGTGCATAATTCAAATTTGAACTACATGCACATGCTCTAATTCATATAAATTGGTTGAAAATTCAAATCGGTGTCCTTGGTTGCATGCTTAGGTCTCATGCAAGAAATGGGAATGAATGTCAAACACCCTCCCACCGTCACTCGGCCGCAAACATTGAGATACCTTGTTTATAAATTCAAGTAAATAAAAAACTCGTCTGAAATTCATGAAACTTGGCATGCTATCATGGAGCGGCATCAACATGCCGTAGTAAAAATTTTGTCCCATTTGGGGCAGGTTTGGGTATATGCTTCTCACAAGCCAGAGCTTCTCACAACAAGTATGATGGTTTCGGTAGGGAATGCCCCGCAATTGGGGACGAAATGATATCTATTGCCTCTTATTGCTTTCAAAAAATTTCTCGTGTCGACGTAGATCAACGGGAGTGTTGTGTCAATTTTTGTGATTTTTCGGGGTTCGTTTGGATATTTTTATGCATTAATTGAGTTTTCAATGCATTTATATGCATAATTCAAATTTGAACTACCTGCACATGCTCTAATGCATATAAATTGGTTCAAAATTCATATATGTGTCCTTGGTTTCATGCTTAGGTCCCATGCAAGAAATGGGAATGAATGTGAAACACCCTGCCACCGTCACTCGGCCGCAAACATTGAGATACCTGGTTTTTAAATTCTAGTAAATCCAAAAGTCATCTGAAATTCATGAAACATGGCATGCTATCCTGGAGTGGCATCAACATGCCGTGGTAAAAAGTTTGTCCCATTTGCGGCAGGTTTGGGTATATGCTTCTCACAAACCAGAGTTTCTCACAACAAGCATGATGGTTTCCGTAGGGAACGTCCCACCTTTGGGGACGAAACGATATCCATTGCCTCTTATTGCTTTCAAAAAAAAATTTGTGTCAACATAGAACAACAGGAGTGTTGTGTCAATTTTTGTGATTTTTCGGGGTTCGCTTGGACATTTTTATGCATTAATTGAGTTTTCAATGCATTCATGTGCATAATTCAACTTTGAACTACATGCATATGCTCTAATGCATATAAATTGGTTGAAAATTCAAATCGGTGTCCTTGGTTGCATGCTTAGGTCCCATGCAAGAAATGGGAATGAATGTCAAACACCCTGCTACCGTCACTCGGCCGCAAACATTGATACCTTGTTTTTAAATTCAGGTAAATCCAAAACTCTTCTGAAATTCATGAAACTTGGCATGCTATCATGGAGCGGCATCAACCTGTCGTGGTAAATTTTTTGTCCCATTTGGGGCAGGTTTGGGTATAGGCTTCTCACAAACCAGAGCTTCTCACAACAAGCATGATGTATTCGGTAGGGAACATCCCACCTTTGGAGACGAAACGATATCCATTGCCTCTTATTGCTTTGAAACAATTTCTTGTGTCAACGTAGAACAACAGGAGTGTTATGTCAGTTTTTGTGATTTTTTTGGGTTTGTTTGCACATTTTTATGCATTAATTGAGTTTTTAATGCATTTACGTACATAATTCAAATTTGAACTACATGCACATGCTCTAATGCATATAAATTGGTTGAAAATACAAATATGTGTACTTGGTTGCATGCTTAGGTCCCATGCAAGAAATGGGAATGAATGTCGAACACCCTGCCACCATCGCTCGGCCGCAAACATAGAGATACCTGGTTTTTTAATTCTAGTAAATCCAAAACTCATCTAAAATTCATGAAACTTGGCATGGTCATGGAGCGGCATCAACATGTCGTGGTCAAAAATATGTCCCATTTAGGACAGGTTTGGGTATATGCTTCTAAAAAACCAGAGCTTTTGACGACAAGCATGATGGTTTCGGTACGGAACGTCCCACCTTTGGGGACGAAATGATATTCATTGCCTCTTATTGCTTTCAAAAATTTCCTTATGTCAACGTAGAACAACAGGAGTCTTGTGTCAATTTTTGTGATTTTTGTGATTTTTCGGGGTTCGTTTGGACATTTTTATGCACTAATTGAGTTTTCAATGCATTTATGTGGATAATTCAAATCTGAACTACATGCACATGCTCTAATGCATATAAATTGGTTGAAAATTCAAATATGTGTCCTTGGTTGCATGCTTAGGTCCCATGCACGAAATGGGAATGAATGTCAAACACCCTGCCACCGTCACTTGGCCGCAAACATTAAGATACCTAGTTTTTAAATTCTAGTAAATCCAAAATTCATCTGAAATTCATGAAACTTGGCATGCTATCATGGAGCGGCATCAACATGCCATGGTAAAAAAATTGTCCCATTTGGGGCAGGTTTGGGTATATGCTTCTCACAAACCAAAGCTTCTCACAACAAGCATGATGGTTTCGGTAGGGAACATCCCACCTTTGGGGATGAAACAATATCCATTGCCTCTTATTGCTTTCATAAAAATTCTCGTGTCGACGTAGAACAAGTGGAGTGTTGTTTCAATATTTGTGATTTTTTGGGGTTCGCTTGGACATTTTTATGCATTAATTGAGTTTTCATTGCATTCATGTACATAATTCAAATTTGAACTACATGCACATGCTCTAATGCATATAAATTAGTTGAAAATTCAAATCGGTGTCCTTGGTTGTATGCTTAGGTCTCATGCAAGAAATAGGAATGAATGTCAAACACCGTGCTACCGTCACTCGGCCGCAAACATTGAGATACCTTGTTTTTAAATTCAAGTAAATCCTATACTCGTCTGAAATTCATGAAACTTGGCATGCTATCATGGAGTGGCATCAATGTGCCGGAGTAAAAAATTTGTCCCATTTGGAGCAGGTTTGGGTATATGCTTCTCACAAACCAGCATGATGGTTTCGGTAGGGAACGTCCCACCTTTGGGGACGAAATGATATCCATTGCCTCTTATTACTTTCAAAAAATTTCTTGTGTCGACGTAGAACAACAGGAGTGTTGTGTCAATTTTTGTGATTTTTCGGGGTTCGTTTGGACATTTTTATGCACTAACTGAGTTTTCAATGCATTCATGTGCATAATTCAAATTTGAACTACATGCACATGCTCTAATGCATATAAATTGGTTGAAATTCAAACCGGTGTTGTTGGTTGCATGCTTAGGTCCCATGCAAGAAATGGGAATGAATGTCGAACGCCCTGCCACCGTCACTCGACCGCAAACATTGAGATACTTGCTTTTTAAATTCTAGTAAATCCAAAACTCATCTGAAATTTATGAAACTTGGCATGCTATCATAGAGCGGCATCAACATGCCGTGGTAATTTTTTTGTCCCATTTGGGGCAGGTTTGGGTATATGCTTCTCACGACAAGCATGATGGTTTCCGTAGGGAACGTCCTACCTTTGGGGACGAAACAATATGCATTGCCTCTTATTGCTTTCAAATTTTTTTCTCGTGTCAACATAGAACAACATGAGTGTTGTGTCAATTTTTGTTATTTTTCGGGGTTCGTTTGGACATTTTTATGCATTAACTGAGTTTTCAATGCATTCATGTGCATAATTCAAATTTGAACTACATGAACATGCTCCTGTGCATATAAATTGGTTGAAAAATCAAATATGTGCCCCTGGGTGCATGCTTAGGTCCCATGCAAGAAATGGGAATGAATTTCAAACAACACGACACCGTTGATTGCCGGCAAAACATTGAGATACTTTGTTTTTAAATTCTAGTAAATCCAAAACTCGTCTGTAATTCATGAAACTTGGCATGCTATCATGGAATGGCACCCAACATGCTGTGGTATTTTTCGTGTCCATTCTGAGAGAAGGTGCACTCGAATAACAGCCAACAAATGCATTTTGAAAAAATAAGTGCCACTTTAATATCTCAAACGTTTGTATAACTCAAACTGTGTGTGTTCTGTTAACCATTCACGTGACGCCACGTGCCTTGGTTTTAATGGCTATAGGAGGTGCCGTGTGGACAACTGCTTGACCTTGACTGAACGGGAGGCGTGCGAGCGCAGTACGATGCGCCGGCTGACCGGGAGGCATGCAAGCTGTCCTCCAATGCGCAGGCTCACCAGGAAGCGTGCGAGCTGTACGCTGTGCAGGCTCACTAGGAAGCGAGCCCTTTGACTTCCATGGCCGCCCGTCTTCCTCTCCTTTAATGGCACCCGAGCCGCCGCTAAATACGGGCGGCCTTACTGTTCGCCTCCCATTCCCCTCCCTCCCGCAGACCTCCACCAACGCCATGGCGCAGAAGGATCATCTTCCACTAGTCTTCAAGTTCGGTGAAGTCGACTCCGAGCCGGAGGAGATAGAAAATAAGGAGGAATGGGGCCTCATGGGCATGGCCCAGAATGAGCTGGTCGCGGCGGTTGCTGCCTCCGCTCCCGTCCCAGCTTCCAGCCCCGCGCCGCGCCACCCACCATCCCCGTAGCATTGACGGGCTGGTTGCCAAGCACTATCACAGAGCTGGAAGCCGCGGGCGTCAACAAGGTCTCCGCAGAGCCGCGTGAGCTTGTGTATATACCAGCCTGCGTCTGCATGCGCCCTCCACCACCACGGCACCGGTCCCGTGCGTTTATTTGAACCCATGGCGCCCGTGCCCGTGCGCGCCCCCCTCAGAGGCATGGGAAGTGATAACCCACAAGTATACGGGATCACAACAGTTTTCGTGGGTAGAGTATTCAACCCAAATTTATTGATTCAACACAAGGGGAGCCAAAGAATATTCTCAAGTATTAGCAGTTGAGTTGTCAATTCAACCACACCTGAATAACTTAGTATCTGCAGGAAATTATTTAGTAGCAAAGTAATATGGAAGTAACTGTAACAGTAGCAAAAGTAATATTTTTGGGTTTTGTAGTGATTGTAACAGTAGCAACGGAAAAGTAAATACGCGAAAAACAATATGTGAAAAGCTCGTAGGCATTGGATCGGTGATGGAGAATTATGTCGGATGCGGTTCATCATGTAACAGTCATAACATAGGGTGACATGTAACTAGCTCCAATTCATCAATGTAATGTAGGCATGTATTCCGAATATAGTCATACGTGCTTATGGAAAAGAACTTGCATGACATCTTTTGTCCTACCCTCCCGTGGCAGCGGGGTCCTAATGGAAAGTACGGGATATTAAGGCCTCCTTTTAATATAGTACCGGAACAAAGCATTAACACATAGTGAATACATGAACTCCTCAAACTATGGTCATCACCGGGAGTGGTCCCGATTATTGTCACTTCGGGGTTGTCGGATCATAACACATAGTAGGTGACTATAGACTTGCAAGATAGGATCAAGAACTCACATATATTCATGAAAACATGATAGGTTCAGATCTGAAATCATGGCACTCGGGCCCTAGTGACAAGCATTAAGCATAACAAAGTCATAGCAACATCAATCTCAGAACATAGTGGATACAAGGGATCAAACCCTAACAAAACTAACTCGATTACATGATAAATATCATCCAACCCATCACCGTCCAGCAAGCCTACGATGGAATTACTAACGCACGGCGGTGAGCATCATGAAATTGGTGATGGAGGATGGTTGATGATGACGATGGAGACGGATTCCCCTCTCCGGAGCCCCGAACGGACTCCAGATCAGCCGTCCCGAGAGGTTTTAGGGCTTGGCGGCGGCTCCGTATCATAAAACGCGATGAATCCTTCTCTCTGGGTTTTTTTCTCCACAAAAGTGAATATATGAAGTTGGAGTTGAGGTCGGTGGAGCGTCAGGGGGCCCACAAGGCAGGGGGCGCGCCTCCACCCTCGTGGACAGGTGGAGGCTCCCCTGACATGGATTCTTCTTCCAATATTTTTAATATTTTCAAAAATTATGTTCCGTGGAGTTTCAGGTCATTCCAAGAACTTTTGTTTCTGCACATAAATAACACCATGGAAAGTCTGCTGAAAACAGCGGCAGTCCGGGTTAGTTCCATTCAAATCAGGCAAGTTAGAGTCCAAAACAAGGGCAAACGTGTTTGGAAAAGTAGATCTGACGGAGACGTATCAACTCCCCCAAGCTTAAACCTTTGCTTGTCCTCAAGCAATTCAGTTGATAAACTGAAAGGGATAAAGAAAAACTTTTACAAACTCTGTTTGCTCTTGTTGTTGTAAATATGTAAAGCCAGCATTCAAGTTTTCAGCAAAGATTGTGACTAACCACATTCACAATAACCTTTAGGTGTCATGTTAGTCATATCAATGACATAATCAACTAGCGAGCAATAATAATAAATCTCGGATGACAACACTTTCTCAAAACAATCATAATATGATATAATAAGATGGTATCTCGCTAGCCCTTTCTGAGACCGCAAAACATAAATGCATAGCACCTTTATGTTGGGGAACGTAGTAATTTCAAAAAATTTCCTACGATCACGCAAGATCATGGTGATGCATAGCAACGAGATGAGAGTGTTGTCTACGTACCCTCGTAGACCAGCAACGGAAGCGTTGACGCAACGTAGAGGAAGTAGTCGCATTTCTTCACGATCCAACCGATCCAAGTACCGAACGTCACGGCACCTCCGAAGTTCTGCACACGTTCAGCTCGATGACGTCCCTCGAACTCCGATCCAGCCGAGTGTTGAGGGAGAGTTTCGTCAGCACGACGGCGTGGTGACGATGATGATGTTCCACCGGCGCAGGGCTTCGCCTAAGCTCCGCTACGGTCTTCTCGAGGTGTAATATGGTGGAAGGGGGCACCGCACACGGCTAAGGAACGATCTCAATGATCAACTTGTGTGTCATGGGGTGCCCCCTGCCCCTGTATATAAAGGAGGGAAGGGGAGGGGCTGGCCGGCCAAGGAGAGGTGCGCCAGGGTGTCCTACTCCTACTAGGAGTAGGATTCCCCCAAATCCTAGTCCAACTAGGTTTCCCCAAGTGGGAAGGGAGAGAGAGGCGCCCCTTCTCCTAGTCCTAATAGGACTAGGGAAGGGGGAAGGTGCGACCAGCACTTGGGCCCCCTTTTCTCCTTTCCACTAAGGCCCATGTTGGCCCATTAGCATTCCGGGGTTCCGGTAACCTCCCTACTTGGTAAAATTCCCAATTTCACCGGAACACTTCCGATGTCCAAACATAGACTTCCAATATATGAATCTTTATGTCTCGACCATTTCGAGACTCCTCGTCACGTCCGTGATCTCATCCGGGACTCGAACAACCTTCGGTACAGAAACATCATAAAAACTCATAGTAACTGCCATCGAAGCGTTAAGCGTGCGGACCCTACGGGTTCGAGAACTATGTAGACATGACCGAGACACCTCTCCGGTCAATAACCAATAGCGGGACCTGGATGCCCATATTGGCTCCTACATATTCTACGAAGATCTTTATCGGTCGAGACCGCATAACAACATACGTTGTTCCCTTTGTCATCGGTATGTTACTTGCCCGAGATTCGATCGTCGGTATCCAATACCTAGTTCAATCTCGTTACCAGCAAGTCTCTTTACTCGTTTCGTAATACATCATCTCACAACTAACACATTAGTTGCAATGCTTGCAAGGCTTATGTGATGTGCATTACCGAGAGGGCCCAGAGATACCTCTCCGACAATCGGAGTGACAAATCCTAATCTCGAAATATGCCAACCCAACATGTACCTTCGGAGACACCTGTAATGTACCTTTATAATCACCCAGTTACGTTGTGACGTTTGGTAGCACCCAAAGTGTTCTTCAGGCAAACGGGCGTTGCATTATCTCATAGTCATAGGAACATGTATAAGTCATGAAGAAAAGCACTAGCAACAAACTATACGATCAGGTGCTATGCTAATGGAATGGGTCATGTCAATCAGATCATTCAACCAATGATGTGATCCCGTTAATCAAATAACAACTCCTTGTTCATGGTTAGGAAACACAACCATCTTTGATTAACGAGCTAGTCAAGTAGAGGCATACTAGTGACACTCTGTAGGTTTATGTATTCACACATGTATTATGTTTCCTGTTAATACAATTCTAGCATGAATAATAAACATTTATCATGATATAAGGAAATAAATAATAACTTTATTATTGCCTCTAGGGCATATTTCCTTCACTTTAAAGATCAAGGACTGGCCAAACATTGTAATTCATGGTAAAAGAGATCCAATCATAGTCATACCCAATATAAATTAATATTAATGGATGCAAATGACAGCTTGATCGGTCTCCAACATATCTATAATTTTTTATTGATCCATGCTATATTATCTACTGTTTTGGACATTATTGGGCTTTATTATACACTTTTATATTAGTTTTGGGACTAACCTATTAATCGGAGGCCTAGCCCAGAATTGTTGTTTTTTATGCCTATTTCAGAGTTTCACAAAAAAGGAATATCAGACGGAGTCCAAACGGAATGAAACCTTCGGTACCATGATTTTTAGGAAGATTATGATCTGGGAGACTTGGACCCTACATCAAGAAACAAAAGAGGAGGCCACGAGGTAGGGGGCGCCCACTCCCAGGGCACGCCCTCCACCCTCGTGGGCCCCCTGTTGCTCCACCGACGTACTCCTTCCTCCTATATATACCTGCGTACCCCCAAACGATCAGATACGGAGCCAAAAACCTAATTCCGCCGCCGCAACCTTCTGTACCCACAAGATCCCATCTTAGGGCCTGTTCCGGAGCACCGCCGGAGGGGGCATCCCCTACGGAGGGCTTCTACATCAACACCATAGCCTCTCCGATGAAGTGCGAGTAGTTTACTTCAGACCTTCGGGTCCATAGTTAGTAGCTAGATGGCTTGTTCTCTCTTTCCGGATCTCAATACAATGTTCTCCCCATCTCTCGTGGAGATCTATTCGATGTAATCTTCTTTTTGCAGCGTGTTTGCTGAGATTGATGAATTGTGGCTTTATGATCAAGATTATCTATGAACAATATTTGAATCTTCGTTGAATTCTTTTATGTATGATTGGTTATCTTTGCAAGTCTCTTCGAATTATCAGTTTGGTTTGGCCTACTAGATTGATCTTTCTTGCAACGGGAGAAGTGCTTAGCTTTGGGTTCAATCTTGCGGTGTCCTTTCGATGTGATGAGGGGCAGCAAGGCACGTATTTTATTGTTGCCATCGAGGATAACAAGATGGGGGTTTTATCATATTGCATGAATTTATCCCTCTACATCATGTCATCTTGCTTAAGGCGTTACTCTGTTTTCATGAACTTAATACTCTAGATGCATCTTTGGATAGCGGTCAATGAGTGGAGTAATAGTAGAAGATGCAGGCAGGAGTCGGTCTACTTTTCTCGGACGTGATGCCTATATACATGATCATACCTAGATATTCTCATAACTATGCACAATTCTGTCAATTGCTCAACAGTAATTCGTTCACCCACCGTAAAATACTTATGCTCTTGAGAGAAGCCACTAGTGAAACCTATGGCTCCCGGGTCTATCTTCATCATATTAATCTTACAATACTTAGTTATTTCCTTTGCTTCTTACTTTGCTTTTATTTTACTTTGCATCTTTATCACAAAAATACCAAAAACATTATCCTATCATATCTATCAGATCTCACTCTCGTAAGTGACCATGAAGGGATTGACAACCCCTTATCGCGTTGGTTGCGAGGATTTATTTGTTTTGTGTAGGTGCGAGGGACTCGCGCGTAGCCTCCTACTGGGTTGATACCTTGGTTCTCAAAAACTGAGGGAAATACTTACGCTACTTTGCTGCATCACCCTTTCCTCTTCAAGGGAAAACCAACGCAGTGCTCAAGAGGTAGCAAGAAGGATTTCTGGTGCCTTTGCCGGGGAGGTCTACGCAAAAGTCAACATACCAAGTACCCATCACAAACCCTTATCTCCCGCATTACATTATTTGCCATTTGCCTCTCGTTTTCCTCTCCCTCACTTCACCCTTGTCGTTTTATTCACCATTTTTCCGTTCGCCTTGATGTCTTTCTTGGCTCATTTTCTCGCCTGGTTGAAATAGTTGAGTATTTATTCCTAACTAGAGAAGCTAAGATCTATGGATCCTCATCCACTTGCTAATCTTTTTAAGAGATCCAATTATGATGAACCAATTGCTAGTGAGTTTTGTGCACTAGATTATCTTTATGAAGTTTTGCTTGAAATTTGTGAATCTGAAAATTGTGATGAAGAAATTTATGAAGAGATTCACGATAGTTCCTTGAATAAAAAGCATGATTGCAGTAATTTTATTATAAATTCTCTTGATGTCAATTGTGCTAGTATTATGCAAAACCCTAAGCTTGGGGATACTAGTTTTGCTATGTCCGCTACCTGTTGCAATAATCATGATTGGGGAGATTCTTCTTATGATCTTGAAAATTTATTTGAGCCCCATGATGAATATAAGATTGATAATAGTGTTTGCAATAATATTGAAAGTGGGTTTGGAAGAGTGTCAACTTTAGATCCCACATATTTGGATAATATTCAGTCTTACGAAATTTTTGATAAAAGTGGGTTTGGAGAAATCATGACTTTAGTTAAGTATAATCCCACTATTTTGGAAGAGTGTTAACTTCGCATGCATGTGGGTCGTGTTGAGAATATGTTATGTGATAACTATATTGTTGAATTTTCTTATGATCCTACATGTAATTATTATGAGAGAGGAAAATATGGTTATAGAAATTTTCATGTTACTAAATTACCTCTCGTTATGTTGAGATTGCTATTGTTACTTTCCGCTTCCTTGCATATGCTAGTTTTTGCTTGCTATGATAATTTGTTTTCCTATAAGATGCCTATGCATAGGAAGTATGTTAGACTTAGATGTGTTTGTCACGTGTTTTATGATGTTCTCTTTGTGCTTCAATCCTTGTCTTTCATGTAAGCATCATTAAAATTATCATTGCCTAGCTAAAAGGCTTTAAAGAAAAGCGCTTGTTGGGAGACAACCCAATATTTTTCATTTATGTTAGGAATAAATATTTGTTCTAGCCTCTGGTTAGATATGTTTTTATGGTTTAATTAGTGTTTGTGCCAAGTTAAACCTATAGGATCTTCTCTTGGATGATAGTTATTTAATCTTGCAGAAATTTCCAGAAAATTTCTGTTCACGAAAACAATTGTTAAAAATCACCAGAACGTGATAAAATACTGATTTCAATTGCTGATGATCAATAAACAAATATCCTAGGTCGTCCTATTTTTTCGGATTTTTTGGAGTTCCAGAAGTTTGCGTTAGTTAAAGATTACTACAGACTGTTCTGTTTTTGACAGATTCTGTTTTTTGTGTGTTGTTTGCTTATTTTGATGAATCTATGGCTAATAAAATAGTTTATAAACCATAGAGAAGTTGGAATACAGTAGGTTTAACACCAATATAAATAAATAATGAGTTCATTACAGTACCTTGAAGTGGTCTTTTGTTTTCTTTCGCTAACGGAGCTCACGAGATTTCTGTTGAGTTTTGTGTTGTGAAGTTTTCAAGTTTCGGGTGAAAGATTTTGATGGATTATGGAACAAGGTGTGGCAAGAGCCTAAGCTTAGGGATGCCCATGGCACCCCCAAGATAATCTAAGGACACCAAAAAGCCAAAGCTTGGTGATGCCCCGGAAGGCATCCCCTCTTTCGTCTACTTCCATCGGTAACTTTACTTGGAGCTATATTTTTATTCACCACATGGTATGGGTTTTGCTTGGAGCGTCTTGTATGATTTGAGTCTTTGATTTTTAGTTTACCACAATCATCCTTGTTGTAAACACATTTTGAGAGAGCCATACATGATTTTGAAATTATTAGAATACTCTTTGTGCTTCACTTATATCTTTTGAGTTATATAGTTTTGCTCTAGTACTTCACTTATATCTTTTAGAGCACGGTGGTGGATTTGTTTTATAGAAACTATTGATCTCTCATGCTTCACTTAGATTATTTTGAGAGTCTTAAATAGCATGCTAATTTGCTTAAATAATCCTAATATGCTAGGTATTCAAGAATAGTAAAAACTTTCTTATGAGTGTGTTGAATACTGAGAGAAGTTTGATGCTTGATGATTGTTTTGAGATATGGAGGTAACAATATCAAAGTCGTTCTAGTTGAGTAGTTGTGAATTTGAGAAATGCTTGTGTTGAAGTTTTCAAGTCCCGTAGCATGCACGTATGGTAAACGTTATGTAACAAATTTGAAACATGAGGTGTTCTTTGATTGTCCTCCTTATGAGTGGCGGTCGGGGACAAGCGATGGTCTTTTCCTACCAATCTATCCCCCTAGGAGCATGCGCGTAGTGCTTGGTTTCTGATGACTTGTAGATTTTTGCAATAAGTATATGAGTTCTTTATGACTAATGTTGAGTCCATGGATTATACGCACTCTCACCCTTCCATCATTGCTAGCCTCTTCGGTACCGTGCATTGCCCTTTCTCACATTAAGAGTTGGTGCAAACTTCACCGGTGCATCCAAACCCCGTGATATGATACGATCTTTCACACATAAACCTCCTTATATCTTCCTCAAAACATCCATCATACCTACCTATTATGGCATTTCCATAGTCATTCCGAGATATATTGCCATGCAACTTTCCACCATTCCGTTTATCATGACACATTCATCATTATCATATTGCTAGCATGATCATGTAGTTGACATAGTATTTGTGGCAAAGCCACCGTTCATAATTCTTTCATACATGTCACTCTTGGTTCATTGCATATCCCAGTATACCGCTGGAGGCATTCATATAGAGTCATACTTTGTTCTAGTATCGAGTTGTAATCATTGAGTTGTAAATAAATAGAAGTGTGATGATCATCATTTTCTAGAGCATTGTCCCAAGTGAGGAATAAAAAAAGAGAGAAAGGCCATAAAAATAAGAGAAGGCCCAAAAAAATGAGAGAAAAAGAGAGAAGGGACAATGCTACTATCCTTTGCCACACTTGTGCTTCAAAG
Source organism: Aegilops bicornis (assembly GCA_021605145.1). Classification (NCBI taxonomy): domain Eukaryota; kingdom Viridiplantae; phylum Streptophyta; class Magnoliopsida; order Poales; family Poaceae; genus Aegilops; species Aegilops bicornis. The sequence continues at coordinate 82,935,618 of CM038672.1, read as the reverse complement.
TAGCACCATAATCTTCATGATAGGGAGTCTCTTGTTTGTCACTTTCATATACTAGTGGGAATTTTTCATTACAGAACTTGGCTTGTATATTCCAACAATGGGCCTCCTCAAATGCCCTAGGTCTTCGTGAGCAAGCAAGTTGGATGCACACCCACTTATTTTCTTTTGTTGAGCTTTCATACATTTATAGCTCTAGTGCATCTGTTGCATGGCAATCCCTACTCCTTGCATTAACATCAATCGATGGGCATCTCCATAGCTCATTGATTAGCCTCGTTGATGTGAGACTTTCTCCTTTTGTCTTCTCCACATAACCCCCATCATCATATTCTATTCCACCCATAGTGCTATGTCCATGGCTCGCGCTCATATATTGCGTGAAAGTTTATAGGTTTGAGATTTCTAAAGTATGAAACAATTGCTTGGCTTGTCATCGGGGTTGTGCATGATGAGAGCATTCTTGTGTGATGAAAATGGAGCATGACTAAACTATATGATTTTGTAGGGATGAAATTTCTTTGGCCATGTTATTCTGAGAAGACATAATTGCTTAGTTAGTATGCTTGAAGTATCATTATTTTTATGTCAATATGAACTTTTATCTTGAATCTTTCGGATCTGAATATTCATACCACAATTAAGAAGAATTACATTGAAATTATGCCAAGTAGCACTCCACATCAAAAATTGTCATTTTTATCATTTACCTACTCGAGGACGAGCAGGAATTAAGCTTGGGGATGCTTGATACGTCTCCAACGTATCTATAATTTTTGATTGCTCCATGCTATATTGTCTACTGTTTTGGACATTATTGGGCTTTATTATTCACTTTTATATTATTTTTGGGACTAACCTATTAACCGGAGGCCCAACCCAGAATTGCTGTTTCTTTTCCTATTTCAGAGTTTCGCAAAAAAGGAATATCAAACGGGGTCCAAACGGAATGAAACCTTCGGGAACGTGATTTTTAGGAAGATTATGATCCAGGAGACTTGGACCCTACGTCAAGAAACAAAAGAGGAGGCCACGAGGTAGGGGGGCGCGCCCACCCCCCCAGGGCGCGCCCTCCACCCTCGTGGGCCCCCTGTTGCTCCACCGACGTACTCCTTCCTCCTATATATACCTACGTACCCCCAAACGATCAGATACGGAGCCCAAAACCTAATTCCACCGCCGCAACCTTCTCGTACTCTACGAGATCCCATCTTGGGGCCTGTTAGGAGCTCACGGAGGGGGCATCCATCACGGAGGGCTTCTACATCAACACCATAGCCTCTCCGATGAAGTGTGAGTAGTTTACTTCAGACCTTCGGGTCCATACTTAGTAGCTAGATGGCTTCTTCTCTCTTTTTCGATCTCAATAGAATGTTCTCCCCCTCTCTCGTGGAGATCTATTCGATGTAATCTTCTTTTTGCGGTGTGTTTGTTGAGACCGATGAATTGTTGGTTTATGATCAAGATTATCTATGAACAATATTTGAATCTTCTCAGAATTCTTTTATGTATGATTGGTTATCTTTGCAAGTCTCTTCGAATTATCGGTTTGGTTTGGCCTACTAGATTGATCTTTCTTGCAATGGGAGAAGTGCTTAGCTTTGGGTTCAATCTTGCGGTGTCCTTTCCCAGTGTGATGAGGGGCAGCAAGGCACGTATTGTATTGTTGCCATTGAGGATAACAAGACGGGATTTTTATCATATTGCATGAATTTATCCCTCTACATCATGTCATCTTGTTAAGGCGTTACTCTGTTTTCATGAACTTAATACTCTAGATGCATGCTGGATAGCGGTCGATGAGTGGAGTAATAGTAGTAGATGCAGGCAGGAGTCGGTCTACTTGTCTCGGACGTGCTGCCTATATACATGATCATACCTAGATATTCTCATAACTATGCTCAATTTCATCAATTGCTCAACAGTAATTCGTTCACCCACCGTAAAATACTTATGCTCTTGAGAGAAGCCACTAGTGAAACCTATGGCCCCCGGGTCTATCTTCATCATATTAATCTTCCAATACTTAGTTATTTCCTTTTCTTTTTTACTTTGTTTTTATTTTACTTTGCATCTTTATCACAAAAATACCAGAAACATTATCCTATCATATCTATCAGATCTCACTCTCGTAAGTGACCGTGAAGGGATTGACAACCCATTATCGCGTTGGTTGCGATGGTTTATTTGTTTTGTGTAGGTGCAAGGGACTCGCGCGTAGCCTCCTACCGGATTGATACCTTGGTTCTAAAAAACTGAGGGAAATACTTACGCTACTTTGCTGCATCACTCTTTCCTCTTCAAGGGAAAACCAACACAGTGCTCAAGAGGTAGCACAGCTGTGGTCTCCAGCTAGTGCTTTTTAATAAGAGGGTGATGACTCAACATAAAAGTAAATAGATAGGCCCTTCGCAGAGGGAAGTAGGGATTTGTAGAGGTGCCAGAGCTCGATTTTGAAATAGAGATAAATAATATTTTGAGCGGCATACTTTCATTGTCACCATAACAACCGAGAGATGGCGATATCTTCCATGCTACACACATTATAGGCGGTTCCCAAACAGAATGGTAAAGTTTATACTCCCCGTCCACCAACAAGCATCAATCCATGGCTTGCTTGAAACAACGAGTGCCTCCAACTAACAACAGTCCTGTGGGGAGTTTTGTTTGCAATTATTTTGATTTGATTTGCATAAAGCATGGAATTTGGGCATCCCGGTGACCAGCCATTTTCTCGTGAGTGAGGAGCGGAGTCCACTCCTCTTGAGAATAACCCGCCTAACATGGAAGATACGGACAAACCTAGTTGATACATGAGCTATTCGAGCATACAAAACAGAATTTCATTTGAATGTTTAGAGTTTGGCACATACAAATTTACTTGGAACGGCAGGTAGATACCACATATAGGAAGGTATAGTGGACTCATATGGAATAACTTTGGGGTTTAAGGGATTGGATGCACAAGCAGTATTCCCGCTTAGTACAAGTGAAGGCTAGCAAAACACTGGGAAGCGACCAACTAGAGAGCGACAATAGTCATGAACATGCATTAAAATTAATAAACATTGAGGCAAGCATGAGTAGGATATAATCCACCATGAACATAAATATCGTGAAGGCTATGTTGATTTGTTTCAACTACATGTGTGAACATGTGCCAAGTCGAGTCACTTAAATCATTCAAAGGAGGATACCACCCCACTATACCACATCACAACCATTTTAATAGCATGTTGGCACACAAGGTAAACGATTATAACTCATAGCTAATTAAGCATGGCACGAGCAACTATAATCTCTAATTGTCATTGCAAACATGTTTATTCATAATAGGCTGAATCAGGAACGATGAACTAATCATATTTACAAAAACAAGAGAGTTCGAGTTCATACCAGCTTCTCTCATCTCAGTCAGTCCATCATATATCGTCATAATTGCCTTTCACTTGCACGACCGAACGATGTGAAAATAATAAGAGTTCACGTGCATTGGACTAAGCTGGAATCTGCGAGCATTCAATAAAAAGGAGAAGACAAGGCAATATGGGCTCTTGGTTAAATCCACAGTTATGCATATAAGAGCCACTTCGACACTTTAATCATGGTCTTCTCCTATCGACCCCCAAAGAAAAGAAAAGAAATAAAACTGTTTACACGGGAAAGCTCCCAACAAGCAAAAGAAGAATAGGAAATCTTTTTGGGCTTTCTTTTTAATTACTACTACTACAGCATGAAAAGTAAACTATCTAAAAGCTACAACTATTTTTTTGGTTTTTCTTAAGATTTATTAAACACACAAGAAGAAAGCAAGAAAAATAAAATAAGCTAGCATGGATAGTACAGTGAAAAAGTATGAGCACCGACATCAAGCAATGAGTGTGTGAACATAAATGTAATGTCGGTGAGAAATATGTACTCCCCCAAGCTTAGGCTTTTGGCCTAAAGTTGATTTATTGCCACGGATGGCCTGGCAGATATCCATAATTGTAACTGGGGTCATACTGAGATGCAGCGACTATTGCCTCCTGAGCTGCAGTGTGACGGCGAGCTGCCTCCACCCTCCTCTCGTACTCATCTGCCTCCTCTCTGGTGATAAAATGTCTTCCTTTTGCCTGATAATCAAAGAAGGCAGTAGCAGGGAGAGTAATATGGACAGCACGACGTTTGTCAAAGATTGCGATCTTTGGAGGGACTGCTCGTTCCTCTCAAGAAAACGATGATGAACCATGGCATTATAATCTAAATAAACATTAGGCAGCTCAACATCATACTCACGTATAGGTACCTCAAGAAAATTAGCTAAGCGGGTTGCATAAATTCCACCAAAGAAATCTCCATTAATTTTATTATTATGCAACCTACGTGCAACAATAGCTCCCAAATTATAAGATTTATCTCCTGACACAACACTTCTAAGAATACTAAGATCAGGGACACACATGTGACATGCTTCATCCTTACCATTGATGCACCTACCTATGAAGAGAGCAAAATAATGTATAGCAGGAAAATGAATACTCCCTATGGTAGCTTGTGTTATGTCTCTAGATTCACCCACAGTTATACTGGCAAGAAAATCTCTGAATTCAGATTTGCGAGGCTCAAGAGGACTACCCCTTTGTGGAAGTTTGCAAGCAATGGTAAGATCCTCTAAGTCCATGGTATAAGAATTTTCATAAAGATCAAACAGGACAGTTTGAGAATTACGTGAAGATGAATATTCAAACCTCCTCACAAAGGAACTAGTGAGATAGTGGTACTGGGGGCACTTTTCTGCCTCGAAGCTCACAAGATCAGCATTACGCAAATATGCGTTAAATTCTTCATTAATTCCCGCTCGATCCATAAAGTCCTCTGAAGGCCATTCACAAGGCCGCACTAGAGCATTCCTTGGTGGCTCATCATCAGCATCACGCATTGCAAGCCTGGGTCCTTGCTTTCTTGAAGAACCACCTTGGTACATTTTCCTAAGCATATTTCTTCCTCTGAAAAATTTCTGAAATTTTTAGTAACTTCAAATAAAAGTGAACCAAACTCAACAAAATTGATAGCAACTACTCCTACAAGTGCCTAATGCCTATATCATGCATTGGAACTACTTAGAACCATATAAATTTGGCATGCAAGCTCAAGAACATGGTCACCTAGGCAGCACAAATTTGCAATGAATAAAGCACTAGAACAAAAACTAATTGGACCAATGGAGGAATCACATACTAAGGAACAATCCCCCCAAGCAGTTTTGTGAGAGGTGCTTTGAGCAAGGAGATAAAAAATCGCAGCAAAATGAGCTAGAACTCGTGCTTGAGCTGGATAGTGATTTTTTTGGGAGGAAGAAGAAGTGTGTGGGTGCAGGAATAAGTGGAGGGAGCCACCATGGGCCTGAGGCAGGCGCGCCCTGGACCCTCGTGGCCAGGTGCTTGCTCCCCCTGTTGTGTTCTAAGTGCCAGATATTCTCAAATATTCCAGAAAAAATCATACCTCAATTTCAGGGCATTTGGAGAACTTTTATTTTCGGGGTATTTTTATATTGCACGGATAATTCAGAAAACAGACAGGAAAATACTATGTTTACTTTATTTCAACTAAATAACAGAAAGTAGAGAGAGGGTATAGAAGGTTGTGCTTCCTAGTTTCATCCATCTCATGCTCATCAAAAGGAATCCACTAACAAGGTTGATCAGGTCTTGTTAATAAACTCATTCATAATAACATGGAACCGGAGAAATTTCGAATAACACTATGTTACCTCAATGGGGATATGCACATCCCCAATAATAAGAATACCATATTTCTTTTTGACACTAGGAAGAGGAAATTCAAAACCTCCAAAAATAATTGATGGAATTTTTCCAATAGAATTGATACTATGAACCTGAGGTTGTTTCCTCGGAAAGTGTACCATGTGCTCATTACCATTAACATGAAAAGTGACATTGCCTTTGTTGCAATCAATAACAGCCCCTACAGTATTCAAAAAGGGTCTTCCAAGAATAATAGACATACTATCGTCCTCGGGAATATCAAGAATAACAAAGTCCGTTAAAATAGTAAGTTTGCAACCACAACAGGCACATCCTCACAAATACCGACAGGTATAGCAGTTGATTTATCATCCATTTGCAAAGATATTTCAGCAGGTGTAAACTTATTCAAATCAAGTCTACGATATAAAGAGAGAGGCATAACACTAACACCGGCTCCAAGATCACATAAAGCAGTTCTAACATAGTTTCTTCTAATGGAGCATGGTCTAGTAGGTACTCCTGGACCTCCAAGTTTCTTTGGTATTCCACCCTTGAAGGTATAATTAGCAAGCATGGTGGAAATTTCATCTTCTGGTATGTTTCTTTTATTAGTAAAAATTTCTTTCATGTACTTAGCATAAGGATTCATTTTGAGCTTATGAGTTAATCGCATACGCAAAAATATAGGTCTAATCATTTCATCAAAGCGCTCAAAATCCTCATCATCCTTTTTCTTGGATGGCTTGGGAGGAAAAGGCATGGGTTTCTGAACCCATGGTTCTCTTTCTTTACCGTGTTTCCTAGCAACAAAGTCTCTCTTATCATAACGTTGATTCTTTGATTGTGGGTTATCAAGATCAATAGCAGGTTCAATTTCTACATCATTATCATTGCTAGGTTGAGCATCATCATGAACATTATCATTAACATTTTTATTAGGTTCATGTTCATTACCAGATTGTGTTTCAAAGATCGTAAATAGAAATATCATTTGGATTCTCAGGTGTTTCAGCAATAGGCTCACTAGAAGCATGCAAAGTCCTATCATTTTTCTTTTTCTTCTTTTTAGAAGGATTAGGTGCATCTATATTAGTTCTTTGAGAATCTTGCTCAATTCTCTTAGGGTGGCCTTCAGGATACAAAGGTTCCTGAGTCATCTTACTAGTTCTAGTAGCCACTCTAACAGCATAATCATTATTCTTACTATTTAATTCATTGAGCAAATCATTTTGATCTTGAAGTACTTGTTCTACTTGAGTGGTAACCATAGAAGCATGTTTACTAATGAGTTTAAGTTCACCTTTAACTCTAGACATATAATCACCCAAGTGTTCAATCATATAAGCATTTTGTTTTAGTTGTCTACCAAAATAAGCATTAAAATCTTCTTGCTTAACCATAAAGTTATCAAACTCATCCAGACATTGGCTAACAAACTTAGTAGGAGGGATTTTAGCTTTATCATATCTATAGAGATAATTTACCTTTACTACCTGTGTCGGGTTATCAAGACCATGTGTTTCTTCAATAGGTGATGGATTAAGACCATATGTTTCTTCAACAGGCGGTAAATTAAGACCATGCATTTCTTCAATAGGAGCTAAATTCTTAACATCTTCAGCTTTAATACCCTTTTCTTTCATAGATTTCTTTGCCTCTTGCATATCTTGGGGACTGAGAAATAGAACACCTCTCTTCTTTGGAGTTGGTTTAGGAATAGGCTCAAGAGTTGGCTCAGGAAGTGTCCAATTATTTTCATTTGTCAACATATTATTCAATAGAATTTCAGCTTCATCCAGTGTTCTTTCCCTGAAAATAGAACCAACACAACTATCCAGGTAATCTCTGGAAGCATCGGTTAGTCCATTATAAAAGATATCAAGTATTTCATTTTTCTTCAGAGGATGATCAGGCAAAGCATTAAGTAATTGGAGAAGCCTCCCCCAAGCTTGTGGGAGACTCTCTTCTTCAATTTGCACAAAATTGTATATATCCCTTAAAGCAGCTTGTTTCTTATGAGCAGGGAAATATTTAGTAGAGAAGTAATAAATCATATCCCGGGGACTACACACACAACCAGGATCAAGAGAATTAAACCATATCTTAGCATCACCCATTAATGAGAACGGAAATGTTTTAAGGATATAAAGATAGCGATATTTCTCATCATTAGTGAACAGGGTGGCTATATCATTTAATTTAGTAAGATGTGCCACAACGGTTTCAGATTCATAACCATAGAAAGGATCAGACTCAACCAAAGTAATTATATCAGGATCAACAGAGAATTCATAGTCCTTATCAAGAATACGGATAGGTGAAGTAGCAAAAGCATGGTCAGGTTTCATTCTAGCATTAAGAGATTGCTGCTTCCATTTAGCTAATAATCTTTTAAGATCGTATCTATCATTGCAAGCTAAAATAGCTCTAGCAGCTTCTTCCTCCAAAACATAACCCTCAGGAACAATAGGTAATTCATATTTATTAGGGAGAGAGCCTTCATCATCACTATCTTCAATATTATCAATAATTTCATTCTCTCTAGCCCTAGCAAGTTGCTCAACAAGAAATTCACCAAGTGGCACAGTAGTATCAAGCATAGAAGTAGTTTCATCATAAGTATCAGGCATAGCAGAAGTGGCATCATTAATAACATGTGACATATCAAAATGAATAGCAGAAGCAGGTTTAGGTGTCACAAGCTTATTAAAAACAGAAGGTGAATCAAGTGCAGAGCTAGATGGCAGTTCCTTACCTCCCCTCGTAGTTGAGGGATAAATTTTTGTTTTCTCGTCTTTCTAGTTCTTCATAGTGACCAGCAGATATAAATCCCAAGTGACTCAAAGAATAGAGCTATGCTCCCCGGCAACGGCACCAGAAAATAGTCTTGATAACCCACAAGTATAGGGGATCGCAACAGTTTTCGAGGGTAGAGTATTCAACCCAAATTTATTGATTCGACACAAGGGGAGCCAAAGAATATTCTCAAGTATTAGCAATTGAGTTGTCAATTCAACCACACCTGGATAACTTAGTATCTGCAGCAGAGTATTTAGTAGCAAAGTAATATGGAAGTAACGGTAACAGTAGCAAAAGTAATAATTTTTGGGTTTTGTAGTGATTGTAACAGTAGCAACGGAAAAGTAAATACGCGAAAAACAATATGTGAAAAGCTCGTAGGCATTGGATCGGTGATGGAGAATTATGCCGGATGCGGTTCATCATGTAACAGTCATAACATAGGGTGACACAGAACTAGCTCCAATTCATTAATGTAATGTAGGCATGTATTCTGAATATAGGCATACGTGCTTATGGAAAAGAACTTGCATGACATCTTTTGTCCTACCCTCCCGTGGCAGCGGGGTCCTAATGGAAACTGAGGGATATTAAGGCCTCCTTTTAATAGAGTACCGGAACAAAGCATTAACACATAGAGAATACATGAACTCCTCAAACTATGGTCATCACCGGGAGTGGTCCCGATTATTGTCACTTCAGGTTGCGGATCATAACACATAGTAGGTATTTGTAGACTTGCAAGATAGGATCAAGAACTCACATATATTCATGAAAACATAATAGGTTCAGATCTGAAATCATGGCACTCGGGCCCTAGTGACAAGCATTAAGCATAGCAAAGTCATAGCAACATCAATCTCAGAACATAGTGGATACTAGGGATCAAACCCTAACAAAACTAACTCGATTACATGATAAATCTCATCCAACCCATCACCGTCCAGCAAGCCTACGATGGAATCCCTGTGTGCACGGCGGGGAGCATCATGAAATTGATGATGGAGGATGGTTGATGATGATGATGGCGATGGATTCCCCTCTCCGGAGCCCCGAACGGACTCCAGATCAGCCCTCCCGAGAGGTTTTAGGGCTTGGCGGCGGCTCCGTATCGTAAAATGCGATGAATCCTTCTCTCTGGTTTTTTTCTCTCCGAAAGTGAATATATGGAGTTGGAGTTGAGGCCGGTGGAGCGTCAGGGGGCCCACGAGGCAGGGGGTGCGCCCTCCACCCTCGTGGACAGGTGGAGGCCCCTGTGATGTGGATTCTTCTTCCAGTATTTTTAATATTTTCCAAAAATACGTTCCATGGAGTTTCAGGTCATTCCAAGAACTTTTGTTTCTGCACATAAATAACACGATGGAAAGTCTGCTGAAAACAGCGTCAGTCCGGGTTAGTTCCATTCAAATCATGCAAGTTAGAGTCCAAAACAAGGGCAAAAGTGTTTGGAAAAGTAGATACGACGGAGACGTATCAGGACGCCGCCGTCGACCGCTACCTCTCAGCGCCGCCAACTGCTGTCCTCCCACGCCTCGCCCATCGATCGCGCGACGACATGATGTTTGATTTACAAGTGAAGAACATTGTGCTTCATTGAAGACTTCAACTACGGCGTCCGGGAGGACGACAACGACAACGACGGCGCGGCACGACGCCTCCGCCGCCACCGGAAATTGTTTTTTCTTGGGTTTTGTACTATATCTGAATATAAATTCACAGTATGACTGAATGAAAGATATGGTTTGAGCGAACTTGCGTTTTTCTCTCTTAATGTACAGACTTATCAAACGATTTTCTTGTGAAAAAATGCCAATGGTTTTTAAATATAAAACACTCATCGCAACTGTTTTAGTTAGAAAAACGTATGCAAATAGACAGCTTCCCCAGGAAGCCAAGGGAAAATGTGCAGAGCAGGATTTTGTAGCACTTGATCGCAAACGTTTTAGATAGAACACCCGTATGCAAAGTGAGGGAAGGATTTGTGCATCTCTTCAACGCAAACGGTTCTTTTGGATGACCCGTGTGCAACCACTTACAAACAATTTGGGTATGTTGCCATTTGTCAAAATGGAAAGATTGACATTTGTTGATCTAGTAACATTGCCATTTGTCAACCTTGTAACACTGCGATTTGTTGAAATATGAAGCTACAAATCACCAGCAGTATCTAATTTTTGCAACTAAAATTCTGTAATTAGCCATAGTTTTCATTCATAGATATAGCAGTCGTTCTTAATTTATACAGACAGTTCAACTCTACAACTGAACTGACCAAACTTCTCCAGCTGCCTCTCCTCTGTCGACCAAACTTTTCCAGCTACATCAACCATGAGCACCCCACACGAGTTCAACTACATGATCAAGTTCTACACCACCACCCAAGGTATGTTATTCCATCTTAGAGAAGTTTTACCTCAAGTCATGGGTCAAAGCAGCTCAACAAGATGCGAATACATCAAAATGCTTAAACGTAAAATGGTAACCCCATATTGAGCTTAAACGATGAGTTTGACCTACGATCAAGTGTTCTCACTTGACTCCTCAGTCAATATACTCTAACATAGGTGACTTTGTCGCCGACCAATCTAGATGAAGTTCTCTAGTGTTACTCTGTGTTCTTGCATTTTTTTTCTTGCATACTTGTTTCCCTTCTTTTATCAAAAAAAACTTCATCTAGATTTCTTCTCTTTGCTCTGCATTCCCTCCATCTAATTCATCGCAAATCCTTCAGTTAATTCATTGCAAATCTTTGTGAGATCTTATTTTCCTAGTGAGCTGAGGTGACAAATGTTCTCTTTCTGTTGAACTCGGGAACACCGGTTTGTCGCTTTCGGTCAAACCAAAACAATTCGGTGCCACCGAAGAATATAACTCGGTGTTACCGATTTCACTGCAGAGAAGACAATTTGCCATTTGTATCCTGCATATTTGTTCCAGCTCCACTCGATGATTCTTGTCCTCTACCAGCATCACATTCTATATGCTGCTTTGCTCTGTGACTCAAGGACCAAACCTATTCTGACTCACAATCCAGAAGATCCCTTCTTGGAAATTGATGTCAAAGGGGGAGAGAGAGATCACATCAAAGCTTAACCACTTCAAAAGGGGGAGAGTACTTCAAAGGGGGAGAATGGTTAATCACATCAAATGGAGAGAGAGACCCCAGAGACCCCAGATGCTTTGTATTCAAGAGGAGAGAACTCACATGTCTTTAGAGGGGAAAGACATGTTAATTTGTGTTGTGTTTCTATGCTCTGATGTTTTGCTCTGATTTTCTTTTCATATTTTCTCCAATTATCCAATATAAGATTCAGGGGGGAGAAATACTTCTAGGGAGGGAAATCTTCGAATTCATTGCATATCTTTTACCTTTGGGGACATGTCTATATCCAATAGAGTACCTAGTACTCACTCTCTACATGTCATCCCAATCTTGGTACTCTTGTGGCTCTTTTGTTTGCTCTATCTAGTAGATGTATCTGTGTTATCTAACCTTGTTTACTCAGGTTCATCTCTTCCTAAGCCAGACAAGACCATGAGGTAAGTATATGCATCACACTCATGTGAATGATGATCTCTTGCTGACGGACATATTGTTTGCAACAAGGATTCATGAAATGAAGGTACATTTCCTATATTCACATCATTTTCTCTGATGCATATAGCCAAGATACATGTAACACATTGCTTGCTCTGTCATGTTTATGCATTCACATGCTCTTACATTCCATATTTACATGATTGCATACATGTAGGGGGGGCCTATGCATGTTACATGTCTTTCCAAAGCTTTACCTACTATTCCTTATATCTTTATCTAAGGCTTTGATGTATGTTGTCATCAATTACCAAAAAGGGGGAGATTGAAAGCACAAGTGCTCCCTGGGTGATTTGGTAACTAATGTCAACATATCTCTTGTTGGACTAATATTTTTATCTAGTATATTTCATATGAGTTCAACAGTGGAGTGGCATGGACAAGAGGATGTGGAACCCCTTCAAGATGCTAAGGACAAAGGATTGGCTCAAGCTCAAAAGCTCAAGACTCTGCATTTTCATTTTGGTGATCCAAGATCACATTGAGCCCATAGGAAAAGCCAATACTATTAAAAGGGGATGAGGTGTTGCTTAATGGCTTGCTTGCTCAAGATGCTTAGTGATATGCTCCAAGGCCCTCAACCACTTTCTCATATCCACATATGTTCCAAACCAAAAGTCAAACTCGGCCCCACCGATTTGATCTATCCGGCGCCACGGAGTTCACTTGACATAGCCACTGACAGAAACCTTAACCAATTCGGTCTCACCGATGGGATCCCGGTCTCACCGAGATGGGCTTGCAAACTCTCTGGTTCCTATTGCAATAATTTCGGCCCAACCGAGATTTGTAGTCGGTCTCACCGAGTTTGCTTGACCAACTCTCTGGTTAGCTCATTACCAATTGGTCCCACCGAGTTTGTGTAAACGGTCAAACCGAGATGAGGTTTTACCCTAACCCTAGCACATCGGTCCCATCGAGTTGATCATATTGGTCCCACCGAAAAGCCTAACGTTCACATTATGAACTAAATCGGTCTGACCAAGTTTTCTGATTCGGTCCCACCGAGTTTGGTGAACTGTGTGTAAGAGTTAGATTTTGTGTGGAGGCTATGTATACCCCTCCACCCTTCCTTCATTCGAGGGGAAAACCATCAGAACGTGCCTACACTTTCAGCATACATTTTCTGAGAGAGAACCACCTACTCATGTGTTGAGATCAAGTTATTCCATTCCAACCACATAAATCTTGATTTCTAGCCTTCTCCAAGTTGCTTTACACTCAAATCTTCTTTCCACCAAATCCAAATCCATGAGAGAGAGTTGAGTGTTGGGGAGACTATCATTTGAAGCACAAGAGCAAGGAGTTCATCATCAACACACCATCTATTACCTTTTGGAGAGTGGTGTCTCCTAGATTGGTTAGGTGTCACTTGGGAGCCTCCGTCAAGATTGTGGGGTTGAACCAAGGAGTTTGTATGGGCAAGGAGATCGCCTACTTCGTGAAGATCTACCCTAGTGAGGCAAGTCCTTCGTGGGTGATGGACAGGGTGGGATAGACAAGGTTGCTTCTTCGTGGACCCTTCGTGGGTGGAGCCCTCCGTGGACTCGCGCAACCGTTACCCTTCGTGGGTTGAAGTCTCCATCAACGTGGATGTACGATAGCACCACCTATCTGAACCACGCCAAAAATCTTCGTGTCTCCAATTGCATTTTCACACTCCAATCCCATCCCCTTACATTCTTGCAAATTGCATGCTTTACTTTCCGCTGCTCATACACTCTTGTCATGCTTGCTTGATATGTATTGTGAATGTTTAAACATGTGCTAAAACTCCACCTTAACTTGAAGAAATTAAAAACTGCAACTTTTCTTTGTTAAGGGTCTATTCACCCCCCTCTAGAGACCTCTTCTCGATCCTTTCACTCACCCTATTCTCCCTTTGAGACAACACTATGAAGGCATTTCTCAACAACTAGTGGTAGACCTTGGGGTGGTCTCCAAACCCTCACAAACTTTTTTGGGGGTAATCACAATGGTCGATTCCTCTCCGAAGACTCCTACCGCCTAGGAGTCTCCAACCTCCAAGAGTAACAAGAACGATGGGGAAAAACTCAAGACTTGCTCAAATCGCGAATTCCTTTAGTGCAAAGAAGGGGAAGGAGTGGATCTATCACTTGGTCGGACAACTTCTCTCAAATGCTCTCAAATCCCTTAGGGATCTAAGATTTGGTGTGGATGAGTGAGAGAGAGAGAGAGAGAGAGAGAGAGACAGAAATTTGTTCCAGGGTTTTCTCAAAGTGAATGGTCAACCCTCTCCCGTGGGGGAAGAGGGCTATATAGTGTGTGAGAAAATATGGCCGTTGTAGTGTAAGTGACAGGATAGGCCGGACATGCGAGACACGGGACCGGACATCCGGCCTAATATAGCATATGTAAACAGAAGCAGAAAGTAGAGAACAGAACAGAGGGCCCGGACATCCGGCGCACAGCTCGGACATCCGGCGATACTGGAAGACCCGGACATCCGGCGAGGTGGCCGGACATCCGGCTGGCCCACACAACTGAAGATGCTCTCTGGATAGCCCAGGCCGGACGTCCGGCATGGAGGCCCAGAAATCCGGGGTGTATGGAGAGCCCGGACATCTGGCATGGAGGGCCAGACATCTGGAAGGAAACACCACTATATATTGTGTTCTGGATAGCAGGGCCCGGATATCCGGCATGCCGGCCGGATATCGGCAGGTGGCCGAGACATCCGGCAGGCAGCCCGGACATCCGGAAGAAAGCACCACCATATGTTGTTCTCTGGATAGAAAGGTCCGGATATCCGGCGTGCGGGACGGACATCCGGCAGGAGGCCCGGACATCCGGCATGGCCAGAGGCAGAATGAGCCAGAGAGTGTAGTGATAGATCTAATGAACTTAGGGAAGGAGATTTGTGGAAGAGCAAGTCTTTTACTAACCCTATCGATCCCCTCTTAATAGTGCGGGATTATACTCAAGAAAACAAATATGTATTCATTCTGATACATCTTCCTTGAGTACAATCCACTTCATATGCTCACGATCCACACACTTTTGATGAACCGGGGACTAACACCTGAGATTCACTTGACGAACATTGTTAGTCCCCCACATGCATATTGTCATCAACATCAAAACATGATGTAAGGGCATGATTGCACTTTCAATCTCCCCCTTTTTGTTTGTGGATGACAATCATACATGTAGTATCATAGATGTAATGAATAAATTTAGCATTGTAAATCATGAGAGCAAAAAAATAATACAATATATGTTCCTATTTGCTTTAGGTCCCCCTCATTGTGAGCATGAGATGATTAACACATGTGAAACAACCATAATAATATTTCATAGCCACAAAGATAACAACATAGTCTCAACAAGTACCATATGTAGCATACATAAAGAGTCAATACATAAAAAGTTGTTTGAAGAATAGCTAAGACAAATAGCCAACATATAGCATGACCACACTAAGATACTACTTCTCCCCCTTTGATAGCAATAAGTAAAAAGGGCGGAGAACTAGAAGAACTCTATCACTCCTGGAGGATGTCATCATTATCATCAAAGAACTCGGCAAACTCATCATGAGACGGGAAACCGAAGGTGGAAGAGGACGGAGGTGCGGGAATCGGATCGTATCACTCACGGGACTCCCACGGTCGCAAAGGCGCTGCTTGAGCTGGTTCTTGGAGATGATGAGGCGCTTCTGAACATCATGGTTTTGCTGACAGTTGAAAGTGATTGCCTTCATGATAGCAGACTGAGCCTTGCCCAAGAACGAGGCAAGACGTCCACAAGGAGGAAGGCATGGAGGAACCCGTGGGCTGAGACCCACAAGCAGACTTCCTAGGCGGTCGAGGTGCAGCTGCCGGTGCAGGAGCGGTCATGCACATATGAATAGGAGGCTTCCAAATGGAATGCACAACGGTCTTAGCAACCTTAAATGGAGTAGTGTGATCAATTATTGCGTGAATGAATGGAGCATGAGGGATTGACGCGTCTGAAGAAAACTGGAGAGACGGATCTCATGCCAAATATAGTGGGCTGTGTCAAGAGGCTCAGTAGGTGCATCATGCATACGGACCATCAAATCAATGCAGTAGTTGTGAGCCCTTGAGCGATCTCCCTTCTTAGGATAGAGAGTGCGAAGCACGCACTAATAGAGAATGTAGTAGGGAGACCGGAAAATGGATGTCTCATTGGGTGCATATGCACGTTCCTCTGGAGTGAGCTCAGAGATAGACTTAAGAAGATACATGCAAGCATCAATCCCTTTGGGCCTATAGTGAGGATCCATACTGTGGATGTGATGACCAACACCGGAGAAGCCCAAAATCTGAACAAAACGGTCATAGGTGATGCTCCGCACAGTGTCATCAGTCATCCATGTGAGAGTGTTGTTCCGCCCAAAGAAGGTGTGGCATAGAACTGAAGGATGGCAGCTTCATTCCAATCACACTTGAAGGTCATTGCTTGACCTAGAATCATATCATCAATGATCTTGACTGTGTTGTCAGGGAACATGGCAGGATGATCATGCATGAACTAAAGATCCAGGTATTTATGAGGAGCAAGTCCACGACCGTGGACGAAGCTAGAGTAAAGATCTTGCTGCATGTGAGTATGGAAACGAGGATCCTCGACATCAGCCACCATCTCATATTGGTTGGTATCCCGTCGGAACTCAAGGTATGGACCAGCCCCCACGGTGGTGAAGTCGTGTGTGACGACCATGGACCACTGGCATTGCAGCACCATGGACTTGAGGCAGAGGGGCCCTCCTAGTGCCAGGCTTGGAGTGACCAACAGAGTGTCTTGGCGCAATGTCATCCTCTTCCTCCCCAACATAGTCATCATCATCTGGATCAGAGGCCGATGGACAAGGTGATGGTGCCCGACGCTTCTTCTTAGGACCGGTGGTGGACTTCTTCTTCTTAGGTCGAGCATGTTCATCGGAGTCGGTGGAACCTTGCCGGCGATCGACTGAAACGGATACACGATAAGGGTACTGATGAGAAGGAGTCAAAATGTATGAACAAGGATAAAGCAATTTAAACAGTGGGATGAACATTTTTTAACATGACCATAGGACAAGTCCAAGTGGAAGATCAAAATATTTGCATGCCCATGATTAAGTTGTTTAGCCAAGTACATAGAGAGGATTTTAGGCTTGGCAAGTGACATCAAATCTCTAGAGAGATATATACGCCAAGATAGGCATGAGAGATAATGAAAACCTAGGATGGTTGGGCCAAAAAAAGGCAAGAGTAGATAGCAGCCATACATCGGGAAGAAGGAAGAGGGCCGCATTTCTTGGTACGTGCCATGAAGAACTCCAGCGGACGATCCACAAGTCAACATCCGACTCGGTCCCTCCCGAGTGATTCACACCGCAATCCAAGGAATGGATTGGATGGAAACGTAGATCAGGAGGAGATGAAGGCGTGGGCAGGAGATTGGGGCCGGTGGATGGAGGAGATGGCCGGGGCAGCGCCGGAGCACAGCCCGGCGGTGGCGGTGGCAGTTTAGGATGGATGGGGAGAGCAAGGGAGAATGAGGAACTACCCCCCAAATCCCGAGCCTCCTCCGTTTTGTGTGTCTGCGGGCGACGGGCCGGACATCCGGGGCCCATGCTCGGATATCCGGCGAATAGAAGTCAGAGAGAAAAATCCATGGACCAGATGTCTGGCTAAGGCCCAGATGTTCGGCAACTGGTGGTGCTCGATGGGAGATTTTAGCAGCAAAATCCTGCCAGGGCCCAGATGTGCGGCTTGTCGGTGTACTAGAGTAGGGGTACCCTAGTATCCCGTACTCGTGCACGGACATTTGCAGCACCCCGTGGCAGGGTTTGCCTGGTCACCGCCAAGATCCTTCGTGGCTCCTTTGGAGCCATTCAAGAACAAAGAATTTGACTAAGAAGACAAGGCCCCGGCAAGAGGAGCTTGCCGGGAAGGCCACTCAAGGCATGCAGAAGACAAGGCCCCGGCAAGAGGAGCTTGCCGGAAGGCCTGAGCGCGACAAGCCTCCGGACGCGACAAGGATTCGACGCGGCAAGGCGCTTGTCATGCAAGCAACCTCTCTCCGTCTCCCTCCAGCTCATCCAGCAATGTGTCGCCATGGGACCATTCCAAGCTGCCACAGGTCAAGAGGCTGTGCAGCCAGCGGAGAGCAGCGATAAGCGGCACGACAGCTTGCCATCGTGGCGAAGCGGTGGTGCACTGACGGTCTCTGTAATCGCTTTGGGGCTTATGCAGACGGGCATTTATTGCTTTTGTCCCTTGCCGCCGAGTTAGGTATTTTGCACTGCATAATCGCTCGAGTAGGTGTACCAACTCCTGTTTTTACATTCGTACCCTCGCCTATGTTGCCACCTGTCGGAGACCCCTTGAGCATATAAAAGGAGGCCCATGCGCAACGTAGAAAGGGTTCGGTTCATTCGACTCACTCTAGACCAGATACGCTCACGCTAGGTTTTGTAGCTCCCATCGCTCCCTAGCAAGAACAGAATACATCAAACAAGCAGCAGTAGGAGTTTTATCTCTCCGGAGAGCTCCGAAGCTGGGTAAACTGCTCGTGTGCCTCGCCTCGATCCGCTCTTCGTGCGATCTCCGCCTCCGAACCACAAAGGGGCCTGGTCCGCCGCCCCATAGGTGTTCGTGGGTACGATCAGCCTCCCGACATCTTTGGCGCGCAGGTAGGGCGTCGAGGCCGTGTGAATCTGATCCGGCGTTCACACGAGTAGCATCCTCAACATCTTCCTCAACATGCCACCGAACAAGAAGGCTTCGGCGGCAGCAGAGCCGTCCGCGTCGTATCCACCATCACCGCAGCAAACGGGTGGTGGGGCAGACGCCGGCGGAGGAACGGGCGCCGACGAAGGAGTTCGCGACGTTGCCAAGTCCAAGGACAAGGCCCCGCAAACCTCGGCGTCTGTGCATCCCCTGCGCCCATCTCAGGAGATGCGGGACCAACAACGTCATGGCGTTCACAATGCCATACGTTCATTGGATCGAGACCCACAAGACCAGCATGCGCGCCAACATGCTGGCATGAGTGAGATACGGTCGCCCGGACGGGGTGCTGCTCCTTCTAACGTAGTTAGAAGTCCGAGCATATCCCGCTCCTCGCACCGTTCGCCAATGCCACCCACTACTCCAGCAGAAGCTCTGGCGAGAGCTCAGCTGCTCCTCGACTACCCTCCAACGGCCGACAAGGTCGACGAGTGGAGGGCCACTATCCAGAGCCTCATCGGCTTTGCCAACGGCGATGCTCCGCGGCAACCTCCTTGTCGGTGTCAAAACCGGCGGATCTTGGGTAGGGGGTCCCGAACTGTGCGTCTAGGCGGATGGTAACAGGAGACAAGGGACATGATGTTTTACCCAGGTTCGGGCCCTCTTGATGGAGGTAAAACCCTACGTCCTGCTTGATTGATATTGATATTGTGGATGTTTACAAGAGTGGATCTACCACGAGATCAAGGAGGCTAAACCCTAGAAGCTAGCCTAGGTATGATTGTAAGGGTTGTTCTGATAGTCCTATGGACTAGAGCCATCCGGTTTATATAGACACCGGAGAGGGCTAGGGTTACATAGAGTCGGTTACAATGGTAGGAGATCTACATATCCGTATCGCCAAGCTTGCCTTCCACGCCAAGGAAAGTCCCATCCGGACACGGGCAGAAGTCTTCAATCTTGTATCTTCATAGTCTTTGAGTCCGATTCGATGATGACAGTCCGCAAATGATAGTTTGGCTGATGATGGTAGTCCGCTATCCGGACACCCCTAATCTAGGACTCCTCAAGAGCCCTGAACCAGGCTTCAATGACGATAAGTCCGGGCGCAGATATTGCTTGGCATTGCAAGGCGGGTTCCTCCTCGAATGATAGAAGATTGTGAACACCAGAGAGTGTCGGCTCGCAAAATAAATTCCACATTCCACCGTAGAGAGAATAATAATATATACACAAGTTCAATCTGCCGACGCTTTTTGTGGCATGACGTCACACCACTACCAAGCCATTACTCGAATTGTTTTTACTTTACCACCTCGGTAGCATTTAGCGAAGCGGTTTCCTTGGCACGTCTTGTCGAAGCAGAGATCGTGTTTCCCCTTAATCCGGGATTCTCATTAATACGGACGTGGGTAACCCAACCGCGCCCGTTCGCCACGCCCCCTCTATCGAAGGCGAGTCCCAAACGGTCACGGAGACGGCTCTTGGTATTCTCCCTCTTTATAACGGGACCAAGGCTCGTTTCTTTTTTCTGCAATCCTTCATCGAATCCTCTCCCCGCTCCAAGTTCCAGCACCTAGAGCTCCAGATTCGAGCGCTGCGGACTTCCAACGATGTCCGTTCCGACCTCCGTGGCGGTGGATGCCCTCCCCGTCACACGGAGGAGGACGTGCTAAAGCTGCGGGAGGCCAAGCACATCCCCACGAGATTTCAGACAGGTTGCTCGGCCAAGGGCAGGCCATCCCCACCCCCGAGCCCGGCGAGTATGTCGTTTTTGTATCCCACCTCCGTCGGGGTTTAGGCTTCCCGATGGATCCTTTTGTGAGAGGGCTCATGTTTTACTATGGGTTGGAATTCCACGATTTGGCTCCAGAGTCCACCCTCCATATCTCCGCATTTATTGTCGTCTGTGAAGCCTTCCTCCGCGTCACCCCTCACTTCGGCCTGTGGCTGAAAACCTTCAATGTGGCACCGAAGATGATCGGGGGGCGTCAAGCAGAGTGTGGCGGGGCGGCCATAAGTAAGAGGGCCGATGCCCCGTGGCCCGCTGGCTCCTTCCAAGAGGCGCTCGACCCGTGGCAGCAAGAGTGGTTCTATATTACCGTTCCGAGGGGCCACAGGCAAAAGCCGCCGCCTTATTCCGCCGGGACCTCCACGACGGTTGATGTCGTGGGTCAACTAAGGATCAACTGGGGTCACAAAGGACGTGCCCCTACCGCAGGGTCGGATTCGAGATCTCCTAACGAGGGAGATCGATATGGTGGTGGTGATGCGAGGTTATGCTGATTAGGCGTCTCGCCTCGCAAACGCCGCCCTCTCCGGCTATGGGAGTTCAATCCGAGGGTCCACGGATTCTTCAACACTTCATGGGTATGACACCCCTGGAGATGTACAACTTGTTCTTCGGGTCGCAAGAGGTGCGTCCGGAATTGACCGAGGATGCTGGCCTAAGCTGCAATCGCCCGGATACTCAAGTAAGTAGTTCCGAGTCCGGACGTACCGTTTGTTTGCTTTCGATGATTCGCTTTATGACCAACTTCCTTCTACACAGGAGTGGATAGCGGAAGCAAAATTAATACGGTGTCCGGCACCCCTCCCCAAGACCGCGTCGGTTCCCGTGCTGGTCCGGATGCTTGAGGTTGCGCCTTCAGAGGAAGGCGAAGGGGAAAGCAGGAAAGCTACTGCCTCGCCTAAGGAGGCTCTTGAAAGAGGGGGGATCGAGAATCCCTTCCCCCAAGGGGAGAAGAGGACTGCCTCCGAGGACCCGGGGGCAAAAGCCCTTAACAGGGGAAGAAATCTTCGCCAGAGGGTCCTGCGTCCGGGGAGGCCCCGGTGCACAATCTCCCTTAATGAGTCAGCCCTCCAACGAGCCGTAAGTAGAAATAAAGGAGTTTTATAATAAGGGACATCCCTATTTGTGCTTCTAAGGATAACTAGAGTTTTTACCTTGTAGTTCGGATCTCCGTCCTTCGCAGATGAGCTCGTCTTCGGGGGACCTTCGTCCGGAGATGATAGAGAGCGAGACGCCTCCGTCCGGGGCGCCGTCGGATAGGGCGGACGAGCCTGAAGTGTCGTCACAGAGGGAGCCCCCGGGTTTGCCAAAGCCGGCTAGTTCGGTGCCAACTGGTGTACGGTCAAGGATTCTGCTTGAGAAGGCGTCTATCTCGTAAGATCAAGACGCATTGATGAGCTTGGTGATTGAAAGGATTTCGTCCACCTAAGGCGGGTTGCATGATGCCGTCAGGAGTTTACTGGCGGGGTTTGAGGTACGTAAAAATGACACACCTTTTAACAGTTTTGCATATAGAATGCGCCCTGTATAGATAGTAGCCCCTGAGACTCGGTAGGTTGTCGAAATCGACAGCCGCGTCGAGGATCAAAATCGCAGGTTGTAAATTCGCCGTGCCGATGCAGGTGGCGGGTCGTCCGGGGCCAGCCGGACTGATGGAGTTGCTGAACTAAAGCGGCAACTCGATGTCGCGGATGCGGACATCACGCTGGTCAACAAAGCGACTTCATGAGTCGCAAGGTAAGTGTTATGGCGGTCGCTTGGTAAGGGAGCCGAAGCCATCTCCTTACAACATGTGCGTGAAATGCAGATAGTGCCGCTGCCGTGGAGAGCCTTCGGGCCGAACTTGCTCAAGCCAAGGAGCAGGCCAGAAGGAGTAATGCGGCGGCCTCAAGGGCTGCCGAGGAGTTAGCGGCCGAAAGGGTCGCATTAATCGCCGAAAGCGAGGAAGAGATAGCCGAAATGGCCGTGAAGTTAAAAGATGCTACCGACCGCAATGAGGCTCTTGGGAAGGAGCGCTTAGCGGGCAAGAAGACCTGCGGAAGGCCACCGCCGAAGCCAAGAATGCCCGCTCGCAATGCGGGCTATGAAGGAAGAGCTGCGCCAGCCGGAGATATTGTAGCTGGCAAGCCTTTTCTGCTGCGCCGAAGGTTCACGGATCCAAAATATGCTCGGCTGGGCCAACTGTGGTGTCCAGAGGACCCTTATATGGACTTAGCAGCGAGTGCGGCAGATGCCGTTGTGCATTTTCGAAGCCAGAAGGATCACAAGACGGAAGAGCTGTTTTGGTCTCAATTCCATAGTCCGGAGCGTTCACTCATTGACCGACCATTTGGCTGAGTGGGCTGAGCTAAATAGGTTGTCCGGCTTGCTATGACGGATATAGTGACCCATATCCGGCCGGATAGGCCCCAGCCGAAGAGTTACTTTGGCTTATTGCAGCAATTTCTTGGGGCGGTGCCGCATATCAAGGCGATGAAGCGGTCGGCCTGCATAGAGGGTGTGCGGATGGCGCTCGCCCGTGTGAAGAC
Organism: Aegilops bicornis; assembly: GCA_021605145.1. Taxonomy (NCBI): domain Eukaryota; kingdom Viridiplantae; phylum Streptophyta; class Magnoliopsida; order Poales; family Poaceae; genus Aegilops; species Aegilops bicornis. The sequence goes on along the minus strand of CM038672.1, from coordinate 82,912,450 downwards.
ACATTGGACAGAGATGGATGCCACCGCTGTTGCGACCCCGGGTTCGGATGATAACCGGTTACCCGCCGAGCACTATTTTGGCAAAGTGTTGCGTGGTGTTCGAGTAATAGAGTCGCAGTGCTCAAAAAATGTTACGTTCGAATGAACGTTTATATGATGTAAAACGATATTTATGATGTAAGCGCCTTTTATACTTGTGCGTTCAAGTAATAGAATATCTCCTATGCGGCCGTTCATGTATACGTGTGTATAACCCGAAAGATGGCGATCGTCGGCTTCAGCCCCCACGCACAAGGTGCGGGGTGCTCGCATAAAAATAGCGCGTTTTCACACTTAATCCAACGTCTCGGTCCTGTAAAGGAGGTGGTAGCGAGCAAACGAGGCAACCGGACTATAATGCTTTATCACTTTCACTTAGCCATGGAGTTCGAGGCTGGGGCTACGACATAGCCTCGGGGCACCGCGCTCCGAATTTGGGCGCGGATGTGCTCGGCCGGAAACGGCCTTCGTCAAAGCGGAGGAATCCTAAACATTCCCATAATCGATCGAGTGGTTGACGGTCTCTCGCTGTATCATGTGATCAGTTTTCGCTTTCTCTCGAGGTGCTCGCCCAACCGAACTGGGGCACAATCGCAGTAGTTCTCCGAGCCGCGTTAGCCGATGATACGGAGCGTAAGGCAGCAAAACATGAGCCGCAAACCCAACATTTGACCAAAGACATGATTCGGAGCTGATGCATATAAGGCCTAACTCGAGACGCCGAACACTCCCGAAGGTGTTCGGTCTTTATGATAGCGGGCAAAACAAAGCCCTAAGCCCCTTGTGTCCAGGTACGGGCAGGTTCTTCTGGCGCGGCCGATGCCAAAACGCCAGTCTCCACTCTGGTTATAATGATAAACCAGGGGATTATAGCAACAAGAGACAGTAAGAAAGGTTTACGTAGGGTCTTAGTCTGAAAAGTGTCCTTGCAACGGGTCCCTACTGCACGTCTGCGCTTGTGTCTCCGTTGTGCCGTATCCTGGACGGGAGTGCACGCTGTTCATCTGTAAAAAGAGAAGAACTTGGTTGGAAAAGAAATCGTGCGAGAAAGTGCATAAAAATTGAAATATAGATTAAGAAAGCTGAGCCTATGCTAGCTCATTATGGCTTATATGTGCAAACCCTTGTGAAGGGATGTGCGGCTAGGTAGCCCCTAGCTTATTTATTCCGGACTCGTCCAGCCGTGTCCGGGGTCTCAAGCGACCTTTTAATGAAATGATGCCACGTGGACCGGGCATTTTAAGCGTAAGAGACACGTAATGTGGTATTGCATTGAAGAGGACGAAAGCTTCCCGTCCCAGTGATTCTTGATAGCTACTTTTAAATGGGGCGACATGAAAGGTTAGCTTTTCTCGTCGAAAGTTGTCAGGTGACCCTGACACAACTTCTAGTAATAATGAAACTGTGCACCTGGCGTAAGGGCTGGCGCCACTCCTTTGAAGGAAGTGCGGCTATGCCGAATTGTAGTAGGGTCTATCCCAACTTGCGGATTGTGTCCGGAAATAGCGAGTTCAAGTCACCGCCGTCCATCAAAACCTGCTTTAATTGCAGTCCGTCTATTATGGGATCCAATATCGGGGCAGTCTATCCTGCTCCGGATACTTACGGACTAATCCAGATGGTCGAAAGTGATTGGTTTTGACGTCCAATCTCGGTCCACTGGGTGGATCGTATGCGACACTTGTCTCGGCCGAAAGTGCCGTGTTGGCTTTCCGTACTATCACGTGAAGCGAGTTTACTGTTTTGACTTCTTGTGGGAAAGACTTTTGACTTCCGGTGCTCTGCTGGTGGGGTTCGTCATCGCCCTCGCTTTGGCGCGATCGAGCCTTGTGTCCGGCGTTGAGTCTGCCGGACTGTTTAAAACCCAACAATTTCGGTTGGTATGGTTTGCGTGCCTTAGAGGTACTGTGGATTTGACATATCCGATCTAAAATTTTGTTTAAATTTGATAGCTCGTCTCTGTTTCTCCTTAAGAGGCCGTGTTGTATTGTTTGGTCATGAGCTTTTGAATCCGGCGTTGACCGCCGTGCCTTTGGGCTTTTTTTCTTTATTCCGCTGGTCTTTCTGCGCTGCGTGATCGTCTGCTTTCCATCTCTCGATCTCGGATGTACTCGGTCATTGGTGCTGCATCTTGCTAGCCAGCTGTCTTCTCCTGCGCAAAAGCGCGTCATGAGGCTTGTTAGCGTGGCCATTGTTCTTGGCTTCTCTTGGCCGAGGTGTCTGGCGAGCCATTCGTCTCGGACGTTGTGTTTAAAAGCTGCTAAGGCTTCCGCGTTCGGACAATCGACTATTTGGTTCTTTTTGGTAAGGAATCTGTTCCAGAATTTGCGCGCTGACTCTCCGGGCTGTTGGGTCATATGACTCAGATCGTCTGCATCCGGAGGGCGGACATAAGTCCCTTGAAAATTTGCTCTAAACGCGTCCTCAAGCTCTTCCCAACTACCAACAAGATGTTTTACGGGAGGCTTTTGAGCCAATGCCGAGCTGGCCCCTTGAGCTTGAGGGGTAGGTATTTTATGGCGTGGAGATCATCTCCTCTAGCCATGTGTATGTGTAGTATGTAATCTTCTATCCAGACTCGGGTGCATTGTGCGTCAGATGCCTCTATGTTTATGGGTTTGAACCTGCTGGAAATTCATGATCCAGCACCTCATCGGTAAAACATAGCGGGTGTGCGGCGCCCCTGTATTTGGGTGTGCCTCTGTCTTCGAACACTTTTCATGTTATGTTACTTCCTGGGGTCCTCTTTTTTGGCCCGTAGATGGACCTAGTTGGGCCGTCCGTTTTCCCAGGATTATAGTTCGGCTTGTGTGCAGCCCCGCTTGTCGCTTTGGGCCTGTCATCTGGCCGTCTATCCGGCCAGGTGGCCTCTTTATTTTTTGACTGTGAAGGCTCTATGGCTTCCTCGTCAAATTCTGGCAGCAACTTGCGCTTCGGGTAGCTCTTAGTTTGATGGCCATTGCCATATTTGTCTGCAGTCTTGAATACTTTGCTCCACTTCATTACGGCGTGTCTTCTGCTGTTTTGAGCTTCCGTTTCGCTTTCTTCAAACTTCTTGCAGTGGCGACGAGTTTTTTGTGTATGTTCTTATGCTCCGATGTTGAGCCCGGACTGTTGATTGCTCCGTGAAGGGGTTGATTATCCGGCTCATCCTGTTCGTCGTCTGCTGGTTTGCCCTGCTCTATCGCTGGGTTGTTAGGAAGGTTGCTTTGATCGAGGCGGGACTTAGGGCGGCGTCTACGTCGCCGTTTTGGTTGTTTATCGGCGGGATCATCCTCTGCCGCGTCCCGTTGTTCTTCGTTGTTGCTTCCCTTTGGGGTGTCCACCATGTATATGTCGTATGACGAGGTGGTCTTCCAGTGTCTTGTAGGCACTGGTTCTTGGTAGTCTCCGGCATCGTCGTCCATACCGTCGATGTCTTCGGAGTCGTAGTCGAGTACGTCGGTTAAATCTTTGACGGTGGCTACGAAGTGGGTGGTGGGTGGGATCTGAATTTCTTCGTCGTCTGGCGTCTAACCGTCCTGGCCGTAGTTCGGCCAGGGCTCTCCGGATAGCGAGAGATGCTTTAGTGGATTTATGATATCGCCGAAGGGCGAGTGCTGAAAGACGTCCGTAGCGGTGAATTCCATGATCGGCGTCCAATCGGATTCGACTGGCAGGGGCGCAGGAGGTTCGGAGTCCGGCAGAGAGTCCGGCACCTCGGAGTCATGGGCTTTATGCGGGACAAGGTAAGTGTTCGGCTCCATCGCCGTAGAAGTTGCAGCTCCCGAGGCGGTGTCCAGCCATCCGTCCTCGATCCGAGCGATCGGCTCCGGACTATGGGTCGGAGCGGATTCGTGTGCGGCCTCGAAGGTGCTGTCCGACGGCAAAGTTAGGTCATGCCCATCGTGACAGCACGACACGCTCGGCTGTGGCTCAGATCCATCGAAGATCAAGTCCCCGCGGATATCGGCCGTGAAGTTTAGGCTTCCAAACCGACTGACGGCCAGGGCGTAAGCTTCGATCTGCTCCAGATGGCCAAGTGAGTTGGCCCATGCGAAAACCGCCCGAATCTGAAGATCTGTCCGGGGAGAAAAGTCTCACCCAAGACTGCGTCGTTATCGATTGAAGAGGACATCGCGCCTATCGGTGACGACACAGAGGAACTCTCAATGAAAGCACCAATGTCGGTGTCAAAACCGGCGGATCTCGGGTAGGGGGTCCCGAACTATGCGTCTAGGCGGATGGTAACAGGAGACAAGGGACACGATGTTTTACCCAGGTGTGGGCCCTCTTGATGGAGGTAAAACCCTACGTCCTGCTTGATTGATATTGATATTGTGGATGTTTACAAGAGTGGATCTACCACGAGATCAAGGAGGCTAAACCCTAGAAGCTAGCCTATGGTATGATTGTAAGGGTTGTTACGATAGTCCCTACTGGACTAGAGCCATCCGGTTTATATAGACACCGGAGAGGGCTTGGGTTACATAGAGTCGGTTACAATGGTAGGAGATCTACATATCCGTATCGCCAAGCTTGCCTTCCACGCCAAGGAAAGTCCCATCCGGACACGGGGCGAAGTCTTCAATCTTGTATCTTCATAGTCTTGGAGTCCGGTCGATGATGACAGTCCGGCAAATGATAGTTCGGTTGATGATGGCAGTCCGGCTATCCGGACACCCCCTAATCCAGGACTCCCTCACTCCTCCTCTCAAGCAAACTTTTGTGAGGGAGGGAGAGGGTGCTTCCAAGAAGAAGAAGAACCATGCAAAGGGTGGCAATGCCAAGAAGGCCAACGCCACCCCTCCGAACATAGCCGGCGACTTTAACCCCTCTTATGTGTTGTGTCGTGCTAGTGATGGACATGTCTATGCTAAATTTGTTGGTTCTTCTTATGAGTACATTGAATGGTCTATTTGGGTTCCTAAGACCCTCGTTACTAACATCAAAGGACCCATTACTAAATGGGTACCTAAAACCAAGCATTGATTTCTTGTAGGTGTTTGCTTCCGGTGGGGATCATGGTTGCTCGATAGTGGAGCAACAAATCATATGACCGGGAGCAAGGACTTGGTGGTGGACGTGCAAAAGATCCCATCTATGCCCACCAATGTCGAGTGGGGTGATGCCTCACATTCTAAGGTATTGGGTCTTGGCAAGGTTGTCGTTTCTCATGATCTAACGATCGAGAAAGTCTTGCTTGTTGAGTCCCTTGCATAAAATTTGCTTTCTGTTCGTCAACTTGCACTCATGGGCTTTGCCACCTTCTTTAACATTGATACTGTGGCCCTCTTGTGGAGCAAGACTCTTAAAGTAGCCTTTGTTGGGCATGTCGAGAACGGTCTTTATGTGATAAACTTTTCGGAGCGACCCACTAAGACCGCGACATGCCTAATGGCTAAAGTTGAGTGGGATGGCTTTGGCATCGCCCGTTTAATACGTCAATATGAGATCTTTGCAAAGTCTTCTCAAGGGGGACCATGTCCGTGGACTAACAAATGTTAGTTTTGCCAAAGATCGTGCTTGCGGTGCTTGTATCGAAGGAAAGCTTCATGAACGGATCACCCTCCCACGACTATCATCTACTCGAAGAGACCCTTGGAGCTCCTGCACATGGACCTCTTTGGACCTCCATCCTTTGATAGTCTTGGGGGTAGAAAGTATTGCTTGGTGATTGTGGATGATTATTCAAGATACACTTGGGTATACTTCTTCAAGAGGAAGAGTGAGACTCAACAAAGCTGTCATCGACTTTGCAAATGAAGCTCAACGTCAACATAATGCAAAGATCTTGACAATAAGAAGTGACAACGGCACCGTGTTCAAGAACTACACCTTGGATGAGTTTCTTAGTGATGAGGGGATCAAGCATCAATATTCTGCACCATATACCCCTCAACAAAATGGTGTTGTGGAGAGGAAGAACCGGAATTTGATGGATGCGGCAAGGACCATGATGGCGGAGTTCAAGTCTCCATACAACTTTTGGGCCGAAGCCATCAACACCGCATGTCATGCATCCAATCGGCTCTATCTCCGCAAAGGCTTGAACAAGACTCCTTATGAGATACTCACCGGCAACAAGCCCAATCTCAAGTACTTCCGGGTGTTCGGGTGTAAGTGTTTCATTCTCAAGAAAGGTGTTCGTTTGTCTAAATTTGAAGCTAGAGCTCATGAGGGCATATTTGTTGGTTATGCTACAAACGCTCATGCTTACCGTGTCCTCAATAAATCCACGGGACTTATTAAGGAGACGTGTAACGTGGAGTTTGATGAGAATAACGGCTCCCAAGTGGAGCAAAGTGGCACTTGTGATGTAGGTGATGAAATTTCCTTCTCAAGCCATAAGAAGAATGGGTGTTGGTTTTATCCTACCCGTTGAGGAACCCCTTGTGGCCTAAGGAGAAGGACAATGCTCCACTCAAGTGGAGCCATCACCAACTCAAGGCCCACACGCTTCCGAAGAACAAAGTGAAGGCCCTCAACCTCATGAACAAGAGCAAGGACAAGGTCATGCTCAAGACGATGGTGACACACCAAATGATGCCCAAGGTCAAGTTATATTCCCCGAGCATGCTCAAGATCAAGAACATGTTCAAGACGGCGCTCAAGATGATCAAGTGACCCCTCCTCATCTCACCTCCGAGGAAGAATTAGAGCGGCGTGCCGCCAAGATTGCATCCAAACTTACCACCAAAGGCCATCTCATGGAGAATGTGGTTGGAAGCCTAAGAAAAGGGGTAAGCACTTTCGTGAAAATTGGCAAACTATTGTGAACATCACGCGTTTGTCTCTTGTGTTGAACCCCAAAAGGTCTATGAGGCGCTCGAAGACTCGGATTGGCTCAATGCCATGCATGAAGAACTCAACAATTTCGAGTACAACAAGGTGTGGAGATTGGTGCCAAGGCCATCGGGGAATCACAACGTCATTGGAACCAAGTGGATCTTCAAGAACAAGCAAGATGCTCATGGGAACATCATTACGCAACAAGGCAAGATTGGTAGCACAAGGCTACTCCCAAGTCGAGGGTATCGACTACGGTGAAACCTTTGCTCCGTTGCTGCGCCTTGAATCCATTCGTTTGTTGATTGCTTATGCTGCCCATCACAACTTTAAGTTGCAACAAATGGATGTGAAAAGTGCTTTTCTTAATGGTCCTATTAATGAGTTGGTCTATGTCAAGCAACCGCCCGGGTTCGAGGACCCCTACTTCCCGGATCATGTGTATCAACTCTATAACGCACTCTATGGCCTTAAACAAGCCCCACGTGCGTGGTTTGACCACCTTACCGAGTTGTTACAAGATCGTGGATTTGAGGTGGGGCAAATCGATCCCACTCTTTTTACTAAGAAGGTCAATGGGGAGTTGTTTGTATGCCAACTATATGTTGATGATATTATCTTTGGTTCCCCTAACAAAGCTTTCAATGAGGAATTTGCCGCTCTCATGACCTCCAAGTTCAAGATGTCTTCTATGGGAGAGTTGAAGTTCTTCCTTGGTTTTGATATCAAACAAAGAAGAGAGGGAACCTTCATCAACCAAGCTAAATACACTCAAGACATGCTCAAAAGATTCAAGCTAAGTGATGTGAAGCCGGCTACTACACCAATGCCTACCAAGGCCAACTTGACATTGATCCCAATGGTAAAGCGGTGGATCAAAAGGTATATCGCTCCATGATTGGCTCCTTGCTTTACCTTAGTGCATCTGGACCGGATATCATGTTGAGTGTGGGAATGTGTGCACGGTTTCAAGCTGCACCGAAGGAAAGCCACTATGTTGCGGTCAAGCGAATCTTTCGATATTTGGCTCATACCCCAAACTTTGGCTTATGGTACCCAAGAGAGGCAAACTTCAAGCTTGAAGGATTTACGGATTCCGATTGGGCGGGAGACAAAGTGGATAGGAAGTCCACCTCCGGAGGGTGCCAATTTCTTGGTTGCTCTTTGGTAAGTTGGTCTTCCAAGAAGCAAAGTTGTGTATCTCTATCGTCCACCGAAGCGGAATATGTGGCGGCCGGTAGTTGTTGTGCTCAACTCCTATGGATGAGGCAAACTTTAAAGGAGTACGGTGTCATTTGTGACAAAGTGCCTCTTTGGTGTGATAATGAAAGTGCCATCAAGATTTCTCTCAACCCGGTGCAACACTTCAAGACGAAGCACATTGAGATTCGGTATCACTTCATCCGGGATCACATTAGGCGAGGGAGATCGAGCTCAAGTATGTCAACACTCATGATAACCTTGCGAGATATTTTCACGAAGCCCTTGGATGAAGCAAGATTTCATGAGTTAAGGCATGAGCTAAATATCATTGATTTGAGCAATGTGACTTGAACCGTGCACCCCCACCACACTCAACTTGTTGTCTAGTTTAGGTGTAGGCATGGACATAGGGGAGTGTTGTTCTCTCGATGAACTCTCCTCCCCCATCATGCATAAATAGATCAACTCTTTCACATTAGCCATTTTTATGGTACTTGTGCTTCAAAGACGAGTTTTGGTCATGGGCCCAAGGATAACTCTTCGCGGTGCCATACCATCTAACTCAAACATAGGTGGCTTCGGCCACCGCCCTCTCCTTTTGAGAGGTTGTGTCGCTTGGTATTCTCTTGTTCGCTTTCTGCCTCTGGTTTGTGCGTGTTATTGTGGTTTCTGTTGTGTAAAAAGTTTCCGTGCAAATACCTTCTTCTTGTGTTGAAACCGGCGGTGTCTTGAGCTCACGGTACTACCGCGGCCGGCTACGGTACTACCGCGGCCAACCACGGTACTACCGCGTGTGGGAGCACGGTACTACTGCCCCCACGCGGCAGTAATTTTTTACTGCCGCCTGGGTGAGCGGTACTACCGCTTCGGTGCGGTACTTCCGCCCGAGCGGTACTACCGCGATGACATGCGGTACTACCGGGCCGACTTGGGCGCGTGGGGATAAGGACGGGCAGGGGGAGTTCTAACTCCCCCATACCCATTCGCAGTTCCCTCCCACGTCGTCTCTCTCTCTCTCCCATGCTCAAGATCGGAGCCGACGTTCGTCGCCGGATCTCCTCCTCCGGCTGCCCTCCCGTGATTCCGTCCGGTGGGATCCTTTCCCACCACGTGCTCTTGCTATGGACCCAGGTTTTTCCCCATTCTTTCCTCGTTTTATTGAGTTCTTTGCCTCTAGGTTGTTGGGGGAGACTTGTGTGTTCTAGAGATTCGTAGGATTTTTCTTTGCAAGAATAGGATGAAGGAGAGCAGCTTTGCGTAGGGATTATACTTGTATTGTTGTCTTGCGATAGATTTGATCACCGTAGCACTGCCGTTGTTTCGCGGTTCTTTTCAGATTCGAACTGACGTTTGGATCTGACGCGATGCGGTACTACCGCTTGGCGGTAGGTACTACCGCTAGCACGGCACTACTGCCCCTCTGGCGCGGTACTACCGCGCTCACTGCGGCACTAAAATTTTACTACCGCTCCAACCACGGTACTACCGTGACCTCGCACGGTACTACTGCGACTTGGAGTAGTATTAATATTTTAGTACCGCAGGCACTGGTAGTATTACCGTGGCTCACATCTATCGCTTGCCAACTTTCACGTATATTTCCAATGTGTTTCTTGTGCTTTGCCGTGGTCTTTGAATTGATCCTCTTCGCGTTCGTTGGTGTTTTGCGTGTGTGTCTCAGGTGGTGGCTCTCGCCGTTCCAATCCCAGTCGTGACACTGGCTCCAAGCGTCTGCGCAACCTAGGTGAAGCACCAGAGGGCTCCTCTGCCCCCAAGCGCAATGTCAAGACATCAGCTAGCAAGTACAAGGGGCCCGCCAAGGGCATGGATGAGATGACACAATCTGAGTACGTCCGTCTTAGGCAGCTTCACCCGTACGTGACCCCTCGTTCCTCTGTCAGAGGTTATGAGCTGTTTTGGAACAAGCAACAGGCCAACATCTATCTGGATGTCATCAAGAACAAGCAAAATACCTACGTGGATGTGAAATGGATTGAAATGCATCACATGAGGAAGGACAAGTTCCGTGCCTACTTTGGAGAGGCTCTGGACTTGGTGGAGCAGTTTGGTATTGAGCATGTGATATCCTTTCACCTTGACTATGACCCTGAGCTTATCTGTCAGTTCTTTGCCTCAGTATACTTTCACTCTGATGAGGAGCGGAGGATGACCTGGATGTCCAATGGCCGTAAGCTGACTGCTACCTGGAAGGAGTTCATGGATTTGCTCCAGGTACGAGATGACGGGCTCGACACTCCCGTGGGTGTTCGCCCCCATGCCAACTCTGATTCTGCCAACAAGGACAAGCTTGCACCATACTATGTTGAGAAGACGCTCCCAAGTGGCAAGATAGGGTTGGTGCTCAACTCTTTTCTGGATATCATGTATCGCATCTTCCGCAACTCCTTGTTCCCTCGCATTGGTGACAAGGACAAGGTTCATGCCTATATGGTGGATATGATGCTCATCTGCGAGGAGGCTCGTTTCTCTCGAGACTCAGCCACTTGATGTCTCACACATCATGTGGTGTGAGCTTCAGTTTGCGGTGTTCAACATAAAGTGCCTATCTATGGGCCCTATCTGCTTCTGGCGATCTCAAGACTTGGGAGAAGATGTTCCTGGTGAGGAGTTCCTTGCCCCTGTTGGATTCGCCATGATCCCATCTGTCTGCGTGTCAAACCCAACCGGGCCAACACTACTACTCGTCTTGGCGTCTGCTGCTAGGGCTCTTTGTTGATGAGGAGGATCTTTGGCCGAGAATGTTGCTGAGGGCCATGCTGCTAGGCCTTCCCAGAGCTCCTCTACCTTCATGGGCCAAGAAGCTGAAGGACAAGATGAAGACTCTTTTCTGCATGCAAGCCAAGGGGTAGTACAAGACTCACGTGGCGTCCAAGGAGAGTCGTCGCCGGGACAGGAAGATCTTGCAGCTCTATGGTGAGGATGTGTCTGGCCGGGTGCGAGGCGCATCACTCGAGAGGCCGAGTGGATGGAGAAGCAAGGCTCTGGTGGACTGATTACGAGGAGGACGTCGAGAGTCCATTCCTGCCGAGGAGTCCGACGGAGAGGGTTGGGATGAGTTCCCTGCTGCTTGAGCCACCACTTGTGTGTAGGTGTCCTCTCTGCCTTTTTGGCGTCTCGATGCCAAAGGGGAGAGAGCGTGAAAATTCTTGATGGGTGTGTCGTGTTCGTGTTTGGTGTGTTTATTACTTTCTCGGTTGAACTTCGTTTGAAACTCGTTTTAGTTGCTTTTCCTTCATATGGTGTAAGACATATGCACTCTATCTATCTTAGCGAGCTTGTGTTATATTGTGCTATGTTTTGCTTAGATGTTAATTATCGTGCCTTTGTCTCTAAAATATAGGGGGGTAGTGATCCTAGTATGTGTGCTATGCAGTCCAAAGCATTCATCCAGGGTGCACACATCTAGGGGGAGCCCGTCTATATTTTGGAGAGGAGGGGTTTGCCCTTGCTCAATATTATCTTATCTATGTGCAAATCCCGTATTGTCATCAATCCACCAAAAAGGGGGAGATTGTAAGGGCATTTTTTATCCCTTAGGTGTTTTGGTGATTGATGACGATGCTTTTGCGGACTAATCGTGTGCCTTGAGTTTCTCACATGCTTCATCACTAGGAACGAGATGATTCGGTGCCCCTCGGAGACTATTGAAGACGGCGTTGTTCTACGTTTCTCTTTGGTGGATTTGAGTCGTAGGAGAGCTGTACTATTAAGAGGGGGTCCGCGTCGGAAAGGTGTGGGTGGAATCAACACGTACACTTGTCCTACCTTTCCTTGCACTTTGGAGCGTCTTTCCGTTATCATCGTTGTGCACAATCCGACGGCTACTGTTGTACTTGCGGTAGTACGGTACTAGGGAGCAGTAGTACCGCAAGCACCTGCGGTAGTACCGCTGGGGTCACGGTAGTACCGCTCCCCTGGAGCCTTAGTACCACAACTCCCAGGCCTAGTGCTGCTCTGGTACGGTAGTATGAGTGGATGTAATTTTTTACATCCGCGCCCACATGGTAGTACCGCTCGTCATGCGCGGTAGTACCGTGGGAGGCCACGGTAGTACCGCTCTCCTGGAGCCGTAGTACCGTGGCCCTCATACCCTGTACCGTTGCGCCCTTGATAGTAGGAGCCGGATGTAATTTTACATCCGGCGCCTCATGATAATACCGCACCTCGTGCGCGGTTGTACCGCATCGGGTTTTTTACCTTTGTTTAGTTTTCAGTGAGTAGGCACAGATGTAATTTATTTCATCCGCGCTCTTAAATGGGTTGTGGCTCACCGCCTTGCGGTAGTACCGCAAGGGGAAATGATAGTACCCTTGTGACGGTAATCTGCGCTTCGATCGAGCTAGTCCCGGCCTCTGCTGCTGCGGTAGTACCGTGGTCCTCCACGGTAGTACCGCGTGGCGGCGCGGTAGTACCGCGCTTCCGGAGCGGTAGTACCGCGTGTCGTGGGCTGAACTTGAGGATAACGGTTGGATCTTTTCCACGACTATAAAAGCTGTGTCTCCTACCTGTAGTTGACCACCTCTTCCATCTCTAAGCTCCATTGTTGCTCCAAGCTCCATTTTGGCCCGATCTCTCTCCCTAGCCAATCAAACTTGTTGATTTGCTCGGGATTGGGTGACAAGGGCCCGATCTACACTTCCACCAAGAGACATTTGATCCCCCCCACTTATCCCTTGCAGATCTTGTTACTCTTGGGTGTTTGAGCACCCTAGGCGGTTGAGGTCACCATGGAGCCATATTCCATTGTGGTGAAGCTTTGTGGTGTCGTTAGGAGCCTCCAATTAAGTTGTGGAGATTGCCCCAACCTTGTTTGTAAAGGTTAGGTTGCCGCCTTCAAGGGCACCAATAGTGGAATCACGGCATCTTGCATTGTGCGAGGCGTGAGGAGATTCTGGTGGCCCTAGTGGCTTCTTGGGGAGCATTGTGCCTCCACACCGCTCTAACGGATCGTACTTCCCCTCAAAAGGAAGGAACTTGGTAACACATCCTCGTCTCCACCGGCTCCACTCTTGGTTATCCTATCCCTTCTTGGTGCAAGCTTATTTGTGTTTCTATCTTTGCTTGCTCATGTGCTTGTGTTGATTGCATCATATAGGTTGTTCACCTAGTTGCACATCTAGACAACCTTTATTATTGCAAAGTTTAAATTGGTAAAGAAAAGCATAAAAATTGTTAGTTGCCTATTCGCCCCCCCCCCCCTAGTCAACCATATCAATCCTTTCAGCCTCCATCACTTTTCGCTACATATCAAACTCCAGACGATCCACCAGTTGCTGCCAAAGAAGCTCTTCTTCAGTTGAATCTTGTGATGGGACAGATGAAAATGGTGCATGAGGCTAGTCAGGTAGCCTTCAACGCCGGAGCTGCTCTGCAAGCCAATGTCCAGGTTAGTCGACTTTCCGATCGATCGTATTTCTTGTCTGATCACCCACTGGGGTGTGGCTGTTTTAATGATGTATGTCTCTTTGTGTCGATTCGAACTGAACCTCACGCCGAGTGGAATCGAAATCAGTGGGGCACGCTGAGTGCACCCACCGGGTGTAATCCCAGAGACCATAGGTGATCAAGGCGATCGATCGTGGTCCGAGAATGAGAACCTCTCTCCTTTTTTATCACTCGAGCTGGGCAGACCATGCCGAGTGGAATCGAAGGCTCAATGGGGGTCTGTTGAGTGCACCCTTTGGGTGTAGTCCCCGAGACCGTAGGGTGATCAAGGCAATCGTCGTGATGCGAGAATCTTCTTTTTCTTTTTTTTGAAGAATCAGTGGGGGCATGCTAAGTGCACCCACTGGGTGTAGTCCCCGAGACTGCCATTGAATGTTTGATTCGTTGGTAGTCTTAGAGTAACTAGCATTGTGATGTCTTTTTATCTCTGTCGACTGATATGACTTGTGACTGTAGAAATCTTGCGATCTTGGGGCTCAGCTCTCTGAAATGAACAAGCAGCAAATCAGTCTCAATCTTGATCTGGAGTTGGCCAAGAAAAATCTGCAGAGCGCTCGTAATGAAGTAGCTGCCATGGGAGGTAATCAATGCCATTGTTTATCCTTCTTTGGAAGTTTTTCTTTCCATTTTTGAACCGAGTGACTCCACTCGGCAGATGTATGTAGTGAAAACCGTCAACTCCAAGCCCGTGCGAAGAATGTTATTTCTTTAGAGAAAATGAAGCGAGCTTTGGAGCAGAAGGACTGGACCTAGCTGCAGCTCGGAAGGAGGCGCGTGAAAAGGCAGTAACTTGCGACAAGAAGCTTGCTTGATCGGCAAGTTAGAAGAAGAAAATTCCAAATTGAAGACTGATGTTTCTGACGCCAACCAAGAAGTCGAGAGGCTGAAGAAGGACAAGGACAAAATGACCGACGAACTTGGGAGCCTCAAGATCAAGAATGGTGAATTAGAGTCTTATCTGATCCAACTTGCTGCGAAACTGGTCCTAAAACTTGAAGGTACCGACTAATCTATCTTTTTTCTTGTCGACTGATAATTTTAATTGCGCTGTCGACTCATACTTCACTCGGTCGTGCAGAACTTTGCCAAGACTTTGAAGCGGAAACTGGGCGGGTCGAGAAGGGTCTTGACCCCATTAACTGTCCAGTCATGGATGAAGTTGCAATGAACGTGCTACGGTTGGAGTCTCGCATGGATGGCGCAATCGCCTATCTGGCCCATCTGAAGACTGCAATGACCCGGATTGATGCAGAACTTTGGCCTCAGGCGGAACTGTCTCAAGATCTTGAGTCTCTGACGACTCGACTGAATCAAATCCCTGAGCGTGTGCAAGAATGGAAGAAGTCCTCTGCTCGTTGTGGTCTTGGCGTCGCTCATCTCTACGGTCCGAGTGCCGCAAGGATGCCAAAGAAGACAAAATTTGGCGGAGCTTAAAGTTGCAAACACAAAGAAGCATACTTTCCAGAATTTAATGGACACTTTTCTCGCCGCCGCCACTCGTATTGCAGACAGCATCGACCTTGACAGTTTCTATGACCCGGCCAGTCCTTCTCCTGATGCGTGATTGAAAAAACATTAAGCTTCACATTTATTTGCCTCGGGATGCCGAGTGATTGTGTAACCGTTAAATGCTTCGGGCCTGAGGCTCGAATAATTTTGAACCGTCGTCCGAAACCTTAGGAATTTATACGAACTTGGTTTATTTCTGGATATGGTTGCTTTTACCTTCGAGTGGAATTTTCTTCACTCGTAATAATCTTTGTGTTTGAGATTTCAATCGCCCTGCACTTCATCATCCTTGCAGGTAGGGATGGAGCAAACGTTGTACTTATGACGTAGCTCCGAAGGAGAAGGTTGCAGTCGACCTGCACCTCGTCGTCCTTGCGGATAGGGATGGAGCGAACGTTGTACTTGTGGCGTAGCTCCGAGGAGAAGATTGCAGTCGACCTGCACTTCGTCGTCCTTGCGGATAGGGATGGGGCGAACATTGTACTTGTGGTGTAGCTCCGAGGAGAAGGTTGCAGTCGACCCGCACCTCGTCGTCCTTGCGGATAGGGATGGAGCGAACGTTGTACTTGTGGTGTAGCTCCGAGGAGAAGGTTGCAGTCGACCTGCACCTCGTCGTCCTTGCGGATAGGGATGGAGCGAACATTGTACTTATGGCGTAGCTCCGAGGAGAAGGTTGCAGTCGACCTGCACCTCGTCGTCCTTGCAGATAGGGACGACTACTTAGGCGAGTACTGGACTGCAGCTAAGTCTCCGAGTGGGAGGGTTGCTCTCCACTCGGTAGGATTTTTCAAACTTAGGCGAGTACTTGACTGCAGCTAAGCCCCCAAGTGGGAGGGTTGCTCTCCACTCGGTAGGATTTTTCATACTTAGGCGAGTACTTGACTGCAGCTAAGCCCCCGAGTGGGAGGGTTGCTCTCCACTCGGTAGGATTTTTCATACTTAGGCGAGTACTTGACTGCAGCTAAGCCCCCGAGTGGGAGGGTTGCTCTCCACTCGGTAGGATTTTTCATACTTAGGCGAGTACTCTACTGCAGCTAAGCCCCCAAGTGGGAGGGTTGCTCTCCACTCTGTAGGATTTTTAATACTTAGGCGAGTACTTGACTGCAGCTAAGCCCGGGAGTGGGAGGGTTGCTCTCCACTCGGTAGGGTTTTTAATACTTAGGCGAGTACTTGACTCCAGCTAAGCTCCCGAGTGGGAGGTTTGCTCTCCACTCGGTAGGATTTTTCATACTTAGGCGAGTACTTGACTGCAGCTAAGCCCCCCAAGTGGGAGGGTTGCTCTCCACTCGGTAGGATTTTTCATACTTAGGGGAGTACTTGGCTGCAGCTAAGCCCGGAGTGGGAGGTTGCTCTCCACTCGGTGGGATTTTAATACTTAGGCGAGTACTTGACTGCAGCTAAGCCCCCGAGTGGGAGGGTTGCTCTCCACTCGGTAGGATTTTTCATACTTAGGCGAGTACTTGACTGCAACTAAGCCCCCGAGTGGGACGGTTGCTCTCCACTCGGTAGGATTTTTCATACTTAGGCGAGTACTTGACTGCAGCTAAGCCACCGAGTGGGAGGGTTGCTCTCCACTCGGTAGGATTTTTCATACTTAGGCGAGTACTTGGCTGCAGCTAAACCCCCAGTGGGAGGTTGCTCTCCACTCGGTAGGATTCTTCATACTTAGGCGAGTACTTGACTGCAGCTAAGCCCCCGAGTGGGAGGGTTGCTCTCCACTCGGTAGGATTTTTCATACTTAGGCGAGTACTTGACTGCAGCTAAGCCCCCGAGTGGGAGGGTTGCTCTCCACTCGGTAGGATTTTTCAAACTTAGGTGAAACGGATTCGCAGCTAAGCCTACGAGTGAGAGGCTTGCTCACCTCTCAGTAGGATTTTTCAGACTTGAGCGAAACGGATTCGCAGCAAAGTCACCCACTGGGGGATTTCAAACGGAAACAAAAGCAACAACAATCGTTTAGGAAGATTATAAAGCTCTTGTCTTTGATAAATAAACTACAAAGGTATTTCTTATTACATCTCATCCGAGTGAGTACTTAAGTATAAAAGGGGCGGAGCAGCTCCGCATTCCAAGCTCGTGGCTCGTCTTTCTGATGCTCGACATTGTAAAGATGGTATGCTCCATTGTGGAGAACTCTGGTGATAATGAAGGGACCTTCCCAAGAAGGGACAAGTTTGTGTGGCTTCTGTTGATCCACTTGAAGAACCAAGTCTCCCTCCTGAAAAGCTCGGCCCTTCACGTTTCTGGCGTGGAATCAACGCAAATCTTGTTGGTAGATGATCGACCGGATCAATGCCATCTCTATTTCTTCCTCTAAGAGATCGACTGAATCCTGCCGGGCCTGTTCCGCTTCTTCTTCAGAGAAGAGTTCTACTCGGGGTGCATTATGGAGCAGGTCACTTGGCAGAACAACTTCGGCTCCGTAGACCAAAAAGAAAGGGGTTCGCCCGGTCGATCGATTGGGAGTTGTCCTCAAACCCCAGAGCACTGACGGAAGCTCATCGGCCAAGGCACCTGCTGCGTGTTTGAGATCACGCATCAGTCGAGGTTTCAGTCCTTTGAGGATTAGACCATTCGCCCTTTCAGCTTGTCCATTCGACTGTGGGTGAGCCACTGAAGCATAGTCGACTCGTGTGCCTTGAGAAGCGCAGAACGCTCTAAACTCGTCAGAATCAAAGTTCGATTTATTGTCGGTGATGATGCTGTGTGGAACTCCATATCTGAATGTCAATTCTCTGATGAAGCTGACAGCAGTGCTGGCATCAAGATTCTTGATAGGTTTGGCTTTGATCCATTTGGTAAACTTGTCGACTGCTGCAAGTGCATGAGTAAATCCACTCCTACCAGTCCTCAGCGGCTCGACCATGTCCAATCCCCAAACAGCAAAGGGCCAGACGAGTGGAATGGTCTTTTGGGCTGACACCGGCTTGTGAGACATATCAGAGTAGAACTGGCAACCTTCACATCTGTCGACTATATCTTTGGCCATTTCATTTGCTCGGGGCCAATAAAATCCGGCTCGGTATTATTTAGCCACAATGTCCCGAGAGGACGCATGGTGACCACAGGTCCCCGAGTGGATGTCGTTGAGGATCATTCGACCTTCTTCTGGTGTTATGCATTTCTGACTGACCCCAGACACACTTTCTCTAAACAACTGTCCCTTTATCACCGTAAAGGCCTTGGATAGACGAACGATCTGTCGAGCTCTTCTTCATACTCTGGGAGTTCCTTCCTAGGGATGTATGCGATGTAAGGTATTGTCCCGTCGGGAGTGATAACCAGGACTTCCATGATTAGGTCGACCACGGCTGGGACCTCGACTTCAGTCGGATCTGTGGCGCTCTTAGGCTGCGGGGGCTCTTCTGTAAAAGGATCTTCTTGAACTGATGGTGTGTGAATGTGCTCCAGAAACACATTGCTGGGAATGGCTTCTCTCTTGGAACCTATCTTCGCCAAATCATCAGCTGCTTGATTTTTCAGTCGGGGTATATGATGTAGCTATAACCCCTCGAACTTCTTTTCCAACTTTCTCATCAAGCATTGCAAGAGCTGTCATGGCTGGGCTTCGACGTCCCACTCTTTCATCACTTGATTGACCACCAAATCTGAGTCGCCATAGACCATGAGGCTGACAGACGCCTTGAGTGAAATGGCCATGCGCAACCCGTATAAGAGTGCTTCGTATTACGCTTCGTTATTGGAGGAATCAAAGTGAATCTGGAGTACATATCTGAGCTTGTCTCCTCGGGGATACTAATACCACCACGCACCCGAACCATTCACATCTTGGAACCGCTAAAGAACATGGTCCAAAGGTTCGAGTGAACTTGAGTCGGCGATTCTTTATTCGATCCACTCGGCGAGGAAATCAGCTATTGCTTGGGACTTGATAGCTTTCTTTGCCTCAAACTGAATATCTAAGGGAAGGAGTTCAATCGCCCATTTTGCCACTCGACCAGTTGCATCTCACATTGTGCGAGAATCTACGATAATGGAGCGTCGGCGGCGTATGTGAGTGGTCGAGGAGAAATAGTGTGCAACCTTCTTTGTGGTCATATAAATCCCATAAACAAGCTTTTGATAGTGCGGATATCTCTGTTTCGATGGAGTCAGTACTTCAGAAACATAATAAACTGGGTGCTGAAATTTATAGGCTTTTCCCTCTTCTTCCCGTACGACCGCAAGTACTGTACTAACGACTTGTCCAGTGGCTGCTATGTAAAGCAGTAAAGGCTCTTTGCTGATTGGGGCAGCAAGCACCGGCTGGGTGGAAAGCATGGTTTTTAGCTCTGCAAACGCTGCATAAGCTTCGGGAGTCCACTCGAACTTATCTGAATTCTTCATCAGTCGGTAGAGAGGTAGTGCCTTCTCACCGAGTCTGGAAATGAATCGACTTAGGGCGGCCAAACAACCAGTAAGCTTCTGAACATCATCCACATGCACTGGGCGTTTCATTCGGAGTATGGCACCAACTTTCTCGGGGTTAGCATCGATCCCTCGTTCAGAAACGAGAAAACCGAGCAACTTACCTCCTGGATCTCCGAACGTGCACTTTGATGGATTAAGCTTGATATCGTACCTTCTGAGGTTGGCAAAGGTTTCAGCAAGGTCACTCAGTAGGTCGGAACCTTTGCGTGACTTGACCAGAATGTCATCCATGTACGCTTCCACATTCCGACTGATTTGAGTGAGTAAACACTTCTGGATCATTCGCATGAATGTGGCTCCAGCGTTCTTCAAGCCAAATGGCATAGTGACATAACAGAAGCACCCAAATGGGGTGATGAAAGTTATTTTGATTTCATCGGATCCAAACAGACGGATCTGATGATACCCGGATTAAGCGTCTAGAAAGGACAGACGCTCACATCCCGCAGTAGAATCGACTATCTGATCAATGCGAGGGAGAGGAAAGTGATCCTTCGGGTAGGCCCGATTGATATGCTTGAAGTCGATGCACATGTGGAGTGAATTGTCCTTCTTAGGGACCATGACAACGTTAGCTAACCACTCGGAGTGGTAAATCTCTCGGATAAACTCAGCTGCCAGGAGCCGAGCCACTTCTTCACCGATTGCTTTTCTCTTCTGTATGGCGGACCGTCGAAGATGTTCCTTAACCGGTTTTATCTTTGGGTCGACTTCATAAGCGATGCTCAGCCAGTCCCACAGGAACACCGGCATGTCGGAAGGTTTCCATGCAAAGATGTCCCGGTTCTCACGGAGGAACCGGATGAGCGCTTTCTTCCTATTTGGAGTCGAGAGTTGTTGAAATGTGGGTCGGAGCAGCATTGGGATCGATCGGGTGGATATGAACCGGTTTCGTTTCAGGACGGTGAAATGTTGAATCCGTTGCAGGCTTCTTAGCTCGTAGCAAATCACTCGGATCTGCATTTTTCTGATACTCCTGCAATTCTACCACTGCCATCTACGCATCAGCGATTTTTGAGCCCTTCTGGAAGCACTCTTCTGCCTTCTTTCGATTGCCAGTGATGGTGATCACTCCCTTGGGACCAGGCATTTTCAATTTGAGGTACACATAGCATGGTCGAGCCACAAAACGCGCGTAGGCTGGCCTACCCAGAATGGCGTGATAAGCACTCTGGAAATCCACCACTTCAAATTTCAACTTTTCTTTGCGGTAATTCTTGTGATCACCGAAAATCACGTCAAGAGCAATTTGGCCGAGTGATTCAGCCTTTTTGCCCGGAATGACTCCGTGGAAACTCATACTCCTTTCACTGAGTCTGGACATTGGAATGCCCATCCCTTTCAATGTTTCTGCATACAGAATGTTCAGGCCACTGCCACCATCCATCAGAACTTTAGTCAGTCGAGTGCCTTCGACAACTGGGTCGTCCACCAAAGCTTGCCTCCCAGGGGTGCCTATGTGTGTCGGGTGATCGGATTGGTCAAATGTGATGGCAGTCTGGGACCATTTCAAATAACTGGGCATCGCCGGAGCAACCATATTCACTTCTCTGTTGATCACTTCCAATCGACTCTTACTCTCAACATCAGCAAAAATCATCAGAGTGGAATTGACGTGAGGGTAACCATCATCACTCTCCTCCTTGTCCTCAACCTTGTCGGGCTCTTTTTCCTTGCCTTTGGGTTGTTTATCCCGGCTGCTTTGGATCGAGAGCCGGCCTTTGCCGAAAGTGGTATGCTTCGGGTAAATGATTTTACCCTCCTCATCTTTCTTTGTGTGGATGTGGCATGGCAAATCTAGCACATCATTTCCATCTTGATCTTTTATTTTCTTAGGGTTCCATGGCCCCTTGGGTTCCCTTTGGGTTTTCCTTGAGTCACGACTAATGTTTCCCCAGGAGCAGCTGGCTCGGCTTTGCGCTTCTGCTTCGGACTGGAGTTTCCTCCTCCGGTTTCATGGGTGACTGATTTGTGCTTGCCACTCCGGAGCCGATCCTCTTCCTCACCATTAGCATATTTGGTGGCAATCTCAATCATTCGACTCAGAGACATGTCTCTGGTCCGACCAAACTTCAAGTTCAACTCTCGATATTTGACACCTTCCTTGAAGGCGCAGACTGCTTGGTGATCATACACGTTCTCAACTGTGTGATGCAGTGTGATCCATCTCTGGATATAATCCCTCAAAGTTTCATTTGTCTTCTGCACACAGGATTGCAGCCCTGTCAACCCTGCTGGTTGTTTGCATGTCCCTTCAAACGTTCTGACAAACACTCGGGCAAGATCTTCCCAAGTGTAAATGCTGCTGGGTGCTAACTGATTCAACCACGCTCTGGCCGAACCCTCCAACATCAGAGGCAGGTGTTTCATAGCCACTTCATCATTACCGCCGCCAATCTGAACAGCCACTCGGTAGTCCTCAAGCCAAGTATCAGGCTTGGACTCACTAGTGAACTTACTGACTCCAGTCGCCAACCTGAAGTTGGGGGGAATCACCGCGGCCCCGATGGCTCTGCTAAAGCACTCAGGTCCTGAGACGCGCGCTATACTGCTGGTGGGTACATCTCTATCATGACCTTCTCGGTGAGCTCTGTTCCTGTCGACCAAACCCTGAACGAGAATAGATCTCGCATCAAAGCTGGCTCCTCGGGTCGATTGGAATCCTTCGCCCGATCTTTGTGAGGGCGCCTGTCATCCTGCTGTCGAGGCACATATGATCCACTCCTTGGGGGAGGAGTGGGCACTCGACGATGATCGTCACGATCGAGTCGGTGATCATACTGCTCATGGTTTCTATACTAATCACGGCGGTCGTCACGTCCCTCACGCCTCGGGGGCGATCTTGTACTATGTGCCGACTGGACTGTATCTGCAACAACGGACCTGCTATGGATCCTATTCCACGACTGTGATACAGCCGTATTCTGCTCCCCCGCTGCCTGGAGTAAAGCTCTGATCTGCATTAAACCCCTGCCGGCTTACATTGGGAGGGCTGAATTGACTTCTGCTATACGAGCTGCAATTGTAAGATTTTGGATCGGAGTTCGATATACCTGAGTCGGAGGTGGAAAAAGTTGGCGTCATTGGATTCTTGAACCCTTTGTCGCGCATGCTCGCCGAGTACTACCGGAGATTTTCGATCAAGTCGCCAGCCAGATTGGCGCTTGGCGTCCTCCAAGGCCCGGGCCTCGGGGATTTCTCCAAGGATAGGAGTGTGAAGAGCATGCATGTTCCGGCGGCGAAGCTCTTCTCTCTGCTCCGAAGAGAGGGGCTCGGGGCGGTATTCCTCATGAGCATGCGACGGATCGCCTCTGCCGTCGCCACCGTCGGTGCGAGGGAAACAGGGAGGACTACGAGGTCCATCGACCATCAGGACCTCCGCCACTGGATCACTGCTTTCGTACTCGGATGCGGTCTCTACAGAGCCAGTTGACAGATCGAACAGGCCGTAGAGAGATTCGTCGGGCTCGATCATCGCGACCTGAGGGGTGGCCGTTTGGCGAGCCACATCGTGTCTCACCCATCGCTGAAGCCTTGACTGTCCGGAGCACTTGCGCCGGCGGGCGATGGGCAGGGTGGACGCCACAGGTGCCGACCGATACTGGGTGGACGGCTGCCTCAGGAGGACGCCGCGGGCGCACGCGCGAAAGGGCGTTGCCCCGTGGATGGGGATTGCATCAACGTCGAGTGGAGCCTACTGAAGCCAAGCGGAGTCGTCGGCGATGAAAACGAGCGCGCCGAGACGGATCTCGCGGCCCTCAGCCAAACCTCCGCCTGAAACCATGATGAAGGGGATCGGAAAAATCGCAACTTCTCCAACAAGTCGCTAAGACACCTGCCCCACGATGGGCGCCAACTGTCGTGGTTCGGAGTCTGACAGTAGAGTAGGGGGGTAGGAATGTAGAGGCAAGATCCTAGCTATGGAGGAGTTGTACACGCTGGTTTTACAAGTTCAGGCACTTCTCGGAGGAAGTAACAACCCTACGTCTCGGAGCCTGGAGGCGGTCGATTGGATTATCTGGCGTGTGAGTTCACGAAGTGCGAACCCTTGTCCCAGGAGGGGGTGGCTTATATAGAGTGCGCGCCAGGACCCCAGCTCCCCTCCGTTACACAGGGTTAAATGTACATAAAGAGGTGGCGTTACATGTAACGCCTGTATTGAAATGCTGTAAATGGTCATTAAATATCTAAATAAATGCCCGACCGTTGCTGCGCAGAGCGGCTTTAGGTCTTCTTATCGTCGAGTGGATTGATGGTTGAGTGACCTAGATAAAGTGAGATCACCGAGTGGATGGTAGGTCGAGTGGACTTCACTCGACGCCTTTGCTGGATCCCTTCTTCTGATACTTGAACTTCTTTGTTCTTAGGACTAAGACCTTAGGTAGGATGTATAGGTCAGGCCTATAACCCTACCCTAGGTTTATGTCTACATCATTAGCCCCCAAATGGATCGAGGTTTGAGTGAAACAGAAGGACGGAGTTGCCCTTGCTTTTACTTTTGGTTGTCTCGTCTATATCTCCGAGTAGAGGCCAGTTGACGGAACTTCAGCTTCGTTTCAGTCGCCTTGATCGATTCAGAAATTACCGATTGGTTTATAGCACCACATCCGTCGAATGAAATCTCTGACACAAAATCTTTGGCGTGATCGGTTGTAGAGGATCCCGGATTTCCTGGGATTCGAAATTTTGGTAGGAGCGCGCCAGGCGGAGCGTCCCGCGGTAAGTGGAGTAGATAAATAGGACCTTTCGATTACTGCGCCACCTTTTTCGCCATGTATCACGTGTGCAGCTGTTGGGGAGATTTGACAGGACCGCTCGGCCCACGCGTCAGCCACTCGGGAGTAGGCTCTTAAAAGCGGCGAGACCGAGGCATTTGCACTGTGCGTGCTCATTCCCTTCTTCTTCCTCTCGCGACTCCGCTCTGCCCAGGCCATCCACTCTCGACGTCGTCGCTCCACCGCCATGGGGAAGGACAAAACGGCAGCGCTGGAGCGTGGGAAGAAAGCGACGGGGGCGGCGAAGAGCAAGAAGGTGAATCAGGGGTCTTCGTTGCGCTCGGGGTTGCCGTCGGGTTGGATGCAGGGAGATTGGATCTGATCCTCACTCCGACAGGAGGACTTGGACGATATGGCCGAGCTGGGGCTGATCGTCCATAAGTCCGCGCGCCTGCCGAGGGGGAAACGGAGCCACAGCCACGGCCGGGTAAGTGCGTCCTGCTCGCCACCCACGTCGACCGTGGTTTTTCTCTTCCCCCGCATCCCTTATTTCGAGGATTCCTGAATTTTTTTGGGGCCCAACTCCACCATTTCAGTCCCAACACTATCACATATCTTGCTGCATTCGTCTCCATGTGTGAGAATTTCCTGGGGTGCCGACCGCACAGCGGTCTTTTCAAGCACATCTTTACCATTCGATCCCAAACTGTGAAAAAAGCAACTCGAAGGATGAGAAAACCCATGTCATCCAGATGTGTGGGGGCTTAGTCATTCAGAAGAGGAAGAGGGGCTCTTTCCCTCCGATGACCCTTCCTGAGTCGGTCAGGGGCTGGCAGTCGACCTGGTTCTACTGCCAGGACCTCGCTATCCCAGGCCAGTCGACTGGGCTTCCTCCTTTTTCTTTCGACCGTGTTCAAACACCATCTTCCTTGAAAGTGACTGCCATGGAGAAGGCGGAGACAGGCATGTTAGTTGAGTGAGTGGTACAGCTGATCAACTAGGCTGTCACTGTTATGGATTTGCTCAAAGTGTTTCTCAGTCAGCGGTTCCAGCCTCTCCAAGCTCGTGACTATCCCATGTGGATGTACTCCGGGGCTGGTGACACTGCTCGGGTTCATCCGGAGGAGGTGGAGGACAAAACCATAGCCGAGTGGTTGATGGGAATCACCGAGAACAAGGAAACCCCCGGGGGTGCTAGGCGAGTCGACCCTTTCAGCGGAAGCAACCCGCCAGAGAAGGTCTGGTCAAATGACTGAGTTTTTGAATGCATTTTTTGACTGATTCTTGTTTTGACTGACTTAGGATTGGTCTCTTGCTTTGTAGATCTATACGGAGATGTATTCGATGCCCAATGGTGAACAAGCTCTGGAGCAAGACCAAGAGGGCGAGGACAGTTCTGAGGAGAGCGGCGAGTGGGAGTCCCCAGCTGATGATGATGAAGATGAGAGCGACGAGTCAGAAGACGAGGAGGTAGCCGACTCACCGCCTCGCTCCGAACATCGATCCAAGCAGAAGCATGACCCCGCGAACAGGCGCGGCAATGCCGTGGCGTCAACTGCTCCATCTCACAAGCGCGCTCGGTCCCCGACACCGGATCTGACTGAGAAGGTCACCAAGCATCCCAAAGCTAACCCTTCGAAGGCTCGGAAGACCTTGCCTAAGATTAAGATGGATGTTCTTGTTGCTTCTGGGTAAACGCTCTTCTCATATCTTTTGTCGCGATCAATTTTTCTGTTCCGACTGGCTTTCTTGTTCTGACCGAGTGGACGGTGAATTTTCGTAGCCCGACCTCAGCTGCGACCGACATGGCTATCGACAAGACTCCAGACGACAAGGAAGCTGACGACGCCGTCACATCCAAAGCCAGTAAGCCAGGTCGATTCGAATTCGTCTGGTCGACTGATCGATTTGTTAGTTATTCTTATGGCTTTATCTGTTCTTTGCAGATCCACGAGATGTTGTTGTGCTTCCGGACGACGACGAAGAGGTGCCGCTGAGAGGGAGGAGGAGGAAGGACAGGGAGCTGGGCGGGAAGGCGCCTGAGGTCCAGGTTCCTCAGTCGACTGTGACACCTGGAACGGTGGTCGAGCGCACGACAGATCCGGCTCGAACCAACGTCACCTTCGCCGTTCCGCTGTCGACTGACTGCCCCTCGGGGTCGATTGCTCTGCCTCCATCACTTTTCGCTACATATCAAACTCCAGACGATCCACCAACTGCTGCCAAAGAAGCTCTTCTTCAGTTGAATCTTGTGATGGGACAGATGAAAATGGTGCATGAGGCTAGTCAGGTAGCCTTCAACGCCGGAGCTGCTCTGCAAGCCAATGTCCAGGTTAGTCGACTTTCTGATCGACCGTATTTCTTGTCTGATCACCCACTGGGGTGTGGCTGTTTTAATGATGTATGTCTCTTTGTGTCGATTCAAACTGAACCTCATGCCGAGTGGAATCGAAACCAGTGAGGGCACGCTGAGTGCACCCACTGGGAGTAGTCCCCGAGACCATAGGTGATCAGGCGGTCGATCGTGGTCTGAGAATGAGAACCTCTCTCCCCTTTTTTTCACTCGAGCTGGGCAGACCATGCCGAGTGGAATCGAAACCAGTGGGGGCACGCTGAGTGCACCCACTGGGTGTAGTCCCCGAGACCGTAGGTGACTGCGGGCAGTCGACTGTGGTCTGAGAATCTTCTTTTTCTCTTTTTTTTTGAAGAATCAGTGGGGGCACGCTAAGTGCACCCACTGGGTGTAGTCCCCGAGACTGCCATTGAATGTTTGATTCGGTGGTAGTCTTAGAGTAACTAGCATTGTGATGTCTTTTTATCTCTGTCGACCGTGATATGACTTGTGATCAGTAGAAATCTTGCGATCTTGGGGCTCAACTCTCTGCAATGAACAAGCAGCAAATCAGTCTCAACCTTGATCTGGAGTTGGCCAAGAAAAATCTCCAGAGCGCTCGTGATGAAGTAGCTGCCATGGGAGGTAATCAATCGCCGACTGTTTATCCCATCGCCGCAGTTTTTCTTTCCATTTTTTGAACCGAGTGACTCCACTCGAGCAGATGTATGTAGTGAAAACCATCAACTCCAAGCCCGTCTGAAGAATGTTATTTCTTTAGAGAAAATGAAGCAGGCTTTGGAGCAGAAGGACCTGGACCTAGCTGCAGCTCAGAAGGAGTCGCGCGAGAAGGGTAACTGGCGACAAGAAGCTTGCTTCAGTCGGCAAGTTAGAAGAAGAAAATTCCAAATTGAAGACTGCTATTTCTGACGCCAACCAAGAAGTCGAGAGGCTGAAGAAGGACAAGGAGAAAATGACCGACGAACTTGGGAGCCTCAAGATCAAAAACGGCGAATTAGAGTCTTATCTGAGCCAACTTGCTGCGAAACTGGTCCTGAAACTTGAAGGTACCGATTAATCTGTCTTTTTTCCTGTCGACTGATAATTTTAATTGCGCTGTCAACTCATACTTCACTCGGCCGTGCAGAACTTTGCCAAGACTTTGAAGCGGAAACTGGGTGGGTCGAGAAGGGTCTTGACCCCATTAACTATCCAGTCAAGGATGAAGTTGCAATGAACGTGCTGCGGTTGGAGTCTCGCATGGATGGCGCAATCGCCTATTTGGCCCGTCTGAAGGCTGCAATGACCCGGATTGATGCAGAACTTTGGCCTCAGGAGGAACTGTCTCAAGATCTCGAGTCTCTGATGGCTCGACTGAATCAAATCCCTGAGCATGTGCAAGAATGGAAGAAGTCCTCTGCTCGCTGTGGTGCTGACGTCGCTCTGTCTCTGGTCCGAGTGCACTGCAAGGATGCCAAAGAAGACAAGCTGGCGGAGCTTAAAGTTGCAAACACAAAGAAGCATACTTTCCAGTCTTTCATGGACACTTTTCTCGCCGCCGCCACTCATATTGCAGACAGCATCGACCTTGACAATTTCTGCGACCCGGCCAGTCCTTCTGCTGACGCGTGATTGAAAAAACATTAAGCTTCACCTTTATTTGCCTCGGGATGCCGAGTGATTGTGTAACCGTTAAACTGCTTCGGGCTTGAGGCTCGAATACTTTTGAACCGTCGTCCGAAACCTTAGGAATTTATCTGAACTTGGTTTATTTCTGGATATGCTTGCTTTTACCTTCGAGTGGAATTTTCTTCATTCGGAATAATCTTTGTGTTTGAGATTTCAATCGCCCTGCGCTTCATCATCCTTGCAGGTAGGGATGGAGCGAACGTTGTACTTATGACGTAGCTCCAAAGGAGAAGGTTGCAGTCGACCTGCACCTCGTCATCCTTGCGGATAGGGATGGAGCAAATGTTGTACTTGTGGCGTAGCTCTGAGGAGAAGGTTGCAGTCGACCTGCACTTCGTCGTCCTTGCGGATAGGGATGGAGCGAACGTTGTACTTGTGGCGTAGCTCCGAGGAGAAGGTTGCAGTCGACCTGCACCTCGTCGTCCTTGCGGATAGGGATGGAGCGAACGTTGTACTTGTGGTGTAGCTCCGAGGAGAAGTTTGCAGTCGACCTGCACCTCGTCGTCCTTGCGGATAGGGATGGAGCGAACGTTGTACTTGGGGCGTAGCTCCAAGGAGAAGGTTGCAGTCGACCTGCACCTCGTCGTCCTTCCAGATAGGGACGACTTCAATACTTAGGCGAGTACTGGACTGCAGCTAAGTCTCCGAGTGGGAGGGTTGCTCTCCACTCGGTAGGCTTTTTCAAACTTAGGCAAGTACTTGACTGCAGCTAAGCCCCCGAGTGGGAGGGTTGCTCTCCACTCGGTAGGATTTTCCTACTTAGGCGAGTACTTGACTGCAGCTAAGCCCCCGAGTGGGAGGGTTGCTCTCCACTCGGTAGGATTTTTCATACTTAGGCGAGTACTTGACTGCAGCTAAGCCCCCGAGTGGGAGGGTTGCTCTCCACTCGGTAGGATTTTTCATACTTAGGAGAGTACTTGACTGCAGCTAAGCCCCCGAGTGGGAGGGTTGCTCTCCACTCGGTAGGATGTTTCATACTTAGGCGAGTACTGGACTATAGCTAAGCCCCAGTGGGAGGTTGCTCTCCACTCGGTAGGGTTTTTAATACTTAGGCTAGTACTTGATCAGAAGCTAAGCCCCAGTGGGAGGGTTCTCTTCCACTCGGTGGGATTTTTCATACTTAGGCTAGTACTTGACTGCAGCTATGCCCCGAATGGGAGGGTTGCTCTCCACTCGGTAGGATTTTCATACTTAGGCGAGTACTTGACTGCAGCTAAGCCCCCGAGTGGGAGGATTGCTCTCCACTCGGTAGGATTTTTAATACTTAGGCGAGTACTTGACTGCAGCTAAGCCCCCGAATGGGAGGGTTGCTCTCCACTCGGTAGGATTTTCATACTTAGGCGAGTACTTGATCAAGCAGCTTAAGCCCCCGAGTGGGAGGATTGCTCTCCACTCGGTAGGATTTTTAATACTTAGGCGAGTACTTGACTGCAGCTAAGCCCCCGAGTGGGCGGGTTGCTCTCCACTGCAGGATTTTTCATACTTAGGCGAGTACTTGACTGCAGTTAAGCCCCGAGTGGGAGGATTGCTCTCCACTCGGTAGGATTTTTAATACTTAGGCGCAGTTCTTGATCAAGAAGTTAAGCCCCCGAGTGGGAGGGTTGCTCTCCACTCGGTAGGATTTTTCATACTTAGGCGAGTACTTGACTGCAGCTAAGCCCCCGAGTGGGAGGGTTGCTCTCCACTCGGTAGGATTTTTCATACTTAGGCGAGTACTTGACTGCAGCTAAGCCCCCCAAGTGGGAGGGTTGCTCTCCACTCGGTAGGATTTTTCAAACTTAGGTGAAACGGATACGCAGCTAAGCCTCCGAGTGAGAGGCTTGCTCACCGCTCAGTACGATTTTTCAGACTTGAGCGAAACGGATTCGCAGCGAAGTCACCCACTGGGGGATTTCGAACGGAAACAAAAGGAACAACAATCGTTTAGGAAGATTATAAAGCTCTTGTCTTTGATAAATAAACTACAAAGGTATTTCTTATTACATCTCATCCGAGTGAGTGTTTAAGTATAAAAGGGGCGGAGCAGCTCCGCATTCCAAGCTCGTGGCTCGTCTTTCTGATGTTCGACATTGTAAAGATGGTATGCTCCATTGTGGAGAACTCTGGTGATAATGAAGGGACCTTCCCAAGAAGGGGCAAGTTTGTGTGGCTTCTGTTGATCCACTCGAAGAATCAAGTCTCCCTCCTGAAAAGCTCGGCCCTTCACGTTTCTGGCGTGGAATCGATGCAAATCTTGCTGGTAGATGGTCGACCGGATCAATGCCATCTCTCTTTCTTCCTCTAAGAGCTCAACTGAATCCTGTCGGGCCTGTTCCACTTCTTCTTCAGAGAAGAGTTCTACTCGGGGTGCGTTGTGGAGCAGGTCACTTGGCAGAACAGCTTCGGCTCCGTAGACCAAAAAGAAAGGGGTTCGCCCGGTTGATCGATTGGGAGTTGTCCTCAAACCCCAGAGAACTGATGGAAGCTCATCGACCCAGGCACCTGCTGCGTGTTTGAGATCACGCATCAGTCGAGGTTTCAGTCCTTTGAGGATTAAACCATTCGCCCTTTCAGCTTGTCCATTCGACTGTGGGTGAGCCACTGAAGCATAGTCGACTCGTGTGCCTTGAGAAGCGCAGAATGCTCTAAACTTGTCAGAATCGATGTTCGTTCCATTGTCGGTGATGATGCTGTATGGAAGTCCATATCTGAATGTCAATTCTCTGATGAAGCTGTCAGCAGTGCTGGTATCAAGATTCTTGATAGGTTTGGCTTCGATCCATTTGGTAAACTTGTCGCCTGCTACAAGTACATGAGTAAATCCACTCCTACCAGTCCTCAGCGGCCCGACCATGTCCAATCCCCAAACAGCAAAGGGCCAGACGAGTGGAATGGTCTTCAGGGCTGACGCGGGCTTGCGAGACATATCAGAGTAGAACTGGCAACCTTCACATCTGTCGACTATATCTTTCGCCATTTCATTTGCTAGGGGCCAATAAAATCTGGCTCGGTATTCTTTAGCCACAATGGCCCGAGAGGACGCATGGTGACCACAGGTCCCCGAGTGGATGTCGTTGAGGATAATTCGACCTTCTTCTGATGTTATGCATTTCTGACTGACCCCAGTCACACTTTCTCTGAACAACTGTCCCTTTATCACCGTAAAGGCCTTGGATC
This sequence comes from Aegilops bicornis, assembly GCA_021605145.1. Taxonomy (NCBI): domain Eukaryota; kingdom Viridiplantae; phylum Streptophyta; class Magnoliopsida; order Poales; family Poaceae; genus Aegilops; species Aegilops bicornis. The sequence goes on along the minus strand of CM038672.1, from coordinate 82,881,142 downwards.
GACGGACGATCTGTCAAGCCTCTTCTTCATCCTCTGCGAGTTCCTTCCTAAGGATGTATGCGATGTAAGGTATTGTCCAGTCGGGAGTGATAACCAGGACTTCCATGATTAGGTTGACCACGGCTGGGACCTCGACTTCAGTCAGATCTGTGGCGCTCTTAGGCTGCGGGGGCTCTTCTGTAAAAGGATCTTCTTGAACTGATGGTGTGTGAATGTGCTCCAGAAACACATTGCTGGGAATGGCTTCTCTCTTGGAACCTATCTTCGCCAAATCATCGGCTGCTTGATTTTACAGTCGGGGTATATGATGGAGCTCTAACCCCTTGTACTTCTTTTCCAACTTTCTCACCGCATTGCAAGAGCTATCATGGCTGGGCTTCTGACGTCCCACTCTTTCATCACTTGATTGACCACCAAATCTGAGTCGCCATAGACCATGAGGCGACAGACGCCGAGTGAAATGGCCATGCGCAACCCGTATAAGAGTGCTTCGTATTGTGCTTCGTTATTGGAGGAATCAAAGTGAATCTGGAGTACATATTTGAGCTTGTCTCCTCGGGGGGATACTAATACCACCCCGACACCCGAACCATTCAGCATCTTGGAACTGTCAAAGAACATGGTCCAGGTTCGAAAGTGAACTTGAGTCGGCAGTTGCTGTTCGATCCACTCGGCGAGGAAATCAGCTATTGCTTGGGGCTTGATAGCTTTCTTTGCCTCAAGTTGAATATCTAAGGGAAGGAGTTCAATCGCCCATTTTGCCACTCGACCAGTTGCATCTCTGTTGTGCAGAATCTCTGATAATGGAGCGTCGCTGACGACTGTAACGGAGTGGTCAGAGAAATAGTGTGCAACCTTCTTCGTGGTCATATAAATCCCATAAACAAGCTTTTGATAGTGCGGATATCTCTGTTTCAACGGAGTCAGTACTTCAGAAACATAATAAACTAGGCGCTGAACTTTATAGGCTTTTCCCTCTTCTTCTCGCTCGACCGTAAGTACTTATCGACGACTTGTCCAAAGGGCTGCTATGTAAAGCAGTAAAGGCTCTTTGCTGATTGGGGCAGCAAGCACCGCTGGGTGGAAAGCAGGTTTTTAGCTCTGCAAACGCTGCATAAGCTTCGGGAGTCCACTCGAACTTATCTGACTTCTTCATCAGTCGGTAGAGAGGTAGTGCCTTCTCACCGAGTCTGGAAATGAATCGACTTAGGGCAGCCAAACAACCAGTAAGCTTCTGAACATCATGCACACGCACTGGGCATTTCATTCGGTGTATGGCACCAACTTTCTCGGGGTTAGCATCGATCCCTCGTTCAGAAACGAGAAAACCGAGCAACTTTCCTCCTGGAACTCCGAACGTCCACTTTGATGGATTAAGCTTGATATCGTACCTTCTGAGGTTGGCAAAGGTTTTAGCAAGGTCACTTAGTAGGTCGGAACCTCTGTGTGACTTGACCACAATGTCATCCATGTACGCTTCCACATTCCGACTGATTTGAGTGAGTAAACACTTCTGGATCATTCGCATGAATGTGGCTCCAGCGTTCTTCAAGCCAAATGGCATAGTGACATAACAGAAGCACCCGAATGGGGTGATGAAAGCTGTTTTGATTTCATCGGGTCCAAACAGATGGATATGATGATACCCGGAATAAGCGTCCAGAAAGGACAGACGCTCACATCCCGCGGTCAAATCGACTATCTGATCAATGCGAGGGAGAGGAAAGTGATCCTTCGGGTAGGCCCGATTGATATGCTTGAAGTCGATGCACATGCGGAGTGAATTGTCCTTTTTAGGGACCATGGCAACGTTAGCTAACCACTCGGAGTGGTAAATCTCTCGGATAAACTCAGCTGCCAGGAGCCGAGCCACTTCTTCACCGATTGCTTTTCTCTTCTGTACGACGGACCATCGAATATGTTCCTTAACTGGTTTTATCTTTGGGTCGACTCGCAAACGATGCTCAGCCATTCCCGTGGGAACACCCGGCATGTCCTAGTTCTCACGGAGGAACTGGATGAGCACTTCTTCCTATTTGGAGTCGAGAGTTGTTGAAATGTGGGTCGGAGCAGCGTTGGGATCAGTCGGGTGGAGATGAACCGGTTTCGTTTTACCGGACGAATGAAATGCTGAATCCGTTGCAGGCTTCTTAGCTCGTAGCAAATCACTCGGATTTGCATTTTTCTGATACTCCTGCAATTCTACCATTGCCATCTGCGCATCAGCGATTTTTGAGCCCTTCTGGAAGCACTCTTCTGCCTTCTTTCGATTGCCAGTGATGGTGATCACTCCCTTGGGACCAGGCATTTTCAATTTGAGGTACACATAGCATGGTCGAGCCATAAAACGCGCGTAGGCTGGCCTACCCAGAATGGCGTGATAAGCACTCTAGAAATCCACGACTTCAAATGTCAACTTTTCTTTGCGGTAATTCTTGTGATCACCGAAAACCACGTCATAAGCAATCTGGCCCAGTGATTCAGCCTTTTTGCCCGGAATGACTCCATGGAAACTCATACTGCTTTCACTGAGTCTGGACATTGGAATGCCCATCCCTTTCAATGTTTCTGCATACAGAATGTTCAGGCCACTGCCACCATCCATCAGAACTTTAGTCACTCGAGTGCCTTCGACAACTGGGTCGACCACCAAAGCTTGCCTCCCAGGGGTGGCTATGTGTGTCGGGTGATCGGATTGGTCGAATGTGATGGCAGTCTGGGACCATTTCAAATAACTGGGCGTCGCCGGAGCGACCATATTCACTTCTCTGTTGATCACTTTCAATCGACTCTTACTCTCAACATCAGCAAAAATCATCAGAGTGGAATTGACGTGAGGGTAACCATCATCACTCTCCTCCTTGTCCTCAACCTTGTCGGACTCTTTTTCCTTGTCTTTGGGTTGTTTATCCCAGAACTGCTGGATCAGGAGCTGGCACTGCCGAGTGGTATGCTTCGGGTAAATGATTTTACCCTCCTCATCTTTCTTTGTGTGGATGTAGCATGGCAAATCTAGCACATCATTTCCATATTGATCTTTTATCTTCTTAGGGTTCCATGGCCCCTTGGGCTTCCCTATGGGTTTTCCTTGAGTCACGGTTAAGGTTTCCCCAGGAGCATCTGGCTCGGCTTTGCGCTTCTACTTCCGACTGGAGTTTCCTCCTCCGGTTTCATGGGCGACTGATTTATGCTTGCCACTCCGGAGCCGATCCTCTTCCTCACCATTAGCATATTTGGTGGCAATCTCCATCATTCGAATCAGAGACATGTCTCCGGTCCGACCGAACTTCAAGTTCAACTCTCGATATTTGACGCCTTCCTTGAAGGCGCATACTGCTTGGTGATCAGACATGTTCTCAACTGTGTGATGCAGTGTGATCCATCTCTGGATATAATCCCTCAAAGTTTCATTTGTCTTCTGCACACATGATTGCAGCTCTGTCAACCCTGCTGGTCGTTTGCATGTCCCTTCAAACATTGTGACAAACACTCGGGCAAGATTTTCCCAAGTGTAAATGCCGCTGGGTGCTAACTGATTCAGCCAAGCTCTGGCCGAACCCTCCAACATCAGAGGCAGGTGTTTGATAGCCACTTCATCATTACTGCCGCCAATCTGAACAGCCACTCGGTAGTCCTCAAGCCAAGTATCAGGCTTAGACTCACCAGTGAACTTATCGACTCAGCCGCCAACCTTGAAGTTGGGGGAATCACATGACCACGATGGCTCTGCTGAAGCATTCAGGTCCTGAGACGCGCGCTCTACTGCTGGTGGGTACATCTCTATCATGACCTTCTCGGTGAGCCCTGTTCCTGTCGACCAAACCCTGAACAAGAATAGATCTCGCATCAATGGCTGGCTCCCTGGGGTCGACTGGAATCTTTCGCCCAGTGATGTGAGGGCGCTTGTCATCCTATTGTCGAGGCACATATGATCCACTCCTTGGGGGAGGAATGGGCACTCGACGACGATCGTCACGATCGAGTCGGTGATCATACTGCTCACAGTTTCTGTACTGATCACGGCGGTCGTCACGTCCCTCACGCCTCTGGGGAGATCTTGGACTATGTGTCGACTGGACTGTATCTTCAACAACGGACCTGCTATGGATCCTATTCCGCGACTGTGATACAGCCGTATTCTGCTCCCCCGCTGCCCGGAGTAAAGCTCTAATCTGCATTAAACCCCTGCCGGCTTCTAACTGGGAGGGCTGAATTGACTCTGCTATACAAGCTGCAGCTGTAAGATTTTGGATCGGAGTTCGATATACCTGAGTCGGAGGTGGAAAAAGTTGGCGTCGATCGATTCTTGAACCCTTTGTCACGCACGCTGCCGAGTACTCGCTGGAGATTTTCCATTCGAAAGTGCGCCAGCCAGATTGGCTGTGCACGCGTCCTCCAAGGCCGGGCCTCGGGGTTTCTCCAACGATAGGAGTGTGAAGAGCATGCATGTTCCAGTGGGCGAAGCTCTTCCCTCTCGCTTCAAGAGAGGGGCTCGGGCGGTATTCCTCATGAGCATGCGACGGATCGCCTCTGTCGCCGCCACCGTTAGTGCGAGGGAAGCCGGAGGACTGCGAGGTCCATCGACCATCGGGACCTCCGCCCATTTGGATCACTTCGCCGCTTTTCCGGATCACGGTCCCTGCGTAGCCAGTCGACAGATCGAACAGGTCGTAGAGAGATTCGCCAGGATCGATCGCCGCGACCTGAGGGGTGGCCGTTTGGCGAGCCACGGCGTGTCTCACCCATCGCTGAAGCCTTGACCGACCGGAGCACTTGTGTCGGCGGGCGATGGGGAGGGTGGACGCCACAGGTGCCGATCGATACTGGGTCGACGGCTGCCTCAGGAGGACACCATGGATGCACGCGCGAAAGTGCGTCGCCCCGTGGACGGGGAGTGCATCGACGTCGAGTGGAGCCTCCTGAAGCCAAGCAGAGTCGTCGGCGATGAAAACGAGCGCGCCGAGACGTATCTCGCGGCCCTCAGCCAAACCTCCGCCTGAAACCATGATGAAGGGGATCGGAAAAATCGCAACTTCTCCAACAAGTCGCTAAGACACCTGCCCCATGGTGGGCGCCAACTGTCGTGGTTCGGAGTCTGACAGTAGAGTAGGGGGTAGGAATTTAGAGGCAAGATCCTAGCTATGGATTAGTTGTACACGCTGGTTTTACGAGTTCAGGCCCTTCCCGGAGGAAATAACAGCCCTACGTCTCGGAGCCCGGAGGCGGTCGATTGGATTATACGCGTGTGAGTTACAGGGGGTGCGAACCCTTGTCCCAAAGGAGGGGTGGCTTATATAGAGTGCGCCAGGACCCCAGCTCCCCTCAGATTACCGCGAGTGGTTAAATGTACATAAAGAGGTGGCGTTACAGGTAACGCCTGTATTGAAATGCTGTAAATGGTCATTAAATATCTAAGTAAATGCCCGACCGTTGCTGTGCAGAGCGGCTTTAGGTCTTCTTATCGTCGAGTGGTTTGATGGTCGAGTGACCTAGATAAAGTGAGATCACCGAGTGGATGGTAGGTCGAGTGGACTTCACTCGACGCCTTTGCTGGATCCCTTCTTCTGATACTTGAACTTCTTTGTTTTTAGGAATAAGACCTTATGTAGGATGTATAGGTCAGGCCTATTACCCTACCCTAGGTTTATGTCTACATCAGCAACTCCCTTGCCCTTGGTGGATTTTGGTGCCATGGCGGCTGGGGGAGGAGGGCAGGACAGAGGGCAGCGGAGACGCAACGACGGCGAGCAGGAACGAAACTTGAAGAAGAAGAGAAAGGCGGACGGAGGTTTCTTAGATTGGGGTTGCACGAAGGGTAAAAGGAACAGTACGCCGACGGTTATTCCTTTTTATGGGGAAGCCGCAGGGCGCGCTGCCCATTTGCTGTGATGTGACACATGTGTGTGGAAACCGCCCCGAGCATGCCGCCCACGTCACGCACGCCCTCCACGCCGCGTCACGTGCGCGGGTCGTGGGAAGCAGACCGCACGAAGAGTCTTACCACGGTAAAAACCGCCCCACCTGCCCGCACACCGTTTTGAGCCTGGCCCAACAACATGTTGCGCTTATGTGTGGCCCAGGCCCGGGGGCTCCTGTCGACGTACAAAAATAGGGGCGCATTTTGGTACCCCTTTTCCTGTGCACGGGCAGTCAGAGCCACGCCCACGGCCCCGCCAAGCAGAACGAGGTAGGTGAGCCAAGGTAAGATCGAAGCCCAAGACAATCAAAGCAACGCCAAGGCCAAGACCACGAAGAGCAGAGGGACGAAGCAGGTTCCCCCGACAAGACCCTTGCTGGGGCAGCTCGCCCCACACCAACAGAGCGAGCCACCCTTGAGCCCACGGTCCCCAACGCCACCATCCAGGTGGGGCCAGGGCTCGGGAAGGCACCTCTGTGGTGGCATGCAGATCTTTGTGAAGACATATTCAAGATCAGATGAGGATTAGAAGACGACGATCCTCGGCAAGATCCTTGCCAAGGAAGGCCACCAGACCCCCGGCAAGGCCCTTGCCGGAGACGACAGCGCGCCACGGCAAGACCCTTACTGGGCCGCGCGGCAAGACCCTTGCCGGGCTACTCGGCAAGGCCCTCGCCAAGGACACCAGCAAGGCCACCGCCAGGTCCACGCCAACCAAGCTTCCACCGCCGTTCAACATGCAGCTGCCAGCCCAACCAGCTGGGCGGGCACCTGCATGGCAACATGCAGATCCGAGGCCAACTCATCAAGCTCCTGCGTGGCGGCATGCAGATCTTCGTGAAGGCTCCACCATCGCGCCACCTCAGCTGCCTGCCTGCCTACATGGTGCCGCACGCATCGCTGGCCAGGGCGCGTGTCAAAGCGAGGAGGAGCAGCGACGGACGGGACGGGCCTCGCCCCGTCTCCCAATAAAGCAAGGGGACACCTAAGCTACGCATTAAACGCGTCTTGTCCTGTAATGCGAGCGATAAGCTCAGGGCACTGTACGCCTTTCCACCTCCTGTGTGTCGCTGTGGAACCCCTTTCAACTATAAAAGGAGGCCCATGGCATACTGGAGAAGGATTCAGCTCTTTCGAACCACATGCTGACCACAGCTAGTTCGAGAGCTCAAGAACTCTCAGAAATATACCCACCAGAGCAGGACTAGGGTTTTACGCACCCTCGCGGCCCGAACCTGGGTAAACGATCCTTGTGCTGTCTACTAGCCCTGCTCTCCTCGCAACCCTGCGCCCCGGCAACCGTAGTAGGGATTCTTGTGATCCCATAGGTGTCATTCCACACCGACACTGTGGTTCCGACGTCTGCCGACCCAAGGACCAACGCCGACCATTGGGCTGCTTGGCCCGTCAGAACGGCACCGTCCGTCCAAGGATACCTCAACTCCGCACTCCAGGCGGCCCACACTCCGTTGAACGCCACAGGACACGGGCGGCGCGGATCGACGCCTTCCACCCTCACACCATGGCGCGCGGGCCGCCGCAAGATCCTCAAGCTACGCAGCGGCGACAGCGCCACACACCCGACTGGAACAAGCGAACATGTGAGACGTGCTCATCGTGGCGCGGGAGCTACTTCGGTGTTGGCTGGTGGAGAGCAGTCGCAACGCGTTGCTGGAGCGTGTCGCTGAGCTGTTGGACGCTGCATCCAGGGTTACGCCGCCTTTCTGCTCCTTACCTACGTCTCAAATTGTGGCCAGATTGCAAGGCGGGCCTCGTCGCACCCGCGTGCTCCCAGGCGCACCACGAGGGTTCATCGGCGTTAGCATGGCCGACGGTGTCGAACATCTGGTCACGCCTGCGCTTCCCCCGGGTGGCGCAGGTGCGGGTGTAGCCCCACACGTCCATGATGGGGTGCCATCCAACGGCCACCAGGGGGACGCGCTGGGCCCGTCGGCACGTGGCGTAGGGCGCCTCGGCGGGGGTTCCGGAGCGGCGACTCCAGAAGCCTATGTGCCCCGCATGGAGGATCGGGAGTACACGCCGGAGGATGGCCCAGCTGGGAAGAAGAGATGCTAGAAGTTGAGGCCTTCCACGAGCCACCCAGGAGCCTCGCCGACCCCGCCAAGAACAACAACCGAGGGTACCACTGATATCTCAGGAGCAGGCTTACGCTAACCATGGGTTGCAGGTGGACCAGGCTGCAGCGGCGGACGGCGACCCCAACGCGGTGATAACCCATAAGTATAGGGGATCGATTGTAACCTCTTTCGATAAGTAAGAGTGTTGAACCCAACGAGGACCTAAAGGTAGAACAAATATTGCCTCAAGTTCAATCGACCACTGATACAACTCTATGCACGTGTTCGCTTTACCTAGAACAAGTATGAAACTATAAGTACTTTGTATGTGTTGTTGGATAGGTTTGCAAGATAATAAAGAACACGTAAATAAAGTAAATATAGCGAGTGTGAAAAAGTGGTGGTAGGAGTTGCGAAATTGTCCCTAAGCAATTGCCTACTTTACTAGACCGATAGCAAGTTTTATGTGGGAGAGGCCATTGCTAGCATGTCATCCCCGACTTGGAATTCTATGCACTTATGATTGGAACTATTAGCAAGCATCCGCAACTACTAACGTTCATTAAGTAAAACCCAACCATAGCATTAAGTTATATTGGCCCCCCTTCAATCCCCTATGCATCAATTTCTATGCTAGGTAGAAGCTTTTGTCACTCTTGCCCTCCAATACATAGTCCTATCAACATACAACTAACCCTATGGTGTGATCCACGCGCGCGCTCATATGATGGGCACCAAAGGACAACAACATAACCACAAGCAAATTAAATCAATCATAGCAATTCATCAAGCACCGATAGGACAACGAAAATCTACTCAGACATCATAGATGGCAACACATCATTGGATAATAATATGAAGCATAAAACACCATGTTCAAGTAGAGGGTACAGCGGGTTGCGGGAGAGTGGACCGCTGTAGATAGAGGGGGGAAGGTGATGGACATGTTGGTGAAGATCGCGGTGATGATGATGGTGGCCACGGCAGCGATCCGGCGCCACCGGAAGTGAGGGGGAGAGGGGGGCCCTTCTTCTTCTTCTTCCTTGACCTCCTCCCTAGATGGGAGAAGGATTTCCCCTCTGGTCCTTGGCCTCCATGGCATGGGAGGGGCGAGAGCCCCTCCAAGATTGGATCTTTCTCTCTGTCTCTCTTTGTTTCTGCGCTCTCGTATTCTGCCCTTTTGCCGTTTCTTATATATCCGGAGATCCGTAACTCCGATTGGATTGAAACCTTCGCCAAGATTTTTTTCCGAAAATTAGCTTTCTTGCGGCCAAATAAGAGCAGCAACCGCCTTACGGGGGCCCCACGAGGGTCAGTGGCGCGCCCAGGGGGCAGGCGTGCCACCTGCCTCGTGGCCACCTCGGGCACCGTCTCGTGTTGATTCTTCCTCCCATATTTTCCAAATATTCCAAAAATATTCTCCATACGTTTTTATTCCGTTTGGATTCCGTTTGATATGGGGTTTCTGCGAAACATAAAACATGCAACAAATAGGAACTGGCACCGGGCACTGGATCAATATGTTAGTCCCAAAAATAGTATAAAAAGTTGCCAAAAGTATATGACAGTTGTAGAATATTGGCATGGAACAATAAAAAATTATAGATACGACGGAGACGTATCAGCATCCTCAAGCTTAATTCTTGCTCGTCCTCGAGTAGGTAAATGGTAAAAAAAGATAATTTTGATGTGGAATGCTACCTAGTATAATCTTGATCACATAATCTAATCATGGCATGAATATTAAGACACGAGTGATTCAAAGCAATAGTCTATATTTTGACATTAAGACAATAATACTTCAAGCATACTAATAAAGCAATCATGTCTTTTCAAAATAACATGGCCAAAGAAAATTATCCCTACAAAATCATATGGTGCAGCTATGCTCCATCTTCACCACACAAAATATTCACATCATGCACAACCCCGATGACAAGCCGAGCAATTGGTTCATACTTTTTAACGCGCTTCAGCCTTTTCAACCCTCACCCAATACATGAGCGTGAGCCATGGAATAGAATATGATGATGGAGGTTGTGTGGAGAAGACAAAAAAAGGAGAAAGTCTCATATCGACGCGGCTAATCAACAGGCTATGGAGATGCCCATCAATTGATGTCAATATGAGGAGTAGGGATTGCCATGCAACGGATGCACTAAGAGCTATAAGTGTATGAAAGCTCAAACTGGAAACTAAGTGGGTGTGCATCCAACTTTCTTGCTCATGAAAACCTCGGGCATTTGAGGAAGCCCATGCAAAATATACAAGCCAAGTTCTATAATGAAAATTCCCACTAGTTTATGAAAGTGATAACTCAAGAAACTCTCTATATGAAGAACATGGTGCTACTCTGAAGCACAAGTGTGGTAAAAGGATAGTAACATTGCCCCTTCTCTCTTTTTCTCTCATTTTTTTGTTTTGTGTTTCCTTTTTTTGGGCCTTCTCTTTTTTTGGCCTTTCTCCTTTTTTCGTCCGGAGTCTCATCCCGACTTGTGGGGGAATCATAGTCTCCATCATCCTTTCCTCACTGGGGCAATGCTCTAATAATGATGATCATCACACTTTTATTTACTTACAACTCAATATTACAACTCAATATTAGAACAAAGATATGACTCTATATGAATGCCTCTGGCGGTGTACCAGGATGTGCAATGATCTAGCGTAGCAATGGCATCAAAAAACAGACAAGCCATGAAAATATCATGCTAGCTATCTTACGATCATGCAAAGCAATATGACAACGAATGCTCAAGTCATGTATATGATGATGATGGAAGTTGCATGGCAATATATCTCGGAATGGCTATCGAAATGCCATGATAGGTAGATATAAGGAGGTTTATGTGTGCTAGAGCGTATCGTATCATGGGGTTTAGATGCACCGGTGAAGTTTGCACCAACTCTCGAGGTGAGAAAGGTCAATGCACGGTACCGAAGAGGCTAGCAATGATGGAAGGGTGAGAGTGTGTATAATCCATGGACTCAACATTAGTCATAAAGAACTCATATACTTATTGCAAAAGTTTATTAGCCCTCGAAGCAAACTACTACTACGCATGCCCCTAGGGGGGATAGATTGGTAGGAAAATACCATCGCTCGTCCCCGACCGCCACTCATCAGGAAGACAATCAACAAATAAATCATGCTCCGACTTCGTTACATAACGGTTCACCATACGTGCATGCTACGGGAATCACAAACCTCAACACAAGTATTTCTACTAATCCACAACTACCCACTAGCATGACTCTAATATCACCCTCTTTATATCGCAAAACTATTGCAAGGAATCAAACATATCATATTCAGTGATCTACAAGTTTTATGTAGGATTTTATGACTAACCATGTGAATGACCAATTCCTGCCATCTCTCTAAATAGATATAAGTGAAGCAAGAGAGTTTAATTCTTTCTACAAAAGATATGCCCACGCTCTAACAAATATAATTGAAGCAAAAGAGCATTCTACAAATGGCGGTTTTCTATGTAAAGAGAAACGGGCAATCCAAACTTCAAATGATATAAGTGAAGCACATGAAGCATTCTATAAAGCCATACTCAAAGAATATAAGTGAAGTGCAATGAGCATTCTATAAATCAACCAAGGACTACCTCATACCAGCATGGTGCATAAAATAAAAAGTGAAAACTAAATGCAAAAGACGCTCCAAGATTTGCACATATCGCATGAACGAAACGAATCCAAAAACATACAGATATTTGTTGAAGAAAGAGGGGATGCCTTACGGGGAATCCCCAAGCTTAGACGCTTGAGTCTCCTTGAATATTTACTTGGGGTGCCTTGGGAATCCCCAAGCTTGAGCTCTTTCCTCTCCTCCTTCTCCTCATACCGAGACCTCCTCGATCTTCGAACACTTCATCCACACAAAACTTAAACAGAAAACTCGGTTAGATCCGTTATACTATAATAAAGCAAATCACTACTCTAAGTACTATTGCAAACCAATTCATATTTTGTTTTTGCATTATAGCTACTGTAATATAACTTTTCCATGGATTAATCCACTGATAGGAATTGATAGTTTCATCAAAACAGGCAAACTATGCACCAAAAACAGAATATGTCTTAAACAAGACAATCTGTAGTAATCTGAACATTAACCATACTTCTGGTACTCCAAAAATTCTTCCAAAATTAGGAAAAATAAAAAATTTGTATAGAAAGACATTGCAAAAAGTTTCAGAACCATTTGACGTTCCAGTAAAAATATGTAAAATCACGCACTACAGCCAAAGTTTCTGTCCTGCACCGCACAAACCAACAAGCATTGTAAACATCCTAAAGGCAAACCTTGGCACATTATTTTTATAATACAATGGAATTGTACAAGGGGATAATTATTTTTGTTGAAAAGTTTCTGTAATCAAGATTCACAAAGTTTCCGTGAGCATGAACAAATTTCAAGGCTAGCTCCCACTTCAACAATGCTTGTCTCTCTCACTTTCACTTTCCTTTTTTGAAAAAGTTTTAGGTTCCCCTCTTTATTTCTTTTGTCTTAAACTATATAAAAGCACTCAACAGAAATAAATGACTCTCTAAAACTTCCGGGTTGTCTCCCTGGCAGCGCTTTCTTTAAAGCCATTAAGCTAGGCATATAATGCTCAAGTAGTGAATCCACCCGGATCCCAAGGTATATCAAAGCCAATTTTAATTAGCAATGATTTGGCATTTAGTTGTGAGCACAAAGCAACATATATCAAGCAATTACGAAGTCTAACTCTCTTCCTATGCATCGACATGTCATAAAAGAACAATTCATGCACACATAGTAAAGGCCAATGCATAGTATAAGCAGTTTCTTGCAATTTTATCATGTTGGAAACATAGAGAGGTGGAGATATAGGTCCTCTCTCATAATAATTGCAAGTAGGAGCAGCAAGCACATGCATATTATATTAATCAAAATCATCATGTGTAGTAGTAAAAGGCAACCCATCAACATAATCCTTAATAAGCACAAACTTCTCTGATATAGTGTAGTTTGGAGAATTCAAAAAGATAATAGGACTATCATGCGTGGGTGCAATAGCAACAATTTCATGTTTAACATAAGGAACTATAGCAAGTTCATCTCCATAAGCATAATTCATATTGGCATCTTGGCCACAAGCATCATCAAAAAGGGATATTTCAAAAGAATCAACGGGATCATAACAATCATCATAGCATTCATCCTTCGGTAAGCACAAAGGAAAATTAAACAATGTATGAGTTGAAGAGTTACTATCATTAGAAGGTGGGCACGGGTAGCTAATCCGCTCTTCCTCCTTTTTTTCTTCGCTCTCCTCATCATCTTTTTCATCCAATGAGCTCATAGTTTCATCAATTTCTTCTTCCATAGACTCCTGCAAAATATTAGTCTCTTCTTGGACACCGGAGGAGTCCTCAATATATGGTTAAACATACGCATTAGAAGCATAATTATCATAACAATATTTAAGTATGGCAAAGTTTTTAGATTTGTAAAGAGTAGCATCATACTTTTCAATCAAAGAAGCAATTTCATAAGCACCCTTAAAAGCAATTAATTCTTCAATTTGTTGAACATCATAGTAATTGTCACAGCCCTAGAGCTTGCTTGTAACTAGTTGCATTGCATCCATGCATCATGTTTAAATTTCATTTAAATTTGAAATGGGGATGACCAAGCCCTAGCACCAAACACAATTCAAATAGGTTCAACTAAGAAATATTTTCAATGAACCAAATGGCCTTCAAAATGTTCACCATTTTTGGGAAAATCTTGAAACAAGATAATCAGAGATGTTGCACATTTTTCCATGAAATTTGGATTTTGAATTAAATCATATAGTATTTGCATTTGGGCATTTAATGCTAATAAATAGTTTAAATGTTCAAATAATCATAAACTGAAAGGTTTGTTGTTGGAAATATTCCAAACAGTGACATTGACCAGTTTCATGATTTTTGGAAATGCCCTGGCATTTTTATTAAAGCCAAACATAATTACAGAAAATAGAAAAAAAGAATTAAAGAGAGAGAGAGAGAAGCCCACTTACTCAAGCCACCCGACCGCCCAAAGACTACAGCCGGGCCCAGCCCACCTACCCCACGCTCATCGTCTTCCTTCTGCCAGGGCAGAGGCGAGGCGTGGCGAAGGCCCAGCGATGCCGACGCCACCTCTGCCTGGCTGCCTGCGTCCCGTTGCTGGGCGCCCCCATGCGTCGCCACGCCTCCCGACCCCTGGACCCCTCGCTCTCTCCCTCTCCTCGTTCCCTTCTCTGTCTCGCCCTCCTCCCCACACCCGGCGCAGCCGCCCGCGCCCTTCGCCGTTGCTGCGCCTGGGCCATTCTCGCCCCTCCCAGAGCTCATGAGCTCCGCCTCGGCGTCCTCAACCCTCGCTCCGCCACTCGGCTGGGCGCCTTCTGCCTCAGAGCTCGTCCCGACCGCCCGTCACGGAGATTCCTCCACGCCCGAGTGCCTCAGGCCCCCTCTGAGCTCGCCGTCCACTCCAAGAAGATCGCCGTGAGCCTCGACCGTTCTCCCCTCTCGCTTTTCTTCTCCGTGCACCGTAGCCGTGCCACTTGCGCCCGATCGCGGCCGCCGCCCGAGCTCGTTCCCGACGAAGTTCCGGCCGCCCTAACCGCTTTGTTTGCTGCGTTGGATCTTGGCGAGCTCCGGCTCCCAGCAGGTGCCTCCGCCGCTCGTTTGGGTGCCGGAAGGGCGATTCCGGGCACCTCCGCCGCACCTCACCGAGCCTTGCCGCCACCAAACCTCGTCGCCGGCAGGGATTCCGGCCACCCCCGCACCTCCCGTTGGTCTCCCTAGATGCGCGAGATCACGGGCTCCCTCCTGGTGCCCTCAGCGCGCCCCAGCCGCTGCCCTAGCGTCACTCCGGCGAGCCACCGCCGCTCGGTTGGTCGTCGCCGGCCTAAATCCGGCCACGCCGACGTGGCAACCTAGTTAGGGCTAATCACCCACTAGTTAACCCACGACCGACTTACACATGGGCCCCACCGGTTTAATTAGCCAGCTAACGAAATTAGTTAGATCTAATCCAACCGGACCCACGTGTCGACTTGACTTTGACTAGTCAACATTGACGGGCCCACTGCCGGTGACCTAACCAGCCACAGGTCAGCGACGATGGACCCCACTGGTCGATTTGACCTGGACCGCCCGATTGACTCGATGACGTCACTGCGGCGTGGTGCTGACGCCATAATCATTTTCTGGATTTATAATAATTCAGGAAATTTCAGAAAATACCCCAAACTTCAAATATTCATAACTTTTAATCTGTAGCTCCAAATTAAATAATTTATATATGAAAAATGATCAGAAAAATATGAAGAATCTGTTTATGGCATTTTCATGCATGATTGAACAAGTTAACCTCACTGAATAGGATGAATCATGATTAGGGAAAATTATGAAATAACATTTGGAGTTGGAGTTTAACCTTGTTTGAATTCCACTTCAATTAACTTGGCTAGATATTGCATTAGGTGAATTCAGTACCTTAACATGACATGTCATTCATGTGAATGTGCATTGCATTAATTGTGTTCTCTCTTGTTTGCGGTAATTGCCCCTCTCGATGAGACGGCGTTCGACGATTGTTCGATGACACCGATGAAGAACTATATTATCTTCGAAGTGCTGCAAGCAAAACCCCCTTGTTCATTCATATATAATCCCATTCTCTCGCTCCTGCTCTTTTTTACTGCATTAGGACTACAACGACTCATGTGTTACTTGCTGCGGTAGCTGAACCCCTTTATCCTCTGCATGACTGTCATTCCACAAGAATTAGATGAAACCCACTAGCATGAGTAGGAGTTGTTTGAGCCATGTTGTGCCTACTCATTCATGCTTGTTGTCATGCACTCTTTGCTTAGAGTTGAGTCAGTCCGATTCATCGGGAATGAATTGGAATGGTTGTGTGAACATGTCTGCTGCGTGTGTGAGCTAAGTGTGTGAACACGATTTGGTAAAGGTAGCGGTGAGAGGCCATGTAGGAGTACATGGTGGGTTGTCTCATTGCAGCCGTCCTCGTGAACTGAGATCTGTGTTTGTGATCCATGAAACAGTTACTACCACGCATTGGGCCCGAAACCAATGGACCCTCTCGGCTTCTTAACCACCCTTGTCCTCGGTCAAGGGAGTTGCAAGTAGTTTACGGTGTTTGTAGCATCTTTGGGGGCCGCATAGCGCTGACCGTAGGGGTGGGTTGTGTTGCGGTAGGCACCGTGGCCTGGTGTACCGATTCGCCCGTTTGGTGTCTCGGGAACCACTGTACACATCGTTCGGGGCTGTATGGGAAACCTCGGCGGACTCCCTGCGGATGGAACCGAATAGGCGATAAACACGGACTTGGGACTTGTGTGTTTAGGTAGGTCGTGGCCGACACCCACGTTGGGCTTCCGCTTGAAGGTTGCCGGTACATGTCGTGTAAACGGCGGTAAGTGGTGAGCGTGTGTGAAGAAGTACACCCTGCAGGGTTTAATATGATCTATTCGAATAGCCGTGTCCACGGAGAAGGACTTCTGGGTTGCCTATATCGGTTCATAGACAAGTGAAAGTGGATACCCTAAAATGCGCAAGATAAGCGTGAGTGCTATGGATGGCGTTCTCGTGAGGAGACGGAGGCGGGTCCATAGTGGTGTATTGATATGGTGAATATGTGGACTCGTGTGCGCCACCTCAAAAGAGTTACTTGCGATCGTAGTTCGGGATAGCCACCGAGTCAAAGCTGGCTTGCTGCGGTCAAACTCCACCACCCCTTTTGATAATGATGCATATGTAGCTAGTTACGATGTAAGTCTTCTTTGAGTACGTTTGTACTCACGTTTGCTTATTTTACGTTTTGCAGAGAGACTTCAGTCTCGCTAGTAGTTCCGCTTGGACTTCGACGGTTAGCTTGTTACCTCAGCTACGATCTTGTGCCCTCGGCAGGATCTGGTAGATAGTCAGGCTTCTCAGCCTTTTTCATTTATAGTTGTCTGTACTCAGACAGGTTTAGCTTCCGCTTGTGTTTTGATTTGTATGCTCTGAGTGTTGGGTCATGAGACCCATGTTTGTAATATCTCGCTCTTCGGAGCCTAATAAATAATTGAGTCGTAGAGTTATGTTGTGATGCCATGTTGTATCTACACATATTGAGCATATTGTGTGTATGTTTGAAATGCTTGGTATGTGTGGGATCCGACAAACTAGTTGTTTATCCTTGGCAGCCTCTCATACGGGAAATGTAGTCTCGTGCTTCGAGCGATAGTAGTCCGCTTCTGACCGGTTCACCGAGTCACGCTAGCCCAAAGCACTACTGCTTGGACACTTGACTGGCCGGCATGTGTTTCACTGCCGTTCCTATGTCCGTCCTTCGGGAAATGTCACGCGGTGTTATTCGAGTCCTGCCTTAGCTCGCTACAGCCCGGGATACCGGAGTCTGTTAGCCAGTGCTACAGCCAATTTATACGTTGATGACCGACATGCTCGATGTGATTCATGTATGCCTGTCCCCATAGGTTAAGCGCCGCTTTGGGTTCAGGACTAGCCATGTCGGTCCGGGTCCTTTGTCATATGGATGCTAGCGACACTATCATATCGTGAGCCAAAAGGCGCAAACGGTCCCGGGCCATGGTAAGGCGACACCCGTGGGAATACCGTGCGTGAGGCCGCAAAGTGATATGATGTGTTACATGCTAGATCGGTGTGACTTAGGATCGGGGTCCTGACAGTAATTATGAACACCCTTAGCATACGAAGATACGTTTCCATTATCACTAAACTCACATTTATAGGGAAGGTGTTTCTTAGGGTTTTCAGAACAAAAAGTAAAATCATATATTTCACATAAATTCCAAGCATAGCATTGCAAACGAAGAATTTGATCCAGTAAAAGTTTCCGCTTTTCAGATATGCGATGTCGCACATAACAAGCATGCTCATCTGAAGATTTGCCCTCAACTAAGCTAGTCGTGGTTTCAGCACGAGCACATAGGGATCGAAGATGATCCAAATAAAAAGCTTCAGAAGTGTGTTAGATTTTGAGTGGTTCTTCAACCATTGGTGTAGTAGGTACAACTAATTTTTTTGGTACTTTGCGTTTCCTACCCATAACTAAAGATAGAAAACAACTTAGAACAACAAATAAAAACTACTTAGTGATAAAGCAAACAAGCACACACGAGATATTCACCCCACGCTATTGCTCCCCGGCAACGGCGCTAGAAAAAAGGTCTTGGTAACCCACAAGTATAGGGGATCAATTGTAGCCTCTTTTGATAAGTAAGAGTGTCTAACCCAACGAGGAGCTAGAGGTAGAACAAATATTCCCTCAAGTTCTATCGACCACCAATACAACTCTACGCACGCTTAACGTTCACTTTACCTAGAACAAGTATGAAACTAGAAGTACTTTGTAGGTGTTGTTGGATAGGTTTGCAAGATAATAAAGAGCACGTAAATAAAAACTAGGGGCTGTTTGTATAAAGAAACAATAAAATAAATATAGCGAGTGTGGAAAAGTGGTGGTAGGAGTTGCGAAATTGTCCCTAAGAAATTGACTACTTTACTAGACCGATAGCAAGTTTTATGTGGGAGAGGCCACTGCTAGCATGTCACCCCTGACTTGGAATTCTATGCACTTATGATTGGAATTATTAGCAAGCATCCGCAACTCATCGGCGTTCATTAAGGTAAAACCCAACCATAGCATTAAGTTATGTTGGTCCCCTTCAATCCGTATGCATCAATTTCTATGCTAGGTAGAAGCTTCTGTCACTCTTGCCCTCCAATACATAGTCCTATCAACATACAACTAACCCTATGGTGTGATCCATGCGTGCGCTCATATGATGGGCACCAAAGGACAACAACATAACCACATGCAAATTAAATCAATCATAGCAATTCATCAACCACCGATAGGACAACGAAAATCTACTCAGACATCATAGGATGGCAACACATCATTGGATAATAATATGAAGCATAAAGCACCATGTTCAAGTAGAGGGTACAACGGGTTGCGGGAGAGTGGACCGCTGTAGATAGAGGGGGAAGGTGATGGAGATGTTGGTGAAGATGGCGGAGGTGTTGGTGAAGATCGCGGTGATGATGATGGTGGCCACGGCAGCGATCCGGCGCCACCAGAAGAGAGGGCGAGAGGGGACCCCTTCTTCTTCTTATTCTTCCTTGACCTCCTCCCTATATGGGAGAAGGGTTTCCCCTATGATCCTTGGCCTCCATGGCATGGGAGGGGCGAGAGCCCCTCCGAGATTGGATCTGTCTCTTTGTCTCTCTCTGTTTCTGCGCTCTGGTATTCTTCCCTTTCGCCGTTTCTTATATATCCGGAGATCTGTAAATCCGATTGGATTGAAACCTTCAGCAAGATTTTTTGCCGAAAATTAGCTTTCTTGCGGCCAAAGAAGAGCAGCAACCGCCTTACAGGGGGGCCCACGAGGGTCAGGGGTGCGCCCCCTACCTCGTGGCCACCTCGGGCACCGTCTCGCGTTGATTCTTCCTCCCATATTTTCCAAATATTCCAAAAATATTCTCCATCCGTTTTTATTCCGTTTGGATTTCGTTTGATATGGGGTTTCTGCGAAACATAAAACATGCAACAAACAGGAACTGGCATTGGGCACTGGAAAAATATGTTAGTCCCAAAAATAGTATAAAAAGTTGCCAAAAGTATATGAAAGTTGTAGAATATTGGCATGGAACAATCAAAAATTATAGATACGACAGAGACGTATCACGCGGTAGCCTCGCTCCAACCAAGGGTAGCGCACTGGGGGCTACACGGGAGGGGTCTGGAGCTAGGCCCTCCCCCGTGTCACACGGAGCAAGGCGTCGCCCGAAGGTAGGTCCTCTGTCGGGGAGGCGCCAGCGAGCCCTCCCCCCAGCAGAGGGCCCGTGGTCGCCGAGGGCACCGCTAGCGTCCCCTTTGCCCCTTGTTACCGTACTGGTTTCCGGACACCCCAACGATGGTCGAGGGTGGCGCAGGGTGGTGCCCTCGTCTGACGATATGAAGATAGGGCTCAATCCTATGAAGGTCTCCACGCGTGACACTCACGTAATAATGAGTGGGGCTGTACACGCCCCAGAGTCTCCGGAGAGCCACCCTCGGGCCTCGGGGCTCCCACCCACGTCCTATTGGAAGCACCATGCTCCGCGCTGGCCGTCGACACTGTCCCCCAATGACTATGCTCACAACCAGTGAAAGCACTTAGCTCCGCGCTGGTGGGAAGACAAGAAGACTAGCTAGGTGCCGGACGCGGCCATTTGCTTTCATCCGCTTTTCTGTAACTTGGTTCACCGCCCCTTTTGGATCGACTTTGGAGTTTCATTTTCGTTGTCAAGTTTGGGGGGGTCTTCTTTGTTCGAATGAATTTCCTGCATTTTGGTTGCGTGCTTTGTTTTCAAGGTTCGAGCCTGCTACCCCTTCCCTTGCGAGCGTCTCACGGGCGGGGGCTGGGCGTGGTATGTACGCGCTACGCGCACATCCTGCCATGATCTGGCGCTCGCTTCTCACGAGCCCCTCTCGGGCGGACTGGCAGACTCCTCAGAAGCCCAAAACCTCGCGAGCCCGCAAAGGGCTCCTCTTGAGAGAAATACCCATCGGCGACTACAAGACCAGTCCGAGGCCTGCCTGGACTGAGGGAAGTTACAATAGCAAGCCCGCGGAAGAGCTTGTGGGCTCACAAAAGCGTGTTTCAAGTCTGGCTTGAGGAATAAAATAGTAGTCTGATTACATGAGGGGCTCCCCCTGCCCAAAATGCTCTTACACCTTGAGGGGTCGTGCCCAAGCTTTTGCGTGCAGGTTCAAAGCAAAGGAGAATTGGCTCAATCAGACATGTCACTCGCAGCATCTTCCGAATCACTCTCGGACACACTGCTCGCGTTGTCACCGGCGTCGTCTTCGCCGTCATCAACCGCGCCACCATCATCCGCCACGACCACCACCGCATCTTCCTCTAAAGCGAAAGCCCTAACCAGAGCATCTACATTATCGTCCACCCAGCGTGCCAGGTTGTCCCGGATAGCTCCGGGCACTGGGGCGATGGCGGCGTCGAAGTCAAAGTGAGGATCGATGTTCTGAAGATGACTGAAGACACGGGAAAACACGCGCCCAAGGAGGCCTCGACTTTTTTCTTCAACAAGCTCGCGAGCCCTCTCGGCTCGGTCCTCCAGGCACGTCATGACGTCGGTGAAGAAGCGGAGATGGCTGGCATAGTCTTCCACATGGGGATGAGGGGCGCGCTCTTCGCAGATGACGCCCAGTGCCCGGTTGGCCCTCACCCTAAGGTCCTGAAGCATGGGGCCGTGCTCGCGCTGCAGCATCTGCCGACGACACGACTCCTCCCTGCTCTGCTCCACAAGAGACGCGGCGCCATCAACCTGCTGCTGGAGCGAGAGCAGATCAGCATGAGCGGAGGCCAAGTTGGCCTGGACAGAGATCAAGGCCGCCCCAGCGGCCTTCTCGCGCTGCTCTATTTCGTCCAGCCTCGACCTGAGGGCGGTGGTTCTTCCCTCAGCTTCGGCTTCCACAAGCTTCAGCTTCAGGTCGTGCCTGTGGACGAGATCTGCATGAGCCTCCGCCACTCTGCGGTCAACTTCCTCCTAGATCCCGGCCTCACGCGCACTGACGACATCTTCTGCCTGGGCGACCTGATGCTCCCTCGTCTCCAACCGTTCAAGCTCGAGGCTGCGCTCCATGGCCTCCAGCATCAGCGCCTCCTCGCACTTCAAGATCTACCCCTCTTCGGAAGGCGCCCCTTCATCGACGCTAAGGCATCCCTGCGCGCCTTGACCTGCCGCTCCAGGGAGGCGTTCAGAGCCCGGAGCTCCCCTTCGCGCTTCTCTGTGGCCTCGTGGCGGAGGTCAGCCTCCCTAGCCTCCTCCAAGTCCCGGGCGTTGGCCTCGCGCGAGGTAGCAAGGGATGCCTCGGTCTTCGCACTGGTGACGCCCGAGGTCGATGGCCACCTTCAGCTGATGCCATTCGTCCACCAGCCGAAGGCCTTCAGTTTCAAGGCGGGCGTCAACATCCACGAGCTCTTCCCCGAGCCGGCTCAGCGCGCCCATCGCCTCCCGAAAGAGCTCATAGCGCACGGTGCCGCACTCGCGTGCAAGCCTGAACACGCGGCCAGGTCCGTCCTCCGTGCCAAGGGTTGTTGGAGAAGTTCGAAGCGGCTTGCCCGCTCCCGTCGGGGGCTGGAGGCCGGGCCTTTCCGGCTGCCCTTCGGGCCTCGGCGAAGGTCCGGTGGGGCGGGGCCTCATTGCTCGAACGTGAGGCCAGGGCCGAGGTTGCCCAACCACGGGCAAGGACTAGTGGTGGAGCCCTCGGCTCACTCTCCGCACCCCAGACAGGACCACGAAGGAGTGACGACAAGAGCACAGGATCAAGACGCCAGGCCGCTGCGTCCGCCTCCCCGGCAGGCCTCACGCCACGCGTGGTAGGCCGACATGAGGCGCTCAGGGTCAGCGGAGGGCCCGAGGCAGGCGGAGATTGCTTCTAGGAGACTTCATCGCCCTAAAGGAAGGGACCCTAAGGAGGTGCGGTCAGGAGGAGAAGCGGCGCTCAAGAAATTACAAAGATAAGGTACTCACTCGTCAATAGCAATGTACTTCCTCTGCTTCAATGGCCGGAAGGCGTCGTCGCTGGAGCTTGGAGACCTCTTCCTCTCGCGGAGCACTTCGAAGTTCGGTCGGAACTGGTCGAAGCCCTGTGTGCGGTCACCAATGTCGGGCGCGGCAGGTGTGGCTCCTGAGGAGGCGACCTCAGGGGCACTGGGCTGCGTGGAGTCCTCGGTCTCTACCTCGTGGCGACTCACTGGGGCCTCGGGGGCTTCAGCCTCAGGAGTATCGGACTGCTTCGTCCCCTCGGCCGCTTCCTCAGGACGGATCTCACGACCTCTGGGGGACGACACTTCAGGAGCCCCGGGCGACGCCGGTTTTTCAGCAGCAGCGCCGCCATCGTTCGACAGCGACCGCCCCCCTGCGCCCACTTCCGGGGACTAGCACCGCGCTGGCGGTAGGCAAGGGGGCCACGAAGACAGGGCCCTCACAAGGCCATTCAAGGCCAACCAGGCGGAGTCCCCATTCGTCGAAAGGGGGCATCTGCTTCACAAACTCCACCTTATTCGAGCAGCAGTAAAGAAGGCATCCCTCCTCCGGCAGGTTGGCTGGCATCGGGTCGCCCGTCAGGAGCTCGAGCACCGTGCGCCGCGCCTCAGGGGGAAGGGCCGGCACCTGGAGCCTCATGCGGTCCCCGTAGCCGGAGAAGGTCCACATCGACCGGGAGTGGCGCTGAAGCGGAGCGATGCGGCACCGGATGAACTCCTTCATCACCATAGGCGTCGTCACCTCGAGGCCCTTCAGCCTGGCCAGCCGGTGCCAAACATGGGCGAGGCGCCAGTCGGTGAGCTTCGTGTGCCCCCAGCCGGAGCTTGCGGCAGCCGGAATCCGCAGGAGCAGCAGCAGGGGGCTGTGCACACCAACATCCACAAACAGCCACCGCCTCCAAAAATATCCGACGACCGGCGAGAGCTCAAAATCGATCCCCGAGCTGGCCGTCGCCGCAACATCCTGAAGGGATACACACCCCGAGCGCTGGAGAGTGATATGTCTCCAACGTATCTATAATTTTTTATTGTTCCATGCTATTATATTATCTGTTTTGGATGTTTAATGGGCTTTAATATGCTCTTTATATTATTTTTGGGACTAACCTATTAACCGAAGGCCCAGTGCTAGTTCCTGTATTTTTGCCTATTTTAGTGTTTTGCAGAAAAGGAATACCAAACGGAATCCAAACAGAATGAAACCTTCGCGATGATCTTTCTTGGAACGAAAGCAATCCAGAAGACTTGGAGTTGAAGTCTGGAACTCCGCGAGGCGGCCACGAGACAGGAGGGTGCGCCCAGGGGGTAGGTGCGCCCCCACCCTCGTGGGCCCCACGGAGCTCCACCAACGTACTTCTTTCGCCTATATATACTCTTATACCCTAAAAACATCAGGGGGAGCCATGAAACCACTTTTCCACCACCGCAACCTTCTGTACCCATGAGATCCCATCTTGGGGCCTTTTCCGGCGCTCTGCCGGAGGGGGAATCGATCACGGAAGGCTTCTACATCAACACCATAGCCTCTCCGATGATGTGTGAGTAGTTTACCACAGACCTTCGGGTCCATAGTTATTAGCTACATGGCTTCTTCTCTATCTTTGATTCTCAATACAAAGTTCTCCTTGATGTACTCGGAGATCTATTCGATGTAATACTCTTTTGCGGCGTGTTTGCCGAGATCCGATGAATTGTGGATTTATGATCAAGATTATCTATGAATAATATTTGGTTCTTCTCTGAATTCTTATATGCATGATTTGATATCTTTGCAAGTCTCTTCGAATTATCAATTTAGTTTGGCCTACTAGATTGATCTTTCTTGCAATGGGAGAATTGCTTAGCTTTTGGTTCAATCTCGCAGTGTCCTTTCCCAGTGATAGTAGGGGCAGCAAGGCACGTATTGTACTGTTTCCATCGAGGATAAAAAGATGGGGTTTATATCATATGGCTTGAGTTTATCGCTCTACATCATGTCATCTTGCTTAATACGTTACTCTGTTCTTATGAACTTAATACTCTAGATGCATGCTGGATAGCGGTCGATGTGTGGAGTAATAGTAGTAGATGCAGAATCATTTCGGTCTACTTGACACGGACATGATGCCTATATTCGTGATCATTGCCTAGATATTCTCATAACTATGCGCTTTTCTATCAATTGTTCGGCAGCAATTTGTTCTCCCACCATAATACATGCTATCTTGAGAGAAGCCACTAGTGAAACCTATGGCCCCCGGGTGTCTTTCTTATTATACGGCATCTCTTTTATTTACATCACACATCTCGTTTACTATTTTGCAATCTTTATTTGCCAATCTATACAACAAAAATACCAAAAATATTTATCTTACTATCCTTACTAGATCTCACTTTTGCGAGTGACCGTGAAGGGATTGACAACCCCTTTATCGTGTTGGTTGCAAGGTTCTTGATTGTTTGTGCAGGTACTAGGTGACTTGTGTGTTATCTCCTACTGGATTGATACCTTGGTTCCAAAAAACCGAGGAAAATACTTACGATACTTTGCTGCATCACCCTTTCCTCTTCAAGGGAAAACCAACGCATGCTCAAGAGGTAGCAGAGAGCATATGTCAGATGCAGCGAGAAGAAGTGGCGAAGCAAGGCCACGGAAGGAGCAATGCCCACCATGGCTTCGCATACGAAGGCGAAGACAACAAGGAGGATGATCGATTGGGGATCGAGGTGCATTGCATTGATCTGAAATGGGAGAGCACCGCATTGAAGAAGTCGGAGAAGGGAGGGATCAGACCGGCCCAGAGGGCGTGAAGATGGATGGGGACCTCGGTGGCCGTCCTGTCCATTGCAACGCAGGAAGCAGGCAAGCCTCCGTCGCCCCCCACTCATTGGAATCGGCGGCAAGCGCTGGGCGCACCTTGTCCATCGCTTCCTATTTGAGCATCACCGACCGCTCGATGGCGGGCTCGAAGACCAACAGCGTTGGGGCCGAGGTACGTGACTCCTTCTTCCCCTTCTTCTTCCGGCTTGGTGCCATGGCAGCAGGGAGAGTTGGTGTCAGATCGGACCGGGGGAAGGGATCTGCAGCCTTCCGGAAGACAAGGAAGCTATGGAGCGTGTTGCCTGTAATGGAGGCGGAGCTGTCCAGACGAAAGTGGTTGCCTAGCCAGGCGGAAATTGAGGCTGCGTGGGGAAGTGGAGGCGCCCACGTCCCGTCAA
This sequence comes from Aegilops bicornis, assembly GCA_021605145.1. Classification (NCBI taxonomy): domain Eukaryota; kingdom Viridiplantae; phylum Streptophyta; class Magnoliopsida; order Poales; family Poaceae; genus Aegilops; species Aegilops bicornis. The sequence continues at coordinate 82,855,328 of CM038672.1, read as the reverse complement.
CTGCCATGCGTCACCCAAGGCCACAGGTTGTTGGGGCCCGTGGCGCTCCGCACTTGCCCTTTGGCTTCGCCTCGAAGCCAAGTCCGAGCGCGCCTTGGGCCCGGGGGCTACTGTTGGCGTCCGGGGAATGGGGGTCCCCAGACTTGCCTACCTGCAGCCCACGACGCGGCTCCATCGACGTCCTGGTACGGCCCATCTTCATCAGCAACCACTCAAGACCCGCGCGAGGGGCAAGCCTCACGAGGCGGACGACACAAGACCTCCTCAGGGGCAGCGTCACTAGGCTGGCTCCCGAGGAGCGGAGATATCTATGCAAGGGGCAACTCGCGAGGTGCGCATGACGTGAGCCGTGATGATCAAGGCCAGGCAGGCGCCAGCGGGTGCAGAGTACCAGTTGCCTCTTTGGTGCTAAAGGGGCAAGCGCAGGCGAGGAGTCCCGAGGCATCAGGCAAAGGTTTCCATATCGGTGCAACAAGACCAAGACCAGCAGGATGGCAGGACGGAGGTCACCATGGAGCCCACGACGGCGTCACCACTAGAGCCTTTGGAAGGTGAAGACCACCTTTTGTCAGGATAGCTTGTACTAGTTGTCTCCCTTCAAACTTGGCCGTTTTGGGATCCCTTCCTACCTAACATTTGGGAATAGGACTAGCCACCACCGAGGAGGGGACGGGTCATTCAGACCATCCTCACACACACCAGCTCACCAAGCTCAAGAGCACCTCTCCTCAGGAGGTTGTTCATCCCTTGTACTTGTTCATCCTCAGCCTACAAGGCAATCCACCACACCACAATGGAGTAGGGTATTACACCGCAACGACGGCCCGAACCAGTATAAACCCTCGTGTCTCTTGTTCTTTGGGGTCGTCGAGCTAGGCCTTGAGATCATTACGAGAGCGAGCTAGGGAGAGAGAGATCTTCGTGCGCACCCTAGTGTTCGAACCTCAAGGGTTTTCCGGAACCTGTAATCCGACAGTGTCGGGGTGTTGGGGTGTCGTGTCGGGGGTCGGGATGTCGGTGGTGTCGCGTCGGGGTCGGGGTGCTGTGTCGGGGTCGGGGGTGCCGTGTCTGGGTCGGGGTGCTGTGTCGGGGTGTCATGTCGAGCTCGGGGTGTCGGGGTCAGGGGTTGGGGTGTCGGGGTCGGGATGGAAAATCCTCGACCCCTCGTCGACCCTCGGCCCCTTTTCCCTCGACCCTCGACCCCTCGACACCTCGATTCTCGACCCTCGACCCCTCGACACCTCGATCCTCGACCCCTAGACCCTCGACTCCTTTCTCCCTCGATCCTCGACCCCTCGACCACTCGGCGACCCTTGACCATCGGCGACCCTCCTTTTCTACTTTTCTTACGTCTTTTTATCATCTTCTACTTCTACTTCTTTTTTTCATCTTCTATTTCTACTTTTTTCACCTTCTTCTTCTTCTTCTTCTTCTTCTTCTTCTTCTTCTTCTTCTTCTTCTTCTTCTTCTTCTTCTTCTTCTTCTTCTTCTTCTTCTTCTTCTTCTTCTCCTACTTATCATTCTTTTTTTCATCTTCTTCTTCTTCCTCTTCTTCTTCTTCTTCTTCTTCTTCTTCTTCTTCTTCTTCTTCTTCTTCTTCTTCTTCTTTTACTTTTTTTTTCATTTTCTTGTTTATTCTTAAAAAAAAACTAAACTAACCTAAACTAAATCTAACCTAAACTAAACTAAAATAAACTAAATCTAACCTAAACTAAACTAAACTAAACTAAACTAACCTAACCTAAACTAAACTAAACTAACATAAACTAAACTGAACTAAAAAAACCTAAACTAAATCTAAAAAATAAAAAAATAGAGAAACTCACCACGGGTACGGGGCGCGGGTTGAGGAGGCAGGCCACGGGGAGGAGGCACAGGTTGAGGAGGCCGAGGGGAAGGGTGGTCGGCGACGGTGCAGCTCAGGCGGCGGGGCGGCTCTGACGATGGGGCGTGAGGCAGGCGCTCGGCTGCACTCGTCATTGAAGCAGAGACAATGGTGACCGTGTGGGGGCAGACTCGAGGGCAGGCAGGCGGCTCGGGCCTGAGGCGGCGTGGGTGAGGTGAGGGGGGAGAGAGAGAGGGGTGGGGCGCGGGGCGCTGACCTTTTTTAGTTAGGTCTAGCCGAAGGCAAAAAGCCTAGGTAGTGGGGTGGGGCCGGGGGGAACGGCCATTAGGTTGGACACTTCCTTTGCCGTCTTCTAGCAGACGACATAGAAGCTTTACCGTCTACTAGCAGACGACAAAGAGGGAGGGTGGCACACTAACGAGAACCACCTAACTGCCACTTTCTTTGCCGTCTGCTAGCAGACGACAAAGAGGGAGGGTGGCACACTAACGAGAACCACCTAACTGCCACTTTCTTTGCCGTCTGCTAGCAGACGGCAAAGAGTTGGCTGACGGCAACATGATCTTTGCCGTCAGCTCTTTCTTTGCCGTCAGTTTTCTGTAAGCTGATGGTAAAGGCCTTCTTTGCTGTCAGCTAAGAGACAACAAAGATCATGATTTCAATAGTGTATCAATACTGCATTGCTGAATCTTGTTATGAAAGATCAATTTTTCGGTACTTCTATTGAGGATGTCGCGTCCCATCAAAGATGTGGACAATGATGTTGTGAAGTTGAAATTATTTCCGTTTTCTTTGCGAGATTGTGGAAAAATTTGGTTTTCATCTTTGCCTCGCAATAGTATTGATTCTTGGGATAAGTGCAAGGATGCTTTTATTACTAAGTATTTTCCGCCCGCGATAATTATTTCCCTTAGAACCAGATCATGAATTTCAAGCAACTTGAACATGATCATGTTGCACAATCTTGGGAAATGATGAAATTGATGCTAAGGAATTGCCCAACTCATGGGTTAAATCTTTGGATGATCACACAAAAAATTTATGCGGGGTTCAATTTTTTTCTTGTCATCTTTTAGATTCCGCCGCGGGTTGTACTTTTATGGAAATTACTTTGGGTGAAGCCACCAAATTGCTTGATAATATTATGGCAAATTATTCACAATGGCATACCGAAAGAGCTCCTACTAGTAAAAAAGTTAATTCGGTTGAAGAAATTTCTTCTTTGAGTGAAATAGTTGATGCTCTTATGAAATTGGTTGCTAGTGCTCCTATTGATTTTAATGATGTGCCTTTGTCTACTTTGATTGAGCAAAATAATGATGCCATAGATGTGAATTTTGTCTCGCGAAACAATTTCAATAACAATGCCTATAGAGGTAATCCTAGGCCTTTTCCTAGTAATTCATCTAATAATTAGGGTAATCCTTCTTATAGTAATAATAGGAACACCTCCAATCTTGAGAATAATATTAAATAATTTATGAATACTCTAAAAGTTTTCAATGCTACAATGGAAGAAAAGCTTAATAAGATTGATGATATGTCTAGAAGTATTGATAGAATCTCTCATGATGTAAAAAATCTCAAGATGAAATTTTTTGTACCTAAGGTTGAGGAATCAATTAAGGCTCTTTATGTTTCTATGTATGAAAGGAAGAAAAGAACTGCTATGCTTAGAGCTAGAAGAGAATTTTTAGAAAAATCATTTTCTAGTGATTGCTTTCGTAAAAGTGATAAAGATATTAAATTGGTTGGTGTTTCTTATATTGATTCCTTGTTTAGTAAAATTAAGATTGATGAAAAAGGGACTGGAGAAGAGTCAACTTTAGCTAGAAGTGGGTTTGAAGAGGTCAAAACTTTAACTAGTGATGTGCCCAGTCTTTTGGATTACAAAGACTTTAATTATGATTGTTGCACTTTGATTGATTGTATTTCTTTGTTGCAATCCATGATAAATTCACCCCATGCTTTTGAACAAAATAAAGCTTTTACTATACATATTGTTGTTGCTATGATGAAGGCTTTGGAGGAAAAGTTGGTGTTAGAAGTTTCAATTCCTAGAAAATTACATGATGAGTGGGAACCTAGTATCAAAGTCAAGATTAAAAATTATGAGTGTTTCGCTTTATGTGACTTGGGTGCTAGTGTTTCTACAATTCTGAAATATTTATGTGATGTGCTTGGTCTTACCGATATTGAAGAATGTTTTTTTAATTTGCACGTGGCGGATTCTACTATTAAAAAGCCTATGGGAAGAATTAATGATGTTCTTATTCTTGCAAATAGGAATTATGTGCCTATAGATTTTATTTTTCTTGATATTGATTGCAATCCGACTTGTCCAATTATTCTTGGTAGACCATTTTTATGTACTATTGGTGCCATGATTGATATGAAAGAAGGAAATATTAAAATTCAATTTCCACTAAGGAAGGGTATGGAACACTTCCCTAGGACAATAATTAGGCCACCATATGAATCAATCATGAGGGTATCTTATGGATTTAGAAACAAAGATGACAATACTTAGATCCTTTGCATTATGCCTAGCTAGGGGCGTGAAACGATAGTGCTTGTTGGGAGGCAACCCAATGAATAAAATTTATTTTTGTCTTTTGCTTTCTACTCTTGAGTGTTTGAACAGTTATGATTGTGTTTTTGGTGTTTTAATTAGTGTTTGTGCCAAGAAAAGCCATTGGGATCATATTGGGTGATAGTTGATTTCATCTTGCTGAAAAATAGAAACTTTTGCACTCATGAAAATAATTCTCATTTTTAGCAGAAGCGTGGTAAAATACCAATTCTTTGCTAAGAAGATTAATATACAAATTTCTCACGTGGTCCAAATTTTTCAAAAAAATTGGAGTTACAAAATATTCCAAATATCCAAATTGCTACACACTGTTCTGTTTTTGACAGATTCTGTTTTCCTTGCGTTGTGTGCTTGTTTTGATGATTCTATGATTTTATTTGAAGAGTTTTTGCCATAGAAAAGTTGGAATACAGTAGATATAATGCAAGAATAAAATATGAATGGGTTCGCAACAATACTTATAGTAGTGATTTGCTTTCTTATACTAACGGATCTCACAAAGGTTTTGTTGTGTTTTGTGTGATTGAAGTTTTCAAGTTTTGGGTGATATTACGATGGATGAAGGAATAAGGAGTAAGAAGAGCCTAATCTTGGGGATTCCCATGGCATCCCAAGCTATTATCCAAAAAGAAGCAAGCAACTAATCTTGGGGATGCCCGAGTGGCATCCCCTCTTTCTTCTAACGACCGTCGGTATTTTACTCGGAACTATATTTTTATTCGTCACATATTATGAGTTTTGCTTGGAGCGTCTTGTATGATATGAGTCTTTGCTTGTTTGTTTTTTGTTTTAAGTCATGAATCCTTGCTGGACACACCTATTTGAGAGAGCCAAAATTATGCTATGACTTGTTAGAATTGCTCTCTATGCTTCACTTAAATCTTTATGAGCCATGGAATTGCTCTATTGCTTCACTTATATCTTTTTTAGCACGGTGTGCTTTATTGTTTTTGAAGAAACTCTCTCATGCTTCACTTAGATTTATTTGAGAGTTAGTAAATTTTTGAAGAAATTCTCTCTAGCTTCACTTAAATTATTTTGAGATAAAGAAATATGATGCTCATGATCTTCACTTATATTTGTTTGAGCCTATTAAAAGCAACATATGAAACTAGTCCCAAAGTGATAGATATCCAAGGAGGATATAATAAAAACTTTCATGAAGATCATTGGACAAAATAAACTTGATTCTTTGTAATAGTTTTGAGATGTGATGGTTTGATATGTGAGTCATGTTGATGAGTAATTATGCTTTAGTAAGAATATTGGTGTTAAGGTTTGTGATTGCCTATGCAAGCACGAAAGTCAATAGTTATGCAATGAAATTATATCCTACTTGTGGTGCATTATCCGGTGTTAATTATGCTCAATGCTCGCTTATGAGATTTTTTGTTTCTTGGTTGGATGCTTCTCAATCTTTTGCTAGCCTTTATTTGCACTAAGTATGATCACTACTTGTGCATCCAAAATCCTTTAAACCAGTTTTGCCATATGAGTCCACCATACCTACCTATATGCGGTATTCTTTTGTCGTTCTAAGCAAATTTGTATGTGCCATCTCTAATTTTCAAAATAAGCTTCTCTTTTGTGTGCTCGTACCGCTCATGAAACGGTAGGGGGAGGCTAATATATTTCCATGCTAGATGTGTTATTCTCAAGATGAGTGTTTATTCACTTGTCATTGCACGAGAGTACAGCGAAGGTATTAGGAATGCCCAACCCGATATGAAAATTGAATTTATTTTATGTTGTCGAATAATAAATTCCTTGGAAAGTGTTGGTATGGAAGGCACCAGTGGATACGGCTAGCCATGGAAAGTGAAACTATGGATGAAAAAGGAATACACTTTATTTTCTGTTTGGGAACCGCCTATGATATATCAAGAGAATTCCTTATTTATCCCTTTCTTAAAATATGCTTCCCTTTTTGGCCCTATAAAATTATTTTTTCCCTTTTTGACACCTAAACTTCATTTTGTTCCCTTAATGACATTTTCATCACTTTTGGCCACTAACACAATCAGGTGCAATCAAAAAAGTCGGATTTACCCCTGCTTTAGTTCACAGGTAGAATGAAGAAGAAACCACATGACCCAACTTCTCTCCCTATTTCCCACCCCGGGTCGATGCTGCTGCTGCTCATGGCGACGCGGAGGGTGACAGATCGTCGACCTCGGCATCCATGGAACGGCGTGTGCCCATGCGCGTGTTCCAGCACTGCTGGCCGGTCGTGGTCTTCTTTGTTGGTGTTAAATACGAGTATACGATAGTAGCATACCATACATGTATGCTCTATTACTTGTGCATGAACGTGTCCGTGTAGGACTGGTGTCACTACACCACTGTAGATAAAAGAAGGCATAGGAGTTGTGTACATGTGCAACGCCGGGCTATGTAGCTAGCTATGCTAGCTTTGATTGATCAAGACGGATCGAGCCAGCCGGGCTAGGTAGCTAGCTGTTCTAGCTAGCGAAGGCGTTGGTGCATCTCGGCCGACACCGGTGGTTGGCGGCCGTGGCGTTGGCATCTGCGGCCGTAACTCTCGGGCTGAACGCGAGCGCCACGATCCGGCAACCTGCACGAGGCACGCAACTGGTACTTGGCGGAGGGCAGTGCATGTGGCAGGGAGTTGATACCAGAACTGCACGCGGCAGCAGCCGTGCGCCATGCGAAAGAGGAGGCAGAGGTAGTTGCCAGGACCAGACGCCAACAATAGTGACTGCCTCATTCCGGTCGAGTGGTGTCTGACTGCTCGTGGCCAGCAGCACGCGCTCGCGTCATCCTTGTTTTTGTGCCGTCCGCGTGGTGTGTAGCTGCCAGCGCACGCGGTCTAATACGTAGTGCACCGGGCCCAAGGAAAATCTTTTGTGACAATACTAGAGCAACTGCCTTAGCAAAGGAATCCAGATTTCACAAAAGAACCAAACACATGAAGAGATCCTTCAACTCCATCCGTGATCAAGTCGAGGAGGGAGACATGGAGATTTGCAAAATTCATACGGATCTGAATGTTGCAGACCCATTGACTAAGCCTCTTCCACGAGCAAAACATGATCAGCACCAAGACTCCATGGGTGTTAGAATCGCTACAATGTAATCTAGATTATTCACTCTAGTGCAAGTGGGAGACTGAAGGAAATATGCCCTAGAGGCAATAATAAAGTTGTTATTTTATATTTCCTTATTCATGATAATTCTTTATTATTCATGCTAGGATTGTATTGATCGAAAACCTAAATACATGTGTGAATACATAAACAAACAATGTGTCCCTAGTGAGCCTCTATTTGACTAGCTCGTTGATGTCTCTTGAAGCTATGTCGGTATTCCCCCAACGAGGAAGGGATGATGCAGCACAGCGGCGGTAGGTATTTCCTCACATATGAAACCAAGGTTATCGAACCAGTAGGAGAACCAAGCAACTGATACGTCCATTTTTGCATCATGCTTTTATATCGATATTTATCGCATTATGGGCTGTTATTTCACGTTATGTCACAATACTTATGGCTATTCTCTCTTATTTTACAAGGTTTACATGAAGAGGGAGAATGCCGGTACAGAATGCAGGCTGGAAAAGGAGCAAATATTGGAGACCTATTCTGCGCAACTCCAAAAGTCCTGAAACTCCACGGAATATCTTAAAATAAATAAAAGAAAATCGTAGCCAAAGATGAAGGCCGGGGGCCCACACCTGCTCATGAGGGTGGGGCGCCCCGGCGCGCCCCTACCTCGTGGGCCCCGGTGGCTCTCCGACGCCCATCTTCTCCTATATGAAGTCTTTCGATGAGAAAAACAGGAAGCAACCTTTGGGACGAGACTCCGCCGCCACGAGGCGGAACCTTGGCGGAACCAATCTAGGGCTCCGTGAGGCTGTTCTCATTGGGACACTTCCCTCAGGAGGGAAATCATCACCATCATCATCACCAAAGCTCCTCTCATCGGGAGAGGGCAATCTCCATCAACATCTTCACCAGCACCATCTCATCTCCAAACCCTAGTTCATCTCTTGTATCCAATTCTTGTCTCCAAGTCCGGGATTGGTGCTAGTAGGTTGCTAGTAGTGTTGATTACTCCTTGTAGTTGATGCTAGTTGGTTTATTTGGTGGAAGATCATATGTTCAGATCCTTTATGCATATTATTACCCCTACGATTATGAACATGAATATGCTTTACGAGTAGTTACGTTTGTTCACGAGGACAAGGGAGAAGTCTTGCTATTAGTAGTCATGTGAATTTGGTACTCGTTCGATATTTTGATGAGATGTATGTTGTCTAGCCTCTAGTGGTGTTATGTGAACGTCGACTACATAACACTTCACCATTATTTGAGCCTAGAGGAAGGCATTGGGAAGTAATAAGTAGATGATGGGTTGCTAGAGTGACATAAGCTTAAACCCTAGTTTATGCGTTGCTTCGTAACGGGCTGATTTGGATCCATATGTTTCGTGCTATGGTTAGGTTTACCTTAATACTTTTGTTGTAGTTGCGGATGCTTGCAATAGAGGTTAATCATAAGTGGGATGCTTGTTCAAGTAAGAACAGCACCCAAGCACCGGTCCACCCACATATCAAATTATCAAAGTAACGAACGCGAATCATATGAACGTGATGAAAACTAGCTTGATGATTATCAAATTATATGAACGTGATCAAAGTACCACCCACATATTCCCATGTGTCCTCGGGAGCGTTTTTCCTATTATAAGAGTTTGTCCAGGCTTGTCCTTTGCTACAAAAAGGATTGGGCCACCTTGCTGCACTTTATTTACTCTTGTTACTTGTTGATCGTTACAATTTATCTTATCACAAAACTATCTGTTACCACTCATTTCAGTACTTGCAGAGAATACCTTGATGAAAACCACTTATCATTTCCTCCTGCTCCTCGTTGGGTTCGACACTCTTACTTATCGGAAGGACTACGATAGATCCCCTATACTTGTGGGTCATCAGCAACACAAAGTAAACAGCCCCTGCACACAAATAACAACACCTCACAACCCGACATGTTAAAGGGGTTGTCAATCCCTCTCGGGTAACGGCGCCAGAAACAGCGTGGACGGGAGAAAGTTGTAATAGATTGAATAAATAGATCACAAACAAAATAAAACACAGCAAGGTATTTTTGTATTTTTGGTTTAATAGATCTGAATAAAAAGTGCAAAAGAAAAGTAGATCACAAAGGCAAATATATGAGAAAGAGACCCGGGGGCCGTAGGTTTCACTAGTGGCTTCGCTCGAGAAAAATAGCAAACGGTGGGTGAACAAATTACTGTTGTGCAATCGATAGAAGTTCAAATAATCATGATGATATCCAGACAATCATCATTATATAGGCATCACGTCCAAGATTAGTAGACCGACTCCAGCCTGCATCTACTACTATTACTCCACACGTCGACCGCTATGTAGCATGCATCTAGTGTATTAAGTTCATGGAAAAACAGAGTGATGCAATCAGAATGATGACATGATGTAGACAAGATCTATCTATGTAGAGATAGACCCCATCGTTTTATCCTTAGTATCAACTATACATACGTGTCGGTTTCCCTTCTGTCACTGGGATTAAGCACCGTACGATCGAACCCACTACAAAGCACCTCTTCCCATTGCAAGATAAATAGATCAATTTGGCCAAACAAAACCCAAATATCGGAGAAGAAATACGAGGCTATAAGCAATCATGCATATAAGAGATCAAAGAAACTAAAATAACTTTCATGGATATAAAAAGATAGATCTGATCATAAACTCAAAGTTCATCGATCCCAACAAACAAACCGCAAAAGAGTTACATCATATGGATCTCCAAGATACCATTGTATTGAGAATTCAGCGAGAGATAGGAAGCCATCTAGCTACTAACTACGGACCCGAATGTCTACAAAGAACTACTCATGCATCATCATAGAGGCACCAATGGAGGTGGTGAACCCCATCCGAGATGGTGTCTAGATTGGATCTGGTGGTTACGGACTCTCTGGAATTTGGATCAATATTCCGTCGACTCCCCTAGGATTTTGGGAATATTGGGGTATTTATAGAGCAAATAGGCGGTCCAGGGGGCACCCAAGGTGGGCACAACCCACCAGGGCGCGCCTGGGCCTCCTGGCGCGCCCTAGTGGGTTGTGCCCTCCTCGAGGCACCCCCAGGCGCAGCCAGGGCCCATTATGTTCCTTCTGGTCCATAAAAATTCTCCGTGAAGTTTTGTTGCATTTGGACTCCGTCTGATATTGATTTCCTGGTATGTAAAAAACATGCAGAAAACAGCAACTGGCACTTGGCACTATGTCAATATGTTACTACCAAAATATGATATAAAATGATTATAAAACATCCAAGATTGCTAATATAACAGCATGAAACAATCAAAAATTATAGATACGTTGGAGACGTATCAGCATCCCCAAGCTTAACTCCTACTCATGCTCGAGTAGGTAAGTGATAAAAACATAATTTTTGATGTGGAATGCCGCCTAACATGTCATATCATATTCTTTTCTTTATAGCATGGACATTTGGACTTTTATGTGATCCAAAGCAATAGTCTAGTTTTGACATGATAATTTAAATACTCAAGCATATCAACAAGCAACCAAGTCTTTCAAAATATCAACGCTAAAATAAGTTATCCCTAGCCTATCATGCTCAACCATTGATCCATTCATGAAACACACTCGCATATTAGCTACACCCAATACTCAAGTATGATCATATTGCCTCCTAGTTGGTGCTTTTATAAGAGAAGATGGAGACTCTTATTCAAAATAAAAATTGCATAAAGTAAAAGAAAGGCCCTTCGCAGAGGAAAGTGGAGGTTTGTAGAGGTGCCAGAGCTCAAAGCAAAAAACTTAGAGATAAAAACATTTTGGTACGTGTATCCATCTCACCAACGAAAATGACTTAGAGTTCCCAACACTTTCCATGCTAGATATATCATAGGCGGTTCCCAAACAGAAAATAAAGTTTATTCCTTTTTCCACCATACTTTCACTTTCCATGGCTAGCCGTATCCACGGTTACCCTCCATACCAACACTTTCCAAGGAATTTATTATTTGATAACATAAAGTAAATTCATTTTTTTTCATTTCGGGACTGGGCATCCCTAAAACCTTTGCCTTACTCTCGTGCAATGACAAGTGAATAAACACTCATCGTGAGAATAACACATCCAGCATGGAAAATATTAGCCACCCCTCACCGCTCCGCGAGCGAAATGAACACACAAAAGAGAAGTTTATTTTGAAAATTAGAGATGGCACATGCAAATTTGCTTAGAAAGGCAAAAGAACACATCATATAGGTAGATATAGTGGACTCATGTGGCAAAACTGGTTTAAAGGATTTTGGATGCACAAGTAGAGATCATACTTAGTGCAAATGATGGCTAGCAAAAGATTGAGAAACGACCAACCAAGAAACGAATAATCTCATAAGCAAGCATTAAGCATAATTAACACCGAATAATGCACCACAAGTAGGATATATTTTCATTGCATGACTATTGACTTTCGTGCTTGCATAGGGAATCATAAACCTTAACACCAATATTCTTACTAAAGCATAATTACTCATCAACACAACTCACATATCACATCATCATATCTCAAAACTATTACTAAGAATCAAGTTTATTTTGTCCAATGATCTTCATGAAAGTTTTTATTATATCCTTCTTGGATATCTATCACTTTGGGCTAATTTTCATGTGTTGCCTTTCATAAGCTCAAACAAATATAAGTGATGATCATGAGCATAATTTTTCTTTCTCTCGAAATAATTTAAGTGAAGCAAGAGAGAATTTCTTGAAAATTCTACTAACTCTAAAATAAATCTAAGTGAAGCAAGAGAGCATTTCTTCAAAAATACTAAGCACACCATGCTCAAAAACATATAAGTGAAGCACTAGAGCAAGTCCATAGCTCATAAAAATTTAAGGGAAGCATAGAGAGCAATTCTAACAAGTCATGACATAATTTTGGCTCTCTCAAATAGGTGTCTCCAGCAAGGGATCAAGACTTAAAACACAAAATAAAACAAGCAAATACTCCTATCATACAAGATGCTCGAAGCAAAACACATAATATGTGATGAATAAAAATATAGCTTCGAGTAAAATACCGATGGTCGTTAGAAGAATGAGGGGATGCCACTCGGAGGCATCCCCAAGCTTAGTTGGTTGCTCATTTTTGGATAATAGCTTGGGATGTCGGGGCATCCCCAAGCTTAGGCTCTTCTATCCTTCCTTCATCCATCATAAGATAACCTAAAACTTGAAAACTTCAATCACACAACACTCAACATAACCTTTGTGAGATCCGTTAGTATAAGAAAGCAAACCACTACTATAAGTACTGTATCAAACCAATTCATATTTTGTTTTTGCATTATATCTACTGTATTCCAACTTTTCTATGGCAAAAACTCATCAAAGAAAACCATAGAGCCCTCAAAATAAGCACACAACACAAAGAAAACAGAATCTGTCAAAACAGAACTGTGTGTAGCAATCTGACTATTTCGAATACTTCTGTCACTCCAAAAATTCTGAAAAAATAGGATGACCTGGGTAATTTGTATATTAATCATATGCAAAAAGAATTGGCATTTTATCACTTTCTTGTGATTTTTAACAATTATTTTCGTGAGCGCATAAGTTTCTGTTTTTTAGCAAGATCAAACAACTATCACCCAAGAAGATCCTATAGGCTCTACTTGGCACAAACACTAATTAAAACACAAAAATCACAATCATACCAGTAGCATAATTGTGCAAACACACAACAACAGAAAGCAAAAGGAAAAAATAATATTTTTTTCCATTGGGTTGCCTCCCAACAAGCGCTATAGTTTTACGCCCTTAGCTAGGCATAAAGCAAGGATCTAAGTATTGTCATATTTTTCCAACTCTTCAATCAAACACTTAGAATCCTTCAAAGATTTAGCATAAATATCTTCAATAACAATACTCCTAGGAATAAATTTAAAGATTTCATTCTTGCAAAAAGGATCTCTTATCACTTCACCAAAATCCAGGTGAATACTAATCATCTTAAGGTCTTCTTTATTACTATTGCTAGAAGTTGCACCCTTTTTCTTGGTAACTTGAGTAAATTTGCCAATCTTTACGAGAGTTTTTTCGATAGTTTTAGTGGAAGAAAAAGCCGTGCTTAGATTACTAAAGATTTCTTCCAGTTTATCAATCCGAGACGGGCTTTCTTCTATTCTTTCATGGATTATGGTACCTTTTTCTTTTAACAACTTAAAAATTTCTCCCGCTTTTGACCCAATCTTGGTGGAAAAATTATTCATATTTTATCTATAATTTCCATATGTTGGTGAGCATTTTCTTTTCAATAGCATCTAGTCTTTCCATAACATGCTCAAGAGTCAAAATTGTTTCATTAATCATAAGAGGTGGCGAGCCCACTAAATTTCCCATAGCATTAAAAGCATCAAGAGAAGGACACATCAAGAAATTTCAACCGGTAATCGTATCAAGGATGAATCTATACCAAGTGGTGATGCCAACATAAAAACATCAAAGAAGAACAACGGTAGATTGCTTACGGATAGATCTATTATGAGCATTGCAAATTCTATACCAAGCATCTTTTAAATTTTCTCCTCCCCTTTGTTTAAAGTTGAGAACCTCGTTCTCGGGAGTGCAAGCAATAGAGGAATAACAATCCATAACGATAATAACAGCAAACAAGATTACACACAAAATAGACCCGGCAAGCAAATGGCGAACGGAAAAAGAGAGGCGAATAAAACGGCAAATTTTTGTGAAGTGGGGGAGAGGAAAACGAGAGGAAAATGGAAAATAATGTAAATTGTGAGGAGATGAGATTTGTGATTAGGAACCTGGTATATGTTGAAGATCCTCCCCGGCAATGGCGCCAGAAATTCCTTTTGTTGTCGCTTGAAGCTACGTTAGTATTTCCCCAAAGAGGAAGGGATGATGCAGCATAGTGGCGGTAGGTATTTCCCTCAGATATGAAACCAAGGTTATCGAACCAGTAGGAGAACCAAGCAACACAACGTATACAGCCCCTGCACACAGATAACAACACCTCGCAACCTGATGTGTTAAAGTGGTTGTCAATCCCTTTTGGGTAACAGCGCCAGAAACGGCGTGGACGGGAGAAAGTTCTAATAGATTGAATAAATAGATCACAAATAAAATAAAACACAACAAGATATTTTTCTATTTTTGGCTTAATAGTTCTGAAAAAGAACGCAAAAGAAAAGTAGATCGCAAAGGCAAATATATGAGAAATAGACCAGGGGGCCGTAGGTTTCACTAGTGGCTTCTCTCGAGAAAAATAGCAAATGGTGGGTGAACAAATTACTATTGGGAAATTGATAGAACTTCAAATAATCATGATGATATCCAGGCAATGATCATTATATAGGCATCACGTCCATGATAAGTAGACTGACTCCTGCCTGCATCTACTAATATTACTCCACACATTGACCGATATCCAACATGCATCTAGTGTATTAAGTTCATGGAAAAACGTAGTATTGCAATAAGAACGATACATGATGTAGACAAGATCTATCTATGTAGAGATGGACCCCATCGTTTTATCCTTAGTAGCAATGATACATACGTGTCGGTTCCCCTTCTGTCACTGGGATCAAGCACCGTACGATCGAACCCACTACAAAGCACCTCTTCCCATTGCAAGATAAATAGATCAAGTTGGCCAAACAAAACCCAAATATCAGAGAAGAAATACGAGGCTATAAGCAATCATGCATATAAGAGATCAAAGAACTCTCAAATAACTTTCATGGATAAAAAGATAGATCTGATCATGTACTCAAAGTTCATTCGATTCCAACAAACACACCGCAAAAAGAGTTATATCATATGGATATCCAAGAGACAATTGTATTGATAATCAAAAGCTACTAACTATGGACCCGAAGGTCTACAAAGAACTACTCACGCATCATCGGAGAGGCACCAATGGAAGTGGTGAACCCCTCCGTGATCTTTGTCTAGATAGATGCGGTGGTTACGGACTCTGCGGCGGCTGGAATTGATTTTTCATCGACTCCCCTAGGGTTTCTGGAATATTGGGGTATTTAATGAGCAAAGAGGCGGTTCAGGGGGTACCCAAGGTGGGCACAACCTACCAGGGCGTGCCTGGGCCCCCAAGCGTGTCCTGGTGGGTTGTGCTCTCCTCAGAGCATCCCCAGGTGCTTCTCCGGCCCACTGGATGTCTTCTGGTCCAAAAAAATTCTCCAAAAAGTTTTGTTGGGGTTGGACTCCGTTTGGTATTGATTTCCTGTGATGTAAAAAGCATGTAGAAAACAACAACTGTCACTTGGCACTATGTCAATAGGTTAGTACCAAACAATGATATGAAATGATTATAAAACATCCAAGAATGATAATATAACAGCATGGAACAATCAAAAATTATAGATACGTTGGAGATGTATCACTCATCTACTACCTCGACATCTTACTAGATCAAGAAGGCGAGGGACGTCACTGAGCCGAACGTGTGCAGAACTCGGAGGTGCCGTACGTTCGGTACTTGATCGGTCGGAGCTAGAAGAAGTTCGACTACATCAACCGCGTTGTCAAACGCTTCCGCTTATGATCTACGAGGGTATGTAGACACACTCTCCCCCTCGTTGCTATGCATCTCCATGGATAGATCATTGCGTGTGCATAGTTTTTTTTTGTTTTTCCATGAAACGATTCCCAAAAGCGGGATGCTCCACTATTAGAGAAGTTTGATTGGTGTTTCACATCAGAAGCATGGACACTAAATTTTCCATCTACCTTTGCATATCCACTTGCTAAAACCACCTCTGACCATGTACCTATCTTGATAAAAATTGGTACATCTATCCCAAGATCTAATATCTTTAGATTTGTTAACTTCTGCTTGGAACATAATGAATTCCGAAAGGTACCTAAGAGAATTTGGTGCCAAGATGTAGCAGAAAGGGATAGTGCCAAGACTATAGCAGCAAGATTCAAGAGATTAAGGAAAGCATTGAAGATTTGGGCCAGAAATATTTCTGATCTCAAGAAAACTGTTGAGAACACCAACTTTATGATTCTCCGCTATGGTAACATTGAAGAGGCTAGAGATTTACACTAGTGGAAGGAAATGGCAGGAATATCCTAAAATCACATCTGGAAAATATACTAAAACAACAAAGGTTGCATTGGAACCAAAGAGCCACCATTAGGCGGATTAAAGTAGGGGAGGCACACACCAAGTATTTTCAAGCAAAGGCTAAAATTAAATTCAGAAACAATTGTATTGATATGCTTAGAGATGAAAATGGATATGAGTGAGGGAGTCCTGGGCTAAGGGGTCCTCGGGCGTCCGGCCTATTATCCATGGGCCGGACTGATGGGCTGTGAAGACATGAAGGCCAAAGACTGTACCCATGTCCGGATTGGACTCTACTTGGCGTGGAAGGCAAGCTTGGCGACCGATTATGGAGATTCCTTCTTATGTAACCGACTCTGTGTAAACCCTAGATTCCCCCGGTGTATATATAAACCGGAGGGGTTAGTCCGGAAAGGATACACACATTACCATAGTCATATAGGCTATACTTCTAGGGTTTAGCCATTACGATCTCGTGGTAGATCAACTCTTGTAATACTCATATTCATCAAGATCAATCAAGCAGGAAGTAGGGTATTACCTCCATAGAGAGGGCCCGAACCTGGGTAAACATCGTGTCCCCCGTCTCCAATTACCATCGATCCTAGACGCACAATTCGGGATCCCCTACCCGAGATCCGCCGCTTTTGACACCGACATTGATGATTTCTTTGAGAGTTCCACTGTGTCGTCGATGGAAGGCTCGATGGCTCGCCTTGTCCTTAAAGACAACATCACCGCCGGGGTAGCTCTGGCCCCGGGCCAAACCCTCCGGCTGGGCGACTTCACCATGATCGCCCGTTTGGCCGTTGAGCCGACGATGACCTCTCGGGCCATCGAAAACCCCCTTCGCATCAATTCCGACCACTCCAAGCAGATGGATCCGGTTGAGTTTTCGTCCTTAAACAATCTCCTAGATCGTATCGCCGCTTTGGGAATAGCTACAGATTACGATCGGATCGGGCCTAAAACCGATCAGGGAGAAACCGAAACTCCACCGGTCACCCACTAGATTGCGGTAGTCATGAAGCAGGACGGCGAGTCTCCTTCTATATCGAAGGCGGACTATGTTCGGGTCGCCGTTGATGAAGAGCCGGATACCCACCGCGAAAGGATGCGACCAGCCCTCCGAACATAGCATCGGACGGTGGTCCCAAACAATCTGAAGATATTCCGGAACCCGGACTGTCTAGCCCGAAAGGTCGTCAGACTCTGGATAGTCGGTCAGGTCGGGGTTCGGGTTTAATTCCACCCACCCACCCGGATATAGACACTCTCATGAGCATAAAACAGCAGTCTCAGGAAAAGGTCCACCACTTCTGGGCCAGATTCCTCCTTGTCAAGGACAAGGTAAAAGATCGCCGTGACGAGGACGCAATATCAGTGTTCTGCAAAAATTGCACGGACGAAGGAATCCTCAACGCCATCAATCGTTGCCGCATACTGAAATTCACTGACTTAGCATCCATCGTACAAAAGTACAGCGCGATGGATAGTGCCTGGGAAACTCAGGCAGCTCGCTGGGAACCGTCAGTCCCAACCCAACTCCCCCTACAGGCGAAAAGGGCGCACCCTCGTGGCACGCCCAGTCCAACAGTCAAGAAACACAAAGCCGCTATACGGCACGGCACCGTTCTGGAGGGGTGGCTCGATGGCCCATGCAAAATACATACAACAACAGATACCGTGGCAACCCACATCCTTAGAGCATGTTGGATACTACGACGGGTAGCCAAGAGCGGTGAGGACATCCTTATCAAGGATGCCCCGGAACAGCATCCCCCAGAAGACGACGACCCAAGAGTATTGACAGTCTTTGAGACATTCGCTTCAAACAACAAGCGCAAAAGGGCACTTCGCGAGCTCGACGAAGTCTGCCAAATTGCTGTAATAAACCCATGGAACGACACGGCTATAACATTCAACGCCGGTGACAAACCAAAGTACAGAGCAGTACGAGCGCCAGCCGCGTTAGTCCTTAGTCCCATCATGGATGGATTTCGACTCACCAAGGTCCTCATTGACGGCGGTAGCGGACTAAATCTCATTTATGAGGATACACTCCATAAAATGGAAATAGACAGGAGCCGCATCAAGCAAAGTAACACAACCTTCCGGGGAATTATTCCTAGTCGGGAGGCGCGGTGTGCGAGCAAAATCACACTTGACGTGGTATTTGGCGCGCCGGAGAACTATCAGTCCAAATAAATAACTTTCCAAGTGGCCCCTTTCAGCAGCGGATATCACGCCAGCAGCGGATATCACGCCAGCAGCGGATATCACGCCCTATTGGGGAGGGATGCTTTTACACGCTTCCAAGCTATACCTCATTACGGTTATATGAAGCTCAAAATGCCCGAACCAAACGGTATAATCACTCTCGTAAGTGATCTGGACATAGCACTCCGCACTGAAAACAAAACCGCATCCCTGGCCCTGGAGGCGCTATCCGAGGCCCTCGCGGCCGAAGAATTGACCGCACTACGCTCCACGGTGGATAGGGATGATGTGATCCTCGACAAATGCCCCAAATCCACCTCATTCAAACTAGCAGAGGAAATAGTCAAATTCCAGGTCCACCCAATGGACCCCAAGAAGACAGCATCTATCGGAGCTCAATTGAACCCAACAGTTGACGCCGCACTACGAGAATTCCTGCGCTGAAACTGGGACATATTTGCCTGGCACCCTTCGGATATGACAGGGATCCCATGCAGGTTGGCCGAACATAGCCTCAACATATTAAAGGGATTCAAACCAGTCAAGAAAACACTATGGCGCTTTTCCGAACCCAAGCGACAAGCAATGGGGGAGGACCTGGCCAAGCTTATCGAGGCCGGATTCATTAGAGAAATCAAGCATCCGGACTGGCTGGCAAACCTGGTGATGGTACCAAGGAAGGATAAATCCTGGCGCCTATGTGTTGATTTCAAGGATCCCAACAAGGCTTGCCCTAAGGATCCTTTTCCCCTTCCCCGCATTGATCAAATCATTGACGCCACCGCAGGACACGGCTCACTGTGTTTCCTCGATGCATATTCCGGATACCTGCAACAACATTTATTACCCCATACGGGCCATTCTGCTTCAACACTATGCCCTTCGGGCTCAAGAACGCCGACGCGACATACCAACGCATGATTCAAACATGCCTGGAGAAACAGATCGACAAAATGGTAGAAGCTTACGTCGATGACGTCGTCATCAAAACTAGGCATGTCGAAACACTAATAGACGACTTACGTCTTACGTTTGACAACCTCTGGGCACATGACATTATGCTCAACCCGGAAAAGTGTGTCTCCGGCGTCCCCGCTAGAAAACTGCTGGGCTTCATCGTTTCCAATAGAGGAATCGAAGCAAATCCGAGCTTTGTCACAGTTGGCTACACCAACAGACCTCAAACAGGTCCAAAAACTGGCGGGATGCGTGGCAGCACTAAGCCGCTTTATCTCCAGACTAGGATAAAAGGCACTACCACTCTATCGCCTCTTATGGTGCACTAATAACTTCGAATGGATGACGCTGGCGATCGCCAGACCGAGGAAATAAAGGCCCTCCTAGCTAGCAACCCAATCCTGGCCGCACCAAACGCTGGCGAACCCATGTTGCTATACATATCGGCAACACATCAGGTGGTGAGCGCCGTGCTCGTCGTCGAACGAGAACAGGACGGACACAAATTCCCACTTCAAAAACCAGTATACTACGTATCTACTGTCCTCACACCATGCAAGTCTCGGTACCCCCACTACCAAAAGATAGCATACAAGGTCTTCATGGCATCCCGCAAGCTATGACACTACTTCCAGGAGTGTTCAATCACGGTGGCTTCTGAGGTCCCACTCAATGACATAATAAACAACCGCGATGCCACGGG
This sequence comes from Aegilops bicornis, assembly GCA_021605145.1. Taxonomy (NCBI): domain Eukaryota; kingdom Viridiplantae; phylum Streptophyta; class Magnoliopsida; order Poales; family Poaceae; genus Aegilops; species Aegilops bicornis. The sequence goes on along the minus strand of CM038672.1, from coordinate 82,834,845 downwards.
ACGTATCGCCAAATGGGCCATAGAGCTACTTCCATTCGACATAACATACAAGCCACGTCGAGCCATCAAATCTCAAGTACTGGCCGACTTCATCGCCGAATGGACAGAGGCCGAACTCCCGAAAGAGTATGGCACATACTCCAACTGGGTCATGTATTTTGACCGCTCCAAAATGTTGGCAGGACTTGGAGCGGGAGTCGTCTAAACATCCCCCACTGGAGACGTCGTCCAATATGTACTCCAGATATTATACACAGACTCCAACAACGCAGCCGAGTACGAGGCCCTACTGCATGGTCTTCGGATAGCCACATCCATGGGCGTACAACGCCTGGAGGTGCGCGGGGACTCGAACCTCGCAATATCTTAGATAAACGGCAACTTTGACGCCAAAGATCCAAAGATGGCAGCTTATCGCAATGCCGTATGAAAAATGTCGGCTCGGTTCGAGGGGCTTGAATTTCATCATGTTGCCCGAGAAAGCAATCAAGCAGCGGACGTCCTGGCTCGCATCGGTGCTAAGCGCGATCCCGTCACACCTAACATCTTCCTGGAAAGGCTCTTCAAGCCATCTGTGGTGTGGCAAGGGGAGGGCGGCGACAACAGTTCAGATCCGAACACAACCTCAAAACCCGAACATACAGACAGTACCGGGGGCTCAGCCACCGAAATAACACCGTCGGCCCATCTCATTATGGCAGTCATTGCCCCATGGACCGAACCCTTCTTGGCCTACATTAATAGGAAGGAGCTTCCCGACGACCAGAATGAGGCTCGCCGCATTGTCAGGCGTTCGAAGGCCTTCAAGGTTCACGACGGAGAGCTCTACAAGAAAAGCACTACCGGGGTACTTCAAAGATGTATCTCTGAAGAAGAGGGGCGGCAACTTTTAGCGGAAATTCACACTGGCCTCGGCGGACACCACGCCGCAGCTCGGGCCCTCGTTAGCAAAGCCTTCCACACTGGGTTATTGGCCAACAGCCCGAGCGGACGCGCAGGACCTTGTCCAACGCCTTGTCGGATGCCAGCTCTTCGCCAACCAAAGCCACATGCCCCCAACTGCCTTGCAAACTATCCCCATTACTTGGCCTTTTGCGGTCTGGGGCCTGGATATGGTTGGAACCCTTAAAGGGGGAAGCCATAAGAAAAAATATCTGCTAGTTATGGTGGACAAATTCACTAAGTGGATAGAGGCTAAACCGGTAAAAACGGCAGAGTTCGGCCCGGTGATTGACTTCATATCCCGTGTTGTGCACAGTTATGGTGTCCCACACAGCATCATCACCGATAACGGCTCTAATTTCACATCCGACAAGGTAAAAACCCGGTGAACTAATCTGAGTATTAAACTCGATTATGCCTCCGTCTACCACCCACAAACCAACGGTCAAGTCGAACGAGCCAACAGTCTTATTATGAGCGGCATCAAGCCCAGACTACCGCGGTCTTTGAAAGAACCAGACAAGCACTGGGTTGAGGAGCTCGACTTCGTACTCTGGGGGCTGTGGACCACGCCCAACCGTACTACCGGATACACACCTTTCCTCATGGTGTATGGCGCAGAAGCTGTATTGCCCCGCGATATTATTCACGACTCACCTCGAGTGCGTATGTACGAAGAGAGAGAAGCCGAGCATGATCCGCAGGACAGCCTAGATGCCCTGGAGGAGGAACACGATGTCGCAAAGGCCCGTTCAGCATTCTATCAACAGCAGGCTCGAAGACTTACAATGCTGGCGAACTCGTTCTACGCCTACCGGAGAAGAAAAAGGACAAACTCAAGCCCAAATGGGAGGGTCCCTTCATAATTGACGAAGTTCTCACCGGAGGAGCATACCGTCTTTGGGATGCATCAGACAATCGCCTCGAGCTGAACCCCTGGAACGCGGCCAGACTCCGAAGATTCTATGCCTAGCGCCGAACTCCTTGTTCGTCTCCTTCTCCCCTGTAGTTTCCATTATTTTTTCTCAATTTTCTGATTACTTTTTCATTCTTCACTTTAAAGTTTTGGTACGGCTAGACCACACACCGCTAACACGTACATATTTAAAATATGTATGTCCGTCATACCTGGGGGCTTCTTGGACAGAAGCTTTTTATCATTATTCCTCAAGCATCAAGCTCTTCACATATGAGTTCTTCCATATGTACCTTTTCTTCGCCACTATATGCATCGATATGACTTAAGTTTTGGCCAAGCTGGGTTGCCTGGCTCCTGTGCTTATGCCCTACGTTCCCGTTAGTTCGGCTAGGGAATAAAGGGAGCACCTCTGCGATTGTTACTGCCAGGTCATCCGGATGTGTACCTCAGACTGGGTGAAGCCGAAAGCTAGCGTTCTTAAGGGAATATTCGGTTGGTGAATTAAAGACATTTTTGCAATTACTCCATTGGCAACCTGTAAGTGCATCTAGTGCCCCTTAGTGATTTTGGTGGATTGAAGACTTATAGGTTAAGGAACTAATGCGTTTGTGAGTGTACACAGGTCTATGAGGAGTTTGATATTTACAGAGAAAGTCGACCGCTAAAAATGAAGTTCTTCGACTGAAGACTTTGATATTCTGAAGACTTTCTGAAGACTTTGAAAGTGAATAAATTGGTGTGACCTTGAAGAATTGGTATTCATTTGAGGAACATGAAGCGTGAAGACTTTTGTTTTCGTAGTTTCGTTTTTCTCTTTCTTGAGTCATAGGAAACACCGTCTTTGTTAAAGGGGGTCGAGGAAATACTAAGGAAAAATTTCCATGTGATGCTCAACTCAAAATCCTACACCTACCAATCCCTTCGAGTGAAGCCTTTGGAAATCTCATACAGCTCAGTCAATTTCTTGATGTGAGAGACAAAGTTCTTCCGGTCATTTGAGGAATTTGTCTGACCGAGGAGTTAGGAATTCGCCGATGTGGATTGCCTACAGTGAGGAACATGATAGTCCCGAGGAATTTGATATTCAAATTTCCGACCGTTGTTGTCTTCTTGGCCACCTGTCCCAAAATATCTTATCCACCTAACGGTCATATCATTGAAGGGCATTTATGTCTTATCATGTCGGGCTGCTCCCTAGGCTATAAAATAGCCGCCCCCTACAACCACTAGCTGGTTGGCTGCTCCGAGAGAACTTGGCACTTGTCATTTGAGAGCAACCCATCCTCTGAGGACTTTGAGCGAAAATCATCGAGTGAGGAAAAACCCCAAAACCAAACCCCTACAACCCAAAGAGATTGAGCATCACTGAAGAAATTGATCCTGCATGGATCCGACGCTTGTTACCTTTGAAGACTGTGCTTCTTCCAGACGGTTAGGCATCATGGTCTAGAGCATCCAAGAGGAATTGTGGATCGCCGAGTGACCAAGTCTGTGAAGGTTTGGAAGTCGCTCAAGACTTACCACGAGTGATTGGACGAGGTCTGTGTGACCTTAGTTCAAGGAGAATACGGTGAGGACTTGGTGTCACGAGCTGCGTGCTCGCCGATCGGATGTCCGGACTGTGTGTCCTCGAGTTTAAATACTCACCGCTCCAACCAGACGCATAACCGAGACAAAGTTGGAACTGGTCTACCAAATCATTGTCTTCACCAACCTAATGGTTCTATTTCCTCAACCCTTTCATTTCCTCATTCTTGTGTTGAGTGTTTGTTTATATCTGTGTTTGAAGACTTTGGTGAAGACTTTCTCAATTTCCTCAGTTCAATTTCTTCACCGCTTTGTCTTCATCTTGTGTTATCCTGTGATTACGCTTTCTGTACTCTGAGCTAGTCTTCATTTCCTCATGATGACCATGCATGTATTCTGTTATGCTTACTTCTGAGTACTTATTCCACTGCAAGTAGTTCTTCGCTAAGGAATTTCCTCACCGGCAAATTCCTCAGTGAAGAATTCATAAACATCGCCTATTCACCCCCCCTAGTCGATATAACGCACTTTCAATTGGTATCGAGCAAGGTACTCCCTTGTTACGTGTGATTTTGGTTTAACCACGGAGTTTTAGTTATGTCGACCGCAGGTATGAAGAAAGTGACATGCCCTATATTTGACGGTCACGATTATCCCAAGTGGAAGGCCATGATGAGGAAGCGCCTCATGGCAATGGACAGCGAGTTGTGGACCCTCACTAAAATTGGTCTTACTGATCTGTGCAAGATGGCGAACGCAGATGATATTCGCAAGTACACTCGACTTGACATCATGGCAAAGGATATCATCTGTTCCTGCCTATCTAGAGATGAATTCAAGCGCATTATGCATCTTTGCAATGCGAAGCTTATCTAGGACCGAATCTCCGTCGTCTATGAAGGTCATCGAACCCGTCATGATCCCTGGTTTGAGGACTTCAAGGAATCTCTCAAAACGATGACTTTCGAACCCGGAATCATCATCTTCAGCATCATGTCTCATGGCAAAGGGTGTCGAGGTAACCGAACGTTCCTCATCTGAATTTAGTGACTGTGAATCTGATGATGATGGATCTGATGATGATATTGAACCTAGCTATACCAAACTTGTTTTCATTGCCGCAAACAACAACATGCCTTGGAAAAGGTTCAAAACATGTTAGGTAAGAGTGATGATATGTTAGGTGAAGAAATGGATCGCACTAAAGCCCCGATTGAAAATCTTGAGACTTGATCTAGGTTTGACAACCTTCAAGGTCATCATAACACTCTCTTATCTGATCATGAGAAACTTTCTTATGAATTTCTTCAAAGAAAGCAAGACCTTGAGAAGCTAAAATTGAGTTATGAAGATCTTCAGAAGGAGCGCGATTCATTACTTGCTCAACAAATCAGCGCTTCTCGGGAAGAATTTGTTCCTCCATGCTTAAAGTGCATTGAACGTGAATCGCTAATTCTTCACTGAATGTTCAAATGCTTCAACTATTACAAACTCTTCACCTGCCTCTGCTATCACTAATTCCTCATCCGAGGACATTGCTAGTATCACTTGACGATGCAAGGCTGAAGGAATTGTACATGACAGGCATGTACAAAAGCCTCAAAGGGCATTAGACTCTTTGTGATGTGCTTAAAAAGCAGATCCTCAACAGGAACCCTAGGAAAGAGGGTATTGCCTTTGAGAGGAAACTCAATCTTGATGGAACATATTGGAAGCCCGAGCGGTATCCCAAAACCTCATGGGTTGCCGCAAAGGGACCTCGATTGATCCATCTAACTTATCTGGCTTTACATGCGAATCTCCTCATTCTTACGATGAGTCATTTGACTCCAACTATAAACTGTTCAAAAATCAGAATGGTGAAGTATTTGCTAGATATGTTGGCACTAAGCTGCAGGAACGGTTCCCCTATGAAGAAAATCTGGGTTCCCAAGAAATGCCTTGAAAGTCTTCAGGTGAATGTCCTCATGACACCACCTGTGAAGAATAGGAACCCCAGATCAAATTCTTCATATGGACCAAATTCTTCATATGGATCCAAGTCCTCATACGGACCAAATTCCTCACGTGGATCAAAGTCCTCATATGATTATCATCATGCTAACAACTCTGTTTCGCAGGTAGAGCTAAGGGCTATGAATATGTGCATTATTCTTCAAACCAATATGTTCATAAGTCCTCGAAGAATTTCTCTGCTTATTCATATGCTTACCCTAACCCCTCTTATGTTAAACAAAATGGTTTGGCTTCTATGCCACCATTCTCGTATGGTGCTCGCAGAGTGATGAACTCTTTGCCACCCCTTCAGATGTGGGTGGTGAAGAAAAAGAACTAATCTCTTCTGCAGGGTCAGGTCTCGGGCGTGCCTTAACGTCTGAAGAATTTCTTTGGGGACACGACAAAAATTGCTCGAAAGGACGCAGCTAATCATGATGAAATGAACTTTCATTTCACACGCGTCCTCATACTGCTTATCCGAATCTTGGTGATGAAATTCATCTGATGAACTTGATATCATATTCTTCACTATTGAAGTATATGAGATCGTAAGTTGTACTAATTCATCTGCAGGATGATCAACCCAAAGCCACTGAGTGGGTTCTCGATAGTGGATGTACAAATCACATGACTGGTGACAAGAATCTATTGATGGATGCTCCCTTATCACCGTCACATCTGAAGCATATCATCTTCTTTGACAAAGGCAAAAGTCGGTATTGGGTCTTGGTAAGGTTGCGATCTCTAAGGACATACACATGGACAAAGTCATGCTTGTTGAGTCCTTAGGATACAACCTCATGTCGATCTCAATGCTTTGTGATCTTGATATGGTTGTTATCTTTGGCAAGTATCGTTGTGTTGTGATTATGGAAGCTGACAATTCCAAAGTCTTCGAAGGCTTTAGGAGAGGAGACTTGTATATTGTTGACTTCTCTACAGGACCACAACCAGCCGTGTGTTTACTTGCAAAAGCTTCAGAAGGCTGGCTATGGCATCGGCGACTTGGTCACACAGGCATGAGGAATTTGCATACGCTTGCGAAGAAGAAGCATGTCATTGTCATTGAGAATGTCAAATTCCTCAAGGATCACTTATGCGGAGCCTGTGAAGCTGGAAAAATGACCAAGGCCAAGCATCCAGCGAAGACTATCATGACCACTACTCGTCCCTTCGAATTGCTTCACATGGATCTCTTTGGTCCCAATCATTACTCAAATTGTCGTTAATGATGCATCTCTATATGGCTTTGTTATTGTTGATGATTACTCTCGTTACACATGGGTACACATTGTCACTTACAAAAATCAAGTGCAGGAAGTCTTCAAACGATTTTCCTCGAGGACTTCAACTAACTTTGGTGTGAAGATCAAGCACATCAGGAGTGACAATGGAACTGAGTTCAAGAATTCCGGTCTTGATGACTATCTATATGAACTTGGTATTACTCATGAGTTATCTGCTCCTTATACTCCTCGGCAAAATGGCGTCGTGGAGCGCAAGAATAGAACTCTTGTTGAGATGGCTCGCACTATGCTTGATGAATACAAAACGCCTAGTCATTTTGGATTGATGCAATTGATACCGCGTGCCACATCATCAGCAGTATATCTTCACAAATTCTTCAAGAAGGCTGCCTATGAACTCCTCAACGACAAGAAACCCAATGTAAGTTATTTCAAAGTCTTGATGCTAAATGCTTTGGATTAGGGATCCTCATCACAACTCTAAATTTGCACGAAAGCACATGAAGGCTTTATGCTTGGTTATGGAAAGGACTCGCACACCTCTGAGTCTTCAACATCGCTCTTCACAAGATTGTTGACCTTTGTAGATGTGCGGTTCGATGAAACTAATGGCTCGCAAAGAGAGCACCTACCTTCGTGTTAGATGAACCGGCACCGAGGATTCAATCAAGTTCAAGGCAACCGAGGATGTCATTCCGGTGAAGAAACTCTTTGAAGAATTCATTCCTCAGACAAGAACGTCGAGCTGATGCACTGAAGATAATCTTTGAAGACAATGGTGCTGAGGAAAATGATCAAATTCCTCGACGACAACCAGCTCATCCTCGCGTTGCAAAAGAGGTGCAAGTGGAGAAGATCATCGATGACATTAAAGCGCCAGGTCCTCTCACACGCTCAAAAGCTTCACATTTATCTAACTTTTGTGGGCACTATGCTTTTGTCTCTATCATGAGCCCACTAAGGTAGATGAAGCATTTCTGGAGCCTGAGTGGATTCAGGCTATGCAAGAAGAATTACATCAATTCGAGCTCAACAATGTCTGGGAACTGGTCAAACGTCCAGATCCTCGCAAGCATAATATCATTGGCACAAAGTGGATCTACCGCAACAAGCAAGATGAAAATGGTCTTGTGGTGAGGAATAAGGTACGACTAGTAGCTCAAGGCTACACACAGGTTGAAGGAATTGATTTCGATGAAACTTTTGCACCTGTCGCTAGACTTGAGTCTATTCGCATATTACTGGCCTATGCTAACCATCACAATATCACTTTATATCAAATGGATGTGAAAAGTAAATTCCTCAATGGTAAGCTTGAGGAAGAAGTATATGTTGCTCAACCCCCAGGTTTTGAAGATCCAAAGAATCCTGACAAAGTCTTCAGACTTAATAAGGCCCTCTATGGTCTCAAACAAGCGCCCGCAGGCGTGGTATGATACATTGAAGGAATTCTTCGTGAAGAATGGCTTCACACCAGTTCACTCGACCCTACTCTCTTTACTAAATCTTATGATGGTGAACTATTTGTGTTCCAAATATATGTTGATGATATTATCTTTGGCTGTACTGACCAACGTTATAGTGATAAATTTGCCTATATGATGAGTGAATAATATCAAATGTCTATGATGGGAGAGTTGAAATTCTTCTTAGGTCTTCAAATTCGTCAATAACACAATGGCATATTCATATCTCGGAGAAATACCTCAAGGATGTCACGAAGAAATTCGGCATGCAAGGCGCAAAGGCGTCAAAATTCCTATGCCCACAAATGGCCATCTATGCAATCGATGAAAATGGTATTGACTTCGATAACAAGGTATAACGATCCAAGATTGTTACTTTATTTTACTTAAGTACATCTAGGCCAGATATAGTGCTTCGTGTTAGAATGTGTGCCCGATTTCAAGCTACACGAAGGAATCACACCATAAGGCTGTGAAGCATATTCTTCGATATCTAACTCACACACCAACACTAGGATTATGGTACCCCAAGGGCTCTACTTTTGATCTCATTGGATATTACGACTCGACTATCTTTGGTGATCGTGTGGACCGCATAAGTCAACTTCGGCACTTGTCATTTCCTCGGGACGATCTTTGGTGCATTGGTCCTCGAAGAAAGCAGAACTGCGTATCATCATCTCTGCGGAAGCTGAATACATTGCTGCTTTGGCTCGTGTTGTGCTCAATTGCTTTGTGGATGAAGCGGACTCTCAAGGACTACGGCATCAACGTGAAGAATGTGCCTCTCTCTGTGACAATGAGAGTGCCATCAAGATTGCTCACAACCCAGTTCAGCACTTTCGAAGACAAAGCACATTCAAATTCGTCATCATTTTCTTCGTGATCATGTGTTGAAGGCGACATCTCCATCGAGCACATGAAGATGAAGAACAGCTAGCTGATATCTTCACTAAGCCCTTGGATGAGAAGAGATTTAGCAAGTTGCGGTGTGAGCTAAATATTTTAGAATCTTGAATGTTCTTTGAAAAGGACACACATCCTAACACTTATGCAAAATTGATGACTTAGATGTGCAACACATGAAGAAACGTTTTTCTTCAATCAATGAAGAATAACACTGAGTGTGAAGAAATTAATGAAGAATTTGATTCTCGAGAACCCTCGACAATTATGCAGCGGTGTCTGAAATCATCATTCTTATCTGATTGGGTCACGCCACCACCAAAGTTGAAAATCTTCAATTTGAGTTTTTCCTCAGTTTAATTCTTCAGTTTTTCAAATTCTTCAACTTTGCAAAATCTTCACTGTTTCCCTCGTTTTTCTTCGTTGGCTATATATATATGGGTTTATGTCCTCTATAGCATTCACTTATGGCTATTTCTTCAAGTCGCTTTTTCTGCTAAGTGAATGTGATCGGACCCTTCCCCCTCTATGCTATACTCAACCCAATCTATTCACAAATTCTTCATGTGCGTTCTATTTTGAAACTCGTTCAAAATATTCACTGTGTCCTTGATAAATTTGAAGAAATTGCGAGCGGAACTTTAAAACTGATCTTATCCAAACTTTCGGTTTTGCCGCTCAAACCGTTCCGCATCCCACGATGCATTATTTTACTCACCCACAATCGTACACGATCTCCACTACGAAGACGTGGATGACACATGTCGTGAGAAGGAGAATGGTCGAGCACGTTCGTCCTAAATCTTGAGGCGAACCGTTTTTCACCGTGTCTATAAATACCCCTCTCCCCTTCCTCACTTCTTTTACTCCGCTCGACCTCTCTCTCCCGCTCGAGCTCCTCAAACCCTAGCGCCGCCGCTACTCCATCGTCACCGGTGAGGAAGAGCTTCACTGCCTCGACCTCGTCACCGACGTACTCGCGCCGACCGCGGAAATCCTCACTCTGCCGCCATCGTAGCTGTCTTCCTCCGCCAAGTTAGGGCGTGGAAGATCTGAACTGACGAACTTCCCAACTATTCTTCTTAGTTCGTCGTGTTCTTCACTTCGGGTAATTAAAAGTTACTTTTATTACTCGCTCTGATTCTCAAACCTTCCTGAAAATCTTCAAAGGTGTTTATTCTTCAAATCTTCACACATATGAGCACCTCAAACAAAATATGCTCTTGATTCGTTTCTCTAAGCAATGATTTTCTTCAAGATTCCTCAATTGTGTGGATCCTCGATCTGTACAACTCTGGAACCTAAGACAAAGAACGCTTAGTGAAATTCTTCAAGGCTCATCTGGTCAAAATCCTCAAAAGTTGTTCTTTTTTAAAAACCTTTGAGAACGCATATGACCTCTCCAAATTCCTCGCAACTATACTCTGTTCACAGGTACACATGTCATTCTTGAATCACTAGGTTCTCATCAACTTAACTCATTTGCGGCGTTCCTTGAAGAAAAACTGCATACTTCTTGAGAGAACTCAATTGTTCAAATTCCTCAAGCGAAGAACATGGCAGATGGTAAGAAGCCACAGAAAGGAGGAAAGAAACCTGAGGTTATGACTGCATTTGAAATCCCTGAGGAAATTTATGCTAACTATTGCACACCTGATGAAGAAAACAAAAATCAGCGCAAGGTGCGCATTCAGAAGATTGAACGGAGATGGGCACGGGAATGGAGGGAGTACAGATATGTGACTCTAAAGTACATGAAGAAATTCGCTCTCAATCCTCCATGCCCAAGAGCTCCATTGGCACCTGGCCAAGTAGCTGATCCCACAAGCATCAAACGTGGTGAGGACTTTCCTGATGAATAGGCTAAGCGCCAAGCTAAATTGGCAAAACAAGCCAAGGAGGCAGTGAAGAAATTCAATGTGGATTCTGCCACTGCTGCTACTGAGGCCTCGGTCAAATCGAGGAAATCCATGCCAAAGAAGCCTGCTCATAAGCCAAGTGCTTCACCATCAGCGCCCTCACGGCCAAGCTCCTCAGCAGCACCCTCAAGGCAAATTCCTCACACTGCTACAACTCCACCAAAGTCCTCAACAGCTCCGTCAAAATCCTTAGTTCCTGTGCATCTGGCTACATGTCAAAGGACTGCTGGTTTCTCGATTGCCTCTGGAGTTTCAGCAAATTCCTCAGCAGCACCAATTTCATCATCTGGCCCGACTCAGCTGAAGACCAAAGCAACAGCTGGACAAGGTCCTCGGCCAAGTCCAAACAAGAAACAGGTTGCATTCCATGTGCCTTATGGTGATGAAGCTTCTGATGATGAACTTGCGGAAATCATCAGAGACCGTCAAGAAAAGGCCGCTAGAGCCAAAGGTACATTTATTGCCCTTCTTTGTTGGATCCGAAGAAAGTCCTCGATTATATTGATCTACGGCACAAGGATCCCAATACCCCTATGCACGACTTTCATCGACCCTGGACAAAGTCATATGTTGACCCATTTCATCATTTGAAGAGAAATGGAAGTTTGAGAAGGCAAGAGAAATCAAAAGGCTCATACGAGAAAGGAGAAGTTCACGAAGAAAAGCGTTGTCAAAATGACATCGAGGAGCTTCTCAAGGTCGACTGAAATTCAAGACCTCGGCAAAAATTTCGATTCTTACTATGCTGATTGGCAAGGAGCAAAGGTCGATTAAATCAACTCGACGAAGAAATTCACAAATGTTGCTGCCCCAATGCAACATGCAATTCCTCAGTTGAAGCCTCAGCTCGCAGATGAAGAACATGCCACACCAATCGATGACGTTCAGGTCGCGATGAAAATGCTAGTTCGGCTGATGATCCCATTCCAGCCGCTGAAGAAATTGCCAGGGCATCCACTAGTGGTGCGCCTGAAGATACTGAAGAAGTCAGGGCAACTACATCAGTTGTGCCTGAAGAAAATCAACCAGATTCCTCAGCTCCTCCTGCGCCAACACCAACTCCAATTCTTCCATCGCCTCGAGGTGAAGAAAACCAAGGCTGAGCGAGCTGCTGTGAAGAAAAGGAAGGCATCGGTGTGTCACATTCTTGGTGCGAAGAAAATGAAGCCAATGACCAGCTCATTCGAAAATCCAATTGATGTTGTTCCGATTTCCTCCATGCCATCAAAGGACCTTGTTCCTTTTGGAGAAGACTATGAGATCCCAATCGGATCGATGAAGAACATCGATTACGCTTCGTCGAGCAGATTGATGAAGAAATTGAAGTGGACGCAATCCCTTCAACCCCGGTCATTTCCTCACCTACGCCTCGGTTCACGGTGAAGAGGCTGGTGTTGAGGAAATTGAAGATGAAGATGTGGATATAGGTTGCACCACACCGGTGATGAATGATGACTTTTGGGAAAGTCTGCATCCCAATACTCATCTATTCACCCCGCTCCAACAGATTCCTCAGTCCCCTGCACAAACAGTCCAAATGGACTCTGAAGAAACTCAACCCACTTGCTCTGTGCATGAAGAAATTCCAGCCACTAGTGCTGATGAACCTGCTGCTGCTGATCCTCAGACTGCACCTGTTGAGGAAGAAGAAATTCCTCAGCCTGAAGAACTGAGCTGGCGATTCTGAGGTGGTGATGCAACTCATCGACACCCCTACGCCCAAGCAAAAGAATCCGTTCTCAAGCAAACAAAAGTTCAAGGCTGATGATTTCTTTGCCGAGCACGTATTCTTCAGCGACTATAATCCATATGATTACGCTCGCATTAGGAAGAGGCGTTTCTGGATTGCCAGCCAAGCCAACTTCTATTCCTCAGTGCTCTTCAACAAAGATAAAGTCTTCGATCATGCTCATATTCCTCATGTGGACATGGAGTCTCTGCCAGGCTTTGAGCCAGTCCTCAGTGTTCTTCACGACGCAGACTTACGAATTTCTGCACTGATATCTGTGACTGGAATGAAGAACTAATTCTTCAATTCTATGCAACGCTGCACATCACCGGAGACGCTGAAGACGTGAACTCATGGGTATTAGACTGGATGTCTGAAAATACTCACTACAAGGCACCAGCAACTGAATTGCTTCGTGCTCTACCACTCAGTCCTCCACTTGATGGTGCTCGGATCTACAACGAACCAGAACTTTCAAATCACTATATGCAAGTGCTGATGAAGCCTTTGAAGCCAAGGCAGGCCCCAAGAACCAAATTCCTCGTCAAGGAATTATTGTATGTGCCTCGGACTGTCTATCGGATTCTGACGAAGACAATGAGTCCTATCAAAGGCCACGACTCGAATGATGAAGAAGTCGTTGGCATCATGAAGAATATGCTTTTCAACATCATCCATGGCATTCCCGTCAACTTCCATGATTTCTTCATGAGGACTCTGGCAAACATTGCTATGTCACCATTTGAGCTGAAGCCTTATGCGCCTTGGATAATGAGATTCATCAGGACAAGGTCTTCACTCAATTAAAAGGCTGATACTTTGAACCACTTTAGCTACTTGCCCCCGATTGAAGTCCTCAAACGGACATTTACCTCAGCTGATGACAAGGGCAAGGCTACTGCTGTGATAGATGAAGGCATTCATCCATTGGATGGACAGTTTCCCAAAGCAGCATCCTACTCCACCAATGATGACTCTGCCACACATGACTCCGCCGCAAATACCTCAGTCAAGCAAATTCCTCAAGCTACTGCACCCAGGGTGATGACTGATCGTGAGTTACTCCTCAGTCTTCATAAGAAGGTTGATCGTAATCATAAATGGGTCAAGCGTCAGTTTGGTTCAATTCTTCACAACATGACCTCAACACACAATGCAGTGAAGAAAAACCATTACTACCTCCATGAAACCTTCAAACGCACTGGGCTGTTCTTTCACATGTCTCTGATCTGTAAGAACTGACGTCAATGGGACTCAAGGAAGAATTTGACTGGTCTGCACCTCCTCCGAAGAAATACAAGAAGGTCAAAGTTCCTTCCTTGGTGGCCAGCTCCTATTCTTCATTGTGCAACACTGATGAAAATGAAGACTTGGACGACACCGCGGTTGGTCCTACTACAACAACCGACCCCAACAACGCTGGCGCTCCGTCTTCAACTTGAAATTCTTCAGAGCGTTAGTCCTCGGTTCGATCCTTTTGGTCATTCGATGACAAAGGGGAGAAATTTGAGTTAATCTTCAAGCGGGTCTAGTTTATTGCCTATATACAGTAATTTATTCTTGTTAAGTTACAACTCTCGTTCTTACGAAACTTTTATTGGATCGAGTTGTAATCTTAAACCCGATGGTGCTTTGATACTTTTGATGCATTATGCTCTTGCACTATGCTCGATTCTCTTGAGCTCCTTGAAAATCTTCATAGCAAATCTATTTGAGCTCGATACTCTTGATGCGTTATTTTGCATGCTTGTTCCTCATTAATGTTATCGCACGCATCTTTGAATAACATCAAGCACCATATTTCATCATGCATTTCAAATTCTTCATAGTATATGTCAAATGCGTGTATGAATTACAAGATATAGGGGGAGATCTCCATGATTCAACTCTTCAAATGTGCATTGCCTCAAAAGCAAATTCCTCACTATGCACATCTTCGTGGGGAGTTCTTCTATATCTTGCAATCAAATTCCTCATTATCGGTATTTACACTTCATATGTTTATCCCGTTGAAAACTTAACCTATATTGTCATCAATCACCAAAAGGGGAGATTGTAAGTGCATCTAGTGCCCTTAGTGATTTTGGTGGATTGAAGACTTATAGGTTAAGGAACTAATGCGTTTGTGAGTGTACACAGGTCTATAAGTCTATGAGGAGTTTGATATTTACAGAGAAAGTCGACCCTAAAAATGAAGTTCTTCGATTTGAAGACTTTGATATTACGAAGACTTCACGAAGACTATGAAAGTGAAGAAATTGGTGTGACCTTGAAGACTTGGTATTCATTTCAGGAACATGAAGCGTGAAGACTTTTGTTTTCGAAGTTTCATTTTCTCTTTCTTGAGTCATAGGAAACACCGTACTGTTAAAAGGGGTCGAGGAAATACTAAGGAAAAATTTCCATGTGATGCTCAACTCAAAATCCTACACCTACCAATCCCTTGAGTGAAGCCTTTGGAAATCTCATACAGCTCAGTCAATTTCTTGATGTGAGAGACAAAGTTCTTCCGGTATTTGAGAATTTGTCCCGACCGAGGAGTTAGGAATTCGCCGGCGGATTGCCTACATAGTGAGGAACATGATAGCCACGAGGAATTTGATATTCAAATTTCCGACCGTTCTTGTCTTCTTGGCGCCACTGTCCCAAAATATCTTATCCACCTAACGGTCATATCATTGAAGGGCATTTATGTCTTATCATGTCGGGCTGCTCCCTAGGCTATAAATAGCCGCCCCTACAACCACTAGCTGGTTGGCTGCTCCGAGAGAACTTGGCACTTGTCATTTGAGAGCAACCCATCCTCTGAGGACTTTGAGCGAAAATCATCGAGTGAGGAAAAACCCCAAAACCAAACCCCTACAACCCAAAGTGATTGAGCATCACTGAAGAAATTGATCCTGCGTGGATCCGACGCTTGTTACCTTTGAAGATTGTGCTTCTTCCATACGGTTAGGCGTCATGGTCTAGAGCATCCAAGAGGAATTATGGATCGCCGAGTGACCAAGTCTGTGAAGGTTTGGAAGTCGCACGAAGACTTACCACGAGTGATTGGACGAGGTGCATGTGACCTTAGTTCAAGGAGAATACGGTGAGGACTTTGTGTCTGAGCTGCGTGCTTTCGGCGATTGGGTGTCCGGACTGTGGGTCCTCAAGTTTAAATACTCGGCCGCTCCAACCAAACGCATAACCGAGACAGCAGTTGGAACTGGTCTACCAAATCATTGTCTTCACCAACCTAACTGGTTCTATTTCCTCAACCCTTTCATTTCCTCATTACTGTGTTGAGTGTTTGTTTATATCTGTGTTTGAAGACTTTGACTGAAGACTTTCTCAATTTCCTCAATTCAATTTCTTCAGTCTGTTTGTCTTCATCTTGTGTTATCCTGTGATTACGCTTTCTGTACTCTGAGCTAGTCTTTATTTCCTCATGATGACCATGCATGTATTCTGTTATGCTTACTTCTGAGTACTTATTCCGCTGCAAGTAGTTCTTCGCTAAGGAATTTCCACACCGGCAAATTCCTCAGTGAAGAATTCATAAAAATCGCCTATTCACCCCCCCTCTAGTCGATATAACGCACTTTCACAACCCCCAGAAGTTACATAAAAGGTGATTTTTCCATCACAAATAGGACATGTACATTAATACATGCACACCCAGGGAAAGGAACCCTTAACGGAACTATTCTCTCTGGAAAATGTTTCTTACGATCTCAATGTAATATAACATAACTAGCAGAATACAACTTGTCTGTTCAAGCAACTATGACCCCTACGCCTAGTTTTCCAGGCATACCCCGGCCTATTCGGCCGTGAGGGTATTCGGAAACACTCCGCACCCTTGGGTCCGGAGGTTGAAGCGAAAAGGTCTGCCATGACAAATGCTATACAATTCAGCTAGAATTACATAGGGTAAGGAAAGTACATAGTCACTTGGACTCAAACACTTCCCCCTCTATATCGTCCAACAGGCGGTCCAACTTACAATCCTGTTGGGAATATTTGGCGGCCACCTCTACTTGGTCATATACTAAACTAACAGGAATTCCTTCCCCATTTGACCCTAGCGGTCCAACTCGGGCCATGTGATTCGGATCCAGCTTGGTATCTCGCGTTTTCACCATGGCCCAAGCTTCTCGCGCACCCTCTCGGCAGGCTGATAGCTTCCATAGTCGGATATGCTGCCGCACTCCCTTGAACAACTCTCCAAGCTCCTCCATACTTCCTCGAGGGGAGGCGGACGGCCATAAGGCCTTGGCCACGCTCCGCATAGCTAGCCGAGCATGCTCGTGCACTCGTGACAGCCTTTGCAGCAGATCACTCGATGATCCCGACACCCCCTCTTCAGAATGGCCCATCAATATACCTGCAAACATGACTATATCAGTCCATTTATCTCTGAGCTAGTTCAAAAATAGTTTGGACATATACTGAAGATACTGGGCTTGAACATCTTTCAACTCTTCACCGAATGCAGTGTTGGAATCATGTAGCTTGCTTTTCTCATCTCTGACGCGGGTCAGCACACGCTCGCCTGCGGCGTGTTGCCTTTTTCCCTATTTTTCTCCCTCTTGGGCGATCTTCAACTTCTCTTCAAGTTGCTCAGACGACCCTATAATGCGAAATCAGCAGCAGCATTAGCACAGTGGGTACACAATTATCGTTCCTCGGTGGAGGGGAACATTACCAGAAGACGACTTCTTCACGTTTCCCAGTTCGGCGGTAGCAGCTTTTAGCTGCGCTCGACACTGCTCCAGCTCTTGGGCTAGTAGGTTGTTCTTCTCTGCGAGGACCTGGTTGTTCAACGATCCTATCATTTGTGCCAACTGCTTTCAGTCTCGGGGGATACGGGCATATGGTTATCCCTTTTGACAAAGAAAACTTACCTGCAGATCTGTCAGATATTGCCTTGTGGCTTTTCTAAGCCCGTCTCGAGCAGCCCGGATGTATGCGTCGCCCGAGCTAAAGGCATTGAATGCCTCGTCCGAGAACTTGGGGTCTCGTAAAACAGCCCTGCAACACCGATGATTCATGGCGCTCTGTACCTCCGAGTTGGTGACGGACATATTGTCCGAACCCTCGGCCGAAGGGCAGTCCGGCGTTGTTCCTACATCGGCCCCCGTCTCCCCGACTGGATCTAAATCCTGGTTGTTGGGAGCGCGGCCGGCCGGGCCTCCGGATATAGTTCGGCGAACCTTTTTCCTGTATCCAAACAAACGCACAAGTCATGGTCGGGTACGGTCGCTAAAAACATATTTTTCCATACCTCCTCAATGAAGGACCGGCTGCGTTTTCAAGGGCCTTCCTCTTCGAAGGCCTGCCCGGCGCAGGAACCGGTCTCTTTGGAATCACCAAACGCCTCCCCTGTGGAGCACGATACAGTGTGGTGGGTGAGGCCGGATAAAAGCACCATTTTAGAGAAGGCGTTTCTGGATCACTTACATGTAAAGCAGGGAGAAGGCTAGGATAGTCAGTGGTGATGGCCACTTATGTGCCGTCATAGCTCGCCAGGTAAAATACCCCCTCTGCGAGTATCACGAATATGTCCGGATCCTCTTCAAACCCGGGGTCAAGCTCCCGGTTGTGGTTCTCCGGCTGTGGGGCGGGACTATAAAGTCCTTCGGTGACCTTTCGCCAAGGTCTTTGTCATAATGCACGGATTTGAAATTTATCAAAAATAATCTGGAAGCGAAATGAGTGAAACAGAGGGGTTGAGGCTTACCCAACTGAAAGGATTATACATACAATTCCCATCTCTGTGCTTAATGCGGAGAAATTCCTCTACCTCTCCTTTAAACAGCTCGGCCAATATCTTGGCCAGAGAGGCGGAGGTGTCCGGCCCTTTCCGTCCACAGCGGGAGGCGTCATCCTCTCCGTTATAGTGCCACATTGGCAGCCCTCTGTATTGGAGCGGCTGAACCCCTCGCACTATGGAAATCTCCATGACTTTGACTATTGTAAGTCCGGACTGAGAAAGCATCTTTATCTTGTTCAGGAGCTCACGAACTTCAGCACTGTCATCCTCTTCAAGACTCCGGGGACGCCAACTGTGGCGTTTCTTCAGCGGAACACTCGCGAATTCAGGAAGACCCTTTCGAACCGGGTTAGGGAGTGCGACGTCCTCAATATAGAACCATTCGGAA
This sequence comes from Aegilops bicornis, assembly GCA_021605145.1. Lineage (NCBI taxonomy): Eukaryota > Viridiplantae > Streptophyta > Magnoliopsida > Poales > Poaceae > Aegilops > Aegilops bicornis. Next base: position 82,816,046 of record CM038672.1, on the reverse strand, counting down.
GGCCATTCTTCAGATGCCTTCCTGGGTGTGCCGGATGGATATCCGGTATCGGTGATACACCACACTTCGGCTCCGCCCACTTCAATATTGACCCCTCATGATTGCATGGGACAAGACAGAACAATTTCCTCCACAGCTGAAAATGGGCTTCAATGCCGAGGAATAATTCGCATAAAGCGACATAACCCGCAATGTCCAGAATGGAGGAAGGGGTGAAGTTGTGCAGCTGGAGGCCATAGTATTCCAGAAGCCCTCGGAGGAACGGATGGATGGGAAATCCAACGCCTTTTAGCAGGTAGGGGATGAAACATACTCGCTCTCCCCCGGATGGATTGGGGAAGTCCTCTGCACGAGTCTCACCGTTGAAGAAGTCTAGCCCCGCTCGGACAGGGACTAGATCTGCATGAGGAGGAAATCCCTGCGTTTGCAGCTTCGTCAATTGGCTGTGGGACCCTGAACACCTCTCCTACTCGCCTCTCTCTGGGCCGGAACGGGTAGAGGAAGGAGCGGGGGACGCTAGCCATCTGGAATGGTTTATCTTAAACAGTCTCCAGGGATTTTCTCTGCATGGTGCCCGATGGATCTAGGATCCAATCTCTTTAATAGGCGCTATTACGTGCATGGATGGGGTGTTATCTGCAAAAATACCCTGACCTTCCACCTTCGCTCGACGCGTGGAAGACGAAGTTATTTAACGCACAGAAGCCGAGGGGAGCGGCGTTGGATCAATGGCCGAATACTTTACTTGGAGATCATTAAAGGAGGAACCTGCCTTGCAATGCCGAAGACAATTTGTGTGCCGAACACCTCGCTATTGAAGACTGGTTCGGGGGCTACTGAGGGAGTCCTGGACTAAGGGGTCCTCGGGCGTCCGTCCTATTCTCCATGGGTCGGACTGATGGGTTGTGAAGACATGAAGGCCGAAGACTGTACCCGTGTCCGGATTGGACTCTACTTGGCGTGGAAGGCAAGCTTGGCGACCGATTATGGAGATTCCTTCTTATGTAACCAACTCTATGTAAACCCTAGATTCCCCCGGTGTCTATATAAACTGGAGGGGTTAGTCCGGAAAGGATACACACATCACCATAGTCATATAGGCTAGACTTCTAGGGTTTAGCCATTACGATCTCGTGGTAGATCAACTCTTGTAGTACTCATATTCATCAAGATCAATCAAGCAGGAAGTAGGGTATTACCTCCACAGAGCGGGCCCGAACACAGGTAAACATCGTGTCCCCCGTCTCCTGTTACCATCGATCCTAGACGCATAGTTCGGGACCCCCTACCCGAGATCCGCCGGTTTTGACACCGACATTGGTGCTTTCATTGAGAGTTCCACTGTGTCGTCACCACGAGGTTTGATGGCCCCTTCGATCATCGGCAACGATGCCATCCAGGGTGAGGTTTTCCTCCCCGAACAGATCTTCGTGTTTGGCGGCTTCGCACTGCGGGCCAACTCATTCGGCCATCTGGAGCAGATCGAGAGCTACGCCCCTGGCCATCAGGTCAGGTTTGGAAACTTGAACTATATTGCTGACATCCGCAGAGGCTTTATCTTCGATGAATTCGAGCACATGTCAGGTGCGCCGCACAGTCACGACGAGCACGAGTCAGCTCTGCCGCCGGATGGTGTACGGGAGATCACACCTATGCCTACTCTGGCCCTAGATCCGGAGTCGATTACGCCGCCCGAGGACGGGTGGATGGACCCCGCCTCGGAGGCCACACACTCAGTGGCGATAGAGCCGAAAACTGACTTCACCCCCTATGAGACCTGTGTCACCGGATCCTCGGATTCATCCCCGGCCACAGGCCCCGAACCGCCTGCGTCCATGCCTCTCGAATCTGATTGGGCGCCGATCATGGAGTTTACCTCCACGGATATCTTTCAGCACTCGCCTTTTGGCGATGTGCTAAATTCATTAAGGTCTCTCTCCTTGTCAGGAGAACCTTCGCCGAACTATGTCCGGCTAGAATGGGATACGGACGACGAAGAAATTCGCTCCCCACCCACCACCCACTTAGTAGCCATTGTCGATGATCTAACCGACATGCTCGATTTCGGCTCCGAAGACATCGACGGTATGGACGACGATGCAGGAGACGAACAGGAACCACCGCCCACAGGGCGCTGGACTGCCACCTCATCATATGATATATACATGGTGGACACCCCCAAAGAAGGCGATGATGATAAGACAACGGAGGATAATCCCTCCAAGAAGCAATTCAAGCACCGACGTCAGCGGCGCCGCTCTAATTCCCGCCATAGCAAAAGCAGCGATACTGGCACAAGAGACAATAACGCCCCGGATAGTGCCAAAGACGACGACAATCCCCTCCGGCCAGACCTAGAGTGGGAGGATGAAAAAGCTAGCCCTCCAGAACAGGCAGTAGACGGAGAATCAGAGGATGACAATTACATGCCTCTCTCCGAAGACGAAGTGAGCCTCGGCGACGAAGAATTTATCGTGCCTGAGGATCCCGTCGAGCAGAAGCGCTTCAAGCGCCGTCTTATAGCCACAACAAACAGCCTGAAGAAAAAGCAACAACAGCTTCGAGCTGATCAAGATCTGCTAGCGAATAGATGGACTGAAGTCCTGGCGGCCGAGGAATACAAACTCGACCGCCCAACCAAGAGTTACCCAAAGTGCAGGTTGCTACCCCAACTCGAGGAGGAAGCATTGAAACCTACATCACCAGCGTATGATGCGGCTGATCGACCACCTCGTGGCCGAGACAGAGGGGCATACCAGCCCGAATTCCAGCCCGCACCCCGCCACCATTCAAACAAAAATACCATGGCCCTGGGCAACACGCGGGACCTGCGAGACGTATTGGAAAACAAGGAAGGACATGCAAGATCGATCTACGGATCACGGGGGCGCGCCCCAACACGGGATGATGACCGTCACGCCGGATATACTAAAAGCAAATCTGGCCGGGCCGAATACAGCAGACAGGACTCGTATGAACTGCTCGTGATATAGCCCGGCACAGAGGCACCGCACACCCCCTATGCTTCACTGATGAAGTAATGGATCACGAATTCCCATAGGGTTTTAAATCCGTAAACATTGAATCATATGATGATACAACAGACCCCGCGGTATGAATCGAGGACTTCCTCCTCCACATCCACATGGCTCGCGCTGATGATCTACATGCCATCAAGTACCTCCCACTAAAACTCAAAGGACCAGCTCGGCATTGGCTGAATAACTTGCCAGCAAAATCCATTGGTAGTTGGGAGGATTTGGAAGATGCATTCCTTGACAACTTCCAGGGCACTTATGTGCGACCACCGGATGCTGATGACTTGAGCCATATAACTCAGCAGCCAGGGGAATCAGCCAGGAAATTCTGGACCCGGTTCCTAACTAAGAAGAACCAAATTGTCGACTATCCGGATACAGAGGCCTTAGCGGCATTTAAGCATAACATCCGTGACGAATCGCTCGCCGGGCACTGCTAACTCTTGAGCACTGCGTTGGATTTCCCCGAAGAGGAGAGGATGATGCAGCAAAGTAGCGTAAGTATTTCCCTCAGTTTTTGAGAACCAAGGTATCAATCCAGTAGGAGGCCACACACAAGTCCCTCGTACCTGCACAAAACAATAGCTCCTCGCAACCAACGTGATTAGGGGTTGTCAATCCCTTCATGGTCACTTACGAGAGTGCGATCTGATAGAGATGATAATAATATTTTTGGTATTTTTGGTATAGAGATGCAAAGTGAAAAGTAAAAGGCAAAGTAAAAACAAAGCAAGTATTAAAGTAATAGAGATTGATATGATGAGAATAGACCCGGGGGCCATAGGTATCACTAGTGGCTTCTCTCAAGAGCATAAGTATTCTACGGTGGGTGAACAAATTACTGTTGAGCAATTGACAGAATTGAGCATAGTTATGAGAATATCTAGGTATGATCATGTATATAGGCATCACGTCCGAGACAAGTAGACCGACTCACCTGCATCTACTACTATTACTCCACTCATTGACCGCTATCCGCATGCATCTAGAGTATTAAGTTAAAAAGCAGTAGCATGTAAGCAAGATGACATGATGTAGAGGGATAAATTCATGCAATATGATAAAAACCCCATCTTGTTATCTTCGATGGCAACAATACAATACGTGCCTTGCAACCCTTTTACATTCTTTGGTAAGGACACCGCAAGATTGAACCCAAAGCTAAGCACTTCTCCCATTGCAAGAACTACCAATCTAGTTGGCCAAACCAAACGGATAATTTGAAGAGACTTGCAAAGATAACCAATCATACATAAAGGAATTCAGAGAAGATTCAAATATTGTTCATAGATAAACTGGATCATAAACCCACAATTCATCGATCTCAACAAACACACCGCAAAAAGAAGATTACATCGAATAGATCTCCACGAGAGAGGGGGAGAATATTGTATTGAGATCCAAAAAGAGAGAAGAAGCCATCTGGCTACTAGCTATGGACCAAGGTCTGAAGTAAACTACTCACACTTCATCGGAGGGGCTATGGTGATGATGTAGAAGCCCTCCGTGGTGGATGCCCCTCCGTGAACTCCTAACAGGCCCTAAGATGGGATCTCGTGGATCTGAGGAAGTTCTTGGCGGTGGAATTAGGTTTTGGCTCTGTTACGATCGTTTGGGGTATGTAGGTATATATAGGAGGAAGAATGCGCCGGTGGAGCAACAGGGGGCCCACGAGGTAGGGGGACGCGCCCTAGGGGGAGCGCCCCCCAGCCTCGTGACCGCCTCTTTTGTTCCTTGGACTAGGGTCCAAGTCTCCTGGATCACGTTCGGTGAGAAAATCACGTTCCCGAAGGTTTCATTCCGTTTGGACTCCGTTTAATATTCCGTTTCTTCGAAACACTGAAATAGGCAAAAAACAGCAATTGCAGGATGGGCCTCCGGTTAATAGGTTAGTCCCAAAAATAATATAAAAGTGGAAAATAAAGCCCAATATAGTCCAAAACAGTAGATAAAGTAGCATGGAGCAATCAAAAATTATAGATACGTTGGAGACGTATCAGGCATCCCCAAGCTTAATTCCTGCTCGTCCTCGAGTAGGTAAATGACAAAAAGAGAATTTTTGATGCGGAGTGATACTTTGGCATAATTTCAATGTAAATCTTCTTAATTGTGGTATGAATATTCAGATCCGAAAGATTCAAGACAAAAGTTCATATTGACATAAAAATAATAATACTTCAAGCATACTAACTAAGCAATTATGTCTTCTCAAAATAACATGGCCAAAGAAAGTTATCCCTACAAAATCATATAGTGCGGCTATGCTCCATCTTCCCCACACAAAATATTTAAATTATGCACAACCCCGATGACAAACCAAGCAATTGTTTCATACTTTAACATTTTCAAAACTTTTTCAATCTTCACGCAATACATGAGCGTGAGCCATGGATATAGCACTATATGTGGAATAGAATGGTGGTTGTGGAGAAGACAAAAAGGGAGACGATAGTCTCACATCAACTAGGCGTATCAATGCGCTATGGAGATGCCCATCAATAGATATCAATGTGAGTGAGTAGGGATTGCCATGCAACAGATGCACTAGAGCTATAAGTATATGAAAGCTCAACAAAAGAAACTAAGTGGGTGTGCATCCAACTCGCTTGCTCACGAAGACCTAGGGCATTTGAGGAAGCCCATCATTGGAATATACAAGCCAAGTTCTATAATGAAAAATTCCCACTAGTATATGAAAGTGACAAAATGAGAGACTCTCTATCATGAAGATCTTGGTGCTACTTTGAAGCACAAGTGTGGTAAAAGGATAGTAGCATTGTCCCTTTTCTCTTTTTCTCTCATTTTGTTTATTTGGGCCTTTTCTCTTTTTTTGCCTCTTTTTTTTCATTTTTCTCTTTTTTTTATTTTTCGTCCGGAGTCTCATCCCGACTTGCGGGGGAATCATGGTCTCCATCATCCTTTCCTCACTTGGGACAATGCTCTAAAGAATGATGATCATCACACTTTTATTTTTCTTACAACTTGACAATTACAACTCAATACTTAGAACAAAGTATGACTCTATATGAATGCCTCCGGCGGTGTACCGGGATATGTAATGAATCAAGAGTGCCATGTATGAAAGAATTATGAACGGTGGCTTTGCCACAAATACAATGTCAACTACATGATCATGCTAGCAATATGACAATAATGGAGCGTGTCATAATAAACGGAACGGTGGCAAGTTACATGGCAATATAACTCGGAATGGCTATGGAAATGCCATGATAGGTAGGTATGGTGGCTGTTTTGAGGAAGATATATGGTGGGTGTATGGTACCGGCGAAAAAGTGCGCGGTAATAGAGAGGCTAGAAATGGTGGAAGGATGGGAAAAAGTGTGTATAATCCATGGACTCAACATTAGTCATAAAGAACTCATATACTTATTGGAAAAATCTAGAAGTTATCAAAGCAAAGTATTACGCGCATGCTCCTAGGGGGATAGATTGGTATGAAAAGACCATCTCTCATCCCCGACCGCCACTCATAAGGCAGACAATCAATAAATAAATCATGCTCCGAGTTCATCACATAACGGTTCACCATACGTGCATGCTACGGGAATCACAAACTTCAACACAGGTATTCTTTAAATTCACAACTACTCAACTAGCATGACTCTAATATCACCATCTACATATCTCAAAACAATTATCAAGCATCAAACTTTTCTTAGTATTCAACGCACTCAAAAGAAAGTTTCACATATCTTGAATACCAAGTATATTAATATTAAGCAAATTACCATGCTATTAACGACTCACAAAATAATCTAAGTGAAGCATGAGAGATCAATAGTTTCTTTAAAACAAATCCACCACCGTGCTCTAAAAGATCTAAGTGAAGCACTAGAGCAAAAATTATCACGCTCAAAAGATATAAGTGAAGCACTATGAGCAAAACTATCAAGCTCAAAAGATATAAGTGAAGCACATAGAGTATTCTATCAAATTCCAATTTATGTATGGCTCTCTCAAAAGGTGTGTACAGCAAGGATGATTGTGGTAAACTAACAAGCAAAGACGCAAATAATACAAGACGCTCCAAGCAAAACACATATCATGTGGTGAATAAAAATATAGCTCCAAGTAAATTACCGATGGAAGTAGACGAAAGAGGGGATGCCTTCTGGGGCATCCCCAAGCTTTGACTTTTTGGTGTCATTGGATTATCTTGGGGGTGCCATGGGCATCCCCAAGCTTAGGCTCTTGCCACTCTTTGTTCCATAATCCATCAAAAGAATTTACCCAAAACTTGAAAACTTCACAACACAAAACTCAATAGAAATCTCGTGAGCAACATTAGAGAAAGAAAACAAAAGACTACTTTAAGGTACTGTAATGAACTCATTATTTATTCATATTGGTGATAAACCTACTTTATTCCAACTTCTCTATGGATTATAAACTATTTTACTAGCCATAGATTGATCAAAATAAGCAAACAACACACGATAAACATAATCTGTCAAAAACAGAACAGTCTCTAGTAATCTGTAACTAACACAAACTTATGGAACTCCAAAACATCTACAAAAATTATACGACCTAGACAATTTTTTAATTGATCAGCAGCAATTGGAATTAGTATTTTATCACGTTCTGGTGATTTTTAATAATTCGGGCACTGAGCGCAAAGTTTCTGGAAACTATAGCAAGATCAAATAACTATCATCCAAGAAGATCCAATAGGTTTAGCTTGGCACAAACACTAACTAAAACATAAAACCACATCTAAACAGAGGCTAGATGGATTATTTATTACTAAGCAGCAAGGAAAAATATTGGGTTGTCTCCCAACAAGCACTTTTCTTTAAAGCCTTTTTAGCTAGGCATTGAGTTTCAATGATGCTCACAAGAAAGACAAGAATTGAGGCACAAAGAGAGCATCATAAAACATCTGACAAACACACTTAAGTCTAACATACTTCCTATGCATAGGCATATTATAGGCAAACAAATTATCGTAGCAAGCAAAAACTAGCATATGCAAGGAAGCGGAAAGGAACAATAGCAATCTCAACATAACGAGAGGTAATTTAGTAACATGAAAGTTTCTACAACCATATTTTACTCTCTCATAATAATTACATGTAGGATCGTAGGAAAATTCAACAAAATAGCTATCACAAAGTATATTCTCAACATGATCCACATGCATGCGAAGTTGACACTCTTCCAAAATAGTGGGATTATCATTAACTAAAGTCATGATTTCTCCAAGCCCACTTTTATCAAAAATTTCATAAGATTGAATGTTATCCAAATATGTGGGATATAAAGTTGACACTCTTCCAAACCCACTTTCAATATTATTGCAAACACTATTATCAATCTTATATTCATCATGGAGCTTAAATAAATTTTCAAGATCATAAGAAGAATCTCCCCAATCATGACTATTGAACATAGCAAAACTAGAATCGCCAAGCTTAGGGTTTTGCATATTATTAGCATAATTTACATCAATAGAATTTATAATAAAATCATTGCAATCATGCTTTTTATTCAAAGATCTATCGTGAAGCACTTCATCACAATTTTTCAGATTTACGGATTTCAGGCAAAAGCTTATAAAGATAATCTAGTGCTTCCAAATCATTAGGAATTGGTTCATCATAATTGGATCTCTTAAAAAGATTGGCAAGCGGATGAGGATCCATAGATATTAGCTTATTTGTTTAGGAATAAATACTCATCTATTTCAACCAAATGAGCAAATGAGCCAAGTAGGACATCAAGGCAAATGAAAAGACGAACGGAAAAAGGGCGAATAAAACGGCAAGGGTGAAGTGGGGGAGAGGAAAACGAGAGGCAAATGGCAAATAAAGTAATGCGGGTGATAGGGATTGTGATGGGTACTTGGTATATTGACTTTTGCGTAGACTCCCCAGCAACGGCGCCAGAAATTCTTCTTGCTACCTCTTGAGCACTGCGTTGGATTTCCCCGAAGAGGAGAGGGTGATGCTGCAAAGTAGCGTAAGTACTTCCCTCAGTTTTTGAGAACCAAGGTATCAATCCAGTAGGAGGCCACGCACAAGTCCCTCGTACCTGCAGAAAACAATAGCTCCTCGCAACCAACGCGATTAGGGGTTTTCAATCCCTTCACGGTCACTTACGAGAGTGAGATCTGATAGAGATGATAAATAATATTTTTGGTATTTTTGGTATAGAGATGCAAAGTGAAAAGTAAAAGGCAAAGTAAAAAACAAAGCAAGTATTAAAGTAATAGAGATTGATATGACGAGAATAGACTCGGGGGCCATAGGTTTCACTAGTGGCTTCTCTCAAGAGCATAAGTATTCTACGGTGGGTGAACAAATTACTGTTGAGCAATTGACAGAGTTGAGCATACTTATGATAATATCTAGGTATGATCATGTATATAGGCATCACATCCTAGAAAAGTAGACCGACTCCTGCCTGCATCTACTACTATTACTCCACTCATCGACTGCTATCCAGCAAGCATCTAGAGTATTAAGTTAAAAACAGAGTAACGCCTTAAGCAAGATGACATGATGTAGAGGGATAAATTCATGCAATATGATAAAAACCCCATCTTGTTATCCTCGATGGCAACAATACAAGACGTGCCTTGCAACCCTTTACATCACTAGGTAAGGACACCGCAAGATTGAACCCAAAGCTAAGCACTTCTCCCATTGCAAGAACTACCAATGTAGTTGGCCAAACCAAACGGATAATTTGAAGAGACTTGCAAAGATAACCAATCATACATAAAAGAATTCAGAGAAGATTCAAATATTGTTCATAGATAAACTGGATTATAAACCCACAATTCATCAGTCTCAACAAACACACTTAAAAACAAGATTACATCGAATAGATCTCCACGAGAGAGGAGAACATTGTATTGAGATCCAAAAAGATAGAAGAAGCCATCTAGCTACTAGCTATGGACCCGAAGGTCTGAAGTAAACTACTCACACTTCATCGGAGGGGCTATGGTGATAATGTAGAAGCCCTCCGTGGTGGATGCCCCCTCCGGCGGAGCTTCGAAACAGGCCCCAAGATGGGATCTCGTGGATACACGAAGTTGCGGCGGTGGAATTAGGCTTTTGGCTCCTGTCCTGATCGTTTGGGGGTACGTAGGTATATATAGGAGGAAGGAGTACGTAGGTGGAGCAACAGGGGGCCCATGAGGCAGGGGGACGCGCCCTAGGGGGGCGCCCCCCACCCTCGTGACCGCCTCTTTTGTTCCTTGGAGTAGGGTCCAAGTCCCCTCGATCACGTTCGGTGAGAAAATCACGTTCCCGAAGGTTCATTCCGTTTGGACTCCGTTTGATATTCCGTTTCTTCGAAACACTGAAATAGGCAAAAAACAGCAATTCTGGGCTGGGCCTCCGGTTAATAGGTTAGCCCCAAAAATAATATAAAAGTGGAAAATAAAGCCCAATATAGTCCAAAACAGTAGATAAAGAAGCATGGAGCAATCAAAAATCTTAGATACGTTGGAGATGTATCAGGCACCTCGGTCAAGAGAAGCCAAAATCCATGGCATCCCTCATGACACTTATGACCCGCTTTTGCGCGGCGAAGATAGCTGGTTGGCTCCTAGTAACAATATAACAAGCAAACCTGGCACATCAGAGGCCAAGGATAGCAATGGCAAACCACGACGCAACAGACACAAGCGTTGCAACAACGGTGACAAGCCGAAGACACGGCAGTCAATGCCGGATTCAGTGGCTCTAAATCAGGTCAGCGGAAGAAGCCATTCAAAAGAAGCAACCCGGGCTCGTCCAGTTTGGACCGCATACTCGATCGCTCATGTCAAATTCACAGCACCCCTGATAAAGCAGCCAATCACACCAAAAGAGAATGTTGGGTGTTCAAGCAGGCCGGCAAGTTGGAATAGGGGCTGCATAGCGACGATGAGGAGGAGTCCCAACCGCCGAACACAGGAGGACAGAAGAAATTTCCTCCCCAAGTGAAAACGGTGAACATGATATACACAACCCATATTCCCAAGAGGGAACAGAAGCGCGCACTAAGGGACGTTTATGCGATGGAGCCAGTCGCCCCAAAGTTCAACCCATGGTCTTCTTGTCCAATCACTTTCGATCACAGGGACCACCCCACTCATATCCATCATGGCGGTTCTGCCGCATTGGTCCTTGATCCCATCATTGACGGATTTCACCTCACCCGAGTCCTTATGGACGGTGGCAGCAGCCTGAACCTGCTTTATCAGGATACAGTGCGCAAAATGGGTATAGACCCCTCGAGGATCAAACCCACTAAAACCACCTTTAAAGGTGTCATCCCAGGTGTAGAGGCCCGTTGCACGGGCTCAATCACACTGGAAGTGGTCTTCGGATCTCCGGACAACTTCCGAAGCGAGGAGTTAATCTTTGATATCGTCCCGTTCCGCAGTGGCTATCACACACTGCTCAGGCGAACCGCATTTGCCAGATTCAATGTGGTACCGCATTATGCATACCTCAAGCTCAAAATGCCAGGACCTCGTGGCTTTATAATAGTCAATGGAAACACAGAACGCTCGCTCCGCACGGAGGAGCACATCTGCCCCTCGCAGTTAGGTTAATAAAGCAGCCTTTTAAGGCAAACCGCCAATTCGGCGATAAAGCCCCCGGACACCTTCAAGCGAGCCCGAAGTAACCTGCAATAGGATCGCCTGGCATGTTCAGAGCTCGCCTAGCAATTCAGCCTCCGTCCTAGTCCCAGTCAAGCGACGAAATCTGTGCCACGCGTACATAATTACGCACTAAAAATACCATGGGCATAGGCGAGAGCACGGCCAGGGCACGTCCCATAATGCGGCTCAACCGCCCCAGGGGCTGCATACCTTTTGTCATTTTCTCTCTTTCAGGACCTTACTCTCTGGAAGCCCTTTTCGGCAGTCTGATTGCTGGACGCATTACAGGAAGGAAATACCAAGGAAGCAAGAAGCTCTGACGTATAAGGGAATCCCCAGGTGGTCTCTGATAACGATCGAAATACCTGTTTTAAGTACCCATACGCAGCTTGCCCTTGGATAGGACATGTCAAATAGTCCTATTTTTTGCTTATTTCACTACTTGTATCCGTACGCTTTGATGTATTATTTAATAACAATGCATAGCGTTAGTCTATTATTGCATTACCCTTTCTTTTTTTCCTTGTCTGCTTATTTACGACAAATTGCACCCGTACATTCTGGTACGACCAAAGACGCCGTGGGCTTCAAAGATACCCCATAAATCTGACGTGAGAAGTCTGAACACTTTCGACAAAGGCGGCACCCCAAACTTATAGCACTATATGCATCAGCTCCGAATCATGTCTTGGGTCAATAGTTGGGTTTGCCCGGCTCCCATGTTTTGGTACCTTACGTTCCGCAATATCGGCTAAGGTAGCACTGGGAGAACTACTGCGATTGTGTCCCCGTTCTTCCGGACGAGCACCTCAGTAGAGAAAGCCGAAAACTAACTGTCATGTTAAGGCGAGAGCTAGTCGCTGTTCGAGAGGTCTCAAGTCCTTAAAGACTTTTTCCGCTTCGGGCGAGGAGTCGGCCTTCCGAATACTAGGGGCTTCGCCGAAATTTAAAATTGTAGACTTCTATGGCTAAGTGAGAGTGATAAAGCCTTATAGTCCGATTGCACAGTTCGTTGTCGAACACCTCCTTGAAGGACCCAAAATTGGGATAAAGAGTGCTCAGGTTTATCCCGAACACCTCAAGATACTAGTTACATGGGGGCGAAGCCGATGGTAGCCAACTCTCAGATTTTATAAACGGCCGCACAGAAGGTAATATTTTAAATTCACAAGCGTTGCATAGCGCAAATGAACTTGTTTCATATTACGGGATCACAAGAGTACATCTATTCAAATATTTCATCCTTAGCACATTCCTCTGCCACAAGGCGAGCACCCTTCAGGACACTTTCATAATACTTTTCGGGGTCGCGATGCTCCTTGCCCTCTGGCGGCCCCTCCTTCACCAGCTTTTCGGCGTCCTGCTTCGCCCAGTGCACCTTTGCCAGGGCAAAAGCCCTGCGCGCACCCTCGATGCAGACGGATCTCTTTATGACTTCTAACCGTAGGCGGCGCATAAGCCGCCTCACTGCATCAAGTAGCTACTGTGCAGGGCTCGCCAGGCCACATCCGGACTATAAGACCCCTCATGGCTTGTTCGACCGCCTTGTGAAGCTCGACCAGTTGCTTCAACTGGTCGCTCAAGGGCATTGGATGTTCGGTCCCAGTATACTGAGACAAGAACAATTTCTCCATCGGACTCCCCTCCTCGGCCCGGTAGAACTCCGCGGCATCTGACACACTGCGGGGTAGATCTACGAACGCTCCTGGAGAGCTCCGAACTCGGGTAAGTAAAAAGAAAGTTTCCTTCACATGCTTTCTTTGCATAATGAATGCCTTACCCGCCGCTATCTTATTAACCACCTCAATCTCCGGGAGGGCCTTTTGGGCTTCGGCCTTGGCATGTTGTGCGCTTTCGAGGGCCTTCGCAAGCTCGCACCCTTGCGTCTTAGAGTCAAGCTCCAAGGACTCGTGTTTTTTGACGAGAGCCTAGAGCTCTTGCTGCACCTCGCCTACTCAGGCCTCTTGTTTCTCTCGCTCGATGCGCTCCTTGGCCGCTTTGTCTTCGGCCTCGGATAGCGCCTTCTGCAGGGCCACCACTTTGGTCATGGCCCCTAGCAAAATTCATGACGATCCTATTATTCCAAAACCAATTTTTTCTTTATCAATATTCAGACGGGGTGTCACTTACCTTTGTTCTCTTCGAGATGCCTCTTGGTAAGGCCAAGCTCTTCCTTGGATAGTTCAAGGTCTCGCTTTAGTGCGGCGACCTCAGCAGTACGAGCGCCGCGGCCAGCAGTGAAGCCTGCTTATTCACATAGATACATTTTGATTAGACTCCTGCGATTATTATTTGATCCTCTATTCGGCCTTTCTTCGCGAACGCCAAACAGAGCCAGTTAGGAGGCGGGCACAAGCTTCGGTCAGTCCGCTCTTAGCGGACTGAACCTTCTTGACTACCGCACTCATGATAGTGCGGTGCTCTTCGTCAATGGAAGCGCCGCGAAGCACTTCCAGCAAGTTGTCCGATGCCTCTGGATGGACAGAGGCCATCGGCACAGACGGCTTGCCCCCCTTAGCGAGGGGTTGCCTGACAGAATCCGGAACCACTGGAGGTTCCGGCGCCGTATTCGGCTTGGGGCTAGACTTGCTGCCCCCGGCGTTAGGGCCCAGAGGAGTCTTGCCCCTCGTGCACCCAGCGCCTGGAATGTCGCCTTGGGGCGCCTCTGGAACTGTCTCCCCTTGGTTCAGTTCCCTTTGAGACAACACCTCGAAGTCGTCCGTAGGGCGGGGGGAGGAGGCGGTCGAGAGTGAATCGCTGTTCATATCTGACGGGCCCAAAGAATCATCCGGCGAAGACACGTCGATATGGGCTCGGGATGGACTGCATAATCATGCGTGGCGTGATAAGAAACAGTACAATAAGACATACCAAGAATTATTATGGTATCCGGATACTCACGACTTAGCCAGGGGCTTGTCTCTGGGTAACACTCCTCGTCGCTGAAAGCGGCCGTCGTGGAGCAGCCCGGGAAGAGGGTCCTTCCCTTCTTGGACCCTTCGGCCTCTCGTGATGGGGCGGCCTTCCTTTTCTTGTCCCCCCTGGCTGGGGGGGAGAACTTTCCTCTTCCTCCTCCTCGTTTTCGTGGGAGGAGTGCGCCTCGGTGTTTTCGGACGATGAGTCTGATATAACCTTGCGCCGGAGACCCTTCCTGGTCCCCGTGGCCTTCTTCTTGGCCTTCTTCTCCGGCACCTCATAAGGCGCCAGAACCAGCATCTCCGTTAGGAGAGCATCTGCTGGACCTTCGGGCAGGGGAGACGGACAATCGATCTACTCCGCTGTCGCTACCCAGTCCTGTTAAATGGTGTGGAGACATAAATCCTGCGTGTGGTTATACTGGGGAAAAGAACATCTTATGAGATGTAAAAGGCTTACCGGATTGGCAGGGCGCTTTGCGCTGAGTCCGCGGTCCTCGGTAAGGGGAGGAGGTACCTCGGCGCCCTTGAACAACACCTTCCAGACATCCTTGTGCGTCGTGTCAAAGAGCTCTCGCAGCGTCTGGTGCTCGGCCGGGTCGAACTCCCACAAATTGAATGCCCTTCTTTGACACGGGAGGATCCGGCGGAAGAGCATGACTTGGACCACGTTGACGAGCTTGATTTTCTTGCTTATCATGTTTTCGACGCATGTCTGGATTCCGGTCAGCTCTCCGAGGAACCCCAGGACAGGCCCTTCTCTTTCCAGGAGGTGAGCCGCATGGGGATTCCGGATCGAAATTCGGGGGCCGCCACCCAGTTGGTGTCGCGCGGCTCGGTGATGTAGAACCACCCCGATTGCCACCCCATTACAGTCTCCACATAGGAGCCTTCGAGCCAGGTGACGTTGGGCATCTTGCCCACCATGGCTCCTCCGCACTCCGCTTGCTGGCCGAGCACCACCTTCGGTTTAACGTTGAAGGTCTTCGGCCACAGGACGAAGTGGGGCTTGATGCGGAGGAAGGCCTCGCACACGACGATAAACGCCGAGATGTTGAGGATGAAATTGGGGGCCAGATCGTGAAAGTCCAGCCCGTAGTAGAACATGAGCCTGCGGACAAACGGGTGGAGGGGAAATCCCAGTACGCTGACGAAATGGGTAAGAAATACCACCCTCTCATCGGGTTCTGGAGTAGGGACGATCTTCCCCGCATCTGGCAGCCGGTGCACGATATCCGCGGCCAGGTATCCGGCTCCCCGCAGCTTTGTGATGTCCTCCTCCATAACGGAGGAGACCATCCACTTGCCTCCCGCTCCGGACATGCTTGGAGTAGTTTGAGGAGAAAAACGCGAACTTGGGTGCTGAAGCTCGAGTGCGCAAGAATGGATGAGCAAGGAGGAAGAAGGCGTGGGTGAAAAAGGTGAATCCTTGTCTCTTTATAAGGCCAGAAGAAACTATGCGCCTCCCCACCTACCTGGTAAACTCGCTTATTCCCCAAGCGCCGTAATTGATGGCGCGGTTGGGTCACCCACACCCGTATTGATGAGAATCCCGTGATAAGGGGACACGATCTCTGCTTCGACAAGACGTGCCAAGAAAACCGCCTCACAATATGTGCAGTGGCTGGTTGTGAAAAATGGTTTGTCATGACCAGACCACGGCAGAACATCACTTTATGAAAAGCTGTCAGCAGATTAGATTTGTGGAAATATTATTCTCTCTACAATGGTATGTGGAATTTGTTTTGTAGAGCCGGACACTATCCTTGTGTTCAAAATCTTCTATTGAATATTCGGAGGAGGAACCCGCCTTGCAATGCCGAAAACAATCTGCGCGTCGGACTCGTCGTCATTGAAGCCTGGTTCAGGGGCTACTGAGGGAGTCCTGGATTAGGGGGTCCTCGGACAGCCGGACTATATCCTCTGGCCGGACTGTTGGACTACGAAGATACGAGATTGAAGACTTCGTCCCTTGTCGGGGTGGGACTCTCCTTGGCATGGAAGGCAAGCTTGGCAATACGGATATGTAGATCTCCTCCCTTGTAACCGACTCTGTGTAACCCTAGGCCCTCCGGTGTCTATATAAAACGGAGGATTTAGTCCGTAGGACAAAAACAATCATACCATAGGCTAGCTTCTAGGGTTTAGCCTCTACGATCTCGTGGTAGATCAACTCTTGTAATACTCATATCATCAAGATCAATCAAGCAGGAAGTAGGGTATTACCTCCATCGAGAGGGCCCGAACTTGGGTAAACATCATGGCCCCCGCCTCCTGTTACCATCCGCCTTAGACGCATAGTTCGGGACCCCCTACCTGAGATCCGCCGGTTTTGACACCGACAATCATCCTCAAAAAAAAATTGTATCCCTTCCTACTGAATATAGACCAATCTCCCTCCTCAACTCCACACTCAAGACCATTACCAAACTACTAGCCAATAGACTTCAGAAAGTTATCCCAAGGATGGTTCAGTGGCTTTCTCAACAACAGATGCATTCAAGATTGTCTCGCTTGGTCATATGAGTACATCCATCAATGCCATCAATCAAGAAAAGTGATAATCCTTCTAAAACTAGATTTTGAGAAGGCATTTGACACGATCAACCATGATACTATTATTGTTATCTTGCAAGCCAAGGGCTTTGGAAGTAGATGGATCAACTGGATCAAAATGATATCTGGAATAGGCTACTCTTCTCTGTTGCTTAATGGTGCCCCAGGAAAACAATTTATCTGCAAGAAAGATGTCAGGCAAGGAGACCCCCCTTCACCATTGATATTTGTATTGGCAGCAGACCTACTACAACCTATGTTCAATGAAGCCATGCAACATTCATTGGTGGACTCACCTCTACATCACAATTCCTGTTCAGATTATCCCATTATCCAATATGCTAGGCAGCTAAGTCATATTAAAAACCTCCTATTGCATTATGCTATGATACGTCCCAAACGTATCTACTTTTCCGAACACTTCCGCTCTTGTTTTGGACTCTAATTTGTATGATTTTAATGGAACTAACCCGAACTGATGTTGTTTTCAGCAGAATTGCCATGGTATTGTTTTTGTGTAGAAATAAAAATTCTTGGATTGAGCTGCAAATTTACGGAGAATTATTTCAGAATATAAAAAAAATTGGAGAAGGAAATTACCAGAGGGGGGCCACCAGGGCGCCACAAGCCCAGGGGCGCGCCACCCCCAGGGCACGCCTGGCAGGCTTGTGGGCCCCTGACAACTCCCGCAACCCTAACTCCAACTCCATAAGTACCTATTCGCCAAGAAAAAAATGAGAGAGAAGGAATCATCGTGTTTTACGAAGCCGAGCCGCCACCACCTCATATACTTCATCGGGAGAGCTGATCTGGAGTTCGTTCGGGGCTCCGGAGACGGGGATTCGTTGCCATCATCATCATCAACCTTCCTCCATCACCAATTTCATGATGCTCCCCGCTGAGAGTGAGTAATTCATTCGTAGGCTTGCTGGACGGTGATGAGTTGGATGAGATTTATCATGTAATCGAGTTAGTTTTGTTTGGTCTTGATCCCTAGTATCCACTATATTCTGATATTGATGTTGCTATGACTTTGCTATGCTTAATGCTTGTCACTAGAGCCCGAGTGCCATGATTTTAGATCTGAACCCTTTATGTTTTCATGAATATATTTGTGTTCTTGATCCTATCTTGCAAGTTTTACGCACCTATTACGTGTTATGATCCGCATGCGCAAGGTGACAATAATTGGAATTCTTTTTGGTGATTACCGTAGTTTGAGGAGTTCATGAGTTCACTATGTGTTGCTTTGTTCTAGTTCTGTATTAAAAGGAGGCCTTAATATCCCTTAGTTTCCTTATGGACCCCGCTGCCACGGGAGGGTAGGACCAAAGATGACATGCAAGTTCTTATTATAAGCATGTATGACTATATACGGAATACATGCCTACATTACACTTATGAATTGGAGCTAGTTCCTTGTCGCCCTAGGTTAAAACTATTACATGATGAATGTTATCCAACATAATTATCCATCACCGATCCAATGCCTACGAGCTTTTCCATATTGATCTTTCTAAGTTACTAATGTTGATGTTGTTGTCACTATTGCTACAAAACTACTACTACTACTTACTGTGGTATTGATCACTCTACCGCAGATATTTAGTTCTCCGGGTGTGGTTGAATTGACAACTTAACTGCAAATACTTGCAAATATTCTTTGGCTCCCCTTGTGTCGAATCAATAAATTTGGGTTGAATACTCTACCCTCGAAAACTGTTGCATTCCCCTATACTTATGGGTTATCAAGACCTTTTTCTGGCGCTGTTCCAATGGATTGAAGCTCAATTTGCTGAGTCACTTGGGGTTTATATCCGTTGATCATTGTGAATAATCTTAAGGATGATAGAACCAATATCGCTCCCTCTAGAACGTGGGGAGGTAAGGAACTGTTATTTAGCTCTGCACTTGATTCGCCTTCTGTTTTGAGTAAGCATGCGACACCACCACCTGTTATTAATTCTTATATGTCGCAAGTAATTGATGATGCTACTTCTTCTATGAATGATGCTAGTACTTTGCTTGATGATATTGTGCCACTAGGTGAATTTCTTGATGAACAACTTGCTAAAGCTAAAGAATTTGAGAATGTTGAAACCGATGAAATTACTAAAACTGAAAATTATGATCTACCTTTTACACCTAGCTCTCCTAGATATGAGTTACCTAAGATACCCGAGGGTTATGTTATGGATAGAGAGATAGCTAGAGAATTTCTGGCTTGTAATGATAGAGATGATCTTAAGAAATTACTATGTAAGCTGAAAGAAAAATCTTTGAATGCTAGAATGAAATACGATCCTAAGTTTGCTACTTGACCTATCTTTATTATTGATAAGGATTATGAATTCTTTGTCGATCCTAAGTTAATCGCTTTGGTTGAATCTAATTCTTTCCATGGTTATGAATCTGAAACTGTTGTGGCACACCTACTAAGGTTAATGATATAGCAACCCTATTTGCTCATGAGGAATTTTTTCTCTATTACTATATTCTTAAGTTGTTTCCTTTCTTGCTAAAGGGTGATGCTAAGATATGGTTTAATACTCTTTCTCTTGGTTGTGTGCGTAGTCCCCAGGATATGATATATTACTTCTTTGAAAAATATTTTCCTGCTCATAAGAAACAAGCTGCCTTACAGGAAATATTTAACTTTGTGCAAATTGAAGAAGAGAACCTCCCTCAAGCTTGGTGGAGGCTTCTCCAATTACTTAATGCCTCGCCTGATCATCCTCTCAAGAAAAATGAAATACTTGATATCTTTTATAATGGACTAGCCGATGCTTCTAGGGATTACCTAGATAGCTGTGCTGGTTCTGTTTCCAGGGAATGAACTATTGAGCAAGCTGAGGAACTATTGAATAATATATTGAGGAATGATAATGATTGGACACTTCCCGAACCACCACCTAAACCAACCCGAAGAAGAGAGGTATTCTATTTCTCGGTCCTGAAGATATGCAAGAGGCAAAGAAATCTATGAAAGAAAAAAGTATTAAAGCTGAAGATTTTAAGAATTTACCACCTATTGAAGAAATACATGGACTTGACACCCCGACACAGGTAGTAGGTAAATTCTCTAATAAAATTTGATGAAGTTGATAGTCCTTACGACAAATCAGCTAGTCAATGCTTGTATGAGTTTGATAATTACATGATTAAGCAAGATCATTTTAATGTGTATGTTATGAAACAATTGAAATGTAATGCCTACATGATTGAAAGCTCGAGTGACTTGTTGTTTAGAATTGCTAATGATGTTAAAGGTGTAGGTAAACATGCTTCTATGGTCCACACTTAGTTATAACAAGTATCTAATTCACAAAAGGACTTGCTTAATGAAATGAATAGTAATATGAATGATCATGTTGTTAGAGTAATGACGGGAGGAGGTAGAATGACTCAGGAGCCACTTTACCTTAAGGTCACCCTAAAGAATTGAACAAGACTCTCAAAGAATTAATTCTGATGCACCTAGTCCATCTAAGAAGAAAAAGAAAAAGAAAAAAGATAGGACTTTGCATGCTTCTAGTGAACCTGAGGTAGAAAAACCTTCTGAGGATAGTAATGATGTTTATATTTCTACCGCTGAGACACAATCTAGTAATGAACATGCTCCTAGTGATAATGATAATGATAAAGATGATGTTCATGTTGATGCTCAACCAGATAATGATAAAGAACATGATGTTGAAATAGAACCCGCTGTTGATCTTGCTAACCCACCTCCTAAAAATAATGGTTATGATAAAAGAGAATTCATTGCTAGGAAACATGGTAAGGAAATAGACCATGGGTTCAAAAACCCATGTCTTTCCCAATTAAACCATCTAAGAATAAGGATGAAGAAGAATTTGAATACTTTGCTGAAATGTTTAGGCCAATCTTTTTGTGTACTAGTTTGACTGATATTTTGAAGATGACCACATATGCTAAGTACATGAAAGATATTGTCACTAATAAAAGAAACATACCTGAAACTGAAATTTCCACCATGCTTGTGAACTATTCTTTTAAGGATGGAGTTACCTAAGAAATTAGGAGAACCAGGAATACCCAGTATAGCATGCTCCATTAAAAGAAACTATGTTAAAACTACTTTATGTGACTTAGGAGCCGGTGTTATGCCTTTCTTTTTATATACAAGACTTGATTTGAATAAGCTCACACCTACTGAAATACCTTTGCAAATGGCTGATGAATCTACTGCTATACCTATTGGAATTTGTGAGGATGTGCCCGTTGTAGTTGCAAATGTTACTATCTTAATAGACTTTCTTATACTTCATATGCCCGAGGACGACAACATGTTATTATCCTTGGTAGACCCTTCTTGAATACTGCAGGGGCTATTATTGATTGTAACAAAAGCAAGGTCACTTTTCATATCAATGTAAATGAGCATATGGTACACTTTTCGAATAACCAATTTCGAATGAATAGTATTAATGTTATTGAAAAGGCTCCCACAATTACTATTGGAAGTTTTCAACTCCCTCCTCCTATTGTCAAAAAGAAATGTCAAACCCTCATTATTGGGGAGAGGCATATCCCCGTTGAGCTAACCTAGTGTTATATAAAGATTCTTCGATTTCATGTCATTCTAAAATGGTTTGTTAATAAGACTTGATCAACCTTATTAATCGATTCTTTTTTAGGGGCATGTGGTCGATTAACTTAGTAAGCACAACCTACTGTACCCACTATTTACTCTCTATTATTTAAAGTTAATAAAGTAGAAATGCCATGATTTTGATATTTTCTGAATTTTCCATTCAATAAAAAATGACCCGAAAATAAAAGTTCTCAGAATGCCCTAAAAATTTAGTATTTTTTTTGTAGAATATTTAAGAATTTTTGGCACTTAAGACGCCCTAGGGGGGTGCACCTGTGAGCCAAAAGCTCACACGGCGCGCCACCCCTGCGTGCACCTAGTGGGCCCCACAGGGACCCACTCACTTATCCTAGCCGCCCACTCCCTTCTTTTTCCTTCAGAAAAAATCACTTGTTAGCTCAAACCCGTGTTGTTGCTCCTTGACTGGAAATTTCGATCTCCTTGCTCGGAACTCCGTTTCTGAAACTCTTTTGGGAGATTGTTCTTCGGTTCTAACTCCATTAATGGTCCAATTAGTTTTCTTAGTTCCTTATATATTGCAAATTTTTGCTGCTGTGGTGACCATGTTCTTGAGCTTGTATGTCAAATTTATATGATCCAAAGTAGTTTTGATGCATGATATAGCCTCTATATGCTTATGGGAGTAGTTGCTATCAATTTTGTTGAGTTCGGTTCACTTTTCTTTTGAGTCACTAAAAATTCCAGAAATTTTTTAGAGGGAGAAATTGTTTAGGAAAATGTTCCAAGGTGGTTCCTCGAGCAAGCGCTCTCCAAGGCTTGCTATGCGTGAGCCAGGCCTCGAGCCTCCGTGGTAAGTGAGGGAGTCCTGGATTAGGGGGTCTCCGGACAGCCGGACTATATCCTTTGGCCAGACTATTGGACTATGAAGATACAAGATTGAAGACTTCGTCCCGTGTCCGGATGGGACTTTCCTTGGCATGGAAGGCAAGCTTGGCAATATGGATATGTAGATCTCCTCCCTTGTAACCGACTCTGTGTAACCCTAGCCCCCTCTGGTGTCTATATAAACCGGAGGGTTTACTCCGTAGGACAACAACAATCATACCATAGGCTAGCTTCTAGGGTTTAGCCTCTACGATCTCGTGGTAGATCAACTCTTGTAATACTCATATCATCAAGATCAATCAAGTAGGAAGTAGGGTATTACCTCCATCGAGAGGGCCGAACACAGGTAAACATCGTGTCCCCTGCCTCCTGTTACCATCCGCCTTAGACGCATAGTTCGGCACCCCCTACCCGAGATCCGCCGGTTTTGACACCGACATTGGGGCTTTCATTGAGAGTTCCATTGTGTCGTCATCATAAGGAGGGATGGCTCGTCTCATTGTCAGGGACAACATCACCTCTGGGGGAGCCCTGGCTGTAGGCCAAACTCTCCGACTAGGCGGCTTCGTCATGACAGCCCGTTCGGCCGCTGCGCCGACGATGACTTCTCGGGTCATCGAAAGCAGCCTCCACATCAGCTCGGAACTTACTGAGCGGATGAATCAAACGGAGCTCTCCTCTTTGAACGAGCTCCTGGACCGCATCTCTGCTTTGGGAGTCGCTACGGACTGTGATCGGATTGGGCTTAAACCCGACCAAAGGGAGATTAACTCTCCGCCGATCACCCATCAGATAGCGGTGGTGGAGGAGCAATGCGGCGATTCTCCCTCTATCTTGAGGAAGAACTATGTGCGGATTCCCAAGCTCTCCGAGCCGGACACCCGTCTACTGCAGGACATCACCCAAACCATGAACCTTGAATCAGGCAACAGGCCAGTCCCATTGGGGAACATCCCGGAGCCCGAACTTCTAAGATCGGAAACTCCCCCGCCCCTGGGTCTCAAATCGGGTCAAAGTCTGGACTTAAATCCACCCACCCGCCCAGATATAAACGATCTTTCCGACATTTGGCAAGAGCCCCAGGAGACAGTACATCACTATTGGGCCAGATTCCTCCTTGTAATGAACAAGGTCAAGGACTGTCGCGAGGAAGACACAATTTCATTATTTTGCAATAATTGCATGGACAAGGGAGTCCTCAACGCCATAAGTCGCCGTGACATAGCATGCTTCGCTGACTTGGCGGCCATAGTACGTAAGTACTGTGCGATGGAAAGCGCCTAGAAAACCCAGACAAAATTTTGGGATAATCCGGCTCTGACAAAGTCCCCGGTCCAAACTAAAAGGGTGCACTCTCATAAGTCGACCGACTCAATTACAAAGAAGCAAAAGCCTACTACTGGGCATGGAACCATATTGGAGGGATGGCTTAATGGGCCCTGCAAAATTCACAGCACAGCGGATACCTTACCAACACACAGCCTTAGAGCATGTTGGGTACTCCGGCAGGTGGCCAAGAGCGGTGAGGACCTCCTCATTCAAAACACCGCAGAGCACCATCCCGTGGATAATAATACAGTATTGATAGTCTTCTAGACCTTCGCCTAATAGGCGTAAGCGAGCACTCCGCAGCCTTGCCGAAGTCTGCCACGTGGCAGCAATAAATCCATGGAGCGACACGGCTATTACCTTCAATGCCAGTGACGAACCTAAATTCCGAACAGCCCGAGCACCAGCCGCCTTGGTCCTCAGTCCAATTGTGGACGGCATTCGGCTTACTAAGGTGCTCATGGACGGCGGCAGCGGATTAAACCTCATTTAGGAGGAGACTCTTCAAAATATGGAAATAGATAGAAACCGCATCGAGCAAAGCAGCACGACCTTCCGAGGAATCATCCCCAGTCGGGAGGCATGTTGCGCCGGGAAAATCACACTAGATGTGGTATTCGGCACTCCGGAGAATTACAGGTCCGAAGAAATTACATTCCAAGTGGCCCCGTTTAGTAGCGGATACCACGCCCTTCTAGGAGGGGAGGCATTCACGATCTTCCAAGCCATACCCCATTACGGGTACATGAAGCTCAAAATGCCCGGGCCCAATGGAATCATCACTCTAGCTAGGGATCCGGACATAGCACTCGGCAAAAAACAAAACAGCCGCAGACCGGCCCTCGAGGCATTATCAAAGCCCTTGCGGCAGAGGAATTAATCATACCAAGCGCCTACAAAGGGATGTGGACGACGTAATACTCGACAAAAGATCCAAGTCCACCTCTTTTAAACCAGCGGATGAAATAGTCAAATTTCAAGTCCATCCAACGGACCCCACAAAACAGCATCCATCGGGACACAGTTAATCCCCGCTGTAGACGCCGCACTACGGGAGTTCCTGTGCGAGAATTGGGACATATTCGCCTGGCATCCTTCAGACATGCCAGGAATCCCACGCAGGCTGGCCGAGCATAGCCTCAACATTATAAAGGGATTCAAGCCGGTCAAGCAGACTCTTTAGTGTTTCTCTGAACCTAAGCGACAAGCCATGGGAGAGGAGCTAGCCAAGTTATTGGAGGCCGGATTCATTAGAGAACTAAAACATCCGGACTGGCTAGCAAACCTGGTGATGGTACCAAAGAAGGACAAATCCTGGCGCCTATGCGTCGACTTCAAGGACCTTAATAAGGCTTGCCTAAAGGATCCCTTCCCCCTCCCTCGCATCGATCAAATTATCGATGCTACCGCAGGACATGATTCATTGTGCTTCCTCGACGCATACTCCGGCTACCACCAAATTAAGATGGCGGAGTCCGATCAAGCCGCGACGGCATTTATCACTCCATACGGCCCCTTCTGTTTTAACACAATGCCCTTTGGGCTCAAAAACGCCGGCGCAACGTATTAACGCATGATTCACACATGTCTGGAAAAGCAGATCGGCAAAATAGTGAAGGCATACGTATACGATGTGGTCGTTAAAACCAGTCACATCGACTCCTTAATAGATGAATTGAGGCTCACGTTCTACAATCTCCGAACATACGACATTAAGCTCAATCCGGAAAAATGCGTTTTCGGCGTGCCCGCCATAAAGCTCCTGGGCTTCATCGTCTCCAGTAGAGGAATTGAAGCAAATCCGCTAAAATCCATGCTCGTCATCGCGATTGGCTATCCCAACTGACCTCAAGCAAATCCAGAAGTTAACTGGATGTGTGGCGGCCTTAAGCTGCTTTATCTCCCGATTAGGAGAAAAGGCACTCCCCCTTTATCGCCTACTTCGGTACACCGAACACTTCGAGTGGACGGACGCAGCCACGGCCGGATTGGAAGAAATAAAAGCCATTCTGGCCACCAACCCAATCTTGGCCGTGCCAAATGTCGGCGAACCAATGCTGTTATATATAGCAGCAACTCACCAAGTTGTAAGCGCAGTGCTCGTCGTCGAACGAGAGACGGACGGACATAAATTCCGACTTCAAAAGCCGGTATATTATGTATCCACTGTCCTCACTCCATGCAAATCACGGTACCCACATTATCAAAAGATAGCATACGTGGTATTCATGGCATCCCGGAAATTACAACACTACTTTCAAGTGTTCAATCACAGTGGCCTCGGAAGTACCACTCAACGACATAATAAACAACTGCGATGCCACGGGCCGGATTGCCAAATGGGCTATCGAGCTCCTCCCGTTTGACATAACATATAGACCACGGCGAGCCATTAAGTTGCAAATCTTGGCCGACTTTCGCCGCCGAGTGGATGGCCGAACTCCCTAAAGAGTACGGCGCGTACTCCAATTGGATCATGCACTTTGACGGCTCTAAAATGCTGGCTGGCCTGGGGACTGGCGTCGTCCTGACCTCCCCCACCAGAGATACAGTCCAATACATACTCCAAATACTATACACTGACTCCAACAATGCAGCCAAGTACGAGGCCCTATTACATGGTCTTCGGATGGCAGTTTCCATGGGCATTCAACGCCTGGAGGAGCGTGGGGACTCGAACCTCGCAATATCTCAAATACATGGAGACTTCGATGCCAAGGATCCGAAAATGGCGGCATACCGCAACGCCGTCCTCAAAATGTCAGCTTGGTTCGAGGGGCTCGAATTCCACCATGTGGCTCGGGAAAACAATCAGGCAGAGGATATTCTCGCCCGTATCGGCGCTAAGCGCGACCCTGTCCCACCTAACATCTTCTTGGAAAGGTTGTTCAAGCCATCTGTGGTATGGAAAGGGGACACCGGTAACAATAGTCTGGACCCGGCCACAACACCAGATACCGAACACTCTGACACAATCGGAGGATCTGCCATCGAAATAACACCTGCAGCCCACGTGATAATGGCCGTCATCGCCTGCGGATGTAATCCATTCCTGGCCTACCTAACCAGGCAGGAACTACCCGAGGACCAAAATGAGGCACGCTGCATAGTGCGACGATCTAAAGCCTACAAGGTCCACGAGGGAGAGCTCTATAAGAAAAGCACTACCGGAGTCCTTCGAAGGTGCATCTCCAAAGACGAAGGGTGGAAGCTTTTGGCAGAAATCCATGCGGGACTCGGCGGCCACCACGCCGCAGCCCGGGCTCTTGTAAGCAAGGCCTTCCTTACAGGTTTCTATTGACCGACGGCCCGAGCAGACGCACAGGATCTAGTCCAACATTGCATTGGTTGCCAGCTTTTTGCAAACCAAAGCCATATGCCGCCTACCGCTCTCCGAACAATCCCCATTACTTGGCCCTTTGCGGTCTGGGGGCTTGATATGGTCGGACCCCTCAAAGGGGGAACCCATAAGAAAAAATACTTACTAGTCATGGTGGATAAATTCACCAAATGGATAGAAGCCAAACCCGTTAAAACGGCTGAATCTAGACCGGTGATAGACTTCATATCTGGGGTTGTACACCGCTATGGCATCCCCCACAGCATCATCACTGACAACGGCACAAACTTTACAGCCGACCAGGTAAAACTTTGGTGCAGCAACATGGGCATCAAGCTCGATTATGCTTCTGTCTATCACCCGCAAACTAACGGTCAAGTCGAGCGAGCAAATGGTCTTATCATGAGCGGCATCAAACCCAGTTTAGTGCGGTCCTTAAAGGAATCAAACACGCACTGGGTAGAGGAGCTCGACTCCATACTATGGGGGTTGCGGGCCATGCCGAATCGCACAACCGGATACACACCATTTTTTATGGTGTACGGCACAGAGGCGGTTCTGCCTTGCGACATAATTCATGACTCACCTCGAGTGCGCATGTATGAAGAAAAAGAGGCCGATCTCGATCGGCAGGACAGTTTGGATGCCCTGGAGGAGGAGCGCGATGTGGCAAAAGCCCGTTCCGCATTCTATCAGCAACATGCTCGAAGGTATCAAAGCAGAGAAGTACGAGCCAAAACTTATAACGTTGGCGAACTAGTTCTACGCCTGCCGGAGAAGAAAAAGAACAATCTCAAGCCCAAATGGGAAGGTCCCTTCATTATCGACCAGGTTCTAACCGGTGGAGCGTACCGTCTGTGGGATGCGTCGGACAATCGACTCGAGCCAAACCCATGGAACGCAGCCAGACTCCAAAGATTCTATGCCTAGTGCCGCACTCTATGTTCCTCTCCTTACCCCTGTCAATTTTTTGCATATCCGTTATCTGTCTTTTCTCTCTTCCTTCCTTCTTTTTCTCCTCAAGGCCTTAAAAGGCCAACTTGTGTCTTGACCACACAATCTTGACGCGCTAACCGCGCTCATTATACCTGGGGGCTTCTTATACAGAAGCTTAATATAACTATTTTTCTGGGCTTTATGCCCCACACATGTGTTATTCTTCCACATGTACCTTTTTTCGCCATTATATGCATCGATATGACTTAAGTTTTGTGGGGACCCCGACTCATAAGTCGTGATCACCGAATGCACGTGTAAAGTGATCCCAGAGATCAATGCTCACTGAACACACAGAAGCTGAATAACAAGAGTCTTACATCCATACATACCGTCTTACACAAATTATGACCATTATGGTCAAGTCTTACATTGATAAAGCCTTAAGGGCTGAATATCAAATAAAACACAAGCAGCGAAATCTTCGACGATAAGTAGAACCCATGCCATCTGCCTTAACCCTACAGGCATTCTGACTGGGAAACGTCCTAGTTCGCATGTTCGTCTCCAAAGAACTCTTCTTCGAACTCCGGTTCTTCAATGCCTGGCCAATTAAATAACCATTGGCAAGCCCATGAGTACTTTGAATGTACTCGCAAGCAACCCATGATTTGGTTCAATGTGACAATGCAATAGCACAACGAGTAAGCAACCTAGCATCAAGCTAGTTAAGATGTCCTATCAACTTGTGAGATATGCATCAATGAAACACGGGTAACCCCGAGAACAGGTTACGGATATCAACATAAATAGAGTTGAATCGATGTCATGTCATTCAACATGTCAAGTCTCCACCTTGACACAACTAGTTCCTTTCCACACACACATGCATCGTGATTTGTAAAATTTCTGGACATAGTTTAAGTAGCACCTCCCAACTGTCCATGACCGTGGACACAGCTATTCGAATAGTTTGACACTCTGCAGAGGTTGCGCACTTTACCCACAAGATCCGGGAAGCTTTCGTGTCATCCACGATCCCGCAGTACCTCAAGTACTCGGGGGAAGCACCCGATCACTATCTTTCCCTAGACGACACTAACAAGGAGTCCACTCATTGATACACGGCCCTCGTGTATAAGCAAAAGATCGTGGGACTCTGCCCTTTTCACATTATTACGCATACACGAAGGGACCAACGGTGTGTCCGGTGTCCAGTGAAAACAGTCATGGCCGCCCTACCTGGCACGACCCCGTCCCGAGAGAGAGCACCAACTCTCCCCCGTCACTAGTAATGCGGGCTCCAAGCTAGTATCGGCCTAGGTAATCAATAATGCCCCATCCCATAAAGGGGTAGAGTGGTTGCACATGTTTGGTTGGGATGGTAATCACACATAAATCTAATCCATCATTTTACACACACACACCAAAATCTCTCTCCGGTACACCACTTCTTCCTCAAGTGGTGACCTTAGATCAACATCTCCCAAGGGCATTAGGGGCACCCGATGGGGTTTTCGAAAGAATGTAACCATGAAGAGTTCATGGTACACATGCATCATTATGCATCAAATAGTCTCTTGAAAATGCAATCATAAACAAGGTAAGGTCATAAGTAGGGGTATGCATCATGTGGTGGTTCACAACAAGTTTACCACCGTCATACTTCATCATCATGCAATCGGAAAAAGGGTACCGATGAACAAGAGGGGTATCATGGTCAAAGGGCTGCTTGCCTTGATTGGCTTGTCCTTCGAGGTCTTCAAATCCTTCTCTTCCTTCTCCTTTAGCAACTTCACAAATACGGGATCTAAACGCCGCAAGAAAATAACGGAAAAATAAGACAATAATAAAAAGCAGAAAAGTCAAAGTGCTCAGAAAATGTCAACTTATTTTTGTAAAATACTAGGGTGAAAACTAAGAAGGAAAAATTCTTAGTTTTGGTTTTGGAGTAGCAGAATAGGAGAAATGGATTTACAAAGGCATATTTAAATGCTTAAAATCACATTTAAATATTTACAGTGAAGAAAAGGTTGTTGGATTTGAATGAAAGTTGCACCATTAAATAGGTTGCAATATTTTAGGAATTTAGGAATTGGAATTAATTTATTTGGACATATATTTTATCCTGTGGAATATTTGGAAAAGTGACAGAAAAAGAAAAGGAAAAGGGCCCTGTGCTCATCGGGCCACAACACCGCAGGGCAAAGAGCCCACCAGAGAGGCGGCTCAACAGATCGGTGCATCACGCTGTGCCAGTTTAAACTCGACGGCAAGGGGCCTGTGCCTCGGGACGTGAGGTCGATTTGAGGGGGGGCCCACGACCGTCGTCGTCAACCCTGGGTCAGAGAGGGCGGCGAGCTCACCGGCGACGATACGGGGCACGACGAGGTCGGGCGAGGGCACGGCTGGACTCAGCGTCGTGTCGCCGTTCGGGTGGAGGTGGTGGACGTCACCGGAGTTTCCTGGTTCATCGGCGACGAGGAGGCACGGCGGAGGAGCTTCGGGCGGCGGTGGCTCCGGCCGTTTCCGGCTGCAAAAGAGGCGGGGAAGAGAGGGAAATGGTCGATGAGCATGGCGGTTCCAGATCGAGGAAGAGGAGCGGCGGAGAGGGCCTGTACCCGGAGATCGACGGCGGCCCGAGGCGGCGGAGCTCGAGCTCGATCTCGAGCTCGGGCGTCTCTGGAGAGGAACTGGGGGTGCAGGGGGAGGGTTTGGTGGTGCAGAGAGCGAGTGGTGAGGAGGGGAGGGCTCGGGGAGGCCTTTAAATAGGCGAACGGCGAGGTCCCGTAGACCCGTGCGCCGGCGAGCTCACGCTTGTCACTGCAGGGCTCGGGGAAAGAGGGCGTGGTGTCTGGGGTGTTCCTGGACGTCGACTACGTCGGGAGAGATAGAGAGAGGGAGTGGGGAGAGGTCAAAGGCGCGCGCGTGTGAGCCGCGCCATTGGCGCTTCAGCGACCTCTGTTTGCTAAGCGCAGAGGCACGGGAGGAGGAGAGAGGAGGGGGCCGATCACAGAGCGTGTTTTGGACGCCGAGGCGCATCGGCAAAGCGCTGGGAGGCCCGAGGTGGTCGGAGGCGTCAGGGGCAGAGGCGGCTACTGACGGGAGCACATCAGAAGCGCTCAGGCGCCTAAATGGCCGGCATGGCATTTTCTATGCCTTGTGGGCGCGGCCAACCATGTCCAAAGAGCTCAAGGGTGGAGTAAAGAAGTAGGGGGAGGCATTGGATGCTCTGGATGGCCGCTGGGGTGAGGAGAGAGGTGAGGAAGAGAGAGGAAGGGGCTGTCCAGAGAGGGAAAGTGGGGTTTTACCCATCCAATAATTGAGTTGTGGACTTGCCATTGTTACTGGAGGTGAAAGGGGTCTAGGAGGAGCTGTGGTAAAAAGTTAAGCTCAAGGAGAATAGTTTTAATGGTCAAAATGGGGATTTTTGAAAAGTGGCAGAAGGTGTTCGACAAAAGTTTTAGCAAGCAAATGATTTCCAAATGCCATGATACTCCTCAGGGTGAAATGAAACATATAATTAGGGCCCTCCACCATTTTGGAGCTTATTTGGGCAAAGTTTCCAATGCAACTTTTGTAAACCCTAGAAATGAGCAGAAATAGACTTGTGTAGATCTAGTTGAGCAAATCACTTCTCCTTGATGCACTACTTGGTGTAGTGGCCTCATTTGGTTATGTGAACATGCTCACAAAAGTTGGGGTCAATGAGAGAAAGTTGGTAGTACAAACTTGTTCAAATTTGATTCTGGTCAGAGAGGGTTTTGGGGCATTTTGGTGAACCAAAATGACCTTGAATGATATGAGGCTTTGCAAGGTGATCACAATATTCATTTGTGACTTGATGGATTTTCCTTGGATTTTTATGAAAATATTTCCTATAGAAATATTTCAAATCTTTGAAATGGGCAGAAATTGTTTTGGGAGGTTTTGTCCAATATGTTGATCATGACCATATGTTGAAACTCTTATATATAGAAAATATATGTCCACTGAGTTTCCCTGGTTTTTGCAAATATTTTTAATACAGTAAAAATAATTTTTCCCTATTAAAGACCATTTCTGGCCTTAAGAAAAAGCTTTTAAATAAAATAGGAAAATAGCTTTTAAAATTATGTTTTTGTGGTTTATGGGAGTCCTATATCTAATAGGATTCAAATATACCTTTTGAAAGATTTTTCACACCCCAAATCTAGCACATGCAGTGTAATCCTCAATTTAGGGGTTTTTGGAAAAACTAATTTTTGAAAATACTATATGGCCAAATTATTTTTGTAAGAAAATACCATATTGCACTATACACATGGCATGATCATTGGGCAGAAGTTTGGGGCAAGGAGATGAAGTGTAGAAGGTGAAGCTATGTTGACTTTTAAGAGCACTTGAAAAACACAGAGAGAAAAACCAACTCAAGAAAAGTCAAATAATGCAAAAGTTTTTGTCAAACCATACTTTATCATGATTTATCATCTTAAGTGTTGTGCCATGAAAATCAGGGTGTGACAGACCTACCCCTTACAAGAATCTCGTCCCCGAGATTCCCAGACTAGACGCGGAAAGGAATACGGAAACTTGGATCTGGGGTAGTCTTCACGTCCCCATACTGCTTCTGCTTCAGAGTGGTGCTCCATTGAACCTTGAAGTACTTGATGGTGTGGCTTCGTGTATGACGTTCTTGCTTGATCCAGGTTGCTAAGGGGTCTCTCACGTTAGGTCAGGTTGGGTCGGGGGTCAATGGTTCGGTGATTGATGCCCTGGTAGGGATCGGTTAGTTAGGAAGTTGGCAACACTTTCGGGGGGTGTGTCGCGTGGAAAACGCTGTGCACAGTGGGTAACTCAGGTGGTAACTCTAGCTGGTAGTCATCTACTCTTCGTCTCGAAGTGATCTCAAAGGGGGTTGTTGAATCTTGGAGTGAGCTTCCCTTTGACATGGAAATGCTTGGTTCCTTTGAGAGAAAAGGCTTGCAGAGATACCTTTGGTCTTTGACGTGAAATTTCACTTCTTGACGATGGTGGTGGGTGTAGTTCTTCCTCCTTGGCATGGCGGTCTTCAAATGTTCCTTGGCTAGTTGAACGGCTCTTCTTCCGTCTTCGGTGGACAAGTAGGTCACCAAATAATGATGACAACTATCTTGTCTAAGTACTCCATGAAGACTTTGTTGACGGGGTACATAAAGTAGGCTGGGGGGATTGGTGGTGGTCTCTGTTGAGTGTGGGCCAAGGTGTTCTAGATCTAGTGTCAAGGCCCTAAGGTCCTGATCCAGCCATGGTGTAGCTTGGTGGGGCTTAAGGGTTTCAAGGATTCTAGTGTGCGAGTGAACATTTATCATCTTATCTTTAAGCGCAATCTCTGAGATGCCAATTGTGCTATCTAGTCCTTTAAACAAATCACAACATATCACTGATAGCATCATTTCGTATAGGTCAACTCCAATCATCACTCATGTGATTCATATCCTCATGGCTCCTGAGAGGAGGTCTAACGAAACCATATATGTCTACAATCCCCAAACTCGTATGTATGTCTGTCCCTAAAAATCCATGGGTTGAACATACAAGCTGCTAAGCTTGAACGTGACAATCCAAGTGCTCAGCCTATTCTTCCAAGGTCTAAGATAAAGCATTTCTATCCCAAGGAAACGCGTCGTAAGCTACTCTAGATCTTGTTTCCTTCCTATGATCAACTCCAACAACCCATTACCTTTCATAAATTACTACATAATCCATTTAATTCTACAAATCAAATGGTTATGGTGTTCCACATGATCTCCTAAGGTTCCTATAATCCCCAAATACTTGGAAGGGCTACCTTACTATAGTCATTCCACCAATTTCCATTATCATGGTCAAGTAAACTCCAAGGTCAAGCTTATATCAACCCCGACAATTAATCCAATCTCCTGGTTTATTGCCCTCCAAGAAACATGGTATCATGATCGAGATCATCAGTCTAAATCTCATTTACTCCGAACCATGTAAAATTACTTCCGCATCTATACTCAATTAGGATCACCTATTTAAATCCAAATCTCTTGTCCAACGAGGGATCCTACATGTCTCCCTCAAGTTATTTACGTAATATCAACTGTCTTCTATCAATATCATCAAGTCAAATCCTTGCACTTCCAGGAGTTCAGCTTGCGATCATAATTGTCCTATAAATCCAATTTACTCAGGGGTAAATGGAGGCTATGCTACTCTATAATCATGATCCCACCAAGTTCATCTACCAACATGAAAACCTCATAATCCACCAAATAGTCTCGGATGTTTCCTCAAAGTCATTGATATAAACTCATCAAGTCATTTGTCCTCTGTTCCAATATCCTCAAACTGGTTTTCCCTATGGCATCGTCAGTTCTGGTGCTATATTAGGATGATAATGTGCTCGTTCACTATGTCCACTAGTTCCATAATGAACCCAGTGACAAGCAAGGTTACAGAGGCTTAACAGGTTCTCTTGCAATTCTGTGGGTTAAGCACATGGTTAAGGATTCGAGCTGGGGTATCTTGTGAAGTCTTGAAGGGTCTAGGAATGAGTCTCTAATCTTGAGGGGTAAACATAACTCTACTAGGCTGCTCTTGGTCGAGGAGGCTGCAGCAAAGTCTCCGGTGTTAGTTGGTCGTCAAGTAGAATCCTTGGTGTACCTTGTCTTGCCGGTCTTCAGTTGAGGATAGAGGGATGATAGGGAAAGGTAGTATAGATGGGGATGCCTAAAGGGGGTTCTATAGTGCAGGTGCAAACAAACAAGTGCCGAAAGACCACACACAATTTCATTAAGATAAGATAGGTGATATAGTTGCATACATGCTGCCTAAGGCAAAAGTGCAACTTATATCAAAACACAAACAGATAAGAACAAGTAACACTCAACATGGTTTCATTTGAACCATTATATGGACTCGACTGCGCATAGGGGTACGCGACTCATCCTACCCTAGGGGTCCTCGGATTCAGTAGTCGTGCTTGCTTCATCACTTTGAGAGAAGGGCGTTCGGTCTTGGTTTACAGGTTCCCTTGTGGTGCCAAAGGGTATCTGACGATCGGCTGCTTGTTGGGACACATCCTTTTAATGTGCCCAAATTCACCACACCCGTGACAAGTGACGGAAGCAAAAAGGTTGCTATCCAGTCTTGAGTTATGTCGTCGAAGGCCTGACGACGATCTTCTACGTGGTGGGTATGGAAATCCATCCCTATGCCTCCTGCGTGGGGTTTGGTTGCGGGTTTTCCGAAGTTCCTTGATTTGTTGCTCCTGCTTGAAAATGTGGGCTTCTAGGGCAGTGATTTGCTGTTCTTGCTCGACCACCTTCTTCTTCTCGAGGCAGTGGAGGTGCAGAAGTGAAGGGAGGTCTTGGCGAGCCTTAAGGAATGCTTCGGTAAGGTGACGTAGAAGGTAGTCTCCGGCGTTGATAAAGCGGATCTGGTACTTGAGGGTTGGATCCTCATCTTCTGGGGGAATCATCACTTGAGCTCGGGCTCCAAATCCGTTCTTTCCAGGTAGGTAGCGGGTGGCGTGTTCTTCTTTCATTTCTGGAAGGAGGCCTCGAAGACGGAGGAGCGCTTCATATGCTACTTGCTGAATGGCCAGTCTTGTGTTGGCATGGGTGGTCCATTGAAGAACCACCCACAGGGTGAGGTCTTAGCAGCACAAAAACCTTGGCGAGAACTCCTTTTCGAGCACATCATTTTCCAGTTCATGCAGGGTGTATATGGGCAGCAAGGGATAGTGACATTGTTGGAGGCAGTCTTTTAGGAGGGATGGAAATGCTGTCATAAGGAGTCTCAAGGGGCGACGACCATCTACAAAAGTTGAATAGGGGAGGTCAGTAAGGGAAATATATGTTGGGTGGGGTAAGCTTTAGAAAAGAAGAGAAGTTTAGATGGTCTCAAGCTAACTAACGTCCATGCTAACTAAGGCTTCCTACAGTCAGGATGGCTCTGATACCAGCTCTGTGGGGACCCCGACTCGTAAGACGTGATCACCGAATGCACGCGTGTACAAAGTGATCCCAGAGATCAATGCTCACCGAACACCACGAAGCTGAATAACAAGAGTCTTACATCCATACATACCGTCTTACACAAATTATGACCATTATGGTCAAGTCTTACATTGATAAAGCCTTAAGGGCTGAACATCAAATAAAACACAAGCAGCGGAAATCTTGACGATAAGTAGAACCCATGCCATCTTCCTTAACCCTACGGGCATTACATTTGGGAAACGTCCTAGTTCGCATGTTCATCTCCAAAGAACTCTTCTTCGAACTCCGGTTCTTCCATGCCTGGCCAATTAAATAACTAGTGGCAAGCCCATGAGTACTTTGAATGTACTCGCAAGCAACCCATGATTTGGTTCAATGTGACAATGCAATAGCACAATGAGTAAGCAACCTAGCATCAAGCTAGTTAAGATGTCCTATCAACTTGTGAGATATGCATCAATGAAACACGGGTAACCCCGAGAACAGGTTACGGATATCAACATAAATAGAGTTGAATCGATGTCATGTCATTCAACATGTCAAGTCTCCACCTTGACACAACTAGTTCCTTTCCACACACATGCATCGTGATTTGTAAAATTTACGGACATAGTTTAAGTAGCACCTCCCAACTGTCCATGACCGTGGACACAGACTATTCAATAGTTTGACACTATGCAGAGGTTAGCACTTTACCCACAAGATCCGGGAAGCTTTCATGTCATCCACGATCCTTGATACCTCAAGTACTGGGAAGCACCCGATCACTATCTTTCCCTAGACGACACTAACAAGGAGTCCACTCGTTGATACACGGCCCTCGTGTATAAGCAAAAGATCGTGGGACTCTGCCCTTTTCACATTATTACGCATACACGAATGGACCAACGGTGTGTCCGGTGCCATTTGAAAACAGTCATGGCCGCCCTACCTGGCACGACCCCGTCCCGAGAGAGAGCACCAACTCTCCCCCGTCACTAGTAATGCGGGCTACAAGCTAGTATCGGCCTAGGTAATTAATAATGCCCCATCCTATAAAGGGGTAGAGTGGTTGCACATGTTTGGTTGGGACGGTAATCACACATAAATCTAATCCATCATTTTACACACACACACACCAAAATCTCTCTCCGGTACACCACTTCTTCCTTAAGTGGTGACCTTAGATCAACATCTCCTAAGGGCATTAGGGGCACCCGATGGGGTTTTCGAAAGAATGTAACCATGAAGAGTTCATGGTACACATGCATCATTATGCATCAAATAGTCTCTTGAAAATGCAATCATGAACAAGGTAAGGTCATGAGTAGGGGTATGCATCATGTGGTGGTTCACAACAAGTTTACCACCGTCATACTTCATCATCATGCAATCGAAAAAAGGGTACCGATGAACAAGAGGGGTATCATGGTCAAAGGGCTGCTTGCCTTGATTGGCTTGTCCTTCGAGGTCTTCAAATCCTTCTCTTCCTTCTCCTTTAGCAACTTCGTCAAATACGGGATCTAAACGCCGCAAGAAAATAACGGAAAAATAAGACAATAATAAAAACAGAAAAGTCAAAGTGCTCAGAAAAATGTCAACTTATTTTTGTAAAATACTAGGGTGAAAACTAAGAAGGAAAAAATTCTTAGTTTTGGTTTTGGAGTAGCAGAATAGGAGAAATGGATTTACAAAGGCATATTTAAATGCTTAAAATCACATTTAAATATTCTGATGAAGAAAAGGTTGTTGGATTTGAATGAAAGTTGCACCATTAAATAGGTTGCAATATTTTAAGAATTTAGGAATTGGAACTAATTTATTTGGACATATATTTTATCTGTGGAATATTTGGAAAAGTGACAGAAAAAGAAAAGGAAAAGGGTCAGTGTGCCCATCGGGCCGTAAACATGGGCAAGAAGCCCAGCCAGAGAGGCGGCATAACAGACTGGTGCAAGGCTGCTGCAGTTTAAACTTGACGGGCGGGGCCCAGGCGTCAGGACGTGAGGCTGACGGAGGGGGCCCACGACCGTCGTCATCAACCCTGGGTTAGAGAGGGCGGCGAGCTCACCGGCGACGATACGGGGCACGGCGAGGTCGGGCGAGGGCACGGCTGGACTCAGCGTCGTGTCGCCGTTCGGGCGGAGGTGGTGGACGTCACCGGAGTTGCCT
Source organism: Aegilops bicornis (assembly GCA_021605145.1). Lineage (NCBI taxonomy): Eukaryota > Viridiplantae > Streptophyta > Magnoliopsida > Poales > Poaceae > Aegilops > Aegilops bicornis. The sequence goes on along the minus strand of CM038672.1, from coordinate 82,777,703 downwards.
GGTTCGTCGGCGACGAGGAGGCACGGCGGAGGAGCTTCGGGCGTCGGTGGCTCCGGTCGTTTCCGGCTGCAAAAGAGGCGGGGAAGAGAGGGGAAATGGTCAGTGAGCCGTGGCGGTTCCAGATCGAGGAAGAGGAGCGGCGGAGAGGGCCTGTACCCGTTGATCGACAGCGACCCGAGGCGGCGGAGCTCGAGCTCGATCTCGAGCTCAGGCGTCTCTGGAGAGGAACTGGGGGTGCAGGGGGAGGGTTTGGTGGTGCAGAGAGCGAGTGGTGAGGAGAGGAGGGCTCGGGGAGGCCTTTAAATAGGCGAACGGCGAGGTCCGTAGAGACCCGTCTTGGCGAGCTCACGCCGTCCACTGCAGGCTCGGGAAAGAGGGCGTGGTGTCTGGGGTGTTCCTGGACGTCGACTACGTCGGGAGAGATAGAGAGAGGGAGTGGGGAGAGGTCAGAGGCGCGCGCGTATGAGCCGCGCCATTGGCACGCTCGGGCGGCCTCTGTTTGCTAGAGCGGAGGCGCGGGGAGGAGGAGAGAGGAGGGGGCCGACCGCGTAGCATGTTGCGGACGCCGAGGCGCATCGGCAGGCGCGCGGGGGAGGCCCGAGGTGGTCGGAGGCGTCGGGCAGAGGGCGGCTCTGAAGACGGGCGCATCATGGCGCTCGAGCGCCTAAATGGCCGGCATGGCATTTTCTATGCCTTGTGGTATGACCAACCGTGTCCAAGAGCTCAAGGGTGGAGTAAAGAAGTAGGGGAGGCATTGGATGCTCTGGATGGCCACTGGGGTGAGGAGAGAGGTGAGGAAGAGAGAGGAAGGGGTTGTCGGAGAGGGAAAGTGGGGTTTTACCCATCCAATAATTGAGTTGTGGACTTGCCATTGTTCTTTGGAGGTGAAAGGGGTCTAGGAGGAGCTGTGGTAAAAGTTGAGCTCAAGGAGAATAGTTTTAATGGTCAAAATGGGGATTTTTGAAAAGTGGCAGAAGGTGTTTGACAAAGGTTTTAGCAAGCAAATGATTTCCAAATGCCATGATACTCCTCAGGGTGAAATGAAACATATAATTAAGGCCCTCCACCAATTTGGAGCTTATTTGGGCAAAGTTGCCAATGCAACTTTTGTAAACACTAGAAATGAGCAGAAATAGACTTGTGTATATCTAGTTGAGCAAATCACTTCTCCTTGATGCACTACTTTGTGTAGTGGCCTCATTTGGTCATGTGAACATGCTCACAAAATTTGGGGTCAAGGAGAGAAAGTTGGTAGTACAAACTTGTTCAAATTTGATTCTGGTTAGAGAGGGTTTTGGGGCATTTTGGTGAACCAAAATGACCTTGAATGATGTGAGGCTTTGCAAGGTGATCACAATATTCATTTGTGACTTGATGGATTTTCCTTGGATTTTTATGAAAATATATCCTGTAGAAATATTTCAAATCTTTGAAATGGGCAGAAATTGTTTTGGGAGGTTTTGTCCAATATTTTGATCATGACCATATGTTGAAACTCTTATATATGGAAAATATATGTCCACTGAGTTTCCGTGATTTTTGTCAAATATTTTTAATACAGTAAAAATAATTTTTCCCTATTAAAGACCATTTCTGGCCTTAAGAAAAAGCTTTTAAATAAAATAGGAAAATTGCTTTTAAAATTATGTTTTTGTGGTTTATGGGAGTCCTATATCTAATAGGATTCAAATATACCTTGGCCCCCTTGGCGCTCAAGCAGCCATCATTCGGTGAGAAAGGAGCGACGTTGCTAACACGTGGTTGCATTGAGTGTGGGGATGGTGTTGCGATGACTAGTGTGTCCGGAGGGTGACTTATCTCGAGGGTCAGGACAATGCTTCCTGGTGCGGCGCTAGGTCCGTGCCTTGGCCGGTGAGAGATTGCGTGGCGAGGTTGTTTCGTGCTCCTTGGAGGGACCCTGCAGCTTCACCACAAAAGGAACAAGAGCTCGCCGTGGCGATCGTTAGTCCTGCCATTAGTTGCTTGGGAGAGGCGCGAGAGGCCTCGCGAGGTGTGTTGGGGCACCCGTGAGCCAGCGCGGGACTCACGGGGCCCTACCTCAAGGCGGGTTGCGCCTGGCTTTGGGCCTTATCTTCGAGTGTGTTCCTGCAAATTTGGCCAGATGCCGGTGCTTCACGTCTTGGTCCCGGCTCCCGGGCTGGTCTCGGCCGTCGTGGCAAGCCAGTCACGATGCCATGGCCAAGACCAGAGGGTGAGGGCTGGAGAGCCGGTAGGAGCCCTGAGTCGCGATGCTCAGGCACCCCCTTTTAACGCGCAAGCTGGGTTAGACGACGAAACTCTACGTCCTCGGGTCCCGGCTCTCGGGCTGGTCTCAGCTGTCGCTGGCAAGCCAGGTCGCGATGCCATGGACAAGACCAGAGGGTGAAGGCGGAGAGCGGTAGGAGCCACAGTCGCGGTGCTCGTGCACCCCCTTTAACGCCATAAGCTGGGTTAGATGATGAAACTCGTCCTCGGGTCCGGCTCTCGGGCTGGTCTCGGCCGTCCGGCAAGCCAGTCGCGATGCCATGGACAAGACCAGAGGGTGAGGGCGGAGAGCGGTAGGAGCCCTGAGTCGCGATGCTCGTGCACCCCCTTTAACGTGCAAGATTACATCACCCGGAAAAAGCACCAACTAACAAGCATGGTGGGACGAGAGCATAATCCTAAGGAAAATGTAAGGAGGATACATGCCGCTGGGACAGGCCCGAGCGGCTTGGGGATGATGCAGCCCGAGGGGCGCCCCCAACAGGATAGGCTAATGACATGAAATAAAAGGGATACATGCCGCAGAGACGGACCCACGCGGCCTGGGAATATTGCGGCCCTGAAGGCGCTCCCAGCCGGAGAATAAAACTTAAAGATGTCACCTGGTGATGTTGGGGGACGAAGGGGTGTTGGTGTAGCAGACTCGATGGGCTGCGGGAGCCGATCCAAGACGAGCCCCAGGCCCGGGGGCCTCGGGAGGATCCGGAGGCGCTGGCGGCTCCTCGGGGGCCATCTCCATCTCCGCCAGGGCTGCGGCGTGCCTGACCTCTCGAGCCTCCAGGATGGCCCTCATGAGATGCTGGTGCGCAGCAACCGCGTTTGGCAGGCCGTGAGGCATGCGCACGTAGCTGTGGGGGGGGGGGCCTCGCAACGTCCCACTCGCGAGGGCCAGAGGCGCTCTTGAGACGCGACTCGGTTGAGCCCTCGGTATGTCGATGCAGACAGGCAGCCCACCATCCTCGCTGGATGGGGGCCACAGTGAGTGGCGGCTGCCCCTCATGACCCTTGACTCCTGTAGCTCTGAATGGCCTTGCCGACGAACTCCCGAGGGTTCGGCCCTCCTTGCCTTGCTCCTCGCTTGGGAAACGTGGCTCAAGCACGCCCACGTGGTGCCCAAGCGCCTCCCTCGTGACCTTGGCGAGGTCGGCGGCCCTCGAGGGAGAGCCCCGAGCCCGGCCGAGGAGGGCGCCGCGCTTTCCTATGCGATGGAAGGAGGCTCCCTGGCCGGGCGCGGGCCTGAGGGGCCTGCCTCTTGAGGAGCCGGGCGGCCGATGTCTTCTTCTTCTTGGGTGCGGCCTCGGGAGGCCTCCTGCTGCTTGTGGTCCGGGTCTTCTAGCGATGCGGCTGAAAGGCTCGCTCCAGGAGCACACTACGTCTCTCTTTTCACAGGCACCGTGATGACCCCGCAGCTTCTGGCATCTTGAGGACGCGTTAGCCGTGGTGGGTTCTGACCATGAATTTGGCCAGCGCCGGGTACCCGAGGATGGCGTTATGCGGCATGCTGAATGTGGGCGACGTCGAAGTCGATGAGCTCGGTGCGGTAGTTGTCGCGAGCCCCGAAGGTGACAGAAGGCGGACCTGCCCGATCGGGACCGTGGAGTCGTCGGTGACTCCGGAGAAAGGCTTAGTTGGCTGAAGCTGACCGTAAGGCACTTGAAGATTGTTGAATGTTTCCACGGACAGGACGTTGTGTCCTGCCCCGCCGTCGATGAGGGTCTTGGTGACCAGCACGCTGCTGATGATTGGGGAACAAAGCACCGGGAGAACTCCGGCTGTGGCCGCGCACTTGAGCTGATCCGCTGAACTGAACGTGATGGCGCCGCCCACCACCGAGAGGCGCGTGGCCTCGAGCTTGTGGAGGACTGCATTCACCTCATGGCGAACTGCTTGAAGATGCGTTGAGAGGCTGGGGCTTGAGCTCCGCCCGGGATGCGAGCGATCGCACGCGGTTCTGGAAGCCCCCAGCCCCTCGGCCCCGATGACGGTCCTCAATTCTCCTTGGCTGCGGCGGCAGCGGAGGGATGCTGCGTTCCCCTGCGGGCGATCCTCGCGAGGCTAATCCTCCGGCCTCCCTCATGGCCAGGTCTTGCCAACGGTCCTCGCGAGGTTGGTCGCGCCACCCTTGGCGCGGGCCGCGGTCTTCCCAACGTCCTGCATTCCTTCCTCCTCCTCAGCCATAGCCCCGGTCGCTGCGCTCGGGGCGTCTGCCGACCCTGCCTTCGCGCACGGCCTGGAGCTCTTGGCATTCATTGGTGTCGTGGGTGTGCAGGTCATGGTACATGCAGTACCGACTGCCCTTGGAGGACTTGGGCTGATCTCTGCCTTGCTTGGTGTCTGGTTCGGCCGCGAGTACGGCAGCCCCCTTGCGCTTAACGTCCTTGGCCTTGGACTTCTTCTCTTCGGGATCTGCGGCAGGCAGCTCGAGGAGGGAGAGGCGTCCCTCCTCAGCCCTGGAGCACTTGGTCGCCAAGTTGAACAGCTCCAAGGAGGTGCACAGATCTTCATGCATCGCCAGCTCCTCCTTCATCTTGATGTCGCGCACGCCGTCGGAGAAGGCAGAGATGATGGCCTCCTCCGTTACCCTGGAGATGTTGAGGCGTGCGTTGTTGAAGCGCTGGATGTACTTTTGCAGGGTTTCCCCTGGCTGCTGCTTGATTCGGCGCATGTCGCTCATGGCGGGTGGCCGGTCGCGAAGTACCACGGAAGTTGGCGATGAAGCGGAGTGCGCATCTCGGCCAGTGAAGAGATCGTGCACAGGGCCAGATTCAGGAGCCAGTGCGGGCTCCGTCCTTGAGCGCCATGGGAAACCAGTTTGCCATGACCTTTTCATCCCCGTTGGCAGCCTCGATGCCCAGCTCGTAGAGCTGGAGGAACTCCGTAGGGTCAGCTATGCCGTCGTAGCGAGGAGGCAGGTCTGGCTTGAACTTGGAGGGCCACGCAACGCTGCGCAGCTCGGAGGTGAAGGCGCGGCAGCCCGCCGTGGCCGCGGGGGGCCTCGGACGATAGAGAGATTGGTCTTGCGGGCCTCCCTGCGCGCTGGCCGGGGCAGCGCAGGTCTGACGTCTTTGGAGTGGGGAGCGCTCGGGCAGCTTCGTGGGCAAGGAACTTCTTGACAGCTCTGCTCTTGCGGCGCCGGCGCTGGCGGAGCGGGTTCCGCCAGGGCGCGCCTTGGGGCAGGGACGCCTTCTTGAGGAGGAGGCGGCCGAGGCGCCCGAGCTTCATCGCCGCGACGGGGAGTGCGGTGCAGCGACAGACGGTGCGGGCGCCTCTGCAGCGCGGACGAGCTTCGGCGACTTCGGTCGCGCCATTCTTCGTAGACGCTATCGACGGGCGGTAGCGCAGAGCTCGTTTGCCGCGATGGCGCTGCTCGAGCCTCCATGGCGCGCGAAGCGTGACGAAGAACCAGCGGGGGTGAGCGAAGTTGTGGCGGTGCGGCCGTCCCGCCTCATGGACTGGTGCTGGGACGATGCTTGCTGCTCGTTCCCCGCCGGGCCGATGGTGGCCTTGACGGCAGGTGACGGGGAACGACAAGGGCGCCCGCCGACGGGAGCTGTCTGGGCGACATGGGAGGCGAGGGCGGCTCGGCGCTCGGTGCGGGCCCGACGGGCGTTAGACATGGTTGCGGTGGTCGGGGAAGAACGAGGCGACGAAAGGCGGATTCCGGCGCACCCCTACCTGGCGCGCCAAATGTCGGATTTCGGGTTTCGGCAGACCCTTGAGGTTCGAACACCGGGGTGCGCGCGGAGATCCAACCTTCCACCGTCTCGCACCTCGCCGAATCGCTGGGACCTAAACTACTAAACGGAACAGCACAAGAGACACGAGATTTATACTGGTTCGGGCCACCATTGTGGTGTAATACCCGGGGTGTGGTAGATTGCCTCTTGGGCTGATGAGGAACAATACAAGGAAGAACAGCCTCGTGAGGGTCTGTTCTTGGCGGGTGCGATGAACTGCTAGGTGGTGCTCAGTCGCTCTAGCTACTGGTTTCTTGATGAGGATTCGGATCTCTCCCCTCTCTTCATCCCGTCCTCTTGCCCTGGGGGTGGCTACTCCTATTTATAGGCGAAGGCCCTGGGCCTCTTCCCAAATATTGAGCGGGAAGGGCGCCAACAATTGGCCATTTTGAAGGGGAACAGCGGGTACACTTATCCTGACTAAAGTTGGTCCTCACCGCCAAAGGCTCTGGTGATGACGCCTTTGCTTGGGCTCCACGATGACTCCTTCCGGCCGTTGGGCTGGTCTTGGTCTTGTTGCAATCAAACGGATGCCTTTGCTTGATGATCTCGCTGCGCTTGCTCCCTTTGCACCAAAGAGGAAAGGAGGACATCACTGCTGGCTGGCGCCCGACTGGCGCCCTTGGTCGTCATGGCTTGCGTCATGGGCACCTCACGAGGTACCCTGCCTTGAACTCTCCGCCTCCTCATGAGCCAGCCTGAGGAGGCCGTGCCTGAGGAAGCTCCTTGTCGTCCGCCCCGCGAGGCTTGGCCCCTCGCGAGGGTCTTGAGCTTGTGTTGATGAAGATGGGCTGTGCTGGGCCTCCTTCGAGCCACGCCGCAGGCCGTAGGCAGGCAAGTCTGGGGACCCCTGTTCCCAGAACGCCGACAATGCCGGTGACGAAGATGATCATGACGCCCCGAAGATGGAGATCAAAGGAGCAATATGACATTGGCCATATCATGTCACTATTTGATTGCATGTGATGTTCATCATGTTTTGCTTCTTATTTTCTTAGAACGACGGTAGTAAATAAGATGATCCCTTATAATAATTTCAAGAAAGTGTTCCCCCTAACTGTGCACCGTTGCGGAGGTTCGTTGTTTCGAAGCACCACGTGATGATCGGGTGTGATAGATTCTGACGTTCGAATACAACGGGTGTAAGCCAAATTTACACACGCAATACACTTAGGTTGACTTGACGAGCCTAGCATGTACAGACATGGCCTCGGAACACAGAAGACCGAAAGGTCGAGCATGAGTCGTATAGAAGATACGATCAACATGGAGATGTTCACCGATGTTGACTAGTCCGTCTCACATGATGATCGGACACGGCCTAGTTGACTCGGATCATGTTTCACTTAGATGACTAGAGGGATGTCTATCTGAGTGGGAGTTCATTGAATAATTTGATTAGATGAACTTAATTGTCATTAACTTAGTCTAAAATCTTTACAATATGTCTTGTAGATCAAATGGCCCACGCTAATGTTGCCCTCAACTTCAACGCGTTCCTAGAGAAAACCAAGCTGAAAGATGATGGCAGCAACTATACGGAATGGGTCCTAACACGAGGATCATCCTCATAGCTGCCAAGAAATATTATGTCCTAGAAGCACCGCTAGGTGAAGCACCCATCCCAGAGAACCAAGACGTTATGAACGCTTGGCAGCCTCGTGCTGATGATTACTCCCTCGTTCAGTGTGGCATGCTTTGCAGCTTAGAACAGGGGCTCCAAAAGCGTTTTGAGCAACACGGAGCATATGAGATGTTCGAAGAGCTGAAAATGGTTTTCCAAGCTCATGCCCGGGTCGAGAGATATGAAGTCTCCGACAAGTTCTTCAATTGTAAGATGGAGGAAAACAGTTCTGTCAGTGAGCACATACTCAAAATGTCTGGGTTGCACAACCGCTTGACTCAGTTAGGAGTTAATCTCCCGGATGACACGGTCATTGACAGGATCCTTCAGTCGCTTCCACCGAGCTACAAGAGCTTTGTGATGAACTTCAATATGCAGTGAATGGAAAAGACCATTCCTGATGTATATTCAATGCTGAAATCAGCGGAGGTGGAGATCAAAAAGGAACATCAAGTGTTGATGGTGAATAAAACCACTAAGTTTAAGAAAGGCAAGGGTAAGAAGAACTTCAAGAAGGACGGCAAGGGAGTTGCCGCCCGATAAGCCAGTTGCCGTGAAGAAGCCAAAGAATGGACCCAAGCACGAGACCGAGTGCTTTTATTGCAAGGGAAGTGGTCCTTTGAAGCGGAACTGCCCCAAATACTTAGCGGACAAGAAGGCCGACAACACCAAAGGTATATGTGATATACATGTAATTGATGTGTACCTTACCAGTACTCGTAGTAGCTCCTGGGTATTTGATACCGGTGCGTTTGCTCATATTTGTAACTCAAAGCAGGAGCTGCGGAATAAGCGGAGACTGGCGAAGGACGAGGTGACGATGCGCGTCGGGAATGGTTCCAAGGTCGATGTGATCGCCGTCGGCACGCTACCTCTACATTTACCTACCGGATTAGTTTTAAACCTCAACAATTGTTATTTAGTGCCAGCTTTGAGCATGAACATTGTATCAGGATCTCGTTTAATTCGAGATGGCTACTCATTTAAATCCGAGAATAATGGTTGTTCTATTTTTATGAGAGATATGTTTTATGGTCATGCCCCGCTGGTGAATGGTTTGTTCTTAATGAATCTCGAGCGTAATGTTACACATATTCATAGTGTGAATACCAAAAGATGTAAAGTTGATAACGATAGTCCCAAATACTTGTGGCACTGCCGCCTTGGTCACATTGGTGTCAAGCGCATGAAGAAGCTCCATGCTGATGGACTTTTAGAGTCTCTCAATTATGAATCATTTGACACATGCGAACCATACCTTATGGGCAAAATGACCAAGACTCGGTTCTCCGGAACAATGGAGCGAGGAACCAACTTGTTGGAAATCATACATACCGATGTGTGCGGTCCAATGAGCGTTTAGGCTCGTGGAGGATATTGTTATGTTCTCACTCTCACAGATGACTTGAGTAGATATGGATATGTCTACTTAATGAAACACAAGTCTGAGACCTTTGAAAAGTTCAAGGAATTTCAGAGTGAAGTTGAGAATCAACGTGACAGGAAAATAAAGTTCTTACGATCAGATCGTGGGGGAGAATATTTAAGTCACAAATTTGGTACGCACTTAAGGAAATGTGGAATCGTTTCACAACTCACGCCGCCTGGAACACCTTAGCGTAACGGTGTGTCCGAACGTCGTAATCGCACTCTATTGGATATGGTGCGATCCATGATGTCACTCACCAATTTGCCTCTATCATTTTGGGGATACGCTCTAGAGACAGCCGCATTCACTTTAAATAGGGCTCCGTCGAAATCCGTTGAGACGACACCGTATGAATTATGGTTTGGGAAGAAACCTAAGCTATTGTTTCTAAAAGTTTGGGGATGCGATGCTTATGTCAAGAAACTTCAACCTGAAAAGCTCGAACCCAAGTCGGAAAAATGCGTCTTCATAGGATACCCTAAGGAAACTATTGGGTATACCTTCTACCTCAGATCCGAAGGCAAGATCTTTGTTGCCAAGAACGGGTCCTTTCTGGAGAAAGAGTTTCTCTCAAAAGAAGTAAGTGGGAGGAAAGTAGAGCTTGATGAAGTACTACCTCTTGAAACCGTAAGTAGCGCAGCTTAGGAAGATGTTCCTGTGTTGCCTGCACCGACGAGAGAGGGGCTTAATGATGATGATCAAGGTACTTCGGATCAAGCTCCTACTGAACTTCGTAGGTCCACAAGGACAAGTTCCGCACCAGAGTGGTACGGCAACCCTGTCTTGGAAATCAGGTTGTTAGACAACGGTGAACCTTCGAACTATGAAGAAGCGATGGCGGGCCCGGATTCCGACAAATGGCTAGAAGCCATGAAATCCGAGATAGGATCCATGTATGAAAACGAAGTATGGACTTTGACTGACTTGCCCGATGATCGGCGAGCCATAGAAAATAAATGGGTCTTTAAGAAGAAGACAGACGCGGATGGTAATGTGACCATCTATAAGGCTCGACTTGTCGCTAAGGGTTATCGACAAATTCAAGGGGTTGACTACGATGAGACTTTCTCACTCGTAGCGAAGCTGAAGTCTGTCCGAATCATGTTAGCTATTGCCACATTCTATGATTATCAGATATGGCAAATGTACGTCAAAACGGCATTCCTTAACGGCTTTCTTAAGGAAGAATTGTATATGATGCAGCCGGAAGGTTTTGTCGATCCAGAGAATGCTAACAGGTGTGCAAGCTCCAACGCTCAATCTATGGGCTGGTGCAAGCATCTCGGAGTTGGAACATTCGATTTGATGAGATGATCAAAGCGTTTGGGTTTACACAGACTTATGGAGAAGCCTGTGTTTACAAAAAAGTGAGTGGGAGCTCTGTAGCATTTCTCATATTATATGTGGATGACACACTGTTGATGGGAAATGATATAGAATTCTTGGAAAGCATAAAGGCCTACTTGAACAAGTGTTTTTCAATGAAGGACCTTGGAGAAGCTGCTTATATATTAGGCATCAAGATCTATAGAGATAGATCGAGACGCCTCATTGGTCTTTCACAAAGTACGTACCTTGAACAACATTCAGTAACCACATACAAACTTCCTTTATAACCCTAGCGTCATCGAACCTTAAGTGTGTAGACCCTACGGGTTCGGGAACCATGCAGACATGACCGAGACGTTCTCCGGTCAATAACCAACAGCGGGATCTGGATACCCATGTTGGCTCCCACATGTTCCACGATGATCTCATTGGATGAACCACGATGTCGAGGATTCAATCAATCTCGTATTCAATTCCGTTTGTCTGGCGGTATTGTACTTGCCCGAGATTCGATCATCGGTATCCCGATACCTTGTTCAATCTCGTTACCGGCAAGTCTCTTTACTCATTCCGTAACACATCATCCCGTGATCAACCCCTTGGTCACATTGTGCACATTATGATGATGTCCTACCGAGTGGGCCCAGAGATACCTCTCCAACAAGCGGAGTGACAAATCCCAGTCTCGATTCGTGCCAACCCAACAGACACTTTCGGAGATACCCATAGTGCACCATTATAGCCACCCAGTTACGTTGTGACGTTTGGTGCACCCAAAGCATTCCTACGGTATCCGGGAGTTGCACAATCTCATGGTCTAAGGAAATGATACTTGACATTAGAAAAGCTTTAGCACACGAACTACGATCTTTGTGCTAGGCTTAGGATTGGGTCTTGTCCATCACATCATTCTCCTAATGATGTGATCCCGTTATCAACGACATCCAATGTCCATGGTCAGGAAACCGTAACCATCTGTTGATCAACGAGCTAGTCAACTAGAGGCTTACTAGGGACATGGTGTTGTCTATGTATCCACACATGTATCTGAGTTTCCTATCAATACAATTATAGCATGGATAATAAACGATTATCATGAACAAGGAAATATAATAATAATTAATTTATTATTGCCTCTAGGGCATATTTCCAACAGGCACATCAAGCATCGCTTCAACTCCATTCGTGAAAATGTTCAACATGGAGACATAGATATTTGTAAAGTACATACGGACCTGAATGTAGCAGATCCGTTGACTAAATCTCTCCATAGAGCAAAACATGATCAACACCAGAACTCTATGGGTGTTCGATTCATCACAATGTAACTAGATTAGTGACTCTAGTGCAAGTGGGAGACTGTTGGAAATATGCCCTAGAGGCAATAATAAAATGGTTACTATTATATTTATTTGTTCATGATAATTGTCTATTATTCATGCTATAATTGTGTTATCCGGAAATCGTAATACATGTGTGAATACATAGACCACAAAATGTCCCTAGTGAGCCTCTAGTTAACTAGCTCGTTGATCAACAGATAGTCATGGTTTCCTGACTATGGACATTGGATGTCATTGATAACGGGATCACATCATTAGGAGAATGATGTGATGTACAAGACCCAATCCTAAGCATAGCACAAAGATCGTATAGTTCGTTTGCTAGAGCTTTTCCAAATGTCAAGTATCATTTCATTAGACCATGAGATTGTGTACCTCCCGGATACCGTAGGAGTGCTTTGGGTGTGCCAAACGTCACAACGTAACTGGGTGGCTATAAAGGTGCACTACGGGTATCTCCGAAAGTGTCTTGGGTTGGCACGAATCGAGATCGGATTTGTCACTCCGTATGACGGAGAGGTATCTCTGGGCCCACTCGGTAATGCATCATCATAATGAGCTCAATGTGACCAAGTGTCCGTCACGGGATCATGCATTGCTGATGCAGTAAAGTGACTTGCCGGTAACAAGATTGAACGAGGTATTGGGATACCGACGATCGAGTCTCGGGCAAGTAACATACCGATTGACAAAGGGAATTGTATACGAGATTGATTGAATCCTCGACATCGTGGTTCATCCGATGAAATCATCGAGGAGCATGTGGGAGCCAACATCGGTATCCAGATCCCGCTGTTGGTTATTGACCGGAGAGTCGTCTCGGTCATGTTCGTGATGTCTCCGAACCCGTAGGGTCTACACACTTAAGGTTCTTGGACGCTTAGGGTTGTAGAGATATTAGTATGCAGTAACCAGAAAGTTGTTCGAAGTCCCAGATGAGATCCCGGACGTCACGAGGAGTTCCGAAATGGTCCGGAGGTAAATATTTATATATAGGAAGTCAAGTTTCGGCCATCGGGAAAGTTTCGGGGGTCACCGGTATTGTACCGGGACCATCGGAAGGGTCCCGGGGTCCACCGGGTGGGGCCACCTATCCCAGAGGGCCCCATGGGATGAAGTGGGGAGGGGAACCAGCCCCTGGTGGGCTGGTGCACCCCCCTTGGGCCTCCCCCTGCGCCTAGGGCAGGAAACCCTAGGGGTGGGGGGGGCGCCCCCTTGGCTTGGGGGGCAAGCCACCCCTTGGCCGCCGCCCCCCCTTGGAGATCCCATCTCCTAGGGCCGGAGCCCCCCCAGGGGCCCTATATATAGTGGGGGGGAGGGAGGGAAGCCACACCCTAGCCCCTGGCGCCTCCCTCTCCCTCTCCAACACCTCCTCCTCTCTATAGAGCTTGGCGAAGCCCTGCCGAGATCCCCGCTGCATCCACCACCACGCCTTCGTGCTGCTGGATCTCCATCAACCTCTCCTTCCCCCTTGCTGGATCAAGAAGGAGGAGATGTCTTCCCCAACAGTATGTGTGTTGAACGCGGAGGTGTTGTCCGTTCGGCACTCGGTCATCGGTGATTTGATCACGACGAGTACGACTCCATCAACCCCGTTCTCTTGAACGCTTCCGCTCGCGATCTACAAGGGTATGTAGATGCACTCCTTTTCCCCTCGTTGCTAGATAACTCCATAGATTGATCTTGGTGATGCGTAGAATTTTTTTATTTCTGCTACGTTCCCCAACATTGGGTATTCTTCTCTGTAAGAACCTGCACAACTAATGATCCTTAAATCAATTGTGTCAACTGTTTCAAGTCTCAGGGGCTACTGATATATATAATCATCAAATTTTCTTACCTGTATATCCTTTACATACTGGTCCGTGGCTCGGGCAAGACCATTTTGAGCAGCATGGATGTACGCGTCTCCTGAGTTGAAGGCATCAAACGCCTCTTGGGAGAAGCAAGCGTCACGGAGTCTGCCCGGCGGCCTTTGTGATTCATGGCGCTCTCCACTTCAGAATTTGTAGCAGATAGTATATCAGCATCCTCTGTAGGAGGAGCATCCGGCTTTCGCCCCGTGTTAGCTTCCGCCTCTATGTCCGGCCCTGGAGCCCGACTGGTGGAGGCGTGATCGGCAACCTCTCCGGATATAGCCCGGCAAGCATTTTTCCTACTAGGAAACATGGACGTTATTATATTTTAAAAGACGACAACCACGGAGCGAGGTTCTGTATCATACCTCTGCACCGGCATCTCAGTCCTGACCGCCTTCCTTTTTAGCCTACCCGGCTTCGGTGCCCCTTGTTGGCGAGTCATTGCGGGTTCGGCATGGCATCCCGACGGCCTTCCCTGTAAGACACCATATGTGTACGGTAGGTGAAGTGCATAAAAGGGGATCCTTCTCGAAAGTTGGGACTCCGGTTTTTCTTACATGCGATGCAAGGAGTAGCCCCGGATAGTCGGCTATGATGGCCACCATGGCATCGTGGCGGCTCAATTGATAGAATGTCCTGTCGATCAGCTCCACAAATATGTCCGATTCCTCTTTGAGTCCGGGATCGAGGGCCCGGTCAGGGTCCTCCAGTTGTGGAGGTGGGCTGTTGACCTCCCTTACAGCTTTTCGTAGTTCCTGCCATGAAACGGCAAGGTGAGTACTTATGACGAAGAATGCGGGAAGGCTGGGAGTAAAAAGTGACAACTCACCCAGCTTGGAGGGTTGTACATGGAGAATCCATCCCGTGGCTTAATACAGATGAACTCCTCTTCCTCTCCCTTGTATAAATCGGACAGAGTTTTTGCTAGAGCAGCAACTGAGTCCGGTCCCTTACGCCCGCAGCGGGTGGCATCATCTTCCCCGGCCACATGGGGTGCCCTCGATATTGAAGTGGTTGTACCCCTCGCATTATACATATTGACATAACCTCGCTTATTGTTAGTCCTGATTGAGCCAGCACTTTTATCCGGCCCATCAGGTAAAGGACTTTCCCGTTATCTTCTTCCTGACGGCTCCGTGGGCGCCAGCTTCGGCGTTTCTTCAGAGGGGCATTGCCGAACTCGGGAAGACCCATCCGAATAGGATCTGGAAGGGGGACGTCCTCCATATAAGACCACTCCGAAGGCCAGTCTTCGGACGTCTTCTTCGGGGTGCTGGACAAGTATCCGGTCCCGGCGATGCGCCATATTTCGGCTCCGCCCACTTGATATATCGACCCCTTCTGCGTACGGGGCACAAGGCAGAATAGCCTCTTCCACAGCTCGAAATGAGCTTCGCAGCCCAGAAACAACTCGCAAAGGGCGACGTAACCAGCGATGTGTAATATGGAAGCGAGGGTGAAGTTGTGCAACTGGAGGCCATAAAACTCCAGGAGCCTGCGGAGGAACGGATGGATTGGAAATCCAAGTCCCCTTAATAAATAAGGGACAAGGCATACCAGCTCCCCCTTGGAGGGATTGGGAAAGCTTTCCGCTTGCTCCCCGCCATTATAGGCGGCGAGCCCAGCTCGAACGGGGACCATATACGCTGGAGGGAGAAATCCCTGGGTCTGTAACTCTACTAATTGGTTGTGCGGGACGGAATACTTCTTCCAATCACCGGGCTCAGGGCTATGGGAGCGAGAGGAGGAGCTGCGATGGCCGGCCCTGTTGGAATGGATTTTTCCGAGCGCGCTCCGATGGATACTCGTCGTGGGAGGATGGTGTGATTTGGATCTACGAATCCCCGTCTCTTTAATAGACAGTTTACTCACATGGCTAGGGTGGCAAATGTAAAAATGCCCTGGCCTTTCGCATTCGCTCGACACGTGGAAGATAGCCATTATTGGGCGCGGAAGCCAAGAAGTGCAACATTTGTGGGAAGTCGGACACTACTCAGCAGGTGTTCAGAATTTGGAGAAGAACCCGCCTTGCAATGCCGAACACAATCTACGCGCCGGACTCATCGTCATTGAAGCCTGGTTCAGGGGCTACTGAGGGAGTCCTGGATTAGGGGG
Source organism: Aegilops bicornis (assembly GCA_021605145.1). Taxonomy (NCBI): domain Eukaryota; kingdom Viridiplantae; phylum Streptophyta; class Magnoliopsida; order Poales; family Poaceae; genus Aegilops; species Aegilops bicornis. The sequence continues at coordinate 82,762,002 of CM038672.1, read as the reverse complement.
GTCTCCGGACAGCCGGACTATATCCTTTGGCCGGACTGTTGGACTATGAAGATACAAGATTGAAGACTTCGTCCCGTGTCCGGATGGGACTTTCCTTGGCGTGGAAGGCAAGCTTGGCAATATGGATATGTAGATCTCCTCCCTTGTAACCGACTCTGTGTAACCCCTAGCCCCCTCCGGTGTCTATATAAACCGGAGGGTTTAGTCCGTAGGACAACAACAATCATACCATAGGCTAGCTTCTAGGGTTTAGCCTCTACGATCTCGTGGTAGATCAACTCTTGTAATACTCATATCATCAAGATCAATCAAGCAGGAAGTAGGGTATTACCTCCATCGAGAGGGCCCGAACCTGGGTAAACGTCGTGTCCCCCGCCTCCTGTTACCATCCGTTTTAGACGCACAGTTCGGGACCCCCTACCCAAGATCCGCCGGTTTTGACACCGACAGTAAGCCCTCGTGTGCCTGTGTGAATGGTCGTCGGAATCCTTCATGACTTGAGCCGGTATTAAGGAGTTTGACATATACATGCATAATGTTGGATAGGCGAAATTCGTATCAGGTAAGTGCCCGCAATACTATAATCTCACTGATTCTTTTGTGCGGAAATTTGCTTATGTGCCTCACCGCAATTCACATGATGTTATTTGTAACTTATATTAAAATTTCATTTCGCATGAACCTAGAAGAATTTAGCGAAGCATGTAAAATTCCCTACTGGGGCATATGTGCCGAGCCTCACAAATCTGATTGCAATGAATTTTTACTTAGTATCAGTAGGGGCAAAACTAGAGGCATAACACAGGCTACTATGGGGAGCATTCATTTTCCTGCTAATTATTTTGCTTTGTTCATAGGTAGATGCATTAATGGTAAACATGATCATAGCCATCTTTGCTCCCCTGACTTGAGCATTCTCAAGAGTGCGGTGTTCAAGGATAGACAATTTAACATGGGAGCCATTGTTGCATGTCGTTTACATAATAATGCTTTAGTTGGTGATTTCTTTGGTGGAATTTATGCTACTCGCTTAGGCGCTCACCTAGGGGTACCTATTAAAGAAAATGATGCCATGTTGGCACCTAGTTTTCTTGATTATGATGCTATGGAATGTCACCAGTTTCTTGAGAGGAAATACCCTCCGTTCATATACAGGCTAATGTTTAACAGGTGTCGTGCCTTCCATATTACTTTGCCTGCTCCTTCCTTCTTTAATTTCCAGGAAAAACATAGACAGTTCATACTTGAGGAGCAGGCCGAGGAGTACAAGAGGGCGGTATAGAGACCGCCCGCCTTGAGGAGGCAGCACGCCAAGCAGTGGCAGTTGCATATCAGTACAACCCGAACTACGACTACGGGTATTACCCCGGCTACAAGGGACCATAGACCAACTTAGGCCTAAAGCCTAAGCTTGGGGGAGTACGCATTTCTCACCGACAATACATTCATGTATCACACATTTCATTCCAGTTATCGGTGTTTGATTGCTTGTATCTGCGTTGGTAATTGCCGAAGAGGAGAGGGTGATGCAACACAACAACGGTAAGTATTTCCCTGGGTTATGAAACCAAGGTTATCAATCTAGTAGGATAACCAAGCAACACAATGTAAATAGCACCTGCACATAAACCACAAAAAACTTGCAACCCAACGTGTAACAAGGGTTGTCAATCCCTCCTCGATATTGAGATAGATTAAATTGTATGAGATTGGATAAATAGATCTAGCAAAATCACCAAATAAAATAAATAAAGAAAAATTACAGCGAGGTATTTTTGGATCAATAGATCTGGAAACAATATGATAGGAAATAGACCTGGGGGCCGTAGATTTCACTAGAGGCTTCTCTCAGGAAAATAGCTTACGGTGTGTAAACAAATTACTGTTGGGCAATTGAGAGAAGAGTAAATAATTATGATGATATCCAAGGCATGATCATGTATATAGGCATCATGTTCAAGATTAGTAGACCGAAACGATTCTGCATCTACTACTATTACTCCACACATCGACCGCTATCTAGCATGCATCTAGTGTATTAAGTTTATGGAAAAACGGAGTAGTGCAATAAGAACGATGACATGATGTAGACAAGATCTATTCATGTAGGAATAGACCCCATCTTTTTATCCTTAATGGCAATGATACATGCTTGTCATGTCTCCTTCTATCACTGAGATTGAGTACTGCAAGATCGAACCCATCACCAAGCACCTCTTCCTATGGAAAAATCAATCTAGTTGGCCAAACCAAACCAAAATTTCAGAGAAGAAATACGAGGCTATAACAATCATGCATAAGAGAGTTCAACAAAGAATGAGATAATATTCGTGGATAGAACAGATCATAAACTCACAATTCATCGGATCCCAACAAACACACCCCAAAAGGTCATTACATCGAACAGGTCTCCAAGAACATCGAGGAGAATGTTGTATTGAAGATCAAAAGGAGAGAAGAAGCCATATAGCTACTGCCTACGGGCCATAGGTCTATGGTGAACTACTCACACATCATCGTAGGGGCAAGCATGATGATGAAGAACCCCTCTGTGATCGTTCACCCCTCCGGCAGAGTGCCGGAGAAGGCCTCTAGACTGGATCTCGTGGTTCTGGAACTTGCAGTGGCTGGAATTGTGTTTCGTCGACTCCCCTAGTGTTTTGGGATTTTCGAGTATTTATAGAGCTGATAGTCGATGGACAAGCCTCCTGTGGGCCCACTACCCACCAGGACGCACCTCGGAGCCCTGGCACGCCTTGGTGCCTAGTGGGCCCCACGGGCCTCCTCTAGTGCACTTGGCCCACTGGGTGTCTTTTGTCCAGAAAAAAATCTCCAAAATTTTTTGTGGCATTTGGAGTTCGTTCGGTATTGATATTCTGCAAAGTAAAAAACAAGCAGAAAACATCAACTGGCACTGGGCACTATGTCAATAGGTTAGTCCCAAAAAATGATATGAAGTTGCTAGTAAATGAGTATAAAACATCCAAGAGATACTTTAATATCATGGAACAAACAAAAGTTATAAATACATTGGAGATGTATCAGCATCCCCAAGCTAAATTCCTGCTCATCCTCGAGTAGGTAAGTGATAAAAATAGAATTTTCGATGTGGAATGTTACCCATCATATTAATCACATATTCTTTTCTATTGTAGCATGGACATTTGGACTTTTGATGATTCAAAGCAATTTTCTATAATTTGACATGAAGATTTCAATACTCAAGCATATCAATAAGCAACCATGTCTTTCAAAATATCAACGCTAAAGAAAGCTATCCCTAGCACATTATGCTCAATCATTGATCCATTCATGAAACACACTCAAATATTAGCTACATCCAATGCTCAAGCATGATCATAGTGCTCCCTAGTTGGTGCTTTATAAGACAAGGTGGAGACTCAATAAAAATAAAAATTGCATAAAAGTAAATAGATAGGCCCTTTGCAGAGGGAAGTAGAGATTTGTAGAGGTGCCAAAGATCAAAGCTTAAATTGAGAGATAAAAATTGTTTTGAGAGGCATGCTTTTCCCGTCAACCAAAACGACCGAGATTTCCCAATACTTTCCATGCTAGATACATGATAGGCGGTTCCCAAACATGAAATAAATTTACTCCTTTTTCCACCATTCTTTCACAATCCATGGCTAGCCATATCCACGGGTGCCTTCCATACCAACACTTTCCAAGGAATTTATTATTGACAACATAAAGTAAATTTCTTTTTCAATTCGGGACTAGGCATCCCTATTACGGGCCACACTCGCGTGCAATGAAAAGTGAATAAACACTCATCTTAAGAATAACACATCTAGCATGGAAAAATATTGGCCACCCCCTACCGCTTCATGAGCAGTACGGGCACACAAAAAAGAAATTCATTTTGAAAATTAGAGTTGGCACATACAAATTTACTTGGAACGGCATGGAAAGACCACATATAGGTAGGTATGGTGGACTCATTTGGCACAACTTGGTTTAAGGAGTTTGGATGCACAAGCAGTATTCCCTCTTAGTACAAGGGAAGGCTAGCAAATAGATTGAGAAGCAACCAACCAAGAAACTAAAGCAATCATAAACGAGCATTAAGCATAACTAACAGGGAATAATGCACCACAAGTAGGATGTAACTTCATTGCATAACTATTGACTTTCATGCTTGCAAAGGGAATCACAAACTTTAACACCAATATTCTTACTAAAGCATAATTACTCACCAACATGACTCACATATTACTATCTCCATATCGCAAACTATTGCAAGGAATCAAGTTTTCATATCCAATGATCTCCATGCAGTTTTTATTATCCCTCTTGAATATCTATCACTTTGGGACTAGTTTCATATATTACCTTTGCTTATGACAAGCTCTCAAACTAATTTAGGTGAAGAACAAGAGCATAAATATTTTTTTTAAATTTTCAACTCTCAAAATAATATAAGTGAAGCATGAGAGGATATTTATTTAAAATTTTACTAACTCTCAAAATAATCAAAGTGAAGCATGAGAGCATTTCTTCAAAAATTAAACAACCACCATGCTAAAAAACATATAAGTGAAGCACTAGAGCAATTACATAGCTCAATTTTTTAAGTGAAGCACATAGAGCAATTTTAACAAATCATAGCATCATTATGACTTTTTCAAATAGGTGTGTCCAGCAAGGAAGATTGTGACAAACTAAAAAGAAAAATAAGCAAAGACTCATATAATACAAGACGCTCCAAGAAAAATGCATGATATGTGACGAATAAAAATATACCTCCAAGTATAATTACTGATGGTTGTTAGAAGAAAGAGGGGATGCCTTCCGGGGCACCCCCAAGCTTAATTGCTTGGTTCTCCTTAAATATTACCTTGGGGTGCCATGGGCATCCCCTAGGTTAGGCTCTTTTCACTCCTTATTCCTTCATCCATCATAATCTCACCCAAAACTTGAAAACTTCAATCACACAAAACTTAACAAAAATCTTCGTGAGATCCGTTAGTATAATAAAGCAAATCACCACTTTAAGTATTGTTGCAAACCCATTCATATTTTATTATTGGATTATACCTACTGTATTCTAACTTCACCATGGCTTATACCCCTCGATACAATCCATATATTCATCAAAATATGCACACAATGCAACAAAAATAGAACAGTCAGTAGTAATCTGGACTTTGACCATACTTCTGTAACTCCAAAAATTCTGAAAATTAGGACAACATAGGAAATTTGTATGTAAATCTTGTGTAAAAATTTCAGAATTTTATAACGCTTCTGTGATTTTTAACAATTCCGCTGTTGGGCGCAAAATTTTATGTTTTCCAACAAGATCAAATCAACTATCACCCAACATGATCCTAAAGGCTTTACTTGGCGCAGACACTAACTAAAACATAAAAACACAATCATAATAGTAGCATAATTGGGAAACACACAAAACCATAAAGAAAAAGAGAAAAAATATTTTATTCATTGGGTTGCCTCCCTACAAGCGCTATCGTTTTATGCCCCTAGCTAGGCATAATGCAAAGGTTCAAGTATTGTCATCTTTACTTTTTACTCCATAGGTTGCCCTCATGATTGATTCATATGGTGGCTTAATTATAGTTCTAGGGAAGTGTTCCATACCCTTTCTCAAAGGAAACTGAAATTTAATATTCCCTTCACGACACCTATAATTCGTAAAAACGGTCTACCAAGTATTATGGGACAAGACGGATTGCAATCAATATCAAGAACAACAAGATCTATGGGCACATAGTTCCTATTTGAAAGAATAAGACCATCATTATTTCTTTCCAAAGGATTTTAATAGTAGAATCCGCCAAGTGCAAATTAAGAGAATACTCTTCAATATTGGTAAAACCAAGCACATCACATAGAGATTTCGGAATTGTGGAAACACTATCACCCAAATCACATAAAGGATATAACTCATAATTTTTAATCTTGACTTTAATGGTGGGTTCCCATTCATCATTTAATTTTCTAGGAATTCAAATATCTAATTCTAACTTTTCTTCTAAAGCTTTCATCATCGCTTCTATAATATGTTTAGTAAAAGCTTTGTTTTGTTCATAGGAATTGGGTGAATTGAACATGGATTGAAACAAAGAAATACACTCAACCAAAGAGCAACTATCATAATTAAAGTCTTTGTAATCCAAAAGAGTGGGCACATCGCTAGCTAAAGTTTTTACCTCTTCAAGCCCACCTTTATCAATTTTTTCAACAAAATTTTCACCCACTGAATCATGAGGACGCCTCCTAGCTAAAGTGGACTCTTCTTCAGTCCTGTTACCTCTACAAAATTACTCCTACTGCTGTTACCGTAATTATTGCTACCATTACCACCACTATCAAACTATCATATTATTGTGCTACTGATCAATCTGCTACAGATATTTAGTTCTCCGGGTGTGGTTGAATTGACAACTCAACTGCTAATACTGACAAATATTCTTTGGCTCCCCTTGCATCGAATCAATAAATTTGGGTTGAATACTCTACCCTCGGAAACTGTTGTGATCCCCGTACTTATGGGTTATCATCCTGCCTACACAGGACCGAGAGTGAATTATGCCAAGTCCACCATGATTTCAATCAACACTCCTCCAACAAAGATGGTTGTCCTATCTCAACTGATGGGGTGTATAATTGGCATAATAGGTGAATCATAATTTTCATCAGTTTCAGGAGTCTCAAGTTCTTTAGCTTTAGGAATTTTTTTCTCAAGAAATTCACCTAGTGGCACAGTTTAATCAAGCAAAGTGATGTCGCTTGAAACTACGTCGGTATTTCCCCAAAGAGGAAGGGATGATGCAGCACAGCGGTGCTAGGTATTACCCTCAGATATGAAACCAAGGTTATCGAACCAGTAGGATAACCAAGCAACACAACGTAAACAGCCCCTGCACACAAATAACAACACCTCGCAACCCGACGTGTTAAAGGGGTTGTCAATTCCTTTTGGGGTACGGCGCCAGAAATTGCGTGTTGACGGGAGAAAGTTGTAATAGATTGAATAAATAGATCGCAAATAAAATAACGTGCAGCAAAGTATTTTTGCTTTCATAGATCTGAATAAAAAGTGCAAAATAAAATAGATCGCAAAGCAAATTTATGAGAAAGAAGACCTGGGGGGCGTAGATTTCACTAGTGGCTTCTCTCGAGAAAGATAGAAAACGGTGGGTAAACAAATTACTGTTGGGAAATTGATAGAACCTCAAATAATTATGACGATATCCAGACAATGATCATTACATAGGCATAACGTCCAAGATTAGTAGACCGACGGTTGCCTGCATCTACTACTATTACTCCACACATCGACCGCTATCCAGCATGTATCTAGTGTATTAAGTTCATGGAAAAACGGAGTAATGCAGTAAGACGATGACATGATGTAGACAAGATCTATCTATGTAGAGATAGACCCCATCGTTTTATCCTTAGTAGCAATGATACATATGTGTCGTTTCCCTTTCTGTCACTGGGATCGAGCACCGTAAGATTGAACCCACTACCAGGCACCTCTTCCCTTTGCAAGATAAATAGATCAAGTTGGCCAAACAAAACCCAAATATCGGAGAAGAAATACGAGGCTATAAGAGATCATGCATATAATAGATCAAAGAAACCCAAATAAATTTCATGGGTATAAAAAGATATGACTGATCATAAACTCAAAGTTCATCAGATCCCAACAAACACACCGTAAAAAGAGTTACATCATATGGATCTCCAAGAGAGTCTCGTATTGAGAATTCAGCGAGAGAGAGGAAGCCATCTAGCTACTAACTACGGACCCGAAGGTCTACAAAGAACTACTCACGCATCATCGGAGAGGCACCAATGGAGGTGTTGAACCCCATTCGTGATGGTGTCTAGATTGGATCTGGTGGTTCTGGACTCTATGGCGACTGGATGAATATTTCGTTGACTCCCCTAGGGTTCTTGGATTTTTGGGGTATTTATAGAGCAAAGAGGCGGTCCGGGGCACCCGAGGTGGGCACAACCCACCAGGGCGCGCCTGGGTCTCCTGGCGCGCCCTGGTGGGTTGTTCCCTCCTCGGGACTCCCCCCAGGTGCAACCAGGGCCCATTCTGTTCCTTCTGGCCCATAAAAATTCTCCGTGAAGTTTTGTGGCATTTGGACTCCGTCTGATATTGATTTCCTACGATGTAAAAAACATGCAAAAAACAACAACTGTCACTTGGCACTATGTTAATAGGTTAGTACCATAAAATGATATAAAATGATTATGAAACATCCAAGATTGATAGTAAAACAGCATGGAACAATCAAAAAATTTAGATACGTTGGAGACGTATCAGCATCCCCAAGCTTAACTCCTACTCGTCCTCGAGTAGGTAAGTGATAAAAACAGAATTTTTGATGTGGAGTGTTGTTTATCATGTCATATCATATTATTTTCTTTGTAGCATGGACATTTGGACTTTTATGTGATTAACAACAATAGTCTAGTTTTGACATAATAATTTAGATACTCAAGCATATCAACAAGCAACCATGTCTTTCAAAATATCAACGCTAAAATAAGTTATCCCTAGCCCATCATGCTCAAACATTGATCCATTCATGAGACACAGTCAAATATTAGCTACACCCAATTCTTAAGTACGATCATATTTCCTCTTAGTTGGTGATTTTATAAGAGAATATGGAGACTCAAATTCAAAAGTAAAAAGTGCAGAAAGTAAAAGAAAGGCCCTTCACAGTGGGTAGTAGGGATTTGTAGAGGTGCCAGAGCTCAAAGCGAAAAATTAGAGACAAAAACATTTTGGGAGGTGCATCCATCCCACCACGAAAACGACTTAGAGTTCCGAACACTTTCCATGCTAGATATGCCATAGGCAGTTCCCAAAGAGAAAATAAAGTTTATTCCTTTTTCCACCATACTTTCGCTTTCCATGGCTAGCCATATCCACGGTTGCCCTCCATACAAATACTTTCCAAGGAATTTATTATTTGATAACATAAAGTAAATTCATTTTTGCATTTCGGGACTGGGCATCCCTAAAACCGTTGTCTTACTCTCGTGCAATGACAAGTGAATAAACACTCATCGTGAGAATAACACATCCAGCATGGAAAATATTAGCCACCCGTTACCCTTCCGCGAGCGAAACAAATACACAAACGAGAAGTTTATTTTGAAAATTAGAGACGGCACATGCAAATTTTCTTAGAACGGAAAAAGAATACCGCATATAGGTAGGTATAGTGGACTCATGTGGCAAAACTAGTTTAAAGGATTTTGGATGCACAAGTAGAGATCATACTTGGTGCAAAATGAAGGCTAGCAAAAAGATTGAGAAGCGACCAACCAAGAAACGAATAATCTCATAAGCAAGCATTAAGCATAATTAACACCGAATAATGCACCACAAGTAGGATATAATTTCATTGCATGACTATTGACTTTCGTGCATGCATAGCAAATCACAAACCTTAACACCAATATTCTTACTAAAGCATAATTACTCATCAACATAACTCACATACCACATCATCATATCTCAAAACTATTACTAAGAATCAAGTTTATTTTTTCCAATGATCTTCATGAATTTTTTTATTATATCCTTATCATTCTTGGATATCTATCACTTTGGGACTATTTTTTCATGTGTTGCTTTTCATAAGCTCAAACAAATATAAGTGAAGATCATGAGCAAAAAAAATTTATTTCTCTCAAAATAATTTAAGTGAAGCAAGAGAGAATTTCTTTAAAATTTTACTAGCTCTCAAATTAATCTAAGTGAAGAAAGATAACATTTCTTTAAGCACACCGTGCTCAAAAAGATATAAGTGAAGCACTAGAGCAAGTCCTAGCTCATAAAAGATTTAAGTGAAGCACAGAGAGCAATTCTAACAAGTCATGAACTAATTTTGGCTCTCTCAAATAGGTGTGTCCAGCAAGGATTGATGACTTAAAACACAAAATAAAACAAGCAAAGACTCATATCATACAAGACGCTCCAAGCAAAACACATATCATGTGACGAATAAAATATAGCTTCGAGTAAAATACGATAGTCGTTGGAAGAAAGCGGGGATGCCACTCGGGGGCATCCTCAAGCTTAGTTGGTTGCTCATTTTTGGATAATAGCTTGGGATGCCGGAGCATCCCCAAGCTTAGGCTCTTCCATCCTTCCTTCATCCATCGTAAGATAACCCAAAACTTGCAAACTTCAATCACACAAAACTCAACAAAACCTTTGTGAGATCCGTTAGTATAAGAAACCAAACCACTACTATAACTATTGTATCAAACCAATTCATATTTTGTTTTTGTATTATATCTACTGTATTCCAACTTTTCTGTGGAAAAAACTTATCAAAGAAAACCATAGAGCCATCAAAATAAGCACACAACACAACGAAAACAGAATCTGTCAATACAGATCAGTCTATAGCAATTTGACTATTTTGAATACTTCTGCAACTCCAAAAATTCTGAAAAAATTAGGACGACCAGGGTAATTTGTTAACTAATCTTCTGCAAAATAATTGGCATTTTATCATGTTCTGGTGACTTTTAACAATTGTTTTCGTGACTGCATAAGTTTCTGTTTTTCAGCAAGATCAAACAACTATCACCCAAGAAGATCATATAGGCTTTACTTGGAACAAACACTAATTAAAACACAAAAAACACAATCATACCAGTAGCATAATTGTGCAAACACACAAAAACAGAAAGCCAAAAACAAAAATAAACTTTATTCATTGGGTTGCCTCCCAACAAGCGCTATTGTTTTACGCCCTTAGCTAGGCATAAAGCAAGGATCTAAGTTTTGTCATCTTTGGTTCGAGATCCATAAGATGCCCTCATGATTGATTCATATGGTGGCTTAATTCTTGTTCTAGGAAAGTGTTCCATACCCCTCCTCAAGGGAAATTGGAACTTAATATTGCCTTCTTTCATATCGATCACGGCATCGATAGTGCGTAAAACTGGTCTACCAAGAATAATAGGACAAGACGGAATGCAATCAATATCAAGAACAATAAAATATATGGGAACATAATTCCTATTTGCAAGAATAAGAACTTCATTAATTCTTCCCATAGGGTTTTTAATAGTAGAATCCGCCAAGTGCAAATTCAAAGAACATTCTTCAAGATTAGTAAGACCAAGCACATCACATAAAGATTTCGGAATTGTAGAAACACTAGCACCCAAATCACACAAAGCAAAACACTCATAATTTTTAATCTTGACTTTGATAGTAAGTTCTCATTCATAATGCAATTTTCTATGAATTGATACTTCTAATTCCAATTTTTCTTCAAAAGCTTTCATCATAGCATCAATAATATGTTTAGTAAAAGCTTTGTTTTGTTCATAGGCATGGGTTGAATTTATCATGGATTGCAACAAAGAAATACAATCAATCAAATAGCAACTATCATAATTAAAGTCTTTGTAATCCAACAGAGTGGGCACATCACTAGTTAATGTCTTGACCTCTCCAAACCCACTTTCATCAATTTTCTCAACAAGATTTTCACCTTCCGAAATATTGGGACGCCTTCTACCTAAAGTTGACTCTTATCTAGTCCCTTTTTCTTCAATCTTAACTTTACTAAACAAGGAATCAATAGAAGAAACACCAATCATTTTAAGATCTTCATCACTTTTAAGAAAGAAATCACTAGAAAACGCTTTTTCTAAAAATTCTCTTTTAGCTCTAAGCATAGCGGTTCTTCTCTTACTTTCATCCATAGAAACATAAAGAGCTTTAATTGATTAATCAACCTTAGGCACAAAAAAATTCATCTTGAGATTTTCCACATCATGAGGAATTCTATCAACACTTCTAGACAAATCATCAATTTTATTCAACTTTTCATCTATGGAAGTGTTGAAAACTTTTTGCTTGTTGATAAATTCTTTAATATTGCTCTCAAAATCAGAGGTGTTCCAATTATTATTATAAGATTGATTTCCATAGGAATGACCATAATTATTAGAGGAATTACTAGGAAAAGGCCTAGGATTAAAATTACCTATATAAGCATTGTTATTGAAATTATTTCGAGAGACAAAATCCACATCTATGGCATCACTATTTTGCTCAATCAAAGTAGACAAAGGTATATCATTAAAATCAATAGGAGCACTTTTACTAGCAACCAATTTCATAAGAGCACCAACTTTTTCACTCAAAGAAGAAATTTGTTCAACCGAATTAACTTTTTTTACTAGTAGGAGCTCTTTTGGTATGCCATTGTGAATAATTTGCCATGATATTATCAAGAAATTTTCTGGCCTCATGCAAAGTAATTTCCATAAAAGTACCACCCGCGGCGGAATCTAAAAGATTACGAGAAACAAAATTCAACCCCGCATAAAAAATTTGTATGGTCATCCAAAGATTTAACCAATGAGTTGGGCAATTCCTTAGCATCATTTTCATCCTTTCCCAATATTGTGCAACATGCTCATGTTCACGTTGCTTGAAATTCATGATCTAGGTTCTAAGTGAAATAATTTTTGCGAGGCAAAAAGGAGAACCAATTTTTTGCAGAATCACACAAAGAAAACGGAAATAATTTCATCTTCACCACATCATTGTCCACATCTTTTTTCTTTTGCATATCGCATAATTCCACGAAGGTATTAAGATGGGACGCGGCATTCACATTAGGAGTACCGGAAAATTGATCTATCATAACAAGATTCAGCAAAGCAGTATTAATATCACAAGACTCCGCACTAGTGGCGGGAGGAGCAAGCGGAGTGCCAATAAAATCATTGTTGTTGGTATTTGAGAAATCACATAACTTGGTGTTCTCTTGAGTCATGATGACCACACAACAAGATTGCACTCAAAAACAGATCCGGCAAGAAAATGACGAACAAAAAAGAGAGGCAAATAAAACGGAAAATTTTTGTGAAGTGGGGAGAGGAAAACGAGAGGCAAATGGAAAATAATGTAAATTGCAAGGAGATGAGATTTTTGATTAGGAACCTGGTATATGTTGAAGATCCTACCCGGCAACGCCACCGAAAATTCCTTTTGATGTCGCTTCTAGCTACGTCGGTATTTCCCCAAAGAGGAAGGGATGATGCAGCACAGCGGCGGTAGGTATTTCCCTCAGATATGAAACCAAGGTTATCGAACCAGTAGGAGAACCAAGCAACACAATGTATACAGCCCTTGCACACAAATATCAACACCTCACAACCCGACGTGTTAAAGGGGTTGTCAGTCCCTTTTGGGGTACGGCGCCAGAAATTGAGTGCTGACGGGAGAAAGTTGTAATAGACTGAATAAATAGATCACAAATAAAATAAAGTGCATCAAAGTATTTTTGTATTTTTGGTTCAATAGATTAATACGTCTCCAACGTATCTATAATTTTTGATTGCTCCATGCTATATTATCTACTATTTCGGGCAATATTGGGCTTTATTTTCCACTTTTATATTATTTTTGGGACTAACCTATTAACCGGAGGTCCAGCCCAGAATTGCTGTTTTTAGCCTATTTCAAAGTGTTTCAAGAAAAGGAATATCAAACGGAGTCCAAAAAGACCCGAAACTCCACGGAACCTATTTTTGGACCGAAGAAGCCCATGGAGTACGGAAGCTCACTGGGGAGTCGGGCTGCCCACGAGGGTGGGGGCGCGCCTACCTCGTGGCCAGCCCGGAAGTCCACCGACGTACCTCCTGCACCCATATATACTCTCGTACCCTAAAACTTCCAGAACAGAGATTGGATCAGAAGTTCCGCCGCCGCAAGCCTCTGTAGCCACGATAAATCAATCTAGGCCCTCTCCGGCACCCTGCCGGAAGGGGCCATCATTACCGGTGGCCATGGAGGAGTATCCTGGAGGGGTCTTCATCACCATGAAGGCCAAGGACCAGATGGTGGAGGCCATGAAGGAGGAAGCACAAGGGGGAGAACCTCTCCTCCTCTCTTCCGGTGGCGCCGGAGTGCCATCGGGAGGGGAATCATCGCCACGGTGATCGTCTTCATCAACATCAACATCATCATCACCATCCTCATCTCTTTTACGTGGTCCACTCTCCCGCACACCGCTGTAATCCCCTACTTGAACATGGTGCTTTATGCCGCATATTATGATCCAATGATGTGTTGCCATCCTATGATGTTTTGAGTAGATATCTTTTATGCGTGGGGTTGATTGATGATCTAGATTGGTATGAGTTGTATGTTTTACTTTGGTGCTGTCCTATGGTGCCCTCCGTGTCACGCAAGCATGAGGGATTCCCGCTATAGGGTGTTGTAATACGTTCATGATTCGCTTATAGTGGGTTGCTAGAGTGACAGAAGCTTAAACCCGAGTAAGAGGGATTGTTGCGTATGGGAATAAAGAGGACTTGATGCTTTAATGCTATGGTTGGGTTTTACCTTAATGATCTTTAGTAGTTGCGGATGCTTGCTAGAGTTCCAATCATAAGTGCATATGATCCAAGTAGAGAAAGTATGTTAGCTTATGCCTCTCCCTCATATGAAACTGCAATAGTGATTATCGATTTTGTTAACAATTGCCTAGGACAATTCCGCACACCGATCCACCATTATTCCACACTCGCTATTTATATTATTTAGTAATATATTCTAACTTTATGATAACAGCACCTACTTTTATATTTTAGCTCTCCAATATCATACAAGGTTATCCTCTTCATACCCACAACGTAGTTTTATTTCTCGTTTCTAGTTGGAAGTAAACGTTATTGCGTGAGAGTCGTATCAGTGACAGATAGGGCTTGAGAGAATATTGATCTTACCTTTAGCTCCTTGTGGGTTTGACACTCCATACTTATCACTTCCACCTTTGGAAAGTGCTACGATGATTCCTTGCACTTGGGGATTATCAAGCTCTTTTCTGGCGCCGTTGCCGGGGAGAGATAGCGTGGGGTTGATATTCTTGTGTGTGCTTGTTTGCTTCCTTCACTAAGTAGATTTTGTTTTTCCTTTTTGTTTCTGTTTAGTTGTGTATGAAACATACAAAAAAATTAAAAATGAAAATACAAAAAAATTATTACTTTCCTCTCATGCCTAAAAAGTTTTTCAAAAAGAGAAGTGATTGGAAGGTTTTGCATTGAAGAAGTGAGGGTCGACCTTGAGCACTTGTGCTCATGCTCACGGAAACAATGTAGAATTTTTCATGGAACTTTATCTGTAAATAATTATCCCCTTGTATATATTCCTTGTATTATAAAAATAATGTGCCAAGCTTTGGTTTTAGGATGATTAGATTGCTTGTTTGCTTTGTGCAAAACAAAAACAGAAACTTTGGCTGTAGTGCATGAATTTACATTTTTAACTGGAAAGTCAAATGGTTCTGATTCTTTTTGCACATTACTTATGTACAAATTTTTCAAATTTTCAAATTTAGTTTATAATTTTAGGAGTTACAGAAGTTTGCCAAACTTCCAGATTACTACAGACTGTTCTATTTTTAACAGATTCTGTTTTGCATGTGTTGTTTGCTTATTTCGATGAATCTATGGCTAGTATTGTTGGGTATGAACCATAGAGAACTTGGAATACAGTAGGTTTAACACCCATACAAATAAATAATGAGTTCATTACAGTACCTAAAGGTAGTGATTTGCTTTATTACACTAACGGATCTCACAAGTTTTTGTTAAAGTTTTGTGTGGATGAAGTGTCCGAAGGTCAAGGAGCTATAATATGAGAAGAATAAAGAGAGACAAGAGTTAAAGCTTGGGGATGCCCAAGGCACCCCAAGTAAATATTACAAGGATACTCAAGCATCTAAGCTTGGGGATGCCCCGGTTGGCATCCCATCTTTCTTCTTCAACAATTATCGGTATACCTCGGGTTTTGTTTTGTTCACATGATTTGTGTCCTTTGTGTTTTCCTTTTTCTTCTAGAACCATGCTAGCATGAGATATCCCTTCATTGATTTATAGAATACTTCATGTGATTCACTTAAATCTTTTAAGTATGATCTTATAGAGTTGCTCTTTGTGCTTCACTTAAATCTTTTGAGTATGGTTTTATAGAATGCTTCATGTGCTTCACTTATATATTTTGAGCTTGGATATTGGTTAGTCTATGTTAATTATAGAATGACCCATGAACTTCACTTATATCTTTTGGAGTATGAATAATACTATCATTTAAAGTGGGTTTGGAAGAGTGTCAACTTTAGGAATTAGTGATCCCACTATTTTGGAGGATGTTGAATCTTAGTATGATATTTATGAAAGTGGATTTGGAAGAGTGTCAACTTTAGCTAGTAATGACTCCACTATTTCGGAAGAGGTTCCAATTGAGTATGAGAACAAAGTTGCTATCCATGATGCTACTGAAAATTATTATGAGAGAGGAATACATGCTTGTAGGAGTTGCATTAATATCAAGTTTCCTCTCTATGTGCTTAAAGTTTTGAAGTTATGCTTGTTTTGCCTTCCTATGCTAGTTGATTGTTGTTCTTATAAGTTGTGTGCTCACAAAATCCCTAGGCATAGGAAGTTGGTTAGATTCAATTGTGCTAGTCATATTCTTCATGATGCTCCCGTTATGTTTCAACTCTTATCTTCTACGTGAGCATCATTGAAATCATCATGCCTAGCTAAAAGGCATTAAAGAAGGGGGACATTTACATTTGTGCCCCTAACTCGAACCCACTACTCAAATTTACCCCTAACTTTTTGATGTGCTAAAATTTGCCCCTAAAAAGCATTTTAAGTCACAGGAATGCCCTTCCATCTGGTCAAAGTTGTTTGACCAAAACTTTGAAAATTCATATGAACATATAAGAATGCAAAATAAGATATCAAAATGCTCATAAAAACACCTATATGCACATGTCATTTTATGTTCATGACAAAAGCACTCTTTAAAGCTTTTTATGGTTTATAACATTAAAAACAATTTAGGGTGAATGCAAATAAATGCACATGTAGGTGAGGAACATAAATGACATGCGCGCATAGGTGATGTTTGTATGAACATTTGGATATCTTATTTGCATTTTTCTGACTTCGTATGAATTTGTTATGAATTTTCAAAGTTTTGGTCAAACAACTTTGACCAGATGGAAGGGCATTCCTGCGACTTAAAATGCTTTTTAGGGGCAAATTTGAGCACATCAAAAATTTAGGGGTAAATCTGAGAGTGGGCGCAAATTAGGGGCATAAATGTAAATGTCCCAAGAAGAAAAGTGCTTGTTGGGAGACAACCAATATTTACCCTTACTGTTTTTGTGTGTTTACATGATTAATATACTGTAGTAATCATGTTTTATAGCTTTTGTTTCAATAAAGTGCCAAGTAAGACCTTTCGGAAGACTTGGGTGAAAGTTAATGTGATCTTGCTGTAAAAAACAGAAACTTTGCGCTCAGGAGATTAGATGTCATTTTTTACAGAAGAGTGCTTTTTAGTTGATTATTTTTGTAGAAGATTAATAGACAAATTCCTCACGTACACCAATTTATTTCATAATTTTTGGAGTAGCAGAAATATGGTTGTTGTTCAGATCATTACAGACTGTTTTGTTTCTGACAGATTCTGTTTTCATTGCATAGTCTGCTTGTTTTCTAGTTTCTATGGCTTATATTTCTCAATATAATTTGTATAAATGATATGGTACAGTAGGCATTATGTGAAAACAATTATAAACCTTGTCTTTGTCAGTACCAAAGTGAATGGTTTGCTCTTTATCATACTAACCTATCTCACGAAGTTTGGCTAAGTTTTGTGTGATTGAAGTTTTCAAGTTTTGGGTGAGATATCGATATGAGGAGAATAAGGAGTAGAAAGACCCTAAGATTGGGGATGCCCAAGGCACCCCAAGGTAATATTCAAGGAAGACTCAAGCGCCTAAGCTTGGGGATGCCCCGGAAGGCATCCCCTCTTTCGTCTTCAAAACTATCGGTACACCTTACTCGGAGCTACATTTTTATTCATCACATGATATGTGTTTTACTTGGAGCGTAATTTTCTTTTGTTAGTATTAGCTAGCTTATATTTATAATAGTTTTTTTCATCTTTAATTTCAATAAAATTGTCAAGGATAGCCTTTACCATGCTTATTTTGCTATTATACATGTTGCTGTTTGAAAACAGAAAGTTTACCGCTGTTGCAAAAATTCTCTAGAAAAGTCAGAGCATGATATAATGTTGAAACTTTTTGCATAATGAGCTCTTATAAATATACTACAGTGGGAATTTTCTTTCATAATTTTTGGAGTTAGGGAAGTATTGATACTCTTGCATTCTTTACAGGCTGTACTGTTTTGGCAGATTGCTGTTATGGTTGCATTGTTTGCATATGTTTGCTTGTTTAATGATTCTATTTGAGGATAGGAGTGTTAAATATGCAGAGGCATTTGGTATGCAATGTTGAATAATAATTTTAGTAATTTGTTACAGTAGAAAATGATAAGGTTTTGCATTGGTTTATACTAACCTATCTCACGAGTTCTTGTTGAGTTTGGTGTGTATGAAGCTTTTGAGATTTAGGAAACTGACGTATAAAAGGAATTAAGGAGACACAAAAGCTCAAGCTTGGGGATTCCCAAGGCACCCCAAGACATTATTTCAAGAAGTCTCAAGCATCTAAGCTTGGGGATGCCCCGGTAGGCATCCCACCTTTGCTCTTCAACAACTATCGGTTAGTATAGGTTGAACCTAAGTTTTTGCTTCTTCACATGAGTTGTGCTATCCTTGCAATGTTATTTTATTTTGTTTTGCTTGCTGTTTGAATAAAATAATTGGATCTGAAATATTGAATGAAAAAGAATCCTCCCATGGCTAGTTAATAATTTTACTACTCAGTGTTCTTCACTCATATCTTTTGGAGTAGTTTGTCATTTGCTCACATGCTTCATGTCTATCCTATGATTAAATGGTTGAATTAATTGAATGTCATAAACCTGAATTTTTATATGTTTCATATGCTTATAACATGGTTAGTGAAAACTTCACACATAGAAAGTATGAGGCATAAAAGTTGTTGAGAATTGGCAAACGTAGTTTTGGTCATCGTTGCAATTAATAGGAAGTAATAAGGAAAGAGAGGTTCACAAACAAATATATTATCTTGGACATCTTTTATGATTGTGAAGCACTCATTAAGTATGACATGCTAAAAGAGTTGACGTTGGACAAGGAAGACAACGTAATGGTTTATGTTTTCCGACATCTCAGTTAAATTATATTGTCATTGACCTTCCAAACATGTTGAGCTTGCCTTTCTCCCTCATGCTAGCCAAATCCCTTGCACCAAGTAGAGATACTACTTGTGCTTCCAAATATCCGTAAACCCAGTTTTGCCATGAGAGTCCACCATACCTACCTATGGATTGAGTAAGATCCTTCAAGTAAGTTTTCATCGGTGCAAGCAATAAAAATTGCTCTCTAAATATGCTTGACTTATTAGTGAAGAGAAAATAAACTTTGTACGAACTTGTTGTGGAAGTAATAAAAGCGACAGACTGCATAATAAAGGTCCACATACAAGGGGCAATATAAAGTGACGTTCTTTTGCATTAAGATTTTGTGTAACAACCCTAAACGCGCATGACAACCTCTGCTTCCCTCTGCGAAGGGCCTATCTTTTACTTTATGTTTTTACTTTATGTTTGAGTCAAGGTGATCCTCACCATTCCCTTTTTCATTTTATCCTTTGGCAAGCTCCTTGTGTTTGAAAGATCATGATATATATATCCAATTGGATGTAAGTTAGCATGGGCTATTATTGTTGACATCACCTAAAGATGAATACGTTGGGAGGCAACACAATAAGCCCCTATCTTTCTTAGTGTCCGGCTGAAACTCCATAACCACAAGTATTGCATGAGTGTTAGCAATTGTAGAAGACTATATGATAGTTGAGTATGTGGACTTGCTGAAAAGCTCTATTCTTGGCACTTTTTGATGTCATGATAAATTGCAATTGCTTCAATGACTGAGATTATAGTTTGTTAGTTCTCAATGAAGTTCCTGAACCATACTTGACATTGTGAATAGATTGTTACTTGATCATGAAAAGTTTTATGAGATAAGCTGCTATTATGACACATATTGATGCTAGAAAAGGAGATTGGAATTATCATTGGTCCATTTTAAGCACTTACTAGCATTCCACATCAAAAATTATCTTTTTTATCATTTACCTACTCGAGGACGAGCAGGAATTAAGCTTGGGGATGCCTGATACGTCTCCAACGTATCTATAATTTTTGATTGCTCCATGCTATATTATCTACTGTTTCGGGCAATATTGGGCTTTATTTTCCACTTTTATTTTATTTTTGGGACTAACCTATTAACCGGAGGCCCAGCCTATAATTGTTGTTTTTTGCCTATTTGATGTTTCAAGAAAAGGAATATCAAACGGAGTCCAAAAGACCAAACTCCACGGAACCTATTTTTGGACCAAGAAGCCCATGGAGTACGGAAGCTCACTGGGGAGTCCCGGGCTGCCCATGAGGGTGGGGCGCGCCCACCCCGGGCGCGCCCCTACCTCGTGGCCAGCCCGAAGTCCACCGACGCACCTCATGCACCCATATATACTCGTACCCTAAAACTTCCAGAACGGAGATCGGATCGGAAGTTCCGCCGCAAGCCTCTGAGCCACGAGAAATCAATCTAGGCCGTCTCGGCACCTCACGGAGGGGGCCATCATTACCGTGGCCATGGAGGAGTATCCGGAGGGTCTTCATCACCATGAAGGCCAAGGACCAGAAGGTGCAGGCCATGAAGGAGGAAGCACAAGGGGAGAACCTCTCCTCCTCTCTTCCGGTGGCCGGAGTGCCATCGGGAGGAATCATCGCCACGGTGATCGTCTTCATCAACATCACCATCATCATCACCATCCTCATCTCTTTTACGCGGTCCACTCTCCCGCACACCGCTGTAATCCCCTACTTGAACATGGTGCTTTATGCCACATATTATGATCCAATGATGTGTTGCCATCCTATGATGTTTTGAGTAGATATCTTTTGTCTGTTGGTTGATTGATGATCTAGATTGGTATGAGTTGTATGTTTTACTTCGGTGCTATCCTATGGTGCCCTCCGTGTCGCGCAAGCGTGAGGGATTCCCGTTGTAGGGTGTTGCAATACGTTCATGATTCGCTTATAGTGGGTTGCTAGAGTGATGTAAGCTTAAACCCGAGTAAGAGGGATTGTTGCGTATGGGAATAAAGAGGACTTGATGCTTTAATGCTATGGTTGGGTTTTACCTTAATGATCTTTAGTAGTTGCGGATGCTTGCTAGAGTTCCAATCATAAGTGCATATGATCCAAGTAGAGAAAGTATGTTAGCTTATGCCTCTCCCTCATATGAAACTGCAATAGTGATTACCGGTTTTGTTAACAATTGCCTAGGACAATTCCGCACACCGATCCACCATTATTCCACACTCGCTATTTATATTATTTAGTAATATATTCTAACTTTATGATAACATCACCTACTTTTATATTTTAGCTCTCCGATATCATACAAGGTTATCCTCTTCATACCCACAACGTAGTTTTATTTCTCGTTTCTAGTTGGAAGTAAACGTTCGGTTGCACGTGAGAGTCGATGTGGCAGATAGGGCTTGAGAGAATATTGATCCTACCTTTAGCTCCTTGTGGGTTCGACACTCCATACTTATCACTTCCACCTTTGGAAAGTGCTACGATGATTCCTTGCACTTGGGGATTATCATAGATCTGAATAAAAAGTGCAAAATAAAATAGATCGCAAAGCAAATTTATGAGAAAGAAGACCCGGGGGGCCGTAGATTTCACTAGTGGATTCTCTCGAGGAAGATAGCAAACGGTGGGTAAACAAATTACTGTTGGGCAATTGATAGAACCTCAAATAATTATGACGATTTCCAGGCAATGATCATTATGTCATCACGTCCAAGATTAGTAGACCGACTCCTGCATGCATCTACTACTATTACTCCACACATCGACCGCTCTCCATCATGCATCTAGTGTATTAAGTTCATGGAAAAACGGAGTAATGCAATAAGAACGATGACATGATGTAGACAAGATATATCTATGTAGAGATAGACCCCATTGTTTTATCCTTAGTAGCAACGATACATACGTGTCGTTTCCCTTTCTGTCACTGGGATCAAGCACCGTAAGATCGAACCCACTACCGGGCACCTCTTCCCATTGCAAGATAAATAGATCAAGTTGGCAAACAAAACCCAAATATCGGAGAAAAATACGAGGCTATAAGAGATCATGCACATAAGAGATCAAAGAAACTCAAATAACTTTCATGGATATAAAAAGATATGACTGATCATAAACTCAAAGTTCATCAGATCCCAACAAACACACCACAAAAAGAGTTACATCATATGGATCTCCAAGAGACCATTGTATTGAGAATTCAGCGAGAGAGAGGAAGCTATCTAGCTACTAACTACGGACCCAAAGGTCTACAAAGAACTACTCACGCATCATCGTAGAGGCACCAATGGAGGTGGTGAACCCCATCCGAGATGGTGTCTAGATTGGATCTAGTGGTTCTGGACTCTGCGGTGGCTGGATGAATATTTCGTCGACTCCCCTAGGGTTCTTGGATTTTTGGGGTATTTATAGAGCAAAGAGGCGGTCCAGGGGGCACCCTAGGTGGGCACAACCCACCAGGGCACGCCTGGGCCTCCTGGCACGCCCTGGTGGGTTGTCCCCTCCTCGGGACTCCCCCCAGGTGCAACCAGGGCTCGTTGTGTTCCTTCTAGCCCATAAAAATTCTCCGTGAAGTTTCGTGGCATTTGGACTCCGTCTGATATTGATTTCCTGCGATGTAAAAAACATGCAAAAAACAACAACTGGCACTTGGCACTATGCTAATAGGTTCGTACCAAAAAATGATATAAAATGACTATAAAATGATTATAAAACATCCAAGATTGATAATAAAACAGCATGGAACAATCAAAAATTATAGATACGTTGGAGGCGTATCACAAAGTACTAGCATCATCATAAGTTTCATTTATAATAGAAGTAGTATCATCAATTACTTGCGACATATCAGAATGAATAGAAGGTGGCGGTCTCGCAAGCCTACTTAAAATAGAAGGTGAATCGAGTGCGGAGCTAGATGGCAGTTCCTTACTTCCCCTCGTATTAGAGGGTACGATCTTAGACTTAGCATCTTTCAGATTCTTCAAAGTGATAACAACATATTTAACTCCCATGTGAACTTAATAGATAGAGATATGCTTCCCGGCAACGGCGCCAAAAAGAAGATCTTGATAACCCACAAGTATAGGGGACCGCGACAGTCTTACAGGTAGTATTTCACCCAATTTATCTATTCGACACAAGGGGAGCCAAAAAATATTTATAAGCCTTAGTAGTTGAGTTGTCAATTCAACCACACCTGGAGAGTTGTTTCTCTGTAGAAAAGTGTTTAGTAGCACAGTAGTTTGATAGTTTTGATGGTAATGATAACAGTAGCAATAGTAATGGTAACAATAATAGTAGCAGTTTTGTAGTGATTGTAATAGCAATAGTAGTAACTTAGCAAAAATCACTATGATCAAAGCGTAGGCATTGGATCAACGATGGATATTTGTGTTGGATGGCATTCATCATATAACAATCCCAACCTAGAGCGATACACAATAGCCTCAATTCATCAATTCAATGTAGGCATGTATTCCGTATATAGTGATATGTGCTTATAATAAGAACTTGCATGACATCATTTGTCACCGGGTCCATAAGCAAACTAAGGGATATTAAAGCCTCCTTTTAATAGAGAACCGGAACAAAGCATTAAAACATAGTGAATAGATGAACTCCTCGAATTACAATCATCCATGGAGAATATCCCAATTATTGTTACCTTGGGGTCTACAGATCAGAACAATAACAAGTGCAAACTAGCAGATAGGATCAAGAACTCAAATATATTCATGAAGACATAGAGGGTTCAGATCTGAAATCATGGCACTCAAGCCCTAATGACAAGCACAAAGCATGGCAAAGTCATAGCAACATCAATCTCAGAACATAGTGGATACTAGGGATCATGCCATAACAAATTGACTCAATTACATGATAAATCTCATCCAAATCCATCATCGTCCAGCAAGCCTACGAAGGGATTACTCATTCCCGGTGGTGAGCATCATGGAATTGTTGGTGAAGAAGGGTTGATGATGACGATGGCGACGAATCCCCCTCTCCGGAGCCCCGACAGACTCGAGATCATCCCTCCCGATGATGAACATGATATGGCGGTGGCTCCGTATCGTAAAACGCGATGAAACATTCTCTCTGATTTTTTTCTCCGCGAGACGGTACTTATGGACTTGGAGGTAGGGCAAACGGAGGCTCAAGGGGCCCACAAGCCTAAGCTTGTGGCTCTCTGTTGGCCCCCCTCCGGTAGATCTTTTCGCTAGTATTTTTTATATATCCCAGACAAATTCTCCGTAAAGTTTCAGCCCAATCCGAGAATTTTTATTTCTAAACAAAAATAACACCATGGTAGTTCTGCGGAAAACAACGATAGTCTGGGTTAGTTTCATTCAAATCATGCAAATTAGAGTCCAAAACAAGAGCAAAAATGTTTGGAAAAGTATATACGTTTGAGATGTATCACCCCGCTCCGAGATCGTATACGGGCAATGACGTTTAAAGGGTCCTTGAGCCTGTCTGAAACCCAGGTCGAGAAGACTAGTTCGCCGCGAGAATATGCGGTGTATTCTAGATTGACAAACCAAAGGGTTTGGCCTGGGGTAAGATTCTCCACTTGGCCGAGATGGCCAGTGGGATCGCCATGCAGTACGAAGTTGCCAAAAGCAAAAAAGTTGGACGGGGACGAAGATATCCCCGCAACTGACGCTATCATTGATCCGAAGTCTTGCCATCGAGCTCTCATGATCACCTGGCGAAACCTGTATGGGCCACCAATGTCGGTGCTAAATCCGGCAGATCTCGGGTAGGGGTCCCATGCTTGATGATCAGAGCTAGATGGTAACAGGGAAAGTAGGGACACGATGTTTTACCCAGGTTCGAGCCCTCTTGATGAGGTAAAACCCTACGCCTTGCTTCTTATTATTGATAATGATGGGGGTACAGAGTACAGATTGATCTACATCGAGATCATATGAGTATTGTCTAAGATCTAAACCTTGCAAAGATGAATGCGTATGCCTCTATGGACTAAACCCATGACTTATATAGACGCCGAGGGTACCTAGGGTTTACACATGCCGGTTACAATGGAGGGAGAAACATGCCAATTATGAAAATACGCTTGAAGTGTAGGCCAAGCCTCCTGGAGATCTTCATCTTGATTACGCCGAGTGCCATGGCCAACATGGCCCATTCACCAGTCTTCGGTGGGTCCTCGACCCGGCCCATAGCTGGCGAACCGACGTGGCAAACACCCCCTAATCCAGGACACTAACACTTCGCATGTAGGGACGACAATGTTGTGGCTTCTGTTTTGATAATGATACCAAGCTATGGGTTCTTGAGCTTTGGGTTGTGAAAACCCTATGTGCGGTCTTTATTTGGTGGACCAAGAAATGTCGACCACCATACGACACTTGTACCTTCTATTTAGGGTGAGAGTTTTTAATTTGGCCTTCAGTGATTGAAATCGAAAACAACGACACATGAAGGTTGTTCTCCAAATATGAGGGTTGAAGATCGCTTCCCCGTGGTGATACCCACTGCAGAAGAACTTGGTCACCATGTTTTTTTTTATAACTAGTAAATGCGCACGTGGAACACACGTTAATATTTAGGCAATATATTAATTGCACACGGATATTAGGTATGCTATTATTTGTGTGTCAATTCTATGATTAGTGCAATATTTGGTAATAATATTAATTGCACGTTAAACACGTTGAACACTCGCCATTGAAGCAATCTAAGTCATTGGATTGACTTAATTTGATGGCCGAGATTAGTTGGATCTGCCCCTTTGGGTCTTGTAATATTGGTATAGATATAGATAATTTGGTCATGTGCATCCTCTACGTCTCTATTGGTCCATCCATCGTATTGTTATAAAATGTTGGTATAAGGGAATTGCTAATGGAGCTCGACCTCCATGGAGCCTGGAATTTCAAATTTTCAAAAATCAAATTTTGGTATTTAAAAAAATTCTGAAAAAATTACACCTGTACATAGGGATGTTTCCTACATCTGTGCAAAGTTTCATGGTGAAATACATTATGATGTGAGCCATACCAGAAAAAATCATGTATCTTTAGCAGATGCACTATTCACTAAAAAGTTCATGATTTTGGTATTTTTGTGTAGATCACATAACAACGTATTTCATAATGAAAATTTACACACTTGTAGACAGCATCCCTATGTAATGTGCATTTTTCCAGATTTTTTCAAAACTTTGAAATGTGGTTTTTGAACTGCTCAAAATTTCCGGCTCCGTGCAGCCCGAGAGCCAAAAATCCACTCTCGTTGATACATCTTGTTGTAAAACAGAGAGTATACAAGATGTAGAGCTACACACATAGGAACAAAGAGAGAGGAGAAGAATTGCATGCGTGGATTATTCTCGTACCAGCCATCTTTCCAACGAACAGGGATTACAAAAGCCAGTTCAGTAAGTACTACTAGTACGTAGCAGAATGAACCGCTAAAAACCACATGCAAGTGCAGTGAAGTGCAGCGCTGCTCTGCGAGTAGCCACCACCACCACCACTGGTACATGTGTGCGCGTCCACTTTGAGCAGGGGTGGGGATGGAAGCAAAAGGCCTAGCCCGCCTTTGAACCAAATCAGAATTTTCAAGGGCAATGGACCATGGTACTTGCTTTGCAACTTGCAACAACAAACAGCACCGGCCACCACCACCACCACCACCATTCTACATCCTCCATATGAATCGAGAGATATTTATTTTCTACGCCTACACTACACCAGCCAGCTGCCGCCGCCGCCTCACGGGAAGTGGAATCCGACGTGCAACTTTGCAGCTGGCCAGCCAAGCTTTCCCTCCGATCCTGCGCCGCTTTATGCTCTCCTCTCCGTAGGAAAGCTCGGAGGCCTCATCAAGCTCGCCACCTTCTCGATTATTTTTTTCTTCTTTTTCTTCTTCTTGTCTCCACTCGATGGCACGCGGGAATCAAACCAATCCAATCCGGCCGCACTGCCAATAACCGATTGGTTTGGCGGTGCGCCGATCAAAGAACTAAAAAAATCTAGAGAAATGGGAAAGAAATCGAGGGTGAAAATGGCCGGAGTTGCAACTGCTGCGACGGCCAACTAACGAAGCTCCGGCCGCGCGGCTGGACACCTAGGGAAAATGAAGCGTGCCGTGGCGGCGGGCTTGGATCACCGGTGGACGGCCGGCAGCTCCAGCCTCACCCTCTTGTTGTTGTTCATCGCCGCCGCGACGGAGAAGGAGGCGGCGTCCAGGCGTGCGTATGTACTGTCGGCGTCGCCCCGGTCGGACGCCGATCTCTTGGCCGTCTTGCTCGGCGACGATGGATCGCGCAGCATCATGGTGTAGCAGGCATATACATCCTCCTGCGCACAACAACACCGGCCGTCAAGCGAACTGGTTTGACCCACTGGAAGGAGCTATGAGTATGGTGGACGAGGACGAGCAAGTCACCTTCTCGAGGAGGCAGGTCGGGGAGAGGCTGCTGATCTTGGATTCCAGTGGCTCCCTCGTGAGCGCGCCGTGGGTGGCCGCCAAGACGGCGACGGCGGCCACGGTGGACGGCCGGTAGTCGAGCACGCTCGCCACTGCAAGAACAGAGCACGGTCAGTTGATAGAAGCAGGGCACGGTCCATGGATCGATGTGGTTGTCAGGTAACTAACCTTCGGCGGCGGAGAAGATGAGGGCGGCGGCCTTGACGGCGATGAGGCCACCGCCACCGCCGCGGCCGGCGCCGTTGAATCGCCGGAGCCTAGAGGAGAGGCAGGGGAGGTAGTCGAAGGGCGTGACCGCGCCCATCCGCCAGTCGAGCGTGGAGAGCACGAGCATCTCCATGCGGCGGATGGAGTCGCAGCTGAAATCGTAGTCGTCGTCGGCGCGGAACTCCGACAGCGCCGGCGCCTGGCACTCATCCATCTTCGCCGCCAGCGACACGCACGCGATGGCCAACAGCCGCGCCGCCCACGGCATCACCGACCTCTGCACGCACGCACACGCACCAAAAAATCAGTGGCCAGTCCCCGCGTCGTTCAAGAAACAGAGGAAGCTAAGAGGGGATCAGTGGATGGCCATTGTGCACGTACGTCGACGCATCGCCGGAGGGAGAAGCGGTCAAAGTAGGCAATCGCCACGTACGCCGTGCGGTGGGAGAACCCGAAGTGCCCGCGCGTCTGCAATGGCGCCGGCGAGATATGTCAGGGGCTCTGTTCCATCAATCAAAAAACCAACGGATGCAGATATATAAACGCGTCTGTTGGATCGATGGTTCACCTCAAGGATCCACCTGACGGTGTCGCGCCGCGCGCACTGGAACCAGTCCTCGGACGCCATGGAAGGGGACGGATCGGCGGAGCAGAAGCTGCTCTCCTTGGACACCAGGTGGTCCATGTACCCCTCCTCGTCTTCCTCCTCGCCGCCGTTGTCGTCGCCGACACTGTACATCAACAGCAGCTTGCCGGCGTCGTCGTCGGCGAAGCCGTCGCCGAGGTCGGCGCCGTCCTCTTGGCACATGAGGGAGAAGCAGCACCCGGCCGCGTAGTCCTCGGCTTCCATTCTCGATCCGCTCCGTGCTTCCGTTATGTACACTCCGCCGGACGGTAGCACTGGTGGGCTTCGTCAAAGTACCATGAGGGCTAGGATCCGGACGGGGTAGGCCGCCGGAGCTGGCGGTGGGAGTGGAGGAGGGGGGAGAAGGCAAGGCGAGGTGGCCGCGCCTCAAGCGGTCAAGCCGCTGCCCTCTATTTAAGTGGCTCTCGCAGCCCCGCCTCACTGCACTGCACTGCACTGCGGCACGCACGACGCTCTTCTGATCTTTCTGAATTATCTCACTCTTTTCAATGACCTTAAGCCTTCTTGTTTGGTCAAGATGTATTCCTCAAGATTCGAGCAAATTCATAATATCACCGTGACTAGCCTGCACT
Source organism: Aegilops bicornis (assembly GCA_021605145.1). Lineage (NCBI taxonomy): Eukaryota > Viridiplantae > Streptophyta > Magnoliopsida > Poales > Poaceae > Aegilops > Aegilops bicornis. The sequence continues at coordinate 82,732,926 of CM038672.1, read as the reverse complement.
TTCCCGGTAGGTGCTGATTCAGATTCAGTGCTGCAAAACCGGGCTTGCTACGGAAATAAATTTCATACACATTTGAATCCTATAGGATTTGGTTCGTTTTCGATAAAGGCGCTTTATTACTTAAAGGTTTAAGCGTTACACTCGCCTCTGCGCGACTGGATGCACACAGCCATACCAAGTTGAATATAGAAAAACAATAATAAAGGTAAAGTACAAGAAATCGAGTTTGTATGCCGCCTAAAGAGTAGGATGACCAATCCTAAGATCATTGCTGTCATTCATGTTAGATAAAAGTACACCTCGTCGTGTGCTTTAAGTGTATACACATCTCTGTAAATAGGTCTTGATTGTCCACATGTTTTAGAGACGATCATAAATGGAGCGTACCGGTACACCTGTAGATAACCAGCATAAGACAAGTACTTTTATTTTTAAGAGGATTGAGGAGCTCTTTCATTCGTAGAATTGTAAAACCGCGGGATTAAAGAGCCACACCCATTCAAACCGTAACTATTTTCTGTTGTTTGATTGCATCACGGGATTATTTGTAGTGCAAAGAGATCGTTTGGGGAAAATCCAATATAGTTCAATCCTACAAATCAAGCAGATAATGTAGGAAAAATCTTAATAATTTCAATCCTCTAACATTCCTATGCAAATCCTTTGAATCAAATGGGCCCGGGGTGGAACCTAAATTTCCTAAGAAATGTAGGGCAAATGAATAGGGCTTCTTTGATTCATACGGCTTTTAGGAGATATGGGTAGCTTTCTTGGGTGGGCGGGGTGAGAGATTAGGGAGTTGTAATTTAGGTGGACGTGGAGCGTCATTTAGACACAGGTATGTTTAACTGTACGGTGGAGGGGTTCTTTCTCCACCCTTTCTTCTTTAATATATAATACGCACACTCATACGTATTCAACAAAAAATGGTATGTAGGGTTTTCCAAAATTAGGGGATTGAATAAAATACATTTTAGGGTGGCATGTCCTCTTGGATCCTAGGATGATTACAAAACAACAAGAATTTGGATCAAAGATTGTAATGCCATGGAAAAAACAAAGGAATTGTAAACAGAGATTTGAGTGGATGAAATTTTGCTCATAAATAGAATGCAGAACAATCCGTATAGAGGATACAAATCCTAAGATTCTTTCGATGGAAGGAGGATTTTTTTAAGTATTCAAGAATATTAATTAAACAACTCATATAGGAAAAACTCGTAAGGGTTCCAACTCTTCAAAATTCTTATGGATGTCTTTTCAATCATAGAGGCCCTCAAACATGATGATTCCAACGGAATTTGCACAAGAATAGGTGTTTGTATGTTAATTCTTTATATCTTGCCCTTTGTACATTGTGATGCACCAATAAAAAATGGAAGCAATGTTGTTAACATTTTATTTTCAAATACACAAAAATGTATATATTAAGAAGGGACGAGCTTGCTCTTAAATTGACATGGAAGTAAACAATGTTGATTTTGTTCTAAATATGAAACAATCAACTACCATTCATTTCAGTGTAATTTTTCTCGTTGTGGATGGTTCATCATCCAGATTCCTTCCAATCTCTATATCCATGATGGAGTGTTGCCAATATGTTTGGTAATTGCCTCTGCGACAATGATATGAAACATAGAACCTCAATCTTGGGTGGCGGCATAATGATGGTCATCGTGGCTATGTAGAAATGATGTGATCTTTTTGAACTGAAAAATTCTTCACTCGAGATTATCGACTAATACACACTCTAACTCTAAACTTGGCGGTTTCTTCGAGGTTGGGGAACCAAGAGTTCTTTATGGCTAGTTGTATTCAAGCGGAGTGGAAAACCATTGAGTTTTTTCCACATCATGGATGGCGGTGTAGTTTTCGGATCGGTCCTCCATTACTATGGGTTTCCTTCTCCTTATGATTTAGAGTACACTTTTTTAATGGGGTTTTCACCAGTTTTCCCATTAGTTGAGTCATACTACTCAATTTTTTCATTAGAAGTTTCAACTACTAAAAAATGTCATCCTTCTGTTAAGTGTGTGCTCAAGAATGCCACTCGGCACCTTCACAATTTGATCAAAGGCCATTGATTGTGGTGAAGTGACCAAAATACCCCTTGACCTCACCAGTCATCGTTCCATATACAACTCACTATAACCCATGGGTCCTAATTTCTAGCATGCAGAGAATGAAATTATAAGCAAAATAGCTTCGCACACGGGTGATCGAATCCATGCATGTCGTTATTTTATCTTCTAATTTAGTTCTCTATGTGCTAACAACTAGGACCCACAGTTTATAGAGGGGCGCTGACGTGTGGGTTATAGGGATATTTTGGTCACTTCACTGTAGTCAATATCCTTTAGCCAAATGGTAACATTGTTGAGTGGCATTTTTAGCATAGCTTAATGGAAGGATGTCATTTTTTACTAGTTGAAACTTTTAGGGGAAAAATTAAGTAGTGTGACACAACAAGTGGCAAAACTGATAAAACCCGTTTTAATAAGTCGATGTAATAAGTATATTGTATAGGATGTCTATAAAATTTTATGCATTGCAACATAGTTTGTGTGTCCTATGCTATAGCAACACTGGTTGTTGGAGCATATGGAAACACACGAACAACATTATATTTGACCATAAACCTAGAGATATGTCCTATGCTATAAGCTGCTTTAAAGAACAGTTTGGGACTATCGGTGTACAAAAGTAGGGGCTCTCCTTTTGACCCCTTTACTTGTGCACGGGCAGTCGGAGCCGCGCCCACGGCCACACCAAGCGGGGCAGAAGAAGGGAGCCGGAGCACAAGGCGATCAAGGCAACGACAAGACCAGAAACTATAAAGAGCAAAGGGGTGAGGTGAACTCCCCCGGCAAGGCCCTTGCCGGGGCGGCCTCCGCGGCCTCGGCAAGAGCCTTGCCGGGGCAGCTCGCCCAACACCAGCAGAGCGATCCACCCTTGAGCCTAAGAGTTCCAAGCGTTGCCAACAACTACATTGGAACCAAGGCTCGGGAGGCACCTCTGTGATGGCATGCAGATCTTCGTGAAGATCATAAACGCAGGAGATCAGATGAGGACCAGAAGACGACGACCCTCGGTGGGATCCTAGCCGAGGAAATCCACGAGACCCCCGGCAAGATCCTTGCCAGGGACGACCACGACGCCGCGGCAAGACCCTTGTCGAGGCCCCGGCAAGACCCTTGACGAGGACACCAGCGGGGCCGCAGGCAGGCCCACGCCTGCCAAGACACCACCGCCGTCCCCATATAGCTGCCAGCTCAACTAGCTGAGCAGGCAACTGCGTGGCGACGAGCGGCCTCTACACCAACCTAGCAAGCACCTGTGTGGTGGCATGCAAATCTTCATGAAGGCTCCACCACCGCGCCAGCCCAGCAGCCAACCAACGTGGCGCCACGACGCCTCATCAGCTCGAACGCGTGTCGAAGCTAGGCGAAGCGGCGACAGCTGGGACGTGCTTCCTTGCCATCCCCGATAAAGCGAGAGGGGCATGTCGGCAGTGCATTGAATGCGTTTGTCTGACGGTGCCAAAGGATAGACTCATCCACTTTACACCTTTCCACCTCCTGTGTGCCACTGTGGCAACCCCTTTTTGTCTATAAAAGGAGGCCCGAGGCGACCAGGAGGAGGATTCGGATCTTTTGGGCAAAATTACTCCCCGTAGCTAGCCCAAGAACACAAGAACACTCAAATACATCCACCAAAGCAGTACTAGGGTATTACGCGTCTCCGTGGCCCGAACCTGGGTAAACGACCTGTGTGCTTCCTGCCAGACCCGCTCTTTGCACAACCCCGCGCCCGCCAACCGTAGAAGGAATCCTAGTGGTTCCATAGGTGTCGATTTCCCTCGACATCTTTGGCGCGCCAGGTAGGGGGCGCAGTTGTGAAAATCGGGCCTAGCGGTTAGCCTAGCAGTTCTTCGTCGCCATGGCTCCCAAGAAGAAGACGATCACGGTGATCGATTCATCCAGAGCCGGATGGCCCGCATTGGTGCGCGCGAGCAGCGGGCTGGTCGCGGACAGAACCCGAGGCGCGGCCCGCGAGCACCAGCACCACTCTGGCAGTCAGAGCCTAGCGAGCGGCATCGTTCGTGCGCGAGACGATGGGTCGCACGCCGCCCAACCCGAAGACGGAGCCGGGGCCCCTGCAGGCGGAGCGGGCCCCTCAAGGGCGGCGCCGTGCCACCTACGGGCGGCGTGGCGACCTCCAAGTCGCCTACGCCGGCGCCCACGACGCGCTCTTCCTAGGGTGCGCGCGACGAGCAGCGCCACCATGCTGGGGACCCCGGGCGCCGCCGTGGGAAGAGTCCCGTGCATCACTCGCAAGACGGAGGAAGCCAGCATGCCCACCGAAGTACTGGCGGAAATGGCGTACAGCCACAGGCCCGTGATGGAGCTCCTTCTAATGTGGTTAGGAGTCGGAGCGTGCCACGGTCCACCCAGCTTTCGCCACCGCCCACGTCGGCGGAAGCTTTGGCACGCGCGTAGTTGCTCCTCGACTTCCCTCGTGCTGCGAAGAAGCTCGACGAGTGGAGAGCCACCATCCGGAGCCTCGTCGGTGTCGCCAACCAAGATGAACCGCGACCAGCGGGGCCCTCAGGCCGATGCTCCGTCGAGCCGCCGCATGCCAGCGGTGGAAGGACCGGAGGTGCTGCAGCCCCGATGCACTCTCCTCCTCCACGCCAGCCACCACGGGTGTCGATCCGTCGTGATGACGCTTGCGATAACATTTCCATAGCGTCGTCCGACCCGCAGACCCACCGCGACCAGCGCCAAGTTCTTCGGGAGCGAGCCCATGAAGACTCTCGAACCACCATCGAGCGTCGACGCGATACACGCCACCAGTCAGATAGGCGGGCGGGGCCCACTATGGACCACCCAGCACCGGAAGGCTCTGGCGGCCTACCATACGAGGTGGGTTGCCCGGCCTTTACTCGTGAGCTGCCGCAGTTCCAGTGGCCGTCCCACCGCACGTTCAAGCCCGACGTCGGCGAAAAGTACAATGGCAAGACTCATCCGTTGGAGTTCCTCAGCATCTACACCATGGCGATGCAAGCCGCTGGAGCTCGTGACGATAAGGTGCTTGCCAATTACTTCCCGTTGGCCCTGAAACCCATGACATGTCTTGGTTGATGCACTTGCCGGCGGATTCCATTTCTTCTTGGTCGGATCTGTGTCATGAGTTCGTTGGTGCCTTCACTGGAGGCCACCAAGCTCATGGCCAGGCGAGTGATTTGCATATCATTCCCCAGAAGGAAGGTGAAAACCTGCGCAAGTACATACAGAGGTTCAGCCGAGTGCAATACAACATCCCAGATGTTCATCCCGCCGCCGTGATCAGCGCATTCCATCAGAATGTGCGCAACCGCAAGATGCGCGAAGAGCTGGCGATGAACAAGGTCAAGGATGTGGCCGAACTTTATGTTCTGGCCGATAGATGCGCCCGAGCTGAAGAGGGAAGGAAGTACCCCGGCGAGGACGCCGGTGCGGAAACCGACTCTATAGACGAAGATACTGCCGCACCAACAAAGAAGGGCCGGCGCCGCAATAGGAAATGCAAGGACAACACCGTGCTTGCCGTCGAGGGATCCGAGGACACCGGTGCTGCCAAGAAGGCTAAAGCAGACGAACCCGGCAAGGAAATTGCCAGGTGCGCCGCTTGCCGGGCCTTGGCGGCTCCCGACAATCCAGGAGGCTCCGACAAGCAATACTGCAAGATCCACCGCACCAAGGGCCACGACCTCCAGAACTGCCGCCAAGTCGAGCTGCTTGTCGAGAAGCAAAAAGCTGAGTATGAGAGGCGGGACAAGGAGAAGGGCCAGGATGGTGCCGAGGGATCCGGCAAGAAGCGTGGCGGCCAAGGAGGTCGTCGCGGCAAGGATAACCAGCAAGAGAGGCCCGCTTGGGGCCGCGACAAGAAGCAGGAAGACGATGATCATGTCGAAGACGACGAGTCTGGCGAGCATGAGTTCCAGAAGGCTATAGAGGCCATGTGCGTCGATGGTGGAGCCTCGCTGCATACCTCTCACCGCCAGCTCAAGCAGTGGGCGCGTGAGATCACAGCATCAGAGCCATCATTCGACGCTCAGAAGCCACTGAAGTGGTCCAGCACGCCTATCATCTTCGACACCGAGGACCACCCTGACTGCACAACTGCAGTCGGGTGTTTGCCGTTGTTGGTTTCACCAACGATACGCAACCTCAAGGTGAACAAGATGCTAGTCGACAGCGGGGCCGGTCTGAACTTGATCTCGCCCGTTGTGATCAAGAGGCTGCAAATTCCTGATGGAGACCTCGAGGAGATGGGCATGTTTCAAGGGGTCAACCCGGGAAGAAGTCAGCCGAAAGGCAAGGTCACGCTGCCTGTGATGTTTGGAGGCGAGTTCAACTACAGGACGAAGAGGATTGTCTTCGACGTAACGAAGATCCCCTTGCCCTACAACGGGATCCTCGGCCGCCCGGCACTAGCCCAGTTTATGGCGGCATCGCATTACGCCTACAACACGCTGAAGATGCCTGGCCCGATGACCATCATCACCGTCCCCTGCGACAAGAAGGACGAGTTGATCTGCGCCGACCTACTCTACCGGGAAGCAGTTGCAGCGACTGCCGCCAAGGCACTTGCTCCTGCCGCTGAAGCCCCAGGAGGGAAGAAGAAGACCGGCAAGGCCTCTCGCACCCACTCCGGCAAGCGCACCTCTTCGTAGTGTTGTGCTACTGTCGAGGACGTGCCAGAGAGCTCCACCGGCAAGAGCAAGAAATCCAGAGCTGCACCACCAAAGACCAAGAAGGTGTCCATCAAGGAGGATGGCACAGGAGGGGCTTTCACCATAAGCTCCACCCTCGACGGCAAATAGGAAAGCGCGCTCGTCACTTTCCTACGGGCGAATGTCGATGTGTTTGCATGGCAAGCATCCGACATCCCCGGTGTTCCCAGGGAAGTGATTGAGCACCACCTTGTTGTCTGTCCCCATGCGCGACCCGTCAAGCAGAAGGTCAGGAAACAGGCTTTGGAACGGCAGGAGTTCATCACAGAGGAGATTAGGAAGCTGGAAGCGGCAGGTTTGGTGAGAGGAGTGCTCCATCCGACGTGGTTGGCCAATCCGGTGGTGGTGCGCAAGGCAAACGTGAAGTGGAGGCTGTGTATTGACTACCCAGATATCAATAAGGCTTATCCTAAGGACCCCTTCCCATTGCCGCGCATCAACCAGATTGTTGAATCCACGGCCGGGTGTGATCTGTTGTCATTCCTTGACACCTACTCGGGCTACCACCAGATCTTCATGACAAGAGAAGACGAAGAGAAGACATCGTTCATCACCCCATGTGGTACGTATTGCTTTTTACGGATGCCTTTTGGGTTGAAGAGTGCTGGCTCAGTGTTTGCAAGGGCAGTCCAAATTGGTTTTGAGCCCCAGCTACATAGAAATATGGAAGCTTATGTGGATGACATAGTGGTCAAAACCAAGGACAAGGGAACACTTGTACAAGACTTGGAAGAGACGTTTGCAAACCTGCGCAAGACCAACCTCAAGTTGAACCCTGAGAAGTGTGTCTTCGGCGTTCCGTCCGGCAAGCTTCTCGGGTTCTTTGTGTCACAGCGTGGGATTGAGGCAAACCCGGACAAGATCAAGGCTATGGAGCAAATTGAGGCACCCAAGCGGATCAAAGATGTGCGTCGACTCACTGGCTGCATTGCTGCCATGAGAAGATTCATCTCCAAGTCTACCGAGCGCGCCCTTCCCTTTTTCAAAATCTTGAAAAAGGCGGGACCAATTGAATGGACCCCAGAGGCCGAAGCAGCGCTACAGGATTTGAAGAAATACCTCTCCTCCACGCCGATACTAGTTGCGCCTAATCCACAAGAGCCATTGCTGCTGTACCTAGCGGCAACAAACCAAGTAGTCAGCGCCGCGCTAGTGGCACAGAGGGAGGTCGATGAAGAGGCAGGGGCCCCAGGAGAGCCTGGCGCCATCAGGACTGGGCTCGCACAGCAAAATGAAGTGGTGCAGAAGAAGAAAATGATGCAGCACCCGGTCTACTTCGTCAGATCCCTCTTGAAGGGGCTAGGTCGAGGTATTCTGGTGTGCAGAAATTTATCTTCGGACTCCTTATGGCCTCGAGGAAGCTGCATCATTACTTCCAAGCCCACGAAATCACCGTCGTCACCCGCCTCCCATTGCAACGGATATTGCATAACCCAGACGTAACCGGGAGGATCGTGGAGTGGGCCTTGGAGCTGTCGAGCTTTGGCTTGAAGTTTGAAAGTACTTCGACAATCCAGAGCAGAGTCTTGGCGGAGTTCATTGCGGAATGGACCTCAACGCCCGATGAAGAGATCCAGGAGACCACTCTCCCCGGCAAGGAAGCAAGTCGCGACTGGATCATGTACTTTGACGGGGCTTTCTCGCTGCAAGGCGCCGGTGTTGGTGTGCTGCTTGTCGTGCCCACCGGAGAGCACCTCAAGTATGTGATCCAGATGCACTTTCCCCGGGAGATGTCCACAAACAACACTGCTAAATACGAGGGGCTGCTTGCCGGTCTAAGGCTCGCGGTAGACCTCGGGATTAAGAAGCTCATCGTCATGGGTGATTGCTACCTCTTGAGCACTGCGTTGGATTTCCCCGAAGAGGAGAGGATGATGCAGCAAAGTAGCGTAAGTATTTCCCTCAGTTTTTGACAACCAAGGTATCAATCCAATGGGAGGCCACGCACAAGTCCCTCGTACCTGCACAAAGCGATAGCTACCGCAACCAACGCGATTAGGGGTTGTCAATCCCTTGAGGTCACTTACGAGAGTGAGATCCCATGAGATGATAGATAATATTTTTGGTATTTTTGGTATATAGATGCAAAGTAAAAAGTAAAAGGCAAAGTAAAAACAAAGTAAGTATTAAAGTGATGGAGATTGATATGATGAGAATAGACCCGGGGGCCATAGGTTTCACTAGTGGCTTCTCTCAAGAGCATAAGTATTCTAGGGTCGGTGAACAAATTAGTGTTGAGCAATTGATAGAATTGAGCATAGTTATGAGTATATCTAGGTATGATCATGTATATAAGCATCACGTCCGAGACAAGTAGACCGAAATAACTATGCATCTACTACTATTGCTCCACTCATCGACCGCTATCCAGCATGCATCTAGAGTATTAAGTTAAAAACAGAGTAACGCCTTAAGCAAGATGACATGATGTAGAGGAATAAATTCATGCAATATGATAAATACCCCATCTTGTTATCCTCGATGGCAACAATACAATACGTGCCTTGCAACCCTTTCTCTCCGGGTAAGGACACCGCAAGATTGAACCCAAAGCTAAACACTTCTCCCATTGCAAGAACTACCAATCTAGTTGGCCAAACCAAACGGATAATTCAAAGAGACTTGCAAAGATAACTTAATCATACATAAAAGAATTCAGAGAAGATTCAAATATTATTCATAGATAAGCTGGATCATAAACCCACAATTCATCGGTCTCAACAAACACACCGCGAAAGAAGATTACATCGAATAGATCTCCACGAGAGAGGGGGAGAACATTGTATTGAGATCCAAAAAGAGAGAAGAAGCCATCTAGCTACTAGCTATGGACCCGAAGGTCTGAAGTAAACTACTCACACTTCATCGGAGGGGCTATGGTGATGATGTAGAAGCCCTCCATGGTGGATGCCCCCTCCAGCGGAGCTCCGGAACAGGCCCCAAGATGGGATCTCGTGGATCTGAGGAAGTTCTTGGCGGTGGAATTAGGTTTTTGGCTCCCGTTCTTATCGTTTGGGGGTACGTAGGTATATATAGGAGGAAGGAGTACGTCGGTGGAGCAACAAGGGGCCCATGAGGCAGGGGGCGCGCCCTAGGGGGGCACCCCCCACCCTCGTGACCGCCTCTTTTGTTCCTTGGAGTAGGGTCCAATTCTCCTGGATCACGTTCGGTGAGAAAATCACGTTTCCGAAGGTTTCATTCCGTTTGGACTCCGTTTGATATTCCGTTTCTTCGAAACACTGAAATAGGCAAAAAACAGCAATTGCAGGCTGGGCCTCCGGTTAATAGGTTAGTCCCAAAAATAATATAGAAGTGTAAAATAAAGCCCAATATAGTCCAAAACAGTAGATAAAGTAGCATGGAGCAATCAAAAATTATAGATACGTTGGAAACGTATCAGGCATCCCCAAGCTTAATTCCTGCTCGTCCTCGAGTAGGGAAACGATAAAACAAGAATTTTTGATGCGGAGTGATACTTTGGCATAATTTCAATGTAAATCTTCTTAATTGTGGTATGAATATTCAGATCCGAAAGATTAAAGACAAAAGTTCATATTGACATAAAAATAATAATACTTCAAGCATACTAACTAAGCAATTATGTCTTCTCAAAATAACATGGCCAAAGAAAGTTATCCCTACAAAATCATAGTCTGGCTATGCTCCATCTTCCCCACACAAAATATTTAAATCATGCACAACCCCGATGACAAGCCAAGCAATTGTTTCATACTTTAACATTATCAAAACCTTTTCAATCTTCACGCAATACATGAGCGTGAGCCATGGATATAGCACTATATGTGGACTAGAATGGTGGTTGTGGAGAAGACAAAATGGGAGAAGATAGTCTCACATCAACTAGGCATATCAACGGGCTATGGAGATGCCCATCAATAGATATCAATGTGAGTGAGTAGGGATTGCCATGCAACAGATGCACTAGAGCTATAAGTATATGAAAGCAACAAAAGAACTAAGTTGGGCGTGCATCCAACTCGCTTGCTCACGAAGACCTAGGGCATTTTGAGGAAGCCCGTCATTGGAATATACAAGCCAAGTTCTATAATGTAAAATTCCCACTAGTATATGAAAGTGACAAAATGAGAGACTCTCTATCATGAAGATCTTGGTGCTACTTTGAAGCACAAGTGTGGTAAAAGGATAGTAGCATTGTCCCTTCTCTCTTTTTCTCTCATTTTTTATTTTTTTATTTGGGCCTTTTCTCTTTTTTGACCTCTTTTTTTCATTTTTTTATATTTTTCGTCCGGAGTCTCATCCCGACTTGTGGGGGAATCATAGTCTCCATCATCCTTTCCTCACTTGGGACAATACTCTAATAATGATGATCATCACACTTTTATTTTTCTTACAACTCAACAATTACAACTCGATTCTTAGAACAAAGTATGACTCTATATGAATGCCTCCGTGATGTGTAGGGATATGCAATGAAACATGAGTGACATGTATGAAAGAATTATGAAAGGTGGCTTTGCCACAAATACATGATCATGCTAGCAATATGACAATGATGGAGTGTGTCATAATAAACGGAACGGTGGAAAGTTGCATGGCAATATATCTCGGAATGGCTATGGAAATGCCATAATAGGTAGGTATGGTGGCTGTTTTGAGGAAGATATATGGTGGGTGTATGATACCGGCGAAAAGTGCGCGGTATTAGAGAGGCTAGCAATGGTGGAAGGATGGGAAAAAGTGTGTATAATCCATGGACTCAACATTAGCCATAAAGAACTAATATACTTCTTGCAAAAATCTAGAAGTTATCAAAGCAAAGTATTACGCGCATGCTCCTAGGGGGATAGATTGGTAGGAAAAGACCATCGCTCGTCCCCGACCGCCACTCATAAGGAAGACAATCAATAAATAAACATGCTCCGAGTTCATCACATAACGGTTCATCATACGTGCATGCTACGGAAATCACAAACTTCAACACAAGTATTCTTTAAATTCACAACTACTCAACTGGCATGACTCTAATATCACCATCTTCATATCTCAAAACAATTGGCAAGCATCAAACTTTTCTTAGTATTCAACGCACTCAAAAGAAAGTTTCACATATCTTGAATACCAAGTATATTAACATTAAGCAAATTACCATGCTATTAACGACTCTCAAAATAATCTAAGTGAAACATGAGAGATCAATAGTTTCTTTAAAACAAATCCACCACCGTGCTCTAAAAGATCTAAGTGAAGCACTAGAGCAAAAATTATCACGCTCAAAAGATATAAGTGAAGCACTATGAGCAAAACTATCAAGCTCAAAAGATATAAGTAAAGCACATAGAGTATTCTATCAGATTCCAATTTATGTATGGCTCTCTCAAAAGGTGTGTACAGCAAGTATGATTGTGGTAAACTAAAAATCAAAGACGCAAATAATACAAGACGCTCCAAGCAAAACACTTATCATGTGGTGAATAAAAATATAGCTCCAAGTAAATTACCGATGGAAGTAGACGAAAGAGGGGATGCCTTCCGGGGCATCCCGAGCTTTGACTTTTGGTGTCCTTGGATTATCTTGGGGGTGCCATGGGCATCCCCAAGCTTAGGCTCTTGCCACTCCTTGTTCCATAATCCATCAAAAGAATTCACCCAAAACTTGAAAACTTCACAACACAAAACTCAATAGAAATCTCGTGAGCTCCGTTAGAGAAAGAAAACAAAAGACTACTCTAAGGTACTGTAATGAACTCATTATTTATTTATATTGGTGTTAAACCTACTGTATTCTAACTTATCTATGGATTATAAACTATTTTACTAGCCATAGATTCATCAAAATAAGCAAACAACACACGCAAAACAGAATCTGTCAAAAGCAGAACAGTCTGTAGTAATATGTAACTAACGCAAACTTATGGAACTCCAAAAATTCTACAAAAATTAGAAGACCTAGACAATTTGTTTATTGATCATAATAAATTGGAATCAGTATTTTATCACGTTCTGGTGATTTTTAATAATTTGGGCACTGAGCGCAAAGTTTCTGCAAATTACAGCAAGATCAAATAACTATCATCTAAGAAGATCCAATAGGTTTAACTTGGCAGAAACACTAATTAAAACACAAAATCACATCCAAACAGAGGCTATATGGATTATTTATTCCTAAACAGAAGCAAAAACAAAAAAACTAAAAATAAAATTGGGTTGCCTCCCAACAAGCACTATCGTTTAACGCCCCTAGCTAGGCATAAAAGCAAGGATAGATCTAGGTATTGCCATCTTTGATAGGCAATCCATAAGTGGCTCTCATAATAGATTCATATGGTAATTTTATTTTCTTTCTAGTAAAGTGTTCCATGCCTTTCTTTAATGGAAATTGGAATCTAATATTCCCTTCCTTCATATCAATAATTGCACCAATTGTTCTAAGGAAAGGTCTACCAAGAATAAGAGGATATGAAAGATTGCAATCTATATCAAGAACGATAAAATCTACGGGCACGCAATTCCTATTTGAAACAATAAGAACATCATTAATTCTTCCCATAGGTTTTTTAATAGTGGAATCCTCAAGATGCAAGTTTAGAGAGCAATCATCCAAGTCACGGAAATCTAGCAAATCACACAAAGTTTTGGGAATAGTGGAGACAATAGCACCCAAATCACACAAGGCATGAAACTCATAATCTTTAATTTTAATTTTAGTAGTAGGCTCCCACTCATCATAGAGTTTTCTAGCGATAGAAACTTTCAACTCAAGTTTTTCTTCATAAGATTGCATCAAGGCATCAACAATGTGTTCGGTAAAGGCCTTATTTTAACTATAAGCGTGAGGAGAATTTAGCACGGATTGCAACAAGGAAATACAATAAATTAAAGAGCAATTTTCATAATTAAATTCCTTGAGATCCAATATAGTGGGTTTAGCGACATCTAGGTTTTTATTTCTTTCAATCCCACTTTTATCAATTTCATCATCAAGATCTAAAAACTCCGAATTCTTAGAACGCCTTCTAGGTAAAGGAAGACCATATTCAGTTTCATCAAGATTAGTATTGCAAAACAAAGATTTAATGGGGGACACATCAATAACTTTTAGATCTTCATCTTGATTTTCATAGGAATTGGAAGAACACGCTTTAATAAAGGCATCTTTGGAAGCACGCATCCTAGCGGTTCTTTCTTTGCACTCATCAATGGAAATTCTCATAGCTTTGAGAGACTAATTGATATCATGCTTAGGAGGAATAGATCTAAGCTTCAAAGAATCAACCTCAAGAGAAATTCTATCAACGTTCCTAGCCAAATCATCAAATTTAAGCAATTTCTCTTCAAGCAAAGTATTAAAATTCTTTTGTGAATTCATAAACTATTTAATACTATTCTCAAATTCAGAGGGCATCTTATTAAAATTTTCATAAGAGTTGTTGTAGGAATTTCCATAATTATTAGAAGGATTACTAGGATAAGGCCTAGGATTAAAATTCCCTCTATACGCGTTGTTACCAAAATTATTCCTACCAACAAAATTCACATCCATAGATTCATGATTATCCTCAATCAAAGTAGACAAAGGCATATCATTAGGATTAGAAGAAACACTCTTAGTAGCAAATAATTTCATAAGTTCATCCATCTTTCCACTCAAAACATTGATTTCTTCTATCGCATGCACTTTTTTATTAGTAGATCTTTCGGTATGCCATTGAGAATAATTAACCATAATATTATCTAGGATTTTAGTAGCATCTCCTAAAGTGATTTCCATAAAAGTGCCTCCTGGCGAATCTAAAAGATTTCTAGAAGCAAAATTCAATCCAGCATATTTTTTTTGTATAATCATCCATAAGTTCAAACCATGAGTAGGATAATTACGTATCATTAATTTCATTCTCTCCCAAGCTTGTGCAACATGTTCATGATCAAGTTGCTTAAAATTCATAATATCGTTCCTAAGAGAAATAATCTTAGTGGGAGGAAAATACTTAGAGATAAAAGCATCTTTGCACTTGTTCCAAGAATCAATACTATTTTTAGGCAAAGTTGAAAACCACGCTTTAGCATGATCTCTAAGCAAAAAAGGAAATAGCTTCAATTTAACGACATCATTATCGACATCTTTTTTCTTTTGCATATCACATAAATCAACGAAGCTATTCAGATGAGTAGCAGCATCTTCACTAGGAAGGCCGTGAATTGATCTTTCATAGCAAGATTCAACAAAGCAGTATTGATTTCACAAGATTCAAGATTGGCAAGAGGAGCAATCGGAGTGCTAAGGAAATCATTATTATTGGTATTGGTGAAGTCACACAATTTGGTAGCATCTTGAGCCATCGCGACAAACAAGCAACCCAACACACGAGCAAACAAAAGGAAAGCGAGAAAGGCAACGGGAAAAAGAGGAGGAGATTGGGAAAGAGAGGGCGAATAAAACGGCAAGGGTGAAGTGGGGGAGAGGAAAACGAGAGGCAAATGGCAAATAATGTAATGCGAGAGATAGGAATTGTGATGGGTACTTGGTATGTTGACTTTTGCGTAGACTCCCCGGCAACACCGCCAGAAATTCTTCTTGCTACCTCTTGAGCACTGCGTTGGATTTCCCCGAAGAGGAGAGGATGATGCAGCAAAGTAGCGTAAGTATTTCCCTCAGTTTTTGACAACCAAGGTATCAATCCAGTAGGAGGCCACGCACAAGTCCCTCATACCTGCACAAAACGATAGCTACTCGCAACCAACGCGATTAGGGGTTATCAATCCCTTCACGGTCACTTACGAGAGTGAGATATGATAGAGATGATAGATAATATTTTTGGTATTTTTGGTATATAGATGCAAAGTAAAAAGTAAAAGGCAAAGTAAAAACAAAGCAAGTATTAAAGTGATGGAGATTGATATGATGAGAATAGACCCGGGGGCCATAGGTTTCACTAGTGGCTTCTCTCAAGAGCATAAGTATTCTAGGGTGGGTGAACAAATTAGTGTTGAGCAATTGATAGAATTGAGCATAGTTATGAGTATATCTAGGTATGATCATGTATATAGGCATCACGTCCGAGACAAGTAGATCAAACGATTACGCATCTACTACTATTGCTCCACTCATCAACCGCTATCCAGCATGCATCTAGAGTATTAAGTTAAAAGCAGTAACGCCTTAAGCAAGATGACATGATGTAGAGGAATAAATTCATGCAATATGATAAATACCCCATCTTGTTATCCTCGATGGCAACAATACAATACGTGCCTTGCAACCCTTTACATCCTTTGGGTAAGGACACATAAGATTGAACCCAAAGCTAAACACTTCTCCCATTGCAAGAACTACCAATCTAGTTGGCCAAACCAAACGGATAATTCAAAGAGACTTGCAAAGATAACCAATCATACATAAAAGAATTCAGAGAAGATTCAAATATTATTCATAGATAAGCTGGATCATAAACCCACAATTCATCGGTCTCAACAAACACACCGCAAAAAGAAGATTACATCGAATAGATCTCCACAAGAGAGGGGAGAACATTGTATTGAGATCCAAAAGAGAGAAGAAGCCATCTAGCTACTAGCTATGGACCCGAAGGTCTAAAGTAAACTACTCACACTTCATCGGAGGGCTATGGTGATGATGTAGAAGCCCTCCGTGGTGGATGCCCCTCCGTGAAGCTCGGAACAGGCCCCAAGATGGGACCTAGTGGATACAGGAAGTTGCGGCGGTGGGATTAGGTTTTGGCTCTGTTACGATCGTTTGGGGGTACGTAGGTATATATAGGAGGAAGGAGTACGTCGGTGGAGCAACAGGGGGCCCACGAGGCACGGGGCGCGCCCTAGGGGGGGGCGCCCCCCACCCTGGTGACCGCCTCTTTTGTTCCTTGGAGTAGGTTCCAAGTCTCCTGGATCACGTTCGGTGAGAAAATCATGTTTCGAAGGTTTCATTCCGTTTGGACTCCGTTTGATATTCCGTTTCTTCGAAACACTGAAATAGGCAAAAACAACAATTCTGGACTGGGCCTCCGGTTAATAGGTTAGTCCCAAAAATAATATAAAAGTGGAAAATAAAGCCCAATATAGTCCAAAACAGAAGATAAAGTAGCATGGAGCAATCAAAAATTATAGATACGTTGGAGACGTATCAGTGATTCACAGCTTGTCGTCAGGCAAGTCAACAAAGATTATCAGAGCCCGTTGAAGGAGGCCTACGTAGATGAGGTGAGGAAGCTGGAGGAGCGCTTTGACGGTATACAAGCGGAGCACGTTCCCCGAGTGGAGAACGACATCACCGATTACCTGTCGAAGCGCGCAGCATTCAAGCTACCTGTGGAACCAGGTACTTTTGTGCTTCGGTTAACTCAACCATCCGTGGAACCATCGACGGAGCAGAACAAGTGGAGGAAGTCAGGCCCTGGAAAGTACTTTCCTGCCGAGCCCCCTGGGGCCGCCGGCAAGGATGTTGCTGTGGGTACTGAACCTGCCGAGGGACAACTGGCTCTGGCAGGGTGTGAAGCCCTGGCCGTAGAGACGGCCGCTCCCATGGCAGAAGAAATGCCTTTAGTCCTCGCCGTCGAGCCCCAGGCTCCGGCATGGGTGCCGCATACCGTCCAGTTCCTCCAAACAGGGGAACTTCCTCAGGAGCAAGAAGAAGCGGAGAAAGTAGCCCGTCCGTCTGCCATGTTTCAGTTCGTCGATGACTTCCTGTACAGGAAAAGGCCGAACGATGTGAAATTGGAGTGAATTCCCCGGGAGGAAGGACTGAAGCTATTGGCAGAGATACACGGAGGCTTATGTGGCTCCCACATAGGGTCGAGGGCCCTTGCCAGCAAGGCGTTCTGGCAAGGTTTCTTCTGGCCCACTGCCCTCCAGGATGCAACGGCACTAGTAACCAAGTGTGAAGCGTGTCAGTTCCATTCGAAGAAGCTTCATCAACCAGCTCAAGCCCTTCAAACAATTCCTCTCTCTAGGCCATTTTCGGTGTGGGGGCTTGACATACTGGGCCCCTTTCCCCTGCGCTGTCGAGGGCTTTGAGTACTTGTACGTTGCCGTTGACAACTTCACAAAGTGGCCGGAGGTGGAGGCAGTGAGGAAGGTGACAACACAGTCAGCCGTCAAGTTCTTCAGGGGGCTAATCTGCCGTTTTGGTGTGCCAAACAGAATCATCACCGACAACGGCACGCAGTTCACGACCAATACCTTCGTGCAGCACATCCAAGACCTCGGCAGCAAGGTCTGTTTCGCTTCCGTGGCACACCCACGGAGCAACGACCAGGCGGAGAGGGCAAATGCTGAAGTACTGCGAGGCCTGAGGACCAAGACTTTTGACAGGCTGCACCAGAGCGGAAGGCGCTGGATTGATGAGTTGCCGGCGGTTCTTTGGTCGATCAGAACGACGCCAAATCGAGCCACCGGCCAGACACCCTTTGCCCTGGTATACGGGGCAGAAGCAGTTCTCCCCACAGAACTCACATACGGGTCACCTCGAGAGCTCGCTTATGATGATCTTGAGCAAGAGTAGTTGTGGCAAGATGACGCAACGCTCCTCGAGGAAGATCGTCTTCGGGCGGCTGTGAGAGCAGCGTTCTACCAGCAAGCCTTGCGCCGCTACCATAGCCGCAAGGTTTATGCCTGAAGCTTTGAGGAAGGAGACCTTGTTCTTCGGCGCGTTCAATCGGCCAAGAATTCCAACAAGTTGACGCTGAAGTGGGAGGGCCCTTATCGGGTAATACGAGTCACCAGGCCCGGCACAGTCCGCCTGTAGACCGAAGATGCTATTCCAATGAGCAATTCCTAGAACATTGAACATCTTCGCAAGTTTTACCCATAAGGCACACTTGCCACCCCCCGGCAAACCACCTTTCGTACAAGCCTTGCCGGCAAGGCATGTAACCCTCTGTACAAAGTCAGGCACAGACCCTGAGCATAAATAAACGAAGCGCGGGCGCCCTAAGTTTCAGCATGCATGCAATGTTAAGTCTCTCCCTCGGTTGGGGTTGATAGTGCTTAGCGGTGACTAACCCCTAGCATATAAGTCGAGTGCGCGTCTCTCTGTTCCTTTCCATCCTCTTTGGTTTGCAGGGTACATGGACATTTCTGCTAAGCTATTTCGAAGAAAGAGGACAAGCCGGCGCTCCGGCCCCGGCAAGCCAAGAGTGTCGGGGGCTGAAACCACAAGGATCCAACCCCGGCAAGCCGAGGTTGCCGGGGGCTGCAGATCCAGATAAGTCTTTTATCCCCTATTATGCACTTCCGTATGAAGTTGGGACGTATGAAACCTTGTTTTGCTCCTAAACCACCATGCTCCCCCCTCTCCTGTACCCAAGTCCTTGGGTCAGAGCCGGGTCGCAGTCGCGGTGGCAAGGAAATAAACGAAGGGCCTAACTCTACTTCGCCCCTGCCTCCGCCAAGAGCGTGAGAATGGTCGGCTAAAGTAAAGGGACGGCAAGGCCTGTTGCCGGGCGACAGTGTTTACCTTAAAAATAACAAGGATTCGTTCCTTGGCATGGGCCTCGCTCACGCACAAAGAACCCGACAAGTACCCTTTTTCATTAAAAACATCCCATGCAGGTACTGTTCATACGGGATAAAAAACATGAGCAAGAGGATTACGAGTCTTAAAATTAACAAGCGCTCGCAGGTTTACAAACTAAAAAGAGATAAGATGCCCATAATCCCTTTCTTGTCCCTCTCCTCAGAAGGTGGAACAAAACAGCTGGAGGGCAAAAGCGCCTAGGCGAGGTGCGAGGAGCAGAAGGCACCAAGAGAACATCCCGGTGCCGGGAGGGAAGCTGGAAGATGAGGCAGCGGGCCGACAGTACGCGACGAAGGCGTCGGTGCCCGCGTACTCTGACTTGACGGCCGCCACCCGCCTTCTTCGCCTTCCCCGACCCTCCTACGCCAGCCGCCCAAGGAGTTGACGTGGAACGCGCCGATAGAGAGCTTGACGAGGAAGGCCCTCGGCAGGGCGCGTGGCCAAGGGAGGGGCGACGTCGTCAGTTGGAGCCGAGGTCGGCATCCCGCCGCTCGACGCCCTCGTCGTCGCTGTCGCTGTCCTCCTCGTCACTCCTGCTTGAGGAAGAATCTTCATCGTCGGAGGAGCTCTCCACGCAACACTTTAGGCGAGTCCCAAGATCCCCAAAGACCTTGACGGAGAGCAGGCCGTTCTCCATTAACTTGAAGTAGAGAACGAGCCCCGCCGTCAGGCTGTGGATACGAGCAAACGTCTTCCATCCGCGACAAAGGTACATGACGTGGGGAGCGGCGAAGTTGACGTCGACCCGCGTGCCGCCGTTCCCGCAGCCCCTCATGTGCAGCCTGAGGGTCTGGGGCGGATCAAGCTCCATCTCTCGAGCAAACGGGGTAGGGAGACGAAGACGACGGCGCAGTGGCTGGCGCAGCCTGATGAAGAACTCGCGAGGCTGGTCCCCAACGTGGCCCTCCATTGGGAGAGGCACCACCGGCGGAGGCAAGGCCGGTGGGCCGCCCCGTCCCCCTCTTCCTCGAGCGCCACGGCGACCTCGGCCTCGCCCCTCCCCCTTCCTCTCGTGGCCGGCTCCGCCACCGTGAGCTCTTGGGGAGGAGGGATGATACGTCTCCAACGTATCTATAATTTTTTATTGCTCCATGCTACTTTATCTATTGTTTTGGACTATAATGGGCTTTATTTTCCACTTTTATATTATTTTTGGGACTAACCTATTAACCGGAGGCCCAGCCCGTAATTGCTGTTTTGCCTATTTCGGTGTTTCAAGAAACGGAATATCAAACGGAGCCCAAACAGAATGAAACCTTCGAACGTGATTTTCTCACGAACGTGATCCAGAGACTTGGAACCTACTCCAAGGAGTGCCAGAGGCGGTCACGAGGTGGGGGCGCGCCTGCCTCGTGGGCCCCGACGCCCACCGACGTACTCCTTCCTCCTATATATACCTACATACCCCCAACAGATCGGGGACAGAGCCAAAAACCTAATTCCACCGCCGTAACTTCCTGTATCCACGAGATCCCATCTTGGGGCCTGTTCCGGAGCTCCGTCGGAGGGGGCATCCACCACGGAGGGCTTCTATATCAACACAATAGCCCCTCCGATGAAGTGTGAGTAGTTTACTTCAAACCTTCGGGTCCATAGTTAGTAGCTAGATGGCTTCTTCTCTCTTTTGGGATCTCAATACAATGTTCTCCCCCTCTCTCGTGGAGATCTATTCGATGTAATCTTCTTTTTGCGGTGTGTTTGTTGAGACCGATGAATTGTGGGTTTATGATCCAGCTTATCTATGGAAAATATTTGATTCTTCTCTGAATTCTTTTATGTATGATTAAGTTATCTTTGCAAGTCTCTTCGAATTATCCGTTTGGTTTGGCCAACTAGATTGGTAGTTCTTGCAATGGGAGAAGTGCTTAGTTTTGGGTTCAATCTTGCGGTGACCTTACCCAGTGACAGAAAGGGTTGCAAGGCACGTATTGTATTGTTGCCATCGAGGATAACAAGATGGGGTATTTATCATATTGCATGAATTTATTCCCTACATCATGTCATCTTGCTTAAAGTGTTACTCTGTTTGTAACTTAATACTCTAGATGCATTATGGATAGCGATCGATGAGTGGAGTAATAGTAGTAGATGCAGAATCTTTTCTGTCTACTTGTCACGGACGTGATGCCTATATACATGATCATTGCACGGATAACCTCATAACTATGCTCAATTACATCAATTGCTCAACAGTAATTTGTTCACCCAAGTAGAATATCTATGCTCTTGAGAGAAGCCACTAGTGAAACCTATGGCCCCGGGTCTATTCTCATCATATTAATCTCCATCACTTTATTTACTTGCTTTGCTTTTACTTTTACTTTGCATCTTTATACCAAAAAAATACCAAAAATATTATCTCTATCAGATCTCACTCTCGTAAGTGACCGTGAAGGGATTGACAACCCCTAAGCGTTGGTTGCGAGTAGCTATCGTTTTGTGCAGGTACGAGGGACTTGCGCGTGGTCTCCTACTGGATCGATACCTTGGTTCTCAAAAAACTAAGGGAAATACTTACGCTACTGTGCTGCATCATCCTCTCCTCTTTGGGGAAATCCAATGCAAGCTCGAGACGTAGCAAGAAGAATTTCTGCGCCCGTTCTTGGGAGGCTTACGCAAAAGTCAACATACCAAGTACCCATCACAATCCCTATCTCTCACATTACATTATTTGCCATTTGCCTCTCGTTTTCCTCTCCCCGACTTCACCCTTTCTGTTTTATTCGCCCTCTCTTTCCCAATCTCCTCCTCCTTTTCCTTTTGCCTTTTGTTTGCTCGTGTGTTAGTTTGCTTGCTTGCCGTTATGTCGAATTCCTTATCCGCTCCTATGTCTCCCGAGTTTGAAGTTCTTCACTTCAAGAAATGGCAAGGAGAAAACTTAAAAGATGTTTGGTATAGGATGATGGAATCTTATCGTAAGTGCACCCTAGAGGTGAACTTTAGAATTCTTCTTCGCAATTTTTATGTTGGGTTAAATATGACGCATAGACAACTCTTGGATTGCATGGCCAAGGGAAATTTCATTAATATTGATCCCGGTATTGCACGTGAGATTATAGAGGGAATAGTGGGAACACCACCCCAAAAGGGAGGATCTCATCCTACCCAGGAAGAAACCCAAGTGTTTGAAAAGATTTGCGAAGTAACAAAGATTTTACAAAAGTCTCTTGAGCCTCTTAAAAATATTAGCGGAAATCTTAACCGTATGAATATGTTGATTACTCTTTGCAATAAACGGTTGGATTCTTTAGATCTAAAAATTTCCGAGTATGACGGGAAGAGGTAAGAACCCCCCGGATTCGAGCATGACTCCGCTAAAAAATTGAAAATTAAAGATGGCAATACCTAGATCTATCCTTGCTTTTATGCCTAGGTAGGGGCGTTAAACGATAGCTCTTGTTGGGAGGCAACCCAATTTTATTTTGTGTTTTTTGTTTTTGGTTCTGTTTAGGAATAAAATAATCCATCTAGACTCTGTTTAAATGTGATTTTATCTTTTAATTAGTGTTTGTGCCAAGTTGGACCTATTGGATCTTCTTAGATGATAGTTATTTGATCTTGCTGTAATTTCCAGAATCTTTGTGCTCAGTGCCCGAATTTTTAAAAATCACCAGAACGTGATAAAACACTGATTCCAATTGATGCTGATAAATAAACAAATTTTCCAGGTCTTCTAATTTTGGTAGAATTTTCTGGTTTCCAAAAGTTTGCGTTAGTTACAGATTACTACAGACTGTTCTGTTTTTGACAGATTCTGTTTTGCGTGTGTTGTTTGCTTATTTTGATGAATCTATGGCTAGTAAAATAATTTATGAACCATATAGAAGTTGGAATACAGTAGGTTTAACACCAATACAAATAAAGAATGAGTTCATTACAGTACATTAAAGTAGTCTTTTGTTTTCTTTCTCTAACGGAGCTCACGAGATTTCTATTGAGTTTTGTGTTGTGAAGTTTTCAAGTTTTGGGTGAATTCTTTTGATGGATTATGGAACAAGGAGTGGCAAGAGCCTAAGCTTGGGGATGCCCATGGCACCCCCAAGATAATCCAAGGACACCAAAAAGTCAAAGCTTGGGGATGCCCCGGAAGGCATCCCCTCTTTCGTCAACTTCCATCGGTAATTTACTTGGAGTTATATTTTTATTCACCAACATGATTTGTGTTTTTCTTGGAGCGTCTTGTATTATTTGAGTCTTTGCTTGCTAGTTTACCACAATCATCCTTGCTGTACACACCTTTTGAGAGAGCCATATATGAATTGAAATTTGATAGTTTGCTCTACGTGCTTCACTTATATCTTTTGAGCTTGATAGTTTGCTCATAGTGCTTCACTTATATCTTTTTGAGTGTGATAATTTTTGCTCTAGTGCTTCACTTAGATCTTTTAGAGCACGGTGGTGGATTTGTTTTAAAGAAACTTGATCTCTCATGCTTCACTTAGATTATTTTGAGAGTCGTTAAAAGCATGGTAATTTGCTTAATGTTAATATACTTGGTGTTCAAGATATGTGAAACTTTCTTTTGAGTGTGCTGAATACTAAGATAAGTTTGATGCTTGATAATTGTTTTGAGATATGGAGGTAATAACATCAAAGTCATGCTGGTTGAGTAGTTGTGAATTTGAGAAATGCTTGTGTTGAGGGTTGTAAGTCCCGTAGCATGCACGTATGGTTAAAGTTGTGTAACAAATTTGAATCATGAAGTGTACCTGGCTTGTGCATCCTTATGAGTGGTGGTCGGGGACGAGCGATAGTATTTTCCTACCAATCTATCCCCCTAGGAGCATGCGCGTAGTACTTGATTTTTGATGACTTCTAAATTTTTGCAATAGTATATGAGTTCTTTTGACTAATGTTGAGTCCATGGATTATACCACTCTTACCTTTCCGCCATTGCTAGCCTCTTCGGTACCGTGCATTGCCCTTTCTCACATTGAGAGTTGGCGCAAACTTCGCCAAAGGCATCCAAACCCCGTGATACGATACGCTCTATCACACATAAACCTCCTTATATCTTCCTCAAAACAGCCACCATACCTACCTATTATGGCATTTCCATAGCCAGTCCGAGATATATTGCCATGCAACTTCCACCATCATCATCATGACATACTTTACTTTTGTCATATTGCCATTGCATGATCATGTAGTTGACATCGTATTTGTGGCAAAGCCACCATGCATTATTTTCATTCATGTCACTCTTGATTCATTGCACCATCCCAGTACACCGCCGGAGGCATTCATATAGAGTCATACCTTGTTCTAGTTTCCAGTTGTAATCCTCATGTTGTAATCAATAGAAGTGTGATGATCATCATTACTAGAGCATTGCCCCAAAAAAAGGAAGGCCAAAAAAAAGAAAGGCCCAAAAAAAAGAAAAAAAAGAAAAGGGCAATGCTACTATCTCTTTTTCCACACTTGTGCTTCAAAGTAGCACCATGTTCTTCATGTAGTGAGTCTCATATATTGTGCTTCAAAGTAGCACCATGTTTTTCATATAGTGAGTCTCATATGTTATCACTTTCATATACTAGTGGGAATTTTTCATTATAGAACTTGGCTTGCATATTCCTACGATGGGCTTCCTCAAATGCCCTAGGTCTTCATGAGCAAGCAAGTTGGATGCACACCCACTAGTTTTCTTTTGTTGGGTGGCAATCCCTAACTATATGATTTTGTAGGGATGAACTTTATTTGGCCATGTATTTTGAGATGACATAATTATTTTGATTAGTATGCTTGAAGTATTATTATTTTTATGTCAATATGAACTTTTGTCTTGAATCTTTGGATCTGAATATTCATATCACAATTAAGAAGATTTACATTGAAATTATGCCAAAGTATCACTCCGCATCAAAAATTCTCTTTTATCATTTACCTACCGAGGGCGAGCAAGAATTAAGCTTGGGGATGCCTGATACGTCTCCAACATATCTATAATTTTTTATTGCTCCATGCTACTTTATCTATTGTTTTGGACTATAATGGGCTTTATTTTCCACTTTTATATTATTTTTGGGACTAACCTATTAACCGAAGGCCCAACCTGTAATTGCTGTTTTGCCTATTTCGGTGTTTCAAAGAAGCGGAATATCAAACGGAGTCCAAACGGAATGAAACCTTCGGGAACGTGATTTTCTTTAACGTGATCCGTGAGACTTGGACCCTACTCCAAGGAGTGCCAGAGGCGGTCACGAGGGTGGGGGGCACGCCCCCCTGCCTCGTGGGCCCCCTGACGCTCCACCGACGTACTCCTTCCTCCTATATATACCTACGTACCCCTAACAGATTGGGGACGGAGCCAAAAACCTAATTCCACCGCCATAACTTCCTGTATCCACTCGATCCCATCTTGGGGCCTGTTCCGGAGCTCCGCCGGAGGGGGCATCCACCACGGAGGTCTTCTACATCAACACCGTAGCCCCTCTGATGAAGTGTGAGTAGTTTACTTCAGACCTCCGGGTCCGTAGTTAGTAGCTAGATGGCTTCTTCTCTCTTTTTGGATCTCAATACAATGTTCTCCCCCTCTCTCGTGGAGATCTATTCGATGTAATCTTGTTTTTGCGGTGTGTTTGTTGAGACCAATGAATTGTGGGTTTATGATCCAGCTTATCTATGGAAAATATTTGATTCTTCTCTGAATTCTTTTATGTATGATTAAGTTATCTTTGCAAGTCTCTTGAATTATCCGTTTGGTTTGGCCAACTAGATTGGTAGTTCTTGCAATGGGAGAAGTGCTTAGTTTTGGGTTCAATCTTGCGGTGACCTTACCCAAAGGATGTAAAGGGTTGCAAGGCACGTATTGTATTGTTTCCATCGAGGATAACAAGATGGGGTATTTATCATATTGCATGAATTTATTCCTCTACATCATGTCATCTTGCTTAAAGCGTTACTCTGTTTTAACTTAATACTCTAGATGCATCTTTGGATAGCGGTCGATGAGTGGAGTAATAGTAGTAGATGCGTAATCGTTTCGGTCTACTTGTCACGGACGTGATGCCTATATACATGATCATTGCTCGGATATCCTCATAACTATGCTCAATTTCACAATTGCTCAACAGTAATTCACCCACCGTAGAATATCTATGCTCTTGAGAGAAGCCACTAGTGAAACCTATGGCCCCCGGGTCTATTCTCATCATATTAATCTCCATCACTTTATTTACTTGCTTTGCTTTTACTTTTACTTTGCATCTTTATACCAAAAATACCAAAAATATTATCTCTATCAGATCTCACTCTCATAAGTTACCGTGAAGGGATTGACAACCCCTAAGCGTTGGTTGCGAGTAGATATCGTTTTGTGCAGGTACGAGGGACTTGCGCGTGGTCTCCTACTGGATTGATACCTTGGTTCTCAAAAAACTGAGGGAAATACTTACGCTACTGTGCTGCATCATCCTCTCCTCTTCGGGGAAATCCAACGCAAGCTCGAGACGTAGCAAGGGACGCGCTGTCGAGCAGCGACCCTCGCCGCCACCGTCGAAGGGCCGGGGTCTCCTCTCGCCATGGCAGATGGAGGAAAGAAGCTGAAGTAAATGGAGGCGTATGATGAAAAGATGTGGATCCCATCCCTCTTCCCCTTCTTATAAAGGGGCTGGGTCGGGGCTCGGCCGCCCCACTCAACCAATCCGGCCATCGAGGGCATAGGGAATCGAGACCGACCCGCTGCCCCAATCAGCGACGGCCCAATTTCCCACCTCCACCACTTGCCACCTGCATGGGGGACATGTGGTGAGCACGCAGAATCGAGGGGACGGGTGAAACGACCGTTCCCCACCCCGTGATCGCGGGGCATGGACGCCTTGAAGGCCACGACCCGAGTCCAACTCAGTAAATGAGCCGCGCCTCTGCGTCTCCCTCTTCTATGGGGAAGGCGCGAGCCGCCTCTTTACTATGATATGACGCATGCGTGTGGCGACCGCCCCACGCATGACCCCCACGTCACGCACAACCCTCCACGCCGCACGTTCAACGCGGGTCGTGGGGAAGCGTAGCGGACGGAAAGTTACTGCGGTAAAATCAGTCCCAGCTGCCCGTGCATCGTTCTGGGCCTGGCCCAACAACGCGTCGCGCTTATGTGTGGCCCAGGCCCGGGGGCTCCTGTCGGTGTACAAAAGTAGGGGCTCTCCTCCCTTTACTTGTGCACGGGCAGTCGGAGCCGCGCCCACGGCCACACCAAGCGGGGCAGAAGAAGGGAGTAGGAGCACAAGGCGATCAAGGCAACAACAAGACCAGAAACAATAAAGAGCAAAGGGGCGAGGTGGACTCCCCCGGCAAGGCCCTTGCTGGGGCGGCCTCCGCGGCCCCGACAAGAGCCTTGCCGGGGCAGCTCGCCCAACACCAGCAGAGCGAGCCACCCTTGAGCCTAAGAGTTCCAAGCGTTGCCAACAACTACATTGGAACCAAGGCTCGGGAGGCACCTCTGTGATGGCATGCAGATCTTCGTTAAGATCATAAACGCACGAGATCAGATGAGGACCAGAAGATGACGACCCTCGGCGAGATCCTAGCCGAGGAAATCCACGAGACCCCCGGCAAGATCCTTGTCGGGGACGACCACGACGCCATGGCAAGACCCTTGCCGGGGCCTCGGCAAGACCCTTGCCGAGGACACCAGCGGGGTCGCAGCCAGGCCCACGCCTGCCAAGACACCACCGCCGTCCCCATACAGCTGCCAACTCAACTAGCTGAGCAGGCACCTGCGTGGCGACGGGCGGCCTCTACACCGACCCAGCAAGCACCTGCGTGGTGGCATGCAAATCTTCATGAAGGCTCCACCACCGCGCCAACCCAGCATCTAGCCAACATGGCGCCACGACGCCTTGATGTCTACTACACAACCTTCTTCTTGTAGACGTTGTTGGGCCTGCAAGTGCACAGGTTTGTAGGACAGTAGCAAATTTCCCTCAAGTGGATGACCTAAGGTTTATCAATCTGTAGGAGGCGTAGATGAAGATGGTCTCTCTCAAACAACCCTGCAACCAAATACGAAAGAGTCTCTTGTGTCCCCAACACACCCAATACAATGCTAAATTGTATAGGTGCACTTGTTCATGAAGAGATGGTGATACAAGTGCAATATGGATGGTAGATATAGGTTTTGTAATCTGAAAATATAAAAACAGCAAGGTAACTAATGGTAAAAGTGAGCGTAAACGGTATTGCAATGATAGAAAACAAGGCCTAGGGTTCATACTTTCACTAGTGCAAGTTCTCTCAACAATAATAACATAGATAGATCATATAACAATCCCTCAACATGCAACAAAGAGTCACTCCAAAGCCACTAATAGTGGAGAACAAACGTAGAGATTATGGTAGGGTACGAAACCACCTCAAAGTTATTCTTTCGGATCGATCTATTAAAGAGTTCGTACTAGAATAATACCTTAAGACACAAATCAACCAAAACCCTAATGTCACCTAGATACTCCATTGTCACCTCAAGTATCCGTGGGCATGATTATACGATATGCATCACACAATCTCAGATTCATCCAACCAACATAAAAGTACTTCAAAGAGTGGCCCAAAGTTTCTACCTGAGAGTCAAGAAAACGTGTGCCAACCCCTATGCATAGGTTCATGGGCGGAACCCGCAAGTTGGTCACCAAAACATACATCAAGTGGCACGTGATATCCCATTGTCACCATAGATAAACACGGCAAGACATACATCAAGTGTTCTCAAATCAAAGACTCAATCCAATAAGATAACTTCAAGAGGGAAACTCAATTTATCACAAGAGAGTAGAGGGGGAGAAACATCATAAGATCCAACTATAATAACAAAGCTCGCGATACATCAAGATCGTGCCATAGAGAGAACACGAGAGAGAGAGAGAGAGAGAGATCAAACACATAGCTACTGGTACATACCCTCAGCCCCGAGGGTGAACTACTCCCTCCTCGTCATGGAGAGTGTCGGGATGATGAAGATGGCCACCGGTGATGGATTCCCCCTCTGGCGGGGTGCCGGAACAGGCTCCCGAGAGGTTTTCGGTGGCTACAGAGGATTGCGGCGGCGGAACTCCCGATCTATCTTGATATTCGATGGTTTTAGTGTACGTAGGGTTATATAGGCGAAAGAAGTCGGTCGGGGGGTGCTCGAGGGGCCCACGAGACAGGGGGCCGCGCCCTGTAGGGGGGGGGCGCCCTCCTATCTCGTGGAGTCCTCGGGGATCTTCTGACGTGAACTCCAAGTCTCCAGGATCATATTCTTCCCAAAAATAACGCTGCAGAAGGTTTCATTCCGTTTGGACTCCGTTTGATATTCCTTTTCCTCGAAATCTTTGGAACAGCAATAAAAGCGACAATATGGGCTGGGCCTCCGGTTAATAGGTTAGTCCCAAAAGTAATATAAAAGTGTATAATAAAGCCCATAATCATTCAAAACACATAGTAAAATAGCATGAATGCTTCATAAATTATAGATACGTTGGAGACGATCGGCATCTAAGCTTAATTCCTACTCGTCCTCGAGTAGGTAAATGATAAAGAAAGAATTTATGAAGTGTGAATGCTAGAAGGTGCACAAGTTTGATCAATGATAATTTCAATCACCTTTTCTTGAAACTTCTCGCCATAAAAGAGCTTGATGTCTACTACACAACCTTCTTCTTGTAGACGTTGTTGGGCCTGCAAGTGCACAGGTTTGTAGGACACTAGCAAATTTCCCTCAAGTGGATGACCTAAGGTTTATCAATCCGTAGGAGGCGTAGGATGAAGATGGTCTCTCTCAAACAACCCTGCAAACAAATAACAAAGAGTCTCTTGTGTCCCCAACACACCCAATACAATGCTAAATTGTATAGGTGCACTTGTTCGGCGAAGAGATGGTGATACAAGTGCAATATGGATGGTAGATATAGGTTTTTGTAATCTGAAAATATAAAAACATCAAGGTAACTAATGGTAAAAGTGAGCGTAAACGGTATTGCAATGATAGGAAACAAGGCCTAGGGTTCATACTTTCACTAGTGCAAGTTCTCTCAACAATAATAACATAGATAGATCATATAACAATACTTCAACATGCAACAAAGAGTCACTCCAAAGCCACTAATAGCGGAGAACAAACGTAGAGATTATGGTAGGGTACGAAACCACCTCAAAGTTATTCTTTCGGATCGATCTATTAAAGAGCTCGTATTAGAATAACACCTTAATACACAAATCAACCAAAACCCCAATGTCACCTAGATACTCCATTGTCACCTCAAGTATCCGTGGGCATGATTATACGATATGCATCACACAATCTCAGATTCATCCAACCAACATAAAAGTACTTCAAAGAGTGCCCCAAAGTTTCTACCGAAGAGACAAGAAATCGTGTGCCAACCCCTATGCATAGGTTCATGGGCGGAACCCGCAAGTTGGTCACCAAAACATACATCAAGTGGCACATGATATCCCATTGTCACCACAGATAAATACCGCAAGACATACATCAAGTGTTCTCAAATCAAAGACTCAATCCAATAAGATAACTTCAAGAGGGAAACTCAATTTATCACAAGAGAGTAGAGGGGGAGAAACATCATAAGATCGAACTATAATAACAAAGCTCGCGATACATCAAGATCGTGCCATAGAGAGAACACGAGAGAGAGAGCGAGATCAAACACATAGCTACTGGTACATACCCTCAGCCCCGAGGGTGAACTACTCCCTCCTCGTCATGGAGAGCGCCGGGATGATGAAGATGGCCACCGGTGATGGATTCCCCTCCGTGAGGTCTTGAACGGGCCCCGAGAGGTGTTCGGTGGCTACAGAGGCTTGCGGCGGCGGAACTCCCGATCTATCTTGATATTCGATGGTTTTAGGGTACGTAGGGTTATATAGGCGAAAGAAGTCGGTGGGGGGGGGGGGTGTGCTCGAGGGGCCCACGAGACTGGGGGCCGCGCCCTCTAGGGGGGCCTCCTATCTCGTGGAATCCTCGGGGATCTTCTGACGTGAACTCCAAGTCTCCAGGATCATATTCTTCCCAAAAATAACGATGCCGAAGGTTTCATTCCGTTTGGAATCCGTTTGATATTCCTTTTCCTCGAAATACTAAAACAAGCAATAAAACAACAATATGGGCTGGCCTCCGGTTAATAGGTTAGTCCCAGAAGTAATATAAAAATGTATAATAAAGCCCATAATCATTCAAAACACATAGTAAGATAGCATGAATGCTTCATAAATTATAGATACGTTGGAGACGTATCACGCCTCGTCAGCTCGGACGCGTGTCGAAGCGAGGCGAGGCGGCGACAGCTGGGACGTGCTTCCTTGCCGTCCCTGATAAAGCGGGAGGGGCACCTCGGCAATGCATTGAATGCGTTTGTCCGACGATGCCAAAGGATAGACTCATCCACTGTACACCTTTCCACCTCCTGTGTGCCACTGTGGCAACCCCTTTTTGTCTATAAAAGGAGGCCCGAGGTGATCAGGAGGAGGATTCAGATCTTTTGGGCAAAATTACTCCCCGTAGCTAGCCCAAGAACACAAGAACACTCAAATACATCCACCAAAGCAGGACTAGGGTATTACGTGTCTCAGCGGCCCGAACTTGGGTAAACGACCTGTGTGCTTCCTGTCAGACATGCTCTTTGCACAACCCCATGCCCGCCAACCGTAGAAGGGATCACAGTGATTCCATAGGTGTCAATTCCCCCCGACAGGGACGTTTGTGAAGAAAGCAAACCTAGCCTGAAGGAAGGGATGCAAGCATGGTTAGACATATTGTAATGTAGCATTGCTACATACATCAGTATGTTGTACATCCATATGTATATGGGAACACCATTATTAATGAAAAAAGAGTTATAGCATGGGTTTTCCCAATTGTTTTTTCTCAAAAGAAAGGTTGTGTGTGAACTCTTGTTGGTTTTATCACCTAGATGTTACTTACTGAGTCAAAGTAACCCCCTTTATAAATAAAAATGCCATTTTGTTATCCTCACATCAGGAGAGCTCCATAAAATGTTTACAATACCCTGCTTTACCCCTTCATTGCACTCATAATATAATTTTCTCTGTTCTGTCCTAAATATACAATAATCCGCACTATAGCATTTGGCAGAAAAAATTGCATAGAGTGTTCTTATTTTTAGCACTTTTTGAAAGACATGCACCTTGTTTGGCTCGCATACATCGGGGCTTGAATTCAAGAATTGGAGTTGGGTTATATAAAGGACCGTTTGGATGCCACGAGAATTGGAGCTATTAATTATAAAACCAATTTCACCAAGTTGGAATATAACTAAGCCAATTCTTACTACCAAGAAAGACTCAAATGGATTTGTGAGTCCGATGCACATTGGGACCAAGATACAAATAGTTGTTCCTCCATGCACCAAATCACGTTACAAAATTCAGATTTATGAAAGCATATATACCAGTGAGACACATTTGCATGCTTTGGTATGCTAATAAGATCCAATAAGTTCTTGACACATAGAAAATTCCCATCAAAATTCAAATGATTTCATAGAAACTGTATAGTGTGAATGCGAGGTTGAAAATTGAAGTGCTGAAATTTTATTAAATCATGCATGGGACACACTTGCAAGGTCCTTTCTTCCAATATGCACAAAGTACCTCATTTTCCTGTTAACAATATTGATTGAACTTTAGCTGACTTCAAGCAAAGTATAAGTGTGGCCAGAACTTTCAAATTTGAAATGGCAAAAGTTCACATAATAAATAACATCAATTTTCATGTGACATCGCACCATAATGAAATTGGATCTTTCAAAGTCAGGTTTTTGTTTTCTTAGAACTGAATTCAATTCTTAGAGATAAACGAGGTGTTAGATCTTTTATTTCACTTATGAAGCTGTACTAAACGAAAGTAAATGGAATGATATGGATGAAACTGAAAATCCTTATCCCGTGATATGCATTGAATCACAGAGTTTCTAATCTTACGCTCAAAGGCACCCTTCTGAAGAGAAAAAAATGGTAAAACATACAAAAATTTATGATAGTTTGTGAACAAACATTTTTTAATGTTATAAATGTGTGCGGATTTTTGTGAAGGAAAAACCATTAATAATGCTCTAAAAAATAAATTCTCCAAAACAATTACTTTTAAAACATTTTGGAGCACTAGTTTCTTTTTGTTAGGAACTTTACAATTTTTTCTTCATGAAAATTTGCAGATATGTAGAACATTCAACGAAGTTTGCCGCCAGAAGAAACATTTTGATTTTTTTACTATTTTTTTAGTTTACTATTCGTGTTGGGTGCATTTGAGCTTGGGAGCAGAAGAGTACCTTCATAGAATAATCCTTTTGCGGACAACCAGGAGGAAACTAAGTCCTTATGAATTGAAATGTAGGGGATTATCAAACTGTTATACGCAAATTAGAAGGGGCCACCAAAAAAGGAGGCCTAAACCAAGCACTATATATAATCCGTGTGGCTACCATTGTAGTACAAATCTTTATTTGACAACTTAGCTCATTAAACCAAGGCGGTTCGTTAAGCTGCACCACTTTTGATGTTTAGGGCATTTTAGCTGGTAATTGTTTTGATGGACATTTTAGCTTAGATTTCAACTTCACATTTTTTTGTCTAGGGACTTCCCATCGATCCTGACGACGGTACAAGGGGGTGTACATATAATTTGTAGTCAAGGGGACATCACGTCGGGAGACTAGGTGGTATTGGACATAAATCAACTATGCACACAATTTACCTAGGTTCAGGCCCTCAAGGAGGGTAAAACCCCTATTTCCTTCCTTGATCTTTCCTTATATATGTGTAGAATATAAGAACACAACAATATCGGGGGTGGGACTCGGCGAGTGCTCATGATGGTGGAGATTTGGACGTTAAGCGTTGGAATCCTTCTACGTCATATATGCCAAACTTTGTCCAGGGAGAGGCCCCCCTCTACGATGCCCCTGACACCCCTTTATATAGCACCGGTTATGGACTACTTCCATGTCGGTGCGTCGGAGTGTACAGGGAAAGGAATCAGACCCGATGTCGTTTTACAAGATGTTTAC
The DNA here is from genome assembly GCA_021605145.1 of Aegilops bicornis. Lineage (NCBI taxonomy): Eukaryota > Viridiplantae > Streptophyta > Magnoliopsida > Poales > Poaceae > Aegilops > Aegilops bicornis. Next base: position 82,698,620 of record CM038672.1, on the reverse strand, counting down.
CCATTTTTTTCTATCCATAGAGTGTTTCCAAGTCCCCTTAGCGTTGAATGATGGCAAGCCTCCTCGTGAGGCGATGGTGATACTTCCCATGTCAGTGGGGTTTCCTGGGCTTTGTGAGGCCCACCTTGATGTCAAAGGGAGGCAAGCCGACAAGTGATTTGACTTATCATAGACAATTTTATTTCATGCATCTAGCGTTGAAAGGCCATGAGAGTGTTATCGTTTCTTTTGTTTTTTTATCAAGTACATAGTCAAGGTAATTTCTCATTGACATTGAGTACTTGTACTATTTTTGGGTGAAAATTGATTGAATTTCTAAATTTATGATGTGTTGCCGTAATGCCTTATTCATGACATCTCGTAGCTATGATTTGTCGTCTTCAATAATGCTGTGACAAGGATGTTTATTGTTTATGATTTGAGTGACCTGATAATTATGGTACCTAATTACTCGGAGGGTAATGGGAGGTTTAGTGGCATTATGGGTATTTTTAGTTAGTTTCTAAATTATTTTTTAATTAAAAATCTCCATCGCCAACCAATAAATCATCATACAACTATTCAGTAGAATCTATGTAAACTTTCCAATAAGAGATAAAAGAATGCATATAGTTTATTTTTTTCCTTCATCTTAGAGCTTGTGCATGAATTATTTAGTTCTTTTAGATACTCTCTCCTTATATATTCTCTACCACACCATTATAAATCACATGTGACAAATTTTACCAATCACTATTTCGTAAATACTCTAAGGGTGTTATGGTGTTGGGACTCATTAGCTAGCCAAGGCAAAGTGGCGGTCATCCGGGTAATAGAGGAGGAAGAGATGGTGACATATGCGAACCGGCGAGTAGCCATGCCACAGAGGTGCTTGGTGCTGGGAGGAAAACACTACCTTGTACTACACGGTGACGATGTTAGGGGTCTCTTAGCCTAAACATGATCATACCCTAGGTCGGGCTTGACAAAGCCTGAAGTGAAAAACCCCAAGCCTGAGCCCAACCCGGCCTGAAACACCCCAACAATGCCATTTATCGATTAAAATAGTTACCTTTACGGTATAAAAATGGCCTGCAATATCTGGCAAACATTCCCCGAGAGGGATTGGCATTTACGAACGTTTTAGATGGCAAGTTTAGTTGTATGGGGTTGGCAGTTTTTTCAGAAACGCATGGCAGTTCTTGGGAAGAAGAGAAATTGTGTGGCGAAAAGGCAGGATTTGCCATCTCCTACCATGTAAAGTTGCCACTCAAAAATGTTTACTTGTCACCCCCCCCCCTCCCAGCTGACGCTCGCCAGTTATCATTACTGATAAAAACAATGTTCAAGATATGTCGCTTACTGCTCGTTCGGCTTGGGAATAGAGATTAATCGGAAATTGGCTGATTAACAGATTTTATTGGTCGACTATTAATCACTAGTTTATTTTGTTTGCAAATCCCAGGTTCCTAGCACTAAAATTGGTTATATTTAACACCAAAACAATATTGAATAGAAATGTTACCTTGACTCCTTGCCTCTGAAGCCATGAACAATTGAGTGGAAACAACCATCAATGTATGCTCTAAGCCTTCAAATAACAAATAAATTGTTGAATCTAGAAAGACACACATGCCAAACAATGTCAGCAAAAATAGGACAACAATACATATTACATAAAGAGGTCCACAAAACATAAATAAATACAGTTCTTGCATCGTTGCATGACAAAGCAACACGCATACTCCTAGTTCTTAGTTATCTAGTTATCTCACAGCCACAACCAAAATAAATTGTTAGCAAACAATCGTACATCACACATAGTGCTAAGAATAGATTTTTCGGTAGATTCCCGATAAATTGCTTGTCAGAGTATTAAATCACTCCAACCAATTTACAATGACGATATGGTATAATCTTATAGATGCTTTTTGGTCATTTCGGGCTTTGAGTGGACTTTTAGGGCGGGTTGCTCATATATTATTAGGTGTTTACTCTAACCCTCCCTAATTGGCTGAGTCGATCGAGCCAGGGTAGGGATATAGATGATTTGGGTAGGAATCTAGATCATTGACAAAATAATACACGTACTATAAGTTTCACATTTTTCAGTAAACTTCATCGATTAATGGATGAATATGGTCCCTCAGACAGTCATACAATTTCAACATATTTTGGCATAGAGGTAATATCACCGGTAGTCACTAAACTTGCATTGGATGTGCAGTTTAGTGCTACAACTTGCAAAATACGTCCTGTTGGTCAGCTAACTTGGGTTTTTGTGCAGATACGGTCACTCCAGGCATATTCGGTGCTCGCGTGGCATGCCACGTTTGCATGGGGCCACTGCCAGTGACCGAAGATGTTTTGGAGCCACCCACGCGTGGTTTTTCTGCACGGACCCCCCTCAGAAAATATTCATTCGCGTAAAAAGTCCCTGCTTACAGTGGCCCCAACATAACCTTGGCGGGAAGGAGCGGAGGGCGGGAAGGAGCTGCTGATGGCGGGAGTATTCACGGGTCTGGCTACTGGTGGCTCATCTGTCCGAGAGGCGTACGGACGCCGGAGCTGAAGGGAGAGATAAGAGATATTACTATAGAAAAGAGATGGGCGTAGAAACATGAGCAGAATCCGCTCGCAACCCAACTGGTTATAGGGTGTAAACTAGTATTGGCAGGTCTTGGATTCGAATCCCAGGCCTCTCTTTTTTTGGAAGTACTGAATTTCTGCACAGTTTTTTTACTGAATTTTTGCAAAGTTCAGTACTGAAATTTTGGCACAGTTTTGTACTGAATTATTGCACAGTTTTGTACAGAAATTTTGCAAAGTTCAGTACTGAAATTTTGGCACGGTTTTCTACTGAATTATTGCACAATTTTGTACAGAAATTTTGCAAAGTTCAGTACTGAATTTTTGCATAATTTTGGACAGAATTGAACCATGAAATTATGAAAAAAAATCTGAAACTCTCATGAAGATTGTACACATAGCAACCATGAAAAGATATAGATATAACTCCAAACATAACATCATCCATAATTAATAGGAATAGATAAAGGTCCTCGATTAGATATTGCTCGAAACTACAAGTTCATTTGTCTTCATAACATAAATATAGTATCAGAAGGAGCAATGCTTAACCCTATCAAGGAGCAGTTCATTGATGAACTATGCCTACCAAAAGTTCATTCATGAACTTCATCACATGGTCATGAAAAGTACAAGGACAAGAAGTCATGCATGTCATCTGGCCAGCCTTCACGAAACAGAGCAGCTTGTGGTGCATTTTGGCTCACAATTACCTCCTCTTCAGCCTGCATCAAAAGAGGTGTTTCTTGGTTCACAGCTCCATCCGGTCCAAATAGCAAGTTGTAAAATCCTGGAGCAGCAGCCCTTGCTCCTCTGGGAGGATTGCTTCCAGTTGCAACAGTGCTTCCTATTGCAGCTGTTGAAAAATTCCCTCTTCCTCTTCCTGCATTATTGCCTCCTCTTGTTACATTGCCTCCTCTTCTTCCACCATTGCTTCCTCTTGCTCCTCTCCCTCTTCTTGCATTATTGCCTCCCCTTTGGGCAGAGCCTCCTCTTGTTATATTGCTTGCTGTAGTAGTTGCACTCCTCACCCTGCCCCTTGTCACCGTAGTTGTCACCATGCCTACAGGGATTGTCTCTCTAGCATTCGTAATGAAGCTAGACTCAGGCAAGGGACCAAATTCCATAGGAGTTGGGTATGTGAATTTTTCCTGTCCAAGGAATAAATACAGTAAACATATAAAGTCAAAAAGTAAATACAGTAAGCAATTTACCAAAATAAGACAAAAAGGGGGAGTTGTAAATATTGTACTCTTTGCTGCATCTTGTAAACCATGGAGTCTGGAGTTTGTGTTGGATCAAGCTGTGGTTACACTCAGTGTGGCATTGTTGGGGAACAAAGTAATTTCAAAAAAAATCCTACGCACACGCAAGATCATGGTGATGCATAGCAACGAGAGGGGAGAGTGTCGTCTACGTACCCTCGTAGACCGTAAGCGAAATCGTTATGACAACACGGTTGATGTAGTCGTACGTCTTCTCGATCGACCGATCCTCAGTACAGAACGTACGGCACCTCCGCGTTCAGCACACGTTCAGCTCGGTGACTGCTACCTCTTGAGCATTGCATTGGATTTCCTTGAAGAGGAAAGGGTGGTGCAGCACAGTAGCGTAAGTATTTCCCTCAGTTTTTGAGAACCAAGGTATCAATCCAGTAGGAGGCTACGCGCGAGTCCCTCGTACCTACACAAAACAAACAACTCCTCGCAACCAACGCGATAAGGGGTTGTCAATCCCTCCACGGTCACTTACGAGAGTGAGATATGATAGATATGATAAGATAATATTTTTGGTATTTTTGTGATAAAGATGTAAAGTAAAATAAAAGCAAAGTAAAAAGCAGAGGAAATAACAAAGTGTTGGAAGATTAATATGATGAAGATAGACCCGGGGGCCATAGATTTCACTAGTGGCTTCTCTCAAGAGCATAAGTATTTAACGGTGGGTGAACGAATTACTGTTGAGCAATTGACAGAATTGAGCATAGTTATGAGAATATCTAGGTATGATCATGTATATAGGCATCACGTACAAGACAAGTAGACCGACTCCTGCCTGCATCTACTACTATTACTCCACTCATCGACCGCTATCCAGCATGCATCTAGAGTATTAAGTTCATGAAAATAGAGTAACGCCTTAAGCAAGATGACATGATGTAGAGGGATAGATTCATGCAATATGATAAAACCCCATCTTGTTATCCTCGATGGCAACAATACAATACGTGCCTTGTTGTCCCTCATCATCCTTGGGAAAGGACACCGCAAGATTGAACCCAAAGCTAAGCACTTCTCCCATTGCAAGAAAGATCAATCTAGTAGGCCAAACCAAACTGATAATTCGAAGAGACTTGCAAATATACCCAATCATACATTAAAGAATTCAGAAAAGATTCAAATATTGTTCATGGATAATCTTGATCATAAACCCACAATTCATCGGTCTCAACAAACACACCGCAAAAAGAAGATTACATCGAATAGATCTCCACGAGAGAGGGGGAGAACTTTGTATTGAGATCCAAAAAGAGAGAAGAAGCCATCTAGCTACTAACTATGGACCCGAAGGTCTGAAGTAAACTACTCACACTTCATCGGAGAGGCTATGGTGTTGATGTAGAAGCCCTCCGTGATGGGTGCCCTCTCCGGCGGAGTTCCGGAATACGTAGGTATATATAGGAGGAAGGAGTACGTTGGTGGAGCAACAGGGGGCCCACGAGGGTGGAGGGCGCGTCTGGGGGGGGAGGGCGCGCCCCCTATCTCGTGGCCTCCTGGAAGCTTCCTTGACGTAGGGTCCAAGTCTCCTGGATCATGTTTGGTGAGAAAATCATGTTCCCGAAGGTTTCATTCCGTTTGGACTCCATTTGATATTCCTTTTCTGCGGAACTCTGAAATAGGCAAAAATAAGCAATTCTGGGCTGGGCCTCCGGTTAATAGGTTAGTCCCAAAAATAATATAAAAGTGAATAATAAAGCCCATTAATGTCCAAACCAATAGATAATATAGCATGGAGCAATAAAAAATTATAGACACGTTGGAGACGTATCGGTGACGTCCCGCGAACTCACGATCCAGCAGCTTCGGGGAAGAGCTTCGTCAGCACGACGGCGTGGTGATGGTGTTGATGAAGTTACCGACGCAGGGCTTCGCCTAAGCACCGCTATGATATGACCGAGGTAGATTATGGTGGAGGGGGGCACCGCACACGGCTAAGAGATCAATGATCAACTTGTGTGCCTCGGGTGCCCCTCGCCTTGTATATAAAGGAGCTAGGGGAGGCGGCCGACCAAGGAGGAGGCGCGCCAAGGGGAGTCCTACTCCCACCGGGAGTAGGACTCCTTCTTTCCTAGTAGGAGTAGGAGAAGGGGGAAGAGAAGGAGAGAGGAGGAAGGAAAGGGGGCGCCGCCCCCCCCCCCCTCCTTGTCCAATTCGGACTAGAGGGGGAGGGGGCACGCTTCCTGCCATGGCCGCCCCTCCTCTTCTCCACTAAGTCCCAATAGGCCCATTACATTCCCCGGGGGGTTCCGGTAACCCCCCCCCCCCCCGGTACTCCGGTATATGTCCGAAACCTCCCGAAACACTTCCGGTGTCCGAACATAGTCGTCCAATATATCGATCTTTACGTCTTGACCATTTCGAGACTCCTCGTCATGTTCGTGATCATATCCGGGACTCCGAACTATCTTCGGTACATCAAAACACAAAAACTCATAATAGCGATCGTCACCGAACCTTAAGCGTGCGGACCCTACGGGTTCGAGAACTATGTAGACATGACCGAGACACGTCTCCGGTCAATAACCAATAGCGGAACCTGGATGCTCATATTGGTTCCTACATATTCTCTGAAGATCTTTATCGGTCAAACCACATAACAACATACGTTGTTCCCTTTGTCATCGGTATGTTACTTGCCCGAGATTCGATCGTCGGTATCTCAATACCTAGCTCAATCTCGTTACCAGCAAGTCTCTTTACTCGTTCCGTAGTGCATCATCCCGTAACTAACTCATTAGTCACATTGCTTGCAAGGCTTATAGTGATGTGCATTACCGAGAGGGCCCAGAGATACCTCTCCGACAATCGGAGTGACAAATCCTATTCTTGATCTATGCCAACTCCACGAACACCATCGGAGACACCTGTAGAGCACATTTATAATCACCCAGTTACGTTGTGACGTTTGGTAGCACACAAAGTGTTCCTCCGGTATTCGGGAGTTGCATAATCTCATAGTCATAGGAACATGTATAAGTCATGGAGAAAGCAATAGCAGTAAACTAAACGATCAATTGCTAAGCTAACGAAATGGGTCAAGTCAATCACATCATTCTCCTAATGATGTGATCCCGTTAATCAAATGACAACTCATGTCTATGTCTAGGAAACTTAACCATCTTTGATCAACGAGCTAGTCAAGTAGAGGCATACTAGTGACACTATGTTTGTCTATGTATTCACACATGTATTATGTTTCCGGTTAATACAATTCTAGTATGAATAGTAAACATTTATCATGATATGAGGAAAGAAATAATAACTTTATTATTACCTCTAGGGCATATTTCCTTCAGTCTCCCATTTGCACTAGAGTTAATAATCTAGATTACACAGTAATGATTCTAACACCCATGGAGTCTTGGTGCTGATCATGTTTTGCTCGTGGAAGAGGCTTAGTCAACGTGTCTGCAATATTCAAATCCGTATGTATCTTGCAAATCTCTATGTCTCCCACATGGACTTGATCCCGGATGGAAATGAAGCGTCTCTTGATGTGTTTGGTTCTCTTGTGAAATCTGGATTCCTTTGCGAAGGCAATTGCACCAGTATTGTCACAAAAGATTTTCATTGGACCCGATGCACTAGGTATGACACCTAGATCGAATATGAACTCCTTCATCCAGACTCCTTCATTTGCTGCTTCCGAAGCTGCTATGTACTCCACTTCACACGTAGATCCCGCCACGACGCTTTGTTTAGAACTACGCCAACTGACAGCTCCACCGTTCAATAAAAATACGTATCCGGTTTGCGATTTAGAATCGTCCGGATCAGTGTCAAAGCTTGCATCGACGTAACCATTTACGACGAGCTCTTTGTCACCTCCATAAACGAGAAACATATCCTTAGTCCTTTTCTGGTATTTCAGGATGTTCTTGACCGCTGTCCGGTGATCCACTCCTGGATTACTTTGGTACCTCCCTGCTAAACTAATAGCAAGGCACACTTCAGGTCTGGTACACATCATTGCATACATGATAGAACCTATGGCTGAAGCATAGGGAACACCTTTCATTTTTTCTCTATCTTCTGCAGTGGTCGGGCATTGAGTCTGACTCAACTTCACACCTTGTAACATAGGCAAGAACCCTTTCTTTGCTTGATCCATTTTGAACTTTTTCAAAACTTTATCAAGGTATGTGCTTTGTGAAGATCCAATTAAGCGTCTTAATCTATCTCTATAGATCTTGATGCTTAATATATAAGCAGCTTCACCGAGGTGTTTCATTGAAAAACTATTATTCAAGTAGCCTTTTATGCTATCCAGGAATTCTAAATCAATTCCAATCAATAATATGTCATCCACATATAATATTAGAAACGCTACAGAGCTCCCACTCACTTTTTTGTAAATACAGGCTTCTCCAAAAGTCTGTATAAAACCATATGCTTTGATCACACTATCAAAACGTTTATTCCAACTCCGAGAGGCTTGCACCAGTCCATAAATGGATCGCTGGAGCTTGCACACTTTGTTAGCACCCTTTGGATCGAAAAACCTTCTGGTTGCATCATATACAACTCTTCTTCCAGAAATTCATTCAGGAATGCAGTTTTGACATCCATTTGCCAAATTTCATAATCATAAAATGTGGCAATTGCTAACATGATTTGGACAGACTTAAGCATCGCTACGGGTGAGAAAGTCTCATCGTAGTCAACCCCTTGAACTTGTCGAAAACCTTTCGCAACAAGTTGAGCTTTGTAGACAGTAACATTACCGTCAGCATCAGTCTTCTTCTTGAAGATCCATTTATTCTCTATGGCTTGCCAATTATCGGGCAAGTCAACCAAAGTCCACACTTTGTTCTCATACATGGATCCCATCTCAGATTTCATGGCCTCAAGCCATTTTGCGGAATCTAGGCTCACCATCGCTTCTTCATAGTTCGTAGGTTTGCCATGGTCAAGTAACATAACTTCTAGAACAGGATTACCATACCACTCTGGTGCGGATCTTACTCTGTTTGACCTACGAGGTTTGGTAGTAACTTGATCTGAAGCTTCATGATCAATATCATTAGCTTCCTCACTAATTGGTGTAGGTGTCACAGGAACCGGTTTCTGTGATGAACTACTTTCCAATAAGGGAGCAGGTACAGTTACCTCATCAAGTTCTACTTTCCTCCCACTCACTTCTTTCGAGAGAAACTCCTTCTCTAGAAAGGATCTATTCTTAGCAACAAATGTTTTGCCTTCGGATCTGTGATAGAAGTTGTACCCAACAGTTTCCTTTGGGTATCCTATGAAGACACATTTCTGCGATTTGGGTTCGAGCTTCTCAGGTTGAAGATTTTTCACATAAGCATCACAGCCCCAAACTTTAAGAAATGACAACTTTGGCTTCTTGCCAAACCACAGTTCATAAGGCGTCGTCTCAACGGATTACGATGGTGCCCTATTTAACGTGAATGCAGTCGTCTCTAAAGCATAACCCCGAAACGATAGTGGTAAATCAGTAAGAGACATCATAGATCGCACCATATCTAGTAAAGTACGATTATGACGTTCGGACACACCATTACACTATGGTGTTCCGGGTGGAGTGAGTTGCGAAACTATTCTGCGTTTCAAATGAAGACCAAACTCGTAACTGAAATATTCTCCTCCACGATCAGATTGTAGAAACTTTATTTTCTTGTTACGATGATTTTCCACTTCACTCTAAAATCCTTTGAACTTTTCAAATGTTTTAGACTTATGTTTCATTAAGTAGATATACCCATATATGCTCAAATCATCTGTGAAGGTGAGAAAATAACGATACCCAAGCCTCAATATTCATCGGACCACATACATCAGTATGTATGATTTCCAACAAATCTGTTGCTTGCTCCATTGTTCCAGAGAACGGCGTTTTAGTCATCTTGCGCATGAGGCATGGTTCGCAAGTACCAAGTGATTCATAATCAAGTGATTCCAAAAGTCCATCAGTATGGAGTTTCTTCATGCGCTTTAGACCAATATGACCCAAACGGCAGTGCCACAGATAAGTTGCACTATCATTATCAACTCTGCATCTTTTGGCTTCAACATTATGAATATGTGTATCACTACTATCGAGATTCAAAAAAATAGACCACTCTTCAAGGGTTCATGACCATAAAAGATATTACTCATATAAATAGAACAACCATTATTCTCAGATTTAAATGAATAACCGTATCGCATCAAACAAGATCCAGATATAATGTTCATGCTCAACGCTGGCACCAAATAACAATTATTCAGGTCTAAAACTAATCCCGAAGGTAGATGTAGAGGTAGCGTGACGACGGCTATCATATCGACTTTGGAACCATTTCCCACGCGCATCGTCACCTCGTCCTTAGCCAATCTTCTCTCAATCTGTAGTCTTTGTTTCGAGTTGCAAATATTAGCAACATAACCAGTATCAAATACCCAGGTGCTACTACGAGCTTTACTAAGGTACACATCAATAACATGTATATCATATATACCTTTGTTCACCTTGATATCCTTCTTATCCGCCAAATACTTGGGGCAGTTCCGCTTCCAGTGACCAGTCTGTTTGCAGTAGAAGCACTCAGTCTGATGCTTAGGTCCAGACTTAGGTTTCTTCTCCTGAGTAGCAACTTGTTTGTTGTTCTTCTTGAAGTTCCCCTTCTTCCTCCCTTTACCTTTTTTCTTGAAACTAGTGGTCTTGTTGACCATCAACACTTGATGCTCATTCTTGATTTCTATTTCCGCAGCCTTTAGCATTGCGAAGAGCTCTGGAATTGTCTTATCCATACCTTGCATATTATAGTTCATCACGAAACTCTTGTAGATTGGTGGCAGTGATTGAAGAATTCTGTCAATGACACTATCATCTGGAAGATTAACTCCCAGTTGATTCAAGTGTTTATTGTACCCAGACATTTTGAGTATATGTTCACTGACAGAACTATTCTCCTCCATCTTGCAGCTGTAGAACTTATTGGAGACTTCATATCTCTCAATCCGGGCATTTGCTTGAAATATTAACTTCAACTACTAGAACATCTCATCTGCTCCATAACGTTCAAAACGTTGTTGAAGTCCCGGTTCTAAGCCGTAAAGCATGGCACACTGAACTATCGAGTAGTCATCAGCTTTGCTCTGCCAGACGTTCTTAACGTCGTCAGTTGCATCTGCAGCAGGTCTGGCACCCAGCGGTGCTTCCATGAAGTAATTCTTCTGTGTAGCAATGAGGATAATCCTCAAGTTAGGACCCAGTCCTGTAATTGCTACCATCATCTTTCAACTTTGCTTTCTCAAGGAACGCATTAAAATTCAACGGAAGAACAGCACGGGCCATCTATCTACAACAACATAGACAAGCAAAATACTATAAGGTACTAAGTTCATGATAAATTTAAGTTCAATTAATCATATTACTTAAGAAATCCAACTTAGATAGACATCTCTCTTATCATCTAAGTGATCACGTGATTCAAATCAACTAAACCATAACCGATCATCACGTGAAATGGAGTAGTTTTCAATGGTGAACATCATTATGTTGATCATATCTACTATATGATTCACGTTCGACCTTTCGGTCTCAGTGTTCCGAGGCCATATCTGCATATGCTAGGCTCGTCAAGTTTAACCCGAGTATTTCTGCATGTGCGAAACTGGCTTGCACCCGTTGTATGTGAACCTAGAGCTTATCACTCCCGATCATATTGGTGTCTCGGCACGACGAACTTTGGCAACGGTGCATACTCAGGGAGAACACTTGTACCTTGAAATTTAGTGAGAGATCATCTTATAATGCTACCGTCAATCAAAGCAGAATAAGACGCATAAAGGATAAACATCACATGCAATCAATATAAGTGATATGATATGGCCATCATCATCTTGTGCCTTTGATCTCCATCTCCAAAGCACCGTCATGATCACCATCGTCACCGGCGCGACACCTTGATCTCCATCATAACATCGTTGTCGTCTCGCCAACTATTGCTTCTATGACTATCGCTACCGCTTAGTGATAAAGTAAAGCAATTACAGGGCGGTTGCATTGCATACAATAAAGCGACAACCACATGGCTCCCGCCAGTTACCGATAACTCCGTTACAAAACATGGTCATCTCATACAATAAAATATAGCATCATGCCTTGACCATATCACATCACAACATGCCCTGAAAAAACAAGTTAGACGTCCTCTACTTTGTTATTGCAAGTTTTACGTGGCTGCTATGGGCTGAGCAAGAACCGTTCTTACCTACGCATCAAAACCACAATGATATTTCGTCAAGTTAGTGTTGTTTTAACCTTCTCAAGGATCGGGCGTAGTCACACTCGGTTCAACTAAAGTTGGAGAAAATGACACCCGCCAGTCACCTATGTGCAAAGCACATCGGTAGAACCAGTCTCGCGTAAGCGTACGCGTAATATCGATCCGGGCCGCTTCATCCAACAATACCGCCGAACCAAAGTATGACATGCTGGAAGCAGTATGACTTGTATCGCCCACAACTCACTTGTGTTCTACTCGTGTATATAACATCTACGCATAAACCTGGCTCTGATGCCACTATTGGGGAACATAGTAATTTCAAAAAAATTCCTATGCACACGCAAGATCATGGTGATGCATAGCAATGAGAGGGAGAGTGTCGTGTACGTACCCTCATAGACCGTAAGCAGAAGCGTTATGACAACGCGGTTGATGTAGTCGTACGTCTTCACGATCGACCGATCCTCAGTTCCGAACGTACGGCACCTCCGCGTTCAGCACATGTTCAACTCGGTGACGTCCCGCGAACTCACGAGCCAGTAGAGCTTTGGGGAAGAGCTTCGTCAGCACGACGGCGTGGTGATGGTGTTGATGAAGTTACCGACGCAGGGCTTCGCCTAAGCACCGCTACGATATGACCGAGGTGGATTATGGTGGAGGGGGGCACCGCACATGGCTAAGAGATCAATGATCAACTTGTGTGCCTTGGGGTGCCCCCTGCCCCCGTATATAAAGGAGCTAGGGGGGGAGGCGGCCGACCAAGGAGGAGGGCGCGCCAAGGGGGGGAGTCCTACTCCCACCGGGAGTAGGACTCCTTCTTTCCTAGTAGGAGTAGGAGAAGGGGGAAGAGAAGGAGAGAGGAGGAAGGAAAGGGGGGCTCCGCCCCCCTCCTTGTCCAATTCGGACTAGAGGGGGAGGGGGCGCGCTTCCTGCCCTGGCCGCCCCTCCTCTTCTCCACTAAGGCCCAATAGGCCCATTACACTCCCCGGGGGGTTCCGGTAACCACCCGGTACTCCGGTATATGTCTGAAACCTCCCGAAACACTTCCGGTGTCCGAACATAGTCGTCCAATATATCGATCTTTACGTCTCGACCATTTCGAGACTCCTCGTCATGTTCGTGATCATATCCGGGACTCCAAACTATCTTCGGTACATCAAAACACAAAAATTCATAATAGCGATCGTCACCGAACCTTAAGCGTGCGAACCCTACGGGTTCGAGAACTATGTAGACATGACCGAGACACGTCTCCGGTCAATAACCAATAGCGGAACCTGGATGCTCATATTGGTTCCTACATATTGTACGAAGATCTTTATCGGTCAAACCGCATAACAACATACATTGTTCCCTTTGTCATCGGTATGTTACTTGCCCGAAATCCGATCGTCGGTATCTCAATACCTAGCTCAATCTCATTACCGGCAAGTCTCTTTACTCGTTGCTTAGTGCATCATCCCGTAACTAACTCATTAGTCACATTGCTTGCAAGGCTTATAGTGATGTGCATTACCGAGACGGCCCAGAGATACCTCTCCGAAACGGAGTGACAAATCCTATTCTTGATCTATGCCAACTCCACGAACCCATTGGAGACACCTGTAGAGCACCTTTATAATCACCCAGTTACGTTGTGACGTTTGGTAGCACACAAAGAGTTCCTCCGGTATTCGGGAGTTGCATAATCTCATCGTCATAGGAACATGTATAAGTTATGGAGAAAGCAATAACAGTAAACTAAACGATCAAGTGCTAAGCTAACGAAATGGGTCAAGTCAATCACATCATTCTCCTAATGATGTGATCCCATTAATCAAATGACAACTCATGTCTATAGCTAGGAAACTTAACCATCTTTGATCAACGAGCTAGTCAAGTAGAGGCATACTAGTGACACTATGTTTGTCTATGTATTCACACATGTATTATGTTTCTGGTTAATACAATTCTAGCATGAATAATAAACATTTATCATGATATGAGGAAATAAATAATAACTTTATTATTGCCTCTAGGGCATACTTCCTTCAGGCATAATGTTCTACAGAAGTACAAGCAATCTATCAATGTAGTGCATGCAGGAGAAAAGGTGGAAGTTAACCAAAGTTGTAAGAGACTTACAACAATTATGCTAGGATCATCATCTTCTTCTGATTCGTCAGGTGCTTCCCCAGTAGGTGGTTGATTGACATGGTTGTAGTGGCCTTTCTTGTTATGATCAGCAGCCCCACAAACAGAGCAATGCATGGTGACACCATGCTTGGTCAACTTCTTCACTCCTTTCTGATCTTTCTTCTCCTCTGGATCTTCTTTCCTATTTTTCTTTGGCCTGCCCATTACTTTGGTGTATATTTGTGGATGAACTGGAATGCCATGCATCTTTTCCCATTCCTTTGGATCCCTCATTGGCATCATGTTGAAGCCATAGCACTTCTTGTACTCCTCAACAGTGTAGCATGAATGCACCATGCTCTCTGGCTCAATTCTCTCATGCCTAAAACAAGCAATTGCATGATGGCAAGGTATGCAGATAGTTCCCACCTTTGCGATTCTGATTGTGCATGTTGAGTTCAACTATGTATGTGTTATTCAATGAGATAACTTGAAATACACCTCTTCCATACTCCCTCACCCTGTAGTTTTTTGCCCACTCCACATACTTGTCCAGTTTCTTTTGTATCTTGGGGCAAAGCCTGCCTATCCAATTTACTGCCTTCCTTTGCTTACCAACAGTTCTGTTTGTTATCTTCCAGAATATGTAATCCATCATTGATTTAATTGGCAATTCTCTACCATCCAAAATATAGCTGCAGATTTGCACAAGATGTGTCGACACAATCAATGGAAGCATATGTAACAGAAATGAAGCAATATATCATACTTGCAATCAATTAAACTAACCTGTTGAACACTTCAGACATGTTATTTAGCAATATATCACACTTGCAAAAAGGATCAAAGAAAGCTTTGATTCAAGTTCTTGGGGACAACTTCTCAACCCAACAGAATGCTGCAAAGCTGTGATCTTTCATCTGATCCATTTTTCTGTTGTAGGCAGCTTCATTAGTGGATCTTACTATGGTCCATAGGTCATTCTTGAGTTGTTCACCCTTATGCACTTTGTGGAAATTTTGGCAAATGTGCCTAACACAGTTCCTATGTTCTGCATGAGGGAAAACTTTCTGCACTGCATTTATCAAACCCTACAAAACAACATAAAACATTATTGGTCTGCGGCCCTAGAAAACAACCCTGTTTGGAATAGAACATTATGCAAAGAAAAAGAACAAATAAACTATATCTCAGCTTATGCTTGACACTCATAATTAATGGTGAAGGGTGAAGTGTTCGTTATATTAAGGTCATCCTTCAAAGAGGCTAGAAACCACTCCCAACTGTGTGTTGACTCCACTTCACATATGCCAAATGCTATAGGGAAGATACAATCATTTGCATCAATCCCAACTGCTGTGAGTATATTTCCTTATATCTTGTTTTGATGTGACATCCATCAAGGAAAATTATTGGTCTGCAGCCCTTCAAAAACCCTCTCTTACAAGCATCATAAGACCAGTATAATGTTGAGAAGTGGTCCTTTGTCATCTTTGTTTTCTCATCAAAACCCTCCTTTGTGCATAAGAAGAATTCACTCCCTGAATTGCTCCTTCTCAGCTCCTTCCCATAGTCCCACAAAGTGTTGTACTGATCATCATCTTCTCCCCTGATTTGTTCCACAGCTGCTCTTCTTGCCCTTCCCAACCTACTCCTATGAGCCACTAAGTTAAATTCTTGTTCCACCTGCTCTGAAAATTTCCTTAAGGGAATTTTCTCATTGTCGCTGAACTCTTCTCTAAACTGTTTAGTAAGAAATGGAGCTGTAAGAACTTTCAGGTCCCAAGCTTTTGTGCAAGTGTGCTTGTCAGTATCCTTCTTGATCTGAATACTGTTGGATCTGTTGTCTTTGCCCGCCTTCAAATACCAAGTATAGTCATCCTTGCATATAGCCTCTAATGACATGTTAGTATTTCTGAGCTTCCTCGCCTTCACTCTATTTCTGACACTATATGCATTGAGAGCATGTCTGAGCTCTGTCATGTTTGCAAATACCATCCCAAGCTTAAACACTGGTGCATTCAGGTCTGTGCTAGGCTTGAAAACACTGAGTTTATGCTTCAGCTTCTCTTTCTCTCTTGTTGACATATTCAAATGACTGTCCTCGAATGCATCTTCTAGAAGTTCTGCTTCATAGTCAGCAAATTCATTCTTTTCTCCGTGATCATCTACATCTTTGTCAACATTTTCCTCAAACAAATTATCATAACCATCTTTAACATCATAGTCATTCTCATAATAATCCACATCTGTTAACTCTTCTTCAACATCACCGTCTTCTTCACTGCTCTCACTATCATCCTCACATTCCTCCTCCACTTCAACTGCAAACCCTGAATTTGATCCTTCACCATACGACATCCTCCTCTTTGATTTCCTTGGTACCTCCTTTCTTGGACTATTTCCTTTTTCTGACCAGCTAACATTTTCTTTTCCATTGGGTGTTGTGGGAGTAATGACCTTTGACAGTTCTGTCACTCTAGTAATCAAAACATCATCATCTGTTGACTGCGGGGTTTCACCATGATCTACTACAAGCACTAGGTTCTCGTGCTCTACTGTTGCAGTAATCATCAACACCATATCTGCATCACAAGTCAGAAGCTTAAGGCCATCAACAATTGTCTTCCCTGGTTGGCACTAATACACATCTATTTTGGAGGCTGCCATGTCATATCCTAGTTGTGAAAAAAAGTCCTTGATCCATAGCATTGACCATGTGTCACTCTCACACATGTCAAACCACTCAACCTCATAATCCTTGTAAGTCTTGTTGCTCTCACTCCCACAGAAAAACCCATTGTGGTGTATCTCAACAGTAAACAACCCATCAAAATCACCTGCATTGTTAAAATAATACAAATTCAGTAAGCAGTGTACATCAAATGTAATGAAAATATTAAGAACTAAATCAGTACAATGAAAGTACAGAAGGTTAACACATTAGACATAGAGCTACTCATTCTCCCTAAAAATTCAGCACACAATTTGCACATAGCAATTTCAGTGTCAAATTCAGATTACATGCCTTCAGTGTAAAAAATCAGTTTACTGCATTTTTTTCCACATATTCAGAGTACAAACAACATAAAATCCATCTCAGAAACATCACACATATTCAACTACGTAATGCAAACAATCAGGATCATATCACAAACCGTACCGAAAACAAAGACTTTATTGAAATTTTACACACATAAAGTTGCCTCCTTTCATAACCACTTCCTAAACCCAAGGTCAATTTGCGAACAGGCGATCCAACATCTGGTAAGAACCCTAAGGGGGCAGAGGCGGACCAAACAGGGCAGAACGAAGAAGGCGGCACAAACAAGACGGCGGGAAGTACAAGAAAGAAACCAGACGAGAGCAACGAGGGGGCAGACATACCATACGAGGGTGCTGCTTCATCCGGACGTCGGTGACGCGGTTCCGTCATCTCCTCCTCCGACGGCCGCGAAGACGCGCCGCCTCCTGTGCCTCCACCTGCGCCTCTATTCGATCGGGAAATGAAGCGGTGGGGAGTCAAACTGAACGACCATCGAGTTTGGGGTGCCGAAAGCAAATATGCACATGCTGCCTATTCCCGCCGTTATAGGGGCTTTTTTGCAAAAATAATAACAAGTTGAGGGGGAGTGTCGGTGTCAAAACCGGCGGATCTCGGGTAGGGGGTCCTGATCTGTGCACCTTAGGCTGATGGTAACAGAAAGCAAGGGACACAATGTTTACCTAGGTTCGGGCCCTCTTGATGGAGGTAAACCCTACTTCCTGCTTGATTAATAGTGATGATATGAGTAGTACAAGAGTAGATCTACCACGAGATCATAGAGGCTAAACCCTAGAAGCTAGCCTATGATGATTATGATTGTGATTGTGATCGGCCTTCTAAGGACCAACCTCTCCGGTTTATATAGACACCGGAGAGGGCTAGGGTTTACATGGAATCGGTTACAAGGAAGGAAATATATTATCCGGATCGCCAAGCTTGTCTTCCACGCAAAGGAGAGTCCCATCCGGACAC
Organism: Aegilops bicornis; assembly: GCA_021605145.1. Lineage (NCBI taxonomy): Eukaryota > Viridiplantae > Streptophyta > Magnoliopsida > Poales > Poaceae > Aegilops > Aegilops bicornis. Next base: position 82,680,402 of record CM038672.1, on the reverse strand, counting down.
GGGACAAAGTCTTGAGTCTTGTATCTTCACGCTCCAATAGTCCGGACAAAGTATATAGTCCGGCTGTCCGGATACCCCCTAATCCAGGACTCCCTCAGTAGCCCCTGAACCAGGCTTCAATGACGACGAGTCCGGCGCGCAGTTCTGTCTTCGACATTGCAAGGCGGGTTCCATCTCCGAATACTCCAAAGTACTTGTTACGACGAATAGTGTCTAGCTTCCCATCAATGTTGTACTCCTCGGCTTACGTGCCTCAATAATGACCTCCTCCACATGTCGAGCGAATGCGAGGAACCAAGGCATTTTTGCATTTGCCACCCCCGATCTAGCAGGTTGACCGTCTATTTGAGGAGACGGGGATTCTCAGATCCAAACCTCATCCTCTTCCCTCGAGCAAGCATTCAACAGAGCACGCCGGAAAAAAACCATTTCAACATGGCCGGTCATTGTAGCCCTTCTTCTCGCTCTCCTCGCTCTAAGCCGGGGGAATGGGAAGAGTGTTCAGTTCCTCATAGCCGTTTGATAGAGTTACAAACCCAAGGGTTTCTTCCACCGGCGTTCATGGTCCCCGTTCGAGCCGGGATAGCCACCTATAATGGCGGGGAGCAAGCAGAGGGATCTCCTAAGCCATCTCCAAAGGAGCGAATATGCCTCATCCCGCATCTGCTAAGGGGCGTCGGGTTTCCTATCCACCTGTTTCTTCGCGGGCTCCTGGAGTTCTACAGCCTCCAGTTGCACAACTTCACCCCGGCCTCCGTGCTACATATAGCAGGATATGTTGCCCTTTGCGAGCTGTTTCTAGGCTGCGAGGCTCACCTCGGGTTATGGAAGAAGCTGTTCTGCCTCGTCCCTCGCAACCAGGGAGAATCCCTATGTCAAGTGGGCGGAGCCGAAGTATGGCGCATTGCCGAGACCGGATACCTATCCGGCACTCCCAAGAAGGCACCAGAGAACTGGCCTTCAGAATGGTTTTACGTTGATGACGTTCCCCTTCCGGACCCAGTCCGGACAGGTCTCCCCAAGTTCAGTAACACCCCGTCGAGGGCATCGCCGAAGTCGGGCGCCCTCGGGCCCCCAAGAGGAGGATACTAGGGAAATACACTTCCTGATGAGCAGGATAAAGTTATCGGCCAAATCCGGACTGACGATAGTCGAGGTTATGGCAATATGCATAATGCGGGGGGTGCAACCGCTTCAATATCGGGGGAAGCCCATGTGGCACTTCAACAGGGAAGATGATGCCACCCGCTGCGGCCGTAAGGGTCCAGACTCCGCCACTGCTCTGGCGAGGATATTATCCGACCTGTATAAAGGAGAAGAAGAAGAATTCCTTCACATTAAACCGCAGGATGGGTTTTCTATGTACAACCCCACGAGCTGGGTAAGTCGTTATACTTTTTCCCGCTTCACTTATTGTGGCGTTCTTCGCTAAGATTATTTGCCTCGATATTTTCGAGCATGAACTAAGGAGGGCCGTAGAAGGGATCTCCAGCCCTTCCCCGCAGCCAGAGGACCCCAGAAGGGCCCTCGATCCAGGACTCGAAGAAGATCCGGAGACATCTTGTGGAGCTTGTCAACGGGATATTTTAACGGGCGAGCTGCGATGCCGCCTCAGTGGCTATTATTGTCGACTATCCCGGACTGCTACCTACGTCGCGTGTAAGCCAAGCCGAAAACTCTATCCTCCGAAGAGGACTCCCTTCTGATGTCATGCCTCACCTCTGAAGTGCCGTGCTTTTGCAGAGACGACGGTCAGAGCGCGGGGCCGAGCCCCTAGGGATCCGTCGGCAACGGGCGTCCGGATCGGGCAGGTTTAAGAGGAAGGCGGTTAGGGTCGAAACGCCGCTACAGAGGTAAGGTACAAACCTGTCTGCGATTATTGATTTTGAAGTGTAACATCGCCCTTTGTGTCCTGGCAGGAAGAGGAGTAGCCGGACTATATCCGGGAACCCTGCCAATCATGCCTCCACCAGCCGGATTCCAGAACCGGCTTCGAGAGAGGAGGCGGACGTGGGGCTGATGCCGCATAGTCCTCCGGTGGAGGACGCGGATATGCTCTCTGCCACGAATTCCGAAGTAGAGAGCGCCATGAATCATCGGCGCCGACGGGCCATACTTTGCAACAACAGCTTTTCCGAGGAGGCATTTAACGCTTTCAATTCGGGAGAGGCATACATCCGAGCTGCTCAAGGCAGGCTTGCCCGAGCGATGGACCAGTATACCAAAGATATACGGGTAAGAAAATTTGATAAGCATGTATAGCAGTAGCCCCTGAGACTTGAAACGGTTGGAACAACTGTTTTAAGGATCAATATATGCACAGGTCCTTGTAGATAAGAATGAGCAATTGTCTCGGGAGCTAGAGCAGTGCAAGGCCCAGCTGAGGGCCACGGTTGCCAAGCTAGAGGAATCCCAGAAGGCCTCATCTGGTAACATTTGTCTCAATTGTACGAAGATGCACCAGTTAGTAAGTGGCTTGGTATGACAAGTCTAACAGAAAATTCTGCAGACAATCCCGGGGTGAATCCGGAGGGCCTAAGAGATGACGAGTCGCATCTCAAAAGGCGGCTAAAGGCTGGCGAGCACGTTCTTACGCGAGTTAGGCAGGAGAAGAACAATCTTCAAGATGCCAATGTCCGGCCGGACGTGGAATTAAAAAGGCGTCCAAGGCCACCGGTGGCGGACTCCGTAAAGGAGAACAAAAGGCTTCGTCGCGGCATTTATTGTAAGTGCCCAGACGAACAATAGAACAGCTCGGCGAGGAAGCATATTGAAAGATTTTTTACTTGCAGGTATGTTAACGGGCCGCCTTGAGGAGGAGGTGCCCGTGTCTGCAGGCGATTTACTGCAAGACCTCTCACAACTACACAAGCGAGCTCGGCAGGTGATGCAGGGTGTTGCTCAGGCCTTGTGGCCATCAAGCTTCCTGCCGACGGGCATGGGGGAGCTTGTGGATATGCTTCAAGGAGCACGACGGTGCTTCCGATTGTGGAAGATGTCAGCCTGTCGACAAGGTGCAAGAGAAGCCTGGGCTATGGTGAAGACGCGCTACACCAAGCTGGACCCGAACCATATAGCCGAAGTCGGACCAGCGGGGCCAGATGGGCAAGAAATTCCTGTGAGTCTGGTGTATGACCAGGTAGCGTTAGCCGCAAAGTATTCCCAACAGTGATTGTAAGCTAGATAGCCCGTTGGATGGTATAGAGGAGGAATATAGTCACCCAAGTGACTGTGTAATTCAATGGACATAAGTAGTCCCTAGCGGGATTAAAATCATTTGTCTTGGCGGACCTTTTCGGCCCCGGATCCGATAGTCCGGGTGTATCCGAATACCCGCCGATTATGCGTAACCGGGTATGCATGGAAACTAGGCGAGGGGTCATAAGTGCTTGAACAGACAAGTACCCAACTAGTTATGTTATATTACATGGATAGTAAGAAACATCTTCCAGGGAGAATAGTTCTGTTAGGGTACCTTTCCCTGGGTAAGCGTGCGATGATGCACAAGTCCGGACTGCGAACAAGGACGCAGGATACAAAACTTCTGGGGATTTACGTTGTAATAAACGAATACATCTTTTGTTCATCGACCGAATATTCCCTTAAGGATGCTAGCTTTCGGCTTCACCCACCGAGGTACACATCCGCTGAACCGACAAGAATAATCGCAGAGGTGCTCCCCTTATGCCCTAGCCGAATTAACGGGAATGTAGGGCATAAACACAAGAGCCAGGCAACCCAGCTTGGCCACATCTTAAGTCATATCGATGCATATAATGGTGAAGAAAAGGCACATATGGAAAAAGAACACATATGTGATGGGCAAAAGGCCATTAAAGTAATTATGTTTAGCTTCAGTATGGGAAGCCCCCAGGTATTGCTTACACACATAGTGCGGCCGGAGTGATCCGGGCGTCCTTACCGTATTAAGTACTTTGTGTGAAGAGGAAAAAAGGTCGAGAAAGGAAAACGGAGGGAGCATAATTAAAAGAGGAGGGGGTAAGGAGACGAACACTGGGTTCGGCGCTAGGCGTAGAATCTCCGGAGTCTGGCCGCGTTCCATGGGTTCGCCTTGAGTATGTTATCGGATGCATTACGTAAGCGGTACGCTCCTCCGGTGAGAACTTTATCAATGACGAAGGGGCCTTCCCACTTAGGTTTGAGCTTGTCCTTCTTCTTATCCGGTAGGCGTAGAACGAGTTCGCCAATATTATAAGTTTTGGCCCGCACTTCTCTGCATTGGTACCGTCGAGCCTGCTGCTGATAGAATGCGGAGCGGGCTTTTGCGACGTCGCGCTCCTCCTCCATGGCATCCAAGTTATCCTGCCGATCTAACTCGGCTTCTTTCTCTTCGTACATGCGTACGCGAGGCGAATCATGTATTATGTCACAGGGTAGTACTGCTTCCGCGCCATACACCATAAAAACAGTGTATATCCGGTGGTGCGATTCAGCGTGGTCCGCAGCCCCCAGAGTACGGAGTCGAGCTCTTCGGCCCAGTGCGTGTCCGACTCTGTCAAGGATCGCACTAGTCTGGGTTTGATGCCGCTCATGATGAGACCGTTTGCCCGTTCGACACGGCCGTTTGTTTGGGGATGGTAGACGGGCGTAGTCGAGCTTAATGCCCATTTTGCCGCGCAAGTTTTCACTTCGCCGGCTATGAAGTTTGAGCCATTAATGTGATGATGCTTTGTGGGGACGCCAGTCGATGCACGACCCGGATATGAAGTCTATTACCGGTCTGGATTCGGCCGTTTTGACTGGTTTGGCTTCTATCCATTTGGTGAACTTGTCCACCATGATCGATAAGTATTTTTTCTTATGGCTTCCCCCTTTAAGAGGTCCGACCATATCCATCCCCCAGACCACGAAGGGCCAAGTTATGGGGATTGTTTGGAGAGCGGTAGGGGGCATATGACTCTGATTGGCAAAGGCTGGCAACCGACGTAGTGTTGGACAAGGTCATGTGCGTCTGCTCTGGCCGTCGGCCAATAGAATCTCAGACGGAAGGCCTTGGCGACTAGTGCTCGAGCAGCGGCGTGGTGTCCACCCAGTCCGGCATGGATTTCAGCCAAGAGCTGCCGCCCTTCCTCTTCGGAGATGCACCTTTGGAGCACTCCGGTCACACTTTTCTTATAGAGTTCCCCTTCATGGACTTTGTAAGCTTTAGAACGCCGAATGATGCAACGTGCTTCATTTTGGTCTTCGGGGAGCTCCTGCCTATTGAGGTAGGCCAGGAAAGGCTCAGTCCACGAGGCGATTACAGCCATGATTTCGTGATCCGAAGATGTTATTTTGGTGGTAGAGCCTCCGGTTATGTCTGATAGTCCGGTATCTGGGGTTGCATTCGGATCCGTGATAGTATTGCCGGACTCCCCTTCCCATACTACGGATGGCTTGAACAACCTTTCCAGGAATATGTTAGGTGGGACAGGGTCGCGTTTAGCGCCGGTGCGGGCGAGGACATCCGCCGCTTGATGGTTTTTTCAAGCCACATGGTGGAATTCGAGCCCCTCGAACCGAGCTGACATTTTGAGGACAACATTACGGTAGGCCGCCATCTTCGGATCCTTGGCATCAAAGTCTCCGTTTATTTGTGATATTGCGAGGTTTGAATTCCCGCGCACTTCTAGGCGTTGAATGCCCATAGAGACTGCCATCCAAAGACCGTGCAATGAGCCTCATATTCGGCCGCATTGTTGGAGTCTGTGTATAATATTTGGAGGACGTATTGGATCGTGTCTCCGGTAGGAGCCGTCGGGACTACACCTGCTCCCAATCCGGCCAGCATTTTAGAGCCGTCGAAGTGCATGATCCAGTTAAAGTACGCGCCGTACTCTTTAGGGAGTTCGGCTTCTGTCCATTCGGCGACTAAGTCAGCCAAGATTATGCGACTTGATGGCCCGCCGTGGTTTGTATGTTATGTCGAACGGAAGGAGCTCGATGGCCCATTTAGCAATCCGGCCCGTAGCGTCGCGGTTATTTATTATGTCATTGAGTGGTACTTCGGAGGCCACCGTAATCGAACACTCTTGAAAGTAGTGTAGTAGCTTCCGGGATGCCATGAAGACCGCGTATGCTATTTTTTGATAGTGTGGGTATCGGGATTTGCATGGGGTGAGGATCGTGGATACGTAATAAACCGGCTTCTGGAGCGGGAATTTGTATCCGTCAACCTCTCGTTCGATGACGAGCACTGCGCTTCAACTTGATGTGTTGCAGCTATGTACAACAGCATAGGTTCGCCAATATTTGGCGTTGTTACGACTGGATTGCTGGCCAATAAGGTCTTTATTTCGTCCAGTCCGGCCGCGGCTGCATCCGTCCACACAAAGTTTTCGGTGCGCCGAAGAAGGCGGTAAAGAGGTAGTGCCTTTTCTCCTAACCTGAAGATAAAGCGGCTTAAGGCAGCCACGCATCCAGCTAGTTTCTGGATGTGCTTGAGGTCTGTTGGTATAGCCAACTGCGATGAGCTTCGGATTTTGCGGATTAGCCCGGTTCCTCTATTGGAAACAATGAAGCCCAGCAGTTTCCCAGAGGGGACGCTGAAAACACATTTTTCCGGGTTCAGCTTGATGTCGTATGTTCGGAGGTTATCGAACGTAAGCCTCAAGTCGTCTATTAGGGTTTCGATGTGTCTTGTTTTTATGACCACGTTGTCCACATATGCCTCCACTATTTTGCCGATTTGCTTTTCCAGGCATGTTTGAATCATGCGTTGATAGGTTGCGCTGGCATTTTTAAGCCCGAAAGGCATAGTGTTGAAGCAGAAAGGACCATATGGCGTTATGAAAGCTGTTGCAGCTTGGTCGGTCTCTGCCATCTTTATTTGATGGTATCCGGAGTATGCGTCGAGGAAACACAGCGAGCCGTGTCCTGCTGTGGCATCGATGATTTGGTCAATGCGAGGGAGGGGGAAGGAATCCTTGGGGCAAGCCTTATTGAGCTCTTTGAAGTCGACACATAGGCGCCAGGATTTGTCCTTCTTTGGTACCATTACCAGATTTGCCAGCCAATCCGGATGCTTGATATCTCTGATGAATCGGGCCTCGAGTAGTTATGGCTAGCTCTTCCCCTTTGGCTTGCCGTTTGGGCTCTGAAAATCGCCTTAGAGTCTGCTTGACAGGTTTGTATCCTTTTAGTATATTGAGGCTGTGTTCGGCCTGTCTGCGTGGGATGCCCGGCATGTCCAATGGGTGCCAGGCGAAAATGTCCCAATTCTCGCGTAAGAAGTCTCGCAGTGCGGCGTCCATTGCGGGCCTCAACTATGTCCCGATGGAAGCTGTCTTCGTGGGGTCCGTTGGATGGACCTAAAATTTGACTATCTCGTCTGCGGGTTTGAATGAGGTGGACTTGGGTCACTTGTCGAGTATCACGTCGTCCCTGTCTGTCGGCGTTCTGGGAACGGGGGTACCCAGACTTGCCTGCATGCGGCCTGCGGCGTGGCTCAAGGGGTGGCCCAGCACGGCCCATCTTCATCAGCACAAGCTCAAGACCCTCACGAGGGGCCAAGCCTCATGGGCGGACGACAGAAGCTTCCTCGAGCACGGCAACCTCGTCAGTGGCTCATGAGGAGGCGGAGAGATCAAGGCGGGGTACCTCACGAGGTGCCCATGGCGCAAGCCATGGCGACCAAGGCGCCCGGGCGTGCGCCCGGCCCATGATGTCCTCATTTCCTCTTTGGTGCGAAGGAGGCAAGCGCAGGCGAGAGTATCAAGCAAAGGCAACCATTTCGGTGCAACAAGACCAAGACCAACACAACGGCAGGAAGGAGGTCATCGTGGAGCCCAAGCCGTCGTCACCGTCAGAGCCTTTGATAGGCGAGGACCAACTTTAGTCAGGATAAGTGTACTAGATGTTCCCCTTCAAAATGGCCAATTGTTGGCGCCCTTCCCGCTCAATATTTGGGAAGAGGCCCAGGGCCTCTGCCTATAAATAGGACTAGCCACCCACAGGGTAGAGAGAGAGAGGATCTGGGATCCGGATTCTAGAACAGAGCTAGAGATCAAGCAATCTAGAGAGAGGCGGCCAGAACTCCCCTAGCAGTTAAATCGCACGGCCAAGAATAGACCCTCGCGAGGCTATTCTTCCTTGTATTGTTTATCATCAGCCCCTGAGGCAATCCACCACACCACACACTGGAGTAGGGTATTACACCACAATGGTGGCCCAAACCAGTATAAACCTTGTGTCCTTGTGTTTCTCTTTGCGTAGTTTAGATCTTTGCGAGGCGATGAGGTGCAGGTAGGTAGGGGGTGAGATCTCCGCGTGCAACCTAGAGTTTGAACCTAGAGTGTCTGCCGGAACCCGAAATCCGACATTTGGCGCGCCAGGTAGGGGTGCGCCGGAATCCGCCTTTCGCCGCCCTGTTCTTCACCGCCCATCGCATCCATGTCAGACGCTCATCGGGCCCGCGCCGAGCGCCGGGCCGCTCTCGCCACCCGCGTCGCCCAGACGGCCCCCGTCGGTGGCCGCCCCCACCGTTCCCCGTCGTCTGCCGTCAACGCCGCCACCGGCCCGGCGGGGAACGAGCAGCAAGCATCGTCCCAGCATCCGTCCGTAAGGCGAGACGGCCGTACCGCTACTCCTTCGCTCGCCCCAGCTGGTTCTTCGTCTCGCGCGCTCCGCGCGCCCATGGAAAACTCGAGCGCTCGCCAGCGGCAAACGAGCTCCTGCGCTACCGCCCTGTCGACGACGTCTACAAGGAGTGGCTCGACCGCGTCGCCGAGCTCGTCCGTGCCATAGGGGGCTCCTCCGCGTTGTCCTTCTCGTTGCACCGCGCCCCGCCTCGCGCGGGCGATGAAGCTCCGAGGGCGCCTCAGCCACCTCCCACTCAAAAAGGCGCCTTGGCCCCAAGATGCATGGCCCCTGGGCAGGACCCGCTCCGTCCGGCACCAGCGCAGCAAGAGCAGAGCTGTCAAGAGGTCCCTCGCCCCCAAGAAGCTGCCTGAGTGCTCCCTGCACCGGCCCGTCACGACCGCGCTCCTGCTCCAGCACGCCAAGACCCCACGCTGCTCCCAGCGGCAGCGCATGGGGACCCGCAAGACCAGGCCCTTCGTCACCAAAGGCCTCCCATGGAAACTGCAGGATCTGGCGCCTTCACCGCCCGAGCTCTGGCGTCGCGTGGCCCGGCAAGTTCAAGCCAGACCTGCCTCCTCGCTACGACGGCACGGCCGACCTGCGGAGTTCCTCCAGCTCACGAGCTGGGCATAAGCCGCCAGGGGACGAAGGTCATGGCGAACTGGTTTCCCATGGCGCTCAAAGGCGGTGCCGCACTTGGCTCCTGAACACAGCTCTGGCACGATCTCCTCACAGGGACGAGATGCGCACCGCTTCATCACCAACTTCCAAGGCACTCGAGACCGGCCTCCTGCCGTGGCGACATGTGCCGCATCAAGCAGCAACCGGGAGAAACCTGCAGTACATCCGGCGCTTCAAAAACGCACGCCTCAAGATTCCCAAGGTGACCGAGGAGGCCATCATCTCAGCCTTCTCCGACGGGGTGCGTGACGTCAAGATGAAGGAGGAGCTGGCGATGCATGAAGACCTGTGCATGTCCTTGGAGCTGTTCAACTTGGCGACCAAGTGCGCCAGGGCTGAGGAAGGACGCCTTTCCCTCCTCGAGCTGCCGGCTGCAGACCCAGAAGAGAAGAAGCCCAAGGTCAAGGACGTGAAGCGCAAGGGGGCTGTCGTGCTCGCGGCAGAACCAGATACCAAGCGAGGCAGAGATCAGCCCGAGCCTTCCAAGGGCAGCCGGTACTGTGTGTACCACGACCTCCATACCCACAACACCAATGAATGTCAAGAACTCCGAGCCGTGCGAGAAGGGCGAATCGGTCGACGCCCCAACCGCAGTGATCGAGGCTACGGCCAAGGAGGAGGAAGAAACGCAGGACGCTGGGAAGACCGCGGCCCTCGCCAAGGGTGGCGCGACCGACCTCGCGGGGACCGCTGGCAGGATCAGCCTCGCGAGGGAGGTTGGAGGGACCCGCCTCGCGAGGGAGGTTGGAGGGATCAGCCTCGCGAGGATCGCCCGCAAGGCAATGCAGGCCTCACTCCTTTGCCACTGTAGCCAAGGAGAAATGAGGACCACCATCAGGACGAGGGGGCTGGGGGCTTCCAGGAGCCGCGCCATCGCTTGCATCCTGGGTGGAGCTCAAGCCCCAGCCTCCCAGCGCATCTTCAAGCAGTTCGCCCGCGAAGTGAATGCAGTCCTCGCCAAGCTCGAAGCCACACGCCCTCTCAGGTGGTCAGCGTGCGCCATCATGTTCAGCTCAACGGATCAGCTCAAGTGCGCGGCCACAGCCGGAGTCCTTCCGATGCTTTGCTCCCCAATCATCAGCAACGTGCAAGTCACCAGGACCCTCATCGATGGCGGAGCAAGGCTCAATGTCCTGTCCGTCGAGACGTTCAACAATCTCCAAGTGCCTTACAATCAGTTACAGCCAACCAAGCCTTTCTCTGGAGTCACCGATGGCTCCACAGTTCCGATTGGGCAGGTCCGCCTCCCTGTCACCTTCGGGGCGTGCGACAACTACCGCACCGAGCTCATCGACTTCGACGTCGCCCACATTCACTTGCCATACAATGCCATCCTCGGGTACCCAGCTCTGGCCGAATTCATGGCCGTGACTCATCACGGCTACAACGTCCTCAAGATGCCGGGAAGCGGCGGAGTCATCACGGTGCCTTGTGAAGAGAGGGATGCAGTGTGCTCCCTGGAGCGTGCTTTTCAAGCCGCGTCACTTGAAGACCCAGATAGCAGGAGTGGGAGGTTCCCCGAGGCTGCTCCCAAGAAGAAGAAGACATCGCCTGGCCCGACCCCTCGGGAGGCAGGCCCCTCGTGGTCCTCGCTTTGTTCAGGGGCACCTCCTTACATTGCATAGGAAGGCGCGCCCGGCGCCCTCCTCGAGCAAGGCAGGGGCTCTCTCTGGAGGGCCACCGACTTTGCTAAGATCACGAGGGAGGCGCTTGGGCACCACTTGGGCGTGTTTCAGCACGTTTCCCTCGGGAAGGAGCGAGGCAAGGAGGGCCAAACCCTCGGGAGTTCGTCGGCCAGATCATTCAGAGGCTGCATGAGTCAAGAGTCATGAGTGGCAGCCGCCGCTTACCCGCCGTAGCTCCCCATCCAGGCGAGGATGGTGGGCTGCGCGTCTGCATCGACCTACCAGGGCTCAACCGAGCCGCCTCTCAGGAGCGCTCCTGGCCCTCATGCGTGGGGCGTTGTGAAGGTTCACCCCACAGCTACGTTTGCATGCCTTACGGTTTGCTGAACGCGGCTGCCACACGCCAGCGCCTCATAGGAAGCATCCTCGAGGCTCAAGAGGCCAGGCGTTCCGCAGTCCTGGCGGAGATGGAGATGGTCCGCGAGGAGCCACCAGCGCCTCCGGAGCCTCCCGAGGCTCCTGGGCCTGGGGGCTCGTGAAGATCAGCTTCCGCATCCCACGACGTCCGCTACTTCAGCATCCTTTCGTCTTCAGCGTTATCAGGTGACATCCTTCGAGTTTCATTTTCAGCTGGGAGCGCCCCCAGGGCTGCATCATTCCCAGGCCGCATGGGTCCGTCCCTGCAGCGTGTATCTCTTTTGCTTCATGCTCCTAGCTTACTTCATTGGGGGCGCCCCTCGGGCCGCATCATCCCCAAGCCGCTCGGGCAGACCAGGCGATGTACGCCTTCTGCACCTATCTAAATGAGCTTGCTCCTTCGTGATTAACGTGTTTGACCTAGTCGCCCACTCGATTGACACCAACTGATGGAGCTGCTCCCTAACGGCACGACGCTTGCGCATGGGTCCGTCCCTGCAACGCCGACAAACCTGAATGGCCGAGCTCTGGCTGTGGCAGCCCCGCATGGCGCCACCTCGTCAAGCCTTCAGTGCCTCATCACCCCTCCAGAGCAACCAACGGCTAACCGTCGCTTGTCATGGCGAACTCTTGTTCTTCTTGTGATGAGCCTGCAGGACCTCTTCAAGGAGCAGCGCCAGGCGAGGCCCTCATGACGTCTTCTTCACTCTCGTCCGCGCGAACCGCTTGCACGTTAAAGGGGGGGTACCTAAGCATCGCGACTCATGGGCTCCTACTGGCTCTCTAGCCCTCACCCTCTGGCCTTGTCCACGGCATCGCGACCTGGCATACCAAAGAACGGCTGAGACCCGCTCGAGGGCGGGACCGAGGACGAGAGCGAAAAGGGGAGTAAAGGCGGGAGGGAAGAGGCACGCGAGGGACCTCGCCAGCAACTCCTCGCTTGCCGTCTGCGCGGACCTAACGCCGCACCAGGAAGCGGTTCCTGACTCCCGAGGTAAGTCATCCTCCGGAAACACTAGCTATTGCAGCACCGACCTCGCACCTAAGGCAATCCCGTGTTAGCAACGTCGCGCTCCTTTCTCACCGAGCGATGGCTGCTTGGCGCTAAAGGGACCTCTGAGCATCGCGACTCGGGGCTCTTCTGGACCCGGGCGCTCACCTCCTGGCCTTGACCACGACATCGCGACACGGCATACCGGCGGCTGAAGCCTGCCTTGGGATCGGGACACTGTCGGCATGAGCATCAAGCCCTCGTGAGGTTCGAAAGGAGGAACTGAGCTAAGACGGAATGAGCATCTCACACTACTTCACGACAAGGATCGTATTAACAAACAGAACCACAGGCACCTTACAAGCACCCACGGGGAGCGTTTTTTCGATTCCTCGGAGGGAACAAAGGGAGGCACCAGACCGACGGCAATGGCGCTCACAAAGAGCGGATAGAAGGTGCTTCCTTGGTCCTCAGGAAGGGCGGAGCCAGCCTTGAGCACCGCTGCCCCGTCGTTGCCTTGCGCCGCCATCATCCGGCGCGCTCGGGCAAACTCTTCTCCGACACGTTCGGGAGTCCAAGGCAGGTGAGTACCAAGCTCCGGCGGGTGCAGCGGCGCCATATCTCGCTAGGTCACGCGGTCGAAGTAGATCTAGAGATTTCCGAAGCAGGAAGGATAGGAGCAAGAAAGGGGATCTGGGCAATGACTGGAGAAGGCAAAGGAGGAAAAGCCTAGACAGGTGCCGCCCTTTTGACAATTCGCGCAGTTGTCAAGGCGTCGTGGGAGAGCAGAGACGCCCACGTCCAATCAACCGCCACACGGTGCCCAAGGCCGCAGGCTGTTAGGGCCCGCGGCGCTTCGCACTTGCCCCTTCGCTTCTCTGCTCAGCAAAGTCCAGACGCGCCTTGGGCCCGGGGGCTACTGTCGGCGTTCTGGGAACGGGGTACCCAGACTTGCACTGCGGCTGCGGCGTGGCTCAAGGGGTGGCCCAAAGACGGCCCATCTTTATCGGCACAAGCTCAAGACCCTCGCGAGGGCCAAGCCTCATGAGGCGGACGATAGGAAGCTTCCTCGTGCACGGCCTCGTCGGCTGGCTCGCGAGGAGGCGGAGAGATCAAGGTGGGGTACCTCATGAGGTGCCCATGGCGCAAGCCATGACGACCAAGGGCGCCCGGTGAGGCGCCAGCCCGCTTGATGTCCTCATTTCCTCTTTGGTGCAAAGGAGGCAAGCGCAGGCGAGAGTATCAAGCAAAGGCAACCATTTCGATTGCAACAAGACCAAGACCAACACAACGGCAGGAAGGAGGTCATCGTGGAGCCCAAGCCCGGCATCACCGTCGGAGACTTTGACAAAGCGAGAACCAACTTTAGTCAGGATAAGTGTACTAGATGTTCCCCTTCAAAATGGCCAATTGTTGGCGCCCTTCCCACTCAATATTTGGGAAGAGGCCCAGGGCCTCTGCCTATAAATAGGACTAGCCACCCACAGGGTAGAGAGAGAGAGAGGATCTGGGATCCGGAATCCAGAACAGAGCTAGAGATCAAGCAATCTAGAGAGAGAGAGAGCGACCGAACTCCTCCTAGAAGTTCGTCGCACCGGCCAAGAACAGACCCTCGCGAGGCTGTTCTTCCTTGTATTGTTTATCATCAGCCCCTGAGGCAATCCACCACACGACACACTGGAGTAGGGTATTACACCACAATGGTGGCCCGAACCAGTATAAACCTTGTGTCCCTTGTGTTGCTCTTTGCGTAGTTTAGATCCTTGCGAGGCGACGAGGTGTAGGTAGGAAGGGGGTGAGATCTCCGCGTGCACCCCAGAGTTCGAACCTAGAGGTTCTGCCGGAACCCGAAATCCGACACTGTCCACGGCGGCACGCAGCGTTGTTAGTTCTTCGGCTGCTAAGGCTGCGGATAATGCTTCCAGGGCTAGTGCTGCGGTTTTGTTTTCGGCACGAAGTGCGACGTCCGGATCACTGGCTATTGTGATGATTCCATTGGGTCTGGGCATTTTAAGCTTCATGTACCCGAATGGGGTATAGCTTGAAAGCTTGTAAACGCGTCCCGTCCTAAAAGGGCGTGGTATCCGCTGCTGAAAGGAGCCACTTGGAATGTAATTTCTTCGGACCTGTAATTCTCTGGGGTGCCGAATACCACATCGAGTGTGATTTTTCCCGCACACCGCGCTTCCCGACTAGGGATAATTCCCCTGAAGGTTGTGCCGCTTTGTTCAATGCTGCTTTTATCAATTTCCATCTTGTTGAGTGTTTCTTCGTAGATCAAGTTTAATCCGCTTCCGCCGTCCATGAGTACTTTAGTGAGCCGAAAGCCGTCCACGATTGGGCTAAGGACCAGAGCGGCTGGTACCTGGACAGTCTGGAATCGAGGTTCATCACTGGCATTGAAAGTTATAGCAGTGTCGTTCCACGGATTTATTTTTGCCACATGGAAGATGTCATCGGAGCTTCTATGGGCTCGCTTGCGCCTATTGTTTGAGGCGAAAGTCTTGAAGACTGTTAGTACCGTATTGTGTTCGTTGGCAGGATGTTGTTCTGCTTTATGGCTTACAAGAAGATCCTCGCCACTTTTTGCAACCTGCCGGAGTATCCAACATGCCCTAATGCTATGAGTTGGTGTTGTGTCCGGCGTACTGTGGAGTTTGCATGGCCCATTGAGCCATTCTTCCAATACGGTTCCATGCCCTGGGGTGGGCTTTGGTTTCTTGGGGATTGGATCGGCCGACTTACGAGAGTTCGCCCGTTTAGCTCGAACAAAGGTTTTGGTGAGAGCCGGACTATCCCAAAATTCTGTTTGGATTTTCCAGGCGCTTTCCATCGCACAGTACTTCTGTACTATGGTTGCCAAGTCAGCAAAGTGTACTATGTCACGGCGACTTATAGCATTAAGGATTCCTTTGTTCGTGCAGTTTTTGCAGAAAAGTGAAACTACATCCTCCTCACGACAGTCCTTGACCTTATTTAGCATAAGGAGGAATCTAGCCCAGTAGCGATGTACTGTCTCATGGGGCTCTTGTCTGATATGGGAGAGATGGTTTAAGTCCGGGTGGGTGGGCGTAGCTGAATCCTGATTCTGATCCGATCTAGCGCCCAGGGGCATGGGAGCTTCCGAGTTTGACAGCTCGGGATCCGGGGTGCTGCCCAATTTATCCGGCCCAATAACCGATTCTAAGTTTGGGACCTGTGCCATGTCTTCCCTTGAGCGGGTGTCCGGCTCAGGGAGCACGGTGATCCGGACATAACTCGTCCTCAAAATAGAGGGGTAATCCGTGTGTGGTTCCTCCACTACCGCTATCTCATGGGTGGCCGGCGGGGATTTAATGTCCCTTTGGTCGGGTTTAAGCCCTATCTGGTCATAGTCTGTAGCGACTCCCAAAGCGGCGATACGATCCAAGAGCTCATTAAGGGGGGGGGGGGGGGGCTCTGCCGGATCCATCTGTTCGGCGAGTTCCGAATTGATGCGAAAGTTACGCGTGATGACCCGAGAGGTCATCGTCGGCGCGACAGCCGAAGGGGCAGCCATGATGAAGCCGCCAAGTCGGAGAGTTTGGCCTACAACCAGCGCTCCCCTAGAGGTAATGTTGTCCTTGACAACGAGACGAGCCATCGAGCCTTCTTGGCTGACGACGGAGGAACTCTCAATGAAAGCACCAATGTACGTGTCAAAACCGGTGGATCTCGGGTAGGGGGTCCCGATCATGCGTCTTAGGATGATGGTAACGAAGCAAGGGACACAATGTTTACCTGTGTTCGGGCCCTCTCGATGGAGGTAAAACCCTACTTCCTGCTTGATTAATAGTGATGATATGAGTAGTACAAGAGTAGATCTACCACGAGATCGTAGAGGCTAAACCCTAGAGGCTAGCCTATGATGATTATGATTGTGATTGTGATCGGCCTTTTAAGAATCAACCTCTCTTGTTTATATAGACACCGGAGAGGGCTAGGGTTTACATGGAGTCGGTTACAAGGAAGGAAATATATTATCCGGATCGTCAAGCTTGTATTTCACGCAAAGGAGAGTCCCATCCGGACACGGGACGGAGTCTTGAGTCTTGTATCTTCACGCTCCAATAGTCCGGACAAAGTATATAGTCCGGCTGCCCGGATACCCCCTAATACAGGAGTCCCTCAGGAGGCGTGCAAGAAAACCACGCGTAGGTGGCTCCAGAACGTCTTCGGTCACTGGCAGTGGCCCCATGCAGACGTGGCATGCCACGCGAGCGCCTAATACGCCTGGAGTGACCGTATCTGCACCAAAATCCAAGTTAGCTGAACAAAAAGACGTATCTTGCAAGTTATAGCACTAAACTGCACATCCAATACAAATTTAGTGACTACCGGTGATATTACCTCTTTGGTATACACGTCATATTAGGGACGCAAATTTGTGACCCTCAGGAAATCGCTGACCCCAAATTTGTAAATTTACTAAAAATGGTTACGGGATACTATACCTTTTAGGTACCCAGTTGCCCCCGGACTAGAGAAACACGCGCCATAGTAGCCCTTCTTGGATGTAAAATATATCTCTTCTCACCATTAGGTCAGATGAGAGTTATCTTAATGCGCGGCGAAACGGTGATCCAAAGCTGCATCAAGGAGCAGGCTGCAGGCGCACATTTTTTGGTATAAAAAGGGATCAATGAGAGTGTAATCCCAACCACTTTTTTTGTAGCATCTCGCCTAGTCCCATTCATTCGCTAGGGAACTCTTGGCGCGGCCAAGCACGCCTACGTTTCTTGTCCAAGCGTACTTAGCGTGAGACAAAGCCACTTGGCCGGGCTAACGTGTCTATAGGGACGAAAAACTTCGACCTGCCACTGCTGACCAAACAACATTACGGACAAGGAGACCTTATAAAAAATGCATCTCAACACGTTGCAAATAGTCAAAAAGAAAACATGGCCGGATGTGCCATTGGTTGTGCAAAATTGATCGAGTTGAAGTGCTATATATGGATACCGAATCTGGACTAAGATTAACTAACTCGTAGCAGGGTTGGGCTTATCCATGGAGCGCGCAGCAGTAGTAGGGTCACTTAAGATCGCCCAAGCAGTACGAGTCAGTCACCTCTTGAGCGATCTGTAGTTACTGTATGAGCGAATGAGCGTTCTAAAGTTGATACTGTATGAGATGTAAATGACGGGACCGTCTCGAGCTGCCTGCATCTGAGCGGTCAAAGTTACCAGTACTCTACTCCTACTACCACTGTAGCATTATTATCGAGGATCTAGTGACAGGAATGCGATCTCACGAGCGCAAAGCCAAGCCCGTTACTCGCACTGATCCCGGACACACCATTACTGTGCCGCCGTACACCAACGTAACTACTCAAAAAGGGAGATCTCACCGTGTCCCTCCAAATCTAGCAACGTATCGGTCCGGATGAGTACCATATTTAACCTGATTCATCCACGCATTGATCGCCAGAGGCCGTGGATGTCGCGATATATAATGTGGTTACCTTTTGTACTTCTGTGCACTGTTGATCTAGTCTTAACCATATACTATACGAAACTATTCAACTGCTGTAGGCCATGTGATCCTTGTTTGCACCGAGCAGCCGATGGCACACACAGCGAAGACAGCTGCGCACCACCGATCGGATTGGATCGGACTAGATCAAGTAACGGACGCTACGGTCGACGTATGTGTATCAGTACGTCCGTTCACAGTACCGTGCAGGCCGTCTTCGTCTACGTCCTCCCACCAACCCGTCCCCGACCGTTCCTTTGCGGTACACGTACGGTTGCACGACGAGCAGTAGACTTACTACGAAGTACAAGTACTGCTCACAGCGTTAGGACTGGATAAGAGGATCAGGTACCAGCTGCTCACTGTTAGTTAGATAGTACCATCTCTGTAACTTAATAGAAGGCGTTTTTGAACACCAGTTACGGAGGGAATAGTAGTGAAAATGCAAAAGAAAAAAGATATGACTATGAGCAATAGCAATGAAGACCTACGATTTTTGTTTGGCAAACAGAAGCCCTCAAAGAAGGATCTGTTAGGCAAAAAATTTATCATTTTCATTAATTAATGAGAAGGTTTAGACAACAGCCGCAAAGCGGTAAAAATAAAAGACTACTCACGTGACATAAGTGCACTCATGTGTTTGGCTCCTGTCTACGCCCAAAGATGGGCCTCCTCTTTGATCTTGGCAATAATAATGGTGGTCGGCGAAGCCGTGTTGCGAAAGACTCCCGTGTTCCGCTCCTTTCAAATTTCCCACATGACAAGCATCAGAACAGAGACAACAACTTTCTAGATATACCCTCCCGTGTTGATCGTCTTCAGCCACCAATCCTGAACCGTGTCTTTGTGGCGCCAAGTTGGTGGTGTGTGGCCGTGAATGCCAAGCCAGACGACCACCTTGTTCCAGACGCATGCAATGAGTCTAGATTGGAAGAGAAGATGAGCGGCGGATTCTTGGACTTGTTTGCATAGGGGGCAAAGTCCGCAATTTGGCCAACCTCGCCACCGTAACCGATCTGCCCTCCATACACAGTTTTGGATGATAAGCCAAGTGAAGACCTTGCATTTTAGGTGGGCCCAATTCCTCAAGATTGTGGGAGAAGTTGAACTGAGAACTTGGTCATCAAACTGCGCCATGTACATCGTAGCCGCCGAATATTCGCCACCGGAAGTGAATTTGCAAACTGAAACCCTAAAAAAACTAAAGCCCTCAAAGAGGGATCTGCTTTATTAATACCAAATCATAAACAGTTTCCCAAAGGAAAGAAAATGGCTTTAACCGTCATTTTGAAAATACATGCAGCGGATTTACTGCAAAGAATCTTTTCAATAAAGAACATTTCATTCAGTTGATATATCGAGGTGATAGAAGGGCATTCAAAGAACGCCTGGGCTCTACATAGCGCGATGCACACAACCAACATGGATAGATCGAATAGATGAAGAGCTGCATGCGGAAGCCTTTTTGGCCAATGCATAAGCAAGGAGATTCTTAATCCTTGGAATGTGTGTGACCTTGAAAGAGTTTAGGCGCGATGCGATATTGAAGAAATATGTAAGTATTGGCCTGATTCTCCAATGTCCTGTTTTTCAAGCAAATTCCTTGATTCGACATACCAATCTCCTATAATCAGACAATAAAGAAATTAAGTTCCAGCCAAAGGCCTTGACAACCAAAGCAGCTAGAAGCAAGCCCATAGCTTCTGCATGCAAAATAGAAAACACATTCGAGGCCGCTGAGGGAGTCCTGGAATAAGGGGTCCTCGGGCGTCCGGCCTGTTATCCATGGGCCGGACTGATGAGCTACGAAGACATGAAGGCCGAAGACTGCACCGTGTCCGGATTGGACTCTACTTGGCGTGGAGGGCAAGCTTGGCGACCAACTATGAAGATTCCTTCTTATGTAACCGACTCCATGTAAACCCTAGATCCCCTCGGTGTCTATATAAACCGGGAATCATAGTCCGGATAGGGGACATTCATTACCATATACACATAGGCTAGACTTCTAGGGTTTAGCCATTATGATCTCGTGGTAGATCAACTCTTGTAACACTCATATTCATCAAGATCAATCAAGCAGGAAGTAGGGTATTACCTCCATAGAGAGGGCCCGAACCTGGGTAAACATCGTGTCCCCTGATGTCTACTACACAACCTTCTTCTTGTAGACGTTGTTGGGCCTCCAAGTGCGGAGGTTTGTAGGACAATAGCAAATTTCCCTCAAGTGGATGACCTAAGGTTTATCAATCCGTGGGAGGCGTAGGATGAAGATGGTCTCTCTTAAACAACCCTGCAACAAAATAACAAAGAGTTTCT
Organism: Aegilops bicornis; assembly: GCA_021605145.1. Taxonomy (NCBI): domain Eukaryota; kingdom Viridiplantae; phylum Streptophyta; class Magnoliopsida; order Poales; family Poaceae; genus Aegilops; species Aegilops bicornis. Next base: position 82,660,296 of record CM038672.1, on the reverse strand, counting down.
TGTGTCCCCAACACACCCAATATAATGGTAAATTGTATAGGTGCACTAGTTCGGCGAAGAGATGGTGATACAAGTGCAATATGGATGGTAGATATAGGTTTTTGTAATCTGAAAATATAAAAACAGCAAGGTAACTAATGATAAAAGTGAGCGTAAACGGTATTGCAATGATAGGAAACAAGGCCTAGGGTTCATACTTTCACTAGTGCAAGTTCTTTCAATAATAATAACATAATTGGATCACATAACTATCCCTCAACATGCAACAAAGAGTCACTCCAAAGTCACTAATAGCGGAGAACAAACGAAGAGATTATGGTAAGGTACGAAACCACCTCAAGGTTATTCTTTCCAATCAATCCGTTGGGCTATTCCTATAAGTGTCACAAACAGCCCTAGAGTCTGTACTAGAATAACACCTTAAGACACAAATCAACCAAAACCCTAATGTCACCTAGATACTCCAATGTCACCTCAAGTATCCGTGGGTATGATTATACGATATGCATCACACAATCTCAGATTCATCTATTCAACCAGCACATAGAACCTCAAAGAGTGCCCTAAAGTTTCTACCGGAGAATCAAGACGAAAACGTGTGCCAACCCCTATGCATAAGTTCATGGGCGGAACCCGCAAGTTGATCACGAAAACATACATCAAGTGGATCACGTGATATCCCATTGTCACCACAGATATGCACGGCAAGACATACATCAAGTGTTCTCAAATCATTAAAGACTCAATCCGATAAAATAACTTCAAAGGGGAAACTCAATCCATTACAAGAGAGTAGAGGGGGAGAAGCAACATAAGATCCAACTATAATAGCAAAGCTCGCGATACATCAAGATTGTGCCAAATCAAGAACACAAGAGAGAGAGAGATCAAACACATAGCTACTAGTACATACCCTCAGCCCCGAGGGTGAACTACTCCCTCCTCGTCATGGAGAGCGCCGGGATGATGAAGATGGCCACGGTGAGGTTCCCCCCTCGGTGGTGCGAAACAGGGTCCCGATTGGTTTTTGGTGGCTACAGAGGCTTGCGGCGGCGGAGCTCCAGATCTATTCTCTGTTCTGGAAGTTTTAGGATACGTAGGTATATATGGGTGAAAGAAGCACGTCAGGGGAGCCACAAGGGCCCCACGAGGCAAGGGGGCGCGCCCCCCACCCTCGTGGCTTCTTCGTTCCTTCCTTGACGTGGGGTCCAAGTCCATCGAATAGGTTAGTCCCAAAAATAATACAAAAGTGGAAAATAAAGCCCAATATTGCCCAAAACAGTAGATAATATAGCATGGAGCAATCAAAAATTATAGATACGTTGGAGACGTATCAAGCATCCCCAAGCTTAGTTCCTGCTCGTCCTCGAGTAGGTAAATGATAAAAAAGATAATTCTTGATGTGGAATGCTAGTTGGCATAATTTCAATGTAAATCTTCTTAATCGTGGTATGAATATTCAGATCCGAAAGATTCAAGACAAAAGTTCACATTGACATAAAAATAATAATACTTCAAGCATACTAACTAAGCAATTATGTCTTCTCAAAATAACATGGCCAAAGAAAGTTCATCCCTACAAAATCATATAGTTTTGTCATGCTCCATTTTCGCCACACAAGAATGCTCTCATCATGCACAACCTCGATGACAAGCCAAGCAATTGTTTCATACTTTAGTAATCTCAAACCTATAAACTTTCACGCAATATATGAGTGCGAGCCATGGATATAGCACTATGGGTGGAATAGAATGTGATGATGGGGGTTATGTGGAGAAGACAAAAAAGGAGAAGATCTCACATCAACGAGGCTAATCAATGGGCTATGGAGATGCCCATCGATTGATGTTAATGCGAGGAATAGGGATTGCCATGCAAAGGATGCACTAGAGCTATAAATGTATGAAAGCTCAACAAAAGAAACTAAGTGGGTGTGCATCCAACTTGCTTGCTCACGAAGACCTAGGGCACTTGAGGAGGCCCATTGGTGGAATATACAAGCCAAGTTCTATAATAAAAAATTCCCACCAGTATATGAAAGTGACAAAACAAGAGACTCTCTATCATGAAGATCATGATGCTACTTTGAAGCACAATATATGAGACTCGCTATATGAAGAACATGGTGCTACTTTGAAGCACAAGTGTGGTAAAAGGTTAGTAACATTGTCCCTTCTCTCGTTTTCTCTCTTTTCTTTTGGGCCTTCTCTTTTTTTATGGCCTTTCTCTTTTTTCCCCTTTTTTTGGGGCTTCTCTTTTTTTATGGCCTTTCTCCCTTTTATTTTTTTATTCCTCACTTGGGACAATGCTCTAGAAAATGATGATCATCACACTTCTATTTATTTACAACTCAATGATTACAACTCGATACTAGAACAAGGTATGACTCTATATGAATGCCTCCGTGATGTACCGGGATATGCAATGAACCAAGAGTGACATGTATAAAAGAATTATGAACGGTGGCTTTGCCACAAATACTATGTCAACTACATGATCATGCTAAGCAATATGACAATGATGAATGTGTCATGATGAACGGAATGGTGGAAAGTTGCATGGCAATATATCTCAGAATGGCTATGGAAATGCCATAATAAGTAGGTATGGTTGATGTTTTGAGGAAGATATAAGGAGGTTTATGTGTGAAAGAGCGTATCATATCACGGGATTTGGATGCACCGGAGAAATTTGCACCAACTCTCAATGTGTGAAAGGGCAATGCACGTTACCGAAGAGGCTAGCAATGATGGAAGGGTGAGAGTGCGTATAATCTGTGGACTCAACATTAGTCATAAAGAACTCACATACTTATTGCAAAAATCTACAAGCCATCAAAAACCAAAGCACTACGCGCATGCTCCTAGGGGGATAGATTGGTAGGAAAAGACCATCGCTCATCCCCGACCGCCACTCATAAGGAAGACAATCAAAGAACACCTCATGTTTCAAATTTGTTACATAACGTTTACCATACGTGCATGCTACGGGACTTGCAAACTTCAACACAAGTATTTCTCAAATTCACAACTACGCTACTAGCACGACTTTGATATCACTGCCTCCATATCTCAAAACAATCATCAAGCATCAAACTTCTCTTAGTATTCAACACACTCATAAGAAAGTTTTTACTATTCTTGAATACCTAGCATATTAGGATTAAGCGCATTACCATGCTATTTAAGACTCTCAAAATAATATAAGTGAATCATGAGAGTTCAATAGTTTCTATAAAACAAATCCACCACCACCATGCTCTAAAATATATAAGTGAAGTACTAGAGCAAATGACAGACTACTCCGAAAGTTATAAGTGAAGATCAATGAGTAGTCGGATAATTATGCAACTATGTGAAGACTCTCCCATTTAATAATTTCAGATCTTGATATTTTATTCAGACAGCAAGCAAAGCTAAAGAAAATAAAACACGCTCCAAGAAAAACACATATCATGTGGTGAATAAAAATATAGCCTCAAGTAAAGTTACCGATGAACGAAGATGAAAGAGGGGATGCCTTCCGGGGCATCCCCAAGCTTAGGCTCTTGGTTATCCTTGAATATTACCTTGGGGTGCCTTGGTCATCCCCAAGCTTAGGCTCTTTCCACTCCTTATTCCATAGTCAATCGAATCTTTACCCAAAACTTGAAAACTTCACAACACAAAACTTAACAGAAAACTCGTAAGCTCCGTTAGCGAAAGAAAACAAAACACCACTTCAAGGTACTGTAATGAACGCATTATTTATTTATATTGGTGTTAAACCTACTGTATTCCAACTACTCTATGGTTTGTTAACTATTTTACTAGCCATAGAGTCATCAAAATAAGCAAACAACACAATAAAAACAGAAACTGTCAAAAACAGAATAGTCTGTAGTAATCTGTAACTAACGCAAACTTCTGGAATCCCAAAAATTCATACAAAATAGGAAGACCTAGGAAATTTGTTTATTGATCAGCAGCAATTGGAATCACTATTTTATCACGTTCTGGTGATTTTTAACAATTATTTTCGTGAACCAAAAGTTTCTGGAAATTACAGCAAGACCAAATAACTATCATCCAAGAAGATCCTATAGGTTTAACTTGGCACAAACACTAATTAAAACATAAAACCACATCTAAACAGAAGCTAGACGGATTATTTATTCCTAAACAGAACCAAAAAGAAATAAACTAAAATAAAATTGGGTTGCCTCCCAACAAGCGCTATCGTTTAACGCCCCTAGCTAGGCATGATGATTTCAATGATGCTCACATGAAATATAAGAATTGAAACATAAAAGAGCATCATGAAAAATATGACTAGCACATTTAATTCTAACCCACTTCCTATGCATAGGGATTCTGTGAGCAAACAACTTATGGGAACAATAATCAACTTGCATAGGAAGGTAAAACAAGCATAACTTTAAGATTTTAAGCACATAGAGAGGAAACTTGATATTATTGCAATAAGTAGAAGCATATGATCATTTCTCATAATAACTTTCAGTAGCATCATGAATGAATTCAACAATATAACCAGCACCTATAGCATTCTTTTCATGATCTACTTGCATAGAAATTTTACTACTCTCCACATAAGCAAAACTCTTCTCATTCGGAATAGTGGGAGTATCATAAGAGACTTGAATACTATAAACTGTTTCCACATTAAAAGAGTAATGTTCAGAAAAAGGATAATCATAATCATGACAAGCTTTATAAATATAATCATCACTACTTTTTATAGCATAAGTTTCATCAAAATAATCATCATAAGTAGCAACTTTGTTCTCATCATAATCGATTGGAACCTCTTCCAAGATAGTGGAATCATTACTAAATAAAGTCATAACCTTTCCAAATCCACTTTCATAAATATTATAAGATTCAACATAGGTAGAAGGCATGCTATCATCATAACAACTTTGCATATCAAAGCTTGAGAGGCTAAAAATATCATCTTCATTAAACATAGCACCCCCAAGCCTGGGACAAACATTAATTGCAGCAAATATATTCTCAAATATGTCATCCTCATTAAACATAGCTTCCCCAAGCTTGGGCCTTTTCATATCATAAGCATAATCACTCTCATCATCAATAATATGGATAGCACCAATAGTATAGCAAACATTATTATCATATTGTTCCAAGAAAGTGCCAAAAATATTTTCAAGATCATAAGTATTATTATCTTCCCAATCATAATCATCACAATAGGCAATAGGCATAACGAGGTCATCATCAAGTGCATCATCTTCCACAATTATTTTTGATTCATTTTCATGAGGCACAACAATAATAGGAGCAACATTATTTGGGAGAGATACCTTTTTACCTCTTTTCATTTTCCTTTTCTTCTTCTTCACCACATCATGTGTGGGTTCAATCCTCTTTTTGAAGCTCCTTATTAATGAGATTGGTTGAATAGAAGGCTCCTTCTCGTTACCTGATTCATCATAAGAAATAATAGGAGAATATTGGGAAGTCTCTTCCCTTTCGTTAGTATTCTCTTCATCTATTATTTGTTTTCTTTTATTTATGTAATTGGCAATATAAGGATTTTCAATACAATTCACCACACAATACATATAGATCATCTCTAGATCAAAATCAAGAATTCTATCAACATTAAATTTTGGAATACCCTCAGTTATACGTTTCATTTCTTCATAACCCAAAAGAAGGCTAAGCTCTTTATGATGCTCAAGGGTAATCAAATTATCACAATATTTGGACACAACATGATCATGAAACAAATAGCATTGGAGCTTTAAATGACCATGTTCATTGCAAAGTTCGCAAGGGGCGCAAAAAAATTGAATCTTTCAGCGCAATCATCAAGACTTTCTTGCAACAATTTAGTTTCTAAGTACTTATGCCTCTTGCAATATCTATCTTCTCTATTTGGTGTGTACTTGCAAACCCAATGCACTCCACAAAAATTGACATGTTTATAGGAGACATTTTCATCATAACTAGAGCAATCATCATTAGTACTATGGATATTCAAGGAGTTCATACTAACAACATTGTAATCATGCTCATCATTCAAAGATTTAGTGCCAAACATTTTAATGCATTCTTTTTATAACACTTTGGCACAATTTTCCTTTCCATCATACTCACGAAAGATATTAAAAAGATGAAGCGTGTGAGACAAACTCAATTCCATTTTTTTGTAGTTTTCTTTTATAAACTAAACTAGTGCTAAAACAAGGAACAAAAAGATTCGATTGCAAGATCTAAAGATATACCTTCAAGCACTCACCTCCCCGGCAACGGCGCCAGAAAAGAGCTTAGTTGACGGGGTGTGAGTGCTGCTTACCTAGCCTCCCCGGCAACGGCGCCAGAAAAGAGCTTGATGTCTACTACACAACCTTCTTCTTGTAGACGTTGTTGGGCCTCCAAGTGCAGAGGTTTGTAGGACAGTAGCAAATTTTCCTCAAGTGGATGACCTAAGGTTTATCAATCCGTGGGAGGCGTAGGATGAATATGGTCTCTCTCAAAAAACCCTGCAACGAAATAACAAAGAGTCTCTTGTGTCCCCAACACACCCAATACAATGGTAAATTGTATAGGTGCACTAGTTCGGCGAAGAGATGGTGATACAAGTGCAATATGGATGGTAGATATAGGTTTTTGTAATCTGAAAATATAAAAATAGCAAGGTAACTAATGATAAAAGTGAGTGTAAATGGTATTTCAATGATAGGAAACAAGGTCTAGGGTTCATACTTTCACTAGTGCAAGTTCTCTCAACAATAATAACATAATTGGATCACATAACTATCCCTCAACATGCGACAAAGAGTCACTCCAAAGTCACTAATAGAGGAGAACAAACGAAGAGATTATGGTAGAGATGCGAAACCATCTCAAAGTTATTCTTTCCAATCAATCCGTTGGGCTATTCTGTAAGTGTCACAAACAGCCCTAGAGTTCGTACTAGAATAACACCTTAAGACACAAATCAACCAAAACCCTAATGTCACCTAGATACTCCAATGTCACCTCAAGTATCCGTGGGTATGATTATATGATATGCATCACACAATCTCATATTCATCTATTCAACAAACACATAGAACCTCAAAGAGTGCCCTAAAGTTTCTACTGGAGAATCAAGACAAAAACGTGTGCCAACCCCTATGCATAAGTTCATGGGCGGAACCCGCAAGTTGATCACCAAAACATACATCAAGTGGATCACGTGATATCCCATTGTCACCACAGATACGCACGGCAATACATACATCAAGTGTTCTCAAATCATTAAAGACTCAATCCGATAAAATAACTTCAAAGGGGAAACTCAATCCATTACAAGAGAGTAGAGGGGGAGAAGCAACATAAGATCCAACTATAATAGCAAAGCTCGCGATACATCAAGATCGTGCCAAATCAAGAACACGAGAGAGAGAGAGAGAGAGAGAGATCAAACACATAGCTACTTGTACATACCGTCAGCCCCGAGGGTGAACTACTCCCTCCTCGTCATGGAGAGCGCCGGGATGATGAAGATGGCCACCGGTGAGGGTTCCCCCCTCCGGCAGGTTGCCGGAACAGGGTCCCGATTGGTTTTCTGTGGCTACAGAGGCTTGCGGCGGCGGAACTCTAGATCTATTCTCTATTCTGGAAGTTTTAGGATACGTAGGTATATATGGGTGAAAGAAGCACGTCAGGGGAGCCACGAGGGCCCCACGAGGCAGGGGGGCGCGCCCTAGCGGGGTGGGCGCCCCCCCCCCCCCCCACCCTCGTGGCTTCCTCGTTCCTTCCTTGATGTGGGGTCCAAGTCCATCGGGTAGCTTTCGTTCCAAAAATAACTTCTCTAGTTGATTTCGTTCCGTTTCGACTCCGTCTGATATTCCTTTTCTTCAAAACAAGAAATAGGCAAAAAGCGCAGTGCAGGCGGGCCTCCGGTTAATAGGTTAGTCCCAAAAGTAATATAAAAGTGGAAAATAAAGCCCAATATTGCCCAAAACAGTAGATAATATAGCATGGAGAAATCAAAAATTATAGCTACGTTGGAGACGTATGAAGCATCCCCAAGCTTAATTCATGCTCGTCCTCGAGTAGGTAAATGATAAAAAAGATAATTTTTGATGTGGAATGCTAGTTGGCATAATTTCAATGTAAATCTTCTTAACTGTGGTATGAATATTCAGATTCAAAAGATTCAAGATAAAAGTTCATATTGACATAAAAATAATAATACTTCAAGCATACTAACTAAGCAATTATGTCTTCTCAAAATAACATGGCCAAAGAAAGTTCATCCCTACAAAATCATATAGTTTAGTCATGCTCCATTTTTGTCACACAAGAATGCTCTCATCATGCACAACCCTGATGACAAGCCAAGCAATTGTTTCATACTTTAGTAATCTCAAACCTATAAACTTTCACGCAATATATGAGCGCAAGGCATGGATATAGCACTATGGGTGGAATAGAATATGATGATGGGGGTTACGTGGAGAAGACAAAAAAAGAGAAGATCTCACATCAATGAGGCTAATCAATGGGCTATGGAGATGGCCATGAATTGATGTTAATGTGAGGAGTAGGGATTGCCATGCAACGGATGCACTAGAGCTATAAATGTATGAAAGCTCAACAAAAGAAAATAAGTGGGTGTGCATCCAACTTGCTTGCTCACGAAGACCTAGGGCACTTGAGGAGTCCCATTGTTGGAATATACAAGCCAAGTTCTATAATGAAGAATTCCCACTAGTATATGAAAATGAAAAAACAAGAGACTCTCTATCATGAAGATCATGATGCTACTTTGAAGCACAATATATGAGACTCACTATATGAAGAACATGGTGCTACTTTGAAGCACAAGTGTGGTAAAAGGATAGTAACATTGTCCCTTCTCTCTTTTTCTCTCATTTTTTTGGGCCTTCTCTTTTTTTATGGCCTTTCTCTTTTTTTATGGCCTTTCTCCTTTTTTATTTTTTTATTCCTCACTTGGGACAATGCTCTAGAAAATGATGATCATCACACTTCTATTTATTTACAACTCGATACTAGAACAAGGTATGACTCTATATGAATGCCTCCGTGATGTGTACCGGGATATGCAATGAACCAAGAGTGACATGTATAAAAGAATTATGAACGGTGTCTTTGCCACAAATACTATGTCAACTACATGATCATGCTAAGCAATATGACAATGATGAATGTGCCATGATGAACGGAATGGTGGAAAGATGCATGGCAATTTATCTCGGAATGGCTATGAAAATGCCATAATAGGTAGGTATGGTTGATGTTTTGAGGAAGATATAAGGTGGTTTATGTGTGAAAGAGCGTATCATATCACGGGGTTTGGATGCACCGGCGAAATTTGCACCAACTCTCAATGTGTGAAAGGGCAATGCATGGTACCGAAGAGGCTAGCAATGATGGAAGGGTGAGAGTGCGTATAATCCATGGACTCAATATTAGTCATAAAGAACTCACATACTTATTTCAAAAATCTACAAGCCATCAAAAACCAAAGCACTACGCGCATGCTCCTAGGGGGATAGATTGGTAGGAAAAGACCATCGCTCGTCCCCGACCGCCACTCATAAGGAAGACAATCAAAGAACAGCTCATGTTTTAAATTTGTTACATAACGTTTACCATACGTGCATGCTACGGGACTTGCAAACTTCAACACAAGTATTTCTCAAATTCACAACTACTCAACTAGCACGACTTTGATATCACTACCTCCATATCTCAAAACAATCATCAAGCATCAAACTTCTCTTAGTATTCAACACACTCATAAGAAAGATTTACTATTATTGAATACCTAGCATATTAGGATTAAGCGCATTACCATGCTATTTAAGACTCTCAAAATAATATAAGTGAATCATGAGAGTTCAATAGTTTCTATAAAACAAATCCACCACCGTGCTCTAAAAGATACAAGTGAAGTACTAGAGCAAATGACAGACTACTCCGAAAGTTATAAGTGAAGATCAATGAGTAGTCGGATAATTATGCAACTATGTGAAGACTCTCCCATTTAATAATTTCAGATCTTTTTATTCAGACAGCAAGCAAAGCTAAAGAAAATAAAATGACGCTCCAAGCAAAACACATATCATGTGGTGAATAAAAATATAGCCTCAAGTAAAGTTACCGATGAACAAAGACGAAAGAGGGGATGCCTTCCGAGGCATCCCCAAGCTTAGGCTCTTGGTTATCCTTGAATATTACCTTTGGGTGCCTTGGGCATCCCCAAGCTTAGGCTTTTGCCACTCCTTATTCCATAGTTCATCGAATCTCTACCCAAAACTTGAAAACTTCACAACGCAAAACTTAGCAGAAAACTCGTAAGCTCCGTTAGCGAAATAAAACAAAACACCACTTCAAGGTACTGTAATGAACTCATTCTTTATTTATATTGGTGTTAAACCTACTGTATTCCAACTTCTCTATGGTTTGTAAACTATTTTACTAGCCATAGAGTCATCAAAATAAGCAAACAACACAATGAAAACAGAAACTGTCAAAAACAGAACAGTCTGTAGTAATATATAACTAACGCAAACTTCTGGAACCCCAAAAATTCAGACAAAATAGGAAGACCTAGGAAATTTGTTTATTGATCAGGAGAAATTGAAATCACTATTTTATCACGTTCTGGTGATTTTTAACAATTATTTTCGTGAACCGAAAGATTCTGGAAATTACAGCAAGATCTAATAACTATCATCCAAGAAGATCCTATAGGTTTAACTTGGCACAAACACTAATTAAAACATAAAACCACATCTAAACAGAAGCTAGACGGATTATTTATTCCTAAACACAACCAAAAAGCAAGAAACTGAAATAAAATTGGGTGGCCTCCCAACAAGCGCTATCGTTTAACGCCCCTAGATAGGCATGATGATTTCAATGATGCTCACATAAAAGATAAGAATTGAAACATAAAAAGACCATCATGAAAAATATGACAAGAACATTTAATTCTAACCCACTTCCTATGCATACAGATTTTGTGAGCAAACAACTTATGGGAACAATAATCAACTTGCATATGAAGGTAAAACAAGCATAACTTCAAGATTTTAAGCACATAGAGAGGAAAATTGATATTATTGCAATAAGTAGAAGCATATGATCATCTCTCATAATAACTTTCAGTAGCATCATGAATGAATTCAACAATATAACCAGCACTGAGGGAGTCCTGGATTAGGGGGTGTCCGGATAGCCGAACTATCACCGTTGGCCGGACTCCTGGACTATGAAGATACAAGATTGAAGACTTCGTCCCGTGTCCGGATGGGACTTTCCTTGGCGTGGAAGGCAAGATTGGCGATACGGATATGTAGATCTCCTACCATTGTAACCGACTACTGTGTAACCCTAACCCTATCCGGTGTCTATATAAACCGGAGGGTTTTAGTCCGTGGGGCGAACAACAATCATACCATAGGCTAGCTTCTAGGGTTTAGCCTCTCTGATCTCGTGGTAGGTCCACTCTTGTACTACCCATATCATCAATATTAATCAAGCAGGAGTAGGGTTTTACCTCCATCGAGAGGGCCCGAACCTGGGTAAAAACATCATATCCCTTGTCTCCTGTTACCGTCCGCCTAGACACACAGTTCGGGACCCCTACCGAGATCCGCCAGTTTGACACCGACATTGGTGCTTTCATTGAGAGTTCCTCGTGTCGTCATCCTTAGGCCGATGGCTCCTTCGATCATCAACAACGATGCGGTCCAGGTGAGACTTTTCTCCCGGACAGATCTTCGTATTCGGGCGGCTTTGCACATGGGCAATTCACTTGGCCATCTGGAAGCAGATCGAAGCTACGCCCTGGCCATCAGGTCAGATTTGGGAGTTTGAACTACACGGCCGACATCCGCGGAGACTTGATCTTGACGGATTCGAGCCACACCATAGCGTGACCTTTGTCTCGATGGAGTGCGATCTAGCTCGCCGCCAAATAAAGGTGCCACGAGGCCGCTCAGCCCGCTCCGACCCTTAGCTCAGAGCCGACTCCGCCCGATCGAGGGCGAGTGGCTGGACACCGCCTCGGGGCTAAGATCTCTACAGCGATTGAGCGAACACCATCCACATCCTTTGTGAATCCGTGACTCCAAGGTGCGGACTCCTCTCCGGACTCCGAACCTCCAGCGCCCGCCAATCGAATCCGATTGGGCGCCCGGTCATGGAGTTCACTTGCGCGGACATCTTCAAAGACTTCGCCCTTGGCGACATCCACGAATTCACTAAAGTCTCTCTCTTTATCAGGAGAGCCCTGGCCAGACTACGGTCAGGAAGGTTGGGATGCGGACGACGAAGAAATTCAAAGCCCACCCTCCACCCACTTTGTAGCCACTGTCGATGATTTAACCGACATGCTCGACTTCGACTCCGAAGACATCGACGGTATGGACGACGATGCTGGAGACGACCAAGAACCAGCGCCTACAGGGCACTGGAAGGCCACCTCATCATACGACATATACATGGTGGACATCCCAAAAGATGGGAACGGCGATGGAACAGCGGAGGATGACCCCTCCAAGAAACAGCCCAAGCGCCGGCGTCAGCGGCGCCGCTCTAAATCCCGCCACAGCAAAAACGGTGATTCCGGCACGGGAGATAATAACACCGGACGATTGCCGAAGACAACCCTCCAGCAGGATTCGACAGGGAGGAGGGATAAGCCAGCCCTCATGATAGAGCGGCGACAGGGAGGTGGAGGGCGATAATTATATGCCTCCCTCCGAAGATGAGGCAAGCCTCGATTTACGGCATTTAATTTGTATTGTGCGAGGATCCCGCCGAACAGGGCGTTTCAAGCGCGGGCTTATGGCCACGGCAAGCAGCCTCAAGAAAAAGCAACAATGACATAGAGCTGACCAAGACTTGCTAGGCAGCGGATGGTGAAGTCCTTGCGGCGAAGAGTACGAACTCGACGCCCCTCCAAGAGATACCCAAAACGCAGGCTGCTACCCCAATTAGAGGAGGAAGCACCCAAACCTACATCACCAGCGCATGATGCGGCCGACCGCCACCCGTGGCCGCGACAGAGAGGCCTCTAGGCCCTCCATGCAAGCCGCACCCCGGCGTCGCTCGAAAAGTACCAAGGCACGGGGAAGCGCGCCAGACCTGCGAGACATATTGGAGGACAAGGCAAGGCAAACAAGATCGATCTAAGGATCGCATGGGTGCCCCACGACACTCGACGATAACCGTCACGCCGGATACAGTAATTTCGGCCGGGCCGAACACAGTAGACAAAGCTCATTTGAGATGCGTCGTGATATAGCTCAATACAGAGGTGCCGCACACCCACTATGTTTCACGGACGAAGTGATGGATCATCAAATTCCCGAGGGTTTCAAACCCGTAAACATCGAATCATACGATGGCACAACAGATCCTGCGGTTTGGATCGAGGACTACCTCCTCCATATCCGCATGGCCCATGATGATGATCTACACGCCATCAAATACCTCCCACTCAAGCTTAAAGGACCAGCTCGGCATTGGCTTAACAGCTTGCCAACAGAATCAATTGGTTGTTGGGAGGACTTGGAAGCCACATTCCTTGATAACTTCCAGGGCACATATGTGCGACCACGAGACGCCGATGACCTCAGCCACATAATTCAGCAGCCAGAAGAATCGGCCAGACAATTCTGGACACGGTTCCTAACCAAGAAAAATCAAATCGTTATTTGTCCGGATGCAGAGGCCCTTGCAGCCTTCAAACATAACATCCGCGACGAGTGGCTTGCCCGACACCTAGGACAGGAAAAGCCAAAATCCATGGCAGCCCTCACAACGCTCATGACCCGCTTTTGCGCGGGAGAGGACAGCTGGCTAGCTCGTAGTAACAACTTGACCAAAAACCCTGTTAGTTCGGATACCAACGACAGCAATGGCAGGTCGCGTCGCAACAAGCACAAGTGCCGCATTAACGACGATAATGTTGAAGATACGGCAGTCAATGCCGGATTCAGAGGCTCTAAACCCGGTCAGCGGAAAAAACCGTTCAAAAGAAATACTCAGGGCCCGTCCAATCTGGACCGAATACTCGATCGCTCGTGCCAAATACATGGCACCCCCGAAAAACCAGCCAACCACACCAACAGGGATTGTTGGGTCTTAAAACAGGCAGGCATGTTAAATGCCGAACTCAATGACAAGGGGTTGCATAGCGATGACGAGGAGGAGCCCCGGCCGCGGAACAATAAAGGACAAAGGGCTTCCCCCACAAGTGCGGACGGTGAACATGATATACGCAACCCACATACCCAAAAGGGAGGCGAAGCGTGCCCTAAGGGGCGTATATGCGATGGAGCCGTCGCCCGAAGTTCAACCCATGGTCCTCCTGCCCGATCACCTTTTATCGAAGGGACCACCCCACTAGCATCCGCCACGGCGGATTCGCGCATTGGTTCTTGACCCAATCATCGACGGATTCCACCTCACTAGAGTCCTGATGGACGACGGTAGCAGCCTGAACCTGCTCTATCAGGATACAGTGCGCAAAATGGGCATAGACCCCTCAAGGATTAAACCCACAAAGACAACCTTTAAAGGTGTCATACCAGGTGTAGAGGCCAATTGTACAGGCTCAGTTGCACTCGAAGTGGTCTTCGGATCCCTGGATAACTTCCGAAGCGAAGAGTTAATCTTTGACATAGTCCCGTTCCACAGCGGCTATCACGCACTGCTTGGACGAACCGCATTTGCAAAGTTCAATACGGTGCCGCACTACGCCTACCTCAAGCTCAAGATGCCAGGCCCTCGAGGAGTAATCACGGTCAATGGAAACTCTGAACGCTCTCTCCGAACGGAGGAGCACACGGCGGCCCTCGCGGCGGAGGTGCAAAGCAGCCTCTCATAGCAATTCTCGAGTCCGGCTATTAAACGTCCGGACACCGTCAAGCGCGCCCGTAGTAACCTACAACAAGACCGCTGGCACGATCCGAACGCAGCGTAGCAATCCGGCTAACCCCAGCCCTCGCGAAATTGCGAAGCGATTACTACGCGTACATAACTACGCTCTGGAGATACCATGGGCACAAGGGAGGGGCACGACCACGGCTGCGCCCGAATGCGGCTCAACCACACCAGTGCTCGATTGTGTCATTCTTTTTCTTTCTTCTTTTCTCTTACTTTCAGGACTCCGTTTTCCGAAGCCCTGTCCGGCACTAGAATTGCCGAACTCACGATGCAACAGCCAGGGGAAGCGGTTACGTCGAGTGTCCAGGTGGTCTCTACTACGAGCATTATACCTGTTTTACATACCATCCCGCAGCTTACCCCTGGAGGGGGGACATGTCAAATAGTCCCATCCCTTGCTTATCGCACTATTTGTATCATTTAGCTTTCATTGCAGTACCTTTTTGAATAAACAATACATAGCTTCCGCGTATTATTGCACTCCTTTCTTTATGTATATATATGTTCATTCATGACACGTTGCACCCGTACACTTTGGTACGGCCAATACACCAGGGGCTTAAGTACCCCAAAAATATGGTGTGATAAGTCCGAACACTTTCACAAGTGCGGCACCCCGAACTTATAGCATTATATGCATCGGCTCCGAATCATGTCTTGGGTCAACCCGGCTCCCATGTTTTGGTACCTTACGTTCCGTTATATCGGCTAAGGTAGCGCTGGGAGAACCACTGCGATTGTGCCCCGGTTGAGCTGGGTTGAGCACCTCAGTGGAGAAAGCTAAAACTAACCGTCATGATAGGGCGAGAGCCGGTCATGTTCGAGAGGTTTTTCGGGTCCCTAAAGACTTATGCCGCTTAGAGCGAGGAGTCGGCATTGTCCGGCCAAGGCGTGGATAGCGCCCCAAACTCGGTCTTCCGAGTACTAGGGGCTTCGCCGAAATTTAAAATTATAGAATTCTATGGCTAAGTGAGAGTGTTCGCCTTGTTCGTTGCGTTGAGCGCCTTCCTCGAAGGACCCAAGAATGGGAACAAGAGCGCTCAAGTTTATCGAACACCCGACACTTTCGTGGCATGGGGGCTGAAGCCAATGACTTGCCATCTCTCAAATTTGATAAGCGGCCGCCTGAAGGTAATATTTTAAATTCACAAGCGTTGCTTAAGCGGCGTATTAACAAGTTTTCAGCGTGCAGGATAACAAATGCGAGTCTATTAAAAATTACATCTTTGGAGCATTCACCGCTATAAAGCGAGCACCCTTGGGGCGCCCTCATAGTACATTTCGACTTGCGATGCTCCTTGCCCTTCGGTGGCCCGTCCGTCACAAGCTTCTCCGCATCCAGCTTGCCCCGGTGCACTTTAGCACGGGCAAGGGCCCGACGGGCACCTTCAATGCAGACGGAGCGCTTGATGACTTCAATCCATGGACAGGCGTCCACCAGCCGCCGCACTAGCCCGAAGTAGCTCCCAGGCATGGCTTCCTGAGGCCACAACCGAATTATGAGGCCCTTCATGGCCTGTTCGGCAACCTTGTGGAGCTCGACCAGCTGCTTCAGCTGGTCGCTCAGGGGCACCGGATGTCCGGCCTCAGCATACTGAGACCAGAACACCTTTTCCGTCGAGCTCCCCTCCTCGGCGCGGTAGAACGCGGCAGCATCAGACACACTACGGGGCAGATCTGCGAATGCTCTTGGAGAGCTCCGGATTCGGGTAAGTAATAGATAATTCACTTTCACATGATTGCTTTGCATAAAGAATGCCTTACATGCCGCTATCTTCTTTAATGATTCAATTTCCTGGAGGGCTTTTTGGGCTTCGGCCTTAGCGGCTTTGGCACTCTCAAGAGCCGAGGCGAGCTCGGACTCTCGAGTCTTCGAGTCACGCTCCAAACTCTCATGTTTTTCCATGAGAGCCTGGAGCTCTTGCCGCACCTCCGCCACCCGCGCCTCCTGCTTCTCTCGCTCGGTCCGCTCCGCGGCCGCTTTGCTTTTGGTCGTGGACACCGCTTCCCTTAGGGTCGCCACCTCGTTCGTGGCCCCTACAATACCCACGTTAGTCCTGTCATTTTTGCAACCAAATACTTTCTATAAGGTATTACTTTAAGAAGGTATTACTTACCTTCCTTGTCCTCGAGCTGCTTCTTGGCAAGGCCGAGCTCGTTCTCGGACCGCTCGAGGCTCGCTTCAATGCATTGACCTCCATGATCGGTCGGGCAGAGGTCAGCAGTGCAGCCTGCATTCCCATATTGACATACTTATGTTAGACTCCTGCGTATATCTTTTTAGATCCTCAGTCCGGCTTTTCTTTCCGAACACCGAACTAAGCATCAGGGTCTACTGTCTATGCGGTAATATTTTTACATATTCTAAACTTACCTCAAAGCATGTTAGAAGGTCGGCACAAGCTTCGATCAGCCCGCTCTTGGCGGATTGGACTTTCTGGATCACCACACTCATAACAGTGTGGTGCTCCTCGTCGATGGAGGCGCCGTTAAGCGCCTCAAGAAGCTATCCGTGCCTCCGGATGGGCGGAGGTCATGGCGTCAGATCTTGCCCTTCTTACGAAGGGGCCGCTTGCTGGACTTCGTAACCACCGAAGGTTACGCTTTCTGGAGTCGGCACAGGGCGGACTTAGAGCCCTACGGGTTTCGCCCCCTTTGCGCCCGGAGTCCGGGAGGTCGCCTTGCGGCGCCTCCAGGACCACCTCCTCCTGGTGGGGCCCCTTTTGGGACTCCATCGCGGTGTTGTCTGCGTCACGGGGAGAGGAGGCGGTCGGAAGTGAAGTGCTATTCACATCCGACGAATCCAGGGAGCCGCTCAACGAAGCGGCGAGCTCGTCCTTTGGCGGGCTACATGGTTATATTCGGCGTTAGAAGACACTATGCGACAAATAAAAAGTCATGAGCTATTCCGGAGTCCGGACACTTATGATCTCGCCAGGGACTTGGCCCTTGGTGGCCACTCCTCCTAGTAGTTGTCGGCGTTGGTGGAGAAGTCCGGAGGAAGGGTCCTTCCTTTCTTGGACCCTCCGGCCTCCCGGTCAGGGCGGCCTTCCTTTTCTTCTCTCCTTCACTGGGAGAGGCTTTTTCCTCCTCGTCGTCCTCAGGGGAGGATTCCGCCTCAGAGTCGTCGGACGATGAGTCCACAGCACCTGGCGCCGGGAGCTCCTTCGAGTTCCCATGGCCTTCTTCTTGGCCTTCTTCTCCGGCACCACGTGAGGTGCCGGAGCCAGCAGCCCCGTCAATCGGGCGTCCGCTGGGTCTTCTGGCAAGGGGGCCGGACAGTTAATCTGTCCGGACGTCTTGACGATCTGTCAAAGGTTAGGGAGTTTTAGATCCGCATAGAGTGAAACTATGAAAAAAGAGTCCCATAAAGGGTAAAATAACTTACCTCGCTGGCTTGACGCCACGAGCTGAATCCGTGATCTTCGGTAGCGGATGCGGGAGCTTCGGCGCCCTTGAACAGCACCTTCCAGGCAGCTTCGTACGTAGTGTCGAAGAGCCGGTTCAAGGTTCGGTGTTGTGCCGGATCAAACTCCCACAAATTGAAGGCCCGTTCTTTGGCATGGGAGAATCCGGCGGATGAGCATCACCTGGATTACGTTGACAAGCTTGAGATTCTTGTCCACCAGGTTTCGGACGCAGGTTTGGAGTCCGGACAGCTCTTCCGAATCACCCCACGTCAGGCCCGTCTCTTTCCATGATGTGAGCCATGTGGGGAAGCTAGATCGGAATTCGGGGGCCGCCGCCCATTGAGAGTCGCGCGGCTCGGTGATGTAGAACCACCCCGATTGCCACCCATTCACGGTCTCCAAAAAGGAGCCCTCGAGCCATAGGACTTTGGCCATCTTGCCAACCATGGCACCTCCAAGACTCCGGCTTGGCGGCCGCCCACTACCTTCGGCTTGACATTGAAGGTCTTCAGCCATAAGCGAAGTGGGGCTGGATGCAGAGGAAGGCCTCGCACACGACGATAAACGCCGAGATGTTGAGGATGAAGTTCGGGGCCAGATCGTGGAAATCCAGGCCGTAGTAGAACATGAGCCCCCGAACAAATGGGTGAAGTGGAAAACCTAGTCCGCGGAGGAAGTGGGTGAGGAACACCACCCTCTCATGGGGCCTGGGGGTGGGAATGAGCTGCCCCTCGTCGGGGAGCCGGTGCGCGATGTTGCTGGACAAGTATCCGGCCTTCCGCAGTTTTTTGACTTGTCCCTCCGTGACGGAGGAGACCATCCACTTGCCTCCCGCTCCGGACATGGCTGGAGAAGGTTGAGGAGGGATGTGCGGACTTGGGCGCTAGAGCTCGAGTGCGCGGAAATGGAGGATCAAAGGAGGAAGAAGGCGTAGGTTAAAAGGTGGATCCTTATCCCCTTATATGGGCGGACGAAGCTATGCGTCCCCCACCAGCCTGGTAAAACTCGATTATCTCTCAAGCGCCGTAATCAATGGCGCGGTTGGGTTCTACGTCCGTATTGATGGGGATCCCGGAATAAGGGGCACGATCTCCGCCCTGATAAGGCGTGCCAAGGAAACCGCCTCGCTAAACGCGCTGAGGTGGAACAGTAAAATGATTCGTATAAAGGCCTGGCCGTGGTGTGATGTCACGCAGCTGCGAGAATACGTCGGCAGATGCGTGCAAAGGTTATTCTCTCTACGGTGGTATGTGGAACTTGTTTTGCGAGCCGGACACAATCCTTGTGTTCAAAATCTTCTATGAAGTATTAGGAGGACGAACCCGCCTTGCAATGCCGAAGACAATGTGCGCGCGGATTAAATGCGTCATTGAAGCCCGGTTAGAGACTCTTGAGGAGTCCTGGATTAGGGGTGTCCGGATAGCGAACTATCACCATTTGCGGACTCTGGACTATGAAGATACAAGATTGAAGACTTAGTCCCGTGTCCGGATGGGACTTTCCTTGGCGTGGAAGGCAAGCTTGGCGATGCGGATATGTAGATCTCCTACCATTGTAACCGACTCTGTGTAACCCTAACCCTATCCGGTGTCTATATAAACCGGAGGGTTTTAGTCCGTAGGACGAACAACAATCATACCATGGGCTAGCTTCTAGGGTTTAGCCTCTCTAATCTCGTGGTAGATCCACTCTTGTACTACCCACATCATCAATATTAATCAAGCAGGAGTAGGGTTTTACCTCCATCGAGAGGGCCCGAACCTGGGTAAAAACATCGTGTCCCTTGTCTCCTGTTACCATCCGCCTAGACGCACAGTTCGGGACCCCCTACCCGAGATCCGCCGGTTTTGACACCGACAAGCACCTATAGCAGTCTTTTCATGATCTACTTGCATAGTAATTTTACTACTCTCCACATAGCAAAATTCTTCTCATTCGGAATAGTGGGAGTATCATAAGAGACTTGAATACTATAAACTGTTTCCACATTAAAAGAGTAATGTTCAGAAAAAGGATAATCATAATCATGACAAGCTTTATAAATATAATCATCACTACTTTTTATAGCATAAGTTTCATCACAATAATCATCATAAGTAGCAACTTTGTTCTCATCATAATAGATTGGAACCTCTTCCAAGATAGTGGAATCATTACTAAATAAAGTCATAACCTTTCCAAATCCACTTTCATAAATATTATAAGATTCAACATAGGTAGAAGGCATGCTATCATCATAACAACTTTGCATATCAAATCTTGAGAGGCTAAAAATATCATCTTCATTAAACATAGCATCCCCAAGCTTGGGACAAACATTAATTGCAGCAAATATATTCTCAAATATGTCATCCTCATTAAACATAGCTTCCCCAAGCTTGGGCCTTTTCATATCATAAGCATAATCACTCTCATCATCAATAGTATGGATAGCACCAACAGTATAGCAAACATTATTATCATATTCTTCCAAGCAAGTGCCAAAAAGATTTTCAAGATCATAAGAAGTATTATTATCTTCACAATCATAATCATCACAATAGGCAATAGCCATAACGAGGTCATCATCAAGTGCATCATCTTCCACAATTATTTTTGATTCATTTTCATGAGGCACAACAATAATAGGAGCAACATTATTTGGGAGAGATACCTTTTTACCTCTCTTCCTTTTTCTTTTATTCTTCTTCACCACATCATGTGTGGGTTCAATCCTCTTTTTGAAGCTCCTTATTAATGAGATTGGTTGCATAGGAGGCTCCTCCTCGTTATCTGATTCATCATAAGAAATAATAGGAGAATATTGGGAAGTCTCTTCCCTTTCGTTAGTATTCTCTTCATCTTCTATTTGTTTTCTTTTCTTTATGTAATTGGCAATATAAGGATTTTCAATACAATTCACCGCACAATACATATAGATCTTCTCTAGATCAAAATCAAGAATTCTATCAAGATTAAATTTTGGAATACCCTCAGGTTATACGTTTCATTTCTTCATAACCCAAAAGAAGGCTAAGCTCTTTATGATGCTCAAGGGTAATCAAATTATCACAATATTTGGACACGACTTGATCATGAAACAAATAGCATTGGAGCTTTAAATGACCATGTTCATTGCAAAGTTCACAAGGGGCGAAAAAATTGAATCTTTCAAATAAGAATCATCAAGACTTTCTTGCAACAATTTAGTTTCTAAGTACTTATGCCTCTTGCAATATCTATCTTCTCTATTTGGTGTGTACTTGCAAACCCAATGCACTCCACAAAAATTGACATGTTAATAGGAGACATTTACATCATAACTAGAGCAATCATCATTAGTACTATGGATATTCAAGGAGTTCATACTAACAACATTGTAATCATGCTCATCATTCAAAGATTTAGTGCCAAACATTTTAATGCATTCTTTTTCTAACACTTTGGCACAATTTTCCTTTCCATCATATTCACGAAAGATATTAAAAAGATGAAGCATGTGAGACAAACTCAATTCCATTTTTTTGTAGTTTTCTTTTATAAACTAAACTAGTGCTAAAACAAGGAACAAAAAGATTTGATTGCAAGAGCTAAAGATATACCTTCAAGCACTCACCTCCCCGGCAACGGCGCCAGAAAAGAGCTTAGTTGACGGGGTGTGAGTGCCGCCACCTAACCTCCCGGCAGCGGCGCCGGAAAAAGAGCTTGATGTCTACTACACAACCTTCTTACGGTAGATGTTGTTGGGCCTCCAAGTGCAGAGGTTTGTAGGACAGTAGCAAATTTCCCTCAAGTGGATGACCTAAGGTTTATCAATCCGTGGGAGGCGAGGGATGAAGATGGTCTCTCCGAGACAACCCCTGCAACCAAATAACAAAGAGTCTCTTGTGTCCCCAACACACCCAATACAATGGTAAATTGTATAGGTTCACTAGTTCTGCTGAAGAGATGGTGATACAAGTGCAATATGGATGGTAGATATAGGTTTTGTAATCTGAAAATATAAAAACAACAAGGTAACTAATGATAAAAGTGAGCGTAAACGGTATTGCAATGATAGGAAACAAGGCCTAGGGTTCATACTTTCACTAGTGCAAGTTCTCTCAACAATAATAACATAATTGGATCACATAACTAACCCTCAACATGCAACAAAGAGTCACACCGAATTCACTAATAGCGGAGAACAAACACAGAGATTATGGTAGATGCAGAAACCACCTCAAAGTCATTCTTTCCAATCAATCCGTTGGGCTATTCCTGTAAGTGTCACAAACAGCCCTAGAGTTCGTACTAGAATAATACCTTAAGACACAAATCAACCAAAACCCTAATGTCACCTAGATACTCCAATGTCACCTCAAGTATCCGTGGGTATGATTATACAATATGCATCACACAATCTCAGATTCATCTATTCAACCAACACATAGAACCTCAAAGAGTGCCCCAAAGTTTCTACCAGAGAATCAAGACGAAAACATGTGCCAACCCCTATGCATAAGTTCATGGGCGGAACCCGCAAGTTGATCACCAAAACATACATCAAGTGGATCACGTGATATCCCATTGTCACCACAGATACGCACGTCAAGACATACATCAAGTGTTCTCAAATCATTAAAGACTCAATCCGATAAAATAACTTCAAAGGGGAAACTCAATCCATTACAAGAGAGTAGAGGGGGAGAAGCAACATAAGATCCAACTATAATAGCAAAGCTCGCGATACATCAAGATTGTGCCAAATCAAGAACACGAGAGAGAGAGAGAGATCAAACACATAGCTACTGGTACATACCCTCAGCCCCGAGGGTGAACTACTCCCTCCTCGTCATGGAGAGCGCCGGGATGATGAAGATGGCCACTGGTGAGGGTTCCCCCTCCGGCAGGGTGCCGGAACAGGGTCCCGATTGATTTTTGGTGGCTACAGAGGCTTGCGGCGGCGGAACTCCAGATCTATTCTCTGTTCTGGAAGTTTTAGGATATGTAGGTATATATGGGTGAAAGAAGCACGTCAAGGGAGCCACGAGGGCCCCACGAGGCAGGGGGCGCGCCCTAGGGGGTGGGCACGCCCCCACCCTCGTGGCTTCCTCGTTCCTTCCTTGACGTGGGGTCCAAGTCCATCGGGTAGCTTTCGTTCCAAAAATAACTTCTCTAGTTGATTTCGTTCCATCGGGCAGGAACATGCAGTTAGGAATCGGTGGGGATTCACTCCTGATCCACTAACAACCCCCTCCATTCCGGCCATCACAGGTTCCGTCAAAAAACACCTCTTTTCATAATCATACATCGTACTCATATGCATAGACATATCATCTTACTACAATGCGTAGACTTAAGTAACACTTACCGGCCGTCGCTTTTCATCGACACCTCGTGTTACGCCCGATTATGCCAGGGGCTTCATAATACGGCAATAAAGTCCGACCACCTTCTCGGTCGCTCAGCACCCCGAACTTGTAGCACTATATGCATCAGCTCCGAATCATGTCTTGGGTCATTGGTTGGGATTGCCCGGCTCCCTTGTTTTGGTACCTTACGTTCCGTTATATCGGCTAAGGTAGCGCAGGGAGAACTAGTGCGATTGTGTCCCGGATCTGTCGGACGAGCACCTCAGTAGAGAAAGCGAAAACCGATTGTCATGATCTGACGAGAGCTGGTCAGCTATTCGAGAGGTTGTAAAATCCTTCAAGATTTATTCCGCACAACGCCATTATAAATGCAGAGTGCGACAGATCGGTCTTCCGAACACTAGGGGCTGCGCCGAACATACTCGAATTCTTATGGCTAAGTGAGAGTAATAAAGCCTTATAGTCCGATTGCCTGGTTCGTGGTGAGAAACACCTCCTTAAAAGGACCCAACTATGGGATAAAGAGCGTTCAGATATATCCCGAACACCCCCGTATTCTTTTTACGTGGGGGCAGAAGCCGACGACTGGCCAACTCTCAGGATTTACATATAATAAACAGCCGCACAGGAAGAACATATGTTCAAACAAAATAGGCAATATATAGTAAAAATGCCATTATCCCATATTACAAAAAGCGGCATGAATGCCCTCAGGGAAATATAATGTCTTTGGTACATTTATCCGCCGCAAGGCGGCTCCCTTCAAAGACACCTGCATAGTGCGATTCAGGGCTTGCGATGCTCCTTACCCTCTGGCGGCCCTCACCATCAGCTTCTCCGCGTCAAGCTTCCCCCAATGCACTTTTGCACGGGCAAACGCCATACGTGCACCCTCTATGCAGACCGATCGCTTAACAGCATCAAGCCAAGGATAGGCGCCCACAATCCGCTTCACGAGCAAGTAATCGCCGGAATTATTCGCCGCCATAGCCGGACAACCAAGTCCTTCATGGCTAGTTCGGACGCCCGATGCAGTTCAACCAGCTGCTTCAGCTGATCGATAAAGGGCACCGGATAGTTCAGCGCCAAATATTGCGACCAGAAATCCCTCTCCGCAGACTTCTTTTCCTCAGATTGGTAGAATTGGGCGGCATCCAATATGCTACGAGGAAGATCCGCAAACGCCCTGGAAAAACATGAATTCAGCTTGCCGCTTAGAATTCTTCCCACTATCATGAACAAATGGCTAAGAATACAGAAGGCCTTACCAGCCGCAACTTTCCGGGCCTCTTGAATGTCCTGTACAGCACCTCAGGCTTCTTCCCGAGCATCTTCCGCGTCTTGGAGCGCCTGGGCGAGTTCGGATTCTTTTCCTATTAGACTCTGCTCCAAGCCCTCGCTTTTCTCCACAGCCTCCTGGAGCTCCCGCTCAGCTGTGACAACCCTGGCCTCGTACTTTTCACGAAGTGCCTGTTCGGCGGCAGCCTTCTCATTGGCATCATCCGCAGCCTTCTTCAGTGCCTCATATTCAGCACTCGCTCCTAGGGCATACAACACAAATAATTCTCAATAAGCGCAATTAGTTATTCGTGCCCAATGCAAGACAATGTTTCAACATACCTTCCTTATCTTCTAATTGCTTCCTCACGCGGCCAAGTTCTTCCTCGGCCCGTTCCAGGCTCCACTTCAGTTCGGACACTTCCGCATTATGAGCGGCCGTCTTTTTCGCAGACGCCTGTTTTCAAACAAAGAGGCACACGTCATTAACATAAGTTCCTACGACAACAGAGGATTTGATCCCCTGCCCGGCTCCCTCTCTTTCGCCGGACAGTGTATCAGGGGCTACTACTCATATTATGACGATTCCTCAAAGGTTTCTTAGGAAACATACCTCAAAGTACTTTATAAGGCCAAGGGAGGACTTGTGCAGCCCGCTCTCGGCGGACTGAATCTTCTCAACCACCGCACCCATAAGGGTCCGATGTTCATCGATGATAGACGCGTTCTCTAACGCTGTCGATAGACCGCCTGGCAACTCTGCTTGAACAGAGGTTGCTGGCAGAATAGGCAGGCCTCCCACCGTCAAAGGTGGCCGCTCGCCCGATCTGGGAGCCTTAGAGGTCTCCTGGACCTTGTCCGGCTGTGGGCTGAACCCAAGATCGCTTCACGACGGCAGCACACTGGGGGCCATCGCTCCCGTGTGTCCGGCTCCAGTGATATGCCCCCCTGATCCAGGCCCCATTGAGACGACACCTCAGTGTCGCGCCGGGACTTTGGGGAAGGGGCCTCTGGAGGCGTCTCGCTCGCCAAGGCGTCCGAGCTCAGTGAATCCTCAGACGAGGAATGTCCGGCGCGAGACCTTGCCGGACTGTGCAAAGTATAGCAACGGTTAAAACTACTATACCCAAAAACAATCCCGGACGCATATGCTTGTTCGGATTCTGTATACTTACGACTTCTCCAGGGGCTGGGCCCTGGGATCCCACTCCGGGCTGCTATCGGCAGCCGTGGTGGATGCCTCTCGGAGGGAACCTTTTCTCCTCTTAGGCGATTCGGCCTCCAGGGACGAGGAAGCTGCACGCTTCTTCCCACCTTCAGAGTGAGGCTCGTCCTCTTCTGCTTCTTCCTCTTCATCTTCCGAAGAAGGAGCGTCGCTTGAGTCTTTGGATTTTGCGTCCAATGCCTCGCGGTGACGGAGGCCACTCCGGGTCTTATTGACCTTCTTGGAGGCCTCCTTCTTTGGCGCCTCGTAAGGCACAGGGACCAGCATCTTCGTCAGAAGAGGTCCGGCCGGTTCCTCCAGCAGCGGGGCCGGACAATGAATCCGCTCCGCCTTCTTTATCCATCCCTGAGGTCACGACAAAACACGATTAAGATGTCTCCCCCATGACATGCCAACCGAAGCATGGATGGACCGAGCGTGGCGGTAACTTACCCGGCTTGCACCGTGGGATAATTGATACCCACGGTCCTCCTGGAGCCCGGCCACGATTTGACGGGCTTGAAGAGCACCTTCCAGATATCCTTGCGGGAGGAGTCGTAGAGCTCCTGAAGGGTTTGGTGCTCGGTTGGGTCGAATTCCCACAGAGTGCAGGCTCGGTGCTGACAAGGGAGAACCAGGCGAACTAGCATCACCTGGACCACGTCGACGAGTTTGACGTCCCTGTCGACCACACTCTGGACGCGCTTCTGGAGCAATGACAGCTCATCGGACGAGGACCAGTTCGGGCCCTTCTTGGGCCAGGACGTGAGCCGCACTGGAGCTCCGGATCTGAACTCAGGGGCAACAGCCCACTTTTTGCCGCGTGGTTCGGTGATATAAAACCACTGCTGCTGCCGCTCCTTGACGGAGTTGTTGAAAGCGCCCTTCGGCCAAACGGCCTTGGGCATCTTTCTCACCATGGCGCCGCCACACTCGGCGTCTTCGCCACTCACCACCTTGGGCTTCACATTAAAAACTCTTCAGCCACAGGCCGAAGTGAGGTGAGATCCGAAGAAAGGCCTCGCACACGATGATGAACGTCGAGATATTGAGGAAGGAGTTGGGGGAAAGATCATGAAAATCAATCCCGTAGTAATACATGACTCCACGAACAAATGGGTGCAGGGGAAACCCAAGCCCGCAGACAAAATGGGGAAGGAACACGATTCTCTCGTGAGGTTCCGGAGTGGGGACGACATGTCCTGCCGGTGGGAGACGGTGGCTGATCTTCTGAGCCAGATACCCGGCGTCCCGGAGCTTCTTGATATCCTTCTCCCGGACAGTAGAGGCCATCCATCTGCCTCCTGCTTCGGATCCGGACATCTTTGGAAAGCCTCTCTTTGGTGGAAAAGAAGAGTGCTTGGGCATTAGGGCTTGAAAAGAGGGGAATGAGCTAGTGGAAGGAGAAAGGCATGGGTAAAGAGAAAGAGGCCTTGTCTCTTTATAGGGGCGGTAAATGCAATTTGCACCTCCCCACTTGCCTGGTGGAACCCGTTTGCCTCCCGCTCGCCATGATTAGCGGTGCGATGGGATTACCCGTACCCGTATTGATGAGAATCCCGTGATAAGGGGACACGATCTCTGCTTTGACAAGACATGTCAAGGAAACCGCCTCGCAATATGCGCTGTGGCTGGTTGTGGGAAAACGGTTTGAATAATGACCCGACCGTAATGACACGTCGCGTTGCCTAAAAAGTTGTCAGCGGATTGCATTTGTGAAATGTCATTCTCTCTACAGTGGCATGTGAAGATCATTTTGTGGATCCGGACACGGTTCAAGTGTTCGACAATTACTTTGGAGTATTCGGAGTAGGAACCCGCCCTGCAATGCCGAAGACAAGACTGTCCGCCGGACTCATCGTCATTGAAGCCTGGTTTAGGGGCTACCGAGGGAGTCCTAGATTAGGGGGTATCCGGACAACCGGACTGTATACATCGTCCGGACTATTGAAGCGTGAAGATACAAGACTCAAGACTTCGACCCGTGTCTGGATGGGACTTTCCTTGGCGTGGAAGGCAAGCTTGGCGATCCAGATATTATATTTCCTTCCTTGTAACCGACTCCATGTAAACCCTGGCCCTCTCCGGTGTCTATATAAACCGGAGAGGTTGGTCCTTAGAAGGCCGATCACAATTACAATCATACCATCATAGGCTAGCTTCTAGGGTTTAGCCTCTACGATCTCGTGGTAGATCTACTCTTGTACTACCCATATCTTCAATATTAATCAAGCAGGAAGTAGGGTTTTACCTCCATCAAGAGGGCCCGAACCTGGGTAAACATCTGTGTCCCTTGCTTCCTGTTACCATCAGCCTAGATGCACAGATCGGGACCCCCTACCCGAGATCCGCCGGTTTTGACACCGACATCCACCCTCGGGGCTGAGGATTTGTACCAGTAGCTATGTGTTTAATCTCTCTCTCTCTCTCTCGTGATCTATATCATGGGCTTTGTTAATATAGATGGATCATTTGATGTTTCTCCCCTCTATACTCTTGTTGTGATGAATTGAATCTTTACCCTTTGAAGTTTTGTCTTGTCGGATTGAATATTCAGATATGAGAACACATGATGTATGTCTTGCGGTATGAATACTTGAGGTGACAATGGGGTATCGTATTGATTCACTTGATATATGTTTTGGCACTCAACTCGCGGATTCACGAGGTGACATTGGGGTAATCTATGCGTAGAGGTTGATGCATGTTTTTATTATCTTTTCTCTGATAGAAACTTTGGGGTCTCTCTGTAGTTTTTTGAGTGGATTGAGTATTATGAATATGAATTTGCTTTTGTGTTATTTTAGTACGAACTCTTGATTAGATCGATCGGAAAGAATAGCTTGCGTTATTTTAGTACGAACTCTAGTATAGATCGATCGGAAAGAATAGCTTTGAGGTGGTTTCGTACCCTACAAACAGTTTCTATCTTTTGTTCGCCGCTAATATGAACTCGGGAGTGATTGTTTATTGCACTTTGAGGGATAATCATATGATCCAACTATGTTAGCACTGTTGAGAGGTTGCACTAGCGAAAGTACGGGCCCTAGGCCTTGTTTTCAAGAATTGCAATACCGTTTTTGTGCCCGTTTACTATTTGCTAACTTGCTGTTTTTATTTATTCAAATTATAAAAATATATTTCTACCATCAACATTACACTTTTATCACCATCTCTTCGCCGAACTAGTGCACCTATACAATTTTCCATTGTATTGGGTGTGTTGGGGACACAAGAGATTTCTTGTATTTGGTTGCAGGGTCGTTTAAGAGAGACCATCTTCATCCTACACCTCTCAAGGATTGATAAACCTTAGGTCATCCACTTGAGGTAAAATTGCTACTGTCCTACAAAACTATGTGCTTGGAGGCCCAACACGTGTCTACAAGAATAAAGTTGCGTAGTATACGTCAGCCTTCGAAGGTGATAACCAAGACATATCATCGTGGTTTCAATATGATATTCATCAACATCACGTGAAACATTTGGAAGGAGGGGAACCATGGACCTTCAGGGCTTTTTGAGAATTATTCGCTAATGTTAGATGAGCAAGTAGGGATTGCATGCATCGACAATGACTGATTGTGTGCACAAGCACATATATAGGTACAGGGGGTCGGCCTCTACTTGTCTCCCAAGAAGTACATATATACGAGGGGAGAGACGAGGCGCTGCAGTACAAAATACATAGACCCTAGTACTATACATGTGCACAGATAACGTATGTTCAACACCCACTCACAGTAAAAGCATCTCTGGAGACGCAGATACTGGACCGGAACTCCTTGAAGACGGAAGTCGGCAGCCCCTTTATCATAACATCGGCGAACTGTTGGGTAGTGGGGCATGAAGTACCGGAACACACCCAAGCACCACCTTCTCACAAGTGAAGTGATATCGAGCTTGATATACTTTGTGCGGCGATGATGGACATGGTTGGCGGAGAGGTAGATAGCGGAGACATTATCGCAGTAAGCCTTGTGAATATCACAAAGCAACTCCTGGAGCAGCTGACAGAGCCAAGAGCATTCAGCAACGACATTGGCCACTACCCGATACTTTGCCTCGGCACTCGAACGAGACACTGTGGGTTGTCTCTTGGACGACCACGAGATCAGCAAGGGCCTGAGGTAGACACGGTAGCCTGATGTAGAGCTACAAGTGTCAGGGCAGCCAGCCCAGTCCGCGTCGGAGTAGGCGACGATGTCGGTGGAGGCGAAAGCCGTCAGCACGAGGCCCAAGGACATAGTGTCGCGTATGTATTGAAGAGTATGCTTCACCAAGGTCCAGTGGGAGTCACACGGGGAGTGCATATGGAGGTACACCTGTTGAACAGCGTACTGCAGGTCCGGGCGTGGTAGCGTCAGGTACTCCAAGGCACCAACAATGGAGCGATAAAACGTTGCGGCGGGGGCGGGTATGCCCTCCATGGTAGAGACCTTAGCCTTCGTGTCGACACGCGTGGCAGCAGGCTTGCAGTTAAGCATATCAGCTCACTTGAGAAGCTCATGGGCGTACTTTTGTTGATGCAGAAAAAGCCATCGACGCGTCGGACCACCTCGAGGCCAAGGAAGTACTGAAGTGGCTGTTGGGAACGTAGCATGCAATTTCAAAACAATTACTACGCTCACGCAAGATCTATCTAGGAGATACATATCAACGAGAGGGGGAGAGTGTGTCCACATACCCTCGTAGACCGAAAGCGGAAGCGTTAGTTTAATGCGGTTGATGTAGTCGAACGTCTTCACGATCCAACCGATCATGTATTGAACGTACGTTCAGCTCGATGACGTCCCTCGAACTCTTGATCCAGCAGAGGCTCAAGGGAGAGTTTCGTCAGCACGAAGGCATCGTGACCGTGATGGTGATGTGATCTGCGCTGGGCTTCGCCTAAGCACTACGACGCTATGACCGGAGGAGTAAACCGTGGAGGGAGACGCCACACACGGCATGGAACAATTGGTATGTCTCCAAGGGGTGCCCTGGCCATGTATATAAAGGAGGGAGAGGGAGGAGGCCGGCCCCCCTTCTTATTCCTTCTCATGGAGGTGGAAAGGGGAAGGAGAGGGAGAGGGGGAAGGAAAGGGGGGTCGCCCCCCTTCCCCTTGTCCAATTCGGACATCCCATGGGGGGGGGGCGCCACCCCTTGTGGGCTCCCCTCTCTCTCCCCTATGGCCCATGATGGCCCATTACTTTCCGGGGGGTTCCGGTAACCTCCCGGGTCTCCGAAAAATACCCGAAATGATCCGAAACCATTCATGTGTCCAAATATCATCGTCAAATATATCAATATTTACCTCTCGACTATTTCGAGACTCCTCGTCATGTCCGGGATCTCATCTGGGACTCCGAACAATCTTCGGTCACAAAAACACATCACTCATAATACAAATTGTCATCGAACATTAAGCGTGCGGACCCTACAGGTTCGAGAACTATGTAGACATGACCGAGACATATCTCCGGTCAATAACCAATAGTGGAACCTGGATGCTCATATTGGTTCCTACATATTATACAAAGATCTTTATCGGTCAAACTGCAATGACAACATACGTTATTCCCTTTGTCATTGGTATGTTACTTGCCTGAGATTCGATCGTCGGTATCCTCATACCTAGTTCAATCTCGTTACCTGCAAGTCCGTTTACTCGTTCCATAATGCATCATCCCGTAACTAACTCATTAGTCACATTGCTTGCAAGGCTTATCACGATGTGCATTAGCGAGAGGGCCCAGAAATACCTCTTCGATACTCGAAGTGACAAATCCTAATCTCGATCTATGCCAACCCAACAAACACCTTCGGAGACACTTGTAGAGCATCTTTATAATCACCCAGTTACATTGTGACGTTTGATAGCACACAAGGTGTTCCTCCGGTATTCGGGAGTTGCACAATCTCATAGTTAGAGGAACATGTATAAGTCATGAAGAAAGCAATAGCAATAAAACTTAACGATCATTATGCTAAGCTAACGGATGGGTCTTGTCCATCACATCATTCTCCTAATGATGTGATGCCATTCATCAAATGACAACACATGCCTATGGTCAGGAAACTTAACCATCTTTGATCAACGAGCTAGTCAAGTAGAGGCATACTAGGGACACTTTGTTTTGTCTATGTATTCACACACGTATCAAGTTTACGGTTAATACAATTCTAGCATGAATTATAAACATTTATCATGATATAAGGAAATATAAAATAACAACTTTATTATTGCCTCTAGGGCATATTTCCTTCAGTCTTCCACTTGCACTAGAGTCAATAATCTAGTTCACATCGCCATGTGATTTAACTCCAATAGTTCACATCACCATGTGATTAACACCCATAGTTCACATCGCCATGTGACCAACACCCAAAGGGTTTACTAGAGTAAATAATCTAGTTCACATCACGAAGTGATTAACACCCAAAGAGTACAAGGTATGATCATGTTTTGCTTGTGAGAGAAGTTTAGTCAACAGGTCTGCCACATTCAGATTCGTATGTATTTTAGAAAATTTCTATGTCTACAATGCTCTGCATGAAGCTACTCTAGCTAATTGCTCCCACTTTCAATATGTATCCAGATTGAGACTGGGAGTCATCCACATCGGTGTTAAAGCTTGCATCGACGTAACTCTTTACGTTGAACTGTTTATCACCTCCATAACCGAGAAATATTTCCTTAGTCCTCTAAGGATAATTTTTGAATGCTGTCCACTGATCTACTCCTGGATCACTATTGTACCCCTTTGCTGGTACACAATAGGTCTTGTGTACAACATGGCATACTTTATAGAACCTATGGCTGAGGCATAGGTGTCAGTGTCAAAACCGGCGGATCTCGGGTAGGGGGTCCCGAACTGTGCGTCTAAGGTCGATGGTAATTGGAGACAGGGGACACAATGTTTACCCAGGTTCGGGCCCTCTCTATGGAGATAATACCCTACTTCCTGCTTGATTGATCTTGATGAATATGAGTGTTACAAGAGTTGATCTACGACGAGATCGTAATTGCTAAAACCCTAGGAGTCTAGCCTGTATGACTATGGTTATGAAGATTCGCCTCTACGAACCTAGCCCTCCGGTTTATATAGACATCAGAGGGATCTAGGGTTACATAAGGTCGGTTACAGAGAAAGGAATCTTCATGTTCGGTCGCCAAGCTTGCCTTCCACGCCAAGGAGAGTCCCATCCGGACACGGGTAGAGTCTTCGGTCTTTGTATCTTCACAGCCCATTAGTCCGGCCCATGTCCAACAGGCCAGACGCCCGAGGACCCCCTAGTCCATGACTCCCTCAGTAGCCCCTGAACCAGGCTTTAATGGTGAGGTGTCCGGCGCGCATATTGTCTTCGGCATTCCTTCTCCGAATACTCCAAGATAGTCTTCGGACGCAGCGAGCGTGTCCGGATCTGCAACACAAGTACCACACACAACCGCAGAGAGTATAATATTTCACGAGTCCAATCCGCTGACAACTTTTTGTATGGTGACATCACGTCTGTCCGGTCATTATTTTGAACCATTTTCATCTGCCATTCCACGTTTCAAGACGCGGTTTTCATTAGCATGTCTTGTCAAAGTAGAGACCGTGTCCCCCTATTGCGCGATTCTCATCAATACGGGTGTGGGTAACCCAACCATGCCATTTGCACAACCCTTGGTAATAAGCTAGTTTTAAGGCAAGTGGGGAGGCGCTTGATATTCACTGCCTTTATAAGGGGATAAGGATTCCCTTTCTTCACCCACGCCTTCTCTCCTTCTCTGCCCTTCCATTCTTGAGCTCCAGCGCCCAAGTCCTCATCTTTTCCGCCTCAAGAAAGCGCTCAACCATGTCCGGATCTGGAGGGCAAGGAAAGTGGATGGCCTCCTCCATTAACGAGAAGGAAATCACCGAGCTTCGGGAGGCCGGGTAGCTGGCGAAAGGAATCGCTCACTGGCTTCCGACCAAGGGGCAAGTCGTCCCCACCCCGAATCCCAATGAGAGGGTGGTGTTCATCCCCCACTTCATCCGCGGGTTAGGGTTTCCTCTCCACCCTTTCGTCCGTGGACTTATGTTCTATTACGGGCTAGATTTCCATGATCTAGCCCCAAACTCCTTCCTCAACATCTCGGCATTTATTGTCGTGTGCGAGGCCTTCCTCCGCATTTCTCCCCACTTCGGATTATGGCTCAAGATCTTCAATGTGAAGCCAAAGGTGGTGGATGGACAACACGCGGAGTGCGGAGGTGCCATGGTGAGCAAGATGCCCAATGTCACACGGCCCAAAGGCATATTTGTGGAGACCGTCATGGAGTGGCAGAAAATGTGGTTCTATATCACAGAGCCTCGTGACGCCACTTGGGCCGCTGTTCCCGAATTCAAGTCCGGAGCTCCAATGCGGCTCACCTCCTAGATAGAGAAGGGCCCAAATTGGTCTTCGTCGGACGAACAGATAGCGTTGCAAACGCGCATCCAAAGCATGGTGGATAAAAACATCAAGCTCATCAACCTGATCCAGGTGATCTTAGTTCGCCGGATCCTTCCATGCCAGAGCTGAACATGCCCTTTATGGGAATTTGATCCGGAGAAGGACCGGACCTTGGAAAGGCTCTTCGGAACTACTCACGAAGATGCCTGCAAGTTGCTCTTTAAGGGCAATGAGACGCCACTGGCCATAGACTCGGACCGCGGGCATGATCTAGCCCATCCTACTAGTGCGGTAAGTCCTTCACATCGAGGTGCATCCTCTACTTGCTTGTTTAAGGAAGATGTCTAAAACTTCACCTTCTATTTTTTTAGGCATGGACAGAGAAAGCAGAGCGGATTCGGTGTCCGGCTCCACTGCCCGAGGAACCAATCATCCCGTTCCTGGCGAAGATGCTAGTTCCGGCACCCTACAAGGTGTCGGAGAAGGCCAAGAAGAAGGCCAAGGGGGTCCGAAGTGGCCCCCGACGCAAGGGAGCTTCGGACGTGTCGTACGAAGACAAGACTCACTCCTCCGTCGCCGAAGACGACGACGAGGAGGAGGAAGAAAGCAACTCCCCCTGATGGGGGAAGGAGAAGAGGGCGGCCTCCACAAATCTGGAGGCGGTGGCGCCCAAGAAGGGGAAGGGCCCCCTCGCGAATAACTCCGCGTGGGACGTCGACAGCAGCCCAGAGAGACCCCCCCCCCCCCGAAGCAAGCCCTTGGCCGCATCGTAAGTATTAAAGACCCGTATACGTCCATGTATCCGGCCTATCCTCTTCATGGTATTAACATGTTTAATTACGCTATTGCAGTCCGGCCCACGACAGCTCCCAACAGGTGAAGAAGATTGCAGCGGGTAAGGCGTTTAGTATGCAAAGCAAGTATGTGAAGAAGAAGTATTTATTACTAACCCGGATTTGGAGTTCTCCAGGGGCATTTGCGAATCTGCCGCGCAGTGTTTCTGACGCTGCAGAATTCTTCCGAGCCGAAGAGGGGAGCTCAATGGAGAAGCTGTTCTGGTCGCAATACCTTGCGCCAGAACATCCGGTGCCCTTTAGCGACCAGCTAAAACAGCTGGTCGAGCTGCATAGGGTGGCCGAACTAGCCATGAAGGATTTAATAATCCGGCTGTGGCCTGCCGAAGCTATACCCAACAGCTACTTCGGGCTCGTGAAGCGGCTGGTGAATGCATGCCCTCGGCTGGACGTCGTCAAGCGATCGGTCTGCATCGAGGGCGTGCGCATGGCCTTCGCCCGGGTCAAGGTGTGGTGGGCGAAGATGGACGCCGTCAAGCTTGTGACCGAGGGACCACCTGAGGGCAAGGAGCACCGCACACCCGAGCGGTATTTTGAAGACGTCCTGGAGGGGTCTCGTATTGTGGCGACGCAATGTGCGCAAGACATTATTTTCGAATGAATACATTTGTGTTGTCTCTGCCTTGTATGATGAAACAAAGTCGTTATGTAAAAAGTTTCACCTCCTGTGCGGCCGTTTTGTGTGAAATCCGAGAGTTGGCTAGTCGTCGGCTTCTGCCCCCCACGTAGGTAGTACGGGGGTGTTCGGGATGTAATCTAAACACTCTTGATCCAATTGTTTGGTCCTTTAAGGAGGTGTTTAGCGCAACGAACCAGGCAATCAGACTACGCGGCTTTAGCACCCTCACTTAGCCATAGGAGTTTGACAATAAAAATATAGGCGCAACCCCTAGTATCCGAACTAGGGTGTTGTAAACACCTAATCGGGTAAGTACCGATCCCTCGCATAATGCGGAAAAAATCTTTAATGATTCGAAACCTCCGAAGAGCTGACCGGCTCTCGCCGCATCATGACAGTCAGTTTTTGGCTTTCTCTACTGAGGTGCTCATCCGAATAAACCAGGACACAGTCGCAGTAGTTCTCCCTTTACTACCCTAGCCGATATAGGTAGTAAGCACAGGAGCCGGGCAACCCAACTATTGACCAAAGACATGATTCGGAGCCAATGCATATAGTGCTAAATTCAGGGTGCCGAACTATACTATAAAAAGTGTTCGGACTTTGTTGTCGTATTGCGGGGCGCTATGCAGCCCCTGGCAAATTGAAAGGTACCAAAGTGTACGGGTGCTATTTGATAAAGTTATCAAAAAGGAAAAGAGTAAAGGGTAGTAAGCTAGAGCCGTAGAATTTGGGCCGCAAACTTTTTCCATTATAATTTGGTAATACGTCAAAGCGCATTCATA
Source organism: Aegilops bicornis (assembly GCA_021605145.1). NCBI lineage: Eukaryota > Viridiplantae > Streptophyta > Magnoliopsida > Poales > Poaceae > Aegilops > Aegilops bicornis. The sequence continues at coordinate 82,623,463 of CM038672.1, read as the reverse complement.
CAAATAGTGCAATAAGCAAAAGGCTATTTAACAAGCCCCAACCAAGGGAGAGCTGCGTGTGGGTCCTGAAAACAGGTAGAGTGATCGTTAAAGAGACCACCTAGAAATTCCCCTATACGCTAGTGCTTCATGCCATATTGGTGTATCCATCCTGTCGAGAGGACCAATGATCAGGTCGTCGAAAGAAGCCTGCAGAAAAGAAACCTGAAAGGATAAAAAGGAAAAATTGAAAGTATGTGTATCCGGGGACGGTCGAGCCATAGTGTGGATCACCGGCTAATTATGCCTCCGTCTATGCCCATGGTATTTTGAGTTCGTAGTTATGTACGCGTGGTGCAAATGCCGCCACTTTGTTGGGACTGGGACGGAGGCCAAATTGCTAATCGAGCTCTTGACGAGCTGCATCTGCCGCAGAGTAGTCCAGACTTCGTTGATGCTGTCCGAGGAGTTCGGCCGATGAATTAAGGTTCTGTTTGAGAAGGCCGCTCTGTACTTCTGCTGCAAACGCAGCGGTGTGCTCCTCTGTACGGAGGTAGCGCTCCGTATTTCCGTTGACTGTTATGACGCCACGTGGTCCGGGCATCTTGAGCTTAAGATAAGCATAGTGTGGCACCGTGTTGAAGCTCGCAAATGCAGTTCATCCCAGCAGTGCATGATAGCCGCTGCGAAAGGGGACGGTGTCGAAGATCAACTCTTCGCTTCGGAAGTTGTCCAGAGATCCGAAGACAACCTCTAGTGTGATTGAGCCCGTACAGCGAGCCTCTACACCTGGTATGACTCCTTTAAAGGTAGTTCTGGTGGGCTTGATCCTTGAGGGATTAATGCCCATTTTGCGCGTTGTGTCCTGATAAAGCAGGTTTAGGATGCTACTACCGTCCATCAGGACCCGCGTGAGGTGGAACCCATCGATGATTGGATAGAGGACCAGTGCGGCTGACCCGCCATTACGGATACTGGTCGGATGGTCTCTGCGATCAAAGGTGATCAGACAGGAAGACCATGGATTGAATTTTGGGGCGACTGGCTCCATTGCATAGACGTCCCTGAGTGTGCGCTTGCGTTCCCTCTTGGGGATGTGGGTAGCGTGTATCATGTTCACCGTTTTGACCTGAGGGGAAAACTTCTTCTATCCCCCTGTGTTCGGTGGCCGAGGCTCCTCGTCATCGTCCTTGCTTTGCAACCCCTTCTCCTTGTTTTCGGCATTTAACTTGTCAGCCTGTTTAAAAACCCAACAATCTCTGTTGGTGTGGTTCGATGGTTTTTCTGGGGTGCCATGGATCTGGCACGGACGATCGAGTATGCGGTCCAGGCTGGATGAGCCCGAATTGTTCTTATTGTATGGCTTCTTCCGCTGACCAGACCTGGAGCCACTGAATCCGGCGTTGACCGCCATGTCATCGATATTGTTGCCATTGTTTGTCATTGGTATTGTTGCCATTGTTTCGACGCTTATGTATGTTGCGTCGGGGCTTGCCGTTGCTATCCTTGGCTTTGGAGGTGCCAGGTTCGCTTGCATTATTGTTGCAACGGGCTAGCCAACTATCTTCGCCCGCACAGAAGCAGGTCATAAGTGCCGTAAGGGCTGCCATGGACTTCGGCTTTTCCTGCTCGAGATGGCGGGCGAGCCACTCGTCGCGGATGCTATGCTTAAAGGCCGCTAGGGCTTCGCCATCCAGACAGTCGACGACCTGGTTCTTTTTAGTTAAGAATCTAGTCCAGAATTTCCCAGCTGACTCTCCAGGCTATTGGACTATATGACTTAAGTCATCTGCGTCCGGAGGTCGGACATATGTTCCTTGGAAGTTGTCGAGGAAGGCTTCTTCCAAGTCTTCCCAGCTGCCAATGGAGTTTTCGGGCAGACTGTTCAACCAGTACCGCGCTGGTCCTTTGAGTTTTAGTGGGAGATATTTGATGGCGTGGAGATCATCACCACGGGCCATATGAATATGGAGAAGAAAATCCTCAATCCATACCGCGGGATATGTTGTCCCGTCATATGATTCGATGTTCACGGGTTTAAACCCTTCCGGGAATTCATGGTCCATTACTTCATCAGTGAAGCAAAGAGGGTGTGCGGCGCCTCTATATCGGGCCACATCGCGACGTAGCTCCGACGGAGTCCGTTTCCGGTTTTTGGCCCGGGCGTGACTAGGCTTGTCACGTCTGAATAGATAACCGTCGTCACGTGTCGGGGGCACGTCCTCGCGATCCGTAGATTGATCTAGTATGTCCTACTCTATTTTCCAGCTTCTGCCGAAGGTCATATGTATGATCACGAGCTGTTTTATCTCTACCTTTACGATGAGGCGGGGCGGGCTGGTGTTCGGCTTGAGTTGCCGCTTTATCCCGACCGCGTGGTGGTCGGTCCGCCGCATTGCGCGATGATGGTACGGGATCCGGCACCTCATCATCGAATTGAGGTAGTAATTTGCGCTTCGGGTAACTTTTTTCAGGGCCCTTGAGGCCGTATTCCTCGGCTGCCAGGACATCAGTCCATCTATCGTTTAGCAGATCTTGATCAGTTTGAAGCTGCTGCTGTTTCTTTTTCAGGCTCCTTGCAGTGGCTATTAGCTGGCGCTTAAAGTGCTCCTGCTCGAGAGGTTCCTCAGGCACGATGAAATCCTCGTTGCTGAGGCTCACCTCCTCCTCGGAGAGCGGAACATATTTACTGTCCTCCGAGTCTTTGTTTATGGCCTGTTCATCAGGGCTAACTTGCCCATCTTCCCGATCGTCCTGTTCGGCAGTTTGTTCATCGGGATCTTCTCTATCTTCGGCACCGTCTGGAGTGTCATCATCTCCTGTGTCGGTGTTGTTGTCTTTGCTGCGGCGTGATTTAGAGCGGCGCCGCTGACGACGGCGCTTTGGTTGTGTCTTTGGGGGGTCATTCTCAACTGGATTTTCCTTGTCATCGCCGCTATTATCTTTTGGTGCATCCACCATGTATACGTCATATGAGGAAGTGGCCGTCCATCATCCGGTGAACGCCGGGTTTTGGGCCTCCTCTTCTCCGGCATCGTCGTCCATACCATCGATGTCTTCGGAGCCTTAATAGAGCGTGTCGATTAGGTCATCGACAGTGGCTATGAAGTGGGTGGTGGGTGGGAAGCGAAATTCCTCGTCATCAGCCTCCAGTTCGAACCGGATATAATTCGGCTGTAAGTCCCCCGCTAAGGATAGATTTTTTAATGAGTTTAGCACGTCGCCTAAACGCGAGTGCCGGAAGATGTCCGCGGCGATGAATTCGCCGATCGATGACTGATCCAGCTCGACAAGCGTAGACGCACATGGTTCGGAACCTATAGCCGGAGATGAGTCCGAGGTTCCGGTGACACAGACGTCACCCGAGGTTAAGTCTGTGTGCGGCTCCAACGCCGCTGAGTCTGCGGCTTCCGTGGCGGGGTTGAGCTTCCCGTCCTCGGATGGCGTGATCTGCTCCGGATCTAAGGCCAGAGCAGTTACAGGTGCTATCTCCTGTATATGATCCAATGACAGATTTACGTCAGGTTCATCGTGGTGGCAGGGAGCGGCTACCGTGGTCTCGAATCCGTCGAAGATCAAGTCTCCGCGGATATCCGCGACGTAGTTTAAGCTTCCCAATCTGACCCGATGGCCATGGGCGTAGCTTTTGATCTGCTCCAGAAGGCCAAGCGAGTTGGCCGGCAGTTGAAGCCGCCGAATACGAAGATCTGTCTGGGGAGGAAGGTTTCCCCTTGGATAGCATCGTCGTAGACGATCGAAGGAGCCACCAAACCTTTCGACGACGGCACAGTGGAACTCTTAATGAAAGCACCAATGTCGGTGTCAAAACCGGCGGATCTCGGGTAGGGGGTCCCGAACTGTGCGTCTAAGTTCGATGGTAATAGGAGACAGGGGACACAATGTTTACCCAGGTTCGGGCCCTCTCTATGGAGGTAATACCCTACTTCCTGCTTGATTGATCTTGAAGAATATGAGTGTTACAGGAGTTGATCTACCACGAGATCGTAATGGCTAAAACCCTAGAAGTCTAGCATGTATGACTATGGTTATGATGATTCGCCTCTACGGACCTAGCCCTCCGGTTTATATAGACACCGAAGGGATCTAGGGTTACATAAGGTCGGTTACAGAGAAAGGAATCTTCATGTGCGGTCGCCAAGCTTGCCTTCCACGTCAAGGAGAGTCCCATCTGGACACGGGTAGAGTCTTCGGTCCTTTTATCTTCACAGCCCATTAGTCCGGCCCATGTCCAATAGGCCGGATTCCCGAGGACCCCTTAGTCCAGGACTCCCTCAATAGGGAATGACTTTCATTCTCTCTCTATCTTATGCCATGGTCGGGTTTTGAGTCTTACTCAACTTCATACCTTACAACTCAGGCAAGAACTCTTTCTTTGACTGATCCATTTTGAACTCCTTCAAAATCTTATCAAGGTATGTACTCATCGAAAGTCTTATCAAGCATCTTGATCTATCTTTATAGATCTTGATTCCCACTATGTAAGAAGCTTCATCGAGGTCTTTCTTTGAAAAAACTCCTTTCAAACACTCCTTTATGCTTTCCAGAAAATTCTACAACATTTCTGATCAATAATATGTCATTCACATATATTTATTAGAAAGGTTGTAGTGCTCCCACTCACTTTTTTGTAAATACAGGCTTCACCACAAGTCAGTATAAAACTATATGCTTTAATCACACTATCAGAGCGTATATTCCAACTCCGAGAGGCTTGCACCAGTCCATAAATGGATCGCTGGAGCTTGCACACTTTGTTAGCACCCTTAGGATCGACAAAACCTTCTGGTTGCATCATATACAACTCTTCTTTAAGGAATCCTTTAAGGAATGCAGTTTTGACATCCCTTTGCCAGATTTCATAAAATGCGGCAATTGCTAACATGATTCGGACAGACTTTAAGCATCGATATGAGCGAGGAAATCCCATCGTAGTCAATACCTTGAACTTGTCGAAAACCTTTTGCGACAATTCGAGCTTTGTAGATTGTAACACTACTATCAGCGTCCTTCTTCCTCCTGAAGATCTATTTGTTCTCAATGGCTTGCCGATCATCGGGCAAGTCAACCAAAGTCCATACTTTGTTCTCATACATGGATCCTATCTCAGATTTCATGGCCTCAAGCCATTTTGCAGAATATGGGCTCATCATCGCTTCCTCATAGTTCGTAGGTTCGTCATGGTCTAGTAACATGACTTCCAGAACAAGATTATCGTACCACTCTGGTGCGGAACATGCTCTGGTTGACCTATGAGGTTTGGTAGTAACTTGATCTGAAGTTTCATGATCATTATCATTAGCTTCCTCTCTAGTTGGTGTAGGCATCACGAGAACGGATTTCTCTGATGAGCTACTTTCCAATTCGAGAGAAGGTACAATTACCTCATCAATTTCTACTTTCCTCCCACTCACTTCTTTCGAGAGAAACTCCTTCTCTAGAAAGGATCCATTCTTAGTAACAAAGATCTTGCCTTCAGATATGTGACAGAAGGTGTACCCAATAGTTTCTTTTGGGTATCCTATGAAGACACACTTCTCTATTTGGGTTCGAGCTTATCAGGCTGAAGCTTTTTCACATAAGCATCGCAACCCCAAACTTTAAAAAACGACAGCTTAGGTTTCTTGCCAAACCACTGTTCATACGGTGTCATCTCAACGGATTTAGATGGTGCCCTATTTAACATGAATGTAGCTATCTCTGATGCATAACCCCAAACGATAGTGGTAAATTGGTAAGAGACATCATAGATTGCACCATATCTAATAAAGTACGGTTACGACGTTCGGACACACCATTACGCTGTGGTGTTCCAGGTGGCGTGAGTTGTGAAATAATTCCATGTTGTTTTAAATGAAGGCTAAACTTGTAACTCAAATATTCGCCTCCGCGATCAGATTGTAGAAACTTTATTTTCTTGTTACGATGATTCTCACTTCACTCTGAAATTCTTTGAACTTTTCAAATGTTTCAGACTTGTGTTTCATTAAGTAGATATACCCATATCTGCTCAAATCACTTGTGAAGGTCAGAAAACAACGATACCCGCTGAGGGTGTCCTGGATTAGGGGGTCTCCGGACAGCCGGACTATATCCTTTGGCCGAACTGTTGGACTATGAAAATACAAGATTGAAGACTTAGCCCGTGTCCGGATGGGACTCTCCTTGGCGTGGAAGGCAAGCTTGGCAATACGGATATGTAGATCTCCTCCCTTGTAACCGACTCTTCGTAACACTAGCCCTCTCCAGTGTCTATATAAACCGGAGGGTTTAGTCCGTAGGACAACAACAATCATACCATTGGCTAGCTTCTAGGGTTTAGCCTCTACGATCTCGTGGTAGATCAACTCTTTTAATACTCATATCATCAAGATCAGTCAAGCAGGAAGTAGGGTATTACCTCCATCGAGAGGGCCCGAACCTGGGTAAACATTGTGTCCCCCGCCTCCTGTTACCATCCGCCTTAGACGCACAGTTCGGGACCCCCTACCCGAGATCCGCGGGTTTTGACACCGACATTGGTGCTTTCATTGAGAGTTCCACTGTGCCGTCACCGCAAGGCTTGATGGCTCCTTCAATCATCGACAACGATGCAATCCAGGGTGAGGATTTCCTCCCCGGATAGATCTTCATATTCGGTGGCCCGTCTTTGCGGGCCAATTAAGCAGCCATCTGGAGCAGATCGAAAGCTACGCCCCTGGCCATCAGGTCAGGTTTGGAAGTTTGAACTACACTGCCGACATCTGCGGAGACTTGATCTTCGATGGATTCGAGCCCATGCCAGGTGCGCCACACGATCACGACGAGCATGATTTAGCTCTGCCGTCGGACAGTGTTCGGGAGATCACGCCTGCAACTCCTCCGGCCTTCAATCCGGAGCAAATTGCGCCATCCGAGGACGGGTGGATAGACCCCGCCAAGGAGACCGCACTCTTAGCGGCGATAGAGCCGGATACTGACTTCACCCCTTACGGGAGCCGTGATGCAGAACCATTGGATTCGTCCCCGGCCACAGGCTCCGAGCCGCCTACGTCCGTGCCCATCGAATCCGATTGGGCGCCGATCATGGAGTTTACCTCCGCGGATATCTTTCAGCATTCGCCTTTCGGCGACGTGCTAAATTCGTTAAGGTCTCTCTACTTATCAGGAGAACCTTGGCCGAACTATGTCCGACTAGAATGGGATGCGAACGACGAAGAAATTCGCTGCCCACCCACCACCCACTTGGTAGCCACTGTCGACGATTTAACCAACATGCTCGACTTCGACTCCAAAGACATCGACGGTATGGACGACGATGCAGGAGATAAATCGGAACCACCGCCCACAGGGCGCTGGACCGCCACCTCATCATATGATATATATATGGTGGATAGCCCCAAAGAAGGCAATGGCGACAAGGCAGCAGAGGATGACCCCTCCAAGAAGCAACCGAAGCATCGACGTCAGCAGCGCCGCTCTAAGTTCCGCCATAGCAAAAGTAGTGATACCGGCACAAGAGACAATAACACTCCAGATAGTACCAAAGACGATGACAACCCCCTCCAGCCAGATTTAGAGCAGGAGGATGAACAAGCTAGCCCTCCAGAACAGGCAGCAAACGGAGAAACGGAGGACGATAATTACATGCCTCTCTCCGAAGACGAGGTGAGCCTTGGCGATGAAGAATTTATCGTGCCTGAGGATCCCATCGAGCAGGAGCACTTCAAGCGCCGGCTTATAGCCACAGCAAACAGCCTGAAGAAAAGGCAACATCAGCTTCGAGCTGATCAAGATTTGCTAGCAGACAGATGGACCGAAGTCCTTGCGGCCGAGGAATACGAACTCGAACGCCCTTCCACGAGTTACCCAAGACACAGGTCGCTACTCGAGGAGGAAGCAGTGAAACCTACTTCACCAGCGTACGATGTGGATGACCGGCCACCGCGTGGCCGAGATAGAGAGGCGTTTCAGCCTGAAGTTCAGCCTGCACCCCACCGCCACTCAAACAAAAATACCAAGGCCCGGGGCAACACGCGGGACCTGCGAGATGAATTGGAAAACATGGCAAAACATGCAAGATTGATATACGGGTCACGGGGGCGCGCACCAATGCGGGACGATGACCGTCACGCCGGATACACTAAAAGTAAATCCGGCTGGGCCGAATACAGTAGACAAGACTCATATGAACTGCGTCGTGATATAGCCCGGCAAAGAGGCGCCGCACACCCCCTATGCTTCAGTGATGAAGTTATGGACCATTTAATTCCTGGAGGGTTTTAAACCCGTAAATATCGAATCGTACGATGGTACAACAGATCCCGCATTATGGATTGAGGATTTCCTCCTCCATATCCACATAGCTCGCGGTGACGATCTACATGCCATCAAGTTCCTCCCACTAAAACTCAAAGGACCAGCTCGGCATTGGCTGAATAGCTTGCCAGCAGACTGCGTCGGCAGTTGGGAGGATTTGGAAGATGCATTCCTTGACAACTTCCAAGGCACTTATGTGCGACCACCGGATGCTGATGACTTGAGCCATATAACTCAGCAGCCAGGGGAATCGGCCAGGCAATTCTGGACATGGTTCCTAACTAAGAAAAACCAAATTGTCGACTGTCCGGATGCAGAGGCCTTAGCGGCATTCAAGCATAACATTCGTGATGAGTGGCTCGCCCGGCACCTCGGTCAGGAGAAGCCGAAATCTATGGCAGCCCTCACGACACTCATGACCCGCTTTTGCGGGGGCGAGGATAGCTGGCTGGCTCGTAGCAACAACACATCAAGGAATCCGGCCACCTCAGGTACTAAAGACGCTAACAGCAAGCCACGTCGTAATAGACACAAGCACCGCAACAACGGCGATAACGCCGAAGATACGACAGTCAATGCCGGATTCAGAGGCCCTAGATCCGGTCAGGAGAAAAAGCCATTCAAAAGAAGTACTCCGGGCCCGTCCAGTTTGGACCGCATACTCGATCGCTCGTGTCAAATTCACGGCACCCCCGACGAGCCAGCCAATCACACCAACAGAGAATGCTGGGTGTTCAAGTAGGCCGGCAAGTTGAATGCCGAAAACAAGGACAAGGGGCTGCATAGCGATGACGAGGATGAGCCCTGGCCGCCGAACACGGGAGGACAGAAGAGGTTCCCCCCACAAGTGAAGACGGTGAACATGATATACGCAACCCACATCCCCAAGAGGGAACGGAAGCGTGCACTAGGGGACGTCTATGCGATGGAGCCTGTCGCCCCAAAGTTCAACCCATGGTCCTCTTGTCCGATCACCATCGATCGCAGAGACCACCCCACTAGTATCCGTCATGGTGGATCCGCCGCATTGGTCCTAGACCCTATCATTGACGGATTCCACCTCACTAGAGTCCTCATGGACGGCGGCAGCAGCCTGAACCTGCTTTATCAGGATACAGTACGCAAAATGGGTATAGATCCCTCGAGGATCAAACCCACCAAAACCACCTTTAAGGGTGTCATCCCAGGTGTAGAGGCCCATTGCACGGGCTCAATCACACTAGAAGTGGTCTTTGGATCTCATGACAACTTCCGAAGCGAGTTAATCTTCGATATCGTCCCATTCCGCAGTGGCTATCACGCACTGCTCGGGCGAACCGCATTCGCAAAATTCAACATGGTACCGCATTACGCATACCTCAAGCTCAAGATGCCAGGACCTAGGGGGGTCATAACAGTCAATGAAAACACAGAGCGCTCGCTCCGCACGGAGGAGCACACTGCAGCCCTCGCAGCAGAAGCACAAAACAACCTTTTAAGGCAAACCACCAATTCGGCGATACAACCCCCGGACACCGTCAAGCGAGTCCAGAGTAACCTGCAGCAGGATCGCCTGGCACGTTCAGAGCTCGCCTAGCAATTTGGCCCCCGTCCTAGTCCTAGTCAAGCGACGAAATCCATGCCGCGCGTACATGACTACGCACTAAAAATACCATGGGCGTAGGCGGGGGCACGATCAGGACACGCCCCACAATGCGGCTCAACCGCCCTAGGTGCTGCCTACCTTCATCATTTTTTCTCTTTCATGACCTTACTCTTTGGAAGCCCTTTCCAGCAGTACGATTGCCGGACACATAATACAACAACCACGGAGTTAGGAAGCTACGTCGTACAATGGAATCCCCAGGTGGTCTCTGATAACGAGTGAAATACCTGCTTTAAATACTAGTCTGCAGCTTGCCCTTGGATAGGACATGTCAAATAGTCCTATTTTTTGCTTATTGCACTACTTGTATCAGTACGCTTCGACGTATTCTTTAAATAACCATGCATAGCATTAGTTATTATTGCATTATCTATTCTTTTTCTTATATGTTTATTTATGACAATCGGCACCCATACATTCTGGTACGGCCAGTACGCCAGGGGCTTTAGTATACCCCATAACACGGCGTGAGAAGTCCGAACACTTTCGACAGTGCGGCACCCCGAACTTATAGCATTATATGCATCAGCTCCGAATCATGTCTTGGGTCAATAGTTGGGTTTGCCCGGCTCCCATGTTTTGGTACCTTACGTTCCGCAATATCGGCTAAGGTAGCACTGGGAGAACTACTGCGATTGTGTCCCGGTTCTTCCGGACGAGCACCTCAGTAGAGAAAGCCAAAGCTGACTGTCATGATAAAGCGAGAGTTAGTCGCTGTTCGAGAGGTCTCAAGTCCTTAAATACTTTTTCCGCTTCGGGCGAGGAGTCGGCCTTGCCCGACTTAGGCGTATATAGCGCCCCAAATTCGGCCTTCCGAGTACTAGGGGCTTCGCCAAAATTTAAAATTGTAGACTTCTATGGCTAAGTGAGAGTGATAAAGCATTATAGTCTGGTTGCCTGGTTCATTGCGCTGAGCACCTCCCTCTAAGGACCCAAAAATGGGAAAAAGAGTGCTCAGATTTATCCCGAACACCCCAGTACTAGTTGCATGGGAAGAAGCCGACGGTCGCCAACTCTCAGATTTGATAAACGGCCGCACAGAAGGTAATATTTTAAATTCCAAAAGCGTTGCATAGCGCAAATGAACTAGTTTTCACATTACAGGATCACATGAGCACGTTCATTCAAAAATTACATCTTTAGCACATTCCTCCGCCACAAGGCGGACAGCCTTCAGGACACCATCATAATACATTTCGGGGTGGCGATGCTCCTTGCCATGCGGTGGCCCCTCCTTCACCAGCTTCTCGGCGTCCATCTTCGCCCAGTGCACTTTCGCACGGGAAAAGGCCCTGTGTGCACCTTCAATGCAGACGGACCGCTTAATGACTTCAAAGCTGGGGCAGGCATTCACAAGCCGCCTCACTAGGCCGAAGTAGCTGCCATTCAGGAGCTCGCCACGCCACATCCGGACTATAAGACCCGTCATGGCCTGTTCGGCCGCCTTGTGGAGCTCGACCAGTTGCTTAAGCTGATCGCTCAAGGGCATCGGGTGTTCGGTCCCAGTATACTGAGACCAGAACAACTTCTCTGTCGAGCTCCCCTCCTCGGCCCGATAGAACTCCGCGGCATCCGACACACTGCGAGGCAGATCTACGAACGCTCCTGGAGAGCTCGGAACTCGGGTAAGTAAAAAGAAATTTTCTTTCACGCGCTTGCTTTGCATAATGAATGCCTTACCCGCCGCTATCTTCTTAACCGCCTCAATTTCCTGGAGGGCCTTTTGGGCTTCGGCCTTGGCATGTTTTGCGCCCTCGAGGGCCTTCGCAAGCTCGGACTCTCGCGTCTTAGAGTCAAGCTCCAAGGACTCGTGCTTCTTGACGAGAGCCTGGAGCTCTTGCCGCACCTCGCCTACTCGGGCCTCTTGTTTTTCTCGCTCGGTGGGCTCCCTGGCCGCTTTGTTTTCGCCCTCGGACAGCGCCTTCTTCAGGGTCGCCACTTCGGTCGTGGCCCCTAGCACATTCATGATGATCCTATTATTTTGCAACCAAATCTCCTTTTATATATAGACAAGGTATTGCTTACCTTTGCTCTCCTCGAGCTGCCTCTTGGCAAGGCCGAGCTCTTCCTCGGACCGCTCAAGGTCTTGCTTCAATGCAGCAACCTCTGCAGTACGTGCGGCAGCGGCCAGGAGGGAAGCCTGCATATTCACATAGACATATTTTTATTAGGCTCATGTGATTATTATTTGATCCTCTATTCGGCTTTTCTTCGCGGACGCCAAACAGAGCATCAGGGGCTACTGTCTATACGGTAATATTTTCCTATATTTTGATTACTTACATGAAAGCCTGTTAGGAGGCTGGCACAAGCTTCATTTAGTCCATTTTTGGCGAACTGAACCTTCTCGATCACCGCACTCATGACAGTGCGGTGCTCTTCGTCAATGGAAGCGCCATGAAGCGCTTCCAGCAAGTTGTCCGGTGCCTCTGGATGGGCAGAGGCCACCGGCACGGGCGGCTTGTCCCTCTTAACAGGGGGTCGCCTGCCGGAGTCCGGAACCACTGGAGGTTCCGGCGCGGTGTTCGGCTGGGGGCCGAACTTGGGGCCCATGGGAGTCTTGCCCCCTTTGCGCCCAGGGTCCGGAATGTCGCCTCGAGGCGCCTCCAGGACTACCTCCCCTCGGCTCGGTGCCCTTTGAGACAACACCTCAACGTTGTCCGTAGGGCGAGGGGAGGAGGTGGTCAGAAGTGAATCACTATTCATATCCGACAGGTCCAAAGAACCATCCGACGAAGATACGTCGATATGGGCTCGGGCCGGACTGCATAATCATGTTCTGCGTAAAGAGAAGCAGTGCAATAAAACATACCCTGAATTACTGTGGTATCCGGATACTTACAATTTTGCCAGGGGCTTGTCCCTGGGTAACCACTCGTCGCTGCTGTAGGCGGCCGTCATGGAGCAGTCTGGAAGGAGGGTCCTTCCCTTCTTGGATCCTTCGGCCTCCCCGGTTCGGGCGGCCTTCCTTTTCTTGTCCCCCCCCCCCGGGGGGAAGCTTTCCTCTTCCTCCTCCTCGTTTTCGTGGGAGGAGTGCGCCTCGGAGTTATCGGACAATGAGTCCGATATAACCTGGCGCCGGAGGCCTTTCCGGGTCCCCGTGGCCTTCTTCTTGGCCTTCTTCTCCGGCACCTCATAAGGCGCCGGAATCAGCATCTTCGTTAGAAGAGCATCTGCTGGATCTTGAGCGGAAGAGCAGACGTTCGATCTGCTCCGCCATCTCTATCCAGTCCTGTTAATGGCATGGAAACTTAGATCCCGCACATGATTATACTGGGGAAAATAAATATCATGTGAGATATAAAAGTTTACCGGATTGGCATGGCGCTTTGCGCTGAGTCTGCGGTCTTAGGTAAGGGGAGGAGGTACCTCGGCGCCCTTGAACAGCACCCTCCAGACGTCCTTGTGCATCATGTCATAGAGCTCTTGCAGCGTCTGGTGCTTGGCTGGGTCGAACTCCCATAAATTGAATGCCTGTCTTTGACACGGGAGGATCTGGCGGAAGAGCATGACTTGGACCACGTTAACGAGCTTGATTTTCTTGCTCATCATGTTTTTGATACAGGTCTGGAGTTCGGTCAGCTCTACCGAGGGACCCCAGGACAGGCCCTTCTCTTTCCAGGAGGTGAGCCACGTGGGGATTCCGGATCGAAATTTGGGGGGCGCCACCCAGTTGGTGTCGCGCGGCCCGGTGATGTAGAACCATCCCGATTGCCACCCCTTTATGGTCTCCACATAGGAGCCTTTGAGCCATGTAACGTTGGGCATTTTTCCCACCATGGCGCCTCCGCACTCCGCCTGCTGGCCGACCACCACCTTCGGTTTGACATTGAAGGTTTTCAGCCACAGGCCAAAGTGGAGCGTGATGCGGAGGAAAGCCTTGCACACGACGACAAACGCCGAGATGTTGAGGATGAAATTGGGGGCCAGATCGTGAAAGTCCAGCCCGTAGTAGAACATCAGCCCGCGGACAAATGGGTGGAGTGGAAATCCCAGTCCGCAGACAAAGTAGGTAAGGAAAACTACCCTCTCATGGGGCTCCGGCGTAGGGATGATCTGCCCCGCATCGGGAAGCCGGTGTGTGATATCCGCGGCTAGATATCCGGCTCCCCGTAGCTTTGAGATGTTCTCCTCCGTGATGGAGGAGACCATCCATTTGCCTCCCGCTCCGCACATGGTTGGAGTGGTTTGAGGGGAAAACGCGAACTTGGGCGCTGGACCTCAAGTGCGCAAGAATGGATGAGCAAGGAGGAAGAAGGCGTGGGGGAAAAGAGTAAATCCCTGTCCCTTTATAAGGGCGGAAGAGGCGATGCGCCTCCCCACTTACCTAGCAAAACTCGCTCATTCCCCAAGCGTCGTAATTGATGGCGCGGTTGGGTTACCCACATCCGTATTGATGAGAATCCCGTGATAAGGGGACACGATCTCTGCTTTGACAAGACGTGCTAAGGGAACCGCCTCGCGATATGCATCATGGCTGGTTGGGAAAAACGGTTCGAATAAAGACCGGGTTGTGGTGTGGTGACATGTCGCAAAATTCTCAGCAAATTAGATTTGTGGAAATATTATTCTCTCTACGGAGGTACGTGGAATTTGTTTTGCAGAGCCGGACACTATCCTTGTGTTCAAAAACTTCTATGGAGTATTCGGAGGAGGAACCCGCCTTGCAATGCCGAAGAAAATCTGCGCGCCGGACTCATCGTAATTGAAGCATGGTTCAGGGGCTACTGAGGGAGTCCTGGATTAGGGGGTCTCCGGACACCCGGACTATTTCCTTTGGCCGGACAGTTGGACTATGAAGATACAAGATTGAAGACTTCGTCCCGTGTCCGGATGGGACTCTCCTTGGCATGGAAGGCAAGCTTGGCGATACAGATATGTAGATCTCCTCCCTTGTAACCGACTCTGTATAACCCTAGCCCTCTCCGGTGTCTATATAAACCGGAGGGTTTAGTCCGTAGGACAACAACAATCATACCACAGGCTAGCTTCTAGGGTTTAGCCTCTACGATCTCGTGGTAGATCAACTCTTGTAATACTCATATCATCAAGATCAATCAAGCAGGAAGTAGGGTATTGCCTCCATCGAGAGGGCCCGAACCTGGGTAAACATTGTGTCCCCCGCCTCCTGTTACCATCTGCCTTAGACGCACAGTTCGGGACCCCCTACCCGAGATTCGCCGGTTTTGACACCGACACCCGCCGCGAGCCTCAACACTCATCGGACCGCATACATCGGTATGTATTATTTCCAATAAGTCAGTGGCTCGCTCCATTGTTCCAGAGAACGGAGTCTTAGTCATCTTGCCCATGAGGCATGGTTTGCAAGATCAAATGATTCATAATCAAGTGATTCCAAAAATCCATCCGCATGGAGTTTCTTCATGCGCGTTACACCAATATGACCTAAACGGTAGTGCCACAAATATGTTGCAGTATCATTATCAACTTTGCATCTTTGGCATCAATCTTATGAATATGTGTATCACTACGATCGAGATTCACTAAACTATTTATATTGGGTGTATGACCATAGAAGGTTTTATTCATGTAAACAGAACACCAATTATTCTCTAACTTAAATGAATAGCCGTATTGCAATAAACATGATCCAATCATATTCATGCTCAACGCAAACACCAAATAACATTTATTTAGGTTCAACACAAATCCCGAAGGTAGAGGGAGTGTGCAATGGTGATCTTATCAACCTTGGAATCACTTCCAACACACATCGTCACTTCGCCCATAACTAGTCTCTGTTCATTCTGCAACTCCTGTTTTGAGTTACTAATCTTAGCAACTAAACCGGTATAAAATACCCAGGGGTTAATATGAACACTAGTTGAAAGGATCGATATAGTTGACTAGAGGGGGGTGAATAGGCAACTAACAATTTTTAAGCTTTTCTTTACCAATTTAAACTTTGCAATAATAAAGGTTGTCTAGATGTGCAACTAGGTGGACAACCTATATGATGCAAACAACACAAGCACAAGAGCAAGCAAGGATAGGAACACAAATAAGCTTGCACAAGTAAAGGGATAAGATAACCAAGAGTGGAGCCGGTAGAGACGAGGATGTGTTACCGAAGTTCCTTCCTTTTGAGGGGAAGTACGTCTCCGTTAGAGCGGCGTGGAGGCACAATGCTCCCCAAGAAGCCACTAGGGCCACCGTAATCTCCTCACGCCCTCACACAATGCGAGATGCCGTGATTCCACTAATGGTGCCCTTGAAGGCGGCAACCGGACCCTTACAAACAAGGTTGGGGCAATCTCCACAACAATTGGAGGCTCCCAACGAAACCACGAGGCTTCACCACAATGGAATATGGCCTTGAGGTGACCTCAACCATCTAGGGTGCTCAAACACCCAAGAGTAACAAAATCCACACTAGAAAGTATGGGGGAACTAAATATCCTTTGGTGCAAGTGTAGATCTAGGTCTCCTCCTTCAAACCCTAGCAAATCAACAAGTTTGAGTGGCTAGAGAGAGAGATCGGGCAAGAAAGCTTGAGAGCATCAATGGAGGAGTGAGAGAGGTAAGAGGTGGGCGTGGTAGGTGGAAGAACCACCTTATATACCAGCCCACAAAAATCCAACCGTTACTGCGTTTTGATCTGCGGTAGTACAACCGCTCCTTGTCCCAGTACAACCGGGACACACGATGTAGCTGCAGAACCCTACCAGCGGTACAACCGGACCATCGGCGGTAGTACGGTTATTAGCAAATAATCGGACCAATTGGCCACCGCCCGACCACCGCATCAAAACAGAATCTGGCCGGTACATGGGCGGTGCATGGCCGGAAAAACCGCTGGCCTTGAGCGCTTGAGCGGCTAAGGTAAGAGCGGAAGAACCGCTCGAACCTCCGGTTGTACCGGTTGAAAAGGAACAACCGGAGCAACCGGGCCACCACCGCCCAGCCACCGCATCGCAACAGAACCCAGGCCGGTACATGTGCGGTGCTAGGCCAGAACAACCGCTGCTGTGCTTTGTAGAGACAAGTTGCGGTACCACCGCCCGGAGGCAGCGGTACCACCGCTCGACAAAGACAGAGAAGCGTCAAGAGCCAGCGGTACAACCGCTCGGAAGAGCGGTACAACCGCTGGGAAAACACAGCAAGGATTAGATAAAGATGGAGGCACACTCTCGACAAAAGAGGGGTGAAGGATGTGTACGTGAATGGAATCCCCTATACTCCCCAAAGTGGATTCCCTCTTGATAGTATGGGATCCCTACGACCAAAGAGATAAAAAGCGTAGAGGATTCCGTCTTCAAATGATTCCTTCGAGAGAGAACCACCAAGCTGACGAAAGCCTAATCATTGAGAACACGAAACATTTAGCACGGATTAGACCAACAAAGGGTTGTCATCATCATCCAAAAACATAAGGTAGGGAAATGCCCTTTCAATCTCCCCTTTTGGTGGATGATGACAACAACACGATATAAGATAGAAGTCTATAGAAACTAGACGGAGCTCCCCCTAGATGTGAGCCCCAGGTCGAGACTCCCCCTAGGTTTTATAGACTGGCCACAAAGAGCATATAACAAGAAGGTAGCCAACACAATGAAATAGGAGCAATCCTGCCATTAAAGACCAACAAGCATAAAGATAAGATAGCAGGAGTGGCACAAAATCCACACAAAGCAAGCGAGAACGACCAAAGTTCAACTAGAGACCACAAACATGTTCAGACAAGTTCAATACGAGAGACACACACTACGCAACCACCCATGCAACTCCCGAGTCCTATCACACTCTCTCCCCTTTGGCATCAGGACACCAAAAAGGAAGAGAGCGAAGCTATCGCCCCAGGCTCAGTCGTCCTCCTCTGACTCCTCGGTAGCATCTGGATCTTCATCATTGTCAGAATCTTCACCATCATCAGAAACTTCATCATCGTCCCGATCTGAGTCTTCCATGATATCATCAGCAGCAGGAATGGTGGTGGAGGGCTGAGGAGGGGCTTCATCATCAGTCCAGGTGCTGTGGGAAGATATCCAACGCTCCTCCGGTGTGATGCTCTTCTCAGAACCACTCGGAACCGACATGTTGAGGTGCCTCATCATAGCAATTTGACGACGCCGCGCAAGCTTCTCATTGACATGTGCCTCATACAGCCTCTTCTGGATGTCGATCAAGGCGTAAAGTCTTCTTCACCTTGGCAGCGAGCTTGTCCACCCACGAGGGCTTGGCCCCTGGTTCCAACTCAAAATCCTCATCATCAGAAGTGGCATAGAAATACTCAGGAGCATTAGCAGAGAAACGTGGCTCGGAAGTTGCTCTTCTTGTAGATGAGTGGTAAGATTGTCAGGAGAGGTGAGGGGCTCTCCAGGACGGCGAACTGCCCACACGGAGTTCAGAAGGCACATGACAAACGGAGCATAAATGGGGACCTTCCTGTAGATGACCATGTTGTACATCTCGTGCCACAACCAGTTGGACACATCAAACGTCTCCCAGATCCCACCTTGGTCTTCATAGCAACCATCAAGTTAACAAGATAGCCATGGATTTCATCTTGATTCCCCACTTTGGGCAGAAGCACATTGCGAAAAACACGATGCATGATGTCATAGACCTTCACCAAATCCTTAGATTCACCAATAATACCACGACCCGAATGTACAGAGGGGCAAGCTTCTCCTTAGGCATGGGCTCGGGATGATCATGGGGCGAATGCCACCCCTTCCTTCCGCATCGTATCATCGTACCCAATAGCATTGCAGAAGGTCCTCCAGGGAACGTGAAAAAGCTCATCACGACACATGAAAGTGAGGGTGCGCGCGTCATCTTCTCCAACGTGAACGGTGGCATAGAACTGATGGATGAGTTGAACATCAAATTCACAGGAGACGGACATGAGCTTGACATGATCAAACTCCTCACAGAGAACCAAAGCCTCACCAAAATACTCCAGGTTGTTCCGCCAATGATCAAGATCGATGGTCCACTGCTTGGCATATCTATTCTTGTTGTGCTCAAAGAGTTCATGAACAATTCGTACTTGCATCTCATTCCGAAACTGAACAGTGGTCCAACGAGGAGCTACGGGAACCACATAAGGATTCTTTGAGCGGAAGGCTTCCCAATCCTTGGCTTTCCAACGGTGGAGTGCCATTACCACACATTTCTTGATAGCCGCAGACTTTTCACGGCGAGTGGGCTTGGTAGGGATCACGACTTCCTCTTCAGAATCAGCCGAGCGTGGAGCCCTTCGAACCCTCTTCTTGGTCCTGCGAGGAGCAGGGCGAGAACTGGAGCCACCTGAACACAAACACAAAGGGGACACACGAAAACCAACAAGAATGAGAGGAAAGCATACGAAAAATGCAACACCATAGAAACCAGAACAGTGCTGAGAGGTGTAGACAATCCGGTTGTACCGGATCTCCCACCGGTAGAACCGCCCCACCGGTTGTACCGCCCATCTGGGCGGTAGAACCGCTGACAGTGGCACCACCAGGGAAGTTAGATCTGTTCAAGATGTGCAAATCACCCAAGCAATATTCGGAGTTCTAGGTAACGCACGGACACAAGACAACAACAACGATCTCTCCCAACCAAAGAACAAAACTAAACTAGGAGGGAAAAGTAATGCCCTAAAGCAAGATGGAAACCTAGAATCAAAGAACGAAGAACAAGGGCATTACCACCATCCATGGGAGAAGACCGGAAGACTTCCACGGAGAGAATCCACGGAGAGCCCTCGGGTCCAAAGCACGGGGCGCACTCCGGGGCAGAGGTGACCGACGGCTAGGGCACGGAGGAGGCGAATGGGGACGAAGGAAAAAGAGAAACCCTTCGCCCGTCGGATATAAATAGGCCCATAGTCTTGTGGGCGTAGAACCGCTCCTAGGACCGGGTTGTACCGCAAGTCAGTCTTGATAGATTGTAGTGGGTGGTACTTCCGTTTTACGAAGAAGCGCCCGGAAAGTACCGCTCGGAGACAACCGGTAGAACCGGACGGAGAAGCCCAGTGAAAATGGGCGGTATAACCGCCCAAGCACCGAAAGCAACTCAACTGGGGTAGCACAACCAGGTATCAGCGGTAGAACCGCCCGTGACACCGGTTGTACCGCCTGACCACCAAAGCCCAGACCAAAAGGAAGAGAACAAGACACACGGAGCAACAAATAAGAGAAACCAAACACTAAGAACAGGGAAAAGAACGAAAGGAAAACACAAGCAATCAGACACAAGCAGAGCGAAGCTCAGTCCTCTCTCTGAAGAGAGGGCGATGGCCGAAGCCACCTATGTTTGAGTCAAATGGTATGGCACCGCGAAGAATTATCCTTGGGCCCATGACCAAAACTCGTCTTTGAAGCACAAGTACCATAAAAAATGGCTAATGCGAAAGAGGTGATCGATTTATGCATGATGGGGGGAGGGAGAGCTCATTGAGAGAACAACGCTCCCCCTATGTCCAGGCCTACACCTAAACTAGACAGCAAGTTAAGTGTGGTGGGGAGTGCACGGGCTCAAGTCACATTGCTCAAATCAATGATATTTAGCTCATGCCTTAACTCGCGAAATCTTGCTTCATCTAAGGGCTTCGTGAATATATCTGCAAGGTTATCCCGAGTGTTGACATTGAGCTCGATCTCTCCTCGCCTAATGTGATCCCGGATGAAATGATACGAATCTCGATGTGCTTCGTCTTGAAGTGTTGCACCGGGTTGAGAGAAATCTTGATGGCACTTTCATTATCACACCAAAGAGGCACTTTGTCACAAATGACACCGTACTCCTTTAAATTTTGCCTCATCCATAGGAGTTGAGCACAACAACTACCGGCCTCCACATATTCCGCTTGATTGACGAGAGAGACACACAACTTTGCTTCTTGGAAGACCAACTTACCAAGGAGCAACCAAGAAATTGGCACCCTCCGGAAGTGGAATTCCTATCCACTTTGTCTCCCGCCCAATCGGAATCCGTAAATCCTTCAAGCTTGAAGTTTGCTCCTCTTGGGTACCATAAGCCAAAGTTTGGGGTATGAGCCAAATATCGAAAGATTCGCTTGACCGCCACATAATGACTTTCCTTCGGTGAGGCTTGAAACCGTGCACACATTCCCACACTCAACATGATATCCGGTCTAGATGCACAAAGGTAAAGCAAGGATCCAATCATGGAGCGATATACTTTTTGATCCACCGCTTTACCATTGGGATCAATGTCAAGTTGGCACTTGGTGGGCATTGGTGTAGTAGCCGGCTTGGAATCTTTTGAGCATGTCTTGAGTGTATTTGGCTTGGTTGATGAAGGTTCCTTCTCTTCTTTGTTTGATATCGAAACCAAGGAAGAACTTCAACTCTCCCATCGAAGACATCTTGGACTTGGAGGTCATGAGAGCGGCAAATTCCTCATTGAAAGCTTTGTTAGGAGAACCAAAGATAATATCATCAACATATAGTTGGCATACAAACAACTCCCCATTGACCTTCTTAGTAAAAGAGTGGGATCGATTTGCCCCACTTCAAAACCACGATCTTGTAACAACTCGGTAAGGTGGTCATACCATGCACGTGGGGCTTGTTTAAGGCCATAGAGTGCCTTATCGAGTTGATACACATGATCCGGAAGTAGGGGTCCTCGAACCGGGGGTTGCTTGACATAGACCAACTCATTAATGGGACCATTAAGAAAAGCACTTTTACATCCATTTTTGCAACTTAAAGTTGTGATGGGAAGCATAAGCAATCAACAAACGAATGGATTCAAGGCGAGCAACGGGAGCAAAGGTTTCACCGTAGTCGATACCCTCGACTTGGGAGTAGCCTTGTGCTACCAATCTTGCCTTGTTGCGAATGATGTTCCCATGAGCATCTTGCTTGTTATTGAAAATCCACTTGGTTCCAATGACGTTGTGGTTCTCCGATGGCCTTGGCACCAATCTCCACATCTTGTTGTACTCAAAGTTGTTGAGTTCTTCATGCATGGCATTGAGCCAATCCGAGTCTTCGAGCGCCTCATAGACCTTTTGAGGTTCAACACAAGAGACAAACGCGTGATGTTCACAATAGTTTGCCAATTGTCTACGAGAGCTTACCCCTTTTCTTAGGCTTCCGACCACATTCTCCATGAGATGGCCTTTGGTAGTGAGTTTGGAAGCAATCTTGGCGGCACGACGCTCTAATTCCTCCTCGGAGGTGAGATGAGGAGGGGTCACTTGATCATCTTGAGCGCCGTCTTGAGCATGACCTTCATCTTGAGCATGCTCGGGGGAGAGAACTTGACCTTGGGCATCATTTAAGGTGATATCATCATCTTGAGCACGATCTTGCCCTTGGTCTTGTTCATGAGGTTGAGGGCCTTCACTTTGTTCTTGAGCGTGTGGGCCTTGGGTTGGTGATGGCTCCACTTGAGTGGAGCATTGTCCTTCTCCTTCGCCACAAGGGGTTCCTCAATGGGTAGGATAAAGCCAACTCCCATTCTTCTTATGGCTTGGGAGGAATTTCATCACCTACATCACAAGTGCCACTTTGCTCCACTTGGGAGCCGTTATTCTCATCAAACTCCACATTACACGTCTCCTCAATAAGTCCCGTGGATTTATTGAGGACACGGTAAGCATGAGAGTTTGTAGCATAACCAACAAATATGCCCTCATGAGCTCTAGCTTCAAATTTATACAAACGAACACCTTTCTTGAGAATGAAACACTTACACCCGAACACCGGAAGTACTTGAGGTTGGGCTTGTTGCGGTGAGTATCTCATAAGGAGTCTTGTTCAAGCCTTTGCGGAGATAGAGCCGATTGGATGCATGACATGCGGTGTTGATGGCTTCGGCCCAAAAGTTGTATGGAGACTTGAACTCCGCCATCATGGTCCTTGCCGCATCCATCAACGTCTGGTTCTTCCTCTCCGCAACACCATTTTGCTGAGGGGTATATGGTGCAGAATATTGATGCTTGATTCCCTCATCACTAAGAAACTCATCCAAGGTGTAGTTCTTGAACTCGGTGCCGTTTTCACTTCTTATAGTCAAGATCTTAGCATTATGTTGACGTTGAGCTTCATTTGCAAAGTCGATGACGGTTTGTTGAGTCTCACTCTTCCTCTTGAAGAAATATACCCAAGTGTATCTTGAATAGTCATCCACAATCACCAAGCAATACTTTCTTCCTCCAAGACTATCAAATGATGGTGGCCCAAAGAGATCCATGTGAAGGAGCTCCAAGGGTCTCTTTGAGTATATGATGGTCGTGGGAGGGTGAGCCTTCTCATGAAGCTTTCCTTTAATACAAGCAATCGCAAGCACGGTCTTTGGCAAAACTAACATTTGTTAGTCCACGGACATGGTCCCCCTTGAGAAGACTTTGCAAAGATCTCATATTGACATGGGCTAAACGGCGATGCCAAAGCCATCCCACGCCAACTTTAGCCATTAGGCATGTCGCGGTCTTAGTGGGTCGCTCAGAAAAGTTAATCACATAGAGACCGTTTTCGACATGCCCAACAAAGGCTACTTTAAGAGTCTTGCTCCACAAGAGGGCCACGGTATCAATGTCAAAGAAAGTAGCAAAACCCATGACTGCAAGTTGACGAACGGAAAGCAAATTGTATGCAAGGGACTCAACAAGCATGACTTTCTCGATCGTAAGATCATGAGAAATGAAAACCTTGCCGAGACCCAATACCTTAGAATGTGATGCATCACCCCACTCGACATCGGTGGGCATAGATGGAATCTCTTGCACGTCCACCACCATGTCCTTGCTCCCGGTCATATGATTTGTTGCTCCACTATCGAGCAACCATGATCCCCACGGAAGCAAACCCCTACAAGAGATCAATGCTTGGTTTTAGGTACCCATTTGGTAATGGGTCCTTTGATGTTAGTAACGAGGGTCTTAGGAACCCAAATAGACCATTCAATGTACTCATAAGAAGAACCAACAAATTTACCATAAACATGCCCATCACTAGCACGGCACAACACATAAGAGGGGTTAAAGTCGCGGCTATGTTCATGGGGATGACGTTGTCCTTCTTGACATTGCCACCCTTTGCACGGTTCTTCTTCTTCTTGGAAGCACCCTCTCCCTCCCTCACAAAAGTTTGCTTGAGAGGGGAGGTTGCTTGGTCTTGTCATTCTTCTTCTTGCTCTTGGGCTTGGGCGCGAACCCAATCCCTCCTTGGCCACAACTTCCTTTTGATTACTCAAAAGGTCGTTAAGGTTCTTCTCACCTTGAATTCATGTGACAAGGCCCTTTTCAAGTTGCTCCTTCAACTTAGCATTCTCCTCAACAAGATGCACATGCTCACAACAAGGGTTAGTAGCATTTGCATTATCAATCAATATCATATGAGGAAAGGTGGCTTTCTCCTTGGTTAGCTTCACTTGGAGTTGATCATGAGACTCTTTGAGACTAGCATGAGCACCCTTCAAGACTTTGTGAGCCTTGTCGAGAGTGTCAAAGTCCTCGTTGAGTCTAGCAAGATCAACTCCAAGCTTTGCCTTCTTGGAACTAAGCACACGAGACACAACAAGAGCATGATCAAGGTCTTTCTTTAATTTAGCGTGATCATCGTTGTGTGACTCCTCAAGAGCCAAACGAAGACCACGCTCTTCCTCAAGAGCATTGGAAAGATCCGAAATCTCATCGGCATAGTCACGACTATGCCCTTCCATCTTAGAGATGGTTTCTTCATGAGTCTCGATCATGACATTGGCTTCACTAAGTTGTTCCAAGAGAGCAACGAAGTGCTTCTTGGATTTCCCTTTGAGTTTACTCATAAAGATCTCAAATTCATTTTCCTCTACATTAGTCCCTCATGTTCATCAATGCAATCCGTCAAATAAGAATGATTGATGATGGTAGTTTTGATGTTGGGGGTTACCTTGTTGGTGGTTTTAGCCATGAGGCACTTGGCGGTGATGCTTTCATTGGGTGAACCGAAGAGAGACACCCGAGGAGTCATTGCAATGGCCACGGATGCCATGGCAACCGATTCACCATCCTCATCATCATCATCATCCTCATTGTACTCTTCTTGAACCACCAAGGCTTTGTGAGGAGTCTTCTTTGGGAAGTTGCTCTTGTTGGGAAAAGACTTGGCCTTGTCCTTACGGATGAGCTTGCCACCATTGTCTTCCCTCTTCTCATATGGACACTTCGCAACAAAGTGACTCACATTTCCACAATTGAAACACGTCCTCACTCGTTGCTTGCCCTTAGAGCCACTTGAATTGCTCTTGTTGAAGTTGGGCCTTGAGTTCTTCTTGCTCCAAAATTGTCTTGAAGCAAGGGCCATGTGTTCATGATAATCATATTTAGTATCTTCGAGGTTGCTCTCTTCTTCTTCCTCCTCTCCATCTTCTTCGACACAAATCTTGGCCTTCAAAGCGAGGTTGGGCTTCTTTGCTCTTTGAGAGCGAAGCACCGCATTGTCGGCGGTCTTGTCCAATATGCTCATAGCCACAAACTCATCCAACACATCACTTGAGGACAAGGTGTGGAAGTCTGGTCGTTGACGGATGACGGAGGACATGGCTTTGTGGTAGGGCATCATTGCCTTGAGAAATTTGCGCTTGATCCAGTTGTCATCTGTGTCCTTACTTCCATGATCCCGGAGGGAGACAGCAAGCTTGGTTACTCTCCGATAGAGCTCACAAGGTTCTTCTTCTTCCTTCATTGCAAACTCATCGGCTTCATCTTGGACCACTTCATAATTGGAACGTTGAATGCTTGCGCTTCCTCGATACATGGAAACCACCTTGAGCCAAGCATCTTTGGCACGGGTGTAAGGCCGGAGATGAGGGAGGTCTTCGGGAAGGATTGCTTCTTGGATGATGAAGAGAGCATTCTCATTGAATTGATGGTCCACGACCTCTCTAGGAGAAAAGTTGCTCGGATCATGCGGATAGAAACCTTCTTCAATGATTCTCCAAAGGTTAGTGTTCACATGATTTAAATGACGCTTAAAACGATAAACCCAAGAATCAAAATCCTCCTTTTTATCAATCTTAGGTGGTGGACCGGCATGATTCAAATGAGTGGAAGGAATCGGTCCACCATAAACGGGAGGTTGCACATGGGCGAAGATGTCGGTGCCATTCTTACCACTAGACGAGGGGGCTTTCTCACTATTAGCTTCCCCTTATCGAAGTTAGCATCCGCTCCCGTGTTGGCGGGATCACCCACTTTCACGGTGCGGTGGAAAGTTTAAGCCCTTCTAGGAATTCCTTAAACATGTCCTTGACCTCGCTCGTCATGGAGTTTTTCAATGTGTCCAACGCCACATTGAATTCCTCACGAGAGATCGAGGTACCCCCATCTCCCGTAGATGATGTCGGATTCGCACCGGAGTGATCCCCCACATCATCTACGACGTCAACCATACTCTTCGGATGATAAAGTCCTTAAAAAGATACGAGGCTCTGATACCAATTGAAAGGATCGATATAGTTGACTAGAGGGGGGGTGAATAGGCAACTAACAACTTTTAAGCTTTTCTTTACCAATTTAAACTTTGCAATAATAAAGGTTGTCTAGATGTGCAACTAGGTGGACAACCTATATGATGCAAACAACACAAGCATAAGAGCAAGCAAGGATAGGAACACAAATAAGCTTGCACAAGTAAAGGGATAAGATAACCAAGAGTGGAGCCGGTAGAGACGAGGATGTGTACAAGTTCCTTCCTTTTGAGGGGAAGTACGTCTCCGTTAGAGCGGTGTGGAGGAACAATGCTCCCAAGAAGCCACTAGGGCCAGTAATCTCCTCACGCCCTCACACAATGCGAGATGCCGTGATTCCACTAATGGTGCCCTTGAAGGCGGCAACCGGACCCTTACAAACAAGGTTGGGGCAATCTCCACAACAATTGGAGGCTCCCAACGAAACCACGAGGCTTCACCACAATGGAATATGGCCTCGAGGTGACCTCAACCGTCTAGGGTGCTCAAACAATCAAGAGTAACAAAATCCACACTAGAAAGTATGGGGGAACTAAATATCCTTTGGTGGAAGTGTAGATCTAGGTCTCCTCCTTCAAACCCTAGCAAATCAACAAGTTTGAGTGGCTAGAGAGAGAGATCGGGCAAGAAAGCTTGAGAGCATCAATGGAGGAGTGAGAGAGGTAAGAGGTGGGCGTGGTAGGTGGAAGAACCACCTTATATACCAGCCCACAAAAATCCAACCGTTACTGCGTTTTCAGTACTGCAGCGGTACAACCGCTCCTTGTCCCGGTACAACCGGGACACACGATGTAGCTGCAGAACTCTACCAGGCGGTACAACCGGACCATCGGGCGGTAGTACGGTTATTAGCAAATAACCGGACCAACCGGGCCACCACCGCCCAGCCACCGCATCAAAACAGAATCCTGACCGGTACATGGGCGGTGCATGGCCGGAAAAACCGCCTGGCTTTGAGCGCTTGAGCGGCTAAGGTATGAGCGGAAGAACCGCTCGAACCTTCGGTTGTACCGGTTGAAGATGAACAACCGGAGCAACCGGGCCACCACCGCCCAGCCACCGTGATCGCAATGTAACCTGTGCCGGTACATGTGCGGTGCTAGGCCGGAACAACCGCTGTTGTGCTTTGTAGAGACAAGTGGCGGTACCACCGCCCGGAGGCAGCGGTACCACCGCTCGACAAAGACAGAGAAGCGTCAAGAGCCAACCGCTGGGAAAACACAGCAAGGATTAGATAAAGATGGAGGCACACTCTCGACAAAAGAGGGGTGAAGGATGTGTACGTGAATGGAATCCCCTATACTCCCCAAAGTAGATTCCCTCTTGATAGTACGGGATCCCTACGACCAAAGAGATAAAAGCGAGAGGATTCCGTCTTCAAACGATTCCTTTGAGAGAGAACCACCAAGCGACGAAAGCCTAATCATTGAGAACCTGAAACATTTAGCACAGGATTAGACCAACAAAGGGTTGTCATCATCATCCAAAACATAAGGTAGGGAAATGCCCTTTCACTAGTAAAGTACACATCAATAACATGTATATCACATATACCTTTGTTCACTTTGCCATCCTTCTTATCCGCCAAGTATTTGGGGTAGTTCCGCTTCGAGTGACCATTTCCTTTGAAGTAGAAGCACTTTCGGTTTAGGAGCTTGGGTTCAGCTTTGGGCTTCTTCACGGGAGTGGCAACTTGCTTGCCATTCTTATTGAAGTTCCCTTTCTTTCCCTTTGCCCTTTTACTTGAAACTAGTGGTCTTGTTAACCATCAACACTTAATGCTCTTTCTTGATTTCTACCTTCGCCGATTTCAACATCGTGAAGAGCTCGCAAGCTCACGAATCGTTTTCGTCATCCCGTGCATATTATAGTTCTTCACGAAGTTACAGTAACTTGGTGATAGCGACTAGAGAAATCTGGCAATCAATATCTTATCTAGAAGATTAACGCCCACTTGATTCAAGCGATTGTAGTACTCAGACATTCTGAGCACATGCTCACTTGTTGAGCTATTCTCCTCCATCTTTTAGGCAAAGTACTTGTCATAGGTCTCATACCGTTCGACACGGGCATGAGACTGAAATACCAATTCCATCTCTTGGAACATCTTATATGCTCCGTGGCGTTCAATTTTTTTTCGAAGTCCCGGTTCCAAGCCGTAAAGCATGGTGCACTAAACTATCAAGTAGTCATCATACCGAGCTTTGTCAAATGTTCATAACGTCTGCATCTGCTCCCGCAATAGGTCTGTCACCTAGCGGTGCATCAAGGACATAATTCTTCTGTGCAGCAATGAAGATAATCCTCAGATCATGGACCAAGTTCGCATCATTGCTACTATCATCTTTCATCTTATTTTTCTCTAGGAACATATATTAAATAAACGGGTAGCTACATCGCGAGCTATTGATCTACAACATAATTTGCAAATACTATCAAGACTAAGTTCATGATAAATTAAAGTTCAATTAATCATATTACTAAAGAACTCCCACTTAGATAGACATCCCTCGGGTCATCCAAATGATCACATGATCCATATCAACTAAACCATGTCCGATCATCACGTGAGATGGAGTAGTTTTCAATGGTTAACATCTCTATGTTGATCATATCTACTATATGATTCACGTTCGACCTTTCGGTCTTAGTGTTCCGAGGCCATGTCTGTACATGCTAGGCTCGGCAAGGTTAACCCAAGTATTCTGCACGTGCAAAACTGTCTTGCACCCGTTGTATGTGAACGTAGAGCTTATCACACTCGATCATCACGTGGTGTCTCGGCACGACGAACTATCGCAACGGTGCATATTCAGGGAGAACATTTATACCTTGAAATTTAGTGAGGGATCATCTTATAATGCTACCGCCGTACTAAGCAAAACAAGATGCATAAAAAAGATAAACATCACATGCAATCAAAATATGTGACATGATATGGCCATCATCATCTTGTGCCTTCGATCTCCATCTCCAAAGCACCGTCATAATCTCCATCATCATCGGCTTGACACCTTGATCTCCATCGTAGCATCATTGTCATCTTGCCAACTATTGCTTCTACAACTATCGCTAATGCATAGTGATAAAGTAAAGCAATTTCATGGTGATTGCATTTCATACAATAAAGCGACAACCATAAGGCTCTTGTCAGTTGCTGATAACTTTTACAAAACATGATCATCTCATAGAATAACGTATATCACATCACGTCTTGACCATATCACATCACAACATGCCCTGCAAAAACAAGTTAGACATCGTCTACTTTGTTGTTGCAAGTTTTACATGGCTGCTACGGTCTTCTAGCAAGAACCGTTCATACCCACGCATCAAAACCACAACAATTTTTTGTCAAGTGTGTTGTTTTAACCTTCAACAAGGACCAGCCATATTCAAATTCGATTCAACTAAAGTTGGAGAAACAGACACCCGCCAGCCACCTTTATGCAAAACAAGTTGCATGTCTGTCGATGGAACCGGTCTGATGAACGTGGTCATGTAAGGTTGGTCCGGGCCGCTTCATCCAACAATATCGCCGAATCAAAATAAGACGTTGGTGGTAAGCAGTATGAATATTATCGCCCACAACTCTTTGTGTTCTACTCGTGCATATCATCTACGCATAGACCTGGCTCGGATGCCACTATTGGGAACGTAGCATGCAATTTCAAAAAAATTCCTACACTCACACAAGATCTATCTAGGAGATGCATAGCAACGAGAGGGGGAGAGTGTGTCCACGTACCCTCGCAGACCAAAAGCAGAAGCGTTAGTTTAACGTGGTTGATGTAGTCGAATGTCTTCACGATCCAACCAATCAAGTACTGAACGTACGGCACCTCCGAGTTCAGCACACGTTCAGCTTGATGACATCCCTCGAATTCTTTATCCAGCAGAGGGTCGAGGGAGAGTTTCGTCAGCACGTCGGCATGGTGACCGTGATGGTGATGTGATCCGCGCAGGGCTTCGCCTAAGCACTACGATGCTATGACCGGAGGAGTAAACCATGGAGGGAGACGCCGCACATGGCTTGGAACAATTGGTGTGTCTCCAAGGGGTGCCCTGGCCACATATATAAAGGAGGGAGAGGGAGGAGGCTGGCCCTAGGGTGGCGCCAAGTGGGGGGAGTCCTACTAGGACTCCTAGTCCTAGTAGAATTCGGCCCCCCTTCTTATTCCTTCTCATGGAGGTGGAAAGGGGGGAGGACAGGGAGAGGGGGAAAGGAAAGGGGGCCCACCCCCCTTCCCCTTGTCCAATTCGTAAAGCCCATGGGGGGATGCGCATCACCCCTTGTGGGCTCCCCTCTCTCTCCCTATGGCCCATGATGGCCCATTACTTTCCCGGGGGGTTCTGGTAACCTCCCAGTTCTTCGAAAAATACCCGAAACGATCCGAAACGATTCCGGTGTCCGAATATCATCATCCAATATATCAATCTTTACCTCCGACTATTTCGAGAGTCCTCATCATGTCTGTGATCTCATCCGGGACTCCGAACAATCTTCTGCCACCAAAACGCATAACTCATAATACAAATCGTCATCGAACGTTAAGTGTGCGGACCCTACGGGTTCGAGAACTATGTAGACATAACCGAGACATATCTTCGGTCAATAACCAATAGCGGAAACTGGATGCTCATATTGGTTCCTACAGATTCTACGAAGATCTTTATCGGTCAAACCGCAATGACAACATACGTTATTCCCTTTGTCATCGGTATGTTACTTGCCCGAGATTCGATCGTTGGTATCCTCATACCTAGTTCGATCTCGTTACCGGTAGGTCTCTTTACTCGTTCCTTAATGCATCATCCCATAACTAACTCATTATTCACATTGCTTGCAAGGCTTATCACGATGTGCATTACCGAGAGGGCCCAGAGATACCTCTCCGATACTCGGAGTGACAAATCCTAATCTTGATCTATGCCAACCCAACAAACACCTTCGGAGACACCTGGAGAGCATCTTTATAATCACCTAGTTATGTTGTGACGTTTCATAGAACACAAGGTGTTCCTCCGGTATTCGGGAGTTGCATAATCTCATAGTTAGAGGAACATGTATAAGTCATGAAGAAAGCAATAGCAATAAAACTTAACGATCATTATGCTAAGCTAACGGATGGGTCTTGTCCATCACATCATTCTCCTAATGATGTGAACTCGTTCATCAAATGACAACACATGTCTATGGTCAGGAAACTTAACCATCTTTGATGAACGAGCTAGTCAAGTAGAGGCATGCTAGGGACACTTTGTTTTGTCTACGTATTCACACGTGTATCAAGTTTTTGGTTAATACAGTTCTAGCATGAATAATAAACATTTATAATGATATAAGGAAATATAAAATAACAACTTTATTATTGCCTCTAGGGCATATTTCCTTCAGTGGCCCCAAGTCCTTGAGGGCACATCATGAAGACGAGTTGTGAGCTGCCGAGGAAGCCCAGGGGATGATGCCATCCGGATGATGTCATCAACATAGAGCAGAAGGTACGCGGTAGCAGCTCCCTAATGATACATGAAGAGGGAAGCATCGGAGCGTGTGGACTGAAATCCAAGTTGTTGTAGGAATGTCACGATACGCTGGTACCACACCTGTGGCGCCTGCTTCAGCCCGTAGAATGAATGAGAGAGCAAGCACACGTGATCTGGATGCTCGACGTCGACGAAGCCAGTGGGATGCTGATAGAACACTTGCTCGGCAAGGTGGCCATGCAGGAAAGCGTTGGAGACATCCAACTGATGCACTCGTCAAGCGCGAGAGATCGCCAACTAAAGAACGGTGTGAATCGTGCCCGGTTTGACAATCGAGGCGAAGGTGTCAGTGAAGTCCACACCCGCACGCTGTCGAAATCCATGGACCACACAACGAGCTTTGTAACGCTCAAAAGATCCAGTTGGACGTGTCTTGTGGCAGAACACCCATTTGCCACTGATGGCGTTGGTATGGGAGGCTGCGGAACAAGATGCCACATGCGGTTGCGCTGCAACACGTCGAACTCCTCCCGCATCGCCGCAAGCCAATGAGGACCGTGAAGGGCCGCGCCTAAGGCGCTGTAGACGGTGGTACCAGGTGAAAAGGAAACACCCTCTCGTCAAAGTACATGTGCATGAGGTGTGCACATGGTGGGAAACAAGATTATAGCACCGCTAACCTTCAGTGTTGGAAGGGTACCCGAGCAAGATGGTAGGAAGTGATCATGGTGCGAGTTTGGGGGGGGGGGTAGATGCGATTCTAGGATAGCAGAGACACCCGAATGTGCGAAGGCCATCATACGAGGGAGGCGCACCGAAGAGGAGGTGGTGAGGAGTGTAGTTCCAACTGGGACGACACGTTCTAATGTTAAGAAGAAGAGTGGCGATGGTGAGAGCGTCAGGCCAGAACCTGGGAGGGACACTAGAGTGAAAGAGTAATGTGTGAACGCAGTCATTGAGAGTGCATAGGATATGTAGGGGCAGGTTAGACGGAAATTGGTGCCGTGAGAGGCAAGAAGATCTCGAACGGCGACATTGTCAAATTCTTTTTCGTTATCGGTTTGGAGTGCAAGTACGGGGCGACCTAACTATGTGGTGACATAGGAATAAAATGCCGTGAGCGTGGCTAAGGCATCGGATTTGTGAGGAAGAGGAAATATCCACACATAATGAGAAAATCATCTAAAATCACCAAATAATAGAGGTAGCCCGTGTTACTTGCAACTAGAGATGTCCAAACATCACTTTGAAGTAATTAAAACGGAAAAGTGGAAATAATGGTGGACGCACTAAAAGGAAGACGAACATGCTTGCCGAGACGGCAAGCCTCACAAGTATGGTCGTCGATCTTATTGCATCAGAATGAAAAACTCTTAAGAATTTGACACAAAACGGTGGAGTTCGGGTGTCCCAAACGAGCATGACAGAGGTCGACACCTGCGGCGAGGGCGACTAGAGTGGTGGAAGTGGTGGCGGAGGAGTGCACCGGGTAGAGCTCGTCAGGACTATCGCATCGGTGGAGAACCATCCGGGTACGGGCATCCTTCACAGAAAAACCTACATCATCAAATTCAATAGTAATGGGATTCTCGCGAGCAAGACGACGAACAAATACAAGGTTTGTGACTGAATCAGGACAAACAAGAACATTAGACATGGTGATAGGCTGGAAGGAAACGAAGTACGACCAATATGTGTTATAGGTAAAGAGGAACCGTTACCAACGGTGATGCGAGTAGGACTATGAACCGCAGTGAAGGAGGTTAGGGTACCGGAGTGAGATGTCATGTGGGCGGTGGCGCCCGAGTCCATGTACCAATCTCCGCTCGCGCCGTAGTTGTTCGGTGACGGGGCCGAGTGCAGCGCAACCAAAGGAGTAGGGTCCCATGGCGGGGAGACCTGCGGCAAGGTGAAGCCGCCGTAGGGCTGAACCGGCGCGAGCGGAGCATGGTTGCCGACTATCGGCGGGGCGGGCAGAGCCGGCACTGGCCGGCTGTTGCGGCGCGGCGAAGTAGGCCGAATGACCCGTCAGTCGTGGCCCGAGTAGACTCGGCGCCGGGGCCCTCGGGATGGGCATGGGGTAACCCGGCGGCTGGGGTTGCGGTGGCACTGGTGACGCGGGTTCGGCGAACGGGTGGAAGGCGCCGGAGAAGGTGGATGCGGGGCAGTCCATGGCAGCTGCATAAGGAGAGGGTTTGGTGGGACATCGGCTAGGGTAGATGGTGGCTAGGGTTTAGGGTAGGAAGATGAGACGGCAGAGACAGGAGAGGGAGGGGCAGCTGCGGGGTGGGAAAGAAGGTGCGGCGGCGACGGCGCTAGCAAGGGGCGGCAGCGGCGGCAAGGGGCAGCGGCGGCGGCGGTAAGGTGCAGCAACGGCAGCGACAGAAGAGGTCGGAGCGGCGGCGGCAGCGTCGCTGGCAAGGGACGGCAGCGGCGACGACAAGGTGCGACGGCGGCAGGAGGTGGGCGGAAGCGATGAGGATCGCATGCTAAATTCATACCATGTTAGATGTGAAAGTAGGGATTGCATGTATCGACAATGATTGATTGTGTGCATGAGCACAAATATAAGTAGAGGGGGGCGGCCTCTACTTGTCTTCCAAGAAGTACATATATACGAGAAGTGAGAGGAGGTGCGACAGTACAAAATACACAGACCCTACTATTATACATGTGCACAGATAACGTATGTTCAATAGCTAAGATCAAGGCAAATGTTGGTCAAGCCATTAGAGCACCATGGTGCTAATTTTTTTCTTCTAGAACCGGTTCTAGTATAAGCATCTCGTTCTAAAGAACATTTTGCCACACAGAGTCCAGGCTCCATTTTGACAATCATGCAAATAAAAAATGGCCTCCTTTAAACTACCGTGAATGCTAATTTCACTCCATTTTGCTGTTGAGGACCTTGCCTATGTCTAATTGTTGGATTCATGGACAATGTACTCCCTCCGTTTTTGAAAGAGTGTACTTCTTACTTCGTTGGAGGGTCAAACTATCTCTAAATTTGACTGAGTTTGTGTAAAAATATGTCAATGCTTGTTAAACCAAATAGGTATAGACGTAAATATATTTTATCATGAATCTAATGCTACTAATTTGATGACATAAATGTTGGTCTATTATTGTATAAATACGGTCAAAGATAAAAAATTGACTTTCCAACAAAGTTGGAAGTACACTTTTTTAAGAACAAAGAACGTAGGGCTTTACCATGCAAAAAGGAAGTCATTTGTCTTTAATTGATTGCCGCTCCTGTCAGCTTGCTTAGGGTAGTATGGTACTTCATCTTGGACTATATCTTACTTATGACATGGTGGAAGGCCCAGCAAAGCAGGTGATACCAACTTCGTGGTGCTCGTTGCCGACCCCGTACTCGTGGCAGAAAACCTCCATGCTACACACGATCCAGTCTAAGTGGGAGATGCGGATGAATCACCATCTTGTCCACCTCGCCAACATAAAGAGGGTGCGACTATTCATGGACGAGGACGAGGGGGAGGAGGCGCCGGAGCTTCGCCTTGCCTCCAATGACTATGAGGACCGGCGGCTTCGGCATGGGGGTCATCGATATCTCGGAGGACGATGAGTAGTTTCCTTTTGAATGTAGCTTGTTTGTTTCATGTATTATGTAGCATGTAGATGGAATGGACGTTGCATGGAAGAGTATGAAAACGAGGGTTTGCAAATGAAAAGTGTGGTTGCAATGCCGACAAATCAGGACTTGTGTTTGCGGCCGCGTCCACGCACATATAGAGGGTCATATTTGGCATCTTCGATTATAAATGCTCTATGCAAAAAATTGATGTGTCGCCTTTTAATAAGTAGAGAGAGAGAGAGAGTTATCACATCTTAATCTTGATATAAGTTTTATTACTAAAATGGAGACAACTCATACTTCTTTTCTCACTAAACACAAATGAGAACTATTTTAGTAGTATGACGTTGTATCGAAGTCAATCAGGCGCTACAGAACAGGCTCGGCGATATATCAACCGGAGC
The DNA here is from genome assembly GCA_021605145.1 of Aegilops bicornis. NCBI lineage: Eukaryota > Viridiplantae > Streptophyta > Magnoliopsida > Poales > Poaceae > Aegilops > Aegilops bicornis. The sequence goes on along the minus strand of CM038672.1, from coordinate 82,587,597 downwards.
ATGGGCTGATCTGGACCTCATGCATGCATATACACATACAGTTCATAATATTGGGCACTGTAATGAGCAGGGTGCACATATTTCCCTTATCTTGCGAGGGAACAGGGCGCACATTTCGTGGGGACAAAATACGGAGCAGTGGCAAATACCTTTGCTGCTCCTCAAGGGAGGAACCGGCCGGTGCGATGCAGTGTCGGCCGGTGGCCACCCCACGAGCGAGCGCCTTGTGTAGGCATAGCCAGCTGCATGCAGCACGCATGAGGAACTCAGTCAGGATCGCCAAAGGACCACCCGCTGTGATCCCTGTGACCGATCTCGTAGCCGGGTACTACGCGCTACCCTACCTAGGGTTTGGATATGTGACCACTCCACTCCGCTCCGGCCCGATCAAAACAAAAAGACAGATCTGGGTACCAGCCGCGCCCGCCCGAAAAAACATATCTCTACCCATTTTTGTTGTTTTGCTTGGACAAGCTAGCGGAAACAGGGAGGGATATATAAGAAGAAAGACAGAGTGCGATGAGCCGATGAGATCGCCAACAGTGGTCATCTCTCTGCCTGCCGACTTCTCCTTGATGAGCGGTTCAAAAATTTGCAGAACAAGTTTGAAATAATCCTCCTGTTCAAAAAATATTTCTGACCATGGTTGGTCGGGGGAGTTCAGACTTGGGATCGAGATCTCGGCCCTCAAGATGTGCTTTTGCATTGCATGCAGTGCATTCAGGCGCAATAACTTCAGTCTCAGGAAGCTTTACGTACTCTGCGGCCAGGCAATGCAAAGCAGGCTGCCATGCAGATGAATCATCGGGCAAGGCTCTCTTCCATCCTTTCACCCGGGGAGGAAATCTTGCCGAGCCGAGACGTGCGAGCGGTCACGTCGAAGCACTGTGGACTGTGGCTGACCACGAACCGCATTCATGGCTGCAGGACAGAAGCTCGCTCGCAACCTGTCTCCACCTCCCCCTCCCCTGTTTTGCTTTGCCTGTGTTCTTCCTCCACGTACGAGCAAGGACATTGATAGGCTGCAAGAGATACAAAAATGTATATGGGTCATCAATCAAATCGTAGCAAGCAAGCAATGCAATGCAATGCACGCCATGCCGTAGAGAGAGAGAGAGAGGGCTTGAATGAATGATGCATCAAATCAAGTTGGTTCTTGCTAGGAGGCGCAGCTTTGAATTTCGGATGGAGACCGTCCGCCTCCTTGTTTCCAACATCCAAGGCACATGCTAAGCTAGTGGCCTCACTCTACGGTGCTTGTCACCCTCTAGCGCTGCAGGAGATACTGTACTTGTCTTCAGAGGGACATTGAATGCCCCGCCAAAGTCTTGCACAGTGGGTCAAGCTGCTCGTAATCTGGACATGGTTGGGCCACGGTTTAATGATCAGAATCAACTGTTTAAATTGATTTGGCGAGACCATGACGATGAAGATTTACCATACACATAGGGCAGTTGCATAATACCACTGGATTTGCCAAAGTAGGCTTGTTGAATCACTATGGTCGTATGAGTGGGGGGAAAGTGGGGGAAATGATCACCGGTATTTGTTAGAAGGCGATAAAACTCTTCATGACCACACTAACATGATAGGGATAATTATTTTTATGCCCTTAGTTATGTCCCACTCGGCTGTTTTACCTTTAATTTTAAAAAGCACCGGTTTTGCCCAAGCCACTTCACATCTATTATGCTTTTGCTCTTTGACCGTTTGACCGTCACTTTAAAAGCCTCATAAAAAATTCATGCAAACTCAGAAATATGCAAAAAAAAAAAGATATCAAAACGTTCAGAAAAATATCACCTGTATGTGCATGTCATATTCATTCATGACAAAAGTGTTGGAAAGTTCTCATCAGAGTTTGAGCTCTTATGATCTCAGCATGAATAGTAAATCTGAAGAAAAAAATCAATTTTTTTGCCAAACATTGACCAATGTTGTGAGTGCTTGCCAGGTTTCATCTGGGAATGGCATCCATGGAAGTCGTGGGAAAATACCAAAACCAGCACTCCAAAATGATTTTGTTTTGGAGCATCGATTTTGTTTTTTACCACGACTTCCAAGAATATCCTTTCCCAGTGAAACTTGGCAAGCACTTAAAACATTGATCAATGTTTGCCACCAAAACAATTTAGAATTAAAAAAACATTTTTTTTTGGATTATACTGTTCGCGATGAAATCATAAGAGCTCAAACTCAGATGAGAACTTTCCAACACTTTTGTCATGAATGCAAATGACCTGCACATATAGGTGATTTTTTTTTAACATTTTGATACTTTTTTTGCATTTTTCTGAGTTTGTATGAATTTTTTATGAGGTTTTCAAAGTGACGGTCAAGGGCAAAAAGAAAAAACAAGAGCGAACTGGCTTGGGCAGAACCAATGCTTTTTGAAAATTAAGGATAAAACAGTCGAGTGGGACATAAGTAGGGGCATAAAATTAATTATCCTAAAATGATACTCCCTCTGATCCATAATAATGTCGCATTTTGCGTCAATTATTTTGGTTCTGTGGGCTGGGGCGTTTACAGCGTCCCTGCCCCCCCCCCCCCCCCCAATAAGATCGTTGATTTGTTGATAGTTAGTTGTATAATTTAGATAAATACATGTATCAGTATTGTTTGGGCCCTGTTATCAAAAGTTTGAGTGATTTGGCCCTCCTGATCCTTGCTTCCCGGCTCCGCCACTGTGTGAGGGAGTACATTCTTTCTGATATACCCGAGTACGACGTGTTCATTTTGTATTATATTTGTGTAGAAGATAGTCCCAGCTAAGTAAGCCCTGATGTCCAAAGAAGCTAACACTAAGCAGTAACCCAGCTCCAAAGCAAGATTTGAGAAGCTTGCACGTTGTTATCCACCACTTGGATTCTCAATCAAACGTCGTCACAATTCATAAAGAATAGCTTTTTCAACCCTGATCCACATCTCTACTTTTACAAAAAACCGAGTTGGTGATGATGGTGCCTGCCATCTTGCAATATAAACCGTCCGATCTATATCTGACGGATAGAGAGTAAACTATGACAATTTTCAAAAGGATACCCACACCTCTTTCGTTCATCCTTATCTCCCACAACTTCATTGTTGAGTAATTAAAAAAAAGAAGCCTCTATAACAATCTGGGATGGTGGCCGCTGCCGGCGACGTCCATCCCCATGCCTCTGCTAAGTCTGACCACCAATCACCATTGCGCTCCACTCCTCCTCAACTTACCTCTCATCTTTCTCGAGATATCATTTTTTCTATGAAATTCTCGAGATATCATTTTTTCGATGAAATTCTCGAGATATCATTAGTTTTTACACATGGTATTACTCCTGCATGGGTCAATCACAACATGTGTTTGCAAAAAAATGCATCTTGTTGCTCCGTGCAATGCACGGGCATCTTGCTAGTTAAATTGAACTTCAACATATAATATGAACCTTGATTGCCACTGAAAAAGAAAGGCGAAGGTGCCGATATCGGAAACCATCCACATTAACTGATCTAGTAGTATAAGAACCTGTCAATATCAGTGATACAGATCGTTACGCGATGGCTGAATAAATTGAAGGCAATGTATGTTGGGTGGTGTCGGTTTCAGTGTCAGTGTCTTTCCACAGCTTGAGTGAGCTACTACCCAGCTCATCCTCCTCCAATGGCGGGCCTTCGCTTATGGGAATGGAGCAGGCAGGTCCTCTTGTCCACACCATCGTCGTCTCGGCCCACGATCTAGCTATCAGTGCCATCATCTGACGGGAACCTCTGAAAAAACATTTGGAACCAGTCATCAACCGTCCCGATCTTTGACAAGGAGGTAAGCCGATCGATAAATTCTGCCCGGGGGAATGGAATATGAACCAAAGAAATTGACAAATTTTTAGCCCGGGAAAACGGAATATGAACCAACGAAATTGAAACGGAATATGAACCAAAGAATTTCTACCGGGGGAAAGGAATATTTGGGTCGACACATCAACGGTAGGAGGCGCCCATGCCTGCTTCTCCGGCTAGTCTCGATGGACAAGGGGAGGCACAACCCCGTGGCTAAATGACGGCTGTCACCGAGCACGCTCGCACGACGACATGTTCATGGTCTTCAACACTGCTCTGCCTAGCGGAGTCCCGATTACCGCCAACGACCACCGCACCCGCGAGGAGAGGTACCTTTTTTTTTTGAGGGGTGCGAGGAGAGGTACCTTACCGCTCGCGGGCACCACTTCGACCAAGCCCACCGTCATCTACCCAGAGCGGGACTTTCGACCCGCCTAGGGCCCCAATCTGATCCGCACAAGAACGAGCCCTAGGTCTTCGCCATCTCTGCCGCACGAACAACGCGCCGCCGGCCCAAACCCAGGAGAAGGGAGGAGCCACCACCATCCGCCCACGCGTGCTTCTCCACCTACTCTGGATGGACCGTGGGAGACACAACCCTGTGGCTACCAACGGTCGTCGCCGAGCACACTCGCGTGATGCCAATGCCCATGGTCTTCGACGCCGCTCTGCTGACAAATTAGGGCAGTCCCGATCACGACCATCAACCACCGCACCTACGAGGAGAGACACCTCATCATCCGCGGGCAGCACCAGCACCGAGCCCATCATCACCTACCCGGAGTGGGAGTTTCGGCCTGTCTCGGGCCCCAATTTGATCAACCCGAGCACGAGGCCCATGTCCTGGCCGGAACCGGCTCCTCTACCATGCTGAAGGCACGGTAGGGAGCTACATTATCCTGCATTGCCTTTGTGATTTTCCACTGCGCGCTACAGGAACTCGCGAATGCGATGGTGCTACAGGAGGTCCGCTACAGTACATGTTTACTACAGAAACTCTGGTACAGTGCATATTGCTGCAGGACCCTGCAGTGCCTTCTCTGATTCTCCTGCACGGCTACTGTAGCTCCCTGCCATGCCTTCAGCACGGTAGAGGAGCCGGTTCCTGGCGTGCCATCTCCGTGGTGCGAACACCGCGCCGGCAGCCCGAACCCAGGAGAAGGGAGGAGCCATCACCATCCGTACCCCTGCCACGCCATGGTTTAGCACATGCCCTACTACTACTTTACATATATATTCAGTCTTTTTTTCGAATGATCTACAGCTGGACGCCTCAAACCATCCCTCATACGTCTACGATCGCGCCCGGTCAGTGACCGGACATGAGAGAGAAGGAAAAACGTGACCCGGCCGGATCCCACATATAATCCCTATAAGTCCGGGCTGCCCGCGAATCCTCATATCCATCTCAAATATGGGGAGGATATGAGGGCTCACGGATGCGTTCGGGCATTCCGCCACATAGGACATGGCCTCACCCCGGACCACATTTTGTCTTTTTTATTCATTCTTTTATTTCTCTCTCTTCATCTCCATTAATCACGTGCAAGTGATCAGACATATGAGAAGAAAAATGAGAGCTATAGCTGCGCGGATGAATAAATAGGGACTTAAAACGGACACACCCGGTTCCTGATCAGGCATGTCCATGGATATTTAAAAGGTCATATTTGCTATGTCAGATTGTAGATGCCCTTAGCGTACGTGTGATGGCCAAACTGCACTTCTCGAACGATTAGTCTATGTTCAGGAAGATAGCTAGTTCACATGCTCACATACGGGTGGGTCCTCGGCTATTTGTGATTCTTTTTATTTGGTGCAAGTTAATTTTTCATATTAAATCCATCCATCTCGCCTCAAGTAGCCACGGCCTCCTTTCTCAAGTTTAGGTTTTCTCTACCTCCCGCGGTTGTCGCCGGTCCGCCTTGTTTTTTGTGGCCTTAGGGCCATGGAGGCGTGGTGGATCTTGACCCTTGCGGTGGGAGGACTTCGTTTTTAGATGCTACTTTGTGTTTTGTTAGGATTTGTATCCTACTCAGGAAGGAGAGATATCGGCGGCTCTATGGAGATGGAATAAGGTCCCCGCCTCCCCCGTCTAGCCCCCATTCTAGTGGTTTGTGTAGCATCGTCAGTGGGCGTGTAGAGATGTGTCTCCAGCGGATCTATCTTTAGGGTATCTGCTCGGATCTGTTTGTCTTTCGTCTACATTCGTGTGTTTTTAGGTTGGATCCTTTCAATCTATGCTACGCTTCAGCGGTGACAGTTGTTGTTCTGATGCGCTGGTCCTATGTGGCCTTAGCACGATGACCTCCCGACCGTTTACTACAATGTATGTTGTCTAAGAATTTTGATCCAAAATTTGAAACATGACTGGAAAACAAAAATGACAAGTTCGACATTGAATAGTACATGAAATAAGTTTGGCCTTTAGATTTGGCCCATTATCACAATGATGTCAATTTTGTTATTTTTGTATCTCAAACAATGTTTCAGATTTTCATATGAAATTTTGTGACAACATACATTGATGTTGTGTTAGCTTATCTTTTATACTTTTGCAAACATTTTAAAATTATATGCTTGGGTTATGAAGATGGTGACCTTAGATATATCCTCTTTCCTTGCCATTGACTTTCTTGTAAATTTGATTTTCTTGCCGCGTGAATCCATCCTCATCCAATTCTTCTGATGGACCCTCATCATCCGACTCATACCTACACATACAATTGTAAGGGGGGTTACGGTCCATGTCTTGTTGATGCACAATGACATCCAAGTCATCAATGGGATTGTAATGAATCTCTTCTTCTTCCTCATACACATCATCTTGAGCAATAGCATCTCCATCAACATGAGCAATGGCATCTTCATCAACATGAACATTTGCATGTTCATCAACATGAGCAACGGCCTCATCTCCGACATGATCATCACCTAGAAGAACTATGGCTCTAGCATTGATGTCCTCTTCATTTGGTTGGCTACTTGGTGGTTGGCTAGCCGCATTGTGGTCATACACCATGACAACATCATGTATTGGGGAGGACACATTCCGGTTCAAGTCGAGTAGTGGCCGAGGAACTTCAACCTTTGTGGCAAATAACTCAAGTGATTTGTCTTGTGATCCATCAACTTTCTCCTTATACACATCCCAATGCAATTGAGAGGTGATGGGCATACTCTTTAATCGGGATTTTACTCCCACTCCCACATCATATCGCCCAATAAGCTTCACACCATCACTTGGGTTAATCCATTTAAGGACATTTCTCACTTTCATGACAATATCATCATGGCTCGGGCTTGTGTCGAAAACCATGGCCTCCTCCCCTTCGTCAACATTTCCATCCATGAAAGCTGCCTTGTCCAAATAATGCACATTCACTAGTTTATCCATCTAAAAACAACGGAACAAAATTGAGTCATCCATGGACCGGCCATTTCATATGGATGAACTATCTAAAATATACGATTTTGAATCTAACAACCAGTATACCTTAATCATAGCACTAACCCTAACCCTAACCCTAACCTAACTAAACCCCTAACCCTAACACTTAAGCTAGCTTGCCACAACAAAGAGTGACACATATTACTTAGGTCAACCATAAATGACCCATAAATGCACCATAAATGCTAAACTAGAGGAAGAACTAGGGGGGTTGCAAAACTAGTTGATTTCAACAAAAGTAGATGATTTCAACCAACCAAATGAAGGGGGATGGGGAGATACCTTGGGTGACGCAAATGCCCTCGATCCAAGGGGCAAATCTCAAGCAATGGAGGGGGGGGGGGTCTAGTGGGTGCTTGGGTGGGGGAGAAGAGGGGGAGAGAATGAGAGCTCGGGGAAGAAGATGAGTGGAGTGAGTGGGTGGTGAGTGGACCCCACCAAACCTTATCCTCCAGGACCCTACCGCCAGAGACCTATACTTAAAATGAATGAATCTATACTTAAAATGCATCTATATACATCCGTATGTGGTTTATAGTAGAATCTCTACAAAGACTTACATTTCGAAACGGAGGGAGTACTACCTTGACAGTTGATGAATACAACGGAAGTTATTCCGCAAAAAAAAACATACATCAATGTTGTGTCCATGTGCTAGCTTATCTTTTAGATTTTTTGCAAACATAAAATAATATGCTTGGGTTATGAAGACGTGATGTTAGATATATCGCTTAAATAACATGCTTGATGTGCGGTGAATGTTATCATACCATGGCTCTAGGAACTGAGATACCTGACAAGACAACGATGGCAAAACTAGTTTGGATTGCACATTTTGCTTGCGTCGTTGCTGGTTGCTCAACAGTTGCTCAAGCCAAGGACATGCCCGTACGTCTGGGTGACCGAAGACCCCACGCAGCAGAGGCAGCCAGCCACTCCGCCTGCCGGCAGATTTTGCGTCGTCAGGCATGCGTGCTGCCTGAACATGCCGATGCGATCATAGTGGTTCGGATGAGGTTGGGTTCCCAATGTTTGACCTGAATTCAGCAACGAGGACTCTCACGTATTTCTTGAAAAAAAAAAGAAGACTCTCACGTATCGCCCTGATTCAACCTCTCCGGGAAACTCTTGATGGACACACACAACGCAAACACTGCCAAATTAATTATTGCCAAAAAGAAAAGAGGTCCAGAACTGTGCAATGAATTCCCGCTGTTCATCACAAGAATGGGTCTCAAAGATTGTCAGGAGGGTCGACAATGCTACGGTCGATGGATCATGGATGTGACCAGTCCAAAAGGACTCAAAGTGACGTTTGAACAATTATTAAAAGAGTTATTAAAACCCAGTCTGCTGCTATCGAATAAGCACTACTACGTACGTTAATAATAATCACATTATTCTGGCAATGATCGTACCTGGCATGGCCTGGCCCGCCGTGGACTGATTATTAGCTGGGCCGTGCCGTGCCGGCCCATGGGCTGCCCCCTTCAGCCCAGAAGCTATGCGGGCCGGCCTGCTAGGCTGTTTTGGGGCCAAATTCAGCCTATTAGGCTATTTTTTGGGCCATATATATATATAAAATCCTAAATAAGAATAGAATAAATAAAATGGTTGTGTCGTGCTGGCCCACATGCTCAGCCTTCAGGCCCAGGCACGGCCCCTAGCATGCCGCGTGCTAGGCCTGGCCCATTTAGCACGTGTCGTGCCGTGCCACCATGCGGGCGTGCTACCGGGCCGGCCCAGCTATCCCAGCCCGGTTGGCCAGCTTTGCTTTGGGGATCCAACACCTCTGCTTCTCTATAAAACACCGCTAGCTATAGCACACGAAAAAACATCGCGAGAGCTATTCCTCGCTTACCGTGAGCTCTAAGGTAGTCTCGCCTCTGGCGCCCAGTGTCTTGTGCCAACCTAGTATTGTAGTACCGGTTTCCTCTGTTTCCGCCGTTTTGCATCGGTTTTTCTTATTTTTTTTCCTTTTCCTTGTTTGCTTTTCCTTTTCTTTTTATATGGTTTGTGTGTCTGTTTTCTTTGTTTCTCTTCTTTGGCTTCCTTTGGGTTATTTTCTTTGTCTTTTTTTAACACATCTCTATTTTTTCAATGCATATTGTAAATTTCTATTATACACTCGTACAAAAAATGATACACGTTGAACTTTTTGAAGCACATGACGTACATAGTTTTGAATATGTGTCAAAAATTCGGGCACACGTACATTTCTTTAAATGGCATGAAACATTTTTTTAAACTATGCCGATATTTTCTTATATTGTAAAAGCATTTTTTTATAAATCACGAACATATTTTGTAACACTTATTTTAAATGTCATGGTACAGTCTTTTTAATGGTACAAAATATTTTTCCCGAATTAAGAAAATACTTTTTGCATTATATAGACATTTTTTAGAATGTCCAGAACAATTTTTTGAAACACGTGAACATTTTTAAAACATCACGCACATTTTTTTATGCTATCAATATTTCTTTAAAGTTGTAAGAACAATTTTGCAACACGAATATCTTTTTTGAACATGCTATGAACTTTTTTATAAATGTAAGTAAAATAATTTTCTATTTATAAATGTAAGTAAAAGTAATAAAATAAAAAATAAAAATAAAAAAATGTGCGCCAGAGAGCCAGTGCTGCTCCCGCGACGGGTCGACGCATTTAGGGGGCGCCTGAGGCGAGCGTCCGCTTCATCTGGCAGTGAGCAAGGTATAGGCGCGCCCGAAGAACATACCTAGGCCGAGCAGAGCCTCATGGGGACCATACTGGGCGATGCCTTGGTCTTCCCATGCAGAAACATAGTTATTTGGTCCAGTAAAATGAGTAAATGATGGGCCATAGGAAACAAGTTTCTTATTTGGCCTGGGCTAGAACTTTGATCTTAGCAATTAACCCCTCCTAGTCATGCTCTATGCGCCCCTCAAAAGAAAAGACATGCTCTATGCGTGCAATTACAACATGTCTCGCAACAAATAATGCCGGACCAATGATTCGATGACACCAGCAATACAACAGTATACAAGTATTCCACTAACATCCAACGATGAAAAGAATATGAGGAAGGCACCACGCTTTGTCACGACAACAGCAAGAATTGAGGTTTCAACACAAACTGTATAGCAGAAAATGATGTGATCACAGTAATCATTACTCCCTCCGTTCCTAAATAATTGTCTTTCTAGAGATTTTAATAAGTGACTACATACGGAGCAAAATGAGTGAATCTACATTCTAAAACATGTCTAAATACATTCGTATGTTGTAGTCCATTCGAGATGGCTAGAAAGACAATTATTTGGGAACGGAGAGAGTACAAAACATGTTATATGACAACTGCCACATCATGCCACGATCTTGCATTATTAGCTGTCTGACAACCGCCAAGTTCCAGCTAACCACATTATATTACCCTATAAACACTGTATTTCAGTGAAGACACAAATTTGCTACTAGAGCAAGCCTGAAAAAAAGAAGAAAAATGACACAGCCTTCTCATGCGAAGTTGCATCTGAAGTAAGGAGAAAAAGAACAGGTTGCCCTTCCTTGTCTTCACAAGTTGCAGAGCCTCTTCCAAGTTCCAACATTCAGTATCTGTCTTTTTCGCGTATTTTTCGGGCCAAACAATGTCACTCCTTTTAGTAACCGGAGCTACAAAAAAGCTTCTGGAGAACATTGTATTCGGCCTCTATTTACGCCTGAGAGAGATACAACTGCCCGGAATAGCTTATTGATCAGAAACCGCTTGAGCGTTAGTAACGAGCACTTTTGAGCCAATTGACCCAAATCACGTTTTTAAGTATATAACTGCTGTTTTTGAGACTGTTAGAAGTGTCTTATCAGTGCTGAGAGAGGTTCAAGTCGATTCCAATGTTCATCCCATTGTACGCAATTGGCGCATACATCCACATTTCATCAGAGCTGAGGAGCTGCACATAGTAGTAAATAAACCATTAAATAACTCTTAACACGCGCATTCAAAATGGATGAAGTTCTGAACTGAACTGTGGAAAAGCCTCTCACCTTAATTTGAAGCTGCAAAAACTTCACATACTCCACTGCCTCTTCAAGCATAGTGCTGATATCTACCTGCAAGATAGCACAAGGGTTGATCTTTGAGTTGCTGCCCTTCATTTTACAGTACTATCCCCCCAAAAGCTATGAAGGACATGTTGCTGAGATGCTTACTTTGGTTCCATTCGGAACAAGGTTCTGTAGTACCTTCAGCCTCTCATTGATCTTTTCTCTTCTTTTCTGTATCCAACCAACAAGAGCATGAGTAACTGTTAATTTTAATTAACAGCAGAAAACTGAGAGGATGATGTGTAGCATACCCTTGCATAGAGGCTCTGGGGATCTGTTGTCTGGCGGCCAGCCTGAGCCTTGCCCTTCGGCTTAGAGGCAACAGGAGGCTCTTGAAAAGCGTTTGAGTCAATTTCAGACGTGCAGCAGCTCAGGCTTTGCTTGCTTGTGTCAGCAGTGGTGCCATCCTCGCCTTCACATTGCATGGCCTTCTTTGTCCGCTTCGAGTCGGCCTTCCTCGAGTATTTCCGACCCTGCATTTCAAAAAGATTCAAGCAGTAAGCATTCGCACCGGGCAACTAAAACGACCCTTGTACAAAAAAGAACAAAGCATTGAACACTCACACTTGTTTGGTCAGCTATTTTCCCTTGGTCCTGGCGCTTTCTCTTGTTGGACGTGTCGATGGAGTCAAGCAGGTTCATGCTCGAGTCTCCAAGATCGTCGCAGCTTGAATCGCCATTCCCATATGAAGGGTTGAAGATGGCATCCATAAACTGAGCCGCACCTTGCTCCTGAACCATGTTCAGGTCAAGTGCTGCGGTGCAGGAGCCGATCCCATTTGAGTCGCCCAAATAGAAGCCCCCATAATCCGACGGCACATCAAGGACGAGACTACCAACACTGTTGCTACTAGCGGAACTGTATGCATTAGAGCTACCGTTACAGTGGGCGTAGTATGCATGTGTGGCCTGAACAGACCAAGGTAGCTCCTGGTGGTCTTGCTCGCCGTTGGAGGGGAAGGTGCCAAGCAGCTGCTCCATCATCTCCGACTCCTCCGCCTGCGACGTTAGGCCAAGCGAGTCCCAGCCCGCTTCGGCAATCACTCCTCCAGACTCCATCCTGATATAAGTGTAGGGTGTGAGAGAGGACTTGGCTGTTTGATACACTTGTGCTTCCTGAAGCAAAAATGCAGGTTAGGACAGGTGCATTTATACTGATGAGAATGCTGAAGGAAAACAGAGCAGTTGCAGGATTAAGAAATGCAGGATCATGCTTAGAGAAATGGACACCCACGGCTGGGTATGACCTGTGCTGACAACGACCCTTCCAAGTATGGCCTGGGGATGGGCAAATAATGAGTTTAGAAAACTTCAACTGCTAGTTGGTAGACAACAAGATAGTGAATTATCCAAGATCACACATCTTCAGAAGTCAAGCCAATCAGAGCTCGAGTGGCAAGTGTCCCAAGGCCGGTTACAATGATCGCAGGGAATTCTCCCGCAGCGTTGATGCACCAATAGGGCAAGGAAAAAAACATGCCTCTGAGGTTCAAATCAAAGCCAGGACAAACATGGGCTTATCTTAGCAATTAATACAGGATCAGGCATTATGAATTGTGAAGAATGTTGTTGGAATGGAATAATCCACTCCCAATAAACTAGAGAGCTGCAAGGAGAGGCTTGCACGACCATGATGGAGGGAATCTGGACATTCTTAAATGCTTAAAAGGGATTGGACAATGCCTCCAGTCCTCCGTGTATCCCGATTGCTTGTCATCTTATACTCAAAATGTACAGCTTTCCGTCACCCCTATTTCAACAGCATCTGCCCGCAACCTTCGTGTCTGTTTCATACTTATATTACTACATCATCAAATTGAAACAAAGCCACTGATACACAAAAATTGCACCAATCATTTACCTTCCATGAAGGTGTGTATAGAAGAAAGAAGCTCTGAGCACCCAAACAGTGCAATATAGATCTATACAAACTGAGAACTGAGAAAACCTGTACACAGTTGTAACTATCATCAGTAGAATATGACATCTGTCTGGTGGTCAACCAAGTAACAGTTTCAGCCAAGATTACCAGAGATATCACAGATTCACATGTGGGCACTTCCAATCTTCTTTCCAGATTATGACATATCTTCAAAATCAGAGAGCATGTGAAATCCAAATGACTCTGCACAACATCGGTCTTGCAATGACCCGACAAATCTGAGTCATTTGGTGATCTGATGCCGATATCCACATCAATTGGAACTGATTTCCGTATATTCAGGGAATTAGGAGCTGCACATGACTCGAATCTACCGGTCGTGCAAGGAATGAGCTGTACTTTTGCACTGCCCCTTCGCCACCAAAAAAGGACTTATTCTTCTTGCCTCTTTGTTCCACACAGAGGATCAAGGACGGAATAAACAATGATATCTAAGATGCTGGCAAAGGGAAATGAATTGGAAGGAGCAAGATAATGTGTTTTGTTTATAGACCTGTTTGTTGTTGCCCTTTTAGCTGCATGAAAGAATCAGGAACTTCTAAACATTCTGCAGCCAAATTGCAGAATGATTTGTGAAATACCTACATAGTAATCTTGTGTCTCTGATAGGCATAGAAATGAAGAATATGGAGTCTTAGAACATACCCAAAATACAAAGTAACTTTCCGACTTCTAGAAGGTCCAACTGCATCATGAGGAAGCGAAATTACAAAATTGTTTCCTTTGAACCCATTCACACCTGAAGGGACAAACATGAAATTCTCCTTAGCCCACAGATCAAGCATAGGACTACCACTAATAAAATATGATGGAAAAATAATCTTGTTGTTGTCTTATTAAGATTAAATAACACTAATAAAGCTACGTATGTATGGAGCTTGAGTATGAGTACTGCTCATGAGCACAAATATTACTATCCCCTTTTTTTCTAAATGATCACTATATCCTTTTTGGTTCTACATACCAAGGACGAATTTCATATTATTATTTTTGCATGTTAACTTGGATAACTTTATGTGCACTATAATAATGGATTTTTTGGAACACTGTACCATGGAAATTCACCCAATGGGGATGGCAGCTTCACTTGGCAGCAAATTCTGATTATTTGCTCAAATGTTTACACAACATATTTCTCATTGTTACTTTCAGTTTATAAAATGGTGTGTCACCTTTGAATTGAGAAAAAGGATAATGGCAAGTCGAACCAAATAACGGAATATTACTGATTGAATTGCATAGAAGTGTCAATATGATAGATACCCAGGAACACAACTCTCCGACACAATATATTTCAGAAGTATTCGATTAACTAGTCAGACAATAACATGTAAAACTTTTGATACATGGAAAGTTTTTACTTATAAATACTAATTTACTGAACTATATACATTGTGAACAACCTGCTAATTAACTAGTCAGACAATAACATGTACTCCCTCCGTTTCTAGATAAGGGCAGCCCGGTGCACGTAGCTCCCGCTTGCGCAGGGTCCGGGGAAGGGTCCGACCACTTTGGGTCTATTTTACGCAGCCTTTCCCTACATTTCTGCAAGAGGCTGTTTCCAGAACTTGAACCCGTGACCTCATGGTCACAAGGCAGCAGCTTTACCACTGCGCCAAGGCTCCCTCCGTTTCTAGATATAAGACCTTTTAGAGATTTCGATACGGACTACATTCAGATGTACATAGACGTATTTTAAAGTGTAGATTCACTCATTTTGCTCCATATGTAGTCCGTATTGGAATCTCTAGAAAGCCTTATATTTAGAAAAGGAGGGAGTAAGACTTTTGATACATGGAAAGTTTTTACTTATAAATACTAATTTACTGAACTATATACATACGTAACAAGCAATGGTGAAGAAAAGTACTCCCTCTGTACCACAATACTTGTAGCTGGGGGAACTAAGAGGGAGTATATCGACCATGTGAAATAGCATCCAAAACAAAGACCTTACCTGCAGAGTCGCTGCTACAAAAAAAAAGTTTGCTGCAGCCATGCTACAAGAAAATTAACTAGTACAGTAACACAACTCAAATGAAACTGAGGGCAAAGTGTTTATAAGTAAAAGTTCCAGTAGGTTCTGCTGCAGGTTCTCGTGCTGCAGCATGCACTTGAAACCTATCTACCTTAGTTAATACGAATATTCTCAATAAATATACATTATAATAACTGCATTAACATTCTTTTAGATAGCATGAATATTCTCAATAAATATACATTAAAATAACTGCATAAACATCCTTACCTATTTAAGCTCAAGTGGATAAAATACATTTTGATATTTCCACAGCTATGATGATATTATCATGAAAATAAAGCAACAGAAAATGAGAAAAACATGAAGGCCGGTTTCATTTTATCTTGTAGGTAATATCAAATAAGTGTGAAACACAGACTATAAAGACTTGCAATGATCTTGGCTAACCCAAAGCCCATCTGACTTTTACCACTCCCGAAAATACCCCCAAACAAGTTGATTGAAAACAGAAGAACATGTATCGTACTTTCATATTTCATATGCATTGTGAATGCAAAAAACTGAGAAGTCAAACAAAACAAAAATACATTAATAAACCAGAGAACGAACCAGAAGTCAGAGAATATGCATAAAGACCTGAAGCCTGAAGATCAAAGGTTAATAAAGTAGTGCAGAAGTGTTTCCAAGCCTACAGCCATTTCAAGTCAAACAGAACATAGCATCTTCGATTAGCACAACCAAAAAAGAAAGCATCAACAGTTATTTTTTAACTCAAAATTTTGCTAGGAGGGCCTAGATACATCTCCTAACAAGACCCAGTAGCAAGAAAATTTAAGAATAAGTGGTACTGAAGAAGTGAAGAGTTAAGAGGCCTTGAAGAACAATACTCAAAAGGACAACTTAATATTCCTATTTCACCATTAGGCTTCAAATTTACTTACATGCAACATCAGATTTCTTTGCATTGCCTCTTATGTAGGTATGTAGGCTGAGTGGCTAACCCACCTTAATGCAATGAACAACTTAGACCCTGCAGCCTCCCTCATAGTCATATATTTACCAATTGATATTTTGTAGAAGATCGATATATGTACCTATATCTTTGACAAGTTTGTACAGTCGCATCATTATGTTTTTCTTAGATTTTGCAACATTAACATCAGATTGACCAGTAAAAAAATGACAAAATTATTATATTTGGAGCTATATTTTTTTATCATCACTCCAGAAAATGAAGAAAGTAATTAAAACTTCTGGCTGAAGAACTACTGAAACCTGACCATACATTTCTAAAATCAATTTAGAAGTTCAGAGTTCATGACAGGCTTGCAGCCCCTAACATATGTCAAATAACAAAGATCTGTTGTGTGGATAGCACCCAACAGATGATGAAAGAATCACCCAGGCATAGAAGAACAATGGGAAATAAAAATAATAATCCCTGGGCTCCTCTTTCGATACATCTACACACATTTATCATGTAAATATGAAATCAAATTCTCAAATAAAATTTATGCTGCCAGGCTCCTCTTGAGTCACAACTGCATACGGGCCACACAAAGTCAACCTTATTGCAAGCCCATTTACATTAACAGAACTAACTGCTGGAGCTTTACCATGTCATTCCAAACAACAGATGGTAACTAATTTCAAAGTTGAATCAGAAATAAATCATGGTATTTTGATAGGCTAGAAAGGACAGAAACACAATGACCAGTCAGTTGCATTATTGTGGTTAAGTTTAGGATCTGGTCACGTCACAAAAGATAAAATTTAACAAAGAACTTGAAAACTAATTTATCCTTTAATATTTAAAAGTAACACACTTCTAACTATATCCAATGCTGACAGCAATGGTTGATGTCTCTGAATCGGGTTTTACACTGCTTTATTGATCTCATGACAACAATCCACTGTAGGATATAGTAGCCTTCAGACTTTCATTACACCAAGCCACTCAGTTCATACTCTTATTCAACTGCTAATTGTTGCTCATCTCTAAATACTACACCAGCACAAACTAAGTTTTGCTGTTGAGCGAGCTTGATTACACTCCGACATTCAGCTCTTTGCTTCTCAACGGAAAACGGAGATGGGTGCTTAACTCCAAAGCATCATTGAGAAAGAGCACAACAAAGGCACAACATATCAAGGAAATAGGGGCTGATATTGCAGCCCCATGTTCTCAGGCAGTCCCATCATCAGATTGAGGTTCTGCACGGCCTGGCCAGATGCTCCCTTCACAAGATTGTCTATCTGCAGTGTTGAAGAACAAGAAAAATTAAGGATTTTGCATCTTTAAGTCTGCAACATTTCGCTAACGTTGAGCAACTTATAGATTGATGCAACACTTACGACAGAGATGATGATGGCCCTTCCAGGAATTCTGTCCTCGAAGACATTCATGAAGCAGTAATTTGATCCAACAACATGGCGTGTGTGAGGAACATTGCTGCCATTTAACAGCTTGACAAATTCTTCACCCTGAAAAGATGCACACGCAGAATGATGCTAACAAAAGAAAAAGCATTTATGTGGTAAAACGGTAAAATAGGAGCTCTCTGCAGATAGATAATTTAATCCACATGGTCAAACAAACAAACCTCATAAGTAGACTTGAGATGCTGATACAAATCACTGACAGTCACTCCAGGTGCCATTTCAACAAACATAGTAGATTGCATCCCACGTTTCTGTTCATCATACAGATAAATGATTTGATTTAACAACTGAATTCCACACATTTTTTTATGCCTTTAGTGCAGGTGCAGCACAGAACAAACTGCAGAACCTGGAGTTGTCTTTGAGTATGTGCTTACCATGCAGATAAGATTTGGAGTGAAGCTGATAGTAACTTTGGATTCAGCAGCCTCTGACAATCCTTGTTCAACCTCAGGAACTGAAATGGTTTTATCTCATTGTCAGTAAGGCCATACTAAAGCCACTTTACCAAAGGGAGAACAAATGTCAGACTTGAGATGTTTGGAAAAAAAGGATTACCATGACGGTGGCCTTTTATTCCATAAGCATGAATGCCTTCAGCTATCTCGGTGTAGAGATTTGCTTCCTTAGCTCCACGTCCTAAAGAAATACATGTCATGGGGAGCAGTTTGGTTATTGATCCAGTCATTACAAGCTTATATTTTGAACTCATCGTATCTCCAAAAAAATACCTGCCCCGGTAACCCCAGATTTTGCATCAATTATTATATTGCTCGGCTTGATCAGTTTTGCCTGCAAGGTAAAATAAAATATGGTTAGAACCTCTGATCCTGTTCTGAATCCCATGTGGAGAGAAGGTACCATAACCTAGATACTAAGAAGACTACTCCCTCCGTTCCAAATTATAAGATGTTCTAACTTTTTTTCTGAATCGGATGTATATTTGTGTGTTTGCTCACTCATTTCAGTCCATATGTAGTCCATATTGAAATATCCAAAACATCTTATAATTTGGAACGGAGATAATATTAAACTGATGACATTTTTAAATTTACATAAAGGAGCATGCCTTAGAGGCAGAATAATTTTGAAAAATTTACTTCCTTTGCAACAGAAAATGGAGATTCTTTGTACATTTGTAAATATATCACACGAGTGGGGGCTATTGAGTCTAAACTTGTGTTGCTTTGATCAAAGAATGGGAGGACTAAGAACTTTTATTAATTCTAACCTTTATTAGAGGAACAAGAGGGAGCTGAATAGACGTGGGATAACATCCTGGGTTGGCAACAAGCCGTGCATTTCTTATTTCATCTCGAAGAACCTCCGTCAAACCATAAACAGCCTCTTCCTGAATATAAAGATACACAGACCACAAAAGAAATGAGTTCATTACAAACACACATAATGACAGGAGAGGAGTCATCATAGGCTACAAAGGAATCTAACTGAAGCCCCAAATGTAATATACAAAGAAATCGATGGAACATGTAAATAGGAATCCAAGTTGGTAATTAAATGTCGAAACTGGAACTTCAGAACTTGGTAGCTTCAGAATTTGTGTGACCAATGGCTGGTATATTAAAAAATCTGTAGGGTATAGTAGTCAAGAAAACCTGAAGTTCTGGTGCCCTATGAGCATGGCCATACCACTCAGCATACTCATTGATGTCACGCAATCGGAAATCCTGCAAGCATGGTAAGTCAGAATGATTGGATGTTCAATAGCAACCAAGGTGATACCTACGTAGATAAAGCATGACATTGTGTAGAGCATACCGCAGAGAGATCAACAATCTTCAGTTGCTGGGGTAAGCCTTTAATAATTTCCTGATAAAAAACTTGCAATCAGACATTGCTCTAAGTGTTTCCAGTACAAAATCTTATCTCTCAATGGACAGCGGAGCATATAACTGGATTCCTTCATAAGTTCAGCAATTGATAGAAAATATCTCAGAAAAAGTATGATGAAGATACCAACCTGTGTTGTTCCATGCGGCAAGCAACAAAAAACAGCATCAACATCTGAAAAATCTGCATCTTTAATTGCAACTAAATTTGGCAGGTCCTGCAATATTAAAAGAGGATCAACATAAGCCAGCACAAATTCATATACAGAAATGTGCTACTGCTGAAAGGTTTCGCTAATTCTTGATGTACAAGAATGATGCATCAAATGTGGAGGAAGTGAAGAGAAGTTCTTACTTGTGTTATCAAGTGAGGAAATACAGATCCAAACTGTTCACCGGCTTTCCTATCTGCGGTCATCACTGTGATGCGGAACTGAGGGTGGTTTGCTAGAAGCCGCACAATCTGTGGGCAAAAATGTACCATACCACATTAGTAACTGAACCAAAAAAGGATCAAAATGTCGGAATACTAGCACCGGAATGTTGCATCAGAAAAGCAAAAAAGGATAAGTGCATAGGAGTAAAGGTGGGTTGGCTTGTTGGGTTTGCGACTAAACTAATCCCACCGTGCCAGATATTTGGTAATAATGGCCAAGAATGTGCCCCTTGTTTACATGTTTGCCGGGTGAAACAATCTACCCCTAGACCTGGATGATAAGCAGTCAACACAAATGGAAAATGACAAGGAAGAAAGAACAACCTCAGCTCCAGTGTAACCGCTGGCTCCTAGCACCGCAATGCGCACTTCCTCCCCTGATTTAACTGCTGATGTCTTAGGAGAGTACTGTTTTTGTGGTGAAGAAGCAATGGATGCCCTCACACAAACTGAAGAGCGTCCAACCTTCAATGTAGACACTTCTATTACTATGTGGAGTACCACACTACACAAACAAATCTTTATAAGAAAAATAAGAGGGCATAAAACTCGCCTTAGGAGTTGTTTTGAGGTTGATCCCACCGCATGGCTTGAAAGTAGATCCAAGGACTCCATTCTACACGTGAAATAAGAAATCACCTCAGCGCTTAAGTTAAAAAATAAGCAATCTCATGAAGAAACAGGATGCAATTGCTGGAACAATGCCACAGTTATGACCAATTCACTGACTCTAAGGTACAGTTCGTGTTCCCATTTAAAAGTTTCCATATACCATTCTCAGGCATTTCAGTTAGCATATTCAAAACTGCTTACCTACTACCGCCTACCGAAGCAATCATTTTCACTGAAACCTTAGTTCGATGTGATTCCCATGGAGTTCGGGCATGTGTTTATTACAGCTAATCGGGTTCAACTACAGGTGAGAACCAATACACGGCCAGAGCTGGCCAACACAGTCCGAACCAACTCAGGCACGCCCCTATTCATTTCCCCAATCAATCAGAGCTTGCACAGGATAGAAAGGGAACCAAAGAGCGGGCGTCACCTTGGGGGCCAATCCGGCGCGGGCCGGAGCCGCACCACCGAGAGCCGTCGATCCCATGTCCGGTACGGGGGGTAGTCGGGCTCGCCGGCGTCGCGTAGGGATGGTAAATCGAGATTGATCGGAGTCAGCTGAAAGGTGGAGTTACAGCAAGTGTCAGGAAGGTGTGGGAGCTTATAAATGCACCTCGCGGGGAAAGGGGAGGGGGGCCGGTCGCTGTGGGTGCGCTGGCGGCGGCGGCGGCGGCTACGGGCTTGGTTGGTGGTCGCGGGAGCTCTGACCGCCGTTCCTCGCGGTCGTGGATTGGGTAGGTGGACCTGGCGGGTCTGGTGGGCCGGAGGGGGCGGGCTGTCACTGTCAGCGGGGCTGAGGGCGCGTACCTTTTCTAGCCTCGTGGGAACTGTTCTTGGAGTGGCCTGTAGTTTGGGGAGCACCGGGGCTGAGCCCAGCAGTGTGGCTAGGAGGCGGAGGTCGAGAGCCTCCTCGCCCTGCTGCAGCGGCGAATCCTGTTATAGGCAATTTTGCAAACCGGCGCCTGCAGCACCCCCCGCTCGCTGTGCTTTGGGCCGGCCCAGTTTGCCTTCCTTTTGTCTTTTTAAAGAAAGAAAAAAAGGTGCTTGCCTGGGGATCGAACACGTGACCTGACGCTACAAACAAGACACGGTTTATTCTCTTGCCTTTTAACCACTAGACCATCACAGTACATGTGATTTTTTTCTTCTTTGTTTTCTTTTTATTCTCCTTGTCCAGGTTTTTCCAGTTCGCTACTGTTCTGGACGGTTTACTCGGTTTTTCTTTTTCTTTTTTTTGTTTTCTTAAATGCGCGGATTAATTTTTCAAGTTCTCGATCCTTTTCAGTTTTATGAACTTTTTTTCAAAGCGATGAACTTTTTTCAAAATTGATAAACTTTTTTCAAAATCAATGAACTCTTTTTAAATTCGATGAACTTTTTTCAAGTTTGTTAAACTTTTTCAAAATCCATGAACTCTTTTCAAATTCTATGAACTTTTTTCAAAGCGATGAACTTTTTTTTCAAAATCGATGAACTCTTTTTAAATTCAGTGAACTTTCTTTCAAATTTGATGAACTTTTTTAAAAACAGTGAACTTTTTTCAAATTTGTGAACTATTTTTCAAATCGCTGACCTTTTTTTAGATCTATTTTTCAAAAGTCAAAGGTCAAATGGTCTGAACGATTTACAGTTTTTTTTAGAAATTGACCGATCCACAGATGACTTGGCTTGCGAGAGAGCGAAGGAACTGGGTTGCGGTCGAGCGAAAGGAAACGGTCGAGCGAAGTAGTTTGTTGGGCCGGCCCACGAGCTCCAGGCTGTTAGCGCCAGCTTACCTAATTGGCGCCTGCAGCGCCAATTAGGAGCTCCCTGCTGCAGCAACGGGAGGGTTCCGAGCCGGGGGAGTCGGGTGACGGAGCAATCGCGGTGGGGGACGGTGCGTGGCGCGCCCGGCCAGAGGAGACGAGAGGCGGGGCTGGAGTGCAGAGGCGCGGAAGCTTGCTGAGGCGTATGTGTCACGCGCGATACGAGCATGTCTCTGACAACACCACAGCAGCCACGAAAAATAAAAATAACGGCTTATCTCCACACTTCAGCACCACGCAACTTCATCGCTGATATGCAGTTTTGCGAACCTCCAAGGTGGCTCGCTAATTAAAACATCAAAGGAGAAAAACATACCTGCCTGCCACGAACCACGAACCCAACACACAATCTATCATTTTTCATATGCTGCCAATGCAGACCACAATCTGCATCCGGTCCTGAACTACCTCCCAAGCTCCGCGTTAGCGTTGGAGCAAACGTCATGGCAACGGTGTAGCCTAAGGACACAGGTCCACCATAAAAATGCCGCAACCAACAAAGTCTCAAGACTATGTGCTCTGCGTCAACAACCTGGAGAGACGTGAAGAGGGGTGCTTTTTGTGGATCTGGGTCGTTTTCAATAAAAGTAGTATACTACAACCAACGGACTTCCAACGCTGGAAAAACTGCACCTACTAAATGCACGACCATGGGAGCACTAACATGTACTCCCTGCATCCATAATATAAGAGAATATACAGTCGGGCACCCCAAACCCTCCTCAAACGCACATACGGGCGGCCGCCCGGTCACTATCTGGCCACGAAATTTCAACCCAGTCGGGCTCCTCAAACGGGCCTCAAACACCCAGACTGACCAGCACCCCTCATATCCAGCCCAAATATGGGGTGGATATGAGGGCGTCTGGGCGCGTCCGCCACGTCGGACTGACGTCGGGGACCCACGCGGAATCGTCCGGAAACCTGATGGTCTGAAGCTCGTCTCCTCCGTCGGACCGATGTCGCCCCATGGCGCCGCTCCGGCCGGCCGCGTGGTGCCTAGCCCACCTATTTAAGCTGACCGTTGGCACCAAAACCTTACCTCTCCACATTTCCCTCCACCGTCGCCGCCACTTTCACTCCCCTCCGCCACCACTAGTAGCCATGCCCTCACGCCGCGGATAAGGGGGCACCCATTTCTATCATGGGAAGCGCCATTGCAGCCTCCTGGCGAATCCGGATAAGGCGCGAAGTCCGGATCGCCGCGGGCTACCTCCGGATGTAGTGGATTCGGAGGAGTTGGAGGAGGAGGAGGAGGAGGACGGGGACGAGAAGGATGTGGGGGACGCTGGGGACGCGGATCTGCAGGTCATCCCCGATTCCCTCCGCTCGGAGTCGGATGTGGAGGCGAGGCGGCGTCACCGGTAGGAGACGGAGGCGCGGCATGCCGCGGAGGGAGGAGATGTTCGCTTACATGGATGAGGTTGAGCAGGAGGAAGAGGCGCCGGAGCCCTCCTACGCACCCATCCACCCGACACCCGACACCAACGTCGTGGACATCTCCGACGACGAAGATTAGCTAGGGTAGTACGTAGGATTTTTTTTTTTGCATGCTTTGTATGGATATAAGTGTTGAAATACAAGAGACTCGGATGCAGAGTGGCTAATTTGAGACGTGACCGGTCACTATCCACGGACGCGCCCGGCGGCATTTGAGGGCCGGATTTGTAAAGTCCGGCTGTAGATGCTCCAAGATCGTTTTGCAAGCTTACTTATAAATACTTTCTCATTAAAAATATGAGTGAGGTGGTCACTTGTTGATTTGATTGAGCTGGTGCAGAGTGCGGTTCAAGGCTCCCCAACGACATTATTTTTTTTATAATTTTTTGTAAACCAAAGAGATCTGATGGGTTCAAGATGGACGAGGAAGACTGAGATGGAATGGGGAGTGAACTCGTTCAAACCCAGGGTCCAATGGACTGTAGATAGATGAGTAAGATTAGGATGAAGTGGGGGCATAATGCCAAAATCACCATGGCTATAAACAGTAGAGAAAGCTTCCTCATCCCTCCACCTTTACTTCTGCAGAAGTGCAGATATGACTACTCTCTAAATGCTATGATGGCTTACCAAGAGAATGAATTATTTCGCTTTTATAGCAGCTTATCACATAACAAAACATTTTTGGTGAAAAATTGTCCATGATGACATGTTGTAGCTCACCAATCAGAAGTTCAAATCCCCCTTAAAGCAGCAATGCATCAACAAACTATCTTTCCTTGAATGTGAAGTAAGGACATCTTTCAATGTGCCAATGGGTTCAACAATAAGCTTTCAGGAAATTGCCAATGTAATAACCAGAAATACAAAATTAAATAACTAATATACTTTATGTCATAGATCACAAAAAGATCAACTTCTAAAAGCAAAGTGAAAAATTCCACAGACAAAAAAAGTATTAAATGAGTACACTATTATTGATATTGTGTGTTGACGACAATGAGCACTACGACAGATAGAACCAGAGGTCAGCTTTTGCGATTCAAAATAACCAAGAGTCATATCTCCTGTATTTATATGTACGGGAAATGGCAACAATCAGCTTGGCATTTCCTATGAAATAAATAATCTAATAGAGAAAGAGTTAGGATCTATAGCACATTAGGTGGAGAGAATGTCAACCCTGTTACACAGTATTACTGACCGACAGATACAAGTTAGGAAGCATGACTATTTTACAAATCCTACATCCTCTGTGCTAAACAGATCATGCAAGAACCAGCAACAAAATCATACTATCTGAGTACCTGTGATTTTTTCCTCACTTCTAATGATAATATTAAAACTGTGTATTAGCCTCGCTGCTGTTTTCTTCTTCCAGATCCATCACTTTTTGCTATCATCTGCCATCTTCGTACACAAACTCCAAGTAAAACAGCACACATTATGTCATCTGCTTATTCATTCAGTTTGATTTTGCGAAAACTTCAGGTGAAAAATTAGCCGCCTATGTAATCTGTATCACAATAACCTTTCTCCAAGAAGACCACACAAGTTCACAAGTCTTCCAACATCAATAATCATTTTGGCAACCTATCGAGTATTTTTCCCCAATGATCATTGATTACTCAAAATATAGAAAGAATGACTGCCTCTCTTACCTATTTGTTGGTAACTTGAGATGAGCCTTCCATAAGTTACCAGATTTCATCAAACTATTATCTTGTTTGCTTCCTGATGAGAGCAGCTCTGATCACCATATCATGATGGGGTCATTATAATTGACCTCAATCTTAAGCTAGGAGCCTAGGGCTCGATTTACTTAATCTTGCAGATTCCAATCGGTTCCATGTTTGATCAGCACAGATGACATTTTGCTGGCAGAATGCACTGCAATTCAAACATACGCTTTCACAATACGAACAGGATCGTTACCACCACAAATATCCGCAGAATCATGAGCAGCCCAATTCAAAATCTGTACCAGTTGGTGTTCTCAACAGAGCTAATGAAGTGATTCAACAACCAATTTCATGTCCTTCACATTCTCCTCAGTGCTCTCATACTTCGTCGGTTTAAACAGCTTCCACAGCCCCACCGGATGCTGCCGCCTCACCTCATCTTTTCTTTCCCTGACCAGGCCCCCGAAAATCCTCTCGCACTCCGGGTATGGCTTCACGAACAGATTGTAGAACTTGAGGCGGCTGAATCTCACATAATGCTTCATCTCAATGGGGTCCCCGAGCCCACCCACCGACGCCAAATACTCCACCACATTGTGCCGTGGGATGATCGACCTGTCGAGATTTATCCCCAAGAACTCCGGGTACTCCACCAGCCAACCAATCTCAAACCCCATCCTGCCCACCAAGAACTCCACCTTCCTCTCCACATCCTCCAGACTATATAAAATTGCCCGAGGCTCAACGGAGATCACCCTCAGCGCGTCCCGCCGGCTCAGCCCGCGCTGGTGCAGGAGCTCCACCCGCCGCCTGGTGGCGATTGCGGCGCTAAGCACGCCGTGAGAGAGGACCTGGTCCTTGATGGCCGCCCGGCAGCGGAGCTCGTCCAGGAGCTCGACAAGGCGGGACGGCTCGCCCGGCTCCATGGAGAGGAGCCCGTCGGGGTCGGACCCGAGAGCTTTCCTGATCTCGTCCGCCGGGAGGCGCAGGTCACGAAGTTCTTGGATAAGGTGGCCCAGACGGTGGGTGTTAGGGATGCGGTGGAGCAGGGAGGTGGCCTCGGCGGTGGTGAGGCCGGCCGCGCGGTGGAGCAGTCGGTGCAGGTCCGCGGTGGCGGCGGCTTGTGGGCGTTGCTGCGTTTGCGGGGGTTGGGCGGTTGCTGCGGGGTCACCGAGGATGCGTTGGATGCGGAGGAGCTCGCGGAGGTCGTGAGGTGAGGCGGAGGTGGAGAGCGGATTGGAGTGGTGGAGAGAGCGGGGGAGGCGGTGGTGAAGGGCCCGTAGAGCGGAAGCCATGGCGACGGCGGCGACGGAGATGACCACGGTCCGGATTTCCGAGTGGTTGAGAAATCTGACCTCGTTTTGGTTGAGTGACCTGTATGGCTGTATGGTACTGGTCGGGACGCAGAAGAGGAGGGCGCCGCTGCGTCTACCGGCTGGACTGACGAACCAGGAGGAGGGGATCCGGATCGCACGAGCAGGAGGAGCAGACCTGACCAGTCGGTACGGCCCGGCCTCCGTTAAACATGCCTGGGACGGCACGACCATGGCGGCCCGTTTATAAATGGGCCGTGCAGTGCTGGCACACGTGTCACACTTGCAGGCCTAGACAGACATCTTCTGTACCTAAATAGTATAGGCAGGTATGGCGCGATCTTAACAGAGATTGGCTTGCGAGCCTTTGCATTTAATTGTAAACTAGCAAACATGTCCGTATGTTGCAACGGGAAAAAAAACTTATCCCGGGCATGATAAGCACAATGTTTGTGCTTCGCTATGGAGAAAACACCAGTTTTCATGAATTAAGGTTGCCTCGGTTAAGTAATCGTGTCAAGGGACAATGGTCGTCGATGGGAAAACGTGGATCGATTGACGGCAAGGTTATTTGAGATGATGGTTCAAGACATGAGACGTGTCACGCTGACACATGACCAGATCGACGGGATCAAGGCCGTACATGTCGTCGATTGTGGCGGATCGATTCCCACGACCTTCCCTCCACACTCTCCTCCCCAATCTTATCATCCTCATCGCCATCTTCCCCGATCACGGCCTCCAGTAGCCCCATCTCCAGCTCCTCCTACTGGAGCTTCAGCCCTTGGCGTTGCATGTCCACAACCGTAGTCAACAACGTACATATAGGAAGGAGGTTTGAAGAAAGGAATCATACATGATGAAGGTTTCCAAGCCGTAAATGAATTCCACTTGTGGTGAGACGGTCTAAGCTCCCTCTCTTTCTACAGGATCCTTGGTTGGATGAGTTCGTTCATGAGTCCTCGCAATCATGGTTCGAGTTCCTCTACGCTTGCTATTTCTTTTTTGAGGGACCGGTAACAAACATACCAAACGAAGCAAAAACTACATGTGGCCGGTAACGAACAGAAGAAGCGGAATAAAAAGGACGTACCAAAGTAAAATGATGACAAAAAAGGTGGATAAACAATCCTACATGTGAAAATTATAACCAATCTGTTTTAAATGTATTAGGAAGCCATTCGATTTAAAGACTAATATTTGGCTTGAATAGACAGGTTAGACACGAAAATCCTTTTGAGACCAGACTCATATGCACCCGTGTTGAAGAAAAAATCAAAACCAATGCTAGAAAATTTAAAAAAAAAATCCAATTTTTTGCGTGATAAACAATTTGATGCGTAAGGTCCGCCCTAGTTTTCAAATTATTTGGACACCTGAGCAGCTCTCGGCAAAAAGGACAAATTTGGGATTTGTAAAATAGTTTACTATTCATGTACTGTTTTGATCCGATTTGTCTTTTTTGTTGAGAGCTAGTCAGATGTTCAAATGAGCTAAAAATTGGAGCGGACCTCACACAATAAATTTTCTACCATGGAATTTGTTTTTGGAATTTTTTAATTTCTTTGAATTTTTTTAATCATTTTGTGAATTCTTCTCTGATGGGAGCCTGTGCACCATTGCACTCGTTAGACATGTTTATGTGCATATATTACTTGTAATATGGTAGAGATGAAAAAAAATTGAGTTAAGCACATGATGATGTGCGGAGCAGGATGGCCGATTGATATTCCGGCCACAGATGGTATGCATGGCTGCCGTGGTTGTGCTCGTCCAACACACATGTGTATGCATTTTTTTCTTCTGTGAGTGCGCGCAGATGCATACGTATTTTTAGTTGGGGCTTATTTAGTTGAGGCTAATTGATTGCACGATACGTGCACGTTTTGATGCACATGTTTCTTTTTTCCTGAATAGGAAATAGGTATGTACAAAGTGCGCGTTACCGAACAACAGGTCTTGTTTAGCCCAGCGGCTAGCGCTGAGGTCCAATCATAATAAAAAAAGGTGGAGAAACCATCCGTCCTTTAATATTAACTAGAGACTAGAGATTTGTTTTCGATGGGCGGGCGTCGAACGGCGATGCTCACAATATAGCTAGATCCTCTCTTTCTCTCCAGCAGGGGCGCCACTTATGGCTTGTTCATCCCCATGCAAATTGTATCCTACAAACTGTGGCTTATGATCAATAAAAGTGTGTTCCACCCCTAAAAAAAAGCTAGCCCTCACTTCCCCCGACGATTTCCCCCTTCTCATTAGGGTTTCTTTCTCCCGGTGGCGATCCTGCACCGCCGTCGAGCGTTCTCCTTCCCTCCTCTGATTCTTCCTGCAGGACGAATCCGGGTCGACCTCGGGGTGATCCAGCATCCCCTCCCGATCTGGGTTTCATCCCCCTGCTAGGACCGGAGAGTTAGGGTTAACTTAGAAGGCCCGATCGTGTTTCTCTCTCGGGCTAGGGTTCAAGTTTGTTGCGGCGATGGGATCAAGGACCAACGAGGCGTCGGGTTCCTGCTCCGCATCAGAGGTGGAGAAGATGATGGCTGAGTTAGGACTTCGCGAGGAAGACCTAGATGATGTCGTTTTTGATGAGAAAGCTGCACCACCGGAAGCAGCGAGGTGGATGGCGGTGGCTATAGTTCACATAGATAAGCCGTGCAGTCAATATTGGTTCTTCAGAAACATGCGGGCTACTGGGATCTAGCCCGCGATGTCAAATTCCGCCCGCTTGAGGATAATCTGTATACTCTGCAGTTCTTTTGCTTGGGTGACTGGGAACGAGTGATGCAAGAAGGACCATGGAATTTCAGGGGTAACGTCGTCATCATCACACCTTATGACGGCATCACCAAGCCAACTGAGGTGAAGCTAGACACCCTTGACATATGGATACAGATCCATGATGTACCTGACTTATACGCGCATCTGGTTGGGCCATTAGCTGCAAAAGTCTGGGAAGTTTTGTTCACCGAGACGATGACTCAAGACTTTGCTGGAAACTTCTATCGGGTATGGTCAAGATCAACGTTAATAATCCCCTGAAGAATGTCATCTCTATGATTCGGGATGGCAAGCGTCAGATTTACCGGGTGAAATACGAACGCCTGCCGGATTGGTGTGCTGTGTGTGGCCATCTTGGGCATGTCTACAAGGAGCACGGCAGTGGTATTCACCCCCCATCGGCGTTGTACTTTAAAAATCTCAGAGCTGAATGGAACATGCGTGTTGGTGCAAGCCCGGGGGCGGGGCGAGGAAGAGGACGCAGTGGCGACCGCCGTGGTGGACGTGCTAGGGGTGGGAGAGCCGAAGATGGAAAACCCAACGATGCAGACTCTGATCTGCCGATGAGGATGCAATCATGAAGGAAGTGGAGGAAAGCAGGAAACATACTTCTCATCCATTAGGAGAGCCTGGTTTAACTAGCTCTTCGGCCTCCCTTCCCAGTCAGGTTTCTTCAAAAAGTATGGTGAACCCGTTGGCAATTGTTCCGGCGGGAGCTGCGGTGGTGAGTCCTCCTCCAAAGAGAGACCCAAAGAGGACTAGGCTGGAAGAGGATGGAACGGATGGACAAAGCTTAGCAGTGAAGATGTTGGCGGGCTCCTTCGAGGAGCGCCGCTGGGCCCAATGAATGCATTATGTTGGAACTGTCGTGGTTTGGGAAAAGCCGCGACGGTTCGAGAAATTCGTGAATTCGCGAATAAGTTTGCCCCTACCCTAATGTGTATTGTAGAAACTCAGATTGATGGAACTAGGGTAGAAGCATTAGTTGGCTCATTTGGATACGATAATGGATATGTTATTGATAGTCAAGGTAAAAGTGGTGGCATTGGTGTTTTTTGGAACAATGAAATAAAGCTTGAGATTTTAGGTTACTCAGTGTATCATATTGATTGCTCCGTGACAGAACTAGACATGGATCCGTGGAGATTAACTGTAGTGTATGGAGAAGCTCAAACACACCTCAGATCACAAACATGGGACACTCTCAAGAACCTGAGCACGTCCAATAATCTCCCTTGGATTTGTATAGGAGATTTCAATGAGGTTTTGAGGCCCGATGTGCACGTCGGGATTGGACAGAGAAGCAACGCACAAATTCAAGCGTTTTGAGATACAATGGGCGTATGCAGTTTAATGGATATTGGCTTCTCTGGACGGCCTTGGACTTTCAAGAAGAAAGTGAGGGGAGGGACGTACACTCGCGTACGCCTAGACCGGGCCCTGGCAACGACAGAGTGGCGCACTCTGTTCCCTATGGCTGACCTTTCACACTTAACAGCAGCCACCTCTGACCATTGTCCAATTTTATTGAACTTAAATAGAGAGGAGAGGGTGGCTCGACCACCTCGAACTTTCCGATATGAGGTTATGTGGGAGGGCCACTCGTACTGGGGAGAGACGATCGATACAGCATGGTCACAGAAGGGCGTGTGCACAATGGTGGAACAGCTCAAGGATAAGTTGCATGCGATATCAAATGACTTAGGGCGCTGGGACAGAAACACCTTTGGTTGTGTCCGTAAGGAGATCAAGGACCTGAAGAAGGAACTTGAGAAACTTCAGTCAGACCCCAATCGCATGGCACCAACCCATGTTGAGCTCAAGATAAATGAGAAAACTGGTGGAACCCTATCACCGTGAGGAATTGATGTGGAGGCAAAGGTCCAGAATTTAGTGGCTAACGTCGGGCGACAAGAACACAAACTTTTTTCATTTAAGATCAAGTATAAGGAGGAAGAAGAACATGATAAAAGCTTTGCAAAATTCTCTTGGTGTGATTTCTGTTGATCCCCACGAACTAAAGGCCATGGTCCAAGACTTTTATGCATCTTTGTATACGGCTGAAGGTACTCACAATATGAATGTGGTGCTAGACACCGTGCCGGTCAAGGTGTCAAGGGAGATGAATGAGCTCCTGTGCGCACCCTACACCAAGGATGAGGTAAAATCAGCCTTATTCCAAATGTTCCCGACAAAAGCTCCTGGTCCAGACGGATTTCCGGCTCATTTTTATCAGCATCACTGGGATCTTTGTGGTGATGAGGTTACAGAGGCGGTGTTGAAAATTGTAAGGGGAGAGGAAAGCCCGGAATGCATCAACGACACAATTCTAGTGCTAATTCCAAAGGTATCCAACCCGTCTCTTCTGTCACAATTCAGACCCATAAGCTTATGTAATGTTTTATACAAGATTGCTTCCAAGGTCATTGCCAATAGGCTCAAGCAGGTATTACCGGATATTATTTCTGAAGAGCAGTCGGCCTTTGTACCGGGGAGGCTCATCACAGATAACATAATTAGTGCATATGAATGCCTTCACTTTATGAAGAGGAACAAATCCAAGGTAAATAGCTATTGTGCTTTGAAGATTGATATGATGAAGGCATATGACAGATTGGAGTGGGACTACCTGCAAGCAATGATGTTGAAACTGGGTTTCGATTCAGCTTGGGTGAATATTGTGATGAGCATGGTGCGCACTGTTTCTTTCTCAATCCTCTTCAATGGCGAGAGACTTGATCGGTTTAGCCCGGGAAGGGGCATTCGGCAGGGAGATCCGATCTCCCCATACCTTTTCTTAATTGCAGCAGAGGGCCTCACGTGCCTCCTCAAAAACAGTTCTTCATCATCCCAGCTTGAGGGGATCAAGGTGGCTCCAACGGCTCCTGTCGCCAGCCACCTCCTCTTTGCCGATGACAGCCTGCTGCTTTTTAAGTCAAGTACTAATGGGGCTGTTTTGGTGTCAAATCTACTGAATGACTATTGTATGGCTTCGGGTCAGCGCATTAATCATGAGAAATCCTCAATCTTTTTCAGCCGTGGCTGCCCTCAGGTGGTAAGAGACAGTATTAAGAACACTTTAAATGTCCACAATGATTCTTTGAGTGATCGGTACTTGGGAATGCCCATCGATGTTGGACACTCGAAGAATGGCACGTTCAAATACCTGAGAGACCGTGTTTGGGAGAAGGTGAAAGGATGGATGGAGAAAATGCTTTCTTATGCTGGCAAAGAAATCTTAATCAAATCAATGGCGCAGGCTATTCCCGTGTATTCCATGTCTTGCTTCCGTCTACCTCGAGGCCTTTGTGAGAGTGTGTCAACACTGATTCGGCAGTTCTGGTGGGGCAGTAAACAAGGGAAGCGGAAGCCCAGTTGGGTGGCCTGGGACGTCATGACTAGACCGAAGCATATGGGGGGACTTGGCTTTCGGGATTTGGAGATCTTCAACCTAGCCCTTCTAGCGAGACAAGCATGGCGATTGATACATCATCCCACGTCTCTAAGTGCAAGAATGATCAAAGCAATTTACTATCCGGACACTTCTCTTTTTGAGGCAACTTTGGGATCTCACCCCTCGCAGATTTGGCGAGGGATTATGGATGGACGTGACGTAATGGTACAAGGCCTCATCCGTCAAATTGGCAATGGTGAATCTACAGAGATCTGCAGCTCGAACTGGACCCGAGGCCGAATCTGAAACGGCCTTTAACATCTCTGCTACAACACCCTCCTTCCAAAGTCTCCGAGTTGATCATCCCAGCCACTTCATCATGGAACGAACAACTGAAGGAAATATGCCCTAGAGGCAATAATAAAGTTATTATTTATTTCCTTATATCATGATAAATGTTTATTATTCATGCTAGAATTGTATTAACCGGAAACATAATACATGTGTGAATATATAGACAAACAAGATGTCACTAGTATGCCTCTACTTGACTAGCTTGTTAATCAAAGATGGTTATGTTTCCTAACCATGAACAAGGAGTTGTTATTTGATTAACAAGGTCACATCATTAGTAGAATGATCTGATTGACATGACCCATTCCGTTAGCTTAACACTTGATCGTTTAGTATGTTAATGCTTTCTTCATGACCCATACATGTTCCTGTAACTATGAGATTATGCAACTCCGTTTACCGGAGGAACACTTTGGTGCTACCAAACGCCACAACGTGAATCGGGTGATTATAAAGGAGTACTACAGGTGTCTCCAAAGGTACTTGTTGGGTTGGCGATTTCGAGATTAGGTTTTGTCACTCCGATTGCCGGAGAGGTATCTCCAGGCCTTCTCGGTAATGCACATCACTTAAGCCTTGCAAGCATTACAACTAATGAGTTAGTTGTGAGATGATGTATTACGAACGAGTAAAGAGACTTACCGATAACGAGATTGAACTAGGTATTGGATACCGACGATCGAATCTCGGGTAAGTAACATACCGATGACAAAGGGAACAACGTATGTCGTTATGCGGTTTGACCGATAAAGATCTTCAGAGAATATGTAGGAACCAATATGGGCATCCAGGTTCCGCTATTGGTTATTGACCGAGAATGGTTCTAGGTCATGTCTACATAGTTCTCGAACCCGTAGGGTCCGCACGCTTAACGCTTCGATGGCGAGTTCATAATGAGTTTATAAGTATTGATGCACCAAGGTTGTTCGAGTCCGGATGTGATCACGGACATGACGAGGAGTCTCGAAATGGTCGAGACATAAAGATTGATATATTGGAAGCCTATGTTTGGACTTCGGAAGGGTTCCGAATGAAAACAGGATGTTACCGGAACACCGGGGGGTTACCGGAACCCCCCGGGGAGTATATGGGCCCTCATGGGCCTTGAGGGAGAAGGAGAAGGGCCGGCCAGGTGGGCTGCGCGCCCCCCTCCCCCTTCCAGTCCGAATAGGACAAGGAGAGGGGCGCGCCTTCCCCTTTCCCCTCCCCAATCCTAATCCAACTAGGAGAGGGGGGAGTCCTACTCCCTGGGGAGTAGGACTCCTGGCGCGCCTCTAGGGCCGGTCGGCCCCTCCCCCTTGGCTCCTTTATATCACGGGCAGGGGGCACCCCATGACACACAAGTTGATCTACGGATCTTTCCTTAGCCGTGTGCGGTGCCCCTTCCACCATATTCCACTTCGGTCATATCGTCAGAGAGCTTAGGCGAAGCCTGCTTGGGAGAAGTCATATCGTCGCGGAGCTTAGGCGAAGCCCCTGCGTCGGTGGAGCATCTACATCGTCACCACGCCTTGCGTCGTCTTGTGGAACTCATCCCCGACACTTTCTGGATCGAGTCCGGGATCGCCATCGAGTGAACGTGTGCGTAACTCGGAGGTGCCGTGACGTTCGGTGCTTGGATCGGTCGGATCGTGAAGACGCACGACTACATCAACCGCGTTGTTATAACGCTTCCGCTTTCGGTCTCACGAGGGTACGTGGACGGACACTCTCCTCTCGTTGCTATGCCATCACCATGGTCTTGGCGTGATCGTGAGGAAATTTTTGAAATTACTACGTTCCCCAACAGTGGCATCCGAGCCTGGTTTTATGCGTTGATGTCATATGCACGAGTAGAACACAAGTGAGTTGTGGGCGATACAAGTCATACCGCCTACCGGCATATCATACTTTGGTTCAGCGGTATTGTTGGACGAGACGATCCGGACCAACCTTACGCAGACGCTTACGCTGAGACCGGTTCCTCGACGTGCTTTGCACATAGATGGCTTGCGGAAGACTGTCTCTCCAACTTTAGTTGAACCGAGTGTGCTACGCCGGTCCTTGAGAAGGTTAAACGGAGTCTATTTGACAAACTATCGTTGTGGTTTTGATGCGTAGGTAAGAACGGTTCTTGCTCGGCCCGTAGCAGCCACGTAAAACTTGCAACAACAAAGTAGAGGACGTCTAACTTGTTTTTGCAGGGCATGTTGTGATGTGATATGGTCAAGACGTGATGCTATATTTTATTGTATGAGATGATCATGTTTTGTAACCGAGTTATCGGCAATCGGCGTGAGCCATATGGTTGTCGCTTTATTGT
Source organism: Aegilops bicornis (assembly GCA_021605145.1). Classification (NCBI taxonomy): domain Eukaryota; kingdom Viridiplantae; phylum Streptophyta; class Magnoliopsida; order Poales; family Poaceae; genus Aegilops; species Aegilops bicornis. Next base: position 82,551,902 of record CM038672.1, on the reverse strand, counting down.
ATGCAATGCAATCGCGATGTAATGCTTTACTTTATTACTAAGCGGTAGTGATAGTCGTGGAACCATAAGATTGGCGAGACGACAACGATGCTAAGATGGAGATCAAGGTGTCGCTACCGGTGACGATGGTGATCATGACGGTGCTTGGCGATGGAGATCACAAGCACAAGATGATGATGGCCATATCATATCACTTATATTGATTGCATGTGATGTTTATCCTTTATGCATCTTATCTTGCTTTGATTGACGGTAGCATTATAAGATGATCTCTCACTAAAATTATCAAGAAGTGTTCTCTCGAGTATGCACCGTTGCCAAAGTTCGTAGTACCCGGACACCACGTGATGATCGGGTGATAAGTTCTCGTCCATCTACAACGGGTGCAAAACAGTTGCACACGCGGAATACTCGAGTTAAACTTGACGAGCCTAGCATATAACAGATATGGCCTCGGAACACGGAGACCGAAAGGTCGGCGTGAATCATATAGTAGATATGATCAACATAAGATGTTCACCATTGAAAACTACTCCATCTCACGTGATGATCGGTTATGGTTTAGTTGATTTGGATCACGTGATCACTTAGATGACTAGAGAGATGTCTGTCTAAGTGGGAGTTCTTAAGTAATATGATTAATTGAACTTTAATTTATCATGAACTTAGTCCCGGTAGTATTTTGCAGATTATGTTGTAGATCAATAGCTCGCGTTGTTGCTTCCCTATGTTTTTATATGTGTTCCTAGAGAAAATTGTATTGAAAAATGTTAGTAGCAATGATGCGGATTGGATCCGTGATCCGAGGTTTATCCTCATTGCTGCACGTAAGAATTATGTCCTTGATGCACCGCTAGGTGATGACCTATTGCAGGAGCAAATGCGGCGTTATGAGCGTTTGGCTAGCTCAATATGATGACTACTTGATAGTTTAGTGCACCATACTTAACGGCTTAGAATCGGGACTTCAAAGGCGTTTTGAACGTCATGGACCATATGAGATGTTCCAGGAATTGAAGTTAATATTTCAAGCAAATACCGAGTTGAGAGATATGAAGTCTCCAACAAGTTCTATAGCTAAAAGATGGAAGAGAATCGCTCAACTAGTGAGCATGTTCTCAGATTATGCAGGTACTTCAATCGCTTGAATCAAGTGGGAGTTAATCTTCCGGATAAGATAGTGATTGATGAATTCTCTAGTCACCATCACTAAGTTACTAGAACTTCGTGATGAACTATAGTATGCAAGGGATGACGAAAACGATTCCCGAGCTCTTCGTGATGAAATCGACGAAGGTAGAAATCAAGAAAGAGCATCAAGTGTTGATGATTGACAAAGACCACTAGTCTCAAGGAAAAGGGAAAAGGGAAGAAGGGAACTTCAAAGAAGAACGGCAAGCAAGTTCTTGCTCGAGTGAAGAAGCCCAAGTCCGGACCTAAGCACGAGACTAAGTGCTTTTGCTGCAATGGAACTGGTCACTAGAAGCGGAACTACCCCAAGTATTTGGCGGATAAGAAGGATGGAAAAGTGAACAAAGGTATATTTGATATCTGATTATTGATGTGTATTTTACTAGTGTTCGTAGCAACCCCTCGGTATTTGATACTGGTTCAGTTGCTAAGAGTAGTAACTTGAAACGGGAGTTGCAGAATGAACAGAAACTAGTTGAAGGGGAAGTGGCAATGAGTGTTGGAAGTAGTTCCAAGATTGATATGATCATCATCGCACATTCCCTATACTTTCGGGATTAGTGTGGAACCTAAATAAGTGTTATTTGGTGTTGAGCATAAATATGATTTGATCATGTTTATTGCAATACGGTTATTCATTTAAGTAAGAGAATAAATTGTTGTTACTGTTTACATGAATAAAACCTTATATGGTTACACACTCAATGAAAATGGTTCATTGGATCTCGATCATAGTGATACACATATTCATAATATTGAAACCAAAAGATGCAAAGTTAATAATGATAGTGCAACTTATTTGTGGCAATCGCCGCTTAGGTCATATTGGTGTAAAGCGCATGAAGAAAAATCCATCGATGGACTTTTGGAATCACTTGATTATGAATCATTTGATGCTTGCGAACCGTGCCTTTTGGGCAAGATGACTAAAACTCCGTTCTCCGGAACAATGGAACAAGCTCTCGACTTATTGGAAATAATACATACCGATGTATGCGATTCAATGAGTGTTGATGCTCGTGGCAAGTATCATTATTTTCTGACCTTCACAGATGATTTGAGCAGATATGCGTATATCTTCTTAATGAAACACAAATCTGAAACATTTGAAAAGTTCAAAGAATTTCAGAGTGAAGTGGAAAATCATCGTAACAAGAAAATAAAATTCCTACGATCTGATCGTGGAGGAGAATATTTGAGTTACGAGTTTGGTTTACATTTGAAACAATGTGGAATAGTTTACAACTCACGCCACGGAACACCACGGAGAAATGGTGTGTCCGAACGTCAGAATCGTACTTTACTAGATATGGTGCGATCAATGATGTCTATTTCGATTCTTGCTATCGTTTTGGGGTTATGCTTTAGAGGCGGCGCATTCACGTTAAATAGGACACCGTCCAAAATCCGTTGAGACGACGCCTTATGAACTGTGGTTTGGCAAGAAACCAAAGTTGTCGTTTCTTAAAGTTTGGGGCTGCGATGCTTATGTGAAGAAACTTCAACCAGATAAGCTCGAACCCAAATCAGAAAAATGTGTCTTCATAGGATACCCAAAAGAGACTGTTGGGTACACCTTCTATCACAGAATCTGAAGGCAAGATTTTTCGTTGCTAAATTTGGATCCTTTCTAGAGAAAGAGTTTCTCTCGAAAGAAGTGAGTGGGAGGAAAGTAGAACTTGATGAGATAATCTGTATACGCTCCCTTATTGGAAAGTAGTTCATCACAAGAAATGGTTCTGTGACAACTACACCAATTAGTGAAGAAACTAATGATGATGATCATGAAGCTTGGATCAAGTTACTCTTGAACCTCGTGGAGTCGACCAGAATAAAATACGCATCAGTGGTACGGTAATCCTATTACGGAAGTCATGTTACTTGACCATGGCGAACCTACAAACTATGAAGAAGCGATGGTGAGCCCAGATTCCGCGAAATGGCTGGAAGCCATGAAATCTGAGATAGGATCCATGTATGAGAACAAAGTATGGACTTTGGTTGACTTGCTCGATGATCAGCAAGTCAAGTTAAATAAATGGATCTTCAAGAGGAAGACAGAATCTTGATAGTAGTGTTACTATCTACAAAGCTCGATTTGTCGCAAAAAGGTTTTCGACAAAATTCAAAGTGTTGACTACAATGAGATTTTCTCAACCGTAGCGATGCTTAAAGTCTGTCCGAATCATGTTAGCAATTGCCACATTTTATGAAATCTGGCAAATGGATGTCAAAAACTACATTCTTTAATGGATTTATTAAAGAAGAGTTGTATATGATGCAACCAGAAGGTTTTGTCAATCCTAAAGGAGCTAACAAAGTGTGCAAGCTCCAACGATCAATTTATGGTCTGGTGCAAGCCTCTCGGAGTTGGAATAAACGCTTTGATAGTGTGATCAAAGCATATGGGTTTATCTGAGACTTTTGGAGAAGCCTGTATTTACAAGAAAGTGAGTGGGAGCTACTGTAGCATTTACGATATTATATGTGGACGACATATTATAAATTGGAAATGATATAGAATTCTGGATGGCATAAAAGGATACTTGAATAAAAGTTTTTCAATGAAAGACCTCGGTGAAGCTGCTTACATATTGGGCATCAAGATCTATAGAGATAGATCAAGACGCTTAATTGGACTTTCACAAAGCACATACCTTGATAAAATTTTGAAAAAGTTCAAAATGGATCGAGCAAAGAAAGGTTTTTGCACTGTGTTGCAAGGTATAAGATTGAGTAAGACTCAATGCCCGACCACGGCAGAAGATAGAGAGAAAATGAAAGATGTTCCCTATGCTTGACCATAGGCTCTATCATGTATGCAATGCTGTGTACCAGACGGACGTATGCTTAGCCATAAGCTTGGCAGAAGGTACCAAAGTAATCGAGGAATGGATCGGACTGATCAAGAACATCTGAAATACACGAAAAGGACTAAGGATATGTTTCTCGTATATGGAGGTGACAAAGAGCTAGTCGTAAATGGTTACGTCGGCATAGCTTTGACCTCGATCCGGACGATTCTAAATCGCAAACCGGATACGTGTTTTATTAAGCGGTGGAGCTGTCAGTTGGTGCAGTTCTAAACAAAGCGTCGTGGCGGGATCTACATGTGAAGCGGAGTACATAGCTGCTTCGGAAGCAGCAAATGAAGGAGTCTGGATGAAAGAGTTCATTTCGATCTAGGTGTCATACCTAGTGCATCGGGACCGATGAAGATCTTCTACGTGACAATCTTGGTGCAATTGCCTTGGCAAAGGAATCCAGATTTCACAAGAGGACCAAGCACATCAAGAGACGCTTCAATTCCATTCGGGACCAAGTCCAAGTGGGAGACATAGAGATTTGCAAAATACATACGGATCTGAATGTTGCAGACCCGTTGACTAAGCCTCTTCCACGAGCAAAACATGATCGGCACCAAGACTCCATGGGTGTAAGGATCATTACTTTGTAATCTAGATTATTGACTCTAGTGCAAGTGGGAGACTCAAGGAAATATGCCTAGAGGCAATAATAAAGTTATTATTTATTTCCTTATATCATGATAAATATTTATTATTCATGCTAGAATTGTATTAACTGAAACATAATACATGTGTGAATATATAGACAAACAAGTATGTCACTAGTATGCCTCTACTTGACTAGCTTGTTAATCAAAGATGGTTATGTTTCCTAACCATGAACAAGGAGTTGTTATTTGATTAACAAGGTCACATCATTAGTAGAATGATCGATTGACATGACCCATTCCGTTAGCTTAACACTTGATCGTTTAGTATGTTAATGCTTTCTTCATGACCCATACATGTTCCTGTAACTATGAGATTATGCAACTCCGTTTCTGGAGGAACACTTTGGTGCTACCAAGCGTCACAACGTAATCGGGTGATTATAAAGGAGTACTACAGTGTCTCCAAAGGTACTTGTTGGGTTGGCGTATTTGAGATTAGGTTTTGTCACTCCGATTGTCGGAGAGGTATCTCGAGCCTTCTCGGTAATGCACATCACTTAAGCCTTGCAAGCATTACAACTAATGAGTTAGTTGTGAGATGATGTATTACGGAACGATTAAATAGACTTACCGATAACGAGATAGAACTAGGTATTGGAAACAGACGATCGAATCTCGGGTAAGTAACATACCGATGACAAAGGGAACAACGTATGTCGTTATGAGGTATGACAGATAAAGATCTACGTATAATATGTAGGAACCAATATGGGCATCCAGTTCCGCTATTGGTTATTGACCGAGAATGGTTCTAGGTCATGTCTACATAGTTCTCGAACCCGTAGGGTCCGCACGCTTAACGCTTCGATGACAGTTCATAATGAGTTTATAAGTAGTGATGCATGAAGGTTGTTCGAGTCCCGGATGTGATCACGGACATGAAGAGGAGTCTCGAAATGGTCGAGACATAAAGATTGATATATTGGAAGCCTATGTTTGGACTTGGAAAGGTTCCGAGTGAAAACAGGATGTTACCGAACACCGGGTTACTAGGAACCCTGGGGGTATATGGGCCCTCATGGGCCTTGAGGGAGAAGGAGAAGGGCCGGCCAGGTGGGCTGCGCCTCCCCCCTTCCGGTCGAATAGGACAAGGAGAGGGGCGGCGCCTTCCCCTTTCCCTCCCTCAATCCTAATCCAACTAGGAGAAGGGAGTCCTACTCCGGTGGAGTAGGACTCCTGGCAGCGCCTCCTCTAGGTGGCCCGGCCCCTCCCCTTGGCTCCTTTATATCTGAGGCGGGGGCACCCCATGACACACAAGTTGATCTACGGATCTTTCCTTAGCCGTGTGCGGTGCCCTTCCACCATATTCCACTTGGTCATATCGTCAGAGAGCTTAGGCGAAGCCTGCGCCGGAGAAGTCATATCGTCGCGGAGCTTAGGCGAAGCCTCGCGTCGGTGGAGCATCTACATCGTCACCACGCCGCGTCGTCTTGTGGAACTCATCCCCGACACTTTGCCGGATCGAAGTCCGGGATCGCCATCGAAAGTGAGCGTGTGCAGAACTCGAAGGTGCCGTGACGTTCGGTGCTTGGATCGGTCGGATCGTGAAGACGACGACTACATCAACCGCGTTGTTATAACGCTTCCGCTTTTCGGTCTCACGAGTGCGATGGACGGACACTCTCCCCTCTCGTTGCTATGCCATCACCATGGTCTTGCGTGATCGTAGGAAATTTTTTGAAATTACTACGTTCCCCAACAACAACTTGCTCGGTCGACTTTCATCCCGATAGATGCAGAGGCAATCTTGCAAATACCCTTGTGCATACGTCAGACCGAGGACTTTTGGGCGTGGAGTGAGGAAAGGACCGTACGTTTCACTGTCAGGTCGGCGTACAGAATGATCCAGCGAGTTAAGCTTGGTTGTACGAGCAAGGGGGATCCTCACACAGCAACACAGATAGCAAATTTTGGTCACAGCTATGGGGGGTGCAAGTTCCTTCGAAACTGAAGAATTTTCTTTGGAGGCTGGCACATCATACGATACCGACGGCAGAACTTTTGAATCGCCGCAACATGTCTACTAGCAGCTCATGCATCCTGTGTGGAGCGGAGGATACTTGGCGCCATGCTCTTCTAAACTGCAGCGTATCAAGGAGTACGTGGGCGCTTTCATCAGAAGCAATCTTGGACGGGATAAGTACAAACATCAATGACAACGCCAAAGACTGGTTATTCTCCACGCAAGAAGCTCTTGATGGGGAACGTAGTAATTTCAAAAAAATTCCTACGCACACGCAAGATCATGGTGATGCATAGCAACGAGCGGGGAGAGTGTTGTCCACGTACCCTCGTAGACCGAAAGCGGAAGCGTTAGCACAACGCGGTTGATGTAGTCATACGTCTTCACGATCCGATCGATCAAGTACCGAACGCACGGCACCTCCGAGTTCAGCACACGTTTAGCCCGATGACGTCCCTCGAACTCCGATCCAGCCGAGTGTCGAGGGAGAGTTTCACAAGACGACGGTGTGGTGACGATGTTGATATTCTATCGACGCAGGCTTCGCCTAAGCACCGCCACAAGATATCGAGGTGGACTATGGTGGAGTGGGGCACCAGACATGGCTAAAAGATCAAACGATCAATTGTTGTGTCTATGGGGTGCCCCCCTGCCCCCGTATATAAAGGAGCAAGGGGGGGTGCGGCCGGCCAGGAGAGAGGGCGCGCCAGGAGGAGTCCTACTCCCACCGGGAGTAGGACTCCCCCCCTTTCCTAGTTGGATTAGGACTTGGGAGGGGGAAAGAGGTGGAGGAGAAGAAGGAAGGGGGGCGCCGCCCCCCTCTCCTTGTCCTATTCTCGACTATGGGAGGGGCGGCCCTTGCCCGCCGCCTCTCCTCTCTTCCACCAAGGCCCACTAAGGCCCATTAAGTCCCCGGGGTTCCGTAACCTCCGGCACTCCCAGAAAATCCCGATTTCACCGGAACACTTCCGATATCCAAACATAGGCTTCCAATATAACAATCTTCATGTCTCGACCATTTCGAGACTCCTTGTCATGTCATTGATCACATCCGGGACTCAACAACCTTCGTACATCAAAACATATAAACTCATAATATAACATACCATCGAAACATTGTTGCGGACCCTACGGGTTCGAGAACTATGTAGACATGACCGAGACATCGCCTTCGGGTCAATAACCAATATCGGAACTCGGATGCTCATATTGGCTCCTACATATTCTACGAAGATCTTTATCGGTCGACCGCATAACAACATACGTTGTTCCCTTTGTCATCGGTATGTTACTTGCCCGAGATTCGATCGTCGGTATCTCAATACCTAGTTCAATCTCGTTACGCAAGTCTCTTTACTCGCTCCGTAATACATCATCTCGCAACTAACTCATTAGTTGCAATGCTTGCAAGGCTTAAGTGATGTGCATTACCGAGAGGGCCCAGAGATACCTCTCCGACAATCGGAGTGACAAATCCTAATCTCAAAATACGCCTAACCCAACAAGTACCTCCGGAGACACCAGAGAGCACCTTTATAATCACCCGATTACGCTAGACGCTTGGTAGCACACAAAGTGTTCCTCCCAGAACGGAGTTGCATAATCTCATAGTCATAGGAACATGTATAAGTCATGAAGAAAGCAATAACAACATACTAAACGATCGTGTGCTAAGCTAATGGAATGGGTCATGTCAATCACATCATTCTCCTAATGATGTGATCCCGTTAATCAAATGACAACTCATGTCTATGGTTAGGAAACATAACCATCTTTGATCAACGAGCTAGTCAAGTAGAGGCATACTAGTGACACTGCTTGTCTATGTATTCACACATGTATTATGTTTCCGGTTAATACAATTCTAGCATGAATAATAAACATTTATCATGATATAAGGAAATAAATAATAACTTTATTATTGCCTCTAGGGCATATTTCCTTCAGTCTCCCACTTGCACTAGAGTCAATAATCTAGATTACACAGTAATGATCCTAACACCTATGGAGCCTTGGTGCTGATCATGTTTTGCTCGTGGAAGAGGCTTAGTCAACGGGTCTACAACATTTAGATCCGTATGTATCTTGCAAATTTCTATGTCTTCCACCTGGACTAGATCCCAGATGGAATTGAAGCGTCTCTTGATGTGCTTGGTTCTCTTGTGAAATCTGGATTCCTTCGCCAAGGCAATTGCACCAGTATTGTCACAAAAGATTTTCATTGAACGCGATGCACTAGGTATGACACCTAGATCGAATATGAACTCCTTCATCCAGACTCCTTCATTCGCTGCTTCCGAAGCTGCTATGTACTCTGCTTCACACGTAGATCCCACCACGACGCTTTGTTTAGAACTGCACCAACTGACAGGTCCACCGTTCAATGTAAACACGGATCCGGTTTGCGATTTAGAATCGTCCGGATCAGTGTCAAAGCTTGCATCAACGTAATCATTTACGATGAGCTCTTTGTCACCTCCATAAACAAGAAACATATCCTTAGTCCTTTTCAGGTATTTTAGGATGTTCTTGACCGCTGTCCAGTGATATACTCCTGGATTACTTTGGTACCTCCCTGCTAGACTTATAGCAAGGCACACATCGTGTCCGTACACAACATTGCATACATGATAGAGCCTATGGCTGAAGCATAGGAACATCTTTCATTTTCTCTCTATCTTCTGCAGTTGGTCGGGCATTGAGTCTTACTCAACTTCACACCTTGTAACACGTGCAAGAACCCTTTCTTTGCTTGATCCATTTTGAACTTCTTCAAAACTTTGTCAAGGTATGTGCTTTGTGAAAGTCCAATTAAGCGCCTTGATCTATCTCTATAGATCTTGATGCCCAATATGTAAGCAGCTTCACCAAGGTCTTTCATTCAAAACTCTTATTCAAGTATCCCTTTATGCTATCCAGAAATTCTATATCATTTCCAATCAAGAATATGTCATCCACATATAATATCGTAAATGCTACAGAGCTCCCACTCACTTTCTTGTAAATACAAAGCTTCTCCAAAAGTCTCAGACAAAACCAAATGCTTTGATCACACTATCAAAGCGCTTATTCCAACTCCGAGAGGCTTGCACCAGTCTATAAATGGATCACTGGAGCTTGCACACTTTGTTAGCTCCCTTTGGATCGATAAAACCTTCCGTTGCATCATATACAACTCTTCTTCCAAAAATCCATTCAGGAATGCAGTTTTGACATCCATTTGCCAAATTTCATAATCATAAAATGCGGAAATTGCTAACATGATTCGGACAGACTTAAGCATCGCTACGGGTGAGAAGGTCTCATCGTAGTCAATCCCTTGAACTTGCCGAAAACCTTTCGCAACAAGTCGAGCTTTGTAGATGTAACATTACCGTCGTCGGTCTTCTTCTTGAAGATCCATTTATTCTCAATTGCTTGCCGATCATCGGGCAAGTCAACCAAAGTCCACACTTTGTTCTCATACATGGATCCCATCTCATATTTCATGGCCTCAAGCCATTTTGCGGAATCTGGGCTCACCATCGCTTCTTCATAGTTCGTAGGTTCATCATGATCTAGTAACATGACTTCCGTAATGTGATTACTGCATCACTCAGTGCGGATCTTACTCTGGTTGATCTACGAGGTTCAGTAACAACTTGATCTGAAGTTCCATGATCATCATTATTAACTTCCTCACTAATTGGTGTAGGCGTCACAGGAACAGATTTATGTGATGAGCTACTTTCCAATAAGGGAGCAGGTACAGTTACCTCATCAAGTTCTACTTTCCTCCCACTCACTTCTTTCAAGAGAAACTCCTTCTCTAGAAAGGATCCATTCTTACCAACGAATGTCTTGCTTCGGATCTGTGATGGAAGGTGTACCCAACAGTCTCCTTTGGTTATCCTATTAAGACACATTTTTCCGATTTGGGTTCGAGCTTATCAGGTTGAAGCTTTTTCACATAAGCATCGCAGCCCCAAACTTTAAGAAACGACAACTTTGGTTTCTTGCCAAACCACAGTTCATAAGGCGTCGTCTCATCGGATTTTGATGGTGCCCTCTTTAACGTGAATGCGCCGCCTCTAAAGCATAACCCCAAAACGATAGCGGGAAATCAAGAAGAGACATCATAGATTGCACCATATCTAGTAAAGTACGACACGACGCTCGGACACACCATTACCTGTGGTGTTCCGGTGGCGTGAGTTGCTAAACAATTCCGCATTGTTTCAAATGTAGACCAAACTCAGAACTCAAATATTCTCCTCCACGATCAGATCGTAGAAACTATATTTTCTTGTTACGATGATTTTCAACTTCACTCTGAAATTCTTTGAACTTTTCAAATGTTTCAGACTTATGTTTCATTAAGTAGATATATCCATATTTGCTCAAAACATCTGTGAAGGTGAGAAAATAACGATATCCACCACGAGCCTCAACATTCATCGGACCACATACATCTGTATGTATGATTTCCAACAAATCTGTTGCTCTCTCCATAGTACCGGAGAACGACGTTTTGGTCATCTTGCCCATAAGGCACGGTTCGCAAGTACCAAGTGATTCATAATCAAGTGGTTCCAAAAGTCCATCAGTATGGAGTTTCTTCATGCGCTTTACACTGATATGACCTAAACGGCAATGCCACAAATAAGTTGCACTATCATTATCAACTCTGCATCTTTTGGCTTCAACATTATGAATATGTGTATCAATACTATCGGGATTCATAAAAAATAGACCACTCTTCAAGGGTGCATGACCATAAAAGATATTACTCATATAAATAACCATTATTCTCTGATTTAAATGAATAACCGTCTTGCATCAAACAAGATCCAGATATAATGTTCATGCTCAACGCTGGCACCAAATAACAATTATTTAGGTCTAATACTAATCCCGAAGGTAGATGTAGAGGTAGCGTGTCGACCGCGATCACATAGACTTTGGAACCATTTCCCACGCGCATCGTCACCTCGTCCTTGGCCAGTGTTCGCTTAATCCATAGTCCCTGCTTCGAGTTGCAAATATTAGCAACAGAACCAATATCAAATACCTGGTGCTATCATGCGAGCTCTAGTAAGGTGCACATCAATAACATGTATATCACATATACCTTTGTTCACCTTGCCATCCTTCTTATCCGCCAAATACTTGGGGCAGTTCCGCTTCAAAGTGACTACCGCTTGCAAGAGAAGCACTCAGTTTTAGGCTTAGGTCCAGACTTGGGTTTCTTCTCCCGAGGAGCAACTTGCTTGTTGTTCTTCTTGAAGTTCCCCTTCTTCTTCCCTTTACCATTTTTCTTGAAACTGGTGGTCTTATTGACCATCAACACTTGATGCTCCTTCTTGATTTCTACCTCCGCAGCCTTTAGCATTGCGAAGGGCTCGGGAATTGTCTTATCCATCCCTTGCATATTATAGTTCATCGCGAAGCTCTTGTAGCTTGGTGGCAGTGATTGGAGAATTCTGTCAATGACGCTATCAACCGAAAGATTAACTCCCAGTTGAATAAAGTGATTATTATACCCAGACATCTTGAGTATATGCTCACTGACAGAACTATTCTCCTCCATCTTGCAGCTGTAGAACTTATTGGAGACTTCATATCTCTCAATCCGGGCATTTGCTTGAAATATTAACTTCAACTCCTGAAACATCTCATATGCTCCATGACGTTCAAAACGTCGTTGAAGTCCCGGTTATAAGCCGTAAAGCATGGCACATTGAACTATCGAGTAGTCATCAGCTTTGCTCTGCCAGACGTTCTTAACGATGTCAGTTGCATCAGCATCAGGCCTGGCACCCAGCGGTGCTTCCAAGACGTAATTCTTTTGTGCAGCAATGAGGATAATTGCTACCATCATCTTTCAACTTTGCTTTCTCAAGGAACGCATTAAAATTCAACGGAACAACAGCACGGGCCATCTATCTGCAATCAACATAGACAAGCAAGATACTATCAGGTACTAAGTTCATGATAAATTTAAGTTCAATTAATCATATTACTTAAGAACTCCCACTTAGAAAGACATCCCTCTAATGTTCTAAGTGATCACGTGATCCAAATCAACTAAACCATAACCGATCATCACGTGAAATGGAGTAGTTTTCAATGGTGAACATCACTATGTTGATCATATCTACTATATGATTCACGCCGACCTTTCGGTCTCAAAGTGTTCCGAGGCCATATCTGCATATGCTAGGCTCGTCAAGTTTAACCCGAGTATTACGCATGTGCAAAACTGGCTTGCACCTATTGTAGATGGACGAGAGCTTATCACACCGATCATCACGTGGTGTCCGGGCACGATTTAACTTTGGCAACGGTGCATACTCAGGAAGAACACATTTATCTTGAAATTTAGTGAGAGATCATCTTATAATGCTACCACAATCAAAGCAAGATAAGATGCATAAAAGATAAACATCACATGCAATCAATATAAGTGATATGATATGGCCATCATCATCTTGTGCTTGTGATCTCCATCTCCGAAGCACCGTCATGATCACCATCGTCACCGGCGTGACACCTTGATCTCCATCGTAGCATCGTTGTCGTCTCGCCAATCTTTGCTTCTACGACTATCGCTACCGCTTAGTGATAAAGTAAAGCATTACAGGGCGATTGCATTGCATACAATAAAGCGACAACCATATGGCTCCTGCCAGTTGCCAATAACTCGGTTACAAAACATGATCATCTCATACAATACAATTTAGCATCATGTCTTTACCATATCACATCACAACATGCCCCGCAAAAACAAGTTAGACGTCCTCTACTTTGTTGTTGCAAGTATTACGTGGCTGCTACGGGCTTAGCAAGAACCGTTCTTACCTACGCATCAAAACGACAATGATAGTTTGTCAAGTTGGTGCTGTTTTAACCTTCGCAAGGACTGGGCGTAGCCACAATCGGTTCAAGTAAAGTTGGAGAAATTGACACCCGCCAGCCACCTATGTGCAAAGCACATCGGTAGAACCAGTCTCGCGTAAGCGTACGCGTATTGTCGGTCCGGGCCGCTTCATCCAACAATACCGCCGAACCAAAGTATGACATCTTTGGTAAGCAAGATGACTGATATCGCCCACAACTCACTTGTGTTCTACTCGTGCATATGACATCTACGCATAAAACCTGGCTCTGATACCACTGATGGGGAACGTAGTAATTTAAAAAAAATTCCTACGCACACGCAAGATCATGGTGATGCATAGCAACGAGCGGGGAGAGTGTTGTCCATGTACCCTCATAGACCGAAAGCGTAAGCGTTAGCACAACGCAGTTGATGTAGTCGTACGTCCTCACGATCCGACCGATCAAGTACCGAACGCACGGCACCTCCGAGTTCAGCACACGTTTAGCCCGATGACGTCCCTCGAACTCCGATCCAGCCGAGTGTCGAGGGAGAGTTTCGTCAGCACGACGGCGTGGTGACGATGTTGATGTTCTACGGACGCAGGGCTTCGCCTAAGCACCGCTACAATATTATCGATGTGGACTATGGTGGAGGGGGCACCGCACACGGCTAAAAGATCAAACAGATCAATTGTTGTGTCTATGGGGTGCCCCCTGCCCCCATATATAAAGGAGCAAGGGGGGTGCGGCCGACCAGGAGAGAGGGCGCGCCAGGAGGAGTCCTACTCCCACCAGGAGTAGGACCCCCCCCCCTTTCCTAGTTGGATTACGACTTGGGAGGGGGAAAGAGGTGGAGGAGAAGAAGGAAGGGGGGCGCCGCCCCCCTCTCCTTGTCCTATTCGGACTAGGGGGGAGGGGGCGCGGCCCTTGCCCCGCCGCCTCCTCTCTTCCACCAAGGCCCACTAAGGCCAATTAAGACCCCGGGGTTCCGTAACCTCCTAAGATTCTAGAAAATCCCGATTTCACCCGGAACACTTCGATATTCAAACATAGGCTTCCAATATATCAATCTTCATGTCTCGACCATTTCGAGACTCCTCGTCATGTCCGTGATCACATCCGGACTCTGAACAACCTTCGGTACATCAAAACATATAAACTCATAATATAAGCATCATCGAAGCGTTAGCGTGCGGACCCTACGGGTTCGAGAACTATGTAGACATGAGCGAGACACGTCTTTGGTCAATAACCAATAGCGGAACACGGATGCTCATATTGGCTCCTACATATTCTACGAAGATCTTTATCGGTCGTGACCGCATAACAACATACGTTGTTCCTTTTGTCATCGGTATGTTACTTGCCCGATATTCGATCGTCGGTATCTCAATACCTAGTTCAATCTCGTTACCGGCAAGTCTCTTTACTCGTTCCGTAATACATCGTCTCGCAACTAACTCATTAGTTGCAATGCTTGCAAGGCTTAAGTGATGTGCATTACCGAGAGGGCCTAGAGATACCTCTCCGACAATCGGAATGACAAATCCTAATATCGAAATATGCCAACCCAACAAGTACCTTCGGAGACACTTGTAGAGCACCTTTATAATAACCCAGTTACGTTGTGACGTTTGGTAGCACACAAAGTGTTCCTCCCAGAACGGAGTTGCATAATCTCATAGTCATAGGAACATGTATAAGTCATGAAGAAAGCAATAACAACATACTAAACGATCGTGTGCTAAGCTAACGAAATGGGTCATGTCAATCACATCATTCTCCTAATGATGTGATCATGTTAATCAAATGACAACTCATGTCTATGGTAAGGAAACATAACCATCTTTGATCAACGAGCTAGTCAAGTAGAGGCATACTAGTGACACTGCTTTGTCTATGTATTCGCACATGTATTATGTTTCCGGTTAATACAATTCTAGCATGAATAATAAACATTTATCATGATATAAGGAAATAAATAATAACTTTATTATTGCCTCTAGGGCATATTTCCTTCAGCTCTCCCTCAAGCAGAGTTCACTAAATTTGTGGTAACACTCTGGGCTATTTGGGGTGCACGACGTAAGGCGATTCACGAGCAGATATACAAAAGCCCATTCGCAACACACTCTTTTGTGCAGTCATATCTAAGAGAGTTGGAGGCTATTAAACAGCCATCAGCATCTGTTCCCAGGCCTGGCCCACAACCGACACACTGGATACCCCCACCGGAGGGAGCAGCTAAAATTAACGTGGACGCCGCTGTTGGGAGAGGAGGAAGATATGGAGCTGTGGGAGCAATATGCAGGGATCGCTCAGGCGCTTTCCTGGGAGCTTCGGCAACGGTGTTCATGAGAATCTCTGACCCAGCTACTCTTGAGTGCTTGGCAATTAGGAAGTCTCTTTCCTTGGCAGATGATCTGTACGAACGGAAGATTCAAGTTCCTTCAGATTGCAAGGTGGTCATGGAAGATGTTAGAGAAAGAAACCCGACTGTTTATGGAGCACTCATACATGAAATATTAGAACGTAAGGCTACTTTTCAAGCTTGTAATATTAGTCATTAATTTAGGAGCTGGAATGTCGAGGCTCGCAAACTCGCGAAGCATGCTTTATCGCTTCCAGCTGGCCGACATGTGTGGTTAGGCTAGCCGGATGGACTTTCCTTCGTCCGTGTAAATGTTGTGATGAGTTAATAAAAGCTTCCGAGTTTGTCTCAAAAAAAGCTAGCCCTCACTTTCTCAAAAAAGCTAGCCCTCACTACCCTAATTTTTTTTTCTAAAAAAATAATTACCCCTAAAAAATACAGCTAGCCACCCTTAACTATTTCTCTCAACATGCAAGCATACCACATCATGAGAAAAGGCCTATCATATGTTTCTCAACATGCAAACATGCCACTTCATCATGAAGCATGCATGAAAAAAGATGATAGTGCCCAAAAGTTTGCAATCCACGCCGCCCGGAAGTTTGCATGCCACTTCACAACAAACTTTGCAATTTCAGTTAAGTGAGTTTAGACTCTCATCCCACTTTGATTCCGGCCAAGTACGGAAGCATAGTGACGGGCAAACTTGTTCACATTTTCTTGGATGGTGGACCATCTATGTTGGAGTGAGACATCATTACGGGTTGTAATGATAGGATGCGGCTTTACATAGTCCTTGTCTTTGATATAACTTGTGGATCTTCTACCAATACTTGTTGTTGCTCTTCCCCACATATAGGGTACATGCTTGTTGCCAACCAAGTTTTATAACCAACAAAACATCCTCAAATGTTGTGAATTCCGAACCTCTTGGCTTGGGTGCCTTTATTGTTTTTTTGTTCTTGCCTTGGGTGCCTTGGGTACGTGATGTTACCCCAACATCAAACGCAAGACAATTTGAATCCCCCAACTCATATTCCATAATGGCCATAGGCTCTTGACCCCTGTTGATCATCTCAATCATGTAATTCCCCTAAAACAATCATGATTTCAAATAAACCAACGGAATATGCAACTAATTCATTGCATACGCAACTAACGTATACATTGGCATAGCAAATATAATGAACAAAGGCATACAAAACTGAAAAAAATATTTACCTCTTCTAGCTGGGACATTCCGTCGAACAGGACACGGGCAGACCTACTGCCGCCGGCGATACTCGTGCTTGTGCGCATCTGTGGAGTTGCGGCGAGTAGCACACCTCGTTGTCCGCCCCAGTGGTCCCGTAAACCCGTCTGGAATCCTCCAATCGGCCGATGAATTGATGTCGATCATGGGCAGGGCGGACGACGACTTCATTGTCGGCGGCTGGATAGACGGGTGCGCGGCGACCAGGCGCGGCGAGGGGGACACTGTCGGTGTCAAAACCGGCAGATTTCGGGTAGGGGGTCCCAAGCTATGTGTCATGGATCGATGGGTAAACATCGTGTCCCCTGTCTCCTGTTACCCATGTCCGAACCTGGGTAAACATCGTGTCCCCTGTCTCCTGTTACCCATCGATCCATGACACATAGCTTGGGACCCCCTACCCGAGATCTGCCGGTTTTGACACCGACAGACACATCCTCCTTGAGGTCCACAACGTCCTTGTCTGAAACTCCTTGCCGTCGCTTCCCTCTCGTGCTGCTTCCATTGCCGCTCCCTCGGGGCGACGTTCTCCGGCTTGCAGCTCGGCACCACTGACGGGAGGCCCAAGGACGACGCCGAGGCAACATCCGTGGCGGCGGTAGTGGACGGGGTATCCGACGACGACATCTAGGGCGGCGGGTGGCGTGGCAGCATGGATGGGGGGGGGGGGGGCAAGGGTGGGGGTGGTGATGGCTAGGGCGCGAAAAATGAACGAGGGAGGAGGGCTGTGGATTTGGTGGACTTGATCAATTTGGTGCAAATATGGTGGGTCCTACCTATCGGAACCGACGTGGCAGACGCATCGAGACCTTCTTATATCTGCCTCAGATTTAGACCATATATGAGGGGTGTCGGTCAGCCTAGATGTATAGGGGGCCGGTTTGAGAAGTTCGTTCGAGTCAGGATTTTATGACCTATCATTAACTTAGCCGTCCGTTCGGACGTATAAGAAGGGGTTGGGGAGCCGGCCGTAGACGCTCTAACAGAATCAGCACACCTCCGGCCACCGGCGGCCGTTTCAAACTTCTGTAGACGTGGTTTGGTCTGGGCGCCAAGGTACCGTTCCAAGCACTAATCATACCCTTGGTGATAGCAGCATACATTCATCTAGACTCCTAGTGATACTTACAGGTCAACAGTTCACATCATGGAGGATGTCTTACATCGTCTTCAAGAATCTGCTCACTAGACCCTGTCTCACAGGTTTGGCTGACTCTGGATATCCTGAAAACAATATTGGCCACAAGCCCACAAGGAAACAAACAGCTCAAGTAAGTCTCCTCTCCTGAGAGTATCCCATGATCATATGATATATTCGCAATCATGAGAAGTATGCCCATCGACGCACCGCGTCCTGTCCTGCCTGAAACGAACGATTCATTCCCATCCACTTTGCCTTTGGTTAAGTACATGCCAAGTGTGTGCCCTACCTGCTGATTCCTCCACACACACACACACACGGGGCCTATTGGCCACGATAGAAAGGAGGGGAAGAAAGAGGGAAAATATGCTCATTTCCATTACTCAGAGCAAGAAAACAAAAGGAAAGGAAATAGAGCACCAACTATTTCTCAGGTAACAAAAAGCCTGGTATCAAAAGCTGCATTTCTCATGCTCTAATTCCACTCCCGTTATGGCAAAAGTTAGAGATAAATCCGCAAAAACATGAGCTTGATTGCTGATCTAATCCATTTGGTCACTGCAAAATTTGAAGAACCCCACGAAAAACATAGCTCTGATCGGGGTTACGCTCTCCCTGCATAGTCCAGAACTGCAGATGAACTTTCTCCTATTTGGAAGAATCAAAAGGCTTCACCTCCAGCTCACCTAAGCCTAAGAAGGAACAGGATGCAAAACTCACACCTCGGGGACGTGGTGCTCATCTCGTTCTCTCTGGTTCTGACTGTGCTCACCATTCTCAACATCCTTGATGCTAGCCATGGCGACCATAGACACCTTCTTCTCTTCCTCTTCTCCCTTGCTGCTACGGTCTCTGCTTGACACGGGCGTGGCCAGGTACGTCGGCTTCACGTCCCCGGCCATGACCACCAGTACTTTCTCCTCCCACGCTGGTGGTGGCACGTCCGAGGCCACCGGCTTGGCGATGTCGGTGGCGGAACCTTCGTCGTCACCGCGGCCGGCGGTGCCCTCCAGGTACCCGGACAGCTTCCAGTACGAGCAGGCGAGGATGAGAAGGGCGAAGGCGATGAGTCCGAGCATCGCGGCCAGGCCACCGAAGAGGTATGGCACTGGCGAGTGCCACGCGGAGTGCGCGGCGCCGGCGGCCAGAGGGGCTACCGCAGCCTTTGTTGCTGCCGCCGTCGCATTGAAACCTGCCCCTGGTCTCATTGTTTCTGCACTTCTTGTTGATATGTTGCTCCTCAGCACTAGGAGCAAGCATGTGTGGTTGGTTTTCTGCTCTTCTTGACTTGTTGTTGCTTGGTGTAGTAGTGTGGGAGCGTAGTGAAGCGTTAGAGGTCATTTATAAGGAGGGAAAGGGAAAAAGGGGACGAATTTGCCATAGGAAGGGTAGATTTGCTAAAGGAAGCGCTCAAACAAATCTAGATGAGATATAATTATGTGTCGACCATTTGACGTGGCACCCCTGTCCCTGTGTATAAAGTAGTTTTTTTTAACACAGTACAGACGCAAACGCTCATATACACGCGCACACACACCCTACCCCTATGAGCACCTCCGAAAGACTGAGCCGGCATATCATCTTGAAACTTACGAAGTCACCTAGGCACCTCGTCGTCGACGGAAACATCTCCTCCCACTGAATGCACATCGCCAAAAATCCTAAAATTAATTCAGGAATAAATGCAAGCACCAAGACTTGAACCCTGGTAGGCTGTGGATACCACAATCCTTCTAACCATCCAACCACAGGTTATTCGCGTGTATAAAGTAGTTAGTTGTGGCTATACCTGGCCATCCCTCGGGCCGGGCCTAACCAAGCCCGACGAAGAAAACCCAGGCCTAGGCCCAGCCCAGCTCAGGCGTCAGGCCTAGAAATCAAGCCCCAAGCCCGGCTCGCTAGTGTAAAAGCCTGTCGGGCCTCGGGTCGGGCCTCTTCGTTGAATCGCAAATATGGCGGGCTCGAGTCCAGTCCAGCCCGGCTTTCGGGCTCAATATCTAGGCCCAAGTCTGGCCCGTGAGCAACGTCAGGCCGGGTCGGGTCGGGCCGGGTCGTCCGGGCCGGGCTGCCCATGGCTAGGTATAGTTGTGGCTGAACGTGTCACTACTTTTTGGGCAACAAGTATCGTACTTTCTTCCTCCTGAAGGAAAAGGCGATCTCGGCAGCACCCGTCGCCAGGGAGTTCCTCTGTCGCCGTCCTCCGGCGACTCCCCTCCGCTAACGACCTCAGTCATCGGTGGTTAGGAGGGTCATCGGATCCACGCGTGTGGATAGTTTTAGGCCAAAGTAGCTTAGTTTTTAGGTTGTTCTCGTCTTGGCTCAGCGATGACGCAGAATAAAATCTCTCCAGATCCTACTCCGCTGCGGTCCTATGGTTGGGGATGGATTTGGAATCAAGTCTGTTCAAGTAAGGATGGTGCGGCGGCAGCGGCATCCTCGTGGGGGACCTGTGTCCTCGGGCTCTGTCATTGCGACGACGTTTGATCCAGCGTTGGCGCGAAGCTTGAGAGGTACTCCAGGAGCGGATGCAGATTGTGGTCTGCATCGGCGGCATCCGAAGGATGGTGGATCGTGTGCTAGGTTCGTGGTATGTGGCTTGCACGTATGATTTCCTCCTCCGACGTCTTAGTCATGTGGGGGTGCCAGATCTGGAGTTTGATAGCGTGTCTGGAGTGTTGCCCCGGTCGAATTCGTTCAACGGTAAAGGTTTCGCCTTTCGCAAGCCAGGTTTAGAAAGTTGCATATCAAGGATGGAGCCGCGTCGAGCTCGGCTGTGGAGGTGATCCGTTATTTTTTCCCTTAGGTGGTTGTTGTGGTGGTGTCAGAGCCACGTGACAGGCGTTGGTGTCATGCTCAAAGGTTTTTTCGGTCTTATTTGTAATATTACTTCTTGACTGGGGTTCCTTCATGCAAAGGCTAACGTTCTGCTATTTTTTCTGTTTTACCAGGTCAGTATGTAAGTTCTTATGATATAAATGAGAAACATATTACCATGAAAAATACCTTCCCTTGTTTCTTGTTTATTTGTTGGGCCCGATGTACAACGACTAAGGTTTAACATGACGCATGAGCTTCCGGGAGCAACTAAGAGCATCTTCAGTCGTTGGTCCCCAGACGATAAAAATCGCCTGGGCGAGCAGCGATACTATCGGTCTTTGGGAGGCGGTTTTGCGCCGTCGCCTCATTGCCGCCAGGCGCCGAAATTGGCCCACTTTTCAGCCCCATTTCGACGAATAAAGGGCCCATATGGGCGAGAATAGGCCCATATTCTGCATGGTTCGCCGTGTCTCGACGTTCAATTATCAACACAATTTTTTCTTATCACATATTTCATCACAGAAAAATCAAATACTTCAACAAAATAGTACAACAACAAATAGTTCAATACAAATTATATAGTTCAACAAATAAAAACTCATATTTCATCACACGGCGTCCCCCTTGAGCCTCCATAGGTGCTCAATAAGATCTTTCTGCAGCTTGATGATGCACCTGTGGGTCTCGGATCTCTGGACGATATCGAGATAGGCAGTCCAGGTTGCCGATAGCTGGTGATCAACTTCGCTAGAGGACCCCGCTCAGTAGTATGGTTCGATGTCAAACACTGGGTCTTCTTGCTCGCTCTCGATGATCATGTTGTGCAAGATGACACAACAAGTCATAATCTCCCACATTTGATCTTTGGACCAGGTCCGAAAGGGTACCGGACAACAGCAAATCGAGATTGGAGCATACCAAATGCCCGCTTGACATCCTTCCTGCAAGCCTCCTGAATCTTTGCAAACCAGGCGTTCTTGCCTCCTGCCACAGGGTTTGAGATCGTCTTCACAAATGTCGACCATCTCGGATAGATGCCATCAGCTAGATAGTACCCCTTGTTGTAGTGCCGCCCATTGATTTCGAAGTTCACCAAATGAGAATGACCTTCAATAAGCTTGGCAAAGACAGGAGAGCACTGCAACAAGTTGATGTCATTGTGAGTTCGTGGCATGCCAAAGAAGGAGTGCCAAATCCAGAGGTCCTGTGTGGCCACCGCCTCAAGTACCACACTGCAACCGCCTTTGGCGCCTTCGTACATCCCCTGCCAAGCAAATGGGCAATTCTTCCATTTCCAATGCATGCAGTCGATGCTTCCAAGCATCCCAGAAATCCTCTTGCTGCATTACGTGCTAGGATCCGGCGGTGTCTTCCGCATTGGGTGTTCTCAAGTATTGCGGTCCAAACACTGCCACCACTGCCCGACAGAACTTGTAGAAACACTCTATGCTGGTGGACTCGGCAATGCGCCCATAGTCGTCGAGTGAATCACCGGGAGCTCCGTATGTAAGCATCCTCATCGCTGTCGTGCACTTCTGAATGGAGGTGAATCCAAGGGCGCCGGTGCAATCCATCTTGCACTTGAAGTAGTTGTCGAACTCCTGGATGGAATTCACAATCCTGAGGAAGAGCTTTCGGCTCATTCGATAACGGCGCCGAAATGTTTTCTCGCCGTGAAGTGGAACATCGGTGAAGTAGTCGGAGTAGAGCATGCAGTAGCCTTCGAGACGATGCCGGTTCTTTGCTTTCACCCGCCCCGGCACCGAGCCACCTCACCGCGGCTTTTCATTGCTCGCCAGCAGCTGGGCGAGGGAGACGAGCACCATGAGATGCTCTTCTTCCTGGACGTCGGCCTTGGCTTCCTCCTCGGCCAGCGGGCGAAGCGCTTCCTCGTCATCCGAGTCCATCGCCGAGACAGTAAATCGCCGAACACCTTGCGCCCGGTTAAGGTGGTACCACCGAATCGCTTCTCCTCGAAAACGGCGGCCGGAAACGCCACCGCTTGTTGGAGGCTGCCGCAAGCTCGCTATTTTTCCGGCGGGAATGGCTATCTAGCGGTGAAGGCGTGGGCGGCGCCGGATGTAGCTAGTGGCGGCCGAGGGCCTTGAGGATGGAGGCGAGTCGGGAAGAAAACGTGACTTTTCCTCGACGGTGTGGGCCAGCCACGCTTTTCCCTTCTTGGCCGAGCCCCAATCGCCCCAGTGCACCGGGTTGACTGTGACCGGAGCGAAAAAAAGGGCCGAACCGGCGATTTTGGCGTCTGGGCGTGATGGGGCGTTTTTGGCGCCGGCGCGAAAAAAAGTGGCTGGGGACTCTTTGAAGCGCGACTGGAGATGCTCTAACGAAGGAGCGCTCTTTCGGGAGCCTCCCCAAGGGTCATTTGGGGTGACCCTTGACGCGCTCTCAGCCGCCGCCACGTGCCGCGCTTTGGGCTCCTTTCGGAAAAAAAATTATTTTTTTGTACGCATTTTCAGCTTTTTAGATGTTTTATTTTCGGTTTTCGGCTTTTCAATTTTCCACCGGTCTTTGTTAACTTTTGGAACAAAAAAACATTTGGGGGAAAAAATGTTGCGCAAAAAATGTGTTTTTCTGCTTCCACGAGAGGCACAACTGTGTCTCTTGGAAATGTAAAAAAACACATTTTTTTTTTCTCCGTGAGAGGCTCGGATTTGCTTCCGCAACGGTCGTGCCTCCGAGAAACGGGAAAAAACACGTTTTTTTCCTTCCGCGAGAGGCACGGTTTTGCTTCCGTTAGAGGCATGGATTTACTTTCGCGAGAGGCACGGCCGTGCCTCTCACAAACGGAAAAAAAGAAACGCGTTTTCATTTTTTTCCTTCAGCGAGAGACACGGTTTTGCTTCCGCGAGAGGCATGGATTTGCTTCCGCGAGAGGCACTCGGAAACGAAAAAAATAAACGTGTTTTAATTTTTTTTCTTCAATGAGAGATACGGTTTTGCTTCCGCGAGAGGCACGGATTTGCTTATGCTTCTTAATTAATGATTTCGTGGGCTTCAAACTGTTTTTTGAGTTGCTCATGGGCTTCCAAACTGTTTTGATTCTCAGACATGACCTACGGCAGTTTTGGTCGACTTGCACCACGAGAGAGCTATATACCGCTTTAGGCGAGATGGGGGACACTCTCGCATAAAGGATATAGCTCTCACGCGCGAGACTGGGCCGGCCTGTTTTTCTGGTTCTTTTTCCCGTGCACTTCACTGGTTTGTTCGAACATTCCGCTCATGACATTGGGGTTTTTCGCTGCGGACGTTTCTTTGTTTTACTAGCAAAAAGACTCGTGCGTTGCAATGAGATA
This sequence comes from Aegilops bicornis, assembly GCA_021605145.1. Classification (NCBI taxonomy): domain Eukaryota; kingdom Viridiplantae; phylum Streptophyta; class Magnoliopsida; order Poales; family Poaceae; genus Aegilops; species Aegilops bicornis. The sequence continues at coordinate 82,527,475 of CM038672.1, read as the reverse complement.
AAAATTGTTCAATTTGTATGTAAAATTATTATATTTATGTAAAAAATGTTCAACATATATTCTTCTAAAAATACAACGTATATCAAAAATAAATAAACCTTTGGAATTGCAAAATTTGTTCAGGTTTCAAAATTTTGTTCAAATTTTCGATATTTATTCATGATTTTAAAAACGTATTCATATTCAAATATTTTAAGAAAAATCGTCCACACTTGTTTCCAAGAATTGTTAAAAATATTTAAGAAAAATAAATAGACCTATCGCTAAACTACTTTAAGTGGGGCGCTGCAATTTGAGCATAATGAACAGCTAGCTCATGTGGTTGGCGTCCCTACTACCTAGCGTGAGGTCGCGAGATCAAACCCATCACGTGTGGTTTTGTTTTTCGTGCTATTTTTAGGTTCTCGTTTCCTGGTTATGGGCCGGCCCGATTAGAGCATCTCCAACAGGCGTCCAAAAAGAGCTCTGCGCATTAAAAGTTTATTCCAGAGCCCTCATGCTACCTACATGTTCATCACCAGATTCATGGCTGATCTTAATATTATAAACAACAAGGAGAGCAGCCGGGTCACAAACAGCGGAAGGGCACCGCCGGCTCACCGGAGGCCAAAGAAGCCACCAACGGACCACTGCAAGATACATGTTGACGCCGGAGTCTTGACAAGAAGGGGAGGTTCAGCAGCAGCCGTATGCAGAGATGAATGGGGTAACTATCTGGAGAGCTCAGCTTTAGTCCTGGATGGAGTGGTAGATCCGGCCACTCTTGAGGCTATATCATGCCGGGAAGCCTTGTCCCTGGCAGAGGACCTGGGCATTTAAAATTTTATCATCGCATCAGATTGCATGCAAGTCATTTCAGACATCAACAAGAACTCACGCGGGTCGTATGGAGCGATTATTACAGAAATAAAGGCTAGATCATCTTCTTTTTAATTGTACCTTTTCTTTTAAGAGTCGTGCTGTTAATTATGAAGCACATAGCTTAGCCAAGTTTTCGCTCTCTAGAGGTCCGGGACGCCACGTTTGGTTTGGCGTGTCCCACGACCAGAGATGTATCCCACATCATGTGGACTTTCATGAATAAATTTGGCTTTACCCCTCAAAAAAAAATTAAAATTTTATTTTTTTGGGTGCCGGACAGCTCCAGCAGAAGCTGTAGCACTAAAAGTTTTTAGGCGCGCGCTGAAAAACGCTATCGCGTGCAGTATATTTGGGGCGCCGGATTGCGCGCGCTTCACAATTTGCACTGTCTGCTTTTTGGGCACGCGTTTTTTGTGCTATTTTTAGGTTCTCGTTTCCTGGTTATGGGCCGGCCCGATTAGACCATCTCCAACAGGCGTCCAAAAAGAGCTACGCGTATTAAAAGTTTATTTTTTTTGGCGCCGGACAGCTCCAGCAGAAGCTGTAGCACTAAAAGTTTTTAGGCGCGCGCTGAAAAACGCTATCGCGTGTAGCATATTTGGGGGCGCCGGATTGCATGCGCTTCACAATTTGCACTGTCTGCGTTTTGAGCACGTTTTTGAGCGCCTGCTAAAGCTAAGTTGGTCCCGACGCATTAAAAGTGCTACGGTGTCGCGCTATAACATACGCGAGGTTTCAGCCAAAGCTCGACTGGGCCGGCCCGATTACGTACGTGAGGTTTCAGCCAAAGCTCGACTGTTAGAGCTCTCGGGGAATAGTACCACCTTGAATTTTGATTTTGTCTACACGAACTGTAAAAGCGTATTATGACATGAGAAGAAAGCATATTGTGACGGTGAACCTGACAAAGTCAATCCGTGCTTTATTATTAGGGAGAGATTTGTGATTATTTGTTTTTTTACCGGTTTTCTTCGAGCTATATCTTCTTTTTCTTTTTATTGGTTTTTTTCTTTTCTATATTTTCTCATCATTTTTCTTTTTTTTTTCTCGGTTCTTATCGGTTTTTATTTGCTTTCATGTGTTCCTTCTGTTTTTTGTGTTTTTGTCGTTTTCCCCGGTTTTCACTTGAGTTTTTCTTATGTTTTTTGTTTATTTCTTTGGTTTTCTCTTTTCTTTGTTTCCTTTTTCTTTTTATGACAATATCGGTTTTCAGTACGCATTCAATATTTTTTGTGTACATCAGAAGCATTTTTTATATACACTTTTAATATTTTTAAATATATGATTTAATTTTTTTGAAATATTATATTTTTATGTCTAATTTTTCCGTACAAATTGTACACTTTTGGTATATACCGAAACATTATATATATGTTGAATGTTTTTTAAATAAAAGTTTACATTTTTAATACATGATCAACATTTTTATACATATTTTTATAGAATTTCAATTGCTTGATTAACAATTTTCAAATACAATGTTAACATGTTTTGAATACATTGTCAAAAACTATTTCTATACACATTTAACATTTTTTCAAATGCTTGATTAACATTTTTTCACATGCATGATTAACATTTTATTCAATTACAAGATTGATATTTTTTTTAATATATGGTCAACATTTTTTGTATAGACATTTAACATTTTACAAAGACAAGTTTAACATTCTTTGAATACATGGTCAACATTTCTTCTATACACATTTGACTTTTTTCTATACATGGTCAACATTTTTTTTAATATATCTCTCTCTATTACAAACACTGCATGAAGAGTTGCCGAGGCATTAAATGCTAAAAACAGATAGTAAGGTGGTGGGCCACTTAGAAAAATGCTCTTGGCGTGTTGAAAACTTGAATTTGTTCAACGTAACCAAGATCAATAGAGAGAGCAACATGGTTGGACATGAGCTGGCCGATTATGCACAGTTATGATGATTTTTTTTCCGGCTAACAATGTGCCATTCCGTATCAAGAATGTAATAGAGAAAGATTGTTGATTTTTTTTAGCATACAATGATTGTTGATTTTTTTTTAGCATAGAAAGATTGTTGATGTTTCTGGAAATGAAATATAGGGCTCTCTGTTTTCCTCAAGAAAATAAAACCCATGGGCTTATGTGTGTGGGTTATATAAAACAGCCCATGAGTGCATATTCTCACAAAGTATTGTGCGCTACAGACAGGAAAATTGTTTCCTTCTCTGCCTTCACGTGGACTGGTCGGTCTGCGCTAATTTAAAAAATGTTCACGAATTCTACCAATATATTTGTGGGTTTAAAAATATTTGCCAAACTAAAAATGGTTGGCAATTCAAAGAATATCCGTGAACTTCTTAAAAAGTTCACAAATTTGTGAACATCACAAGCTTTTAAAAATGTTCACTGATTTTTGGAAAGAATTCATGTTTTCTGAAATAAAGTGAATAAAATTCATCGCCACTAGTCGAGTTCCTAGTCTCGGCAGATACACTGGGGCTACTGGAGTTGCACTCTTGGTTGTAACACGTGAGGTCATGTTGGTGGCCCGTGCAGTTACAATCAGGTTGCAACATTTGCAGTTGCAATCTCTATCATGCAACTAGCCGACGAAATAAGATAAAAACTACTTGCCCTAGTTGCAGCCCTGTTGGGGGTCATGCAGTTGTTGTCGGGTTGCAATACATGCGGTGGCAAGTCTTTCATTGTTCAGTTGTTGATAAGTTTGGATGCTTATATGCTAGGTGGGGCTCAACCTTAATCGTTCTCCACTGAACTGCAGGTGTATCAAATATAGAATTGTGAACAAACGAAATCCAATGTGCCTACTAAATCTGATGGGTTCTTGTTAAATTTTATGGGTCTCGACCAACTATATCTTGTACCTTAGCCCTGTTAAAAGCCTGAAATCTCAAAGCCATTTGAGTTGCATGCCAAGTGTGTAAGTTTACTACCATGTTGTTAGTCGAGGAAGAGCAACAGTGCTACTTGTGAGCTACCTTGGAATTTCCCTAAAGAGGAGGGCATGATGCAGAACAGTAGCGATAAGTGTTCGGGAACACAGTAATTTCAAAAAAATTCCTACGATCACACAAGATCTATCTAGGAGAAGCATAACAACGAGCGGGGAGAGTGTAGTCCACGTACCTCGTAGACCGTAAGCGGAAGCGTTATGACAACGCGGTTGATGTAGTCGTACGTCTTCATGATCCGACCGATCCTAGTACCGAAAGTACGGCACCTCCACGATTTGCACACGTTCAGCTCGGTGACGTCCCACGAAATCTAGATCCAGCTGAGGTCGAGGGAGAGTTTCACAAGACGACGTGGCAGGACGGTGATGATGAAGTTACCGGCGCAGGGCTTCGCCTAAGCACTGCAACGATATGACCGAGGTGGAAATCTGTGGAGGGGGGCACCACACACGGCTAAGACAACTATCAACTTGTGTCTCTTTGGGGTGTCCCCTCCCCTGTATATAAAGGAGGGGAGGCGGCGGAGGTCCGGCCTCATAGGGCGCGCCCAAGGGGGGGATTCCTACTCCTAGTTGGAGTAGGTTTCCCCCTTTCCTTGTCCAAGTAGGAGAGAAAGGAAGGAGAGGAAGAAGAGAAGAAAGAGGGGCCGCCCCCCTGAAGGAAATATGCCCTAGAGGCAATAATAAAGTTATTATTTATTTCCTTATATCATGATAAATGTTTATTATTCAAGCTAGAATTGTATTAACCGGAAACATAATACATGTGTGAATACATAGACAAACAGAGTGTCACTAGTATGCCTCTACTAGACTAGCTCGTTGATCAAAGATGGTTAAGTTTCCTAGCCATTGACATGGGTTGTCATTTGATTAACGGGATCACATCATTAGGAGAATGATGTGATTGACATGACCCATTCCGTTAGCTTAGCACACGATCATTTAGTATGTTGCTATTGCTTTCTTCATGACTTATACATGTTCCTATGACTATGAGATTATGCAACTCCTGCCACCGGAGGAACACTTTGTGTGCTACCAAACGTCACAACGAATCGGGTGATTATAAAGGTGCTCTACAGTGTGTCTCCGAAGGTAGTTGTTGGGTTGGCGTATTTCGAGATTAGGATTTGTCACTCCGATTGCTCGGAGAGGTATCTCCGGGCCCTCTCGGTAATGCACATCACTTAAGCCTTGCAAGCATTGCAACTAATGAGTTAGTTGCGGGATGATGTATTACGGAACGAGTAAAGAGACTTGCCTGTAACGAGATTGAACTAGGTATTGAGATACCAACGATCGAATCTCGGGCAAGTAACATACCGATGACAAAGGGAACACCGTATGTTGTTATGCGTTTTGACCGATAAAGATCTTCGTAAAATATGTGGGAGCCAATATGAGCATCCAGGTTCCGCTATTGGTTATTGACCGAAGACGTGTCTCTGTCATGTCTACATAGTTCTCGAACCCGTAGGGTCCGCACGCTTAACGTTACGATGACAGTTATATTATGAGTTTATATGTTTTGATGTACCGAAGGTTGTTCAGAGGGATGTGATCACGGACATGACGAGGAGTCTCGAAATGGTCGAGACATAAAGATTGATATATTGGACGACTATATTCGGACACGGAAGTGTTCCGGTGATTTCGGAGAAAATCGGAGTCTTGAGGGTTACGGAACCCCCGGAGAAGTAATGGGCCTTATGGGCCTTAGTGGAGAGAGAGAGGGCTGGCCTAGGGCAGGCCGCGCGCCCCTCCCTCCGGTCCGACTGGACTAGGAGGGGGCGACGCCTTTCCTTCTCCCTCTCCCCTTCCTTTCCCCTCCTAGTAGGAGTAGGAAAGAGGGAGTCCTACTCTACTAGGAGGAGGACTCCTCCTCTGGCGCGCCTGCAAGGGCCGGCCGCCTCCCCTTGCTCCTTTTTATACGGGGCGGGGGCACCCTAGAGACACAACAATTGATCATTGATCTCTTAGCCGTCTCATGTGCCCCTCCACCATAGTCCACCTCGAGCACATCAGAAGCGGTGCTTAGGCGAAGCCCTCGTCCGTAGAACATCAACTTCGTCACCACGCCGTCGTGCTGAAGAAACTCTCCCTCGACACTCGGCTGGATCGGAGTTCGAGGGACGTCATCGGGCTAAACGTGTGCTGAACTCGGAGGTGTCGTGCGTTCGGTACTTGATCGGTCGGATCGTGAGGACGTACGACTACATCAACCGCGCTGTGCTAACGCTTCCGCTTTCGGTCTACGAGGATACGTGGACAACACTCTCCCCTATTGTTGCTATGCATCACCATGATCTTGCGTGTGCGTAGGAATTTTTTTGAAATTACTACATTCCCCAACAGTGGTATCAGAGCCTGGTTTTATGCGTTGATGTTATATGCACGAGTAGAACACAAGTTTGTTGTGGGCGATATAAGTCATACTGCTTACCAGCATGTCATACTTTGGTTCGGCAGTATTGTTGGATGAAGCGGCCCGTACCGACATTATGCGTACGCTTATGCGAGACTGGTTCTACCAATGTGCTTTGCACACGTGTGGTCGGCGGGTGTCGGTTTCTCCAACTTTAGTTGAACTGAGTGCATACGCCCGGTCCTTGCGAAGGTTAAAACAACACCAACTTGACAGACTATCGTTGGGGTTTTGATGCGTAGGTAAGAACTATTCTTGCTAAGCCCGTAGCAGCCACGTAAAACTTGCAACAACAAAGTAGAGGACGTCTAACTTGTTTTTGCAGGGCATGTTATGATGTGATATGGTCAAGACATGATGCTAAATTTTATTGTATGAGATGATCATGTTTTGTAACCGAAGTTATCGGCAATCGGCAAGAGCCATATGGTTGTCGCTTTATTGTATGCAATGCAATCGCTTCGTAATGCTTTACTTTATCACTAAGCGGTAGCGATAGTCGTAGAAGCATAAGATTGGCGAGACGACAACGATGCTATGATGGAGATCAAGGTGTCGCTACCGGTGACGATGGCGATCATGGAGGTGCTTGAGATGGAGATCACAAGCACAAGATTATGATGGCCATATCATATCACTTATATTGATTGCATGTGATGTTTATCTTTTATGCATCTTATCTTGCTTTGATTGACGGTAGCATTATAAGATGATCTCTCACTAAATTTCAAGATAAATGTGTTCTCCCTGAGTATGCACCGTTGCCAAAGTTCGTCGTGCCCAGACACCACGTGATGATCGGGTGTGATAAGCTCTACGTCCATCTACAACGGGTGCAAGCCAGTTTAGCACATGCAGAATACTCCGGTTAAACTTGACGAGCCTAGCATATGCAGATATTGCCTCGGAACACTGAGACCGAAAGGTGGAGCGTGAATCATATAGTAGATATGATCAACATATTCATGTTCACCATTGAAAGCTACTCCATTTCACGTGATGATTGGTTATGGTTTAGTTGATTTGGATCACGTGATCACTTAGAGGATTAGAGGGATGTCTTTCTAAGTGGGAGTTCTTAAGTAATATGATTAATTGAACTTAAATTTATCATGAACTTAGTACCTGATAGTATCTTGCTTGTCTATGTTTGATTGTAGATAGATGGCCCGTGTTGTTGTTCCGTTGAATTTTTAATGCGTTCCTTGAGAAAGCAAAGTTGAAAGATGATGGTAGCAATTACACAGACTGGGTCCATAACTTGAGGATTATCCTCATTGCTGCACATAAGAATTACATCCTGCCAGGCCGGCTGCAGGAGCAACACCAGATGTTATGAACGTCTGGCAGAGCAAAGCTGATGACTACTCAATAGTTCAGTGTGCCATGCTTTACGGCTTAGAACCGGGACTTCAACTATGTTTTGAACGTCATGGAGCATATGAGATGTTCCAGGAGTTGAAGTTAATATTTCAAGCAAATGCCCGGATTGAGAGATATGAAGTCTCCAATAAGTTCTACAGCTGCAAAATGGAGGAGAATAGTTACAAGGAGCATAGACTCAAGATGTCTGGGTATAATAATCACTTGATTCAACTGGGAGTTAATCTTCTGGATGATAGCGTCATTGGCAGAATTCTCCAATCATTGCCACCAAGCTACCAGAGCTTCGTGATGAACTATAACATGCAAGGGATGGATAAGACGATTCCCGAGCTCTTCGCAATGCTAAAGGCTGCGGAGGTAGAAATAAAAAAGGAGCATCAAGTGTTGATGGTCAACAAGACCACTAGTTTCAAGAAAAAGGGCAAAGGGAAGAAGAAGGTGAACTTCAAGAAGAACAACAAGCAAGTTGCTGCTCAGGAGAAGAAACCCAAGTCTGGACATAAGCACGAAATCGAGTGCTTCTACCGCAAGCGATCGTCATTTGGAAGCGGAACTGCCCCATGTATTTGGCGATAAGAAGGATGGCAAGGTGAACAAAGGTATATGTGATATACATGTTATTGATGTGTACCTTACTAGAGCTCGCATGAGCACACGGGTATTTGATAATCGGTTACATTGCTAATATTTGCAACTCAAGCGGGGACTACGGATTGCTTAACACCGCCAAGGACGAGGTGACGATGCGCGTGGGAAATGGTTCCAAAGTCGATGTGATCGCGCCGACACGTTAACCTCTACATCTACCTTCGGGATCAGATTAGACCTAAATAATTGTTATTTGGTGCCGCCGTTGAGCATGAACATTATATCTGGATCTTGTTTGATGCAAGACGGTTATTCATTTAAATCAGAGAATAATGGTTGTTCTATTTATATGAGTAATATCTTTTATGGTCATGCACCCTTGAAGAGTGATCTATTTTTGATGAATCTCGATAGTAGTGATAACATATTCATAATGTTGAAGCCAAAAGATGCAGAGTTGATAATGATAGTGCAACTTATTTGTGGCACTGCCGTTTAGGTCATATCGGTGTAAAGCACATGAAGAAACTCCATACTGATGGACTTTTGGAACCACTTGATTATGAATCACTTGGTACTTGCGAACCGTGCCTTATGGGCAAGATGACCAAAACGTCGTTCTCCGGTACTATGGAGAGAGCAACAGATTTGTTGGAAATCATACATACAGATGTATGTGGTCCGATGAATGTTGAGGCTCGTGGCGGATATCGTTATTTTCTCACCTTCACAGATGTTTTGAGCAGATATGGATATATCTACTTAATGAAACATAAGTCTGAAACATTTGAAAAGTTCAAAGAATTTCAGAGTGAAGTTGAAAATCATCATAACAAGAAAATAAATTTTCTACGATCTGATCGTGGAGGAGAATATTTGAGTTACGAGTTTGGTCTACATTTGAAACAATGCGGAATAGTTTCACAACTCACGCCACTCGGAACACCATAGCGTAATGGTGTGTCCGAACGTCGTAATCGTACTTTACTGGATATGGTGCTATCTATGATGTCTCTTACAGATTTACCGCTATCATTTTGGGGTTATGCTTTAGAGACGGTCGTATTCACGTTAAATAGGGCACCATCAAAATCCGTTGAGACGACGCCTTATGAACTGTGGTTTGGCAAGAAACCAAAGTTGTCGTTTCTGAAAGTTTGGGGCTGCGATGCTTATGTGAAAAAGCTTCAACCTGATAAGCTCGAACCCAAATCGGAGAAATGTGTCTTCATAGGATACCCAAAGGAGACTGTTGGGTACACCTTCTATCATAGATCCGAAGGCAAGACATTCGTTGCTAAGAATGGATCCTTTCTAGAGAAGGAGTTTCTCTCGAAAGAAGTGAGTGGGAGGAACTTGATGAGGTAACTTTACCTACTCCCTTATTGGAAAGTAGTTCATCACGTAAACCGGTTTCGTGACACCTACACCAATTAGTGAGGAAGTTAATGATGATGATCATGGAACTTCAGATCAAGTTGTTACTGAACCTCGTAGATCAACCAGCGTAAGATCCGCACCAGAGTGGTACGGTAATCCTGTTCTGGAAGTCATGCTACTAGATCATGATGAACCTACGAACTATGAAGAAGCAATGGTGAGCCCAGGTTCCGCAAAATGGCTTGAGGCCATGAAATCTGAGATGGGATCCATGTATGAGAACAAAGTGTGGACTTTGGTTGACTTGCCCGATGACCGACAAGCAATGGAGAATAAATGGATCTTCAAGAAGAAGACTGACGCTAACGGTAATGTTACTGTCTACAAAGCTCGACTTGTTGCGAAAGGTTTTCGACAAGTTCAAGGGATTGACTACGATGAGACCTTCTCACCCATAGCGATGCTTAAGTCTGTCCGAATCATGTTAGCGATTGCCGCATTTTATGATTATGAAATTTGGCAGATGGATGTCAAAACTGCATTCCTGAATGGATTTCTGGAAGAAGAGTTGTATATGATGCAACTGGAAGGTTTTGTCGATCCAAAGGGAACTAACAAAGTGTGCATGCTCCAGTGATCCATTTATGGATTGGTGCAAGCCTCTAGGAGTTGGAATAAACGCTTTGATAGTGTGATCAAAGCATTTGGTTTTGTACAGACTTTTGGAGAAGCCTGCATTTACAAGAAAGTGAGTGGGAGCTCTGTAACATTTCTAATATTATATGTGGATGACATATTGTTGATTGGAAATGATATATAATTTCTGGATAGCATAAAGGGATACTTGAATAAGAGTTTTTCAATGAAAGACCTCGGTGAAGCTGCTTACATATTGGGCATTAAGATCTATAGAGATAGATCAAGACACTTAATTGGACTTTCACAAAGCACATACCTAGACAAAGTTTTGAAGAAGTTCAAAATGGATCAAGCAAAGAAAGGGTTCTTGCCTGTGTTACAAGGTGTGAAGTTGAGTAAGACTCAATGCCTGACCACTGCAGAAGATAGAGAGAAAATGAAAGATGTTCCCTATGCTTCAGCCATAGGCTCTATCATGTATGCAATGATGTGTACTAGACCTGATGTGTGCCTTGCTATAAGTCTAGCAGGGAGGTACCAAAGTTATCCAGGAGTGGATCACTGGACAGCTATCAAGAACATCCTGAAGTACCTGAAAAGGACTAAGGATATGTTTCTCGTTTATGGAGGTGACAAAGAGCTCATCGTTGGTTACATTGATGCAAGCTTTGACACTGATCCGGATGATTCTAAATCGCAAACCGGATACGTGTTTACATTGAACGGTGGAGCTGTCAGTTGGTGCAGTTCTGAACAAAGCGTCGTGGCGGGATCTACGTGTGAAGCGGAGTACATAGCTGCTTCAGAAGCAGCAAATGAAGGAGTCTGGATGAAGGATTTCATATCCGATCTAGGTGTCATACCTAGTGCATCGGCTCCAATGAAAATCTTTTGTGACAATACTGGAGCAATAGCCTTGGCGAAGGAATCCAGATTTCACAAGAGAACCAAGCACATCAAGAGACGCTTCAATTCCATACGGGATCTAGTCCAGGTGGGAGACATAGAAATTTGCAAGATACATACGGATCTGAATGTTGCGTAATTCGTTGACTAAGCCTCTTCCACAAGCAAAACATGATCAACACCAAGGCTCCATGGGTGTTAGAATCATTACAGTGTAATATAGATTATTGACTCTAGTGCAAGTGGGAGACTAAAGGAAATATGCCCTAGAGGCAATAATAAAGTTATTATTTATTTCCTTATATCATGATAAATGTTTATTATTCATGCAAGAATTGTATTAACCGGAAACATAATACATGTGTGAATACATAGACAAAAAGAGTGTCACTAGTATGCCTCTACTAGACTAGCTCGTTGATCAAAGATGGTTAAGTTTCCTAGCCATTGACATGGGTTGTCATTTTATTAATGGGATCACATCATTAGGAGAATGATGTGATTGACATGACCCATTCCGTTAGCTTAGCACACAATCGTTTAGTATGTTGCTATTGCTTTCTTTATGACTTATACGTGTTCCTATGACTATGAGATTATGCAACTCCCGTTTACCGGAGGAACACTTTGTGTGCTACCAAACGTCACAACATAACTGGTGATTATAAAGGTGCTCTACAGGTGTCTCCGAAGGTACTTGTTGGGTTGGCATATTTCGAGATTAGGATTTGTGATACGTCTCCAACGTATCTATAAGTTTTGATTGCTCCATGCTATATTATCTATTGTTTTGGACTATATTGGGCTTTATTTTCCACTTTTATATTACTTTTGGGACTAAACTATTAACCGGAGGCCCAGCCCAGAATTGCTGTTTTTTTTGCCTATTTCAGTGTTTCGAAGAAACGAAATATCAAACGGAGTCCAAACGGAATGAAATCTTCAGAAACGTGATTTTCTCATCAGATAAGACCCAGGAGACTTGGACCCTCCGTCAAGAAAGCCACGAGGCGGTCACGAGGGTGGAGGTCACGCCCCCCTAGGGCGCGCCCCCTGCCTCGTGGGCCCCTCGAAGCTCCACCGACGTACTTCTTCCTCCTATATATACCTACGCACTTCAACAGATCGACATCGATCCAAAACCTAATTCCACCACCGCAACTTTCTCAGATCCACGAGATCCCATCTTGGGGCCTGTTAGGAGCTCCACCTAAGGGGATTCCACCATGGAGGGCTTCTACATCATCATCATAGCCTCTCCGATGAAGTGTGAGTAGTTTACCTCAGGACCTTCGGGTCCATAGTTAGTAGCTAGATGGCTTCTTCTCTCTTTTGGATCTCAATACAATGTTCTCCCCCTCTCTCGTGGAGATCTATTCGATGTAATCTTCTTTTTGCGGTGTGTTTGTTGAGATCGATGAATTGTGGGTTTATGATCAAGATTATCTATGAGCAATATGAAGGAAATATGCCCTAGAGGCAATAATAAAGTTATTATTTATTTCCTTATTTCATGACAAATGTTTATTATTCATGCTAGAATTGTATTAACCGGAAACATGATACATGTGTGAATACATAGACAAACATATAGTCACTAGTATGCCTCTACTTGACTAGCTCATTAATCAAAGATGGTTATGTTTCCTAACCATAGACATGTGTTGTCATTTGATTAACGGGATCACATCATTAGGAGAATGATGTGATTGACATGACCCATTCCGTTAGCCTAGCACTTGATCGCTTTAGTATATTGCTATTGCTTTCTTCATGACTTATACATGTTCCTGTAACTATGAGATTATGCAACTCCGTTTACGGAGGAACACTTTGGTGCTACCAAACGTCACAACGAATCGGGTGATTATAAAGGAGTACTACAGGTGTCTCCAAAGGTACATGTTGGGTTGGCGTATTTCGAGATTAGGTTTTGTCACTCCGATTGCCTGGAGAGGTATCTCTGGGCCCTCTCGGTAATGCACATCACTATAAGCCTTGCAAGCAATGTAGCTAATGAGTTAGTTACGGAATGATGCATTACGTAACGAGTGAAGAGACTTGCCGGTAACGAGATTGAACTAGGTATTGGATACCGACGATCGAATCTCGCAAGTAACATACCGATGACAAAGGGAACAACGTATGTTGTTATGCGGTTTGACCGATAAAGATCTTCGTAGAATATGTAGGAGCGAATATGGGCATCCAGGTTCCGCTATTGGTTATTGACCGAGAATAGTTCTAGGTCATGTCTACATAGTTCTCGAACCCGTAGGGTCCGCACGCTTAACGTTACGATGACAGTTTTATTATGAGTTTATGAGTTTTGATGTACCGAAGGAGTTCGGAGTCCCGGATGAGATCGGGGACATGACGAGGGGTCTCGGAATGGTCGAGACATAAAGATCGATATATTGGACGACTATATTCGGAGTTCGGAAAGGTTCCGAGTGATTCGGGTATTTTTGGGAGTACCGGAGAGTTACGGGAATTCGTATTGGGCCTCTTTGGGCCATACGGGAAAGGAGAGAAAGGGCCAAAAGAGTGGCCGCACCCCTCCCCTTGGACTAGTCCGAACTGGACTATTGAGGGGGGCCGCACCCTTCCTTCCTTCTCCTTCTCTCTTCCCTTTCCTTCTCTCCTACTCCTACTACATGGAAGGGTTCCTAGTTGGACTAGGAAAGGGGAATCCTACTCCTGGGGAGTAGGACTCCCTAGGGCGCGCCATAGAGAGAGGGCCGCCCTCCTCTCCTCCACTCCTTTATATACGGGGCAGGGGGCACCCCATGAACACACAAGTTGATCTACGGATCGTTCCTTAGCCGTGTAGCGGTGCCCCTTCCACCATATTCCACCTCGGTCATATCGTCATGGAGTTTAGGCGAAGCCTGCGCGGTAGAACATCATCATCGTCACCATGTCGTCGTGCGACGGAACTCATCCTCGACACTTTTCTAGATCGGAGTCCGGGATCGCCATCGAGCTGAACGTGTGCTGAACTCCGGAGGTGCCGTGACGTTCGGTACTTGGATCGGTCGGATCGTGAAGACGCACGACTACATCAACCGCGTTGTCATAACGCCCGGCCACGGTCTCACGAGGGTACGTGGACAATACTCTCCCCTCTCGTTGCTATGCATCACCATGATCCTTGCGTGTGCGTAGGATTTTTTTTAAATTACTACGTTCCCCAACAGTGGCATCCGAGCATGGTTTTATGCGTTGATGTTATATGCACGAGTAGAACACATGTGAGTTGTGGGCGATACAAGTCATACTGCTTACCAGCATGTCATACTTTGGTTCGGCGGTATTGTGAGATGAAGCGGCCCGGACCGACATTACGCCAGACGCTTACGCGAGACTGGTTTCACCGCTGCGAGCACTCGTTGCTTAAAGGTGATCAAGGGTGTCTGTCTCTGTCACTTTAGTTGAACCGAAAGGCTACGCCTCGTCCTTGCAAAGGTTAAAACAACACCAACTTGACAAACTATCGTTGTGGTTTTGATGCGTAGGTAAGAACGATTCTTGCTCAGCCCGTATCAGCCATGTAAAATTTGCAACAACAAAGTAGAGGACGTCTAACTTGTTTTTGCAGGGCATGTTGTGATGTGATATGGTCAAGACATGATGAGATATAAGTTGTTGTATGAGATGATCATGTTTTGTTGAAGTTATTGGCAATGGCGAAGCCTTATGGTTGTCTCTTTATTGCATAAGATGCAAGCGCCAAATAATTGCTTTTACTTTATCGCTATGCGATATCAATAGTTGCAAGAGAAATAGTTGGCGAGGCGACCATGTGACGACATTGATATAGATCAAGATGATGGAGATCATGGTGGCATGCCGGTGACGATGGAAATCATGACGATGCTTTGGAGATGGAGATCAAAGGCACAAGATGATGATGGCCATATCATGTCACATATTTTGATTGCATGTGATGTTTATCTTTTATACATCTTATCTTGCTTTGTTTGACGGTAGCATTTTAAGATGATCTCTCACTAAAATTATCAAGAAGTGTTCTCCCTGAGTATGCACCGCTATAAAGTTCTTCGTCTTTGAGACACCACGTGATGATCGGGTGTGATAGGCTCTACGTTCAAATACAACGGGTGCAAAACAGTTGCACACGCTGAATACTCAGGTTAAACTTGACGAGCCTAGCATATAACAGATATGGCCTCGGAACACGGAGACCGAAAGGTCGAGCGTGAATCATATAGTAGATATGATCAACATAGTAATGTTCACCATTGAAACTACTCCATCTCACGTGATGATCGGACATGGTTTAGTTGATATGGATCACGTGATCACTTAGAAGATTAGAGGGATGTCTATCTAAGTGTGAGTTCTTAAGTAATATGATTAATTGAACTTAAATTTATCATGAATTTAGTCCTGGTAGTATTAGCATATCTATGTTGCAGATCAATAGCTCGCGTTTAGCTCCCCTGTTTTATTTTGATATGTTCCTAGAGAAAACTAAGTTGAAAAATGTTAGTAGCAATGATGCGGATTGGATCCGTGATGTGAGGTTTATCCTCATTGCTGCACAGAAGAATTATGTCCTTGATGCACCGCTAGGTGACAGACCTATTGCAGGAGCAGATGCAGACGTTATGAACGTTTGGCTAGCTCAATGTGATGACTACATGATAGTTTAGTGCACCATGCTTAACGTCTTAGAATCGGGACTTCAAAGACGTTTTGAACGTCATGGACCATATGAGATGTTCCAGAAATTGAAGTTAGTATTTCAAGAAAATACCCGAGTTGAGAGATATGAAGTCTCCAACAAGTTCTATAGCTAAAAGATGGAGGAGAATCGCTCAACTAGTGAGCATGTGTTCAGATTGTCTGGGTACTTCAATCGCTTGAATCAAGTGGAAGTTAATCTTCCAGATAAGATAGTGATTGACAGAATTCTCTAGTCACCATCACCAAGTCAGTAAAACTTCGTGATGAACTATAATATGCAAGGGATGACAAAAGTGATTCCCAAGCTCTTCGTGATGCTGAAATCGACGAGGTAGAAATCAAGAAAAACATCAAGTGTTGATAGTTAACAAGACCACTAGTTTCAAGAAAAGGGCAAAGGGAAGAAGGGGAACTTCAAGAAGAACGGCAAGGAAGTTGTTGCTCAAAGAAGCCCAAGTTTGGACCTAAGCCTGAGACTGAGTGCTTCTACTGCAAAGGAACTGGTCACTGGAAGCGGAAATGCCCTGAATATTTGGTGGATAAGAAGGATGGCGAAGTGAACAAGAGTATATTTGATATACAGATTATTGATGTGTGCCTTACTAGTGTTTATAGTAGCCCACGAGTATTTGATACTTGTTCGGTTGCTAAGATTAGTAACTCAAACAGGAGTAACATAATAAATGATACTAGTTGAGGGAAAGTGACGATGAGTGTTGGAAGTAGTTCCAAGATTGATATGATCATCATCACACACTCCCTATACTTTCGGGATTAGTGTTAAACCTAAATAAATGTTATTTAGCATTTGCGTTGAGCATGAATATAATTTGATCATGTTTATTGCGATACGGTTATTCATTTGAAGTTTAAAGAATAATTGTTATTCTGTTTACATGAATAAAACCTTCAATGGTTATACACCCAATGAAAATAGTTTGTTGGATCTCGATCATAGTGATACACATATTCATAATATTGATGCCAAAAGATGCAAAGTTAATAATGATAGTGCAACTTATTTGTGGCACTGCCGTTTGGGTCATATCGGTGTAAAGTGCATGAAGAAACTCCATAAAAATGGATTTTCGGAATCACTTGGTTATGAATCATTTGATGCTTGCGAACCGTGCCTTTTGGGCAAGATGACTAAAACTCCGTTCTCCGGAACAATGGAACAAGCTACTGACTTATTGGAAGTAATACATACCGATGTATGCGATCCAATGAGTGATGATGCTCGTGGCAAGTATCGTTATTTTCTGACCTTCACAAGATGATTTGAGCAGATATGGGTATATCTACTTGATGAAACATAAGTCTGAAATAGTTGAAAGGTTCAAAGAATTTCAGAGTGAAGTGGAAAATCATCGTAACAAGAAAATAAAGTTTCTGCCATCTGATCCTGGAGATGAATATTTGAGTTACAAGTTTGGTCTTCAATTAAAACAATGTGGAATAGTTTCACAAACTCACGCCACCTGGAACACCACAATGTAATGGTGTGTCCGAACATCGTAATCGTAATTTACTAGATATGGTGCGATCTATGCTATTTCTTATCAGTTTACCACTATCGTTTTGGGGTTATGCATTAGAGACAGCTGCATTCACATTTAATAGGGCACCATCTAAATCCGTTGAGACGACACCGTATGAACTATGGTTTAGCAGTAAACCTAAGCTGTCGTTTCTTAAAAGTTTGGAGTTGTGATGCTTATATGAAAAAGGTTTTCAACTTGATAAGCTCGAACCCAAATCGGAGAAGTGCGTCTTCATAGAATACCCAAAGGAAACTGTTGGGTACACCTTCTATCACAGATCCGAAGGCAAAACATTAATTGCTAAGAATGGATCCTTTCTAGAGAAGGAGTTTCTCTCGAAAGAAGTGAGTGGGAGGAAAGTATAGCCTGATAAGGTAATTTTTACCTTCTCCCGAACTGGAAAGTAGTTCATCACGTAAATCAGTTCCAAAGTGATTCCTACACCGTTAGTGAGGAAGCTAATGATGATGATCATGAAACTTCAGATCAAGTTACTACAAAACCTCGTAGGTCTTCCAAAGTACATACCGCACTGTGAGTGGTACAAGAATCCTGTTTTGGAAGTCATGTTACTAGACCATGATGAACCTACGAACTATGAGGAAGCGATGATGAGCCCAGATTCCACGAAATGGCTTGAGGCCATGAAATCTGAGATAGGATCCATGTATGAGAACAAAGTATGGACTTTGATTGACTTGCTCGATGATCAGCAAGTCATGTTTAATAAATGGATCTTCAAGAGGAAGACGGACGCTGATAGTGTTACTATCTACAAAGCTAGAATTGTCGCAAAAGGTTTTCGACAAGTTCAAGGTGTTGACTACGATGAGAGTTTCTCACTCGCATCTATGCTTAAGTCTGTCCGAATCATGTTAGCAATTGCCGCATTTTATGAAATCTGGCAAATGGATAAACAAAACTGCATTCCTTAATGGATTTATTAAAGAAGACTTGTATATGGTGCAACAAGAGGTTTTGTCGATCCTAAAGGTGCTAACAAAATGTGCAAGCTCCAGCGATCCATCTATGGACTGGTGCAAGCATCTCGGAGTTGGAATATATGCTTGATGAGTTGATCAAAGCATATAGTTTTATACAGACTTGCGGTGAAGCCTGTATTTACAATAAAGTGAGTGGGAGCACTACCGCCTTTCTGATAAATATATATTGTTGATCAGAAATGATGTAGAATTTTTCTGGAAAGCATAAAGGAGTATTTGAAAGGAGTTCTTTAAAAGAAAGACCTCAGTAAAGCTACTTACATATTGAGTATCAAGATCTATTTAGATAGATCAAGAAGCTTGATAAATTTTTTCAATAAGTACATACCTTGTCAAGATTTTGAAGTAGTTCAAAATGGAACAGTCAAAGAAAAGTTCTTGCCTGTGTTGCAAAGGCGTGAAATTGAGTAAGACTCAAATCCCGACCACGGCAGAAAATAGAAAAGAGAATGAAAGTCATTCCCTATGCCTCAGTTATAGGTTCTATAAAGTATGCTATGCTATGTACCAGACCTATTGTATACCTTGCTATGAATTTGGCAAGGGAGTACAATAGTGATCCAGGAGTAGATCACTGGACATTGGTCCAGAATATCTTAGTGAGGACTAAGGAGATATTTCTCGATTATGGAGGTGATAAAAGAGTTCGTTGTAAAAGTTACATCGGTGCAAACTTTTACACTGATCCAGATAATTCTAAGTCTCAATCTGGATACATATTGAAAGTGGGAGCAATTAGCTAGAGTAGCTCCGTGCAGAGCATTGTAGACATAGAATATTTGCAAAATACATACGGCTCTGTATGTGACAGACCCGTTGACTAAGCTTATCTCACGAGCAAAACATGATAATACCTTAGTACTCTTTGGGTGTTAATCACATAGCGATGTGAACTAGATTATTGACTCTAGTAAACCCTTTAGGTGTTGGTCACATGACGATGTGAACTATGGGTGTTAATCACATACGAGATGTGAATATAAGTGTTGAATCACATGATGATGTGAACTAGATTATTGACTCTAGTGCAAGTGGGAGATCAAGGAAATATGCCCTAGAGGCAATAATAAAGTTATTATTTATTTCCTTATTTCATGATAAATGTTTATTATTCATGCTAGAATTGTATTAACCGGAAACATGATACATGTGTGAATACATAGACAAACATATAGTCACTAGTATGCCTCTACTTGACTAGCTCATTAATCAAAGATGGTTATGTTTCCTAACCATAGACATGTGTTGTCATTTGATTAACGGGATCACATCATTAGGAGAATGATGTGATTGACATGACCCATTCCGTTAGCCTAGCACTTGATCGCTTTAGTATATTGCTATTGCTTTCTTCATGACTTATACATGTTCCTATAACTATGAGATTATGCAACTCCTGCCATCGGAGGAACACTTTGGGTGCTACCAAACGTCACAACGTAACTGGGTGATTATAAAGGAGTACTACAGGTGTCTCCAAAGGTACATGTTGGGTGGGAGTAGGACTCCCCTAGGGCACGTGTAGCGACTGGACCGAATGGATCCAAAGGTTTCGTGCTCGGTGTCATCCTCGGATCAAGAATGCCGACACCACACAAGATTTCAAGGATTTACAGCAGAGTAGCAATCACACACTTATTACATCGATGTCCACAAGGGAACTTAATACAATAATATGGCTTAAGGCCATCTAACAATAACAGCGGAAGGCTTGGAAGACAAGTGAGTCCATCAACTCCATCGGCATCACTGAGTATAGAACCACGACCTAACACCTTACTCGTCGTTCTAAAAGTCTCAGAACGTGAAAGTTGCAGCCCAAAACGGGTCAAGACATGGAATATGCCGCAATGTAACACATAGAGAACAATGAAGCAACAAGCCTATACTACATGCATATATGGCTGGTGGTAAGGCTCTACGGTTACATTTTGCATAAAGCTGGTTTTTCCCTACATCAAAGGAATAATTTTATTTAACTATCATGGTGGTTGTTAAACATTGAGAATGGTTGACAGCATCCTCAATCCAAATTAAAAAGTACTCATTAAAACCCAATAACTTTATTATTAGAAGTAACATGTTGAGATTCACATGATATTCAAGTACTAGATACTCAAGATGTCCATAACCGGGGACACGGCTAATCATGATTAGTTTATACACTCTGCAGAGGTTTATGACTTTTCCCCACAAGACTCGATCGCCTCCGCTTGGTTCTCGTGACTACATGGTGTTTGAGAAACGGATGACCGAGACATAGTCTTTCGTAAGCGCTTAGCACCTTACATGTGGGTAGACCGTACCAACCTAAATCCCTACATCAGCCTAGCCTACCCGTAAGAGTTCGCACAACTTAGTCAACTACGCCAGAGCCCATAATTGGCTTGTGGCTGCACACGGAAGTTTCCAGTTTGAATAATCTTATGATCCCTTAGAGCCCGGGTGGCGGTCCAAGAAATACAGTAAGTCCTCGATAGAAACCAGGTGCCTCAATCCACCCAGATGTGTGTTTAGGTTGCCACCTTAGATAAACCTTAATTAACAATCTCACATCCGTCATGGATATTCACTCACCCAATCCACGTCTACAAGCAAAGCATGGCATAATTAAGCAAACGTAGAAGTAACTCCCAAGGTTTCATAAATAAAACAGGTAATAGGTACTACCTCAATCTACTTCCCATCCCACAATTTAATTAGATCCTAAACATGCAAGTGTTTGAGGGTTTGATCTAATGCAATAAAAACTGGGTAGTAGAAAAGATATGATCAAGTGTTACTTGCCTTGCTGATGATCCGCGAGACCTAGAGATTCGAAGTAACAAGCGGCGCACTCCGGGTGATCTAACGCAGACAAACAACAAGCATACAATAAGTACTCATCTAATGCACAGGGAAATCTCGAATAAAAGATCTAACCAGATAGTTCAACTTAAGAACCCTGGTTGCAAAAGAATCGAATCAAATAAAGCATCGAAAGTCGGAACTCGAGAGAGAACGACTCGTTTAGCAATCTGAAACTAAGTCAAAATTTTTACAGTAGCAAAACTCTGTGTAAGTAGGTTAGTCGAACGGCGGTTTCAGAATCTAAACTCCAGCGCTTGAATCACCTGATTCCGATAAACGAGCAAGAAATAAAACAGATTTGAAAATCGGATCGGAAATCGAATCAAAAATAACGGATTAAATAACGGACGCTCGTTAATGTAACTAATCCAACGAACACATTCATTGAAACGAACGGTTCGGTGAACGCTCGTTAATTAAGAAAACCGAAAAATTAAAAACCATCTAGGTTTTGAAAAAAAAAACCGAACAACGAACGAAAACCGGATCGGGTTTTTCTAAAAAAAACCCGGATCGGGCGGGGCGGCTACCTCCGGTGGCTTCACGGCTGGGCCCGGGGTCGGTGGGGTCGGAGGGGCGGCGAGGCGACGGCGGGCGGCGGCGGCCCTTCGGCAAGCGGCGGCGGCTCGGGTGAGGGCGGCGGCGGGCGGATCGAGGTGAGGAGAGAGGGGGGGCGGCAGATAAATAGAAGGGGGCTGGCCGGAGTGGGGAAGGGGCTGGCGGCGACCTCGTGTCCGACCCGGACGAGCGGGCGGCGGCGGTGGCGGCGGCGGCGGGGCTCATGGCGGGCGTGGCGCGAGGGAGAGAGGGAGGTGGGCTGGCCGGGTCAAGGCTGGCTGGCCGGGCTACTGGCCTTGGCCCGGGGCGCAGTTTTTTTATTATTTAAAACAAAACAAAACGGATTAAAAAAAATACCAAACGAACTCCGATTTTAATAAAATAAATTTTTCCCGACTCCTAAAAATGAGTCGAACAAAATGAACTTTAAAAACGGCAAACATGCATAAATTTTTAAAATGCTCATTTTTGCCTAAGCAAAATAAATCTTCCAAATCCAAATTTGATTTATTTATAAAATCTCCATTTTTCCTAAATGTTGGGAAAGTCATATTATTCCCTCTCTTAAAATTTTGTATCGCAAAAACTTTATGAAGATAATTAAATAACTAATGATCCTATTTTCAAAATTTGAGAAATCCCAAATATGAAAATAATGAAACTTCCAACTCTCTCCGAGGGTCCTTGAGTTGCGTGAAATTTTCTAGGATCGGAAAATGCGAGAAAAATATGATATGCATGATGACCTAATGTATAACATTCCAAATTGAAAATTTGGGATGTTACAAACCTACCCCCTTAAGATGAATCTCGCCCTCGAGATTCGGGTTGGCTAGAAAATAGGTGAGGGTGGTCCTTGAGCAAAACTTCCTCTCTTTCCTGGTGGCTTCATCCTCGTGTGGTGGCTCCAATGGACTTTGCAAAACTTGATAACCTTGCTGCGGGTAACTCTGCTGGCATAATCGAGAATCTTAACCGGTTTTTCCTCATATGTCAAGTCATCCTTCAATGAATTGCTTCTGGCAATCGTGTCTCTTAACGGTACCTCTCCGCTATCTCGGGTGACATTTCTTCAATCGAGAAACATGGAATACGTCATGAACTCTCGACAGTCCTTCCGTAATTCCAACTTATAAGCAACTTCTCCCATGCGTTGCAAAATCTTATACGGTCCAACGAAACGGGTGCTAACTTTCCTTTAACTCCAAAACGCTTAACTCCTCAAGTGGGGATACTCGAGATATACTCTGTCTCCAACTTCATACTCAATCGCTTTGGCGCTTTGAATCGGCATAGCTCTTTTTGTCCGGACTGGGCTACCTTGAGCCTGTCTCAATCAACTTAACTCTCTGTTGAGACTCCTTAATCAAATCTGGTCCAAACAACCGACGATCTCCGGTTTAGTCCCATAACAACGGTGTCTCGCACCTTCTTCCATACAGAGCCTCGAAGGTGCCATCTTCAAGCTGGTTTGGTAATCGTTGTTGTAGGAAAATTCTGCATACGGCAAATTATCATCCCAGCTAGATCCATAATCTAGGGCACAAGCTCTCAAAGATGTCCTCCAAAATCTGATTGACTCTCTCGGTCCGTCCATCGGTCGTGGGTGGAAAGTCAGCATCAATTCCAATCGGGTTCCCAATGTTTCGTGTATCCGGTTCCAAAATTTCGAGGTAAACCGGGTTCCTCTATCTCGACACGATGCTCCTCGAACTCCGTGTAAGCACACAATTCTGGTCATGTATATCTTCGCCAACTTAGCACCGCTATAGGTGGTCTTGATCGAATAAAATGAGCTACCTTTGTTAAACGGTCGACTATAACCCAAATCGAGTCATATCCTGAACGGGTCTTTGGCAAACCTGTGATGAAATCCATGCCTAGTTTATCCCACTTCCATTCGGGTATCGGCAATGGTTGTAACAATCCTGCTAGCTTCTGATGCTCTGCTTTTACTTTCTGACATACGTCACAAACTGCTACATACTCCGCAATATCCTTCTTCATTCCGGTCCACCAGAAAGTATTCTTCAAATCCAAGTACATCTTGGTATTTCCTGGGTGAATCGAATAGGGTGAATCATGAGCTTCTTGTAAAATCAACTTCCGATCTCCGGGTCATTGGGCACATAAACACGGTCTTCAAACCATAGGGTATCATGCTCATCCTCACGGAATCCTTTAGCTTTTCCTTTGCTCATTTTCTCCTTTATAGAGGCAACTTCCTTATCTGCCTTTTGTGCTTCTCTGATTTTGTCCATTAGTGTTGACTGAATTTCCAATGCTGCTACATAGCCTCTCGGAACTATTTCCAAACATAGCTCTCGAAGGTCCTCGGCTAACTCATTGGGTATTCCTCCCATCTTTAGGGTATTGACGTGGCTCTTACGGCTCAATGCGTCTGCTACGACATTAGCCTTTCCAGGGTGATAATGCAATCTCATGTCATAATCCTTGATAAGCTCTAACCATCTCCTTTGTCTGAGATTTAATTCCTTCTGTGTGAAAATGTACTTCAAACTCTTGTGATCCGTATATACTTCACAATGATTTCCAATGAGAAAATGTCTCCACGCCTTCGTGGCATGCACAACGGTTGTTAACTCCAAATCATGAGTGGCATAATTCAACTCATGGGGCTTAAGTTGTCGTGGAAGCATACGAAACAACTCTTCCTTCCTCGCATAAGCATCGCTCCAAGTCCTCGACGTGAAGCGCCGCAATACACCTCATAATCCTTAGTCTCGATTCCGCAATATCAAGACCGGTGAGGTAACCAATCTTTTCTTCAACTCCTGAAAACTTGCCTCACAGTCCTCGGTCCATATAAATTTGTTTTCCTTTTTCAACAATTCTGTCATAGGCTTAGCAATCCTTGAGAAATTCTCAATGAATCTTCGGTAGTATCCTCGCGAGTCCAAGGAAACTCCGAATCTCTCCAACTGTCGTTGGTGCTTCCCATTTGGTTACGGTCTCAACTTTTGTGGGGTCAACTGCTATTCCTTCTCCGGATATAACATGTCCGAGAAATCCAACTTCCTTTAGCCAAAACTCACATTTGCCGAACTTGGCATACAACTGGTGTTCCCTCAGTTTCTCCAAAACCAATCGCAAATGTTCCTTGTGTTCCTCTTCATTCTTCGAGAAAATCAAAATGTCATCAATGAACACCACATTTAACTTATCCAAAACCTCCATAAACACTTTGTTCATCGTGTTCATGAAATAGGCTGGTGCGTTAGTCAGTCCAAATGACATAACGGTATACTGCATACAGTCCATATCTCGTGGTAAATGCTGTCTTGGGTATGTCCTGCTCCCGAATCTTCAATCGATGGTACCACGATCGCAAGTCGATCTTGGAAAACACCTTGGCTCCTTGCAAGTTTATCAAACAGATCATTTATCATAGGTAGTGGGTACTTGTTCTTGATTGTTACTTCATTCAATCCACGATAATCAACAACCATTCTTAACGATCCATCCTTCTTCTCCACTAGCAAAACGGGTGATCCCCAAGGTGAAGAACTTGGGCGATAAAACCTTTATCCAATAGTTCCTTAATCTGCTTCTTGATTTCCGCCAAATCCTGTGGCCGGCATCACAGACGGTCGCTTCGATATCGGGCCTGTTCCTCGCAACAGCTCGATCAAAAACTCAATGTCTCTATCCGTGGCATTCCCGCAACTCTTCCGAAATACATCAGGATAATCCTTCACCATCGGTACTTCTTCCCGCACCACTCCTCGATAAGCAATTAACTTGCGCTCTTCTCGCTCGTGCCGTGATACATACTTAATCCTTCTTCCTTCCGTGTGGTGAGCAAAATTGACTTTGTGGTGCAATCTATGTTTCCTCCATACCTTGATAACCAATCCATACCTAATATCACATCCAATCCTTGGGATTTCAGAACTATTAGGTCTGAGGGGAAAACATAGTGTCCAATCCTTAATGGCAGTCGATCACACCATTTATTAGCCATGTACTCTGCTCCGGGTGAGGTTACTAGCATGGGTGACCTAAGGGCTTGGGTTGGTAACTTGTACTTATCCACAAATCCCTTGATATGTATGAATGCGATGCACCAAAGATCGAAAAGAACAAGCTGCAGAAATGACTTAACCAAAAACTTACCGACATCGTGCATCGGGCTGATCTTCAACCTCCTCCACTTCAATGTGGTTCACCTGTCCCTGTTGAAAGGGTTGGGTTTCTTTCCGAGCTTCCATTGCCATTTCCATTACGCCTTCGGATACCATTGGCATAATGCCCGATCTTATGGCACTTAAAGCAAGTAATATGACTCAGGTCTACTTTGGATGGTGTTGACGGGTTGGTGCGATTCTGTCCATTGCTTCCTCCATTTCCGTTCCCATTCTTGGTGCCATTATGGTTATGCGAATTACCTCCTCCATGGGTATGCTGAAACTGAATTCCTGACTTAGGGATATAACGAGGTTTCTTCTGAGCTCCAGAGTTATACTTCCCTTGCCCATACTTCCGCTTGCGTTTCTCAATTTGCTGCCGCTTTCCTTCAATCATGAGGGCTCGGTCTACTAACTCCTGGTAGTTATTGAAACTGGCTACCATCAACGACATGCTGAACTCATCATTCAGTCCTTCTAGAAACTTCTCTGTTTAGCTGCATCGGTAGCAACGTCATCCGGGGCATAACGTGCTAATTTACTAAAGTCATCCACGCATCGCCAACAGTCCTTCCTCCTTGGCGTAAGTTGCGAAACTCACGCTTCTTCATGGCCATAGCTCCTGCTGAAACATGGGCAAGGCGGAAAGCTTGCTGAAATTGATCCCATGTGGCGGTGTCTCTGAGGTAAGTGGCTGTGAAATTCTCCCACCATCTTTGCTGCGGGTCCTTCAAGCTGATGTGCTGCAAACTTCACTCTTTCTCCATCTCAGGCATCCTGCAGTGGTCAGCTCCCTTCCTATCTTGCGGAGCCAGTCATCTGCTACAATTGGCTCGGTGCTACTGGAATACACCGGCGGGTTTAGTCTAAGGAAACGAGTCAGATGATCCGCAGGTGGTGGTGGTGGTGGGTTGTTGTTGTTGTTGCCCTGGTTCTGCACCAATGTTTGAATCAGGGTATTCTGCTGCTGGATCAGTTGGGTGATCTCTGGTGGAAAACAAATCTGGGTCGGCGTCTGGAGGCATCCGATGGGTTTAGAAAAGATGAGAATTTAGAATAGAATGAGGTCTAAGGGGAATCACTACCCAAATGCACATGAGCAAATACACACAAAATCACTTCATTCAATCAAACAAGGGCTTACAACGATCTAACTATCGCAAAAGTGCGTGTACTATAATGTTTACATGGGGGAAATACTACTAATATGTGGGGGACTTCTACTAATTTGAACCGGTGGAAGACTCCATAATGTCTGCTCCAGCTTCAAAGTCGGGTTCACTTGGATCCGAATCGGTGTCGTCGATGTTGATGTAGTCGCTTGGGCAATCGACATACTGGTCTTCATTCACGAGAGCCAACTTCTTCTTGAGTTCTTCAATCTCGTACTTAAGATCGTTCTTGTGTCTTGCTAGAGCTACGATCTCGCCCATATAGTCCTTGCGAGTTGTCTTTAGTTCTTCTTCAAGTTCGATGATCCTTCCCTTTGCATTCTGCAACTCCAACATATCATTGCACATCCGATTCTCCCGGCGCCGAATGTGCTGGTTTAACTCCTGGATGAACGCTGCAATGGATCTATCCTTCTTGGTGCCGACGACGCCCCATTTGTTATCTCGGCGTCCGCAAATCTGGTAGATAGTGTCCTTGAGGTCTTCTTGATAAACTTCTCCAATGCGTCCCCATGGTAATGTGAGCTGCCATGCTCTTTCCTGACTCCAAGTTGGTGCAATCAAAACACTATCTATAGGCTTGGTGATTGGGGCGAATGTCCTTCCCGAACGTGAGCTTGAATCTTCCAAATACCCTCTTCGTGCAGAGTGGCGTTGAAAGTCCGGTGAAGCTTGGTAGTCTAATGTTCGTGTACTTGGTAACTTCCTTCAAGTGAAATCCAAAAGGTGTGCCTTCATCCGGTTGGGTGTACTTGATCTTCGCGTCCGTCATCCTAAAGAGAGTAGAAAAGATGAGGAGTTAGAAAATGGAAGAGAGTAGTGATCTATGGCTTTATCTTAGTGGTCGTGTCCTACAGCCGGTGTGCTCGATACCATTCTCTCAGAGCGACCAGATCCGAATGGATCCAAAGGTTTCTGTGCTCGTGTCATCCTCGGATCAAGAATGTCGACACCACACAAGACTTCAAGGATTTACAGCAGAGTAGCAATCACACACTTATTACATCGATGTCTACAAGGGAACTTAATACAATAATATGGCTTAAGGCCATCTAACAATAACAGCGAAGGCTTGGAAGACAAGTGAGTCCATCAACTCCATCGGCATCACCGAGTATAGAACCACGACCTAACACCTTACTCGTCAGTTCAAAAGTCTGCGAACGTGAAAGTTGCAGCCCAAAACGGGTCAAAGACATGGAATATGCCGGCAATGTAACACATAGAGAACAATGAAGCAACAAGCCTATACTACATGCATATATGGCTGGTGGTAAGGCTCTACGGTTACATTTTTGCATAAAGCTGGTTTTTCCCTACATCAAAGGAATAATTTTATTTAACTATCATGGTGGTTGTTAAACATTGAGAATGGTTGACAAAGATCCTCAATCCCAATTAAAAAGTACTCATTAAAACCCAATAACTTTATTATTAGAAGTAACATGTTGAGATTCACATGATATTCAAGTACTAGATACTCAAGATGTCCATAACCGGGGACACGGCTAATCATGATTAGTTTATACACTCTGCAGAGGTTTATGACTTTTCCCCACAAGACTCGATCGCCTCCGCTTGGTTCTCGTGACTACATGGTGTTTGAGAAACGGATGACCGAGACATAGTCTTTCGTAAGCGCTTAGCACCTTACATGTGGGTAGACCGTACCAACCTAAATCCCCTACATCAGCTAGCCTACCCGTAAGAGTTCGCACAACTTAGTCAACTACGCCAGAGCCCATAATTGGCTTGTGGCTGCACACGGAAGTTTCCAGTTTGAATAATCTTATGATCCCTTAGAGCCAGGGTGGCGGTCCGAAGAAATACAGTAAGTCCTCGATAGAAACCAGTGCCTCAATCCACCCAGATGTGTGTTTAGGTTGCCACCTTAGATAAACCTTAATTAACAATCTCACAT
The DNA here is from genome assembly GCA_021605145.1 of Aegilops bicornis. Taxonomy (NCBI): domain Eukaryota; kingdom Viridiplantae; phylum Streptophyta; class Magnoliopsida; order Poales; family Poaceae; genus Aegilops; species Aegilops bicornis. The sequence goes on along the minus strand of CM038672.1, from coordinate 82,498,423 downwards.
CTGTCATGGATATTCACTCACCCAATCCACGCCTACTAGCATAGCATGGCATAATTAAGCAAACGAGAAGTAACTCCCAAGGTTTCATAAATAAAACAGGTAATAGGTACTACCTCAATCTACTTCCCATCCCACAATTTAATTAGATCCTAAACATGCAAGTGTTTGAGGGTTTGATCTAATGCAATAAAAACTGGGTAGTAGAAAAGATATGATCAAGTGTTACTTGCCTTGCTGATGATCCGCGAGACCTAGAGATTCAAGTAACAAGCGGCACTCCGGTGATCTAACGCAGACAAACAACAAGCATACAATAAGTACTCATCTAATGCACGGGGAAATCTCGAATAAAAGATCTAACCAGATAGTTCAACTTAAGAACCCTGGTTGCAAAAGAATCGAATCAAATAAAGCATCAAAAGTCGGAACTCGAGAGAGAACGACTCGGTTTAGCAATCTGAAACTAAGTCAAAATTTTTACAGTAGCAAAACTCTGTGTAAGTAGGTTAGTCGGAACGGCGGTTTCAGAATCTAAACTTCAGCGCTTGAATCACCCGATTCCGATAAACGAGCAAGAAATAAAACAGATTTGAAAATCGGATCTAAATCGAATCTGAAAATAACGGATTAAATCCGATTAATGTAAAACGATGAACGGATTAAATAACGGACGCTCGTTAATGTAACTAATCCAACGAACACATTCATTGAAACGAACGGTTCGGTGAACGTCGTTAATTAAGAAAACCGAAAATTAAAAACCATGTAGGTTTTGAAAAAACCGAACAACGAATCTAAAACCGGATCGGGTTTTTCTAAAAACGGATCGGGCGGGGCGGCGGCTACCTCGGTGGCTTTGCCGGCGGGCTCAGCGGGCTCCGAGGGTCAAGGGGTGGGGAGGGGCGGCGAGGCGACGGCGGGCGGCGTCTTCGGCATGCAAGGCTCTGGGTGAGGGCGGCAAGGCGGATCGAGGTGAGGAGAGAGGGGGGGCGGCGGTATAAATAGAAGGGGGGCTGGCCAGCTTGGGGAAGGGGCAGTGCGGCGGCGACCTCGTGTCCCACCCGGACACGAGCGGCGGCGGTGGCGTGGCGGCGGCGGGCTTCACATGGGCGGGCGTGCGCGCGAGGGAGAGAGGGAGGTGGGCCGGGGCGCTGGGCCGGGGCGCGGCTGGCTGGGCCGGCTGGGCCTTGGCCCAGGGGGGGCGCAGTTTTTTTTTATTTAAAACAAAACAAAACGGATTAAAAAAAATACCAAACGAACTCCGATTTTAATAAAAATAATTTTCCCCGACTCCTAAAAATGAGTCGAACAAAATGAACTTTAAAAACGGCAAACATGCATAAATTTTTAAATGCTCATTTTGCCTAAGCAAAATAAATCTTCCAAATCCAAATTTGATTTATTTATAAAATCTCCATTTTCCTAAATGTTGGGAAAGTCATATTATTCCCTCTCTTAAAATTTTGTATCGGAAAAACTTTATGAAGATAATTAAATAAATCCAATGATCCTATTTTCAAAATTTGAGAAATCCCAAATATGAAAATAATGAAACTTCCAACTCTCTCCGAGGGTCCTTGAGTTGCGTGAAATTTTCTAGGATGGGAAAATGCGAGAAAAATATGATATGCATGATGACCTAATGTATAACATTCCAAATTGAAAATTTGGGATGTTACAGCGCGCCATAGAGAGGGCCGGCCCTCCTCTCCTCCACTCCTTTATATACGGGGGCAGGGGGCACCCCATGAACACACAAGTTGATCTACGGATCGTTCCTTAGCCGTGTGCGGTGCCCCCTTCCACCATATTCCACCTCGGTCATATCGTCACGGAGTTTAGGCGAAGCCCTGCGCCGGTAGAACATCATCATCGTCACCATGTCGTCTTGACGAACTCATCCCCAACACTTTGGCCGGATCGGAGTCCGGGATCGCCATCGAGCTGAACGTGTGCTGAACTCGGAGGTGCCGTGACGTTCGGTACTTGGATCGGTCGGATCGTGAAGACGCATTTACTACATCAACCGCGTTGTCATAACGCTTCCGCCACGGTCTCACGAGGGTACGTGGACAATACTCTCCCCTCTCGTTGCTATGCATCACCATGATCCTTGCGTGTGCGTAGGATTTTTCTTAAAATTACTACGTTCCCCAACACAATATTTGAATCTTATTTGAATTCTTTTATGTATGATTGAGTTATCTTTGCAAGTCTCTTCGAATTATCCGTTTGGTTTGGCCAACTAGATTGGTAGTTCTTGCAATGGGGGAAGTTCTTAGCTTTGGGTTCAATCTTGCGGTGTCCTTTCCCAGTGACAGTAGGGGCAGCAACGCACGTATTGTATTATTGCCATCGAGGATAACAAGATGGGGTTTTTATCATATTGCATGAATTTATTCCTCTACATCATGTCATCTTGCTTAAGGCGTTACTGCTTTTCATTAACTTAATACTCTAGATGCATGCCGGATAGCGGTCGATGAGTGGAGTAATAGTAGTAGATGCAGCAGTGAGTCGGTCTACTTGTCTCGGACATGATGCCTATACACATGATCATACCTAGATATTCTCATAACTATGCTCAATTCTATCAATTGCTCAACAGTAATTCGTTCACCCACCGTAAAATACCTATGCTCTTGAGAGAAGCCACTAGTGAAATCTATGGCCCCCGGGTCTATTTTCAACATATTAACCTTTCTACACTTTATTATTGCTTTGCTCTTTACTTTGCCTTTTTATTTCACTTTGCATCTTTATACCAAAAATACCAAAAATATTATCTATCATCTCTATCAGATCTCACTCTCGTAAGTGACCGTGAAGGGATTGACAACCCCTATTCGCGTTGGTTGCGAAGAGCTATTTGTTTTGTGTAGGTACGAGGGACTTGTGCATGGCCTCCTACTGGATTGATACCTTGGTTCTCAAAAACTGAGGGAAATAATTACACTACTCTGCTGCATCATCCTCTCCTCTTCGGGGAAAACCAACGCAAGCTCAAGACGTAGCAAGAAGGATTTCTCGCGCCGTTGCCGGGGAGTCTATGCAAAAGTCAACATACCAAGTACCCATCACAAACCCTGATCTCTCGTGATTACATTATTTGCCATTTGCCTCGCTTTCCTCTCCCCACTTCACCCTTGTTGTTTTATTCGCCTCTTTTTCCCAATCTCCTCCTCTCTTTCGCTTGCCTTTTGCTCGTGGTGTTGGATTGCTTGCTTGTCACTATGGCTCAAGATAATACCAAGTTGTGTGACTTTACCAATACCAACAATAATGATTTCCTTAGCACTCTGATTGCTCCTCTTGCCAATACCGAATCTTGTGAAATCAATACTGCTTTGTTGAATCTCGTCATGAAAGATCAATTCGCCGGCCTTCCTAGTGAAGATGCCGCTACTCATTTAAATAGCTTCGTGGATTTGTGTGATATGCAAAAGAAGAAAGATGTTGACAATGATGTTGTTAAATTGAAGCTATTTACTTTTTCGCTTAGAGATCGTGCTAAAGCTTGGTTTTCGACTTTGCCTAAAAATAGTATTGATTCTTGGAACAAGTGCAAAGATGCTTTTATCTCTAAGTATTTTCCTCCCGCTTAAGATCATCTCTCTTAGGAACGATATTATGAATTTTAAGCAACTTGATCATGAACATGTTGCACAAGCTTGGGAGAGAATGAAATTAATGATACGTAATTACCCTACTCATGGTTTAAACTTGTGGATGATTATACAAAAAATTTATGCCGGATTGAATTTTGCTTCTAGAAATCTTTTAGATTCGGCCGCAGGAGGCACTTTTATGGAAATCACTTTAGGAGATGCTACTAAACTCCTAGATAATATTATGGTTAATTATTCTCAATGGCACACTGAAAGATCTACTAATAAAAAGTGCATGCAATAGAAGAAATCAATGTTTTGAGTGGAAAGATGGATGAACTTATGAAATTATTTGCTACTAAGAGTGTTTCTTCTGATCCTAATGATATGCCTTTGTCTACTTTGATTGAGAATAATAATGAATCTATGGATGTGAATTTTGTTGGTAGGAATAATTTTGGTAACAACGCATATAGAGGGAATTTTAATCCTAGGCCTTATCCTAGTAATCCTTCTAATAATTATGGAAATTCCTACAACAACTCTTATGGAAATTTTAATAAGACGCCCTCTGAATTTGAGAATATTGTCAAAGAGTTTATGAATTCACAAAAAAAATTAATGCTTTGCTTGAAGAGAAATTACTTAAAGTTGATGAATTGGCTAGGAACGTTGATAGAATTTCTCTTGATGTTGATTCTTTAAAGCTTGGATCTATTCCTCCTAAGCATGATATCAATGAGTCTCTCAAAGCCATGAGAACTTCCATTGATGAGTGCAAGGAAAGAACCGCTAGGATGCGTGCTATGAAAGATGCCTTTATTAAAGTGTGTTCTTCCAATTTTCATGAAAATCAAGATGAAGATCTAAAAGTTATTGATGTGTCTCCCATTAAATCCTTGTTTTGCAATATGAATTTTGATAATGTTGATGTTGAATATGAGTCATCTTTACCTAGAAGGCGTTCTAAGGATTCAGAGCTTTTAGATTATGATGCTAAAATTGATAAAAGTGGGATTGAAGAAAGTAAAACCTTAGATGTTGCTGAACCCACTATTTTGGATTTCAAGGAATTTAATTATGAAAGTTTCTCTTTAATTGATTGTATTTCCTTGTTTCAATCCATGCTAAATTCTCCGCATGCTTATAGTCAAAATAAAGCGTTTACTAAACATATTGTTGATGCCTTGATGCAATCTTATGAGGAAAAACTTGAGTTGGAAGTCTCTATCCCTAGAAAACTTTATGATGAGTGGGAACCAACTATTAAATATAAGATTAAGGATCATGAATTTTATGCTTTATGTGATTTGGGTGCTAGTGTTTCCACTATTCCCAAAACTTTGTGTGATTTGCTAGATTTCCGTGATTTTGATGAATGCTCTCTAAACTTGCACCTCATGGATTCCACTATTAAGAAACCTATGGGAAGAATTGATGATGTTCTTATTGTTGCAAATAGGAATTATGTGCCTGTAGACTTTATCGTTCTTGATATAGATTGCAATCCTTCATGTCCTATTATTCTTGGTAGACCTTTCCTTAGAACGATTGGTGCAATTATTGATGTGAAGGAAGGGAATATTAGATTCCAATTCCCATTAAAGAAGGGCATGGAACACTTCCCTAGGAAGAAGATAAAATTACCATATGAATCTATTATGAGAGCCACCTATGGATTGCCCACCAAAGATGGCAATACCTAGATCTATCCTTGCTTTTATGCCTAGCTAGGAGCGTTAAACGATAGCGCTTGTTGGGAGGCAACCCAATTTTATTTTTAGTTTTTTGTTTTTGTTTATGTTTAGGAATAAATAATACATATACCTTATGTTTAGATGTGGTTTTATGTTTTAATTAGTGTTTGTGCCAAGTTAAACCTATAGGATCTTCTTGGATAATAGTTATTTGATCTTGCTGTAATTTCCAGAAACTTTCAGTTCACGAAAACAATTGTTGAAAATCACCAGAACGTGATAAAATAGTGATTCCAATTGCTGCTGATCAATAAAACAATTGCCTAGACCTTCCTATTTGGGTTGAATTTTTGGAGTTCCAGAAGTTTGCGTTAGTTACACATTACTACAGACTGTTCTGTTTTTGACAGATTCTGTTTTTCGTGTGTTGTTTGCTTTTTTTGATGAATCTATGGCTAATAAAATAGTTTATGATCCATAGAGAAGTTGGAATACATTAGGTTTAACACCAATATAAATAAATAATGAGTTCATTACAGTACCTTGAAGTGGTCTTTTGTTTTCTTTCGCTAACGGAGCTTACGAGATTTCTGTTGAGTTTTGTGTTGTGAAGTTTTCAAGTTTTGGGTGAATTTTTTTTGATGGATTATGGAACAAGGAGTGGCAAGAGCCTAAGCTTGGGGATGCCCATGGCACCCCCAAGATAATCCAAGGACACCAAAAATTCGAAGCTTGGGGATGCCCCGGAAGGCATCCCCTCTTTCGTCCATTTCCATCGGTAACTTTACTTGGAGCTATATTTTTATTCACCACATGATATGTGTTTTACTTGGAGCGTCTTGTATTATTTGCGCCTTTGCTTGTTAGTTTACCACAGTAATCCTTGCTGTACACACCTTTTGAGAGAGCCATACATGAATTCGAATTTGTTAGAATACTCTATGTGCTTCACTTATATCTTTTGAGCTTGATAGTTTTGCTCTATGTGCTTCACTTATATCTTTTGAGCTTGATAGTTTTGCTCTAGTACTTCACTTATATCTTTTAGAGCACGGTGGTGGATTTGTTTTAAAGAAACTATTGATCTCTCATGCTTCACTTAGATTATTTTGAGAGTCCTAAATAGCATGGTAATTTGCTTAATAATAATATGCTTGGTATTCAAGATTTGTAAAACTTTCTTTTGAGTGCGTTGAATACTAAGAAAAGTTTGATGCTTGATAATTGTTTTGAGATATGGAGGTGATAATATCGAAGTCGTGCTAGTTGAGTAGTTGTGAATTTGAGAAATGCATGTGTTGAAGTTTGCAAGTCCCGTAGCATGCACGTATGGTAAACGTTATGTAACAAATTTGAAACATGAGGTGTTATTTGATTGTCCTCCTTATGAGTGGCGGTCGGGGACGAGCGATGGTCTTTTCCTACCAATCTATCCCCTAGGAGCATGCACGTAGTGCTTTGGTTTTGATGGCTTGGAGATTTTTGCAATAAGTATGTGAGTTCTTTATGACTAATGTTGAGTCCATGGATTATACGCACTCTTACCCTTCCATCATTGCTAGCCTCTTCGGTACCATGCATTGCCCTTTCTCACATTGAGAGTTGGTGCAAACTTTGCCGGTGCATCCAAACCCCGTGATATGATACGCTCTTTCACACATAAACCTCCTTATATCTTCCTCAAAACAGCCACCATACCTACCTATTATGGCATTTTCATAGCCATTCCGAGATATATTGCCATGCAACTTTCCACCATACCGTTCTTCATGACACATTCATCATTGTCATATTGCTTAGCATGATCATGTAGTTGACATAGTATTTGTGGCAAAGCCACCGCTCATAATTCTTTCATACATGTCACTCTTGGTTCATTGCATATCCCAAAGACATCACGAGGCATTCATATAGAGTCATACTTTGTTCTAGTATCGAGTTGTAATCATTGAGTTGTAAATAAATAGAAGTGTGATGATCATCATTTTCTAGAGCATTGTCCCCCAAAAAAAGAAAGGCCAAAGAAAAAAAGAGAAGGCCCAAAAAAAAAGAAATAAAAAGGGGCAATGTTACTATCTCTTTTTCCACACTTGTGCTTCAAAGTAGCACCATGTTCTTGATATAGCGAGTATCATATATTGTGCTTCAAAGTAGCACCATATTTTTCATATAGAGAGTTCCATATGTTGTCACTTTCATATACTAGTGGGAATTTTTCATTATAGAACTTGGCTTGTATATTCCAACGATAGGATTCCTCAAATGCCCTAGGTCTTCGTGAGCAAGCAAGTTGGATGCACACCCACTTAGTTTCTTTTGTTGGAATTTCATACATTTATAGCTCTAGTGCATCTGTTGCATGGCAATCCCTACTCCTTGCATTAACATCAATTGATGGGCATCTCCATAGCCCGTTGATTAGCCTCGTTGATGTGAGACCTTCTCCTTTTTTGTCTTCTCCGCATAACCCCCATCATTATATTCTATTCCACTCATAGTGCTATGTCCATGGCTCATGTTCGTGTATTGCGTGAAAGTTTATAGGTTTGAGATTACTAAAGTATGAAACGATTGCTTGGCTTGTCATCGGGGTTGTGCATGATGAGAGCATTCTTGTGTGACGAAAATGGAGCATGACTAAACTATATGATTTTGTAGGGATGAACTTTCTTTGGCCATGTTATTTTGAGAGGACATAATTGCTTAGTTAGTATGCTTGAAATATTATTATTTTTATGTCAATATGAACTTTTGTCTTGAATCTTCGGATCTGAATATTCATACCACAATTAAGAAGAGTTACATTGAAATTATGCCAAGTAGCACTCCGCATCAAAAATTCTCTTTTATCATTTACCTACTCGAGGACGAGCAGGAATTAAGCTTGGGATGCCCGATACGTCTCCAACGTATCTATAATTTTTATTGCTCCATGCTATATTATCTATTGTTTTGGACTATATTGGGCTTTCTTTTCCACTTTTATATTACTTTTGGGACTAACCTATTAACCGGAGGCCCAGCCTGTAATTGTTGTTTTTGCCTATTTCAAAGGTTTCAAGAAACGGAATATCAAACGCAGTCCAAACGGAATGAAATCTTGAAACGTGATTTTCTCATCGATAAGACCCAGGAGACTTGGACCTCCGTCAAGAAAGCCACGAGGCGGTCACGAGGTGGAGGGCACGCCTCAGGGCGCGCCTGCCTCGTGGCCCCCTCAAGCTCCACCGACGCATTTCTTCCTCCTATATATACCTACGCACTTCAACAGATCGACACGGAGCCAAAAACCTAATTCCACCGCCGCAACTTTCTCAGATCCACGAGATCCCATCTTGGGGCCTGTTCGAGCTCCACCGAAGGGGATTCCACCATGGAGGGCTTCTACATCATCATCATAGCCTCCGATGAAGTGTGAGTAGTTTACCTCAGACCTTCGGGTCCATAGTTAGTAGCTAGATGGCTTCTTATCTCTTTTTGGATCTCAATACAATGTTCTCCCCCTCTCTCGTGGAGATCTATTCGATGTAATCTTCTTTTTGTGGTGTGTTTTTTGAGACCGATGAATTGTGGGTTTATGATCAAGATTGTCTATGAGCAATATTTGAATCTTCTTTGAATTCTTTTATGTATGATTGAGTTATCTTTGCAAGTCTCTTTGAATTATCCGTTTGGTTTGGCCAACTAGATTGGTAGTTCTTGCAATGGGAGAAGTGCTTAGCTTTGGGTTCAATCTTGCGGTGTCCTTTCCCGATGTGATGAGGGGCAACGCATACGTATTGTATTATTGCCATCGAGGATAACAAGATGGGGTTTTATCATATTGCATGAATTTATTCCTCTACATCATGTCATCTTGCTTACATGCGTTACTCTGTTTTCATTAACTTAATACTCTAGATGCATCTTTGGATAGCGGTCGATGAGTGGAGTAATAGTAGTAGATGCAGTGTGAGTCGGTCTACTTGTCTCGGACGTGATGCCTATACACATGATCATACCTAGATATTCTCATAACTATGCTCAATTACGCCAATTGCTCAACAGAATTCGCTCACCCACCGTAAAATACCTATGCTCTTGAGAGAAGCCACTAGTGAAATCTATGGCCCCGGGTCTATTTTCATCATATTAATCTTCCTACGCTTTTATTATTGCTTTGCTCTTTACTTTGCCTTTTTATTTCACTTTGCATCTTTATACCAAAAATACCAAAAATATTATCTATCATCTCTATCGATCTCACTCGTAAGTGACCGTGAAGGGATTGACAACCCCTATTCGCGTTGGTTGCGAAGAGCTATTTGTTTTGTGTAGGTACGAGGGACTTGTGCATGGCCTCCTACTGGATTGATACCTTGGTTCTCAAAAACTGAGGGAAATAATTACACTACTCTGCTGCATCATCCTCTCCTCTTCGAGGAAAACCAACGCAAGCTCAAGATGTAGCAATTTTTCACTCCGATTGTCGGAGAGGTATCTCTGGGCCCTCTCGGTAATGCACATCACTTAAGCCTTGCAAGCATTGAAACTAATGAGTTAGTTGTGGGATGATGTATTACGGAACGAGTAAAGAGACTTGCCTGTAACGAGATTGAACTAGGTATTGAGATACCGACGATCGAATCTCGGGCAAGTAACATACCGATGACAAAGGGAACAACGTATGTTGTTATGCGGTTTGACCGATAAAGATCTTCGTAGAATATGTGGGAGCCAATATGAGCATCCTGGTTCCGCTATTGGTTATTGACCGGAGACGTGTCTCGGTCATGTCTACATAGTTCTCGAACCCATAGGGTCCGCACGCTTAACATTACGATGACAGTTATATTATGAGTTTATATGTTTTGATGTACCGAAGTTTGTTCGCAGTCCCGGAAGTGATCACAGACATGACAAGGAGTCTCGAAATGGTCGAGACATAAAGATTGATATATTGGATGACTATATTCGGACACCGGAAGTGTTCCGGGTGATTCCGAGAAAAGCTGGAGTCTTGGGAGGTTACCGGAACCCCGGAGAAGTAATGGGCCTTATGGGCCTTGGTGGAGAGAGAGAGGGCTGGCCTAGGGCAGGCCGCGCCGCCTCCCCCTGGTCCGAATCGGACTAGGAGAGGCGGCGCCCCTTCCTTCTCGCTCTCCCCTTTCCTTTCCCCCTCCTAGTAGGAGTAGGAAAGAGGGGAGTCCTACTCCTACTAGGAGGAGGACTCCTCCTCCTGGCGCGCCCTGCAAGGGCCGGCCGGCCTCCCCCTTGCTCCTTTATATACGGGGGCAGGGGGGCACCCTAGAGACACAACAATTGATCATTGATCTCTTAGCCGTGTGCGGTGCCCCCCTCCACCATAGTCCACCTCGATAATACTGTAGCGGTGCTTAGGCGAAGCCCTGCGTCGGTACAGCATCAATATCATCACCACGCCATCGTGCTGACGAAACTCTCCCTCAACACTCGGCTGGATCGGAGTTCGAGGGACGTCATCGGGCTGAACGTGTGCTGAACTCGGAGGTGCCGTGCATTCAGTACTTGATCGGTCGGATCGTGAAGACGTACGACTACATCAACCGCGTTGTGCTAACGCTTCCGCTTTTGGTCTACGAGGGTACATGGACAACACTCTCCCCTCTCGTTGCTATGCATCACCATGATCTTGCGTGTGCGTAGGAATTTTTTTGAAATTACTACGTTCCCCAACACCCCCTAGTCCAATTCGGTTTGGGCTAGGGGGGCGCGTGCCCCACCTTGGCCTGCCTCCTCTCTTCCACTACTAGGCCCATGAAGGCCCAATACTTCCCCCGACGAATTCCCGTAACTCTCCGGTACTCCGAAAAATACCCGAATCACTCGGAATCTTTCCGATGTCCGAATATAGCCTTCCAATATATCGATCTTTATGTCTCGACCATTTCGAGACTCCTCGTCATGTCAGTGATCTCATCCGGGACTGCGAACAACCTTCGGTACATCAAATCACATAACTCATAATACAAATCGTCATCAAACGTTAAGCGTGCGGACCCTACGGGTTCGAGAACTATGTAGACATGACCGAGACATATCTCCGGTGAATAACCAATAGCGGAACCTGGATGCTCATATTGGCTCCTACATATTCTACGAAGATCTTTATCGGTCAAACCGCATAACGACATACGTTGTTCCCTTTGTCATCGGTATGTTACTTGCCCGAGATTCGATCGTCGGTATCACCATACCTAGTTCAATATCGTTACCGGCAAGTCTCTTTTCTTGTTCCGTAATGCATCATCCCGCAACTAACTCATTAGTCACATTGCTTGCAAGGCTTATAGTGGTGTGCATTACCGAGAGGGCCCAGAGATACCTCTCCGATACATGGAGTGACAAATCCTAATCTTGATCTATGCCAACTCAAGAAACACCTTCGAAGACACCTCAGAGAGCATCTTTATAATCACCCGATTACGTTGTGATGTTTGATAGCACACAAGGTGTTCCTCCGTATTCGGAGTTGCATAATCTCATAGTCCGAGGAACATGTATAAGTCATGAAGAAAGCAATAGCAATAAAACTCAACGATCATAACGCTAAGCTAACGAATGGGTCTTGTCCATCACATCATTCTCTAATGATGTGATCCCGTTCATGAAATGACAACACATGTCTATGGCTAAGAAACTTAACCATCTTTGATTAACGAGCTAGTCAAGTAGAGGCATACTAGGGACACTCTGTTTTGTCTATGTGTTCACACATGTATCAAGTTTCCGGTTAATACTATTCTAGCATGAATAATAAACATTTATCATTAAATAAGGGAAAAATAATAACTTTATTATTGCCTCTAGGGCATATTTCCTTCAGTCTCCCACTTGCAGTAGAGTCAATAATCTAGTTCACATCGACATGTGATTTAACACCAATAGTTCACATCACCATGTGATTAACACCCATAGTTCACATCACCATGTGACCAACACTCAAAAGGTTTACTAGAGTCAATAATCTAGTTCACATCGCTATGTGATTAACACCCAAGAGCACTAAAGTGTGATCATGTTTTGCTTGTGAGAGAAGTTTAGTCAACGGGTCTGCCAAATTCAAATCCGTATGTATTTTGCAAATTTCTGTGTCTACAATTGTTGGGAAACGTAGTAATTTCAAAAAGAATCCTACGCAAACGGAAGATCATGGTGATGTATAGCAACGAGAGGGGAGAGTGTCGTCCACGTACCCTCGTAGACCGTAAGCGCGTTATGAGAACGCGGTTGATGTAGTTGTACGTCTTCATGATCCGACCGATCCAAGTACCGAACGCACGAACTCCGATCCAGCAGAGCTTCAAGGGAGAGTTTCGTCAGCACGACGGCGTGATGATGGTGATGATGATGCTACTAACGCAGGGCTTCGCCTAAGCACCACTACGATATGACCAAGGTGGATTATGGTGGAGGGGGGCACCGCACATGGCTAAAAGATCAACTGATCAACTTGTGTGTCTATGGGGTGCCCCCTGGCCACGTATATAAAGGATGGAGGGAGGAGGAGGCCGGCCCTCATAGGGCGCGCCCAAAGTGTGGAGTCCTACTAGGACTCCCTAGTCCTAGTAGGATTCCACCTCCCACATGGAATAGAAAAAAGGGAAGGGAGAAGGAGAAGGAAGGAAGGGGGCGCCCCCTTTCCTTAGTCAAATTCGGACTAGTCCATGGGGAAGGGGCGCGGCCACCCTTGAGGCCTTTCTCTCCTTTTCCGTATGGCCCATTAAGGCCCAATACGAATTCCTGTAACTCTCCGGTACTCCGAAAAATACCCGAATCACTTGGAACCTTTCCGATATCCGAATATAGCCTTCCAATATATCGATCTATACGTCTCGACCATTTCGAGACTCCTCGTCATGTCCCCGATCTCACCCGGGACTCCGAACAAAGATCAGTCATCAAATCACATAACTCATAATACAAATCATCACAGAACGTTAAGCGTGCGGACCCTACGGGTTCGAGAACTATGTAGACATGACCGAGACTCATCTATGGTCAATAACCAATATCGGAACCTGGATGCTCATATTGGTTCATACATATTCTACGAAGATCTTTATCGGTCAAACCGCATAACAACATACGTTGTTCCCTTTGTCATCGGTATGTTACTTGCCCGAGATTCGATCGTCGGTATCTCAATACCTAGTTCAATCTCGTTTCCGGCAAGTCTCTTTACTCGTTCCATAATGCATCATCCTGCAACTAACTCATTAGTCACAATGCTTGCAAGCCTTATAGTGATGTGCATTACCGAGAGGGCCCAGAGATACCTCTCCGATAGACGGAGTGACAAACCTAATCTCGATCTATGCCAACTCAACAAACACCATCGGAGACACCTTTAGAGCATCTTTATAATCACCCAGTTACGTTGTGACGTTTGATAGCACACAAGGTGTTCCTCCGGTATTCGGGAGTTGCATAATCTCATAGTCTGAGGAACATGTACAAGTCATGAAGAAAGCTGTAGCAATGAAACTGTAACGATCATAATGCTAAGCTAACGAATGGCTCTTGTCCATCACATCAATCTCCTAATGATGTGATCCCGTTCATCAAATGACAACACATGTCTATGGTTAGGAAACTTAACCATCTTTGATAAACGAGCTAGTCAAGTAGAGGCATACTAGGGACACTTTGTTTTGTCTATGTATTCACACATGTACTAAGTTTCCGGTTAATACAATTCTAGCATGAATAATAAACATTTGTCATTAAATAAGGAAATAAATAATAACTTTATTATTTCCTCTAGGGCATATTTCCTTCAACAATGCTCTCCATGGAGCTACTTTAGCTAATTGCTCCCACTTTCAACATGTATCCGGATTGTGACTTAGAGTCATCCAGATCGGTGTCAAAGCTTGCATCGACGTAACTCTTTACGATGAACTCTTTATCACCTCTATAACCGAGAAATATTTCCTTAGGCCTCTAAGGATAATTTTGACCGCTGTCCGGTGATCTACTCCTGGATCAAAATTGTACTCCCTTGCCAAACTCAGGGCAGGGTATACAATAGGTCTGGTACACAACATAGCATACTTTATAGAACCTATGGCTGAGGCATAGGGAATGACTTTCATTTTCTCTCTATCTTCTGCCATGTCGGGCTTTGAGTCTTACTCAACTTCACACCTTGCAACACAGGCAAGAACTCTTTCTTTGACTGTTCCATTTTGAACTACTTCAAAAACTTGTCAAGGTATGTACTCATTGAAAAAATTATCAAGTGTCTTGATCTATCTCTATAGATCTTGATGCTCAATATGTAAGAAGCTTTACCGAGGTCTTTCTTTGAAAACCTCCTTTCAAACACTCCTTTACGCTTTCCAGAAAATTCTACATCATTTCCGATCGACAATATGTCATTCACATATACTTATTAGAAAGTCTGTAGTGCTTCCACTCACTTTCTTGTAAATACATGATTCACCGCAAGTCTATATAAACTATATGCTTTGATCAACTTATCAAAGCGTATATTCCAACTCTGAGATGCTTGCACCAATCCATAGATGAATCGCTGGAGCTTGCATATTTTGTTAGCACCTTTAGGATTGACAAAACCTTCTGGTTGCATCATATACAACTCTTCTTTAAGAAATCCATTAAGGAATGTAGTTTTGACATCCATTTGCTAGTTTTCAGAAAATGTGGCAATTGCTAACATGATTCGGACAGACTTAAGCATCGCGACGAGTGAGAAAATCTCATCGTAGTCAACACCTTGAACTTGTCGAAAATCTTTTGCGACAATTCGAGCTTTGTAGATAGTAACACTACTATCTGTGTCCGTCTTCCTCTTGAAGATCCATTTATTCTCAATGGCTTGCCGATCATTGGGCTAGTCCACCAAAGTCCACACTTTGTTCTCATACATGGATCCCATCTCAGATTTCATGCCCTCAAGCCATCTGTCGAAATCTGGGCTCATCATCGCTTCCTCATAGTTCATAGGTTCATCATGGTCAAATAACATGACTTCCAAAACAGGATTACCGTACCACTCTGGTGCAGATCGTACTCTCGTTGACATATGAGGTTCGGTAGTAACTTGATCTGAAGTTTCATGATCATCATCATCATTAACTTCCACACAACTTGTGTCTCTTTGGGGTGCCCCCTCCCCTGTATATAAAGGAGGGGAGGAGGAGGAGGGCCGCCTCATAGGGCGCGCCCAAGGGGGGGGGGGAATTCCTACTCCTAGTAGGAGTAGGTTTCCCCCTTTTCCTTGTCCAGGTAGGAGAGAAAGGAAGGAGAGGAAGAAGAGAAGGAAAGGGGGGCCGGCTCCCTAGTACAATTCGGTTTGGGCTAGGGGGGGGGGGCGCCCCACCTTGGCCTGCCTCCTCTCTTCCACTACTAGGCCCATGAAGGCCCAATACTTCCCCCGGCGAATTCCCGTAACTCTTTGGTACTCCGAAAAATACCCGAATAACTCGGAACCTTTCTGATGTCTGAATATAGCCTTCCAATATATCGATCTTTACGTCTCGACCATTTAGAGACTCCTTGTCATGTCCGTGATCTCATTCGGGAGTCTGAACAACCTTCGGTTCAAATCACATAACTCATAATACAAATCATCATCGAACGTTAAGCTGCGGACCGTACGGGTTCGAGAACTATGTAGACAAGACCAAGACATATCTCTGATCAATAACCAATAGAGGAACCTAGATGCTCATATTGGCTCCTACATATTCTACGAAGATCTTTATCGGTCAAACCGCATAACAACATACGTTGTTCCCTTTGTCATCGGTATGTTACTTGCCTGAGATTCGATCGTCGGTATCACCATACCTAGTTCAATCTCGTTATCGGCAAGTCTCTTTACTCGTTGCATAATGCATCATCCCACAACTAACTCATTAGTCACATTGCTTGCAAGGCTTTGCTACCTCTTGAGCACTGCGTTGGTTTTCCCTTGAAGAGGAAAGGGTGATGCAACAAAGTAGCGTAAGTATTTCCCTCAGTTTTTGAGAACCAAGCTATCAATCCAGCAGGAGGCCACGCACGAGTCCCTCGCACCTACACAAACAAATAAATCCTTGCAACCAACGCGATAAGGGGTTGTCAATCCCTACACGGTCACATACAAGAGTGAGATCTGATAGATATGATAAGATAATATTTTTGGTATTTTTATGATAAAGATGCAAAGTAAAGAAAGTAAAATAAAAATGACGCTAGAAATAACTTGTTGTCGGGAGATTAATATGATGGAAAATAGACCCGGGGGCCATAGGTTTCACTAGTGGCTATTCTCATGAGCATAAATATTACGATGGGTGAACAAATTACTGTTGAGCAATTGACAGAATTGAGCATAGTTATGAGAATATCTAGGTATGATCATGTACATAGGCATCACGTCCGAGACAAGTAGACCGACTCCTGGCTGCATCTACTACTATTACTCCACACATCAACCGCTATCCAGGATGCAACTAGAGTATTAAGTTCATAAGAACAGAGTAACGCCTTAAGTAAGATGACATGATGTAGAGGGATAAACTCATGCAATATGATATAAACCCCATCTTGTTATCCTCTATGGCAACAATACAATACGTGCCTTGCTGCCCCTCATCACACCGGGAAAGGACACCGCAAGATTGAACCCAAAGCTAAGCACTTCTCCCATTGCAAGAAAGATCAATCTAGTAGGCCAAACCAAACTGATAATTCAAGAGACTTGCAAAGATAACCAATCATACATAAAAGAATTCAGAGAAGATTCAAATATTGTTCATAGATAAACTTGATCATAAACCCACAATTCATCGGTCTCAACAAACACACCACAAAAGAAGATTACATCGAATAGACCTCCACGAGAGAGGGGGAGAACATTGTATTGAGATCCAAAAAGAGAGAAGAAGCCATCTAGCTAATAACTATGGAGCCGAAGGTCTGAGGTAAACTACTCACACTTCATCGGAGAGGCTATGGTGTTGATGTAGAAGCCCTCCGTGATTGATGCCCCCTCCGGGGAAGCTCCGGAACAGTCCCCAAGATGGGATCTCACGGGTACAGAAGGTTGCGGCAGTGGAATTAGGTTTTTGGCTCCATATCTGCTAGTTTGGGGGTACGTAGGTATATATAGGAGGAAGGAGTACGTCGGTGGAGCAACAAGGGGCCCACGAGGGTGGACGGTGCGCCCAGGGGTAGGCGCGCCCCCTACCTCGTGCCCTCCTGGTTGATGTCTTGACGTAGGGTCCAAGTCCTCTGGATCATGTTCGTTCCGAAAACCACGTTCCCGAAGGTTTCATTCCGTTTGGACTCCGTTTGATATTCTTTTTCTGCGAAACTATGAAATAGGCAAAAAATAGCAATTCTAGGCTGGGCCTCCGGTTAATAGGTTAGTCCCAAAAATAATATAAAAGTGTATAATAAAGCCCAATGGGAGGATGCTACTAGCGGCAACACGGTACCCAACAATGGGTGTTGCAGGGGGATGCAAACACTGCATACTTCCAGGCGATCTCCAATGGGAGGCACCATCGCAGCACTATTCCCCTGCTATGGGATGGTGATAGACTCCTTCAGCTTCTGGCGAATATCCGACCGCACGTAGACGGATTTTATAAAGCCCTATTTGTCGTGGTTCTAAGTCTGACAGTAGAATGGGGGGTAGGAATGGAGAGGCAAGATCCTAGCTATGGAGTAGTTGTATACGCAAGGGATTTACGAGTTCAGGCCCTTCTCGGAGGAAGTAACAGCCCTACGTCTCGGTGCCGGGAGGCGGTCGATCAGATTATACGCATGTGTGTTGTGGGTGCGAACCCCTCCGCCTGTGGAGGGGTGGCTTATATAGAGTGCGCCAGACCCCAGCCAGCCCACTTAGCGTAGGGTTTAAGGTACGTTAAGACCTGGCGTTACTGGTAACGCCGGACATAAAGTGTCATCATGACCATAAAGACTACTTAATTACAGACCGTTTGGATACAGAGTGATTCCTGAGCACCTGATGGTCGAGTGAGCCTTCTTGGTCGAGTGTCTCTGATTCTGTCGAGTGGAAGCCTACCAGGTCGACTGGAAGGCAGCTTCTTTCACGAGTGTCCTTGGGGAGGGTACCTTTGGGCAGGTCTATGACCCTACCCTAGGTACATGACGTCATCATTAGCCCCCGAATGGATCGAGGTTTGAGTGAGGGAGGAGTTGATAATCTTTCCGACCTGTTGTTTGTGTTGCGAGTGTGTCTTACTCTGGATCAACGACCTTTTAGTGATGGCGTCAACTTCTCTTTCAGTCGCTTTGATCCATTCTTCACATTTGTCGAGTGAACTTTGTGAACTTGAGGATTTCCGAGCGACGGATCGGAGGAAATCTGTTGTCGACAAAGTTGCTCCGCGGTTAGCGGATTTCATGGATCTGAATTTTGGGAAGCGCAAGCGAGAAAACCGCAGCACTCGGATGGGATAAGGTGATGATGCCTCGATCTTGGCGCCGCCTTTTTCGCCACGTATCAGCGTGCGGCGCTTTATTCTTGGATTTGACAGATTGCACTGGGCCTACCAAATACCCACTCGAAGCGGCCTCATATAAGGCATCGGACGGGTATTTTGAACAAGGCGACCCCAATCTTCCCCTCCTCCGCCTCCAAATCCTTCGCTGCGCCCTTAGCCCTTTCGGTAGCCGTAGCTTCGATACTGCCGCGGCGACCATGGTGAAGGAGAAGACTGCAGCCTTGGAGCGGGTGAAGAAGGCGGCGGCGAAGGCGAAGAGGAGAGCGCCCAGTCGGGGCGGATCTTCTTCGCGGTCCAAACTGCCGCAAGGTTGGGTCCAAGGAGATTGGATCCGCTCGACCATCACCAAGAAGGACCTCAACGATCTGGCTAACGAGGGACTGATCCCCAATGGGTCGGCGAGGCTTCCGGGAATGGAGAGGCAGCCGCAGCCTGAAGAGGGTGAGTGCGTTCTCCTAGCCACTCACGTAGATCGGGGATTTTCTCTGCCGCCGAATCCTTTCTTCCGGGGGTTTCTGAACTTTTTCAGAGCGCAACTCCATCATTTCACTCCCAACTCCATTGTCTATCTTGCTGCTTTCGTGTTGTTGTGCGAAAACTTCTTGGGCTGTCGGCCACACTGGGGCCTCTTCAAGCATATATTCACTTGTCGCTCTCAGACGGTGAAGAAAGCGAACCCGAATGACGAGAAAACCCAAGTAATCCAGATGTGTGGGGGACTCGGGGTCCAGATGAGGGGGAAGAGCGCTTTTCCGGCTATGACTCTCCCCGACTCGGTTAGAGGGTGGCAGTCGACCTGGTTCTACTGCCAAGACCAGCCAACGCCGGGGTAGTCGACTGGACTCCCTCCTTTTTCCATGAGTCGGGTGAACAATCCATCTTCCTTGAAGGTGCTACCAGAGGAGAAGGCCCAAGTAAAATTGTTGATGGAACGCGTAGTCCAGCTCATTCGCGACGGGGTGACCGGCATGGATCTTCTGGAAGTTTTCCTCCGACGGCGTATTCAGCCACTCCAATACCGAGGCCATCTGATGTGGATGTACTCCGGTTCGGATGATACCACTCGGGTCCATCCAGAGGAGGTCAATGACGCCACGCTGGAGAAGTGGATGACTGCCATCACAGGAAACAAAGATAATCCTCGCGAGCTAGGAGGATTCCCCACTCGACCATTCTACGATCCGCATAAGGTATAACCACTTATCTCCGGATCGTGATTCTGCTGCATTCAGTCTGTTTTGATGCAAATTCGTCGACTGACTTTTGCCTTGTTTTGTTGTCTTCTAGGTCACCACTGAGATGTATTCGATGCCCAACGGGGCGCAAGAACCAGTCGAAGAAGGAGAAGGAAGCGGAGATGAAAGCCAGGAGGAATGGGAGTCCAACGAAGAGGAGGATGAGGGGGACGACAGCTCTGGTGAAGAGGAGGAGGAGGAGGAAGAGGAGGAAGACGTCGATCCTCCCCGCCGAAAGAAGGTCCAAGTTGACGATGACCCGGCGGCGGCGAAGCCGTAAAGTTGTTGCACCCAATCGTCGGCCAGGCGACCTCGGACAACTTCCTCAAGGCCGACTGAGAAACCGCCAAAGCAACCTCGAGCAACGTCGTCGAAGCCGGCGAAGTCCCTGCCCAAGATGCGGATGGTCATTCCCACCATCTCCGGGTAATCAGCAGAACTTGTATTTCCCTATTCAACATGAGTGTACTTTTGGTCGACTCGATGACTGATCAGCCGATTCTTGAAATCTACAGTGCTGCTACCTCCGAGACCTCAGCCAAGCACGAAGATTAGGAAATGGAAGATGCCGTCACCTCCAACCTTGGTATGATCTCTGTAGTTTTGCTTTTAGTCGATTGAATTTCCATGTTTACTTTTGAATCTTTCTTGTAGTTCCGCCTCATGTCATTGATCTCCCCGATGATGACGAGGAAGCGCCCGTTGAGGAAGAGGAAGAACAAGAGGGTGCCTGTCGGCAAGGCTGCTCCAGCCAGGACGATACCGAGACGCTGGTTTCGAGGGAGGCAACACCGCCGGGCCTCTGTGTCTTTTGCTGTACGCATCACGACAAGTGCCCGACCCACTTCGCCGATCGCTGATCCACCATCCTTTTGCTACACACCACGTCCCGGAAGACCAAGTGAGTGCTGCTAAGGAGGCTATACGCATGTGCAGGGATCATGATGGAGCAAGTGAAGGCAGTCCGAGAGGCCAGCCAAAGTGCCTATGATGCTAGTTCAGCTCTCGAGCAATGTCCAAGTAAGTCGATCGCTGCTTGCTCATAGGGATATGCTACCAAACCGCTTGCTCTGTTAGGACATGCTACCGAAACTGATTCTTTCTAAAGATTTCCATATCTGACACCCACCGGGTGGGTGTGTCGATTGAGTTTTTGTGGGGCATCACCGAGTGCACCCACCGGGTGTAGTCCCCGAGACTATGGTGGACTGTGTGCAGTCGACTATAGTCTTTACACTTTGAACTTCTTCACTCGACCTGGTCGGACCAAGTCGAATGGAACCGTAAAACCGGTGGGGGCACACTGAGTGCACCCACTGGGTGTAGTCCCCGAGACTATGGTGGACTGCGGGCAGTCGGCTATAGTCTAAAGAACTATTTTTTTACCGCGGCTGACCGCTGACAATTAGCCATGGTTTTAGAATCATAACCTTTTTGCCTCTTTTGGTCGACTGGTCGAACCAAATTGTTAAAACCAGTGGGGGCACGCTGAGTGCACCCGCTGGGTGTAGTCCCCGAGACAACTGTCGAATGTTTTGATTCGGCTGTAGTCTTAGAAATGCTACGATTTTTCCTTAGTCACTCGGAAGTGATCTGTCTTTGATGTCTTTTGTTGATTGACTCTTTGTAGAAATCTTGCGAGCTTGTGGCTCGCTATACCGAGTTAGAGAACAAACAGCTCAACCTCGACTTGAAGCTTGCTCAGGAGAATTTGCAGAAGGCGAAGGACGAAGCAAAAGGTATGGCTGGTGAGAACTTGACGGCTGTCTTTGTTTTTCTGTTCATTCTCAACTCTGTTCTCATTGCTGCTTTGCAGATAAACTGGAGGAGACTCTGAAGAAGAAGGACCTTGACCTTGCAGAGAGTACGTATGGCGGCTTTGGAGAAAACAAAGCTCGCTGAAGAGAAACTTGCCTCACCGACAAACTTGAAGATGAAAATGCTGCTGAAAGCCGCTCTTGACGTGACCAACAAGGAAGTTAGTCGATCAAGAACGACAAGATTTCTCCGTCGACAAGGCTAATAACCAAGGCGGGAAGCGAAATGACTGGAGGTTTATCTTGGAGGGCTCGCTTAGAAGCTGCTTCTCATGCTTGAAGGTAATCTCTTTACCCGACTATCTTGCTATCACCGCTCATCGCATGATTGTTGTTTTGAGTCCGAGCTGTGTTTTCAGAATTTCACAAAACTTCAAAGAAGAAACCAGTCGAGTGGAAACCAGCCTGGACCCCATCAACTCTCCTGTGAAGGACGAAGCTGCTATGAATGTGCTCCGACTGGAGTCTCGCGTTGCTAGCGTGGTGGATTATCTTGCTCGACTGAAAGCTGCGGTGTCGCGGATCGACTCAACTCTCTGGCCAGAGCGTGACGCCTGTAATGACCTTGAATCTTAATGACTCAATCGAATGAGATTCCAAGTCGAGTGCAAGAATGGAGAAAGTCTTCGCCAGTGTGGTGCTGATGTTGCTCTGTCTCCGGTTCATGTCCACCGCAAGGAAGCGCAAGAGGACAAGTCAAGGCCCTCAAAGTTGCCAACACCAGGAAGTACGACTTCCGATCTTTCATGGAGACCTTCATCGCTGCTGCTACCGCATTGTCGACGGAATCGACCTCGACCAGCTTTGTTGCACCTTCCAGCCTCCACCGGAGGAGTAAAAAACTTCTAAGTCTCATCTTAAATTTGCCTCGGAATGCCGAGTGGTTTTTGTAACCGACAAACTTTAACAGGCTTAACGCCCGAGCACTTTCAGATCCGTAGGACGTTTATCCGAACTTGATCTATCCTTGAACATGCTTTATTTGCCTTCGAGAGAACTTTGCTCTTCATTCGGAATATATTTCATTGTTGTAAGTAGTATCCTTGAGGTGAAACTCCAAATGACTTGTACTTCATCTATCTTGCAGGTAGAGACAGAGCACGATCGCGATCGACCTCGTCGTTCTTAAGTGGATTGGGATGGACCGCACGTTGTACTTGTGGCGAAGCTCGAAGGAGAAGGTAGCAATCGACTTTGTACTTCGTCGTCCTTGCGGATTGGGATGGACCGTGACGTTGTACTTGTGGCGAAGTTCAAGGAGAAGGTAGCAATCGACCAGTACCTCGTCAGTCCTTGCGGATTGGGATGGACCAGACGTTGTACTTGTGGCGAAGTTCAAGGAGAAGGTAGCAAATCGACCTGCACTCATCGTATTTGCAGATTGGGATGGACCGTGACGTTGTACTTGTGGCGAAGCTCAAGGAGAAGGTAGCAATGACCTGCACCTCTGCCGTCCTTATGGATTGGGATGAATTCCTTACTTAGGCGAGCACTGGGCTGCAGCTAAGCCCCCGAGTGAGAGGTTTGCTCTCCACTCGGTAGGGTTTTTATTACTTAGGCGAGCATTGGGCTGCAGCTAAGCCTCCGAGTGGGAGGTTTGCTCTCCACTCAGTAGGATTTCTATTACTTAGGCGAGCACTGGCTGCAGCTTAAGCCCCGAGTGGGAGGTTTGCTCTCCACTCGGTAGGTTTTATTACTTAGGCGAGCACTGGCTGCAGCTAAGCCTCCGAGTGGGAGGTTTGCTCTCCACTCGGTAGCATTTCTATTACTTAGGCGAGCACTGGCTGCAGCTAAGCCCCGAGTGGGAGGTTTGCTCTCCACTGGTAGGATTTCTATTACTTAGGCGAGCACTGGCTGCAGCTAAGCCCCGAGTGGGAGGTTTGCTCTCCACTCGGTAGGGTTTTTATTACTTAGGCGCAGCAATCGGGCTGCAGCTAAGCCCCGAGTGGGAGGTTTGCTCTCCACTCGGTAGGATTTTTATGGTGTAGCTCAAGGAGAAGGTAGCAGCCGACCTGCACCTCGTCTCATGGCGGTTGCTCATGATATCGGCTGTTTCGGCAAATCCTTGGGCTGGTGCTAAGCCCCCGAGTGAGAGGCTGATTCTCCCCTCGGTAGGCTTTAAATACTTAGGCGCGGACTTGGACTGCAGCTAAGCCCCCGAGTGGGAGGCTGGCTCTCCACTCGGTAGGATTTTGAATACTTGGCGAGTACTTGGACTGCAGTTAAGCCCCGAGTGGGAGGCTAGCTCACCACTCAGAGGATTTTGAATACTTAGGCGAGTACTTGGACTGCAGCTAAGCCCCGAGTGGGAGCTTGGCTCACCACTCGGTAGGATTTTGAATACTTAGGCGTAGTACTTGGATCAGAAGCTAAGCCCCCAAGTGGGAGGCTGGCTCACCACTCGGTAGGATTTTGAATACTTAGGCGAAGCGGATTCGCAGCTAAGCCCTCGAGTGGGAGACCTGCTCGCCACTCGGAAAGGATTTTTTTTACAAACTTAGGCGAACCGGATTTGCAGCTAAGCCACCCACTGGGGGAAATTTCAACAAAAAGTAATAACAGTCACTGGGAAAATTATAACATTCTTTTCTTAGATAAACAAACTACAAAAGTACTTTTATTACATTTCAACCGAGTGAGTATTTAAGTATAAAAGGGGCGGAGCAGCTCCGCATTCCAAGCTCGAGGCTCGTCGATCTGGCGATCAACATTGTAGAGATGGTACGCTCCATTGTGGAGAACTCTTGTGACGATGAAGGGACCTTCCCAAGTGGGAGCAAGCTTGTGTGGTTTCTGTTGATCCACTCAAAGGACCAAATCTCCCTCTTGGAAGGCTCGACTCTTCACATTTCTGGCATGGAATCGACGCAAGTCTTGCTGATAGATAGTCGAGCGGATCAGGGCCATCTCCCTCTCCTCTTCCAAGAGGTCGACTGCATCTTGCCGGGCTTGTTCCGCTTCTTCTTCGTGAGTATAGTTCGACTCGAGGCGCATTGTGAAGCGTGTCACTCGGTAACTGCTTCAGCTCCATAAACCGGGAAGAATGGAGTTCTCCCAATCGACCGATTAGGAGTGGTCCTCAATCCCCAAAGAACTGATGGAAGTTCGTCGACCAAGCTCCCGCTATGCGTGCTTGAGATCACGCATCAGCCGTGGTTTCAGCCCTTTGAGAATGAGGCCGCTTGCACGCCTCCGCTTGTCCATTCGACCGGGATTAGCAATCAAGCATAGTCGACCATGCGTCTCCGAGAGGCGCAGAAGGCTTTGAACTTGTCATTATCGAAGTTTGACCCATTGTCGGTGATGATGCTATGCGGAACTCCATATCTGAATATCAACTCTCTGATGAAATTGATAGCAGTGCATGCATCAAGGTTCTTGATGGGCTTGGCTTAGATCCACTTGGTGAACTTGTCGACTGCTACTAGCAAATGAGTGAAGCCGCTTCTGCCAGTTCTCGCCGTCCAATCATGTCTAATCCCCAAACAACAAAGGGCCAGACGAGTGGAATGGTCTTCAAGGCTGAGGCGGGCTTGTGTGACATGTTGGAATAGAATTGACACCCTTCACACTTGTCGACTATTTCTTTTGCCATTTCATTTGCTTTTCGCCAAGAAAATCCCGCCGATATGCTTTAGCCACAATGGTCCGAGAGGACGCATGATGGCCACAGGTCCCCGAGTGGATATCCTCAAGAATTATCTGACCTTCTTCTGGCGTGATACACTTCTGGCCGACTCTAGTCGCGCTTTCTCTGTACAACTGTCCCTTGATCACTGTAAAGGCTTTGGATCGACGGACGATCTGTCAAGCCTCTTCTTCATTCTCTGGGAGCTCTTTCCTTAGGATATATGCGATGTACGGCACTGTCCAATCGGGAGTGATGACCACAACTTCCATAATCAGGTCGACCACGGCTGGGACCTCAACTTCACCGGATCATTGGCACTCTTTTGCTGCGGGGCTTCTTCGTGAAAGGATCCTCCTGCACCGATGGTGCATGAATGTGCTCCAAAAATACATTACCGGGAATGGCTTCCTCTTGGACCCTATCTTCGCCAAATCATCCGCAGCTTGATTTTTCATCGGGTATATGATGAAGCTCTAACCCTCGAATTTCTTCTCCAGCTTTCTCACCGTGACATTACAAGAATCGCCATAGCCGGATTCTCGACGTCCCACTCCTTCATCACTTAATTAACAACCAGATCCGAGTCGCCATAGACCATAAGGCGACGGACGCCGAGTGAAATGGCCATACGCAACCCATACAGGAGTGCTTCATATTCTGCTTCGTTGTTGGAAGAATCAAAGTGAATCTGGAGAACATATTTGAGCTTATCTCCTCGGTGGGAAACCAACACAACCCCGCACTGTAACCGCCAAAGATCTTGGAACCATCGAAAAACATAGTCCAATGCTCCGAGTGAACTTGAGTCGGAAGTCATTGCTCACCCACTCGGCAAGGAATTCTGCCATCGCTTGGGACTTGATGGCTTTCTTTGCCTCAAATTTGATATCAAGGGAAGGAGTTCAATCGCCCATTTAGCCACTCGACCAGCTTGCATCTCTCGTTATGAAGAATTTCCGACAATGGGGCGTCACGACGAATCAGAATGGAATGATCAGATAAATAATGAGCAACCTTCTTTGCGGTCATATAAATCCCATAAACAAGCTTCTGATAGTGAGGGTATCTTTGCTTTGATGGGGTCAGCACTTCAGAAAGATAATAAACTGGGCGTTGAACTTTGAAGGCCTTTCCTTCTTCTTCCCGCCGACCGTAAATGCACGGTAATCGACGACTTGTCCAAAGGGCTGCAATGTAAAGCAACAAAGGCTCTTTGCTGATAGGAGCAGCAAGCACCGGCTGGGTGGAGAGCAGAGCTTTTAGCTCTACAAATGCTGCATCAGCTTCTGGAGTCCACTCGAACTTGTCTGACTTCTTCATTAGTCAGTAAAGAGGCAATGCCTTTTCACCGAGGCGAGAGATGAATCGACTTAAAGCGGCCAAGCATCCAGTAAGCTTCTGGACATCGTGCACACGCACAGGGCGCTTCATTCGGAGTATAGTGCCAACCTTTTCAGGGTTAGCATCGATTCCTCGCTCAGAAACGAGAAAACCGAGTAACTTTCCGTCAGGAACTCCAAATGTGCACTTTGATGGGTTAAGCTTGATATCATACCTCCTGAGATTGGCAAATGTTTCAGCAAGGTCACCAACAGGTCGGAACCCTTTGGTGACTTGACCACTATATCATCCATGTACGCTTCCACATTCCGACTGATTTGAGTGAGCAAACACTTCTGAATCATCCTCATGAATGTGGCTCTGGCATTCTTGAGACCGAATGGCATGGTGACATAACAGAAGCACCCGAATGGAGTGATGAACGTTGTTTTGATCTCATTGGGTCCATACAGACGGATCTGATGGTACCCGGAATAGGCGTCTAAAAAAGACAACCTCTCACATCCCGCAGTCGAGTCGACTATTTGGTCAGTGCAAGGAAGAGGGAAATGATCTTTCAGGCAGGCCCGATTGATATGCTTGAAATCGATGCACATGCGCAACGATTTGTCCTTCTTGGGGACCATGACGACATTGGCGAGCCACTCGGAGTGGTAGATCTCTCGGATGAACTCTGCCGCTAAGAGCCGAGCCACTTCTTCACCAATGGCCTTTCTCTTCTGGACGGCGGACTGTCGAAGATGTTCTTTAACCGGTTTGATTTTTGGGTCGACTTCAGAGGCGGTGCTCAGCCAGCCCCCGAACACCCGGCATGTCGTGAGCTTCCATGCAAAGATGTCCCAGCTTCTCACGGAGGAACCGGATGAGCGCTTCTTCCTATTTTGAGTCGAGTGTTGTTGAGATGTTGGTCGGAGCAGCATTGGGATCAGTCGGGTGAATGTGAACCTATTTCGTCTCACCGGACGATCGAATGCTGACCAGAAGCGGGCTTCTTAGCTCGCAACAAATCACTCGGATCTGCAGTTCGATACTCTTGTAACTCTACCATCGCCAATCGAGCATCAACGATCTTAGAGCCCTTCTGGAAGCACTCTTCCGCCTTCTTCCGATTGCCCGTAACAGTGATCACGCCCTTGGGGCCAGGCATCTTTAGTTTAAGATACACGTAACATGGTCGGGCCATGAAACGTGCATACGCTGGCCTTCCCAGAATAGCGTGATAAGCGCTCTGGAAATCCACGACCTCAAAGGTCAACTTTTCTTTCCGGAAATGCTTCGAATCACCAAAAACTACATCAAGAGCAATTTGGCTGAGTGACTCAGCCTTCTTTCCAGGAATGACTCCGTGGAAGCTTATGTTACTGGTACTGAGTCTGGACATCGGAATGTCCATCCCTTTCAACGTCTTTGCGTACAATATGTTCAAGACGCTACCACCATCCATCGTAACTTTGGTCACCGAGTGCCTTCGACGACTGGTCGACCACCAACGCTTGCCTCCCAGGGGTGGCAATGTGCGTCGGGTGATCGGACTGGTCGAATGTGATGGGGGTCTGGGACCATTTCAGATAGTTGGGCGTCGCCGGAGCGACCAAGTTCACTTCCCGATTGATAACCTTCAATCGACTTTTGCTTTCGACGTCAAGAAAATCATCAGGGTGGAATTGACCTGGGGATATCCATCATCGCTGTCATCTTTGTCCTCAACTTTGTCTATCTCCTTATCCTTATCCTTGGGTTGTTTCCCTTGGAACTGTTGAATCAAGAGCCGACACTGTCGAGTGGTATGTTTCGGGTAAATGAGTTTACCCTCTTCATCTTTCTTCGTGTGAATGTGACATGGCAAATCCAACACGTCATTTCCATCCTGGCCTTTCACCTTCTTGGGGTTCCAAGGACCCTTGGATTTCCCCTTGAACTTTCCTGGGGTCACCGCCAAGGCCTCTCCGGGAGCAGCTGGCTCGGCTTTGCGCTTCGCTCCGGATCGAATTTCCTCCGCCGCCTCATTAGCGGCCGATTTGTATTTACCACTCCGAGCCGATCCTCTTCT
This sequence comes from Aegilops bicornis, assembly GCA_021605145.1. Taxonomy (NCBI): domain Eukaryota; kingdom Viridiplantae; phylum Streptophyta; class Magnoliopsida; order Poales; family Poaceae; genus Aegilops; species Aegilops bicornis. Next base: position 82,469,539 of record CM038672.1, on the reverse strand, counting down.
TCACCATTTGCATACTTGGTGGCAATCTCCATCATCCGACTCTGTGGTCATATCTCCGGTTCGACCAATTTCAAACTCAACTCTCTCGTTCTTGACACCTTCTTTGAAGGCACAGATCGCCTGGTGATCGATACATTCTCAACTGTGGTGGTGCAAAGTGATCCACCTCTGGATATAATCTCTCAAAGTTTCACTCGACTTATGCACACACGATCGCAACTCCGTCAACCCCGCTGGTCGCTTGGTAAGTCCCTTCAAAACCCGACAAACACTCGGGCAAGATCTTCCCAAGTGTAAATCTGCTGGTGCTAATCGATTCAACCACGCTCTAGCTGAACCCTCCAACATAAGAGGCAAATGCTTCATGGCTGCCTCATCATTGCCGCCGCCAATCTAAACAGCCACTCGGTAATCTTCAAGCCAAGTGTCAGGCTTGGATTCACCAAAGGAACTTATCGACTCACCGCCAACCTGAAGTTGGGAGGAATCACCGCGGCTCGATGGCTCTCTGAAACACTCGCCCCGAGACATGAACTCGCTGCTTGAAGGGAACATCTCTGTCATGGCCTTCTCGGTGAGCTCTGTTCCTGTCAACCAAACCTTGAACGATAATGGATCTCGCATCAAAGCCTGGTTCCCTGGGGTCGACTGGAACCCTTCGCCCAACACTACACTGGCGTCTATCATCCTGCTGCCGAGGAGCGTATGATCCACCCCTTGGGGGAGGAGTGAGCACTCGACGTCGATCGTTGCGATCGAATCGGTGCTCATATTGCTCGCGGCTTTTGTACTGATCATCACGTTGGCCCTCACGTTCCTCACACCTCGGGGGCGATCTCGGACTATGGGCCGACTGGACTGAATTCGCAGTGACGGATCGGCTGTGAATCCTGTTCTGCGACTGTGATACGACTAAGTTTTGGTCTCCTCCCGCCCGGAGCAGATCTCTGATTTGTAGCAAACCTCTACCCGCCTCCGACTGGGAAGGCTGAATGGACTCTGCTATACGGGCGGCAGCTGCTAAATTCTGAATCGGAGTTCGATATACCTGAGTTGGTGGCTGGAAGAGCTGACGTCGACTGGATTCAGGAACCCTTGGTCGCGCGCGCTCGTCGAGTACTCGCTGGAGGTTCTCCAGTCGAAAAGGCCAGCCAAAGTTGGCTGTTGCGCAAGATCCTCCAAGGCACGAGCCTCGGGGTTTCTCCAATGATAGGAGTGTGAAGCGCATCCATGTTCCGACGGTGAAGCTCCTCCTCTCAGAGCGAAGTGAGGGCTCGGGCAGGTACTCTTCGTGGTCTTGCGCCGATCGCCTCCACCGTCACCTCCGCTGGTGCGGGGAATCTGGGGACTGGTCGTCCGTCGACCATCGTAACTTCTGCCGGGGTCATCGCTATCGCACTCGGACGCAGCTCTTCGCAGAGCTACCGATGATCGAACATGCCAGAGAGATTCGCCGGGCTCGATCGCTGACTTGGGGGTGGCCGATCGGGCGAGCCACCGCATGCCTCACCCACCGCTGAAGCCTCGACCGATCGGAACGCTATGCGCCGGGAGATCGGGAGCGAGGACGGACAGAGCCGACCCATACCGGGTCGACGGTTGCCGCAGGAGGACGCCGCGACACACGCTGCGAAAGTCGCCGCCTCGGACGGGATCGCGGCCCACGCCGAGTGGAGCCTCCTCGGGTTAAGTGGAGTCGTCGGCGACGAACATGAGCGCACCGAGACAGATCTCACGGCCCTCGACCAGAACTCCGCCTGAAACCATGGTGCAGGAGATCGAAAGAATCCCAACTTCTCCAACAAATCGCTAGAACACCTGCCCCACGGTGGGCGCCAACTGTCGTGGTTCTAACTCTGACAGTAGAATGGGGGTTGGAATGGAGAGGCAAGATCCTAGCTATGGAGTAGTTGTATACGCAAGGGATTTACGAGTTCAGGCCCTTCTCGGAGGAAGTAACAACCCTACGTCTCGGTGCCCGGAGGCGGTCGACTGTATTACATGCGTATGTGTTACAGGGGTGCGAACCCCTCTGCCCGTGGAGGGGGGTGGCTTATATAGAGTGCGCCAGGACCCCAGCCAGCCCACTTAGCAGAGGGTTTAAGGTACGTTAAGACCTGGCGTTACTGGTAACGCCGGACATAAAGTGTCATCATGACCATAAAGACTACTTAATTACGCACTGCTTTGGATACATAGTGATTCTGAGCACACGATGGTCGAAAGTGAGCCTTCTTGGTCGAAAGTGTCTCCGATTTTGTCGAGTGGAAGCCTACCAGGTCATTTGGAAGGTAGCTTCTTTCATGAAAGTGTCCTTGGGGAGGGTACCTTTGGGCAGGTCTATGACCCTACCCTAGGTACATGACTTCATCACTATTCTCCCCCTCGCCTTGGAGTGGGGTCGTGCTCGCGGCGAATATCTGGTCAGGACCCCAGCTCATGTAAGATCTTGACAATGAATCCCTCCTTGCACCTTTTTTCGAGGAGGAGGTGCTCATGACGATCAAGTGCATGAACCCGTCTTCCACTCCTGGCCGCGATGGTCTACCTGTGAAATTCCTCCAGGTATTCTGGGGCTGCATCAAGGATGAAGTGATGGCGATCTTCCAGGAATTTTACGTTGGAGCGTTGGATCTGACTCAGCTCAACTTTGGGGTCATCACACTTGATACCCAAGGTTCCTGGAGCTTCCGACATATGTCAGTTCCAGCCAATAACAACCATCAACGTATTGTTCCGCATCTTGGCTAAGGTGCACGCCATTAGGGCGGCACCCCTTGCTGACCGCTTGACTCATTCAAACCAATCGACATCCATCCAAGGCTGATTTATATTGGATGGGGTCCTCGTGTTCCATGAGGTGCCTCATTGTTGGAAATATGCCCTAGAGGCAATAATAAAAGGATTATTATTATATTTCCTTGTTCGTGATAATTGTCTTTTATTCATGCTATAATTGTATTATCCGGAAATCGTAATACACGTGTGAATACTTAGACCACAACATGTCCCTAGTGAGCCTCTAGTTGACTAGCTCGTTGATCAACATATAGTCATGGTTTCCTGACTATGGACATTGGATGTCGTTGATAACGGGATCACATCATTAGGAGAATGATGTGATGGACAAGACCCAATCCTAAGCATAGCACAAGATCGTAGTTCGCTTTTGCTATAGCTTTTACAATGTCAAGTATATATTACTTAGAACATTAGATCGTGTAACTCCCGGATACCGTAGGGAGTGCTTTGGTGTACCAAACGTCACAACGAATCGGGTGACTATAAAGGTGCACTACAGGTATCTCCGAAAGTGTACATTGGGTTGACACGGATCGAGACTGGATTTGTCACCCGTGTTACGGAGAGGTATCACTGGGCCCACTCGGTAGTGCATCATCATAATGAGCTCAAAGTGACCAAGTGTCTGGTCACGGGATCATGCATTACGATACGAGTAAAGTGACTTGCCGGTAATGAGATTGAACGAGGTATTGGGATACCGACGATCGAATCTCGGGCAAGTAACATACCGTCTGACAAAGGGAATAGTATACGGGGTTGCTTGAATCCTCGACATCGTGGTTCATCCGATGAGATCATCGAGGAGTATGTGGGAGCCAACATGGGTATCCAGATCCTGCTATTGGTCATTGACCGGAGAGTCGTCTCGGTCATGTCTGCATGTCTCCCGAACCCGTAGGGTCTACACACTTGAGGTTCGGTGACGCTAGGGTTATTAGGAAGACTTGTATGTGATTACCGAATGTTGTTCGGAGTCCTGGATGAGATCCCGGATGTCACGAGGAGTTCCTAAATGGTCCGGAGGTGAAGATTTATATATGGGAAGTTGTCATACGGACACCGGAAAGTTTCGGGGGCATATCGGTATTGTACCGAGGCCACCGGAGAGGTTCCGGTGGTCCACCGGGAGGGGCCACCCCTCTCGGAGGGCCTCATGGGCTGCAAGGGGCAGGGAACCAGCCCCTGGAGGGCTGGGCGCCCCCCCTTGGGCCCATGCGCCTAGGGTTGGGGGGGGAACCCTAGTGGGGGCGCCTTTGCTTGGGGGGCAAGCCCTCGGCCGCCCCCCCTCTAGATCTCATCTAGAGGGGGCCGGCCCCCTTCCCCCTTCCTCTATAAATAGAGGGGCGAGGGGAGGGCTGAACACATGATCCAAGGTGCAACCCCTCCCCTCCCCAACACCTCTCCTCCTCCGTTGACTGCTTGGCGAAGCCTGGCCGAGTATCTTGCCTCTCCACCATCATCACGCCGTCGTGCTGCTGCTGGAGCCTTCTTCCTCAACCTCTCCTCCCCCCTTGCTGGATCAACAAGGAGGAGACGTCGTCCTTTCCGTACGTGTGTTGAACACGGAGGTGCTGTCCGTTCGGCACTTGGTCATCGGTGATTTGAATCACGGCGAGTACGACTCCATCATCACCGTTCCCTTGAACGCTTCCGCACGCGATCTACAAGTGGTGTGTAGATGCGATCTTGTCACGACCGGTTTTTCAATAAAAATATTTATTGAACAACCGACCTATGAAGTCCAATATGAGGAAAATCCTTCATACCGGTAGACAAAACTTTGATACAAGAAGCCAGTAGCATTACAATATTACAGGTGGGTCGGATCAAGATGCCCAACCAATTATTACAACACGCCAATAATTATACATGATGGCGGATATGACACAATGGTGTGGGGTGGAAATACTCTTGACTCGAGATATGAGTGGTTGGTGGAATAACACAACGGAGTGGTTAATAAGTTCTATCAAGATTTGGCGGCTCATCGAAAGGCCGAGGTGAGGCTCGATGAATTTATTTGGGTAGCGGAAGCGGATATATCACAATGACTAATCCAGGGTCGACGAGACCGACCGGGATTCCTCTAGGCGCCGGACTCGCTATCGAATTCTTCATCCATGAGATCGCCACAAGATCTCGCCAAATCAACAAGCCAAGTGAGTACTTTGAAAGTACTCGCAAGACAGTTCGGACAAAAGATATAAAAAATGAATGGATGAATGCGTCATGATTAATTTTAACAATGCTCAATTAAATCAGTATAGCAAAATAAATAAGAAGGGAATCGGCGGTAGTCCGCTCGAAAACCCAAAGAAGATAAACTCAAAACCGATCGAGTGTCTGAAGTGACGCCTCGAAGGGTGAAAAGAAGCAAAACATGCCACAGTCGGGCGTCTAAGCGACACGTCATAAAGGGCTTATATTAAAGGAAAAATACATACGTGCCGCAGTCGGACGTCGGAGTGACATCACAGAAAGGGCTTATAATAAAAGTAAATAATAACAATGCCGCAGTCGGACATCTGAGCGACATCACAGAAAGGGCTTATAATAAAAGTAAATAATAACAATGCCGCAGTCGGACGTCTGAGCGACATCACCGAAAGGGCTTATAATGAAAATAAATAACAACAATGCCGTAGTCGGACGCCCCGAGCGACATCGCAGTAAAGGGCTTATAATGAAAATAAATAACAACAATGTCGCAATGGACGCCCGAGGACATCGCAGAAAGGGCTTATAATGAAAATAAATAACAACAATGTCGCAGTCGGACGTCTGAGCGACATCGCAGAAAGGGCTTATAATTCATTATTCATAACTGACAAGATATGGTGCTCACGGAAAAATATTCATCACAAGACAATAAGCGGGTTAGTCCATTCACGGTGAAAATAAATATTTAATACTCAAATGGTTCTCAGGAGTTTCTGTCACTGAGACTGACACTTGACAAGGTGGGGTGAACACGGTACTAGGATATGAATAAGATGGATTCAAGAATTTTGACTCTGCAGAGTTTGTACAAAAATTGTCCACAGCCAACGGATTTCCGTAGTCACGAAGGACTAGTTCCGTTTACGGTATTTCGGAAGAAACACAACTAGCTAGTACACACCCATCATACCTCACGTTGCCAGGAATCACCCTAGACAGCGTTTAAGAAAAACTTTGAGACAGGGAGATCACAATCTCGAATAGCATGGGATCAAATTTATTTACGCGCGCTCTAAGGGGTGCCCCCCTCTCGGTCCCAACCGGAAACACCCATGCCCCCTGACCGGATGAAAGGCTTTAATCCAGGGCCATGGAACCTTCATCCCGCCTCTCGATTTGGTGTGTACCAGAGGTGGTTTGCAACTTACTAAGCCGTATCCCTTGCGGGAAACAGTGGTAGTACGAAAGGGAGGACGGACGGAGTCTCGACTGATTTATGTTGACACCGGTCAACGATATGGCATAAGCCCGGCATGCTACAACACTGCCCTCTTACCCATACTCATGCCAACTCATGGCCATGCAACAAGTTTCCAAAGCAACTCACGGATTTACCGAGCTCATTTGCCTCAATGCTCACGAGATAAACTATCATCGAAATGCTCATGAACGTGCCATGATACAAAAATAATGCAAACATGCCCAGACACTCATCATATCAAAAGTTCAAACTTTGCTTGCCTGGTTCGGAGTAGTCGGCGTCTAGCTCGGCGAAGTTCGCGGTTCCGTCACCTCCTTCGGTATCTACGGTACACAAAATACACGCGCTAAAGTAAATACCGTGGGGTACATAAAGTTGATCCAAATATTTTTCAAATAAACATGATAAAAAACTAGACCAAAATTTGAAGAGGACAGAAAAAGAATCACTCAAAAAATCCTTTCTGTTAAAAAGTTATAAGGGTTTTAGTCCAAGGACCCATCTGTAATGAAACAGAAAACTTCCAGGGGGCTTTGCAGAAAAATCCAGAAAAACGGTTCAGAGTGGAAGCGTATTTGCCAAAGTACGCTTTCAGAAAACGATTCGAAAAAAACAGAGGAGAGGCTGACGGGCGGGTCCCACCCATCAGGTTTGAAATTTCAAACGAGAGCGACGGGGCTCGTCGGCGCCCGAGAGCCGCGGTGGTCGCCGGCGGCGATCCACGGCGAGGCAAGGAGATCGGAGGGAACCTCCGTGTTCAGGGCGCCATCCCGCGTCTGTGGGTGGTGGTGGTGGTCGCCGGCGAGTACCACGTCGACGGCGACGCTTGCTCCGGCGGACGGTGATTCGGGTGGTCGTGGATCTCGTCGGAGAGAGCTGCGGAGGTGGAATTGAGGAGGTGGTTAGACTCGTGATAGCATGAGAGGGTATCTGACGAGGTTAGGGCGCCGGAGACGACCTCACCGGCGTGAATCGTGGTGGAGGCCGAGGCGGAAGGAAGCGGCCGGAGTCGAGGAAGAAGAGCTCCTCGTGGCCCTTCCAGGGGCTTGGCGAGGTTTGGGGAGGTAGTGGAGGTGTGCGGGGGCGAGAGCAAGCTCGGGGTGCTATATATAGCCGGCCCGAGGCGGTTGCCGAGAACGGGGTTCTCCGGCGAGGTGATTACGGCGGCGCTGTGGTTGCACGGTCGGCTTAGGAGCTTGAGCATCGACTAGACGAAGAACTGGTGCCATCCCCGTGTCCAACTCAAAGAAGGTGGGCGAAGCACGACTGCCCTGACGGAACGGCCGCACGGCCCGTCGGTGGCAGAGATGGCGCTCTGCGCGTGCCAGGACACGGCGACGGTGTTGCATGCATGCGCTGGCAAGGAAATGGCCACACGGAGCCACCAGGGGGTTTGGGCGGCGCCAACGGGCGTTATGCCGCCGTTTCGCTCCCCTGCCGGCCGCCACGGTGGTTCGCCACCAAGAAGACACGCCGGCGCAGCGGGCCAGGGTGCCACCGACGCCAGAACACGCCAAGCATCGCTGTGAGGCTCCGGACAAGCAAGCTAGGTCATGAGCAACGTGCCAAGTGCACTGTGAGCATGTGACTGAATTTCGACGAAGATCGACAATCAAATTCTGAACTTCATCAAGATGAATGTAAACAAAGTGCATGCAAGGTGTTCGGCTGAATGATCCGTGCATGTAGGGATTTTTCCTTGAGCTGGTTTTTGGTGGAGGGGCCTCTCATTGCATCTAGAGGCTGCCTGAATATTTGTGGAATTTTTGGAGCAGTGTAGATATGAATTTCACCAAATTTGGCAAATCTAGTCCAAACTTGCAGAGACTATAATTTGAAATTTTTGAACAGAAGAGGAGTGGATCTTGATTGATCTAGGTTGTGGGTACCAAGGACTATCCAAGGGAGTTGGTTTGAGGTCAAAACTCAAATGCATTTAGGTACTTGCTTTGCAAATCACCTAGGCTCAATATAATAGACAGAAAAGATTTGGGAGGGGAAATAGTTGAAATAGAATTCAGAAAATGGTTGAGCTTGTTGGGACAGAATGTTTGGATTGCCCAAAGTGGAAGGAAAAGTTTTTAGGAAGATTTTACCATGTGGTGCATGGCCAAATCATGAATGGTTTCAAATATTGGAGAGGATGTAAAACTCCTAGAGTTTCTTTTTGAAAGAAAATAAACTCCAAAGATTTTTCTTGGGATTTTGAGAAGAGGCAATCAGAAGAAAAATTTAAAAACCAAACTCCAGAGTTGAAGGAGATGCAAAAATTAAAATATTTTGCTAAAGGGAAAAACTTTTGAGAGAGATTTTTGGAAGGGATTTGAAGACCTTCTTCAAATCCAACAAAATTTTGAAGAAAACCAAAGGAAAGTTTTTGGAGTGTCACAACATCTACCCCCTTAGGAAAAATATCGTCCCCGAGATTCCAGTTGATCCTCAAATAATTGTGGGTGCTCTGTTCGAAGGAAATCCTCTCTTTCCCAAGTGGCTTCACTCTCGGTGTGGTTGCTCCAATCGAACTTTGAAGAACTTGATGGTTTTCTGTCGGGTTCTCCTTTCTCGACTCTTCCAAGATTTTTATCGGATGCTCCCGATATGTAAGGTCTGGCTGCACGTCAATGTTTTTATGGGGTACTTGTTTCTCTGGGTTGCTTACACGCTTCCTCAATTGGGAGACGTGAAATACGTCGTGGATGTCGGATAATTCTTCGGGTAAGTCTAGTTGGTAGGCCACCGTGCCTCTTCTTCGTTACTATGCAGAATGGTCCGATGAATCTTGGTGCTAGCTTCCCTTTAATCTTGAATCGGTGCAGACCTCTCATAGGGGATACTCGTAGGTACACAAATTCACCGGTTCAAAATGGACTCCACGATGCTTCGATCGTAATAACTCTTTTGTCGACTTTGGGCTGTCTTGAGTCGGTCCTTAATTACCTTGACTTTATCTTTCAGCCTCTTTGAGCAGGTCCGGGCGAAGATATGTATCTCCTGCTTCCGACCAATTTAGCGGGTACGACATCTTCGTCCGTACAGAGCTTCAAATGGTGCCATTTGTAGGCTGGACTGGTAGCTGTTGTTATATGCGAATTCTGCGTATGGCAAGCTCTCTTCCCAACTGGTCCCATAGGTGAGGACACATGCTCTCAGCATATCTTCTAGAATCTGGTTTACTCGCTCAGTTTGCCCATCTGTCTGTGTAGCGACCCGACCTCAGATGGTCAAGTCTCTGTGCTTCCGTGTCATCCCTGGATCGGTAATGCTGACACACACAGTACTTGAAGGATTTATAACAGAGTAGCAATCACACACTTATTACATCGAATGTCTCAAAAGAGAACTTAATACAATAATATGGCTGAAGGCCATCTAATGCGATAACAGCGGAAGGCTTGGAAGATAAAGTGAGTCCATCAACTCCAACGGCATAATCGAAGCTGCACGGCAACGACCTACAATCCTTACTCCTCGTCGAAAAGTCCGCAACATAATACGTTGCAGCTCGAGAACGGGCCAAAGCACATGGAATATGCCGCAATGTAACACATAGAGTAATGAAAGAATAAGCTATACTACATGCATATATGGCTGGTGGAAAACTCTATGGTTACAGCTTTTGCGAAAAGCCAATTTTTCCCTACATCAAAGGAATAAATTTAATTTAACTATAATGGTGGTTGAAACATCATTGAGAAGGTACCCCCAACTCAGATGATCCCAATTAAGGTAATTAACAACCCAGCAAAATTAGTTAAGAGTGATGGGATACTTGTGAATACTCAAGTACTAGATACTCAGAAACGTCCATAACCGGGGACACGGCTAACCATGATTAGTTTGTACATTCTGCAGAGGTTTGCGCACTTTTCGCCACAAGACTCGATCGCCTCCGTTGGATTCTCGCACTACATGGTGTTTGAGAGACGGATGACCGAGACACAGTCTTTCAGAAACATTAACTCTCTACTCCGGATAGATCATACCAAACCTATAAAACCCACTACCTGCTGATCTACCTCTTCGAGAGCTTCACGTAACTTACTCAACTATGCTAGAGCCCATAATAGCTTGTGGCTGCACACGGAAGTTCCTAGCATGAATAATCTCAGTTCCCTTTGAGCCTGGGTGGCGGTCCATAGGAAGATCACACGGGTACCCCGGCATTTCCAAGAAAATGCAGACAACACCGGTTCCCCAGTGCCTCAATCCACCCAGATGTGTATTTAAGTTGCCACCTTATAGTAAACCATTAATTAACAATCTCACATCTGTCGTGAATATCTCTCAAACCCAAACCACGCCTCTGAGCATAGCATGGCGTATAAGCATAACGTAGAAGTAACTCCCAAGGGTTTGAAAGTAACAGGCAATAGGTTCCTACCTCATCATCTACTTCCCAACCCACAAATTAATGACATCCTAATCATGCAATGTTTGAGGGTTGAAACTAATGCATAAAAACTGGGTAGGAAAAGATATGATCAAGTGTTACTTGCCTTGCCGACGATCCGTGAATCCTAGAGACTCAGAGTAACACGCTTCGCACCGGGAATTCTATCGCAAGCAAACAACGCATACATAAGTAAACAAGCAAAGATGCACAAACGAAACTTCAATCGAAAGAGGTTGACCGGAGAGTTCAACTTAAGAACTCCGGTTCACAAAAACAATCAAACCAAACGAAACAACAAAACTCAAACGGCGAGAAAAACAAGGTCCGTCTACTAATCTGATCTAGAGTCAAATTTTATAAAGATAAAAACTTGGTTGAGTTGATTATTCGGAAAGAGGGTTTCGATACGAAACTCCAGGCGCTTGAATCGCCTGATTCCGATTAACGAGCGAAAAGATAAACAGGTTTGAAAATTGGATCAGAAATCGCGATCTGAATAACCGCGGAATAAATCTGATAAAAGAAAAGCGACGAACTGCTAAACGAACGAACGTTCGTTAACAGAACTTAAACAGTGAACGCGTTCGTTAAAACGAACGGATGAACGGACGTTCGTTAAATAAATAAATCGATCTATAAAAAAAATGATCTAGGTTTTTTTTTTAAAAAAAAACCGAAGGGTTTTCTAAAAAAACAAAATAAACCGGGCGGCGGGGTCGGGTACCTCCGGCGAGGTGTGTCCGACGAGCGGGCTGCTCATGGGTCCGCGAGGGGGCGGGTCGGCGAGGGGGCGGCGGCGACGGCGAAGGCGCGGCGACGGCGCTGAGGGGGGGCGGCGGCGACGGCTGGGCTCCGTGCTGGGCGGCTCGGCTCAAGGGCGGGTGGTGGTGGCGGTGGTGGCGGCGGCATTTAAAGGGGGCGGGCGGCGGTGGCTTGGGAAGGGGGCGCCTGGGTGGAGTCCGGCTCGGACTCCCTCTGCTCGCGCCACGCACCGGCGCTGGAGAGGGAGGCAGCGGCGGCTCGTGGGCCGGCTCGGCTACTGGGCCTTTGGCCTAGTCGCTGGTCCGTTTCGTTTTTTTAAACATTCCGCCAAAAGAAAAATTCCTAGAAAAATAAATAAAAATCTAAAAATTCCAAAACAAGTTTTTCTCCATCTAAATAAAATATTTAGAACTAGAGGAACTTTTCTTGGCCCCTAAAATGCAACTTTTTAAAACGTGCAAATTTTTCTAGGGCAAATAAACTTCCAAATAAAATCAAATAAAATCCCAAAAATGATTTTAACATTTTTCCTCTGTTATTTCAATTATTTTGGAGAAGTCATATTATCTCCCCTCATTTATTTGTTTTGAAATAGTTTTCCGGAGAGAAAATAATTAAAATCCAATATCCTCGTCTTTCATTATTTGATAAAATTCAAATTTGAAAATTGAAAAACCCCCAACTCTCTCCTAGGGTCCTTGAGTTGCTTAGGATTTTCGAGGATGGCAAACGAGAATGCAAATAAAATATGATATGCAAGAATGACCTATGTATAACATGCCAAATTGAAAATTTGGGATGTTACAAATCTACCCCCCTTAAGATGAATCTCGCCCTCGAGATTCGGGTTGGCTAGAAAATAGGTGCGGATGGTCCTTGCGAATATCCTCTTCTCGCTCCCAGGTGGCTTCTTCCTCGGTGTGGTGGCTCCACTAAACTTTGCAAAACTTGATCACCTTGTTGCAGTGACTCGCTATCAAACTCGAGAATTTTTACCGGCTTCTCCTCATAAGTCGGGTTGTTATCCAATTGTATCGCCTCCAGGGCATCAGATCCTTTAATGGTATGTAGGCCATCTCAGCGTGGCACTTCTTAAGTTGTGACACGTGAAACACGTCATGCACTCCTGACAATCCTTCAGGTAACTCCAGCTTGTAGGCAACTTCTCCCATCCGTCCCAAAATACGGTACGGTCCTACAAATCTTGGGGCTAACTTTCCCTTTACTCCAAAACGTTTCACTCCCCTCAGGGGTGATACTCGCAGATATACTGGCTCCAATTTCATAGGTTACTTCCTTGCGTTTAGAATCTGCGTAACTCTTTTGTCTAGATCGAGCAATCTTTAGTCCTGCTCTCGATCAGTTTAACCTTCTCCTCGTAGTCTTTGATCAAATCTGGTCCAAACAACCGACGGTCTCCAACCTCATCCCACATCAATGGTGTTCTACATCTGCGCCCATACAGAGCTTCGAACGGTGCCATCTTCAAACTGGCTCAGTAGTCATTGTTGTATGAAAATTCTGCGACGTCAAATTTTCATCCCAACTAGATCCATAATCTAGCGCATGTGCTCTCAACATGCCCTCCAAAATCTGATTGACTCTCTCCGTCGTCTGTCCGTCTGTGGGTGGAACGCGTAATCGAACTCCAATCTGGTACCCAAGGTCCGGTGTAGCCGATGCCAAAACTTTGAAGTAAACCGTGTTCCTCTATCCGACACGATACTCCTCGGAACTCCGTGCAAACATACTATCCTGGTCATATATATCTTGGCCAACTTTGCACTTGTATAAGTTGTTTTCACCGGGATGAAATGAGCTACTTTGGTCAAACGATCCACTACTACCCATATTGAATCATATCCTGCTTTGGTTCGGGTAATCCGGTGATAAAATCCATGCCAAGCTTGTCCCACTTCCATTCGGGTATTGGCATAGGCTGCAACAGTCCTGCTGGCTTTTGATGCTCTGCCTTCACTCTCTGACATACATCGCAAACGGCTACATACTCGGCAATATCCTTCTTCATACCAGCCCACCAGAAATGTTCATTCAAGTCCAAGTACATCTTGGTGTTTCTGGGGTGAATCGAGTATGGTGAGTCATGGGCCTCTTGAAGTATTAACTTCCTGATCTCCAAATTGTTGGGCACATAAATCCGATCCTCAAACCACAAGGTATCGTGCTCATCCTTGCGAAAACCTTTGGCTTTTCCTTTGCGCATCTTTCCCTTTATCTCAGCAATCTCTTTATCCTCTTTTGAGCTGCCTCGAATCTTGTCTAACAAGGTCGATTGAACCTCCATTGTTGCAAGAAAACCTCTTGGAACAATCTCCAAATGAAGTTCCATAACATCCTCTCGCTAACTCCTTTGGCAGTCCTCTACCTTCAAGGATATTGGCATAACTCTTCCGACTCAAAGCGCCTGCTACGACGCTGGCTTTTCCTGGATGATAGTGTAGCTTCATGTCGTAATCTTTTATAAGTTCCAGCCATCTCCTCCGTCTCGAGGTTTAACTCCTTCGTGTGAAAATGTACTTTAAACTCTTATGATCCGTGGTACACATCACAACGGTTTCCCATGAGATAATGTCTCCAGGTCTTTAACGCATGTACTACAGCTGCTAACTCCAAATCATGCGTGGCATAGTTCAACTCATGAGGCTTCAGTTGTCGTGAGGCATACGAGACAACTTTTCCTTCCTGCATAAGAACACATCCAATTCCCAAGCGAGAGGCATCACAATACACTTGAAACTCCTTATGTATATCTCGCAATGTCAAGACTGGGCTGTAGTCAACCGTTCTTCAATTCTTGGAAGCTTGTCTCACAATCCTCTGTCCATCTGAACTTAGTATCCTTCTTTAGCAATTCCGTCATTGGTTTAGAAATCTTGGAAAAATTCTCAATAAATCTCCGATAATATCCTCGCCACCCAAGGAAGCTGCGAATATTGTCGATCAAGTGGGTGCCAACCATTCAAAGGATCGACTGAATTTTACCGGGATCTACCGCTATACCTTCTCCCGATATAACATGCCCCAGAAATCCAACTTCCTTTAACCAAAACTCGCACTTGCTGAATTTGGCATATAACTGGTGTTCCCCGAGTTTCTCAAGAACCAAACGTAGGTGTTCTCGCATGCTCCTCTTCGTTCTTCGAGTAAACCATAATATCATCGATAAACACCACAACAAACTTGTCCAAATATTCCATGAACACTTTGTTCATCATACTCATAAAATAGGCAGGGCGTTAGTCGGTCCAAACGACATGACCGTATACTCGTATAATCCATATCGTGTGGTGAATGCTGTCTTGGGTATATCCTTCTCGGATCTTCAACTGATGGTATCCTGATCGTAGATCAATCTTAGAAAACACCTTAGCTTCTTGCAACTGATCAAACAGATCATTTATCATCGGTAAGGGATACTTGTTCTTTATTGTTACTTCATTCAGAGCTCGATAATCAACAACCATCCTTAGGGATTTATCCTTCTTCTCCACCAAAAGTACTGGAGCTCCCCAAGGTGATGAACTTCTACGAATGTAACCTTTCTCCAATAGCTCCTTGATCTGCTTCTTAATTTCCTCCAGATCATTTGCGGGCATCCGATAGGGTCTCTTTGATATTGGCCATGTACCTGGTATTAGTTCTATCAGAAACTCGATGTCTCGATCCGGTGGCATGCCTGGTAACTCTTCCGGAAAAACATCTAGGTAATCCTTCACTACAGGTACTTCCTCTTGTACAACTCCCGTGAGGGTATTCACTTGGCTCCTCCTAGGCACATGCCTAGATACATACTTAATCCTTTTTCCCTCTGGGTGGTAAGATAGATTGACTTGCTAGCACAAATGATACTTCCTCCAAACTTCGACATCCAATCCTTGCGACTCCAAGATAATTAGGTCGACGGAAAAACATGTGTGCCAATGATTAGGTAACTGGGTGCACCATCTGCTAGCCATATACTCGCTCCAAAGTGAGCTCACTAAAAGAGGGGTCCTAAGGGTCTGGGTTGGTAACTTAAACTTATCCACAAATCCCCTTGATATGTATGAATGCGATGCACCAAAGATCGAAAAGAACAATAGCGGTAAATGACTGAACCAAAAACTTACCTATTACCGCATCCGGCTGCTCTTCAACTTCCTCCACGTTAACGTGGTTCACTTGTTCTTTGTTGAATGGATTTGGCTTCTTCCCAGCGCTCCCATTTTCGTTTCCATTCTTTCCATCAGGGCAGTCATTGGCATAGTGCCCTGTCTTCCCGCACTTAAAGCAAATAACTTGGCTCAAGTCTCTCTTAGCGGGTGTAGCTGGGTTAGAGCGATTCTGGTTATTGTTGGCTGTATTTCCATTCCCATTCTTCGCACCATTATGCGTTCCTCCTCCAAAGTATGGTTATGTCCTCCATGGTTATGAACTAGTCCTCCCGAGTTCGGGGTTGCGAGGTTTCCGGTGAGCTCCTGAGTTATGCTTCCCTTGTCCATACTTCCTCTTACGATTCTCAATTTGCTGCTGCTTTCCTTCAATCATTAGGGCCTTATCTACCAACTCCTGGTAGTTGTTGAAAGTTGCCACCATCAGCTGCATACTCATCTCATCATTCAGTCCTTCCATGAACTTCTCTTGCTTCGCGGCATCCGTGGCCACATCATCAGGGGCATAGCGTGATAACTTGCTAAACTCATCCACGTACTGGGCCACAGTACGGTTCCCATGGCGTAAGTTGCTAAACTCACGCTTCTTTATCTGTATGGCTCCGGTTGAAACATGGGCCGTGCGGAAAGCTTGTTGAACCGGTCCCAAGTGACATTGGCTATAGGAAAAGTAGCCGTAATTCTCCCACCATGCGGCTGCTGGTCCATCCAATTGATGTGCGGCAAAGCGCACTCTCTCAAAGATCCGTGCATCCCGCGGTGGTTAACTCCTTCCAATACGGGCGTAACCAGTCATATCTCGCAACTATTGGCTCGGTGCTACTGGAAAACACCGGCGGTTGTAACCTTAGAAAACGGGTTAAATTGTCCACTGGCGGCGGGTTGTTGTTGTTGTTGTTGTTGTTGTTGTTTTTGTTGGCATTGCCCTGGTTCTGAACTAGCAGTTGCATCAAGGTATTTTGCTGTTGGATCAACTGAGTGAGCTCCGGTGGGAAAGCAAAACCAGGGTCACGTCTCGGAGGCATCTGGGGTTTAGAGGGGAGAGATTAGAAATAGAAAGAGGTCTAGTGAGAAAACACTACCCATATGCACATGAGGCAAAACACACATTCATTCAATCAAGCAAGCAAGGGCATACAAAACGGTCTAGGACTATCGCATAAGTGCTCACTACTACCTATTACATGGGGAAAAATACTACTAATATTTGGTGGTCATCTAAAAATTTTGATCGGTGGAAGACTCCATAATGTTCCGCTCCAATTCGTCTTCATAGTCATCATCACTTGGATCTGAGTCGGTGTCGCCGATGATGATGTAGTTGTCCGGACAAGCGGGTCTTCTTCCTCTTCTTGCTCTTCTTCCTTGGGTGCTGGTCCTCCCATGAAAACTCCAATCTTCTTGACTAGGTCGTCGTTCTTCTCCAGTAGTATCTTGATTTCTTCCTCATATCCATCGCGTGTAGACTTGAGTTCTTCCTCCAATTCGATGATCTTAGTTTTCGCCTACTTCAAATCCAACATGTCTGCGCACATCTGGTTCTCATGACGTCGAATGTGCTGGTTGAGCTCCTGGATGTAAGCTGCAATGGATCTATCCTTCTTGGTGCTAATTACTTCCCATTGCTCGTCTCGGCGCCCACATATTTGGTATATGGTGTCTTTAAGTTCCTTGTTGTAGACTTCTCCGATGCGTCCCATGGTAATGTGAGCTGCCATACTCTTTCTCAAACTCCATGTTGGTGCATTGAAAACACATACTATGGGCTCCGTGCTTGGTGCAAACGTCCTTCCAGGAACTAGGGCTTGAATCTTCCAGCATTCTTCTTATGGTAAGGTGGCGTTGTACGTCCCGGTGAAGCTTGGTATTCCAATATTCAGGTACCTAGTGACTTCCTTCAAGTGACGTCCGAAAGGTGTGTCTTCATCCGGTTGGGCAAACTTGTACTTCATCTCCGTCATCCTAAAGAGTGGAAAAATGGAGAGGAGTCAGAGATGAGTAGAGAGGAGTGACCTATGGTTTATCTTAGTGGTCGTGTCCTACACTCAGTCTGGCTCTGATACCATCTTGTAGTGACCCGACCTCAGATGGTCAAGTCTCTGTGCTTCTGTGTCATCCCCGGATCGGTAATGCCGACACACACATTACTCGAAGGATTTATAACAGAGTAGCAATCACACACTTATTACATCGTATGTCTCAAAAGAGAACTTAATACAATAATATGGCTGAAGGCCATCTATTGCGATAACAGGTGAAGGCTTGGAAGATAAAGTGAGTCCATCAACTCCAACGTCATAACTGAGCTGCACGGCAACGACCTACAATCCTTACTCCTCGTCTGAAAAGTCTTCAACATAATACGTTGCAGCCCGAGAACGGGTCAGCACATGGAATATGCTGGCAATGTAACACATAGAGTAATGAAAGAATAAGCTATACTACATGCATATATGGCTGGTGGAAAACTCTATGGTTACAGTTTTGCGAAAAGCCAATTTCTCCCTACATCAAAGGAATAAGTTTAATTTAACTATCATGGTGGTTGAAACATCATTGAGAAGGTACCCCCCAACTCAGATGATCCCAATTAAGGTAATTAACAACCCAACAAAATTAGTTAAGAGTGATGGGATACTTGTGAATACTCAAGTACTAGATACTCAGAAACGTCCATAACCGGGGACACGGCTAACAATGATTAGTTTGTACACTCTGCAGAGGTTTGCGCACTTTTCCCCACAACACTTGATCGCCACCGATGGATTCTCGCACAGCATGGTGATTGAGAGACGGATGAACGAGACACAGTCTTTCAGAAACATTAAGTCTCTACTCCGGATAGATCATACCAAACCTATAAAACCCACTACCTGCTGATCTACCTCTTTGAGAGCTTCACGTAACTTACTCAACTATGCTAGAGCCCCTTATAGTAAACCATTAATTAACAATCTCACATCTGTCGTGAATATCTCTCAAACCCAAACCACGTCTACGAGCATAGCATGGCAGTATAAGCATAACGTAGAAGTAACTCCCAAGGGTTTGAAAGTAACAGGCAATAGGTTCCTACCTCATCATCTACTTCCCAACCCATAAATTAATGACATCCTAATCATGCAATGTTTGAGGGTTGAAACTAATGCATAAAAACTGGGTAGGAAAATACATGATCAAGTGTTACTTGCCTTGCTGACGATCCGTGAATCCTAGAGACTCGTAGTAACACGCTTCGCACTCCGGGAATTCTATCGCAAGCAAACAACGCATACATAAGTAAACAAGCAAAGATGCACAAACGAAACTTCAACTGAAAGAGGTTGACCGGAGAGTTCAACTTAAGAACTCCGGTTCACAAAAACAATCAAACCAAACGAAACAACAAAACTCAAACGGCGAGAAAAACAAGGTCCGTTTACTAATCTGATCTAGAGTCAAATTTTATAAAGATAAAAAACTTGGTTGAGTTGATTATTCGGAAGAGGGCTTCGAGATGAAACTCCAGGCGCTTGAATTGCCTGATTCTGATAAACGAGCGAAAAGATAAACATGTTTGAAAATTGGATCAGAAATCGCGATCAGAATAACCGCGGAATAAATCTGATAAAAGAAAAGTGACGAACTGCTAAACGAACGAACGTTCGTTAACAAAACTTAAACAGTGAACGCGTTCGTTAAATCGAACGGATGAACGGACGTTCGTTAAATAAATAAACCGACGAAAATAAACCGATCTATAAAAAACGATCTAGGGTTTTTTTTAAGAAAAAACCGAAGGGTTTTCTAAAAAAACAAAATAAACCGGGCGGCGGGTCGGGTACCTCCGGCGAGGCGCGTCCGGCGAGCGGGCGGGTCCGGCGGGTCCGGCGAGGGGGCGGGTCGGCGAGGGGCGGCGGCGACGGCGCTGGGAGGGGCGGCGGCGACGGCTGGGCTCCAGGCGGCTCCCGGGGCGGTGGTGGTGGCGGTGGTGGCGGCATTTAAAGGGGGCGGGCGGTGGCTTGGGAAGGGGCGCCGGGGTGGAGTCCGCTCGGACTCCTCGGCGTCCGCGCCACGCACGGTACATGGAGAGGGAGGCGGCGGCGCCAGGCCGGGTTGGCTCATTGGGCCTTTGGCCCGGGCTGGTCTGCTTGCTTTTTTAACATTCCGCCAAAAGAAGAATTCCTAGAAAAATAAATAAAAATCTAAAAATTCCAAAACAAGTTTTTCTCCATCTAAATAAAATATTTAGAACTAGAGGAACTTTTCTTGGCCCCTAAATGCAACTTTTTAAAGCGTGCAAATTTTTCTAGGGCAAATAAACTTCCAAATAAAATCAAATAAAATCCCAAAAATGATTTTAACCATTTTCCTCTGTTATTTCAATTATTTTGGAGAAGTCATATTATCTCCCCTCATTTATTTGTTTTGAAATAGTTTTCCGGAGAGAAAATAATTAAAATCCAATATCCTCGTCTTTCATTATTTGATAAAATTCAAATATTTAAAATTGAAAAATCCCCAACTCTCTCCTAGGGTCCTTGAGTTGCTTAGGATTTTCGAGGATGGAAAACGAGAATGCAAATAAAATATGATATGCAAGAATGACCTATGTATAACATGCCAAATTGAAAATTTGGGATGTTACTGATCTGAGGATGGTATGCGATCTTGAATGCCACCGAGTTCCCAGAGCTTGTTGTAAGTGATCCCAAAATCGGGAGGCAATTGTGTGCCTCTGTCCGAGATTATTTTCTTTGGGACTCCATGTAAACAAACGACACGGGAGAGGTAGAGCCTAGCAAGCTTACGAGTGGTGTGGGTTGTCTTCACGGGATGAAGTGTGCTACTTTAGTCGATCTATCGCTGATGACCCATATGGCATCATGTCCGTGTCATGACCGAGGTAGTCCAACAATAAACTTCATTCCAATCTCGTCCCATTTCCACTCGGGTATCTTATTTGGTTGCAACAGCCCGGCCGATTTCTGGTGCTTGGCCTTGATGCGTTGACAAGAGTCACAACATGCAATAAACGTGGCTATGTCTCTTTTTATACCATGCCACCAAAATGTTTCCTGAAGATCTGTACATTTTTGTTCCTCCAGGATGGATTGAATATGGAGCGGTGTGGCCTTCAGCCAGGATTTGCTGTTTAAGGTCATGGATATTTGGTACGCAAAGCCTATTCCCTGCATTCACAATATTCCTTGCTCATCAATAACGAATTCTGAGGCCTTGCCCAACTTCATCTTCCGTTTTATGCCTTCAATGCTGGGGTGTCCACGTTGAGCCTCTTTAACCTTCTCTATCAGGGTAGGCTGTAATTCTAAGTTCGACACACTGCCTTCAGTGATCACCATCAGATTGAGCCTTGCGAATTCCTGCTGGAATTCAGGTCTTAAGTTTGGCATGCTGTCGTTGTCCGGACTGGGGTTCCGACTCAGAGCATCTACTACAACATTTGCTTTGCCTGGGTGGTAGTGGATCCCAACATCATAATCCTTTACTAATTCCAACCAGCGTCGCTGCTGTAAATTCAGTTCTGGTTGTGTGAAAATATACTTGAGGCTTTTGTGGTCCGTGTATATTTCACAACGATTACCAAGTAAAAAGTGTCTCCATTCCTTGAGTGCATGAATAACTGCTGCTAATTCCAGGTCATGTCTAGGATAATTTTCCTCATGTTTGCGAAGTTGTCTGGAAACATATGCGACAACCTTGCCTTCTTGCATCAATACGCACCCGAGGCCCTTTCGAGATGCTTCACAAAATACCTCAAATTTTTTGTATATCTCGCACAATTAGCACCGGTGCCGCTGCCGCTTCCTCTTCGGTTCGGAAACTTTTCTCACAAGCTTCCGTCCATTCAAACTTCCTGTCTTTCTTGAGGAGTTGCGCCATTGGCTTTGCTATGGTGGAGAATCCTTCAATAAATCTCCGGTAGTATCCTCGCCATTCCCAAGAAACTTCAGACATCCGTCACGCTGGCCGGTGGCTTCCAGCCAAGTCTGGCCTTGACTTTTTCCGGTCTCTGGCGATACCTTCTTGGGTCAGTACGTGGCCCAGAAAACCTACTTGCTTTAGCCAAAATTCACACTTGCTGAATTTGGCGTACAACTGATGTTTCCTGAGTTCCCCTAGTACAATTCGGAGATGTTTAGCGTGCTCTTCTGGTGTTTTGGAGTATACCAGAATATCATCGATAAATACCACAACAAACTTATCCATAAACTTCATGAATACTTTGTTCATGAGGTGAACAAAATATGCGGGGGCGTTTGTTAGTCCGAATAGCATTACGGTGAACTCATACAATCCGTATCTGGAGGTGAAAGCTGTCTTGGGAATATCTTCGGTTCGCACTTTCAGTAGATGGTATACCGAACTCAAGACAATCTATGAGAACACCTTGTCCTTAGCGAGATGATCGAATAAATCATTTATTCGTGGCATCGGATATTTGTTCTTGATTGTGACCATGTTTAGCGCCGATAGTCTATGCACAATCTCGTTGTTCCATCCTTCTTTTGGCAAACAAAATTGGTGAACCCTGTGGTGAGGAACCGCTCGAATGTACCCTTTTTCCAATAATTCCTTTATTTGCTTCTTCAGTTCTACCAATTACGATGGTGCCATCCTGTATGGTTTCTTGTATATGGGAGCGGTTCCGGTGCTAGCTCAATGCTGAATTCTATCTCTCGATCCGGTGGCATGCCCGGTAGTTCTTCGAAACACATCCGGAAATTCACACACCATCGAACTTTGCTCAATTCAGAAATATCCACCTTGTTCAATCTCGGTTGCCGGGATATTTTTCTATCCTTGGCTGAAACCTTTATGGTCTTCCCGTGGTGATGGGTGAGAATTACGGTCCTGTTGAAGCAGTCAATAAAACCTTTGTTGGTGGTTAACCAATCCATCCCTAAGATGACATCCAGTCCTTTATTTTCCAACACGATAAGATTCGTGAAACTTCAACCCTTCAAACTCGATAACCACATCTTGGCAATAATTTCGGGTAACTTGCTTAATTCCGTGGGGACTTGACGATCATAGATTTTCCTAAGGGAAGCATCGAAAAATTATTTTGCAAAGCAAAACTTTTCAAACGAATGAGTGAGAAGCTCGTAATCAAACAAAACCATGGCAGGTATTGTGTTGATGTGAAACGCATCGAGTACGATATCCGGGGCATTTTGTGCTTCCTCTTTGGTCACGTGGTTCAGATGACCCTTCCTGTGGTTGTTATTTGGGTTGAAATTGTTGCGCTTACGCCAATTATTGCTTCCGTTGTTCGGCTTTGGGGTCGATTTCCTTGGCTTGGGGCACTGTTTGGCATAGTGCCCTTCTTCTCCACAAGCGTAAAAGGTAACGCCTGGGCGGTATGTGAACTCCTTGTCCCTCGCATGGAAATTCTTGATTGGGCGTGAGACGCTTGTCGTGGGTTTGGGTGTCCAGTTTTTCTGAACATCTGTCTTGCTGCGGTGGTTGCGGGTGTGTTTAGTCTGGTCCCTCTTCCGCTATGGAAATCTTCTAAGCTACGTCTCTCATTTTCCAAGGTAATGGCCTTATCCACCAGCGTCTTAAAATCTGGAAAGGTGTGTACGACCAATTGGCATTTAAGCCGGGTGTCGGACCGCCTAGGAATTTTTCCATCTTTTTGTTTTCTCGACATTCGCTCCTCGTTGGCGTAGCGAGACAGAGGGTAAATCGACTGTTGTACTCGACATCGTCATTGTCCTTTGCTTGAGGTCATCTCTCTTTTGATCTTCATAAGACTCTTAGGAATATGTGCCCCACGAAAACCTTCTTTAAATTCCTCCCATGATATATTATTTTCGTTGGGGTGCATGTAGGAAATTTTCCCACCACGATGCGGCTGCTCCGGTTAGATAGTGCGGAGCGTAAAGCACTTTCTCAAGATCTGAACATCGGCAATGATTAATTTTCTCTCCATGTATCGAAGCCAGTCCTCGGCTTCAAGAGGTTTGTCGGTGTGAGAAAATGTTTGGGGACGTGTCTTCGTAGCTCGGATAATTTTGATTGCTGCTGATACTGTCCATGGTGATTTCATATTGATGACTTGGTTCAAGATTTCCTGATGTTGCTGCTGACTTTGTTCATAAAGACGACACATTTGGGAAAGTGCCGTTTCACCGTCCGCTGACTTGTCTCGCCTCGTGTGAAATTGTTGCCTGGGGTGTGCCATAATTTTCCTCTGTCGGAGTTGGCATGGAGAGCGTCCAAGGACGAGACATAGTTCACTCTGGGGATATATTTTGAAACACTCATAAGAAAAGAAATTGAGCCGCAAAAATCAATAAATTCAAGAAGATGCAAAAAGTTGCAAATGCTCCAAGATTTTTCAAGAGAATACACGTTTGCGCACAGAGAAGGACTGTCCATTACATATCTTACACGCAAGCAGTAATTATATAATACATCACTTGGGATATGCGTACATAATCCTGACATGTTATTTAGTCTAGTGCACTTCTCCAGATCCTACATGATGCGCAAACAAGCTACTTCTCACAGCCTATTTACATATAAACATATCGTACAAGTCGGTACATCGCATGGCGTGCTAAGCGTGCATTTAGTCGGAGATGGTAAGGATTTCCCTTGGCCTGCCAAGGGTGAGGCGAGAGAGGCTGGGGACTCAACCTCCTCTTCGGAGATAGGCTCCAAACGAGAGGTGCTGCGCGGAGTTGGTGGAGCAGGTGCCCTGTGCGGAACAACTCGAATCTGAGCGGGCACGAGGGGTGGTGCAGAACGTACCGGAGTAGGCGCAATGACGTGGTTGAACTCCTCCGTGGTAGGCAGGCGACAAGTAGCGGTGCGAGCAGTAGGAGCAAACGATGCTGATGATGAGACGAAAGTCAGCGGCGGTGCGGCGCGCAGGAGCTCCCTCCTATTGGCGGCACAGCCATGGACTGAGTCCATGCGGGCAGCTACAAAGTCGTCCACCAGGTTGTCGAAGGCTGCCTCCAAAGCCCGGAGATACTCGATAAGCATCTCAAAAGCTTCGTCCCATTCTCCTCTGGGGCAAGAGAACGCGTAGTGGCAGGTATACGACACGTGACATGGCAGGTAGCGGTAGCGACGAGTCTTCATCGAAGGAAGGATATCCCTGAGACGAGCTATCGCCTCACGGGCTGCCATCTGCAGTGCATGCTTCTCTGTGGGCATGGCTCTCCCACGAACCGGTAGCGCTCAACTCGTCCTCTCTTGAATTCCACCGCGGCTTGGTGCATGGTTAGACGGTCATTGACCTTGTGCTGAGAGAGAGAGAAGACTGGGCGCACATCTGGCCCCATCGCGACTTGGACGATGAAGGAGAGAAGCTTGACGAACCCATCGGGCATGTTGGCAAACATCTGCGACTCGCAGTCGTTGCCAGCCATCTACAAAAGTAGGCAAAAATCCTGAGTAGTCAAATCATAAATTTATGCTGACTGTCAGAAATTGTCTACATTTGTGAAAAATAATAAATAGCTCTATTATGCTAATAACCGATTAGCGATCGCACCTAGTGGCTTCCTCTGATCGGCTGGCTCTGGTACCAAGCTTGTCACGACCGGTTTTTCAATAAAAATATTTATTGAACAACCGACCTATGAAGTCCAATATGAGGAAAATCCTTCATACCGGTAGACAAAACTTTGATACAAGAAGCCAGTAGCATTACAATATTACAGGGGTCGGACTGAAGATGCCCAACCAATTATTACAACACGCCAATAATTATACATGATGGTGGATATGACACAATGGTGTGGGGTGGAAATACTACTGACTCGAGATATGAGTGGTTGGTGGAATAACACAACGGAGTGGTTAATAAGTCTATCAAGATTTGGCGGCTCATCGGGCCGTGGTGAGGCTCGATGAATTTATTTCGGTAGCGGAAGCGGATATATCACAATGACTAATCCAGGGGTCGCACGAGACCGACTGGGATTCCTCTAGGCGTCGGACTCGCTATCGAATTCTTCATCCACGAGATCGCCACAAGATTCCGCCAAATCAACAAGCTGTGAGTACTTTGAAAGTACTCGCAAGACAGTTCGGACAAAAGATATAACAAATGAATGCATGAATGCATCATGATTAATTTTAACAATGCTCAATTAAATCAGTATAGCAAAATAAATAAGAAGGGAATTGGCGGTAGTCCGCTCGAAAACCCGAAGAAGATAAACTCAAAACCGATCGAGTGTCTGAAGTGATGCCTCGAAGGGTGAAAATAAGCAAAACATGCCACAGTTGGGCGTCTAAGCGACACCACATAAAGGGCTTATATTAAAGGAAAAATACATACGTGCCGCAGTCGGACGTCGGAGCGACATCACAGAAAGGGCTTATAATAAAAGTAAATAATAACAATGCCGCAATCGGACGCCCGAGCGACATCACGTAAAAGGGCTTATAATAAAAGTAAATAATAACAATGCATGATCGGACGTCCGAGCAACATCACGTAAAGGGCTTATAATGAAAATAAATAACAACAATGTCATGATCGGACGTCGAGCGACATCGCAGAAAGGGCTTATAATGAAAATAAATAACAACAATGCCACAGTCGGACGTCTGAGCGACATCGCAGAAAGGGCTTATAATGAAAATAAATAACAACAATGCCGCAGTCGGACGTCTGAGCGACATCGCAGAAAGGGCTTATAATTCATTATTCATAACTAACAAGATATGGTGCTCACGGAAAAATATTCATCACAAGACAATAAGCGGGTTAGTCCATTCACAGGAAAATAAATATTTAATACTCAAATGGTTCTCAGGAGTTTCTGTCACTAAGACTGACACTTGACAAGGTGGGGTGAACACGGTACTAGGATATGAATAAGATGGATTCAAGAATTTTGACTCTGCAGAGTTTGTACCAAAATTTTCCACAGCCAACGGATTTCCGTAGTCACGAAGGACTAGTTCCCTTTACGGTATTTCGGAAGAAACACAACTAGCTAGTACACACCCATCATACCTCACGTTGCCAGGAATCACCCTAGACAGCGTTTAAGAAAAACTTTGAGACGGGGAGATCACAATCTCGAATAGCATGGGATCAAATTTATTTACGCGCGCTCTAAGGGGTGCCCTCCTCTCGGTCCCAACCGGAAACACCCATGCCCTCTGACCGGATGAAAGGCTTTAATCCAGGGCCATGGAACCTTTATCCCGGCCTCTCGATTTGGTGTGTACCAGGAAGTGGTTTGCAACTTACTAAGCCGTATCCCTTGCGGGAAACAGGTGGTAGTACGAAAGGGAGGACGGACGGAGTCTCGATCGATTTATGTTGACACCGGTCAACTATATGGCATAAGCCCGGCATGCTACAACACTGCCCTCTTACCCATACTCATGCCAACTTATGGCCATGCAACAAGTTTCCAAAGAACTCACGGATTTACCGAGCTCATTTGCCTCAATGCTCACGAGATAAACTATCATCGAAATGCTCATGAACGTGCCATGATACAAAAATAATGCAAACATGCCCAGACACTCATCATATCAAAAGTTCAAACTTTGCTTGCCTGATTCGGAGTAGTCGGGGTCTAGCTCGGCGAAGTTCGCGGTTCCGTCACCTCCTTCGGTATCTACGGTACACAAAATACACGCGCTAACGTAAATACCGTGGGGTACAGAAAGTTGATCCAAATATTTTTCAAATAAATATGATTAAAAAACTAGACAAAAATTTGAAGAGGACAGGAAAAGAATCACTCAAAAATTCCTTTCTGTTAAAAATTTATAAGGGTTTTAGTCCAAGGACCCATCTGTAATGAAACAGAAAACTTCCAGGGGGCTTTGCAGAAAAATCTAGAAAAACGGTTCAGAGTGGAAGCGTATTTGCCAAAGTATGCTTTTTAGAAAACGATTCGAAAATAAACAGAGGAGAGGCTGACGGGCGGGTCCCACCCGTCAGGTTTGAAATTTCAAACGAGAGCGACGGGGCTCGTCGGCGCCCGAGAGCCGCGGTGGTCGCCGACGGCGATCCACGGCGAGGCAAGGAGATCGGAGGGTACCTTCGTGTTCAGGGCGCCATCCCGCGTCTGTGGGTGGTGGTGGTGGTCGCCGGCGAGTACCACGTCGACGGCGACGCTTGCTCCGGGCGGACGATTTATTCGGGTGGTCGTGGATCTCGTCGGAGAGAGCTGGGAGGTGGAATTGAGGAGGGTTAGACTCGTGATAGCATGAGAGGGTATCTCGACGAGGTTAGGGCGCCGGAGACGACCTCACCGGGCGTGAATCGCGGTGGAGGCCGAGGCGGAAGGAAGCGGCCGAGTCGAGGAAGAAGAGCTCCTCGTGGCCCTTCCAGGGCTTGGCGAGGTTTGGGGAGGTAGTGGAGGTGTGCGGGCGAGAGCAAGCTCGGGGTGCTATATATAGCCGCCCGAGGCGGTTGCCGAGAACGGGGTTCTCCGGCGAGGTGATTACGGTGCTTTGTGGTTGCACGGTCGGCTTAGGAGCTTGAGCATCGACTAGACGAAGAACCGGTGCCATCCCGTGTCCAACTCAGCAAGGTGAGCGCGGTTATGGCCTGTCCTCGACGGAACGGCCGCACGCCTGACGCCCGTCGGCAGAGAACGCGCTCTGCTGCGCGTGACACGGCGACGGTCTGCATGCGCATGGCCTGGCAAGGAAATGGCCACGGAGCCACCAGGGGTTTGGGCGGCGCCAACGGCGTTATGCCACCGCTCGCTTCCTCGGCCGCTACGGTGGTTCGGCCACCGCAAGACACGCCAGCGCAGGCGGGCCAGGGTGCCACCGACGCCAGGAATGCGCCAAGCACGTGTGTGAGGCTCCGGACAAGCAAGCTAGGCTGTGAGCAATGTGCCAAGTGCACTGTGAGCATGTGACTGAATTTCTGACGAAGATCGACAATCGAAATTTCGAACTTCATCAAGATGAATGTAAACAATGCATGCAAGGTGTTCGACAGAATGATCCAGGCATGTAGGGATTTTCCCTTGAGCTGGTTTTTGGTGGAGGGGCCTCTCATTGCATCTAGAGGCTGCCTGAATATTTGTGGAATTTTTGGAGCAGTGTAGATATGAATTTCACCAAATTTGGCAAATCTGGTCCAAACTTGCACAGACTATAATTTGAAATTTTTGAACAGAAGAGGAGTGGATCTTGATTGATCTAGGTTGTGGGTACCAAGGACTATCCAAGGGAGTTGGTTTGAGGTCAAAACTCAAATGCATTTAGGTACTTGCTTTGCAAATCACCTAGGCTCAATATAATAGACAGAAAAGATTTGGGAGGGGAAATAGTTGAAATAAAATTCAGAAAATGGTTGAGCTTGTTGGGACAGAATGTTTGGATTGCCCAAAGTGGAAGGAAAAGTTTTTAGGAAGATTTTACCATGTGGTGCATGGCCAAATCATGAATGGTTTCAAATATTGGAGAGGATGTAAAACTCCTAGAGTTTCTTTTTGAAAGAAAATAAACTCCAAAGATTTTTCTTGGGATTTTGAGAAGAGGGCAATCAGAAGAAAAATTTAAAAACCAAACTCCAGAGTTGAAGGAGATGCAAAAATTAAAATATTTTGCTAAAGGGAAAAACTTTTGAGAGAGATTTTTGGAAGGGTTTTGAAGACCTTCTTCAAATCCAACAAAATTTTGAAGAAAACCAAAGGAAATTTTTTGGAGTGTCACAGATCTCTCTCCCATGACTCGTTGCTTAGATGAACTCATAGATGGATCTTGGTGAAACCGTAGGAAAAATTTTAATTTTCTGCAACGTTCCCCAAGAGTCGTATCAGAGCTAGGTCTATGCGTAGTTCTCTATTGCACGAGTAGAACACAATTTTGTTGTGGGCGTAGATTTTGTCAATTTACTTGCCACTACTAGTCTTATCTTGTTTTGGCGGCATCCCGGGATGAAGCGGCCCGGACCGACCTTACATGTACGCTTACGTGAGACAGGTTCCACCGACTGACATGCACTAGTTGCATAAGGTGGCTAGCGGGTGTCTGTCTCTCCTACTTTAGTTGGAGCGGATTAGATGAAAAGGGTCCTTATGAAGGGTAAATAGAAGTTGACAAAATCACGTTGTGGTTATTCAGAGGTAAGAAAACGTTCTTGCTAGAACCCACTTGCAGCCACGTAAAAGATGCAACAAACAATTAGAGGACGCCTAACTTGTTTTTGCAGCAATTGTCATGTGATGTGATATGGCCAGAAGTTGTGATGAATGATGAATGATATATTGTGATGTATGAGATCATGTTCTTGTAATAGGAATCACGACTTGCATGTCGATGAGTATGACAACCGCAGGAGCCATAGGAGTTGTCTTATTTTTGTATGACCTGCGTGTCATTGAAGAACGCCATGTAAATTACTTTACTTTATTGCTAAACGTTGCTAGCCATAGAAGTAGAAGTAGTCGTTGGCGTGACAACTTCATGAAGCACGATGATGGAGATCATGATGATGGAGATCATGGTGTCATGCCGGTGACGAAGATGATCATGGAGCCTCGAAGATGGAGATCGAAGGAGCTATATGATATTGGCCATATCATGTCACTACTTTATATAATTGCATGTGATGTTTATTATGTTTATGCATCTTGTTTACTTAGAACGACGGTAGTAAATAAGATGATCCTTTATAATAATTTCAAGAAAGTGTTCCCCCTAACTGTGCACCGTTGCTAAAGTTCGTCTGCTTCAAGCACCACGTGATGATCGGGTGTGATAGATCCTTACGTTCACATACAACGGGTGTAAGATAGTTTTACACATGCAAAACACTTAGGGTTAACTTGACGAGCCTAGCATGTACAGACATGGCCTCGGAACACAAGAGTCCGAAAGGTCGAACATGAGTCGTATGGTAGATACAATCAACATGGAGATGTTCACCGACGATGACTAGTCCGTCTCACGTGATGATCGGACACGGCCTAGTCGACTCGGATCATGTAACACTTAGATGACTAGAGGGATGTCAAATCTGAGTGGGAGTTCATTAAATAATTTGATTAGATGAACTTAATTATCATAAACATTAGTCTAAAATCTTTGCAAAATGTCTTGTAGATCAAATGGCCAACGCTCATGTCACCATGAACTTCAACGCTGCTCCAAGAGAAAACCAAGATGAAAGATGATGGCAGCAACTATTCGGACTGGGTCCGGAACCCGAGGATCATCCTCATAGCAGCCAAGAAACAATATGTCCTAGAAGCACCGCTTAGGTGAAGCACCATCGAGAGAACCAAGACATTATGAATGCTTGGCAGTCTCGTCTTGATGATTACTCCCTCGCTCAATGCGGCATGCTTTACAGCTTAGAACCGGGCTCCAAAAGCGTTTTGAGCAACACGGAGCATATGAGATGTTCGAGGAGCTAAAAATGGTTTTCCAAGCTCATGCCCGGTCGAGAGATATGAAGTCTCCGACAAGTTCTATAGTTGTAAGATGGAGGAAAACAGTTCACAAGGTGAGCACATACTCAAAATGTCTGGTTGCACAACCGCCGTCCCTACTGGACATTAACCTCCCGAACGAGGCGGTCATTGACAGAATCCTTCGCCGCCCACCAAGCTACAAGAGCTTTGTGATGAACTACAATATGCAGGGATGGTGAAGACCATTCCTGAAGTATTCTCAATCTTGAAGTCGGAGAGGTTGAAATAAAGAAAGAACATCAAGTGTTGATGGTTAATAAAACCACTAAGTTCAAGAAGGGCAAGGGTAAGAAGAACTTCAAGAAGGACGGCAAGGATGTTGCAGCGCCCGCAAGCAAGTTGCCGGAAGAAGTCAAAGAATGGACCCAAGCTTGAGACAGTGCTTTTATTGCAAAGGGAAGGGCCATCGAAGCGGAACTGCCCCAAATACTTAGCGGACAAGAAGGCCGGCAACACTAAAGGTATATTTGATATACATATAATGATGTGTACCTTACCAGTACTCGTAGTAACTCCTGGGTATTTGATACCGGTGCCGTTGCTCATATTTGTACCTCACAGCAGGAGCTGCGGAATAAACGGAGACTGGCAAAGGACGAGGTGACGATGCGCGTCGGGAATGGTTCCAAGGTCGATGTGATCGCTGCCGCACGCTACCTCTACATTTACCTACGTGATTAGTTTCAAACCTCAATAATTGTTATTTAGTGCCAAGTTTGAGCATGAACATTGTATTAGGATCTCGTTTAATGCGAGATGGCTACTCATTTAAATCCGAGAATAATGGTTGTTCTATTTATATGAGAGATATGTTTTATGGTCATGCTCCGATGGTCAATGGTTTATTCTTAATGAATCTCGAGCGTAATGTTACACATATTCATAGTGTGAATACCAAAAGATGTAAAGTTGATAACGATAGTCCCACATACTTGTGTAATCGCCGCCTTGGTCACATTGGTGTCAAGCGCATGAAGAAGCTCCATTCGATGGATTTTTAGAGTCTCTCAATTATGAATCATTTGACACATGCGTAACCATGCCTCATGGGCAAAATGACCAAGACTCCGCTTCTCCGGAACAATGGAGTGAGCAACCAACTTATTGGAAATCATACATCTTGATGTGTGTGGTCCAATGAGCGTTGAGGCTCATGGAGGATATCGTTATGTTCTCACTCACTGATGACTTGATTAGATATGGGTATGTCTACTTGATGAAACACAAGTCTGAGACCTTTGAAAAGTTCAAGGAATTTCAGAATGAGGTAGAGAATCAACGTGACCGAAAGATAAAATTCTTACGATCGGATCGTGGAGGAGAATATTTAAGTCATGAATTTGGTACACACTTAAGAAAATGTGGAATTGTTTCACAACTCACGCCGCCTGGAACACCTCGGTAATAACGGTGTGTCCGAACGTCGTAATCGCACTCTATTGGATATGGTGCGATCTATGATGTCTCTTACTGATTTACCGCTATCATTTTGGGGATACGCTCTAGAGACAGCTACATTCACTTTAAATAGGGCACCGTCTAAATCTGTTGAGACGACACCGTATGAATTATGGTTTGGGAAGAAACCTAAGCTGTCGTTTCTAAAAGTTTGGGGATGCGATGCTTATGTCAAGAAGCTATAACCTGAAAAGCTCGAACCCAAGTCGGAAAAATGCGTCTTCATAGGATACCCTAAGGAAACCATTGGGTACACCTTCTACCTTAGATCCGAAGGCAAGATCTTTGTTGCCAAGAACGGATCCTTTCTTGAAAAGAGTTTCTCTCGAAAGGAGAAAGTGTGAGGAAAGTAGAACTCTATGAAGTACTACCTCTTGAACCGGAAAGAAGTGCAGATCAGGAAAATGTTTACGTGGTGCCTACACCATTTGGAGAGGAAATTAATGATGATGATCAAGGTACTTCAGATCAAGTTGCTACTGAACTTCGTAGGTCCACAAGGACACGTTCCACACCAGAGTGGTATGGCAACCCTGTCCAGGAAATCATGTTGTTGGACAACGGTGAACCTTCGAACTATGAAGAAGCGATGGCGGGCCCAGATTCCAACAAATGGCTTGAAGCCATGCAATCCGAGATAGGATCCATGTATGAAAACAAAGTATGGACTTTGGCAGACTTGTTCGATGATCGGCGCAGCGATAGAAAACAAATGGATCTTTAAGAAGAAGACGGATGCGGATGGTAATGTCACCATCTATAAAGCTCGACTTGTCGCTAAAGGTTATCGGCAAGTTCAAGGGGTTGACTACGATGAGACTTTCTCTCCCGTAGCGAATCTGAAGTCCGTCTGAATCATGTTAGCAATTGCCGCATACTATGATTATGAGATATGGCAAATGGACGTCAAAACAGCATTCCTTAATGGCTATCTTAAGGAAGAACTGTATATGATGCAGCCGGAAGGTTTTGTCGACCCTAAGGTATGCAAGCTCCAGCGGTCCATTTATGGGCTGGTGCAAGCATCTCGGAGTTGGAACATTCGCTTTGATGAGATGATCAAAGCGTTTGGGTTTATGCAGACTTATGGGGAAGCCTGCGTTTACATAAGAAAGTGAGTGGGAGCTCAGTAGCATTTCTCATATTATATGTAGATGACATACTTTTGATGGGAAATGATATAGAACTCTTGGACAGCATTAAGGCCTACTTGAATAAAAGTTTTTCAATGAAGGACCTTGGAGAAGCTGCTTATATATTAGGAATCAAGATCTATAGAGATAGATCGAGACGCATCATAGGTCTTTCACAAAGCACATACCTTGATAGGATTTTGAAGAAGTTCAAAATGGATCAGTCCAAGAAAGGGTTCTTTCCTGTACTGCAAGGTGTGAGATTGAGCTCGGCTCAATGCCCGACCAGGGCAAAAGATAAAGAAGAGATGAGCGTCATCCCCTATGCCTCGCCATAGGATCTATTATGTATGCCATGTTGTGTACTGCACTGATGTAAACCTTGCCGTAAGTTTGGTAGGAAGGTACCAAAGTAATTCCGGCAAGGAACACCGGACAACGGTCAAGAATATCCTGAAGTACACGAAAGGAAAAAGGACATGTTTCTCGTTTATGGAGGTGACGAAGAGCTCGTCAGAAGGGTTACGTCGACGCTTAGCTTCGACACGGATCTGGATGACTCTAAGTCACAAACCGGATACGTGTATATGTTGAATGGTGGAGCAGTAAGCTGGTGCAGCTCCAAGCAGAGCGTCGTGGCGGGATCTACGTGTGAAGCGGAGTACATGGCAGCCTCGGAGGCAGCGCATGAAGCAATTTGGGTGAAGGAGTTCATCACCGACCTAGGAGTCATACCCAATGCGCCGGGCCAATCAAACTCTTCTCGTGACAACACCGGAGCTATTGCACTTGCCAAGGAGCCTGTGTTTCACAAGAAGACCAGGCACATCAAGTTGCCGCTTCAACTCCATTCGTGAAAATGTTCAAGATGGAGACATAGAAATTTGCAAAGTGCATACGGATCTGAATGTCGCAGATCCGCTGACTAAACCTCTTCCACGGGCAAAACATGATCAACACCGTAACTCTATGGGTGTTCGATTCATCACAATGTAACTAGATTATTGACTCTAGTGCAAGTGGGAGACTGTTGGAAATATGCCCTAGAGGCAATAATAAAAGGATTATTATTATATTTCCTTGTTCGTGATAATTGTCTTTTATTCATGCTATAATTGTATTACCCGGAAATCGTAATACACGTGTGAATACTTAGACCACAACATGTCCCTAGTGAGCCTCTAGTTGACTAGCTCGTTGATCAACTGATAGTCATGGTTTCCTGACTATGGACATTGGATGTCGTTAGAAGCGGGATCACATCATTAGGAGAATGATGTGATGGACAAGACCCAATCCTAAGCATAGCACAAGATCGTAGTTCGTTTTGCTAGAGCTTTTCCAATGTCAAGTATCTTTTCCTTAGACCATGAGATCGTGTAACTCCGGATACCGTAGGAGTGCTTTGGGTGTACCAAACGCCACAACGAATCGGGTGACTATAAAGGTGCACGACGGTATCTCCGAAAGTGTCTGTTGGGTTGACACGGATCGAGATTGGGATTTGTCACTCCGTGTTACGGAGAGGTGTCACTGGGCCCACTCGGTAGTGCATCATCATAATGAGCTCAAAGTGACCAAGTGTCTGGTCACGGGATCATGCATTACGATGCAGTAAAGTGACTTGCCGGTAATCTAGATTGAACGAGGTATTGGGATACCGACGATCGAATCTCGGGCAAGTAACATACCTCGACAAAGGGAATAGTATACGGGTTGCTTGAATCCTCGACATCGTGGGTTCATCCGATGAGATCATCGAGGAGTATGTGGGAGCCAACATGGGTATCCAGATCCCGCTGTTGGTTATTGACCGGAGAGTCGTCTCGGTCATGTTCAAGATGTCTCCCGAACCCGTAGGGTCTACACACTTGAGGTTCGGTGACGCTTAGGGTTATTAGGAAGACTTGTATGTGATTACCGAATGTTGTTCGAGTCCCGGATGAGATCCCGGACGTCACGAGGAGTTCCGGAATGGTCCGGAGGTGAAGATTTATATATGGGAAGTTGTCATACGGACACCGAGAAAGTTTCGGGGCATATCGGTATTGTACCGGGGGCCACCGGAGAGGTTCCGTGGTCCACCGGGAGGCCACCTCTCGGAGGGCCTCATGGGCCGCAGGGCAGGGAACCAGCCTCGGAGGGTTGGGCGCGCCTTGGGCCCATGCGCATAGGGTGGGGGGGGGGGAACCCTAGTGGGGGCGCCCCCCTTTGCTTGGGGGCAAGCCCCCTCCCTGGCCCCCCCCTCTAGATCTCATCTAGAGGGGGCCGGCCCCCTTTCCCCTTCCCCTATAAATAGAGGGGCGAGGGGAGGGCTGAACACCTGATCCAAGGCGCAGCCCCTCCCCTCCCCAACACCTCTCCTCCGTTGAGTGCTTGGCGAAGCCACAGCCGAGTATCGCCTCTCCACCATCATCACGCCCGTCGTCTGCTGCTGGAGCCTTCTTCCTCAACCTCTCCTTCCCCTTGCTGGATCAAGAAGGAGGAGACGTCGTCCGCTTAAATGACGTGTGTTGAACGCGGAGGTGCTGTCCGTTCGGCACTTGGTCATCGGTGATTTGAATCACGGCGAGTACGACTCCATCATCACCGTTCCCTTGAACGCTTCCGCACGCGATCTACAAGTGGTATGTAGATGCGATCTCTCTCCCATGACTCGTTGCTTAGATGAACTCATAGATGGATCTTGGTGAAATCGTAGGAAAAATTTTAATTTTCTGCAACGTTCCCCAACACTCATGAGGTCAAGTCCAAGCACCAGAAGGCAATTTTCTTGAAGATTGACTTCGAAAAAGCTTATGACACGGTCCACTGGTCCTTTATCTGCGAGGTCCTGCAGAGGAAGGGCTTCAATGACAGCTAGATCACCAGGGTCATGCAGTTGGTATCTAGCGGCCGCATCGCTATTAACATTAATGAGGAAGTCAGCCCCTACTTCCCCACATGATGTGGTATTAGGCAGGGGGAGCCCTTCTCCCCCTTTTTATTTAACATGGTGGTTGATGCACTGGCCGCCATCCTTGACAAGGCTAAATCGGATAGGCACATTCGAGGAGTGGTTCCCCATTTAGTCCCTGGGGGCGGGGTTCCCTTTTTCAGTATGTGGATGACACGATTATTATGGTTTTTTTGACAGAAAGACTGTAAGGGAACCCCTTACAGTATAATTGGTGCAACAAACCCAAATTGCGAGTACCATGCCTTGAACCTGGGTGGGTGGGAAGGCATCAGCCCCTTCCCACCACTAGGCTATACCTGGGTTCCCTTTTTCAGTATGTGGATGACACGATTATTATGGTTGAGGGACCCCCCCATGGACATCGTGAACCTAAAATTCCTCCTCCTGTGCTTCGAGTAGATGTCTGGTCTCACCATCAACTTCGCTAAGAGTGAAGCGATGGTTCTTGGCTATTCTGAGGTGGACCGCCAGAGCATCGCGGATCGCCTTAATTGCTCCTTGGGGAACTTCGCAATGACTTACTTGAGAGTCCCCATTAGTGACTATGGACTTTCCGTTGAGTAGCTTTGGCCAGTGGTTACCAAGCTCCAACACAGAGTCGAGCCTTGGCAGGGCAAGTGGCTCTCCAAGGCAACACAGATGGTGTTGATTAACTCCTCCCCATCGAGCCTGCTCATGTTAGCATGAGTTTCTATAGCCTTCATGCGACTGTTCATCATGAGATTACAAAATTCCAACCGAGATTCTTCTAGGCTGTGGAGGGTGATAAGAAGAAGTACATATGGTGCGTTGGCCCGACATTTGCATACCTAAGGACCAGGAAGGTCTAGGCATCATGTCATCTAAACATATGAACATCACCCTCCTGACCAAATGGCTATGGGTTATCGAGCATGGAGAGGGTGGCCTCTTGCTCGACATTGTTAGGCCAAGTACCCGCGTGGTCGTCCGTTGGGTTTCTTCCAACGGTCGGGCGGTTCCAAGTTCTGGCAATTGGTCATCCAACTCCTTCCCGTCCTTCGGATTGGGTCCTCCATCTTGATTGGCTCGGGCATGTCCACCTTGTTTTGGTTCAACCGCTGGACCGGTGATACTCCCTATCACCCTTTGCGGTGTGTTTTCTGGAGCTTTTCTCATCATTCGTGGTCCCCCACATCTCCATCGAGGCGGCCCTTATTGACTTAGGGCGCCTCACCGTAGATCTTTTGCCCCCCGGGAACAGGCTGGCTGGCTGGCCCTGCTCGAATGCGTCGTGCTCCACACGTCGAGCTTGTCCCAAGAATCAGACTGCATATCATGGCGCCCGGAGCCGAGAGGCATGTTCTTGTCGCGATCCTTGTATCAGGCGATTGCGGCCACCCCAACCCTCGAGGCCCTAGTTCAGATTTGAGCGATCCGGCTTCCTCTAAAGATTCAGATCTTCTTGTGGCAGTGGATTTGCGGTCGTGTTCCCTCGGGTGTAGAGGTCCTCAAACGTAATGGCCCTGACAATGGTCTGTGTCCTTTATGTGCTACCGAAGAGGACTCCAATCACATCTTCTTCACCTGTGTAACGGCCCAATTCCTGTGGAGCCGCTTCAGGGTGTAGTTGGCGGCAGGTGGTGCCACTCCAACTTCCCTGATTTGCACGAGGAATTGCAGGCATTGACGCTTAGTGCTCGCCACATTAGGTGGCTGAGTGTTGGGGTTCTCGTCTAGACGCGCTGGACAATCCACAATAAGCTTGTCATCACACGCACTCCATTACGCCGACCGACTGACGCGATTTACAAACTTTGTGGTTACTTGCACCTGTGCAAGCCACTTAGCCGGGATCCAGAGTGGACCGCCATCGATGCCATCACTTCTGCTCTCTGCTCCCTGGCGCTCCGCTTGGTGCCTCCCCTCCCTCCACCACCAGCGGAGCCGGACTAGGTGGTCAACGCGTGCTTTTATGCTTGTATGCATGTGTGACTTGTGTGCGTCCTTGTTTCTCCATACTTCTATTTGTTGCCGTGTGTGTTGTACCGTACTTTGGATGTCGTGGCTTGTGGTTGCTTTATTTATAAAGCGAGGCGTAAACCTTTTTTGATAAATTATTGACGAGTTATAATTTTTTGATAGATTTTCATCGACAAGTTTTGCATTTTACATTTATAGGTAGAGACGGCAACTATCAATGTGTGTCCGTGAATCACGGTGATATTGACACTCACAAATGCAGTAATAATGTTCTGCTCAAAGGCACAAAATCATATTGAAATACACACACATCCTATATACCTAAAAGATTGATCCTCACTACTTTGATTTATCTTAACATACAGCCCCTCCACATCATCAATCTAGACAAATCAGCAACTTCCCGCATGCATGCTGCCATGTCATGTTGTGTTCAGCAATTAATCTATTCAAAATTTTCAAAAGAAAAATAGTATTTTCACCTTTATCATTTTGTTTCTGTGACATTGTGTGTCTCTTCTGCCCGTTCCTATTCTTGCCTCCTCACATACAGTACTCCCTTCGTCCTAAAATATCCTTTTTAGTTGCCTCCGTCCCAATTTGAACTAAAACCACACAATCACTTATTTTGAAACAGAGGAGGCCTATATACTCCCTCCGTTCCTAAATATAGATCTTTCTAGAGATTTTAATAGGTGACTACATACGCAGCAAAACGAATGAATCTACACTCTAAAATATGTCTATATACATCCGTATGTAGTAGTCGATTTGAAATCTCTAAAAAGACTTATATTTAGGAACGGAGGGAGTATATTATATAATACCTACTATTAAAAGGTGGTGATATTCTTGATTTCGTCTCGTTTTGTTTGGTCTCGCTTCAATTAATTTCATGTATGCAATTTGGTTTCATTACTTGCCACCTGTTTTGGTCCAACGAATGAAAGCCCAACTAACGGCGCAACGTGGCCCACGTCCAAAGAGCTGGCAAAAAATAAAATAGTTGATTTGTCTCAAAAAAACTGATAACAGGATTCGATCTCATAACCTGCCAATCGGTCACACACAGTTTGTTCAACTGACCCAGTTAAAGATATGAGAGGATTTTCTGCCAATCGGTCACACACAGTTTGTCCAACTGACTCAACTAGAGATATGAGAGGATTTTTTTTTTCTGTTGGCTTGCAACGCACGGGCATTTTTGCTTGCTAGTAATTATTAATACGCATAATATTATTTTTTTAGGGTCGCACAATACTTATTTATATCACTGCAAACGGGGAAATGCTTGTAGCACTAGGATCACTGAAGAGAGCGGTGGGATCACGGGGGATCCTTCATTTAAGGTCGGTCCTTTCTGAAGTGTGCGATCTGGACGTTTTCGACGTCGAGCTTCCTGAAGTTGCTGTTCTTCCTGGTGCTGAAGAAGTTGCCCCAGTTGTAGGCGTCGTACCTGGCCGGCCTCTCGTCGCTCACCATCTCCTCCAGCGGCTCGACCATGGCGTCGCTCCCGGGGTTGAAGAAGTAGGGCATGGAGAACCTCTCCTTCTGCGAGTTCACCGACACCCTGTGCTCCGCGCTCGTACCTGTCGTTGCTCCACACCTGGATGATGTCGCCGACGTTGATGACGCAGGAGTCCGGGACGGGCCTGACGCGCACCCACTCGCCGTCGGACCGGCGCCGGACGTCGAGCCCGCCGACGTCGTCCTGGTAGAGGATGGTGAGCGCGCCGGCGTCCTTGTGCCGGCCGACGCCGAGGGCGAGGTCGGGGCTCGGGCAGGGCGGGTAGTGGTTCAGCCGGATGAAGGTGGTCTGGTCCTTGAAGAAGCCGCGCAGCCGGTCCGGTCTCAGGCCCAGGCTCCGGGCGATCAGCTCCAGCAGCTTGAACGCCAGCTCCTCCATCGCTTCCGCGTACTCCTCGAAAGCCTCTCTGCATGCACAAATCAATTTGCATCGAGATTAACATCG
This sequence comes from Aegilops bicornis, assembly GCA_021605145.1. Taxonomy (NCBI): domain Eukaryota; kingdom Viridiplantae; phylum Streptophyta; class Magnoliopsida; order Poales; family Poaceae; genus Aegilops; species Aegilops bicornis. The sequence continues at coordinate 82,429,092 of CM038672.1, read as the reverse complement.
GGCCAGTACTAGGCGCCGGTCCGCCGGCCGAAATTTCGGTCGGTCCGATGTCAGCCGTCCGATTGGCCGAACCAGAGCCGTCTGATCCCGTGGAGATGCCTTCCCGTACACGTTCAGTCATCACGCATATAGGAACAAAAAAATCCCCTCCTGCGCCAACCGACGCGCGACTTGCACGCCGTTGACGCGCCCGTGCGCTCCGGCAAGGCGCCGTGGCGCCCCTGCGTTGATGCACCTTGCAGCATCCCATGCCCGTCAAAAAACTCGTCGCCGCCCTCCATGGTCGTTGTTGCTCATCTCTCCAGTTCTTATTTATATGGGCATGAAAATAACAATGAACACCGGTAGTAGCAAAAATTGATAACGGTTGCAGCAAAGAATACATAGTCCCGGGTCTCGGCAACCTCATGATTCATCCAAAGACGGATGTAACAATCGACAGCGCCGGTAGTAGCAAAAATCCAATACGGTTGTAGCAAAGGTGATACAAATGGTTCCAGCGAAAAATCATGGCAGCAAAATTTTGGTTAGTTCCAGCAAATATCAAAGACGGTGGTAGCAAATTGATACACTGGTTCCAGCAAATACAAAACGTGGTAGCAAAAAATTTGGTTGGTTTCAAATAAAAACGGAAGATGCTGGTAGCAAAAATTCGAGCTGGTTCCAGCAAAATCAAATCATGGTTCCAACAAAAAAATATGTCGCCGGATCTTCCTGCACTTGTCGCCGTGGTTCAGCATCGCCGCACAGCCACCGCCGCGCTGGTTCCAGCGCCTTCACCGGCTGGTTGCAGCAAAAATGGCAGCTAGTTCCAGCATCGCCGTCTCCCTGGGGTGCACCCCGTCACCGCGGTTGCAGCACACGGAGCATCCCCCGGTCGCCGTCGCCCGCAGTGCGTCTTCACGCACACCCGGCCTCCACGAATTGCAGTGTGTGGTCACCGTCGTGGTAGCACCCCAGTCTCATGGTTGCAGCACGTGGTGCACCTCCGTCTCGCATCATGGTGGTCATGCCATGGCTTGTGACAGGATTGAGTGAGCGGGTGGTCATGACTGAAGAGAAGAAACCGAGGATGGGGATGAGCTCAGCCGCTTGGAGAAGAGATAAGGCAATGCGTGGATAAGAAACGTCTAGATACCGATTGGGGGTAAAAATCTCGGATAAAAAGATGGGTGGGCTCTATGCGCACATGGCATGCATGAGAAGCCAGCTGAGCAACAGCGCGAGGCGACCGGCGCAAAGTTCCGCCGGCCGACCGGATATAAGTCCTTAACATCGAGTATGAACCATTTTTCTCGGGGTCGCGGAATTGATTGAGCTGATGAGCGTACCTGAACCCCGGCAGGTCCTCGGGCCACTTGTTCTCGAAGACGAGCTCGCCATCGGCAACCGCGGCAGGCGGCGGCGGCTCGCGGGGGGCGAGGTCGAACACCTCCTTCCAGTCCCTGACGTTCTTGGTGTGCTCCGACTCGTAGTACCCCAGCGGCGCGGCCTCGTCCCTCCGCACGGCCGCCTTCCGGTCCGCCGGCAGCGCGAAGAAGGCCCTCTGCGCCTCCAGCGCCCGCGCCACCGTCTCCGCCGGCACGCCGTGGCGCACCACCACGAAGAACCCCCAGTCCCGGCTCGCCCTGCCCACCTCGGCCGCGAGGGCGTCCACGCCGGCCTTGTCGCCGGCCGCGAGAGGGGAGAGGTCGATGACCGGGATGCCGTCCGCGTCGGCGAGGTTCGCCTTGGTGCGATGCTCGGGGGCCTGCACGAAGGCCTGGTCCATGGAGAGGCCGCCCATGGCGATGTCGAGGTCGATGATCAACAGATCAAGCAACTCAAGTCCTCACGTATGGTGGCGATGTACTGGCGAGTGCGTTGTGGCCTTGAGTGTGCGGGTGACGAGGGGGTTAAAAAGGGTCTTTATGCAGGTTTGATTCAATGAATCTGGACGGGTTTCTAGGTGAGGTTTGTTTGTAACTTTGGAGCTGGCGTGCGCTTGTCCTGTTACCGTGGAAGAAACGCACCTCCCGCTTTGACGTGTTCGGTGTGTTCTATGTATGCTTGTGGCGTCACGAATGATCTGCAGGTGTTGGCCGCAAGCACGAACTGATACCATGATTCACATCCGGCACACTTGAGTTCTACTGTACCTTTTCTGCCGCGAAAACAGTTGGAATTTCACGGGAATATGCACAGAAATCACTCCCCCGGCACGGTTCAAAAGAGATGAAATTTCACGAACGATCTACCGTATTATTTCACCCTCGTGATTTACTGTTTGCGCCGGACTCTAGAATGTTATGCTTGAGCAGATCCATCATCAGCTGCTCAGCGCAAACACGCAATGTAAGCAGGCCACAAGTGATCCCCGGTGATCGAGGACATGACGCCAGGGGAGGCGTTGCAATGTCCGTTTCGCGGTTGCCACCGAGCGCAAACAGACAAACATCACTTGATCAATGCCTCGACTGGTCCATTCATCGCATCCTGCACCGTCCTCTAGTTTCACACACATGTTGATAGCGGCTAAAATCACTATTCTCACCTTTGCTGAAAGTTTAGCACGATTTGATGAGTCTTTTCAAAAAAGAAAAAAAAACACAGATCGAACCTTTTTGCTATCGTCATCGTCCTGGGTGGCATGGTACCATGATGTACCGTCATGGTCATTGGCAGTAGGAAACAAATCAACGTGTCTGTGCTGTCACGCCATCGACTTACATGAATCTACCTCCAAGGACTGCAGTGGTAGCCTATTATAGCCTACCGCCAGGCTCCATGGCGATAGGCCTGAAGAGGTAAGTGGCCGACGGTGCGGCGGATGGGCCAACCACCCACCCATTCTCTCTAGCAAGTCATATCCTATTCGCCCCGAATAGAGAGGAGGCGCCTCTCTCCTCCACTTCAACCCCCCGGGATCTCCTTTGTTTGGGCATTATTTTGGCGAATCTTGGAACCAAAACGAAGAGCAAGGTAATCTTCATCCTTCCCCCAAAAAAGAAAAGTTATGTTAAATCTTTGTATTTTTATGCATTATATGACACTAGGTGGTGAAGGAAACATGCCCTAGAGGCAAAAATAACTTTGTTATTTTATATTTCCTTATTCATGATAAAGATTTATTATTCATGCTAGAATTGTATTGGTCGGAAACTTAAATACATGTGTGAATACATAAACAAACACCATGTCCCTAGTAAGTCTCTACTAGACTAGCTCGTTGATCAAAGATGGTTAAGGTTTTCTAACCATAGACATGTGTTGTCATTTGATAACGAGATCACATCATTAGGAGAATGATGTGATGGATAAGACCCATGCGTTAGCTTAGCATTATGATCATTCAGTTTATTGCTATTGCTTTCCTCATGTCAAATACACATTCCTTCGACTATGAGATTATGCAACTCCCGGATACCGGAAAAATACCTTGTGCCCTATCAAACGTCACAATATAACTGGGTGATCAGGTGAGAGAATCCTAGATCGAAATCAAAGCATACTCCCCGACTCCCGCTCCCGCTCCTTGCCGACGGTCGCTCCAGCCCCGACGACCACAACCCCCCGCCGCTCGCCGCTCCGGCGTTCGACGGCCACCCTCCTGTCCCCTCCCCTCTCCCCTGCTCCCATGGACTCCCCGGCTGCCCCTGGCCGCGGGCGCGACCGGCGCTGGCTCGAGTCCAGCCCGTCCTCCGGCGACTCCGTGAGGCCCTCCTATCGGTAGGCGCTCTGTGGGTCGTCGACCGCTGCCCCTCCTTCGGCTTCGCCCCCGCCACCCCCGCGCATCATCCGCTCCGAGATCCACCGGCTCTCTAAGGAGGAGCCCGTCGAGGAGCGCGAGTGGCTCGTGGTCGGTCATAGCGGCGGCCTCAGAAGGCGCCGCCAAGGGCGCGCGCTTCGCCAAGGCCGCTGACGCTTCTAATCGCCTTTCTTGGCTCGGCGGGCGCCGGGGCTCGGAGGAGTTCTGCTCGCGCTGCTGCTACCACGGCCACCCAGATCCGAGTGCCGCCGCGACATTCGCTGCACACGCTGCGGTTTCTACGGCCATGTGGCGCGCAAGTGCACCAACCCGCGCTCGCCGCCGTCCCCCTCACGCTCGAGCCCGTCGCCCAAGCGGCTCCGAGGGCATTCCCCACCGCAGCCTTCGGCTTCTTCCTCGTCCGTCCAGGGGTCCTGGCAGCCCGCGTCTTTCGGGCTCGCCGTCCCCTCCTCCTGCACTTCCCACGCAGCGCCACCCGCCTCCCCCTCCGTCCCCCTCTCTGGCCACCCATCGCTGCATCCGACCGCTGCGCCCGCCTGTTTCCTACCCCTCTCTGCGGAGATCGACGCCGCCGAGGAGGAGCTCCGGCATGCGTTGCCCGCCACTGTCGCTGGGTGCAGGACTGAGGTCTCATGCCAGGAGGTCTCCGACGTGATCTGCTCGCGTTTTGGCATCCCAACGACGCGTTTCTGTGTTCACTGCCACTTGCCGGAGGATTTCCTCATCCGCTTCCAGTGTGTGGAGGATCGGGCCCTGGTGGCCAACGATGGCATGCGGACCGCCCGCTTCTGCCTGCTCCTTCACCCGTGGAGCGCGCTTGCCGGTGCGGAGCAGGTGCGTGCCCGCTTTCGGGTGCACCTCGAGCTCACCGGGGTGCCCAACCATGCCTGGCACTGTGCCACCGCGGTCACGCTGCTCTCGCTGTTCTGCCAGGTGGAGCACCTTGAGCCGCGCACTCGCCGTGGCGTGGACCTGGACATCTTCCGGCTCACGGCTTGGACAGCCAACCCCGACGCAATCCCCCTCACCGTCGACCTCTTCCTCCCGGTGCGTGATGGCGTTGCCCTCGACGCGGACCCGGACGTGGCCGAGCGCCTTGGCCTGGACCTACTGCGTTTTCCAGTAGCGATTCACGTGGCCTGCTGCGAGGATTTCCGCCGACCCGTCCCGCCGCCTCCGCCGCCGCGTCATTATCCTGGCCCCGACTCCGATGATGGAACCGGCCCCGGCCAGGACTCTCCACCCTTCCCCGAGCCTTGGCCGCGCCGCTACGATCACCCTCCTGCGCCGCCATGACGTGATGCTGCCGGCCCCTCACGCCGGTCCGGGCGTTCTAGTCGCCACCCTGGGGGTCACCGCCGCAGCCGCCCGCTCGCCGTTTCACGCATCTGGCATGGGGTCCTTGGACCGTACCCGCTAGTCGTGTCTGCGTCACACGGGGCCCAGCAAGGCTGTGCTTGGGGGACAAGGCGCCATTCCAGAAAGCCGCGGTGACAGCTGGGCGTCCCACCCTGTCTAAGCCCGTTGGCGCGGCCAGTTCAAATTCAGAATCCTCTGACCGGGTCGCCGCTCCCACGCTCGCCACCCCGCTACGTGCCAACGCGCCATCGCCCGACACGCCTACGCACCTTCTGGAGATCGGCGCCTGCTCCCAGGTTGATCCCACACCCATGGTCGCCCCTGGCCTTCCTTTGCTCTGCGCGGCCCCACCAGGATTCGTGACCATCCTGCCAGCCAATCCGGAGGAGGGCGACAGCGGGCCACCCACCCCTTCCCCTGCTGGGCAGTTGGCCCTGTCTGGCCAGGCGGCGGACCCACCGGGCCCTTCGCGCGGCCCGGCCATTGGGCCACACGCCACCCCCGCCTCAGATCCTGCCGCGCATGATTCGCAGGCACTGATCCCGAGTGATTCCGCGCCCTCGACGACTGATCCTTCCCATGCAACCGCTCCGGACTCGCCACATGGCAGGCATGCCGACGTGGAACCTTTGGATACGTTTTTAGGCCCCATCCAGCGACCGATCGAGCAGATTCTTCCTGCGCCTCCCTCCCACAGCCGTAGAAAGGAGTTGCCGCCAAACTTCACGCCTCGTAGAAGTGGCAGGATTGCCAAGGCGGACTGCAGGCTCAACTCTAAGCTCAAGGCCAAAAAGTTGCTTCTTCATCGCCTCGGACTCGTCTCGGACGACGCCCCCATCTCTGTTGCTACTCTGGCGAAGTATGAGCGCCTCTTCCAGAGGCCGCTGGCACATGACATGCTACAGGCATTCGCCGACCACTTCGGCTGGCGCATCCCCGAGCTTCTCGATCCTCCTGCCAGCTTGCTCTCCCCCTGCCTCGCGCTGTCGAGGCCTAGTGGCTATCTAGGCCACCTCAGGACTCAACCTTTCTCCATGGATTACAACCTTGGCATTGTATTTTGGAACGTGCGCGACCTTAATGCCCCGGCCAAGCGCACCGCCGTTCACAGCGTGATCACCGCTGCCTCACCTTGTATTGTTTGCATCCAAGAGACTAAGATGGCTTTCCTCTCGTCCTCGCTTGTCGCTGAGACACTCGGCTCGTCCTTCTCTGAGTTCTTCTTCCTTCCCGCGGATGGGACCCGTGGGGGTATCCTGCTTGCTTGGCGCTCAGACATGATCGCACTTTCCGATCCATGCCGTGGCGAGCACCACATCACCGCCCTGGCCTCCTCTCTCGATGGCGCTCATCATTGGTGGCTCACTGGTGTATATGGCCCGCAAGGAGATGATGACAAGATTGCCTTCCTCGGCGACCTTAGTGAGGTCCGATCGTTGCGCGCCGGTCCCTGGATCCTTGGTGGCGACTTTAACATGATCTCAGGGGCAGCGGACAACAATAACTCCCGGCTCAATCACCGTTCATGTCCCGATTCCGCCGCTTCCTCCCTGATGAGGAGCTGCGTGATATTTATCTGCACGAACAACGATATACTTGGTCGAGCGAGCGTGGCAACCCAACCCTCACGCGCATCGACCGGGTGCTTTGTAATTCTGCGTGGGAGGCGCTCCACCCGCATTGCATGCTTCGCTGCCTCTCCTCCACAGCGTCCGACCATGCGCCTCTCCTTCTAGACTGCACCGCGCGCTTGCCTGGCACAAGGAGATTTCACTTCGAGAGGTTCTGGCCGCGCACTAAGGGCTACATGCAGGTCGTGCTCGAAGCTTGGGCTACGACGGCAGAAGAACCGGACCCCTTTCACAGATTGGTGGAACGCCTCAAGAACACCGCGCGGCGTCTCCAAGGCTGGAGCACGAAGAAGATTGGGGACGTGTCCCGGCAGCTTCTTGTCGCTCGTGAGCTGATTGCGCGCCTTGACGCAGCGCGGGACTTGCGGCCCCTCTCCCCAGCCGAGGCTTGGCTGCATAGGCGCCTCAAAGGGGCGTATCTTGGGCTGGCGTCACTCAAGCGCTCGATCTCGCGCCAGCGTGTCAGACTCTCCTGGCGGCGGGACGACGACGCGGGTCAGAAGTTCTTCCGGGTGCATGCCCCGCACCGCAAGCAGAAGAACCAGATATTCGAGCTGCAGGTTGGATACACATCCGTCTCCGACCCGGCTACTCTTGCCGAAGCTGCCTACCGTCACTTCACCGACATCCTTGGAACGGCGGAGCCGCGGCCTTTCTCCTTAGAGCTCTCCGCGGTCCACGTTGGGCCTTTTGACCTCTCCGGCCTCGACGCGCCTTTCTCCGAGGGCGAGATATGGGCTGTGGTCAAGAGCTTGCTGCTCGGGAAGGCGCCAGGACCCGATGGATTCACCGCCGAATTCCTCCGGAGTGCTTGGGACGTGATCAAGCATGACATCTACACCCTCTTTGACAAGCTTTATGCGCTCAACGGGTGTGGTTTCCAGCGTCTTAACGAGGCGCTCCTCACCCTTCTTCCGAAGAAGCAGGATGCGGCGTCTCTCTTCGACTATCGCCCCATTTGTCTCATCCATCTCATCGCGAAGCTGTTCGCGAAGGCGCTCTCTCTTCGGCTGGCACCACATTTGGGCAAGATGGTTTCTACCAATCAAAGTGCATTCATCGCCGACCGAAGCATCCACGACAACTTCCTCCTTGTCCAACAAACGGCTAGACTTCTTCATAACCTCAAGATGCGGCGGATGCTCCTCAAGCTCGACATCGCGAGGGCATTCGACTTGGTGGCATGGCCTTTTCTGCGTGACACGCTACGGCACCTAGGCTTTGGAAACCGATGGTGCGAATGGATCTCCATCCTACTACTACCGCGTCGACGCGTGTGCTTGTCAATGGCATCCCCAGGCCGCCAATTCTTCACGCGTGCGGGCTGCGGCAAGGGGGCCCCATTTCCCCAACGCTCTTCGTCATCGTCATCGACGTGCTCAACTCGCTTCTTCAGCGAGCAGTCGAGCATGGCCTCCTCCAACGGCTGACCGCTAGGCACCTGCCATCGAGTGTCCCCCTCTATGCTGACGACATCATCATCTTCAGCCACCCCGACACCCGCGACATCCGCACCATTCGCCGCATGCTGGACATCTTCGGCAAGGCGTCTGGGCTCTGCACAAACTTCGCCAAGTGCTCGGCCTCACCCATCCGATGCGCCGAGGAGCACATCTCCACGATCGCGGTTGAGATGCCTTGCCTGATTGCTCCCTTCCCGGTGAAGTACCATGGCCTCCCGCTCTCCATCCGCAAGCCCTCGACAATAGACCTCATGCCGCTCGTCGACAAGCTTGAGAAGAAGCTCTCCACTTGGCTTGGGTCCATGCTCTCCTTAGGGGATTGCCTCGCGCTCTGTCAGCATGTCCTCTGCGCCAAGCCCATCCACATCCTCGTCGCCATTGCCGTCAACAAATCCGTCCTTGCTCGGGTCAACCGGATCATTCGAGGTTTCCTTTGGGTTGGCCGCAAGGACGCGCGTGGAGGGAAATGCCGAGTGAATTGGGATCGGGTGTGTCGCCCCACCTTCCTAGGCGGCATGGGGATCCGCGACCTGTAGTGCGCTGGCATCACCCTGTGCACCCGATGGCTCTGGCTCCAGCGTACCGATGCTGCGCGCCCCTGGAGTCAGCTACACCTTCCCCATGATCCCGCGGCCTCGCAGATTTTTAGGGTTCCATCGCTTGGGAGGTGCGTGATGGCCGCACCTGCAAGTTTTGGACTGACCCCTAGATTGATGGCAAGGCCATCCCCGAGCTAGCTCCTCTCGTGTTCTCCTTGGTTTCCAGATGGCACCACCGCGATCGAACGGTGGCCGAGGGCCTACCTAGGCGCGTGACACTGCCGGCGCGCTCAGCCCGGCCGCCCTGCTTCAGTACGTAGAACTTTGGCATATGCTGCAGAATGCAACCCTCACGGCTGGGCCCAATGTGCTAAGCTGGAAGTGGACGGAGTCCGGCTTCTACTCTGCCAAATCCTGCTACCTTGCGCTCTTTCATGGATTTGCGACCGACGTTTCATGGAAGCTCACCTGGAAGACTTGGGCCCCCCTACGCATCAAGGTTTTCATCTGGCTTGCCTTACAGGACCGGTGCTGGACGGCCGACCACCTCGCCCGGCGAGGGCTGCCCCATAGCGACAGTTGTGTGCTGTGCGACCAGACCACCAAGGACATGCACCACTTGTTCGCTGCCTACCCCTTCTCCCGCAAAATCTGGCACGAGGTCCTATCTTGGTGTCGATCGACTGCCACGGTCCCGAGTCCAGACACACCATTCGCGTGGATGGATACCTGCACTTCATCGCCCATGGCTCTACGGAAGGGACTCAGCTCCATCATCGCTCTCACCGCCTGGGCTATCTGGAAGCACCGGAATGGATGCGTGTTCGATCAACGATAACCCTCGATCACAAGTCTACTTCAATCCATTTGAGAAGACGCTCGCCTATGGGCTAGTGCCGGCGCCAACGGCTTGGCAAACTTGATCCCTGAGATATAGGCTATAGCGCTATGTAATGGGGGACGAGCAGCCCCTCCCCTAACTGCTCCGGCCACTTGGGCCCGAGCTGGCTTGTGTACGCGTGGTCAATGTAGGCACCTCTCTGTACTTTCACCCCTCCTATCAATGCAATGATACACAATCTTCTTGTATTCGCAAAAAAAAGTAACTGGGTGATCATAAAGATGCTCTATAGGTATCTCTGAAGGTGTTTGTTGAGTTGGCATAGATCGAGATTAGGATTTGTCACTTCGAGTATCAGAGAGGTATCTCTGGGCCCTCTTGGTAATACACATCATAAGCTTGCAAGCAAATGAATAAGGAGTTAGTCACGATGTGACGTATTACGGAACGAGTAAAGAGACTTGCCGGTAACGAGATTAAACTAGGTATAGAGATATCGACGATCGAATCTCGGGCAAGTAACATACCGATGGACAAAGGGAATTGCGTATGTTGTCATAATGGTTCGACCGATAAAGATCTTCGTAGAATATCTAGGAGCCAATATGGGCATCCAGGTTCCGCTATTGGTTATTGATCGGAGAGGTGTCTCGGTCATGTCTACATAGTTCTCGAACCCGTATGGTCTGCATGCTTAACGTTCGTTGACGATATACTGTTATATGAGTTATATGTTTTGGTGACTGAATGTAGTTTGGAGTCCCGGATGAGATCACGGACATGACGAGGAGTCTTGAAATGGTCAAGAGGTAAAGATTGATATATTGGACGATGGTATTTGGACACCGAAAGTGTTTCGGGACGTACCTGGAAGGAATCGGGTCACCGAAAGGGGTTCCGTGCACCCCCCGGCAAGATATGGGCCTTATGGGCCAAAGGAGGGGCCAGACCAGCCCAGAAGGGGGCTAGTGCGCCTCCTCCCTTGTTTGGCCAGCCCTAGGGAAGGAAAAGGGGGAGGGCTAGCCCCTCCTGCCTTTCCCTCTCATGGGAGAAAGGAAAAGGGGGGGGGGGGGGGGAGACCCACCCCTGCCTTTCCCCGCACTCCAAATAAGGAAAGGGGGGCGTGGCTTGGGTGGGACCCCAAGTAGGATTCCTCCTACTTGGGCGCCTCCTCTGGCTACTCCTCCCTCCCTCCCACCTATATATATGTGGGAAGGGGGCGCCTAGCACACACCAGATCAATTGTTAGCCGCGTGCGGCGCCCCCATCCACCGTTTACACCCCCGGTCATATTTTCATAGTGCTTAGGCGAAGCCCTGCGGAGATCACTTCACCATCACCGTCATCACACAGTCGTGCTGACAGAACTCATCTACTACCTCGCCGTCTTGCTGGATCAAGAAGGCGGAGGACGTCACCGAGCTGAACGTGTGCTGAACGTGGAGGTGCCGTACGTTCTGTACCAGATCGGTTGGAGCGCGAAGAAGTTTGACTACATCAACTGCATTGTTAAACGCTTCCGCTTATGGTCTGCAAGGGTACATAGACATACTCTCCCCCTCTCGTTGCTATGCATCTCCTTGATAGATCTTGTGTGTGCGTAGATCTTTTTTTGTTTTTCATGCAACGTTTCCCAACAGTGGCATCCGAGCTAGGTCTATGCGTAGATGATATGCACGAGTAGAACAAAAAGAGTTGTGGGCGGTGATAGTCACACTGCTTACCACCAACATCTTATTTTGATTCGGCGGTATTGTGGGATGAAGCGGCCCGGACCAACCTTACATGTCCACGCACATGAGACCGGCTCCACCGACAGACATGCAACTAGTTTTGCATAAAGGTGGCTGGCGGGTGTCTGTTTCTCCTACTTTAGTTGAATCGAATTTGACTATGGCTGATCCTTGAAGAATGTTAAAATAGCAAACTTGATGAATCACCGTTGTGGTTTTTGCCGTAGGTAAGAACGATTCTTGCTAGAAGCCCGTAGCAGCCACGTAAAACTTGCAACGACAAAGTAGAGGACGTCTAACTTGTTTTTGCAGGGCATGTTGTGATGTGATATGGTCAAGATATGATGTGATATATGTTGATGTATGAGATGATCATGTTTTGTAATATCGACAACCAGCAGGAGCCTTAGGGTTGTCTCTTTATTGTATGAAGTGCAAAATGCCATGTAATTGCTTTACTTTATCACTATGCTTTAGCGATAGTTGTAGAAGCAATAGTTGGCATGACGACCTCGACGCAACGACGCTACGATGGAGATCAAGGTGTCAAGCCGGTAATGATGGAGATCATGACGAGGTTTTGGCGATGGAGATCAAAAGCACAAGATGATGATGGCCATATCATGTCACATATTTTGATTGCATGTGATGTTTATTTACTATGCATCTTATTTTGCTTAGATCGCCGGTAGCATTATAAGATGATCCCTTCACTAAATTTCAAGATAAAAGTGTTCTCCCCGAGTATGCACCATTGCCAAAGTTCGTCGTTTTGAAGCACCATGGATGATCGAGTGTGATAGACTCTACGTTCACATACAATGGGTGTAAGACCGTTTTGCACATGCAGAATACTTGGGTTAAACTTGACGAGCCTAGCATGTATAGACATGGTCTCAGAACACTAGAGACCGAAAGGTCGAACGTGAATCATATTGTAGATATGATCAACATAGAGATGTTCACCATTGATTACTACCCCATCTCACGTGATGATCAGACATGGGATAGTTGATTTAGATCACGTATCACTTAGATAACTTGAGGGATGTTTATTTAAGTGGGAGTTCATTAGTAATTTGATTAATTGAACTTAATTTATCATGAACTTAGTCTTGATAGTTTTGCATATCTATGTTGTAGATCAATAGCTCGCAATATAGCTCCTATATATTTTTGATATGTTCCTAGAGAAAACTAAATTGAAAGACGATAGTAGCAATGATGCGGACTGGGTCTGTGATCTGAGAATTGTCCTCATTGCTGCACATAAGAGTTATGTCCTTGATGCACCGCTAGGTGACAAACCTGTTGCAGGAGCAGGAGCAGACATTATGAACATTTTGCAAGCTCGATATGATGACTACTTGATAGTTTAGTGCCCCATGCTTTACGGCTTAGAATCGGGGCTCCAAAGACGTTTTGAACGCCATGGAACATATGAGATGTCCCAAGAGTTGAAATTGGTATTTCAGGCTCATGCCCGTGTTGAGAGGTATGAGACCTCTGGAAAGTACTTTGCCTACAAGATGGAGGAGAATAGATCAACCAGTGAGCATGTGCTCAGAATATCTGGGTACTACAATCGCTTGAATTAAGTGGGAGTTAATCTTCCAGATAAGATAGTGATTGACAAAGTTCTCTAGTCACTATCACCAAGCTACTAGAACTTCACGATGAACTATAATATTTAAGGGATAACGAAAATGATTCCCAAACTCTTCGCGATGCTGAAATCGGTGAAGGTAGAAATCAAGAAAGAGCATCAAGTGTTGATGGTTAACAAGACCACTAGTTTCAATAAAAAAGGCGAGGGAAAGAAAGGGAACTTCAAGAAGAATGGCAAGCAAGTTGCCACTCCCGTGAAGAAGCCTGAAGCTGGACCCAAACCTGAAACTGAGTGCTTCTGCTTTGAAGGAAATGGTCACTGGAATTGGAACTGCCCCAAATACTTGGCGGATAAGAAGGATGGCAAAGTGAACAAAGGTATATTTGATATACATGTTATTGATGTGTATTTTACTAGTTCATAGTAACCCCTAGGTATTTGATACCGGTTCAGTTGCTAAGATTAGTAACTCGAAACAGGAGTTGCAGAGACTAGTTAAAAGCAAGGTGACGATGTGTGCTGGAAATGATTCCAAGGTTGATATGATCACCATCGCACACTCCCTCTACCTTCGATATTAGTGTTGAACCTAAATAAATGTTATTTGGTGTTTGTGTTGAGCACGAATATGATTAGATCATGTTTATTGCAATACGTTTATTCATTTAAGTCAGAGAATAATTGTTGTTCTGTTTAGATGAATAAAACCTTCTATGGTCATACACCAAATGTGAATGGTTTATTGAATCTCGATTGTAGTGATACACATATTCATAATATTGATGCCAAAAGATGCAAAGTTGATAATGATGGTGCAACATATTTGTGGCACTGCTATTTAGGTCATATTGGTGTAAAGTGCACGAAGAAAATCCATACAGATGGACTTTTGGAATCACTTGATTATGAATCATTTGATACTTGCGAACAATGCCTAATCGGCAAGATGACTAAAACTCCGTTCTCCGGAACAATGGAGCGAGCTAATGACTTATTGGAAATAATACATACTTATGTATGCGGTCTAATGAGTATTGAGGCATGCGGCGGGTATCGTTATTTTCTCACCTTCACAGATGATTTGAGTAGGTATGGGTATATCTACTTGATGAAACACAAGTCTGAAACATTTGAAAAGTTCAAAGAATTTCAGAGTGAAGTGGAGAATCATCGTAACAAGAAAATAAAGTTTCTATGATCTGATCGTAGAGGCGAATATTTGAGTTACGAGTTTGGCCTTCATTTAAAACAATGTGGAATAGTTTCACAACTCACGCCACCTGGAACACCATAGTGTAATGGTGTGCCCGAACGTCGTAACTGTACTTTATTAGATATGGTGCGATCTATGATGTCTCTTACCGATTTACCACTATCATTTTGGGGTTATGCATAAGAGACAACCACATTCACGTTAAAATAGGGCACCATCTAAATCCGTTGAGACGACACCGTATGAACTATGGTTTGGCAAGAAACCTAAGCTGTCGTTTCTTAAAGTTTGGGGTTGCTACACTTATGTCAAAAGGCTTCAGCCTGATAAGCTCGAACCCAAATCGGAGAAGTGCGTCTTCATAGATACCCCAAGGAAACAATTGGGTACACCTTCTACCATAGATCCGAAGGCAAGATCTTTGTAGCCAAGAATGGAACCTTTCTAGAGAAGGAGTTTCTCTCGAAAGAAGTGAGTGGGAGGAAAGTAGAAGTTGATGAGGTAATTGTACCTTCTCTCAATTTGGAAAGTAGCAAATCAGACAAATACGTTCCCATGATGCCTACACCAACTAGAGAGGAAGCTAATGATGATGATCATGAAACTTTGGATCAAGTTACTAATGGACCTCGTAGGTCGAGCAGAGCACGTTCCGCACCAGAGTGGTACTGTAATCCTGTCCTGGAAGTCATGTTAATAGACCACGGTGAACCTATGAACTATGAAGAAGCTACGATGAGCCCAGATTCCGATAGATGGCTTGAGGCCATGAAATCTAAGATAGGATCCATGTATGAGAACAAATTGTGGACTTTGGTGGACTTGCCCGATGATCGGCAAGCCATTGAGAATAAATGGATCGTCAAGAAGAAGACATGCACTGATGGTAATGTCACCATCTACAAAGCTCGACTTGTCGCGAAAGGTTTTTGACAAGTTCAAGGGTTGACTATGATGAGACCTTCTCTCCCGTAGCGATGCTTAAGTCAGTCCGAATCATGTTAGCAATTGCCGCATTTTATAATTATGAAATTTGGCAAATGGACGTCAAAACTGCATTCCTTAATGGATTTCTTATAGAAGAGTTGTATATGATGCAACCTGAAGGTTTTGTCGATCCTAAAGGTGCTAACAAAGTGTGCAAGCTCCAGCGATCCATCTATGGACTGGTGCAAGCATTTCAGAGTTGGAATATACACTTTGATGAGGTGATCAAAGCATATGGTTTTATACAAACTTATGATGAAGCCTGTATTTACAAGAAAGTGAGTGGGAGCTCTATAGCATTTCTGATATTATATGTGGATGGCATATTATTGATTGGAAATGATATAGAATTTCTGGATAGCATAAAAGGATCCTTGAATAAGAATTTTTCAATGAAAGACCTCGGTGAAGCTGCTTATATATTGGGCATCAAGATCTATAGGGATAGATCGAGACGCCTAATAGACTTTCAAAAAGCACATACCTTGATAAAGTTTTGAAGAAGTTAAAAAATGGATCAGTCAAAGAAAGGGTTCTTGCCTGTGTTACAAGGTGTGAAGTTGAGTAAGACTCAAATCCCGGTCACGGCATAAGATAGAGAGAATGGAAGTCATTCCCTATGCCTCAGTCATAGGTTCTATAAAGTATGCCATGCTGTGTACCAGACCTGTTGTGTGCCTTTCCATGACTTTGGCAAGGGGGTACAATAGTGATCCAGGAGTGGACCAGTAGACAACGGTCAAAATTATCCTTATGTACCTGAAAAGGACTAAGGAAAAGTTTCTCGATCGTGGAGGTGATAGAGTTCATCGTAAAGGGTTACATCGATGCAAGGTTTAACACCAAACCACATGACTCTGAGTCTCAATCTGGATATGTATTGAACGTGGGAGCAATTAGCTAGATTAGCTCCATGCAGAGCATTGTGGACATAGAAATTTGCAAAATACATACGGATCTGAATGTGGCAGACCCGTTGACTAAACTTCTCTCACAAGCAAAACATGATCATGTTGGGAAACGTAGCATGCAATTTCAAAAAAATCCTACGCTCACGCAAGATCTATCTAGGATATGCATAGCAACGAGAGGGGGAGAGTGTGTCTACGTACCCTCGTAGATCAAAAGCGGAAGCGTTTGACAACGTGGTTGATGTAGTCGAACTTCTTCTAGCTCTGACCGATCAAGTACCGAACGCACGGCACCTCCGAGTTCTTCACATGTTCAGCTCGGTGACGTCCCTCGCCTTCTTGATCCAGCAAGACATTGAGGTAGTAGATGAGTTCCGTCAGCACGACGACATGGTGACAGTGATGGTGAAGTGATCCTCACAGGGCTTCTCCTAAGCACTATGAAGATATGACCGAGGGTGTAAACTGTGGAGGGGGGCGCCGCACACGGCTAGGTGGGAGGGAGGGAGGAGCAGCCATAGGATGTGACCAAGTAGGAGGAATCCTACTTGGAGTCCCTCCCAAGCCACGCGCTCCCCCTGCCATATATAACCGAGGTGGAAGGAAAGAGGGGGGAGAGGGAAGGAAGTAGGAATCCTAATCCACACTTTCCTTGCCCTCCCCTCTTTCCTTCTCCTCATAGGGATGACCTCTATAGGGGCGCGCCAGGGCTGGTGTGTTCCCTCACTTGGCCCATAAGGCCCATATCTTTGCCGGGGGTGCCAGAAACTCCTTTTTGGTGACCCGATAAGTACCCTGTACCTCCAGAACACTTCATGTGTCCGAATACCATCGTCCTATATATCAATCTTTGCCTCTCAACCATTTCGAGACTCCTTGTCATGTCCTTGAACTCATCCGAGACTCCGAACAACATTCGTTCACCAAATCACATAACTCATATAATACTATATCGTCATCGAACGTTAAGCGTGCGGACCCTACGGGTTCGAGAACTATGTAGACATGACCTAGACCCCTCTCCGGTCAATAACCAATAGAGGAACCTGGATGCTCATATTGTCTCCTACATATTCTACGAAGATCTTTATTGGTCGAACCGTTATGACAACATACGTTATTCCCATTATCATACGTATGTTACTTGCCCGAGATTCGATCGTCGGTATCTACATACCTAGTTCAATCTCGTTACCGACAAGTCTCTTTACTCGTTCCGTAATACATCATCTTGCAACTAACTCATTAGTCACTTTGCTTGCAAGGCTTCTTATGATGTGCATTACCACTACTGCAGGTTGCTGCTAACGCGACACTACGATCAGAGATCCTTCAACGAAACTGTGTGAGATGCAATAATCGCAAACGGTGTTGTAAAAAAATTGTCAAAAAAGGTGCAAAAAGTTTGCAATGACGGATGCATCAAACATGGTTCGGATTTTAGTTGCGTGTGTGATGGAGGGCATACGGTTTGGTTCAATTAATTATTTGCGATGAGGAGGAACAAAAGAAACGGGCAGCCAGATGGAGGTGTGTGCGATATACAACATACGGTTCACTCGGGTGAACTGTTTTTTATTAGGCAACACAAAAGAAACGGTCAGCCAGATCAAGGTGTGTGCGATATATGGCATGCGGTTCACTCGGATGAACTGTTTGTGATTAGGCAACACAAAAGAAACGGTCAGCCAGATCAAGGTGTGTGCGATATACGGCATGCGGTTCAATCGGCCTTGTCGTCAGTGTGTGGCCTCTGTGGCAACCGTTTGCTCCCAACTAGCCTCTTCTTGTAATGTGGCAACCGTCCACTGCCTCTTCGCCTTTCCCTCTCGATTTGGAACTGCTGTTGCACGCTCTTCCTCCCTCCATTTTCCTTCACCCTTCCTTCTACCATTGTTCGATCATCTTCTCCATGGAGGGAACAGGCCGGAAATGACCCCGTTATTCTTGCCCCGATCTGAAAGATGACGTGGTGGAGGAACTCATTGATCGGTGCGACGTCATCACCTCGGCTAGCATGGCAGGTTCGTTCAAGACCATTCTTGACTCAACTAATAACACCATTACAAGCAACCCAAGGGTCCAGGAGCGGTTTGATGTCCCCTATCTTCTTCGTGGTGACCCTGCTGACTGGCGTGGGGACGAGGGAAGCCTCGCCTTCTGCAAGTTGATGCCGCTTGATAATGATACATGTGATGTTAAGATGCCATCGCCTGAGGGCAAGGCTTGGGCAGGCGCAAATGAAGATTGTGTTGTTTATATTGGGTACAACTGCGAGTGGGAACTTGTGAATGTGTACACTCGTCACCGGGTTCCACTTCCAAAAATCTCAGACTGCCCAGAGGTTGAGCACACAGATGATCTACGTGAGTTCAAATACGGTCATGGTAACTGTCGTCAATGGAAGATAGCAATTTGTCGAGTTCCCAACCGCTCTTGGGATTACATGAACTATGAAGTTGTTGCTATCTTCAACAAGCTTGTTGCCTTCCTTACTTCCATGCCTCGATGGATATTGCTAAAAAAACTGTTTATGTACACGGATGAGTACTGTGATGCAATTCAATACGAGGGTCTTGTATTTGCTGCCACCACTAGTGGCACTGTTTTTGCATGGAATCATCATGCTTTCGGTACGTTTGTCTTCCACCGTAATTATAATTGTTTCATCCACATGCATGCGGGTTAGCTAGTTTCCCTTTACTAATTAATTAACCTTCTTGTGTTTCCAAGGTCCTGTGAACATTCCACCACCTATACTTGAAAAAAATTTATAACCAAGGGGAGATGACGATGCTGATGATCACGAGCATGAGGATGAGCAGGACCCATATACTCAGTGGCGCCTGGCAACTTATTCCGATGGATCACCTCTTCTTGTCTGTATACTGGGCACTGCTGATGTTACTAAGGAAGCAAGTGTTGTCTCGCATGGTCGCACTCTCCGGACCTATTCCAACATCCATTGCAGGGTATTCGGGATGGATACTAGTGTACTAGAGCCTACACCTTCTCCCTGGTTCAGTACTGAAAGTCTTGGAGGAAACTCGGTCTTCCTTGGACAAAACTATCCAATGATGGTGGAAGGCGATCCAGCTACTGTTGAAACAATGTTACTGCCATTTATGAGAAGGAACTGTATCTATACCTCGGACATTGCTATGCTTCCCTACCGTCCCAATATGGGTCTTGACATAGGCTGCTTCAGCCTGGATGATCAGTCCTATGTTGGTCTCGAGATTATGAAGCTGGCCCTTCCCGCAGAATCACTTCTGGTTCAAAGCAAGCGTTTCCAACGCCGACGAGTGGTTGAGCTGAAGTTCATTTCATCGCTTTGTTATTTGTTGTGTGAGAAAAACTTTACTTTACTAGAATGTTTTGTTGGAAATGATCTATAATCCAACGTGTATCATCGTTGTCGTTGTGGGTTGATGACTTGTTGTATGTAATTAATGGTACATTTGCTATGCGTCCATCAACTCACGCCTGCTAGTGGTGTCCATATGAATAGTGCTAGTGATTTTAGTTGCAAAAATTAGATAGTGCTAGTGATTTTTAGCTGCATATTTTGGCAAATCGCAGTGTTACAAGGTTGACAAATGGCAATGTTACTAGGTAAACAAATGTCAATCTTTCCAGTTTGACAAATGACAACATATCCAGAATGACAGATGCGAATCTTACCCAATTGTTTCTACGTGGTTGCACACGAGTCATGCAAAACAACTGTTTACGTTAAAGGGATGCAGAAATCCTGCTCGACACATTTTCCCTTGGCTTCACGGGGAAAGGCATTCTGCTTATGCACGGGTGTTCTAACTAAAACGTTTGCGATGAGTGTTTTATATTTAAAAACAATTGATGTTTTTTCAAAAGAAAATCATTTGATAAGTCTGTACATTAAGAGAACAGAACGCAAGTTCATTCAAAACATATCTTTCATTCAGTCACACTGCGAATTTATATTCATATGATCGAGAATTCGAGATACAGTATTATAGCCCCAAAAGAACTATTTCCGGGGGCGGCAGAGGCGGCGTGCCGCGCCGTCGTTGTCGTTGTCGTCCTCCGGGAGGCCGTGTTGAAGTCTCCAAGGCAGCACAAAATGTTCTTCACTTGTAAATCAAACATCATGTCGTCGAGCGATCAACGGGCAGGGCGCGGAAGGACAGCAACTGGCGCCGCTGAGAGGTAGCGGTCGATGGCAGCATTCCATGCCACTGAGGGGGCGCGAGCACGGGCACGGGCGCAACGGGTGCAGCCAAATGCACGGGGACCGGCACCGCTGTGGGTAGAGGGGCGCGCACGGGCAGGGGCACGGGCGCGGCGGGTGCAGCCAAACGCACGGGTGCCGGTGCCACGGTGGGTGGAAGGGCGCGCACGGGCATGGGCGCTGGCGCTGGCATGTACACAAGCTCACAGGGGTCCGTGGAGACCTCGCTGACACCCGCGACTTCCAGCTCTGCGATAGTGCTCGGCGACCAGCCCGTCAATGCTATGGGGATGGTCGCTGGCGCGAGCGCGGGGATGGGAGCTGGGACGGGAGCGGGGCCATTAACCGCCGCGACCAGCTCGTTCTGGGCCATGTCCATGAGGCCCCATTCCTCCTTATTTTCTATCTCCTCCGGCTCGGAATCGACTTCAGCAAACTTGAAGACTAGTGGCAGATGATCATTCTGCGCCATGGCATTGGTGGAGGTCTGCGGGAGGGATGGGAATGGGAGGCGAACAGTAAGACCGCCCGTATTAAACAGCGGCTTGGGCGCCACTAATGCAGAGGAAGGCGGGCGGCCATGGAAGTCAAAGGGCTTGCTTCCCAGTGAGCCTGCACAGCGTACATCTCACACGCTTCCGAGTGAGCCTGCGCATTGGAGGATGATACCTCTCCAACATATCTATAATTTTTGATTGCTCCATGCTATATTATCTATTGTTTTGGACCATATTGGGCTTTATTTTCCACTTTTATATTACTTTTGGGACTAACCTATTAACCGGAGGCCCAGCCTAGAATTGCTGCTTTTTTTGCCTATTTCAGTGTTTCGAAGAAACGGAATATCAAACGGAGTCCAAACGGAATGAAATCTTCGGGAACGTGATTTTCTCATCGGATAAGATCCAGGAGACTTGGACCCTCGGTCAAGAAAGGAGGGAGGCGGCCACAAGGTGGAGGGCGCACCCCTAGGGCGCGCCTGCCTCGTGGGCCCTCAAGCTCCACCGACGTACTCCTTCCTCCTATATATACCCACGCACTTCCCCAACAGATCGACACGGAGCCAAAACCTAATTCCACCGCCGCAACTTTCTCAGATCCACGAGATCCCATCTTGGAGCCTGTTAGGAGTTCCGGGAAGGGGATTCCACCATGGAGGGCTTCTACATCATCATCATAGCCTCTCCGATGAAGTGTGAGTAGTTTACTTGGACCTTCGGTCCATAGTTAGTAGCTAGATGGCTTCTTCTCTCTTTTTGGATCTCAATACAATGTTCTCCCCCTCCCTCGTGGAGATCTATTCGATGTAATCTTATTTTTGCGGTGTGTTTGTTGAGATCGATGAATTGTGGGTTTATGATCAAGATTATCTACGAGCAATATTTGAATCTTTTCTGAATTCTTTTATGTATGATTGAGTCATCTTTGCAAGTCTCTTGAATTATCTGTTTGGTTTGCCAACTAGATTGGTAGTTCTTGCAATGGGAGAAGTGCTTAGCTTTGGGTTCAATCTTGCGGTGTCCTTACCCAAAGGATGTAAAGGGTTGCAAGGCACGTATTGTATTATTGCCATCGAGGATAACAAGATGGGGTATTTATCATATTGCATGAATTTATTCCTCTACATCATGTCATCTTGCTTACATGCGTTACTCTGTTTTCATTAACTTAATACTCTAGATGCATCTTTGGATAGCGGTCGATGAGTGGAGTAATAGTAGTAGATGCAGCAGAGTCGGTCTACTTGTCTCGGACATGATGCCTATATACATGATCATACCTAGATATTCTCATAACTATGCTCAATTCATCCAATTGCTCAACAGTAATTCGTTCACCCACCGTAAAATACCTATGCTCTTGAGAGAAGCCACTAGTGAAATCTATGGTCCCCGGGTCTATTTTCATCATATTAGTCTTCCTACGCTTTATTATTGCTTTGCTTTTTTACTTTGCCTTTTTATTTTACTTTGCATCTTTATACAAATAATACCAAAAATATTATCTATCATCTCTATCAGAGCTCACTCTCGTAAGTGACCGTGAAGGGATTGACAGCCCCTATTCGCGTTGGTTGCGAGGAGTTATTTGCTTTGTGTAGGTACGAGGGACTTGCGCGTGGACTCCTACTGGATTGATACCTTTGTTCTAAAAAACTGAGGGAAATACTTACGCTACTCTGCTGCATCATCCTCTCCTCTTCGGGGAAAACCAACGCAAGCTCAAGACGTAGCAAGAAGGATTTCTGGCGCCGTTGCCGGGGAGTCTAGGCAAAAGTCAACACACCAAGTACCCATCACAATCCCTTATCCCTCGCATTGCATTATTTGCCATTTGCCTCTCGTTTTCCTCTCCCCCACTTCACCCTTGCCGTTTTATTCGCCCTCTCTTTTCCGTTTGCCTTTTTCTCGTTCGCTTGTTTGCTCGTGTGTTGGATTGCTTGCTTGTCACTATGGCTCAAGATAATACCAAATTTTGTGAATTTACCAATACCATCAATAATGATTTCCTTAGCACTCCGATTGCTCCTCTTGCCAATACTGAATCTTGTGAAATCAATGCTGCTTTACTGAATCTCGTTATGAAAGATCAATTCGCCCGCCTTCCTAGTGAAGATGCCGCCACTCATTTAAATAGCTTCATAGATTTGTGTGATATGCAAAAGAAGAAAGATGTTGACAATGATGTTGTTAAATTGAAGCTATTTCCTTTTTCGCTTAGAGATCGTGCTAAAGCTTGGTTTTCGTCTTTGCCAAAAAATAGTATTGATTCTCTGAACAAGTGCAAAGATGCTTTTATCTCTAAGTATTTTCCTCCCGCTAAGATCATCTCTCTTAGGAACGATATTATGAATTTTAAGCAACTTGATCATGAACATGTTGCACAAGCTTGGGAGAGAATGAAATTAATGATACGTAATTGCCCTGCTCATGGTTTAACTTTGTGGATGATAATACAAAAAAACTATGCCGGATTGAATTTTGCTTCTAGAAACCTTTTAGATTCGGCCGCGGGAGGCACTTTTATGGAAATCACTTTAGGAGATGCTACTAAACTCCTAGATAATATTATGGTTAATTATTCTCAATGGCACACTGAAAGATCTACTAATAAAAAAGTGCATGCGGTAGAAGAAATCAATGTTTTGAGTGGAAAGATGGATGAACTTATGAAATTATTTGTTACTAAGAGTGTTTCTTCTGATCCTAATGACATGCCTTTGTCTACTTTGATTGAGAATAATAATGAATCTATGGATGTGAATTTTGTTGGTAGGAATAATTTTGGTAACAACGCATATAGAGGGAATTTTAATCCTAGGCCCTATCCTAGTAATCCTTCTAATAATTATGGAAATTCCTACAACAACTCTTATGGAAATTTTAATAAGATGCCCTCTGAATTTGAGAATAGCGTTAAAGAGTTTATGAATTCACAAAAGAATTTTAATGCTTTGCTTGAAGAGAAATTACTTAAAGTTGATGAATTGGCTAGGAACGCTGATAGAATTTCTCTTGATGTTGATTCTTTAAAGCTTAGATCTATTCCTCCTAAGCATGATATCAGTGAGTCTCTCAAAGCCATGAGAACTTCCATTGATGAGTGCAAGGAAAGAACCGCTAGGATGCGTGCTATGAAAGATGCCTTTATTAAAGCGTGTTCTTCCGATTTCCATGAAAATCAAGATGAAGATCTAAAAGTTATTGATGTGTCTCCCATTAAATCTTTGTTTTGCAATATGAATCTTGATAATGATGATATTGAATATGAGTCACCTTTACCTAGAAGGCGTTCTAAGAATTCAGAGCTTTTAGAGTATGATGCTAAAATTGATAAAAGTGGGATTGAAGAAAGTAAAACCTTAGATGTTGCTAAACCCACCATTTTGGATTTCAAGGAATTTAATTGTGAAAGTTGCTCTTTAATTGATTGTATTTCCTTGTTGCAATCCATGCTAAATTCTCCGCATGCTTATAGTCAAAATAAAGCGTTTACTAAACATATCGTTGATGCCTTGATGCAATCTTATGAGGAAAAAATTGAGTTGGAAGTCTCTATCCCTAGAAAACTTTATGATGAGTGGGAACCAACTATTAAAATTAAGATTAAGGATCATGAATTTTATGCTTTATGTGATTTGGGTGCTAGTGTTTCCACTATTCCCAAAACTTTGTGCGATTTGCTAGATTTCCGTGATTTTGATGATTGCTCTCTAAACTTGCACCTTGCGGATTCCACTATTAAGAAACCTATGTGAAGAATTAATGATGTTCTTATTGTTGCAAATAGGAATGATGTGCCCGTAGACTTTATCGCTCTTGATATAGATTACAATCCTTCATGTCCTATTATTCTTGGTAGACCTTTCCTTAGAACGATTGGTGCAATTACTGATATGAAGGAAGGGAATATTAGATTCCAATTTACATTAAAGGAAGGCATGGAACACTTCCCTAGAAAGAAAATAAAATTACCATATGAATATATCATGAGAGCCACTTATGGATTGCCTACCAAAGATGACAATACCTAGATCTATCCTTGCTTTTATGCCTAGCTAGGGGCGGTAAACGATAGCGCTTGTTGGGAGGCAACCCAATTTTATATTTAGTTTTTGTTTTTGTTTATGTTTAGAAATAAATAATCCATCTACCTTATGTTTATATGTGGTTTTATGTTTTAATTAGTGTTTGTGCCAAGTTAAACCTATAGGATCTTCTTGGATAATAGTTATTTGATCTTGCTGTAATTTCCAGAAACTTTCTGTTCACGAAAACAATTGTTAAAAATCACCAGAACGTGATAAAATAGTGATTCCAATTGCTGCTGATCAATAAACAAATTGCCTAGGTTGTCCTATTTTGGCTGAACTTTTTGAGTCCAGAAGTTCGCGTTAGTTACAGATTACTACAGACTGTTCTGTTTTTGACAGATTCTGTTTTTCGTGTGTTGTTTGCTTATTTTGATGAATCTATGGGTAGTAAAATAGTTTATAATCCATAGAGAAGTTGGAATACAGTAGGTTTAACACCAAAAAAATAAAGAACGAGTTCATTACAGTACCTTGAAGTGGTCTTTTGTTTTCTTTCGCTAACGGAGCTTACAAGATTTTTGTTGAGTTTTGTGTTGTAAAGTTTTCAAGTTTTGGGTGAATTTTTTTATGGATTATGGAACAAGGAGTGGCAAGAGCCTAAGCTTGGGGATGCCCTTGCCTAAGATTGGGGATGCCCATGGCACCCCCAATATAATCCAAGGACACCAAAAAGTCAAAGCTTGGGGATTCCCCGGAAGGCATCCCCTCTTTCGTCCACTTCCATCGGTAACTTTACTTGGAGCTATATTTTTATTCACCACATGATATGTGTTTTGCTTGGAGCATCTTGTATTATTTGCGTCTTTGCTTGTTAGTTTACCACAATCATCCTTGCTGTACACACTTTTTGAGAGAGCCATACATGAATTTGAATTTGTTAGAATACTCTATGTGCTTCACTTATATCTTTTGAGCTTTATAGTTTTGCTCTAGTACTTCACTTATATCTTTTAGAGCACGGTGGTGGATTTGTTTTAAAGAAACTATTGATCTCTCATGCTTCACTTAGATTATTTTGAGGGTCTTAAATAGCATGGTAATTTTCTTAATAATAATATTGTTGGTATTCAAGATTTGTAAAACTTTCTTTTGAGTGCGTTGAATACTAAGAAAAGTTTGATGCTTGATAATTGTTTTGAGATATGGAGGTGATAATATCAAAGTCGTGCTACTTGAGTAGTTGTGAATTTGAGAAATTCTTGTGTTGAAGTTTGCAAGTCCTGTAGCATGCATGTATGGTAAATGTTATGTAACAAATTTGAAACATGAGGTGTTATTTGATTGTCCTCCTTATGAGTGGCGGTCGGGGACGAGCGATGGTCTTTTCCTACCAATCTATCCCCCTAGGAGCATGTGCGTAGTGCTTTGGTTTTTGATGGATTGTAGATTTTTGCAATAAGTATTTGAGTCCTTTATGACTAATGTTGAGTCCATGGATTATACGCACTCTCACCCTTCCATCATTGCTAGCCTCTTCGGTACCGTGCATTGCCCTTTCTCACATTGAGAGTTTGTGCAAACTTTGCCGGTGCATCCAAACCCCGTGATATGATACGCTCTTTCACACATAAACCTCCTTATATCTTCCTCAAAACAGCCACAATACCTACCTATTATGGCATTTCCATAGCCATTCCGAGATATGTTGCCATGCAACTTTTCACCATATCGTTCTTCATGACACATTCATCATTGTCATATTGCTTAGCATGATCATGTAGTTGACATAGTATTTGTGGCAAAGCCACCATTCATAATTCTTTCATACATGTCACTCTTGATTCATTGCATATCCCGGTACACCACCGAACGCATTCATATAGAGTCATACTTTGTTCTAGTATCGAGTTGTAATCATTGAGTTGTAAATAAATAGAAGTGTGATGATCATCATTTTCTAGATCATTGTCCGAAAAAAAGCGAAAGGCGAAAAAGAAAAGAAAAAGGAAGGCCCAAAAAAAAGATAAATAAAAAGGGGCAATGTTACTATCTCTTTTTCCACACTTGTGCTTCAAAGTAGCACCATGTTTTTCATATAGAGAGTTTCATATCTTGTCACTTTCATATACTAGTGGGAATTTTTCATTATAGAACTTGGCTTGTATATTCCAGCGATGGGCTTCCTCAAATGCCCTAGGTCTTCGTGAGCAAGCAAGTTGGATGGACACCCACTTAGTTTCTTTTGTTGAGCTTTCATACATTTATAGTTGTAGTGCATCCGTTGCATGGCAATCCCTACTCCTTGCATTAACATCAATTGACGGGCATCTCCATAGCCCGTTGATTAGCCTCGTTGATGTAAGACCTTCTACTTTTTTGTCTTCTCCACATAACCCCCATCATTATATTCTATTCCACCCATAGTGCTATGTCCATGGCTCGTGCTCATATATTGCGTGAAATTTTATAGGTTTGAGATTACTAAAGTATGAAACAATTGCTTGGCTTGTCATCGGGGTTGTGCATGATGAGAGCATTCTTGTGTGACGAAAATGGAGCATGACTAAACTATATGATTTTGTAGGGATAAACTTTCTTTGGCCATGTTATTTTGAGAAGACATAATTGCTTAGTTAGTATGCTTGAAGTATTATTTTTTTATGTCAATATGAACTTTTGTCTTGAATCTTTCGGATCTGAATATTCATACCACAATTAAGAAGAGTTACATTGAAATTATGCCAAGTAGCACTCCGCATCAAAAATTCTTTTTTATCATTTACCTACTCGAGGACGAGCAGCAATTAAGCTTGGGGATGCCTGATACGTCTCCAACGTATCTATAATTTTTGATTGCTCCATGCTATATTATCTATTGTTTGGGACCATATTGGGCTTTATTTTCCACTTTTATATTACTTTTGGGACTAACCTATTAACCGGAGGCCCAGCCAAGAATTGCTGTTTTTTTTGCCTATTTCAGTGTTTCGAAGAAACGGAATATCAAACGGAGTCCAAACGGAATGAAATCTTCGGGAACGTGATTTTCTCATCGGATAAAATCCAGGAGACTTGGACCCTCGGTCAAGAAAGGAGGGAGGTGGCCACGAGGTTGGAGGGCGCGCCCCTGCCTCATGGCCCCCCCGAAGCTCCACCGACGTACTCCTTCCTCCTATATATACCTACGTACCCCCAACAGACAAGATACGGAGCCAAAAACCTAATTCCACGCCGCAACTTTCTGTATCCACGAGATCCGATCTTGGGGCCTGCCCGAGCTCCGCTTGAAGGGATTCCACCATGGAGGGCTTCTACATCATCATCATAGCCTCTTCGATGAAGTGTGAGTAGTTTACTTCAGACCTTCGGGTCCATAGTTAGTAGCTAGATGGCTTCTTCTCTCTTTTTGGATCTCAATACAATGTTCTCCCCCTCTCGTGGAGATCTATTTGATGTAATCTTCTTTTGTGGTGTGTTTGTTGAGATCGATGAATTGTGGGTTTATGATCAAGATTATCTATGAGCAATATTTGAATCTTCTCTGAATTCTTTTATGTATGATTGAGTTATCTTTGCAAGTCTCTTGAATTATCCGCTTTGGTTTGGCCAACTAGATTGGTAGTTCTTGCAATGGGAGAAGTGCTTAGCTTTGGGTTCAATCTTGCGGTGTCCTTACCCAAAGGATGTAAAGGGTTGCAAGGCACGATTGTATTGTTGCCATCGAGGATAACAAGATGGGGTATTTATCATATTGCATGAATTTATTCCTCTACATCATGTCATCTTGCTTAAGGCGTTACTGCTTTTCATTAACTTAATACTCTAGATGCATCTTTGGATAGCGGTCGATGAGTGGAGTAATAGTAGTAGATGCAGGAAGGAGTCGGTCTACTTGTCTCGGATGTGATGCCTATATACATGATCATACCTAGATATTCTCATAACTATGCTCAATTCTATCAATTTCTCAACAGTAGTTCGTTCACCCACCGTAAAATACCTATGCTCTTGAGAGAAGCCACTAGTGAAATCTATGGCCCCCGGGTCTATTTTCATCATATTATTCTTCCTACGCTTTATTATTGCTTTGCCTTTTTACTTTGCCTTTTTATTTTACTTTGCATCTTTATACCAAAAATACCAAAAATATTATCTATCATCTCCATCAGATCTCACTCTCGTAAGTGACCGTGAAGGGATTGACAACCCCTATTCGCGTTGGTTGCAAGGAGTTATTTGCTTTGTGTAGGTACGAGGGACTTGTGCGTGGCCTAGTACTGGATTGATACCTTGGTTCTCAAAAATTGAGGGAAATACTTACGCTACTCTACTGCATCATCCTCTCCTCTTCGGGGAAAACCAACACAAGCTAAAGACGTAGCAGAGGACAGCTTGCACGCCTCTCGGTCAGCCTGCGTACCGGACTCCGCTCGCACGCCTCCCGTTCAGTCAAGGTCAAGCAACTGTCCGCACGGCACCTCCTATAGACATTAAAATGAAGACACGTGGCATCACGTGAATGGTTAACAGAACGCACACGATTTGAATTATACAACCGTTTGAGATATTAAAGTGGCAGCTATTTTTTCAAAATGCCTTTGTTGGCTGTTATTCAAGTGCGCCTTCTCTCAAAATGGACAGGAAAAATACCACAACATGTTGGGTGCCATTCATGATAGCATGCCAAGTTTCATGAATTTCAGACGAGTTTTAGATTTACTAGAATTTAAAAACAAAGTATCTCAACATTTTGCCGGCAATCAACGGTGCCCTGGTGTTTGAAATTCATTCCTAGTTCTTGCATGGGACCTAAGCATGCACCCAAGGACACATATTTGATTTGTCAACCAATTTATATGCACTGGAGCATGTGCATGTAGTTCAAATTTGAATTATGCACATAAATGCACTGAAAACTCAGTTAATGCATAGAAATGCCCAAACGAACCCTGAAAAATCACAAAATTGACACAACACTCCTGTTGTTCTATGTTGACATGAGAAAAAAATTTGAAAGCAATAAGAGGCAATGGATATCGTTTCGTCCCCAAAGGTGGGACGTTCCCTATCAAAACCATAATGCTTGTTGTGAGAAGCTTTGGTCTGTGAGAAGCATATACCCAAACCTGCCCCAAATGGGATAAATTTTTTACCACGGCATGTTGATGCCGCTCCATGATAGCATGCCAAGTTTCATGAATTTTAGACGAGTTTTGGATTTACTAGATTTTAAAGACCAGGCATCTTAACGTTTTGGTGGCAATCAACGATGCCCTGGTGTTTGAAATTCATTCCCATTTCTTGCATGGGACCTAAGCATGCACCCAAGGACACATATTTGATTTTTCAACCAATTTATATGCCTTTGGAGCATGTGTATGTAGTTCAAATTTGAATTATGCACATAAATGCATTGAAAACTCAGTTAATGCATAAAAATGTCCAAACGAACCCCGAAAAATCACAAAAATTGACACAACACTCCTGTTGTTCTATGTTGAACCGAGAGAAAATTTGAAAGCAATATGAGGCAATGGATATCGTTTCGTCCCCAAAGGTGGGACGTTCCCTATTGAAACCATAATGCTTGTTGTCAGAAGCTTTGGTCTGTGAGAAGCATATACCCAAACCTGCCCCAAATGGGACAAAATTTTTACCACGGCTTGTTGATGCCGCTCCATGATAACATGCCATGTTTCATGAATTTCAGACGAGTTTTGGATTTACTAGAATTTAAAAACCATGCATCTCAACATTTTGGCGGCAATCAACGATGCCCTGGTGTTTGAAATTCATTCTCATTTCTTGCATGGGACCTAAGCATGCACCCAAGGACACATATTTGATTTTTCAACCAATTTATATGCACTGGAGCATGTGCATGTAGTTCAAATTTGAATTAGGCACATAAATGCATTGAAAACTCAGTTAATGCATAAAAATGTCCAAACGAACCCCCAAAAACCACAAAAATTGACACAACACTCCTCTTGTTCTATGTTCACATGAGAAAAAAATTTGA
The DNA here is from genome assembly GCA_021605145.1 of Aegilops bicornis. NCBI lineage: Eukaryota > Viridiplantae > Streptophyta > Magnoliopsida > Poales > Poaceae > Aegilops > Aegilops bicornis. The sequence goes on along the minus strand of CM038672.1, from coordinate 82,398,289 downwards.
AAGCAATTAGAGGCAATGGATATTGTTTCGTCCCCAGAGGTGGGACGTTCCCTATCGAAACCATCACGCATGTTATGAGAAGCTCTAGTCTGTGAGAAGCTTATACCCAAACCTGCACCAAATGGGACAACATTTTTACCACGGCATGTTGATGCCGCTCCATGATAGCATGCCAATTTTCATTAATTTCAGACGAGTTTTGGATTTACTAGATTTTAAAAACCAGGCAGCTCAACGTTTTGGCGGCAATCAGCGGTGCCCTGGTGTTTGAAATTGTGACGCCCTCGATTCAATCATACACAAATCATACACGCAAATGTGTACGATCAAGATCAATGACTCACGGGAAGATATCACAACACAACTCTAGACACAAATTGAAAATAATACAAGTTTTATATTACAAGCCAGGGGCCTCGAGGGCTCGAATACATAAACTCGAAAACAAAAGAGTCAGCGGAAGCAACAATATCTGAGTACAGACATAAGTTAGACAAGTTTGCCTTAAGAAGGCTAGCACAAAAGCAACATTGGTCGAAAGGCAAGGCCTCCTGCCTGGGAGCCTCCTAACTACTCTTGGTCGTCAGCGGTCTCCACGTAGTAGGCATCGGCGGTGGCATCTGGCTCCTAGGCTCCAACATCTGGTTGCATCAACCAAAAAGAAGAAGAAAGGGGAAAAGGGGGAGCAAAGCAACCGTGAGTACTCATCCAAAGTACTTGCAAGCAAGGATCTACACTACATATGCAATATTATCAAAGGAAGGCTGTATATGTGGACTGGGTCACAGAATGCTGTAATAGAGGGGAGAGCCTAGTCCTATCAAAGACTAGCATATTTTGGAAACCACCATATTGCAGAAACAGGAGGGAGTAGAGTAGCATAAATTAAAGTAGTAGAAGTGTTATCAACCTCGGCCAGAGATCCTTTCTCGACTCCCTGCGAGAAAGCAATCCCAGAGCCATACTATCCAGTTATCATCACAATCCATTACTCATCACAATCCAATTCTCATCACAAGTATCCAATTCTAGTTGTATCGGTCGGGATACAACTCCAAGTGTCCGTTACCGCAGGACATGCTATCGATAGATGTTTTCTTCCCTGCAGGGGTGCACCAACTTACCCACCACGCTCGATTAACTCCGGCCGGACACACTTTCCTGGGTCATGCCCGGCCACGGCCAAACAATACGCCGCAACCCGACCTAGGCTTAATAGAGAGGTCAGCACGCCGGACTAAACCTATGCCCCCAGGGGTCATGGGCCATCTCCCCGGGAACTCCTGCATGTTGCGAGGGCGACCAGTGAGCAGACCTAGCTACCTCCTTCAAAAAGGCAGGTGCTTACGCAGTCCAACCCGGCGTGCGCCGCTCAGTCGCTGACGTCTATTAAGCTTCGGCTGATGCATACGACGTAGAACGCCCATACTATGCCCATGTGATGGTTAGTGCTATTAGGCCAGAGGCCCCTCGGATCAAATATCCAAATCATAGTGGATTAGGAACGCGCGGTAACAAGCAGAGACTCACGAAAGATGTGACCCTGTCGCCCCGTCTCGAGGACTTGCGGCAAGGGCTAGGAATGCCCGGCCACGCCTCGTAATTATCTCGCGGGCACCCTCCAGGTCAACCCGTCTCCACATATTCGCAAATATGCTCGTGCGGGTACCCCTTGGGGCCGACCCGTCTTTAGTAATAGGGTTCAGTGTAAAGTCATAGTAGCCATAGTAACTATGTGTCCAAACATTAAGTGGAGAACCCGAGGAATCACCCCCGGTGAATTCCATTCGATGTAATCATCAAGGTGAACGTAAGAGGAATTGCTACGTCTTGAGCTTGCGTTGGTTTTCCCCGAAGAGGAGAGGATGATGCAGCACAGTAGCGTAAGTATTTCCCTCAGTTTTTGAGAACCAAGGTATCAATCCAGTAGGAGGCCATGCACAAGTCCCTCGTACCTGCACAAAACAATAGCTACTCGCAACCAACACGATTAGGGGTTGTCAATCCCTTCACGGTCACTTACGAGAGTGAGATCTGATAGAGATAATATTTTTGGTATTTTTGGTATATAGATGCAAAGTAAAAATAAAAGCAAAGTAAAAACAAAGCAAGTATAAAAGTGATGGAGATTGATATGATGAGAATAGACCCGGGGGCCATAGGTTTCACTAGTGGCTTCTCTCAAGAGCATAGATATTCTACGGTGGGTGAACAAATTACTGTTGAGAAATTGACAGAATTGAGCATAATTATGAGTATATCTAGATATGATCACGTATATAGGCATCACGTCGATTCTGCATCTACTACTATTACTCCACTCATCGACCGCTATCCAGCATGCATCTAGAGTATTAAGTTAAAAACAGAGTAACACCTTAAGAAAGATGACATGATGTGGAGGGATAAATTCATGCAATATGATAAAAACCCCATCTTGTTACCCTCGATGGCAACAATACAATACGTGCCTTGCAACCCTTTCACATCCGGGTAAGGACACCGCAAGATTGAACCCAAAGCCATGCACTTCTCCCATTGCAAGAACTACCAATCTAGTTGGCCAAACCAAACGGATAATTCGAAGAGACTTGCGAAGATAACTCAATCATACATAAAAGAATTCAGAGAAGATTCAAATATTATTCATAGATAAGTTGGATCATAAACCCACAATTCATCGGTCTCAACAAACACACCGCAAAAAGAAGATTACATCGAATAGATCTCCATGAGAGAGGGGGAGAACATTGTATTGAGATCCAAAAAGAGATAAGAAGCCATCTAGCTACTAACTATGGACCCGAAGGTCTGAGGTAAACTACTCACACTTCATCGGAGAGGCGTTGATGTTGATGTAGAAGCCCTCCATGGTGGATGCCTCCCATGAGCTCCTAACAGGCCCCAAGATGGGATCTCGTGGATACAGGAAGTTGCGGCGGTGGAATTAGGTTTTGGCTCCTGCTACGATCAAGCTTATGCAGTACATAGGTATATATAGGAGGAAGGAGTACGTCGGTGGAGCTTCGAGGGGCCCACGAGGCAAGGGGCGCGCCCCCACCCTCGTGACAGCCTCTCTGGTTCCTTGGCGTAGGGTCCAAGTCTCCTGGATCACGTTCGATGAGAAAATCACGCTTCAAGGTTTCATTCCGCTTTGGACTCCGTTTGATATTTTGTTTCTTCAAACACCGAAAAGGCAAAAACAAAGCAATTTGGGCTGGGCCTCCGGTTAATAGGTTAGTCCCGAAAATAATATAAAAGTGGAAAATAAAGCCCAATATAGTCCAAAACAATAGATAAAGTAGCATGGAGCAATAAAAATTATAGGTACGTTGGAGACGATCGTGCATCCCTGTGCTTAATTCCTGCTCGTCCTCGAGTAGGTAAATGATAAAAAGAGAATTTTTGATGCGGATTGATACTTTGGCATAATTTCAATGTAAATCTTCTTAATTGTGATACGAATATTCAGATCCGAATGAATACAAAATAAAAGTTCATATTGATAAAAGAAATAGTAATACTTCAAGCGCACTAATCAAAGTAATCATGTCTTCTCAAAATAGCATGGCAAAATAAAGTTCATCCCTACAAAATCATATAGTTAGGCTATGCTTCGTTTTCGTCACACAAAGATGTTCCCAACTTCTATACCCCCGATGACAAGCCAAGCAATTGTTTCATACTTAAATAATCTCAAACTTTTTCAACCTGCACGCAATACATGAGCGTGGGCCATGGATATAGCACTATGGGTGGAATAGAACATGATGATGGGTATTGTGTGGAGAAGACAAAAAAGGAGAAAGTCTCACGTTATCGAGGATAATAAATGGGCTATGGAGATGCCCATCAATTGATGTCAACATGAGGAGTAGGGATTGCCATGCAACGGATGCACTAGAGCTATGAATGTTCAACAAAAAGAAACTAGTGGGTGTGCATCCAACTTGCTTGCTCATGAAGACCTAGGGCATTTGAGGAAGCCCATCGTAGGAATATACAAGCCAAGTTCTATAATGAAAAATTCCCACTAGTATGAAAAAGACAACTTATGAGACTCACTATATGAAAAACATGGTGCTACTTTGAAGCACAATATATGAGACTCTCTACATGAAGAACAAGGTGCTACTTTGAAGCACAATATATGAGACTCTCTACATGAAGAACAAGGTGCTACTTTGAAGCACAAGTGTGGAAAAAGAGATAGTAACATTCCCTTTTTATTTATTTTATTTTTTGGGCCTTTCTGTTTTTTCTTTTTGGCCTTTCTCTCTTTTTTTGGGCAATGCTCTAATAATGATGATCATCACACTTCTATTGATTAGAACATAGGGATTACAACTCGAAACTAGAACAAGATATGACTCTATATGAATGCCTCCGGCGGTGTACCGGGATGGTGCGATGAATCAAGAGTGAGATGTATGAAAAATAATGCATGGTGGCTTTGCCACAAATACGATGTCAACTACATGATCATGCAATGGCAATATGACAAAAGTAAGGTATGTCATGATGATGAACAGAACGGTGGAAAGTTGCATGGCAATATATCTCGGAATGGCTATGGAAATGCCATAATAGGTAGGTATGGTGGCTGTTTTGAGGAAGATATAATGAGGTTTATGTGTGATAGAGCGTATCATATCACGGGGTTTGGATGCACCGCTAAGTTTGCACCAACTCTCATTGTGAGAAAGGGCAATGCAGTGCATCAAGAGGCTAGCAATGGCGGAAAGGTAAAAGTGCGTATAATCCATGGACTCAACATTAGTCAAAAAGTACTCATATTCTTATTGCAAAAATTTAGAAGTCATCAAAAATCAAGTACTATGCGCATGCTCCTAGGGGGATAGATTGTTAGGAAAAGACCATCGCTCGTCCCCGACCGCCACTCATAAGGATGCACAAGCCAGGTACACTTCATGTTTCAAATTTGTTACACAACTTTAACCATACGTGCATGCTAGGGATTTGCTAACTTCAACACAAGCATTCTTTAAATTCATAATCACCCAACCAGCATGACTTTAATATTACCACCTCCATATCTCAAAACAATTATCAAGCATCAAACTTTTCTTAGTATTCAACGCACTCAAAAGAAAGTTTCACATATCTTGAATACCAAGTGTATTAACATTAAGCAAATTACCATGCTATTTATGACTCGAAAAATAATCTAAGTGAAGCATGAGAGATTAATAGTTTCTTTAAAAAAAATCAACCACCGTGCTCTAAAAGATCTAAGTGAAGCACTAGAGCAAAAATTATCAAGCTCAAAAGATATAAGTGAAGCACTATGAGCATAACTATCAAACTCAAAAGATATAAGTGAAGCACTATGAGCATTCTATCAAATTACAATTCATGTATGGCTCTCTCAAAAGGTGTGTACAGCAAGGATGATTGTGGTAAAATAACAAGCAAAGACACAAATAATACAAGACGCTCCAAGCAAAACACTTATCATGTGGTGAATAAAAATATAGCTCCAAGTAAATTACAGATGGAAGTAGACGAAAGAGGGGATGCCTTCCGGGGCATCCCCAAGCTTTGACTTTTTGGTGTCCTTGGATTATCTTGGGGTTTCCATGGGCATAACCAAGCATAGGCTCTTGCCGCTCCTTGTTCCATAATCCATCAAAAGAATTCACCCAAAACTTGAAAACTTCACAACACAAAACTCAATAGAAATCTCGTGAGCTCCGTTAGAGAAAGAAAACAAAAGACTACTTTAAGGTACTGTAATGAACTCTTTATTTATTTATATTGGTGTTAAACCTACTGTATTACAACTTCTCTATGGTTCATAAACTATTTTACTAGCCATAGATTCATCAAAATAAGCAAACAACACACACAAAACAGAATCTGTCAAAAACAGAACAGTCTGTAGTAATCTGTAACTGACGCAAACTTCTGGAACTCAAAAAATTCTACCAAAATTAGACGACCTATAAAATTTGATTATTGATCAGCAGAAACTGGAATAAGTATTTTATAACGTTCTGGTGATTTTTAACAATTCGGGCACTGGGCACAAAGTTTCTGGAAATTACAGCAATATCAAATAACTATCATCCAAGAAGATCCAATAGGTTTAACTTGGCACAAACACTAATTAAAAGATAAAACCACATCTAAACAGAGGCTAGATTGATTATTTATTCCTAACCAGTAGCAAAAACAAAAAAAAACAAAATTGGGTTGCCTCCCAACAAGCGCTATCGTTTAACGCCCCTAGCTAGGCATAAAAGCAAGGATATAGATTTAGGTATTGCCACCTTTGGTAGGCAATCCATAAGTGGCTCTCATAATAGATTCATATGGTAATTTTATTTTCTTTCTAGGAAAGTGTTCCATGCCTTTCTTTAATGGAAATTGGAATCTAATATTCCCTTCCTTCATATCAATAATTGCACCAATCGTTCTAAGGAAAGGTCTACCAAGAATAATAGGACATGAAGGATTGCAATCTATATCAAGAACGATAAAATCTACGGGGACATAATTCCTATTTGCAACAATAAGAACATCATTGATTCTTCCCATAGGCTTTTTGATAGTGGAATCCGCAAGATGCAAGTTTAGAGAGCAATCATCAAAGTCACGGAAATCTAGCAAATCACACAAAGTTTTGGGAATAGTAGAGACACTAGCACCCAAATCACACAAAGCATTAAACTCATAATTTTTAATTTTAATCTTAATGGTAGGTTACCACTCATCATAGAGTTTTATAGGGATAGAAACTTTCAACTCAAGTTTTTCTTCATAAGATTGCATCAAGGCATCAACAATGTGTTCGGTAAAGGCCTTATTTTGACTATAAGCATGAGGAGAATTTAGCACGGATTGCAACAAGGAAATACAATCAATTAAAGAGCAATTTTCATAATTAAATTCCTTGAAATCCAAAATAGTGGGTTTAGCAACATCTAGATTTTTATTTCCTTCAATCCCACTTTTATCATTTTCATCATCGAGATCTAAATACTGCAAATTTTTAGAACACCTTCTAGGTAAAGGAAGATCATATTCAGTTTCATCAAGATTCATATTGCAAAACAAAGATTTAATGGGTGACACATCAATAACTTTTAGATCTTCATCTTGATTTTCATAGGAATTCAGTTTAGCGGCCATCTTATTGACTAAGGTAGCTTGCATATCCGAGATTTCAACGGTCATATTTTCAAGATGGGCAATTTGGGCTCTTATGCCATCAAATTCTTTAGACATATCATCAAGATCTTTGTTCATATAACTCATAAAACTCTTTTGTTCCTTAAGCTCGTTCCTAAAGAAATTATTATGCTCAAATTGCAAAACCATAAACTTTCTGACATTGTTTTCAATCTCCTCTAACCTTTTAAGGTGAAGATCACAAATCTAGGTAGAGCCACCGCGACAACAAGCAATCCAACACACGAGCAAACAAACGGACGAGGAAAAGGAGAGAGATGGTGAATAAAACGGCAAGGGTGAAGTGGGGGAGAGGAAAATGAGAAGCAAATGGCAAATAATGTAATGCGAGAGATAGGGATTGTGATGGGTATTTGGTATGGTTGACTTTTGCGTAGACTCCCCGGCAACGGCGCCAGAAAACCTTCTTGCTACGTCTTGAGCTTGCGTTGGTTTTCCCCGAAGAGGAGAGGATGATGCAGCACAATAGCGTAAGTATTTCCCTCAGTTTTGAGAACCAAGGTATCAATCCAGTAGGAGGCCACGCACAAGTCCCTCGTACCTGCACAAAACGATAGCTACTCGCAAACAACGCGATTAGGGGTTGTCAATCCCTTCACGGTCACTTACGAGAGTGAGATCTGATAGAGATGATAAATAATATTTTTGGTATTTTTGGTATAGAGATGCAAAGTGAAAAGTAAAAGGCAAAGTAAAAACAAAGAAAGTATTAAAGTGATGGAGATTGATATGATGAGAATAGACCCGGGGGCCATAGGTTTCACTAGTGGCTTCTCTCAAGAGCATAAGTATTCTACGGTGGGTGAACAAATTACTGTTGAGCAATTGACAGAATTGAGCATAATTATGAGTATATCTAGGTATGACATGTATATAGGCATCACGTCCGAGACAAGTAGACCGACTCCTTCCTGCATCTACTACTATTACTCCACTCATTGACCGCTATCCAGCATGCATCTAGAGTATTAATTTAAAAACAGAGTAATGCCTTAAGCAAGATGACATGATGTAGAGGAATAAATTCATGCAATATGATAAATACCCCATCTTGTTATCCTCGATGGCAACAATACAATACGTGCCTTGCAACCCTTTACATCCTTTGGGTAAGGACACCGCAAGATCAAACCCAAAGCTAAGCACTTCTCCCATTGCAAGAACTACCAATCTAGTTGGCCAAACCAAACGGATAATTCAAAGAGACTTGCAAAGATAACCAATCATACATAAAAGAATTCAGAGAAGATTCAAATATTATTCATAGATAATCTGGATCATAAACTCACAATTCATCGTTCTCAACAAACACACCGCAAAAAGAAGATTACATCGAATAGATCTCCACGAGAGAGGGGGAGAACATTGTATTGAGATCCTAAAATAGAGAAGAAGCCATCTAGCTACTTGCTATGGACCCGAAGGTCTGAAGTAAACTACTCACACTTCATCGGAGGGGCTATGGTGATGATGTAGAAGCCCTCCGTGGTGGATGCCCCTTCCCGTGAGCTCCTAATAGGCCCCAAGATGGGATCTCATGGATACATGAAGTTGCGGCGGTGGAATTAGGTTTTTGGCTCCTGTTCTGATTGTTTGGGGGTACATAGGTATATATAGGAGGAAGGAGTACGTCGGTGGAGCAACAGGGGGCCCACGAGGCAGGGGGGCGCGCCCTAGGGGGGTGCCCCCACCCTCGTGATCGCCTCTTTTGTTCCTTGGAGTAGGGTCCAAGTCTCCTGGATCACGTTCGTGAGAAAATCACGTTCGAAGGTTTCATTCCGCTTGGACTCCGTTTGATATTCCGCTTCTTCAAACACTAAAATAGGCAAAAAACAGCAATTCTGGGCTGGGCCTCCGGTTAATAGGTTAGTCCCAAAAATAATATAAGTGGAAAATAAAGCCCAATATAGTCCAAAACAGTAGATAAAGTAGCATGGAGCAATCAAAAATTATAAATACGTTGGAGACGTATCAACATCTCATCAAAATATTGAACGAATACCAAATTCACATGACTACTTATAACAAGACTTCTCCCATGTCCTCAGGAACAAACGTAACTACTCAAAAATCGTATTCATGTTCATAATTAGTGTCGGGGAGGCTGATCGTACCCACGGACACCTATGGGGCCAGCGGACCAGGCCCCTTTGTGGTTCGGAGGGGGGGCGGAGATCGCACGAAGAGCGGATCGAGGCGAGGCACACGAGCAGTTTACCCAGCTTCGGAGCTCTCCGGAGAGAAAAAACCCCTACTGCTGCTTGTTTGATGTATTGTGTTCTTTCTAGGGAGCGATGCGAGCTACAAAACCTAGCGTGAGCGTATCTGGTCTCTGGTGAGTCGAATGAACCGAAGCTCGAACCGAACCCCTTCTACGTTGCGCATGGGCCTCCTTTTATATGCTCAAGGGTCTCCGGCGGTGGCAACATAGGCGGGGTACAAATGTAAAAACATGAGTTGGTACACCTACTCGAGCGATAAAGGTGCAAAATACCTAACTCTGACGGCAAGGGACAAAAGCAATAAATGCCCGTCGGTGTCGCCCAAACAGTGCAATAGAGACCGTCAGGTGCGCCTCCGCTCGCCACGATGGCAAGCTTGTCAGCGCCGCTTATCGCTGCTCTCCGCTGGCTACACAGCCTCTCGACACGCGTGCATGGAACGGTCCCATGGCGACACGTCGCTGGATGAGCTGGAGCGGAGATGGAGAGAGGTTGCTTGCCGCGGCAAGCGCTTGTCATGCCGAATCCTTGCTGCGTCCCGGAGGCTTGTCGCGCCTGAGCCTTCCCGGCAAGCTCCTCTTGCCGGGGCCTTGTCTTCTGCATGCCTTGAGTGGCCTTCCCGACAAGCTCCTCTTGCCGGGGCCTTGTCTTCTTAATCAAATACTTTGTTCTTGAATGGCTCCAAAGGAACCATGGAGGATCTTGGCGGTGACGAGGCAAACCCTGCCGCGGGGTGCTACAACTGTCCGTGCACGAGTACGGGATACTAGGGTACCCCTACTCTAGTACCCCGACAATTAGAGGAATATTAATGTGCATAAAGGATATGAACATATAATCTTCCACCAAATAAACCAACTAGCATCAACTACAAGGAGTAATCAACACTACTAGCAACCCACAAGTACCAATCTGAGGTTTTGAGACAAAGATCGGATACAAGAGATGAGCTAGGGTTTGAGAGGAGACGGTGCTGGTGAAGATGTTGATGGAGATTGACCCCCTCCCGATTAGAGGATTGATGGTGACGATTTCCCCCTCTCGGAGGGATGTTTCCCCGGCAGAACAGTTCCGCCGGAGCCCTAGATTGGTTCCGCCAAGGCTTCCGCCTCAAGATGGCGGAGCTTCGTCCCGAAAGCTTCCTTATGGATTTTTCCACGGCCAAAGACACCTTATACCAGAAGATGGGCATCGGGGGGCTTCTAGGTGGCCCACGAGGCAGGGGGCGTGCCCTCCACCCTCATGGACAGTGGGTGGCCCCCCTCTGGTGTTTTCTTTGCCCAATATTTTTAATATATTCCAAAACTGACTTTCGTGGAGTTTCAGGACTTTGGAGTTGTGCAGAATAGGTCTCTAATATTTGCTCCTTTTCCAGCCCAGGATTCCAGCTGCCGGCATTCTCCCTCTTCATGTAAACCTTGTAAAATAAGAGAGAAAAGGCATAAGTATTGTGACATAATGTGTAATAACAGCCCATAATGCAATAAATATCGATATAAAAGCATGATGCAAAATGGACGTAGCAACTCCCCCAAGCTTAGACCTTTCTTGTCCTCAAGCGGAAGCCGATATCGAAAAATATGTCCATATGTTTAGAGATAGAGGTGTCGATAAAATAAAATACGAACATGAGGGCATCATGATCATTCTTAGAATATCAACATATAGATATATTGTCATATGATTTCTTATGCTGAAGTAACAATGTATTCACAATGTAAAGTATGAATCCGAAACTTCATTGAAAAACTAGCAAACTATAATCTCAGTCATTGAAGCAATTGGAATTTATCATAACTTCGGAAAGAGTCAATATAAGAGCTTTTCAGCAAGTCCACATACTCAACTATCATTTAGTCTTTCACAATTGCTAACACTCACACAATACTTATGGGTATGAAGTTTTAATCAGACACAGAGAAAGATAGGGGCTTATAGTTTTGCCTCCCAACCTTTTAAGGGTAACGTCAACAATAATACTTTACGAAAACCCACATCCAATTGTGTGTGTGTGTGTGTATATATATATATATATATATATATATATATATATATATATATATATATATCAGGATCTTTCCAACACATAGTGCTTGCCTAAGGATAAAGTGTAAAAAGGAAAGGTGAAGATCACCATGACTCTTGTATAAGGTATAAGACAAAAATAAAAGATAGGCCCCTTCGCAGAGGGAAGCAGAGGTTGTCATGTGCTTTTATGGTTGGATTCACAAAATCTAAATGCAAAACAACGTCACTTTATATTGCCACTTGTGATAGGGACCTTTATTATTTAGTCCGTCGCTTTTATTTCTTCCATATCACAAGCTCGTATAAAGCTTATTTTCTCCACACTAATAGATCATACATATTTAGAGAGCAATTTTTATTGCTTGCAACAATGACAACTTACTTGAAGGATCTTATTCAATCCATAGGTAGATATGGTGGACTCTCATGGCAAAACTGGGTTTAAGGATATTTGGAAGCACAAGTAGTATCTCTACTTGGTGCAAAGAATTTGGCTAGCATCAGGGGGAAAGGCAAGCTCAACATGTTCGATGATCCATGACAATATAATTTATTTCAGATATAAGAAAACATAACCCATTACGTTGTCTTCGTTGTCCAACATCAACATTTTAGCATGTCATATTTTAATGAGTGCTCACAGTCATAAAAGATGTCCAAGATAGTATATTTATATGTGAAAACCTCTCTTTCATTATGACTTCCTATTAATTGCAACGATGACCAAAACTATGTTTGTCAACTCACAACAACTTTTATTCATCATACTCTTTATATGTGAAGTCATTGCTCTCCATAAGATCAATATGATCTCTTTATTTCTTTTTATTCTTTCTTTTATTCCTTCAAGATCATAGCAAGATAACCAAGCCCTCGACTCAAGACTAATCTTTATTATACATAGCTCACAGACTCGATTTCATAGATAAGGATCAACACAAAAACTCGAAGCTAGATCATACTAAACTTTATTCTACTAGATCAAGATATAACCAAAAGGATCGAACTAAGAAAAATGGTAAAGATAGAAGTGTGATGGTGATACGATCTGAGGGCACCTCCCCAAGCTTGGCAGTTGCCAAGGGGAGTGCCCATACCCATGTATTTATGTCTCTTTCTTCGGAGGTGGTGATAATGGAGTTGTTGATGATGTAGGCTTGTCGTCCATCTTCCAAGGCATAGGCTCACCACCATAGAAGGATGATCGAGTCTCCAAGATCCTCAGGTCTGCAGCCAAACTCATCCTCTTGAATCTATATTCATACTCACAGTTTTGGTTTTGCATGTCTTATATCTGGGCTTGGAGGTGCTCGATTTTCTCATGAAGCCTTAAGATGGTCTCCCCAATGTTCTCGGCATCCAGCTTGTGGTTGTTGGTGAACTCCACGATCATCATGTGGTTGGCATTGAGTCTGCGTTCCACCATCCCCTGGCACTTGAAAACTTGTTGCTCCATTGCTTCGAGTCTTGTCTCGACGCTTCCGGTCCTCCTTGGTCCCTCAACATCGTGGATGTGCAGCACCCCCTCACGCATCTCAATGGTTTGAGGGTGTTGCAGCACGTCCGCGAGGTAGGGGTTGATGACCTTCTCAAAAAATTTGTCCCTGGGGGCGCTTGAAGACATCATGGTGATCTAGGTCTATCAGAAAAACATCTCGAAACAAAAGCAGAGGATTCTGTCGTGGTACCGTGGTCAAAACCTTCGGGAGATTATATAATGAATTTTTACCGACCAAAAGAAGTATCGTGCAAGAAAACAGAGTCCGGAGGGCACACAAGGTGCCCACGAGGCAGGGGGCCCGCCCAGGGGGCAGGGCGCGCCCTCCACCCTCGTGGATGCCTCGTGTCCCTTTAGGACTACTTATTTTCCTATTTTCTAAATAATCCAAAACGGAGAAAAACTATTATTAGAACTGTTTTGGAGTGGTTTACTTAGCATACCACATACCTGTTCCTTTTCGGAGTCTGAAACGTTCTGGAAAGTGTCCCTTATGTACTCCTACGGGGTTACGGTGTCAATAACATTGGTTTCAACATTTATGGGATTACCTGAGATATAATGTTTGATTCTTTGACCATTCACCACCTTCGGATTTGTGCCTTCGAAGTGGTTGACTTTTATGGCACCGGAACGATAGACCTCCTCGATAACGTAAGGACCTTCCCATTTAGAGTGGAGTTTTCCTGCAAAAAATCTTAAACGAGAGTTGTATAACAGAACATAATCACCTACATTAAACTCACGCTTTTGTATCCTTTTGTCATGCCATCTTTTAACTTTTTCTTTAAACAGTTTGGCATTCTCATGGGCCTGGGTTCTCCACTCATCAAGTGAGCTAATGTTAAATAGTCTCTTCTCACCGGCAAGTTTGAAATCATAATTGAGCTCTTTAATGGCCCAATATGCCTTATGTTCTAGTTTGAGAGGTAAGTGACATGCTTTTCCATAAACTATTTTATATGGAGACATACCCATAGGATTTTTATATGCAGTTCTATAGGCCCATAATGCATCATCAAGTTTCTTGGACCAATTCTTTCTAGATCTATTAACAGTCTTTTGCATAATTAATTTAATCTCTCTATTACTCAGTTCTACTTGACCACTAGACTGTGGGTGGTATGGAGATGCAATTCTATGATTAACATCATACTTAGCAAGAGTTTTTCGAAAAGCACCATGAATAAAATGTGAACCCCCATCAGTCATTAAGTATCTAAGGACTCTAAACCTCGGAAATATAACTTCTTTAAGCATCTTAATAGAGGTGTTATGATCAGCACTACTAGTTGGAATAGCTTCTACCCACTTAGTAACATAATCAAGAGCAACTAAAATACGTGTATACCCATTAGAGGAAGGAAACGGTCCCATATAATTAAAGCCCCAAACATCAAATGGTTCAATAACAAGTGAATAGTTCATTGGCATTTCTTGACGTCTACTAATATTACCAATTCTTTGACATTCATCACAATACAAGACAAACTTACGTTCATCTTTGAAAAGAGTTGGCCAATAAAAACCGGATTGTAATACCTTATGTGCAGTTCTATCTCCAGCGTGGTGTCCTCCATAAGCCTCGGAGTGACACTTGCGTAGGATATGTTCTTGTTCATGCTCAGGTACACAACGTCTATTAACACCATCTACTCCTTTATAAAGGTGTGGGTCATCCCAGAACTAATGTCTCAAATCATAGAAAAACTTTTTCTTTTGCTGGTATGTGAAACTAGGTGGTATAAATTTAGCAACAATGTAATTAGCATAATCAACATACCATGGTGCAGTACAAGAAGCTTTTATGACAGCTAATTGTTCATCAGGAAAACTATCATCAATAGAGAGTGGGTCATCGAGAACATTTTCTAACCTAGACAAGTTGTCTGCAACGGGGTTCTCAGCTCCCTTCCTATCAATAATATGCAAATCAAATTCTTGTAGCAAGAGAACCCATCTAATAAGTCTAGGTTTAGCATCTTTCTCTTCCATAAGATATTTAATAGCAGCATGATCAGTGTGAATAGTTACTTTAGAATCAACAATATAAGGTCTGAACTTATCACAAGCAAATACAACCGCTAAAAATTATTTTTCAGTAGTAGCATAATTTCTCTGGGCACTGTCTAGAGTTTTATTAGCATATTGGATAACATTTAATTTCTTATCAACTCTTTGTCCTAGAACAACACCTACAACATAATCACTAGCATCACACATAATTTCAGAGGGTAAATTCCAATCAGGTGGCTGAACAATAGTTGCAGAAATCAAGGCTTTCTTAAGTATTTCAAATGCTTCTACACAATCATCATCAAATAAAAAAGGAACATCTTTTTGTAAGAGATTAGTCAGAGGCCTAGAAATGTTTGAGAAGTCTTTAATGAACCTCCTATAAAAACCGGCATGACCAAGGAAACTTCTTATACCTTTAATGTCCTTAAGACACGACATCTTTTCAATAGCATCAACTTTAGCTTTATCAACTTCAACACCTCTTTCAGAAATTTTATGCCCCAAGACAATACCTTCATTAACCATAAATTGGCACTTCTCCCAATACAAGACAAGATTAGTTTCTTCACATCTCTGCAAAACTCTATCAAGGTTGCTTAAGCAATCATCAAAGAAGTTCCATACACGGAGAAATCATCCATCAAAACCTCAACAATCTTTTCACAAAAGTCATAGAATATAGCAGTCATACATCTTTGAAAGCTAGCAGGTGCATTACATAAACCAAAAGGCATACGTCTATAAGCAAATGTACCGAAAGGGCAAGTAAAAGTGGTCTTTTCCTGGTCCTCTTTCGACATAGGTATTTGAGAGAAACCAGAATAACCGTCTAGAAAGAAAAAATGTGTATGTTTGGATAATCTTTCTAGCATTTGATCAATAAAAGGTAAAGGGTAATGATCCTTTCTAGTAGCTGTATTTAATTTGCGAAAATCAATTACCATTTTATAACCTGTAACAATTCTTTGTGGGATCAATTCGTCTTTATCATTAGGAACAACAATAATACCTCCCTTCTTAGGGACACAATGGACATGACTTACCCACTGACTATCAGCAACAAGATAAATTATACCTGCCTCCAGAAGCTTTAGTATTTCATTTCTTACCACCTCTTTCATTTTAGGATTTATCCGTCGTTGGTGATCAACAAACGGTTTAGCATCTTTCTCCAATTTTATTTTGTGCTGGCATAGAGTGAGACTAATGCCCTTAAGATCATCAAGAGTAAATCCAATAGTAGGATGATGCTTCTTCAGAGTTTTCAATAATTTCTCTTCTTCCTGCTCTGAAAGGTTAGCACTAATAATAACAAGATATATCTTCTTTTCATCAAGATAATCATATTTAAGAGTATCATGTAATGGTTTAAGCTCAAACACGGGATCACCCTTGGGTGGAGGAGGATCCCCTAGAATTTCAACAGGCAAGTTGTGTTTTAAAATAGGTCCCTGTTTAAAGAATACTTCATCTATTTCCCTTCTTTCATTCATAAACATATCATTTTCATGGTCTAGCAAATATTGTTCTAACAGATCATTAGGAGGAACGACAATAGAAGCAAGACCAATAATTTCATCTTTACTAGGCAATTCTTTATGATGGGGTTGTCTACGAAATTTAGCAAAAATTGAAATCATGAGACATATCTCCTAAACCAACAGTAACAATATCCTTTCCGCAATCTATCTTAGCATTAACAATATTCAAGAAGGGTCTACCAAATATAATGGGACAAAAGTCATCTTGTGGGGAAGCAAGAACAATAAAATCAGTAGGATATTTAATTTTCCCACACAAGACTTCAACATCTCTAACAATCCCAATTGGTGAAATAGTATCTATATTGGCAAGCTTAATAGTAGCATCAATATCTTCTATCTCAGAAGGTGCAATATCATGCATAATTTCTTTATACAAAGTATAAGGTATTGCACTGACACGAGCACCCATATCACATAAGCCATGATAACAGTGACCTCCTATTTTAATAGAAACAACAGGCATGCAAACAACAGGTCTATGTTTATTATTAGTATCGGGTCTAGCAATTCTAGAAGCTTCATCACAGAAGTAAATAACATGCCCATCAATATTATCGACCAAGAGATCCTTAACCATAGCAATACTAGGTTCACCCTTAATTTTCTCAGAGGGTGTAGGTGTTCTAGCATTACTCTTACGAACCACAGTTGAAGCTTTAGCATGATCCTTTATTCTAACAGGGAAAATTAGTTTCTCAATATAAGTGGTAGGAACAATAGGATCAACATTATAAGTGATAGTCTTTTCTTCAACTTTAATAGGTTCGACTACTTTTACTTCAATGGGAGGATGATATTTAAACCAGTTATCCTTAGGGAGATCAACATGAGTAGCAAATGATTCACAGAAAGAAGCCACTATCTCAGAGTCAAGTCCATATTTAGTACTAAATTCACGAAAAGCATCGGTATTACACAATCAAACTTAGGTGTTATACCTGACTCCTTACCTTCGTCAAGTTCCCAATCTTCAGAGTTGCGTTTAATTCTTTCCAATAAATCCCATCTGAATTCAATAGTCTTCATCATAAAAGAACCAGTACAAGAAGTATCGAGCATGGAGCGATTACTGAGAGAAAGACGAGCATACATTTTTTGAATAATAATTTCTCTTGAGAGCTCATTATTGGGGTATGAATATAACATTGAATTAAGCCTACCCAAGCTTGAGCGATACTTTCTCCTTCGCGAGGCCAAAATTATATATATAACTACGATCACGATGAACCAGATGCATAGGATAAAACTTCTGATGAAATTCCAATTTCAATCGGTTGTAGTTCCATGATCCAATACCATCACATAGCCTAAACCATGTCAAAATATCTTGAGGGTTTAAGCTACTTTCACTCTAGCAACCCATCATCTACTTATTACTTCCCAATGCCTTCCCCTAGGCCCAAACAATGGTAAAGTGTCATGTAGTCGACATTCACATAACACCACTAGAGGAAAGAAAACATACATCTCATCAAAATATCGAACGAATACCAAATTCACATGACTACTTATAACAAGACTTCTCCCATGTCCTCAGGAACAAACGTAACTACTCAAAAATCGTATTCATGATCATAATCAGAGGGGTATTAATGTGCACAAAAGGATCTGAACATATAATCTTCCACCAAATAAACCAACTAGCGTCAGCTACAAGGAGTAATCAACACTACTAGCAACCCATAGGTACCAATATGAGGTTTTGAGACAAAGATCGGATACAAGAGATGAACTAGGGTTTGAGAGGAGATGGTGCTGGTGAAGATGTTGATAGAGATTGACCCCCTCCCAATGAGAGGATCGATGGTGATGAAGATGGTGACAATTTCCCCCTCCCGGAGGGATGTTTCCCCGGCAGAACAGCTCCGTCGGAGCCCTAGATTGGTTTCGCACCGAGATGGCAGCGCTTTGTCCCGAAAGCTTCCTTATGGATTTTTCCAGGGCAAAAGACACCTTATACCAGAAGATGGGCATCGGGGGGCTTCCAGGTGGCCCACGAGGCAGGGGGTGCGCCCTCCACCCTCGTGGACAGTGGGTGGCCCCCCTCTGGTTCTTTCTTCGCCCAATATTTTTTATATATTCTAAAACTGACTTTCGTGGAGTTTCAGGACTTTTGGAGTTGTGCAGAATAGGTCTCTAATATTTGCTCCCTTTCCAGCCCAGGATTCCAGCTGCCGGCATTCTCCCTCTTCAAGTAAACCTTGTAAAATAAGAGAGAAAAGGCATAAGTATTGTGACATAATGTGTAATAACAGCCCATAATGCAATAAATATCAATATAAAATCATGATGCAAAATGGACGTATCGCGGGTCATACCTAGTAGTTATACCCCCACCGTTAGGCCCAGGTTGGTTTGAACTTGTTCACATCAATCTTCACCTCTTAACTTAGCAGAATCTTCCATCATCAATTCCTCATCAACTCGGTGTAACACACCATGACATCACATTACAGAACCGCGGTAACCCGCCATGACATCATGCGCATTAACTTCGCACAAAACCGAGGATATCTCAACAGATCCTTATCTTAATAGATCTCCCGAAAATCAAGGCATCCATATAGCCACATAATCATTTTTCAGCCTCCTCGATTCCCGTGCATGCCGTCTAGTCACTTCCTCATAAATAGGGACAGGGGGCCCCTCTCTTCATTTTTTATCCCTATCCTCGCATCTTCTTCTTCCTCCTCGCGACTCTGCCACAACCGAGCTCCACAACCATCGTCCTTCGCACATCAGCACCAACTCCGGCTGCTGCGTCGACCTGAACGGACCAGAAACCTGCGGAGGACCTCCGCTGTTCATTAGCATTAGTGAGTGCTCACCTTTCCTCATAACAGATCCGCATTAGGGTTATGCCGTACGTCGGTGTTCTTCATCTTTCTCTTTAGAACGTGTGGTTAGATCTGAACATGACACTGAAGTTGCACGGTAGTAGTTTTAGCATCCCTTTCCAATTGCAGAGGGCACCCTTTCTACACAAGACCCCATCTGAATACATGAGTTCCTCCACTGTCGCAACCTTAGGTTTGAGATTTATTTTATTTTCTGAGCTGCTGTAGATCCAAAATCATAGAACCGATCTGTGGAACCTGTTTGTCCAGTACTTAGCCAAATTTCATTTATAGGCCTATGGACACTTGTAAGTGCAGCCGCGCTGGCGGTTTATATGATAGTCTGTAACCCGCCAGACACCATTAGTCCCACTCTAAGCCGCCAGTATATGTTCAGAATCTATGTAACCCGGCATCGTCTTCCGTTTTAGTTCATGTCAACCTTTATAGCACATATTATCTGCATACGAATTAGACTGGCATTATACAATTATTTTTTGATCACTGGATGGCTTAACAGCATAACCTTAATCCAGCAATATTTTCCTTTCTAGGCTTTTCATGAAAAAATGACCAAAAATGTCACTTCCTGCAACTGGGTCGCCTTCCGAGTTACAGAGCAAATGCTAAATGAGCATGTCCAAGTGGGCGTCTTAGCCGCAAAGAATGTTATCCATTGGAGAGTCCCAGGAACAGAGACCACACCTGACCCCGAAGAGGGTGAAGTCATAGTTTTTACTGATCATATGCTTCGGGGGTTCACTCCACCCGGCTAAATTTTTTTCTGTGATGTGCTGCATTTCTTCCAACTCCATCCTCAAGATATCGGGCCCAACTCTGTTTCAAACATATGCAACTTCCAAGTTTTTTGTGAAGTATACCTTCAACAAGATCCCACTGTAGAACTGTTCAGGGAATTCTACTACTTGAACCACCAGACCGAGTTCACAGACGGACCCAGCCTAGAACTAGGTGGTATTTCAATTCAGAGGTGGAAAGAAGCCACTTTTCCTGCCGCGCACCTCCCAGTCATCCTAAGGACTGGAACCAGACTTGGTTTTATTGCAAAGACACATCTCCAGAAGGTGAAAATCCACTATCGGTTTACCATGAAAACCAGCTCAGCAACAGACATCCTCTCCCAGAACGGATCCGCACAGAAGAACGGGCCAAATATATGCCCATTTTTTCAAAGATTGGAGCCTTAATGGCCAATGGCTTGACTGGAGTCGATCTGGTTCGTTGCTGGGTTGCATGGAGAATCTTACCCATAAGCCGCTGATTCGGCTTAATGTGTGAGTATACCGGCAATGTAAAAGATCCATTGTGTTACTCTCCAATCCGTTTGGAAGATAAACAGATTAATAATATGAATAAGACTATGCTCAACGAGAGTCTAGGCATCCTCTCCCTCAACAAGCCGCCAGTTGTAAGTATTTTCGAGCAACTTCCATTAACTCATTATTTTTCAATCTGCCTTCTCATTATTACTTGAACTTCTGTAGGCCGATTCCCCCTCTTGGAACAAGAAACTCCAAGATAAGTCAGGCAAGAAGTTCAGAACCAAGACCAAGGTTTCCAAGAAACCTGCCAAAAATAAGGCAGATGCAAATGATTTATTTACTCTGGACGATGAGTCGGAGGTAGAACTTGACTCCCTTGGCTCTTTCTTTGTTCATCTTATAGACATTGATTGCTATCAGGATGACGCGAAGGCCAGAAATGCAGATGGTGAAGAGGTAACTAGCCTTTCCTCTGACTCAGAACCTCTACCAAGACAGAAAGTCCGTCAAGCGAGCTGGAAAGTAAGGTTTTCTCACCCTTTAGCTTACTTGGATCCCAACTATATTTTGAAGAATCAGCAACACGAAGTTCGTCGCACAACCCGGAACAACGGCGGTGGGAATCTCTCCTCCGGCTTACCCAACACGCCGGTTCCTCGCAAGCGCCGAGCAGAGGTTTCACAAATTTCTGACTTAGCTTTTCCAAAGGCATGTCTTATTCGACAACCCCTTAACCCTTCTGATTCAAACTATCAGGGAACTTCTCACTCCTCATCTGGTGATTCCACTAGGACTCAGATCCCCCCTCTTCAAAGTCGCCCCTGGGTGAGGATATTGAACTTCTTTGCTTTTAAACCCTTTGTAAATTATCATGCTAACATCTTTATCTGTCTCATTGCCAGTGGTAAAGCCAAGCAAGCAAGGAGGTGAAGATAAGTAAGCCAGGCGATGACACCAACACTACTGAGTCGGAGAAGCAAATGATGTCAGAAGCTTCTCATCAGACTCTTGAAGCTGTTGTTGATGATCCGCCACCAGAAGAGCACAACGTCACCATGGATTCCAAGGATGTTAACCCGGCCAATGCTAAGCCGCCAAGCCCCATCAAGCCTGCTGAAGAAGAGGCTGAAGACGTTGTTGTCACCGGGTTTGGTTATATAGAGCCGGGCAACCCCACTGTCTTATCCAAACACAGCGCTAAAGAGGAATTTTCAGCTGCTGAGAAAGGCAAGTGGAAATTGGATTTGGAAAGCTATGCCCAGTTTAACACCCATGAGATTCATGCGGGCTATTTGAACCACCTTCATACCAGTTGCGACTTTGAAGCTGGCTTGGTTAACCTCATGAAGGAGCGCTATGAGGTAAGCACTAACCAAGCCTTCTCATATAAGTATATATCAGCCGCCAAGTCTACTGGATATGAAAAAGTTGAACATGATGTAGGCTTTAAAATCGTATGTTGCACCTTGTAGCTTCTCCATATTAGTTTATCTCCGTTGAATCAATAATGAGTAGTCCCCAAGGGCCGACTTGAGCTGAATAGCTAAGTCGGGACTTATCATCATCATGTTGTGAAGAAATCCAAATAGGTAGCCCCTAAGGGCCGGCTTAAGCTGCATAGCTAAGCTGGGACTTATCACCATGCTTATGAACAAATCCAAATATGTATCCCCCATGAGCCGACTTTAGTTGAAGAAACTAGCCGGGTCATTAAAGAGTTGCCTTAAAAAGATCAATGTACATTAGCCCCGAAGTGCCAAGTAAAATACTTGTATTATGCTTGGGACTTCAAAGAAGTTGATTATAATGTTGCCTGTCTTTGTATATTGCAGGCTGAGTTAAATACGAAAGAATCCCAAGTCACCGATCTGCGGCAAAACATCAAGTCCCAACAATGAGAGACCGCAAAGGCCAAGTCAGAGCTGAAAACTGCCTTAGAAGAGAGACTGAAAAGTTGAAAGGGATTTCAACGCTGAAAGAACCGGCTAGGAGACCGAGAAGGCGGCTCTGTTCAAAAGAGATGAAGATGCTGGGGCTACTCTTAAGCTGGTGACTGAAGAGTTATCCGGCTTGCAGCATCAAATTAATAGCATGACAGGTGCCATCTTTGGTAAGTAATATTGTACTTCAATCCTTCACCACCAACATTAAATAACCATCTGCCGGTTTATCAATATCTTTGTTAATGCAGACCCCAGAAGTTCCCACCTAGGTCCAGACAAGCGTTTGAAACTTAAAGCTGCATATACCCTTGTGGAGCAGTTATACACCGGCACTCAGCAGGCTATATCTTCCATCTCGCATAAAAAGAAGGCACCTTCACTCATCAGGGAAGTGCTGGATAAATTATATGTGCTGCCTCAAAGAGTTGACGAGCTAAAACGACCAACCGCCAAAGCGTAGAGTTTTGTAGACACGTGTTGGGCCTCCAAGCGCAGAGTTCTGTAGGACAGTAGCAATTTTCCCTCAAGTGGATGGCCTAAGGTTTATCAATTCATGAGAGGTGTAGGATGAAGATGGTCTCTCCCAAATGACCCTGCAACCAAATACAAGAAATCTCTTGTGTCCCCAACACACCCAATACAATGGAAAATTGTATAGGTGCACTAGTTAATGAAGAGATGGTGATAAAAGTGTAATATGGATGGTAGAAATATATTTTTATAGTCTGAATAAATAAAAACAACAAGGTAGCAAATAGTAAACGGGCACAAAAACGGTATTGCAAAGCTTGAAAATGAGGCCTAGGGTTCGTACTTTCGCTAGTGCAATTTCTCAACAATGCTAATATAATTGGATCATATAATCATCCCTCAATGTGCAATGAAGAATCACTCCAAAGTTTCTATCTAGCGGAGAACATAAGAACAAATTGTTTGTAGGGTACGAAACCACCTCGAAGCTATTCTTTTCGTTCAATCTATTAAAGAGTTCGTACTAAAATAACACACAGCTATTCTTTCCATTCGATCTATCCTAGAGTTCGTACTAAAATAACACCAAAGAAAATTCATATTCATAAAGCTCAATCCAACACAAAGAACTTCAAAGAGTGCCCAAGATTTCTATCGGAGAAACAAAGACAAGAACGTGCATCAACCCCTATGCATAGATTACCCCAATGTCACCTCGGGAATCCACGAGTTGAGTGCCAAAACATATATCAAGTGAATCAATACGATACCCCATTGTCACCACGGGTATTCAATTGCAAGACATATATCAAGTGTTCTTAAATCCATAAAAGTATTCAATCCGATAACAACGAAATCTCAAGTGGTAAAACTCAATTCATCACAACAAGATAGAGAGGGGAAAACACCATATGATCTGACTATATTAACAAAGCCCGTGATACATCAAGATCGTGACATCTCAAGAACATGAGAGAGAGAGAGAGAGAGAGAGATTAAACACATAGCTACTAGTACGAACCCTCAGCCCCGAGGGTGGACTACTCCCTCCTCATCGTGGTGGTCGCCGGGATGATGACGATGTTCACCGGAGATGATTCCCCCCACCGGTAGGGTGCCGGGAATGGTCTAGATTGGTTTCCGGTGGCTACAGAGCCTTGCGGCAGCGGAACTTCGGATCTTGGTTAACCCCGAAGGGTTTCAGAATATTTGGGAATTTATAGTGCAAAGAGGGGGTGCAAGAGGCCACCGAGGTGGGCACATCCCACCTGGGCGCGCTTGGGCCCCCAGGCGCGCCCTGGTGGGTTGTGCCCCACTCAGGGCACCCCCCAGGTGCTGCTCTGGCCCATTGGTGGTCTTCTGGTCCATAAAAATCTACAAAAAATTTCGCGGTGTTTGGACTCCGTTTGATATTGATTTCTTGCGATGTAAAAAACAAGCAAAAAACAGCAACTGGCACTGGGCACTGGGTCAATACGTTAGTCCCAAAAAATGGTATAAAGTTGCTATAAAATGATTGTAAAACATCCAAGAATGATAATATAGCAGCATGAATACTTCATAAGTTATAGATACATTGGAGACGTATCAACATCCCCAAACTTAATTCCTACTCGTCCTCTAGTAGGTAAATGATAAAAGAAATCATTTATGAAGTGTGAATGCTAGCAAAGTGCACAAGTTTGATAAATGACAATTTCAATCACTTTTCCTAGCATCATAATAGCAATTCTTTCTCATAAAATTTCTCATGTTAAATTAGTAACCAATTCACATGTTAAGGTTCAAACGATGAATTCTCTTGAAACCCAACAACCTATGTTCTCAGTCACCAAGCAATTGCAATTCAACTTATTGAACAGAGTTTAGGTAAGAGCTCCACATACTCAACCATCATATAGTCTTCTATGATTGCCAACACTCACCGCGTACACATGTGCAAAATGCACCGGACACATAGAAAGATAGGGGCTATTGTTTTGCCTCCCAACATATTCACCTCAAGGGTGATGTCAACAATAATAACTCATGCTACCCATATCCAACTGGATATATGTGCCTAGATCTTTATCCACCACATGATGCTTTCCAAAAGAGAAAAATAAAAAGGAATAGAGAGAAAGACTTTGACTCTTTGCACAAAAGTAAATACTGAAAAGTAAAAGATAGGCCCTTCGCAAAGGAATGCAGAGGTTTCCATGCGTTTATTTGTTTGTATGCTCAACGCCTTAGTGCAAAAGTACGTCACGTTATATTGCCCCTTATGATAGCAACCTTTATTATGCAGTCTGTCGCTTTTATTCTTTGCCATCACAAGTTCGTACAACGCTCAATTTTCTCTTACACTAAATGATCTAACACTTTTAAAAGCAATTTTAATTGCCTTATTGCACCGATGAAAACTTACTTGAAGGATCTTATTCAATCCCTAGGTAGGTATGGTGGACTCTTGAAAATAAGATTTGGGTTTAAGGGTTTTTGGATGGACAAGTAGTATCTCTACTTGGTGCGGAAGTTTTGGCTAGTAAAGATGGGGGGCAAGCACCACATGTTGAAGGATCTATGACAATATAACTTCTATGTGAATATGAACAAACATAAATCATTACCTTGTCTTCCTTGTCCAATGTCAACAATTTTGGCATATAATATTTTGATGGGGGCTCACAATCACAAAAGATTTCCAAGATAGTGTATTTGCATGTGAAAGTTCTCTTCCTTATACTAATTATTCGTGAATTGCTTTTATAACCAATATTGTGATTGTCAAGCCTCAAAAGATTTAACTTTCTAAACCCAATGTGAAGCTACCACTAGGCATGATATAATTTCAACTTCATGATATTAAATTCATTCAACAATTTACTCATAGGATATAAGTGAAGCACAAGAGTAAATGACAAACTACTCCAAAAAGATATAAGTGAAGATCATGAGCATAGTATTTCTTTCTCTCAAATTAATTTAAGTGAAGCACTAGAGCAATTCCATAGAAAAGAGCTTCATTGACGGGATGTGAGTACCACTTACTTACCCTCCCTGGCAACTATTTGAGGACTCTATTTTATTTAAAAACTTTCAAATCTAAGTAATTTATTAAAACAGCAAGCAAAAACAAAATAAAATGTCATTCTAAGAATACCACAACTCATGTGGACAAGCAAAAACTTAGGCTCAACCGATACTAACCGATAATTGTTGAACAAGAAAGGTGGGATGCCCACCGGGGCATCGCCAAGCTTAGATGCTTGAGACTTCTTGAAATATTATCTTGGGATGCCTTGGGAATCCCCAAGCTTGAGATTTTGTGTCTCCTTAATTCTCTCATATCACGATTTTCCTAAATGTCAAAAGCTTCATCCACACAAAACTCAATAAGAACTCGTGAGATAAGTTAGTATAAACCAATGCAAAAACCTTACCATTCTATACTGTAGCAAGTCACTAAAATTATTATTCAACATTGCACACTAAATGCCTCTGCATATTTAATACTCATATCCTCAAATAGAATCATTAAACAAGCAAACGTATGCAAACAATGCAAACATAACAACAATCTGCCAAAACAGTACACTCTGTAAAGAATGCAAGAGTATCAATACTTATTCAACTCCAAACATTACGAAATTCTACCAGACTGTAGAAAATTTATCAGAGCTTATTATGCAAAAAATTTCAACATTTTATCACATTCTGACTTTTCTAGGGAATTTTTGCAACAGCTGTAAACTTTCTGTTTTCAAACAGCAACATGTAGACTTGCAAAATAAGCATGGCAAATACTATCAATGCCACTTTTATTGAAATAAAAGATGCAAAACATTATTATAAATAACAGTGAGCAAATTCTAACAAAATGAATTGATGCTCCAAGAAAAACACAACATGTGACGAATGAAAACATAGCTCCAAGTGAGGTTACCGATAATGTTGGAGACGAAAGAGGGGATTCCTTCCGGGGCATCCCCAAGCTTAGTTGCTTTGATCTTCCTTGAATATTACCTTGTGGTGCCTTGGGCATCCCCAAGCTTAGGGTCTTTTCGCTCCTTATTCTCCTCATATCGACATCTCACCCAAAACTTGGAAACTTCAATCACACAAAACTTAACGGAACTTTGTGAGATAGGTCAGTATGATAAAGAGCAAACCGTTTTACTTTTGGTATTGTCAAATACAAGATTCGTAAATGTTTCCACACAATGCCTACTGTATCATATCGTTTCCACAATTTATATTGATCAATATAAGCCATAGAAACTAGAAAACAAGCAAACTATGCATTGAAAAAAGAATCTGCCAAAAACAGAACAGTCTGTAGTAATCTGTACTCAAACCATACTTCTGGTACTCCAAAAATTATGAAAAAATAGAACCATGTGAGAAATTTCTATATTAAACTTATGCAATAAGAATAAACTCAAAATCACTCTTTTGTTAAAAATAAGAATTATTTTCATCAGCGCAGAAGTTTCTGTTTTTCAGAAAGATCAAATCAACTATCACCCAACATGATCCCAAAGGCTTTACTTGGCACTTTATTGAAACAAAATCTATAAAACATGATTACTACAGTAGCATAATCATGTGAACACACAAAAACAGTAGGTAAAAGTGTTGGGTTGTCTCCCAACAAGCGCTTTTCTTTAATGCCTTTTAGCTAGGTATGATGATATCAATGATGCTCACATAAAATATAAGAATTGAAACATAAGAAGAGCATCATGAATCACATGGCAAGCACATTTAAGTATAACCCACTTCCGATGCATAGGGATTTTGTGATTAAACAATTTATGGGAACAGCAATCAACTAGCATAGGAAGGCAAAACATGCATAACTTCAAGATTTTCAACACATAGAGAGGAATCTTGATATTATTGCAATTCCTACAAGCATAAGTTCCTCCCTCATAATAATTTTCAGAAGCATCATGAAGAAATTTAACAATATAACCATCACATAAAGCATTCTTTTCATGACACAAAAGCATAGAAAACTTATTACTCTTCACATAAGCAAATTTCTTCTCATCAATAGTAGTGGGAGCAAACTCAACAAAATAACTATCATGAGAGTGAAAATTAAAATCAAGATGACAAGTTTCATGGTTATCATTATTCTTTATAGCATACATGTCATCACCATGATCATTATAGGTAGCAACTTTATTCTCATAATAATCAATTGAAACCTCTTCCCAAATAGTGGATTCATCACTAAATAAAGTCATGACCTCTTCAAATCCACTTTCATAATTATTACAATAAGATTCAACACCCTCCAAAATAGTGGGATCATTAGTACCTAGAGTTGACACTCTTCCAGACCCACTTTAATCAATATAATCATCATAAATAACAGGCATGCTTTCATCATAATAAATTTTCTCAACAAAACTTGGGGGAGTAAAAATATCATCTTCATCAAATATAGCATCCCCAAGCTTGTAGCTTTGCATATAATTAGCATCATGGATATTCAAAGAATTTATACTAACAACATTGCAATCATGCTCATCATTTAAATATTTTGTGCCAAACATTTTATTGACTTCTTCTTGTAACAATTGAGCACAATTTTCTGATGCATCATTTTCAAGAAAGATATTATAAAGATGATCAATAATATGATGTAACCTCAATTCCATTTTTTATGTAGTTTTCTTTTATAAACCAAACTAGTGATAAAATAAGAAACTAAAAGATTCGATTGCAAGATCTAAAGATATACCTTCAAGCACTCACCTCCCCGGCAATGGCACCAGAAAAGAGCTCGATGTCTACTACGCAACTTTATTCTTGTAGACACGTGTTGGGCCTGTGTCGGTGTCAAGACCAGCGTATCTTGGGTAGGGGGTCCCGAACTGTGCGTCTAGGCGGATGGTAACAGGACACAAGGGACACGATGTTTTTACCCAGGTTCGGGCCCTCTCGATGTTGGTAATACCCTACTCCTCCTTGATTAATATTGATGATATGGGTAGTACAAGAGTAGATCTACCACGAGATCAAGGAGGTTAAAACCTAGAAGCTAGCCTATGGTTTGATTGTTGTTCGTCCTACGGACTAAAACCCTCCGGTTTATATAGACACTGGATAGGCTAGGGTTGCACAGAGTCGGTTACAATGGTAGGAGATCTACATATCCGTATCGCCAAGCTTGCCTTCCACGCCAAGGAAAGTCCCATCCGGACACGGGACAAAGTCTTCAATCTTGTATCTGCATAGTCTTGGAGTCCGGCGCGATGATAGTTCGGCTATCCGGACACTCCCTAGTCCAGGACTCCTCGGTAGCCCCTGAACCAGGCTTCAATGACGATTTAGTTCCGGCGCATATTGTCTTCGGCATTGCAAGGCGTGTTCCTCTTCCGAATACTTCATAGAAGGTTTTGAACACCAGGATAGTGTCCAGCTCTGCAAAACAAGTTCCACATACTATCGTAGAGAGATAATAATTTTTGCACAGATCTGCTGACGTATTCCGCGGCGTGACATCACACCACGGCCAAGCCTTTGTATGAATCGTTTTTTACTTTTCCACCTTAGCGCGTTTAGCGAGGCGGTTTCCTTGGCACGTCTTTATCAAAGCGTAGATCGCGCCCCCTTATTCCGGTATTCTCATCAATACGGACGTGGGTAACCCAACCGTGCCCGTTGGCACGCCTCCTCTATCGAAGGCGAGTCCTAATCGACCACGGGGAGGGCTCTTGGTATTCAACCTCTTTATAATGAGACCAAGGCCCTCTTCTTTTTTCCACCCTCCATCGAGCTCGCCTCGCGCTTCGAGTTCTAACACCCAAAGCCCCAGATTTAGGCGCTTCGGACCTTCGACGATGTCCGGCTCCGATCAGCTCGGCCGATGGATGTCTTCTTCCGTCACAGAAGAATATGTGCTAAAGTTGCGAGACGCCAGGTATCTAATCGGCGAGGTCTCGCATAGGCTGCCTGCTCCAGGGCAAGTCATTCCCACTCCCGAGCCCGGCGAGAGTGTGGTGTTCGTGTCTCACTTCCTTTGGGGTTTAGGCTTCCCGACGGATCCCTTAGTGCGGGGGCTCATGTTTTATTATGGGCTGGATTTCCATGACTTGAATCCGGAGTCCATCCTCCATATCTTGTCATTCATTGTCGTATGTGAGGCCTTCCTCCATATTGCCCCTCACTTTGGATTGTGGCTCAAGACCTTCAAGGTGGAGCCGAAGATGATCGAGGGGCAACAAGCAGAGTGCGGAGGGGCGGTCATAAGTAAGTGTGCTGATGCTCCGTGGCCCGAGGGCTCTTTTCAAGAGGAGCTTGGTTTGTGGCAACGGGAGTGGTTTTATATCACCGCTCCCCAGGGCACCAAATGGGTGGCGCCACCCGCCTTTCGCTCAGGTCCGCCACAGCGGCTGGCATCATGGGTCAACCAGGGGCTCGACTGGGGGCCGTCCAAGGACGTTCCCCTGTTGCATGGCCGTATTCAAGACCTCCAAGAAAGAGAGATCAATCTGGTTGCAGTGGCGCAGGTTATGTTGATTGGCGTATACGCCTCAAGAACGCCGCCCTCCGTCTGTGGGAATTCAATCCGGAGGGACCACGAGCTCTCCAACATTTTATGGGCACGACGCCCGTGGAGATGTATAAACTATTCTTCGGGTCACAAGAAAAGTGTCCGGACCTGACTGAGGACGCAGGACTAAGCTTCCATCACCCAGATAGTCAAGTAAGTAGTCCTGTACCCGGACAGGCTGTCCGTTCGTTTATCACAAACTTGCCCTTAAAGGAGCTGTTTCTTGAACAGGAGTGGATAGCGAAGGCAAAGTTGATAAGGTGTCCGGATCCCCTCCCAGAGACCACGCCGGATCCCATGCTAACCAAGATGTTGAAGGCCGCGCCTTTTAAAGAAGGCGAAGGGGGGAGCGGGGAAGCAACTGCCTCCATGAAGGAGGCCTTTGAGGAAGGAGGGATCAAAAGTCCCACCCTCCAAGGAGAGAAGAGGACCGCTTCGGAAGATTCGGAGGTCAAGGCCTCGAAGAGGGGAAAGAAATTTTTGTCGGAGAGTCCGGCGCTGGGAAGTATCCCAGCCGCACTATTTCCCCTAGGGGATCAGCCCTCCAGCAAGCCGTAAGTAAAAAGAAGGGGTCTTGTAAATAAGGAACATCCCCGTATTTATTTCTAAAGATAACTGACATTGTACGTTGTAGTTCGGATCTCAGCCCTTCTCAGTGAGCTTCGTCTTGGGGATCTTCTTACGGAGATGATGGAGAGCCAACGCCTCCACTGTCGCACCCTCATGCGAGGCGGGCGACCACGAGGTGTCGTCGCGGAGGGTTTCCCCAAGTCCGGCGGGGCCGAAAGGTCCGGCGCCAACTGGCGTGCGGTCGGAGGAGCTGAAGGATCTGCTCGGGCGAGCGGCTATCCCAGAAGATCACCGCGCGCTAATGGGTACAGTGATTGGAAGAATTGCATCCGCTGAGAGCGGATTGCATGAAGCCGTCAGAAGCTTACTGACGGGGTTTGAGGTACGCAAAAATGATGTACCTTCAGCGATTATGCATATAGAATGCGCCCTCTATAGATAGTAGCCCCTGAGACTCGGTATGTTGTCAAAATTGACAGCGTGCCGAGGATCATAATCTCAGTTATAACATAACGCCGCTCCTAAATAGGTGGCGGGGCGTCCGGTGGCCAGCCGGACTGATGAATATGCCGGACTAAAGCAGCAACTTGACGAGGCGGATGCGGACATCGCGCTGGTCAATAAACGGTTTGACGAGTCACAAGGTATGCGACTTCTACGTGGACACCTGGTAAGGGAGCTTGACGCCCATGCCTTACTACTTGTATGCTTAATGCAGATGGTGTCGCTCTTTGTGGAGGAGTTCTTGGGCGGAACTCGCCGAGCTAAAGAGCAAGCCAAAAATAGTAATGCAGCCGCTTTAAGGGCGGCGAAGAGCTAAAGGCGAACGGGCTGCTCCTTTGCCGAAACAAGAGGAAATGGCCGATATGGCCAAAAGTTGAAGAATACTACCGACCGCTGCGAGGTTCTTGAAAAAGAATGTCAAGCGAACAAGAGGGCTGAAGAAGGCCACCGCGAATCCAAGGATGCCCGTTCCGCTTTGAGAGCTGCCAAGGAGGAGCTTAGTCGGGCCGGGGCTATTGCGGCTGGAAAACCGTTCTGCTGCGGAGGAAATATACGGATCAGTATGCTCAGTTGGACAAGTTGTGGAGTTCGGAGGATGCTTATCTGGACTTAGCGGCGGCTGCGACGCGATTGAGCACTTCGAGGCGGAAGGGGCACAAAAGGGAAGAGCTATATTGGTCGCAATTCCATAGTCCGGGCGTCCTCTTCCGTTGACCGATCGGTTGGCCGAATGGGCCGAGCTGAATCGATTATCCGGACTTGCCATGAAGCATGTCATGACTCATTTGTGGCCAGGCGGACCCCAGCC
Organism: Aegilops bicornis; assembly: GCA_021605145.1. NCBI lineage: Eukaryota > Viridiplantae > Streptophyta > Magnoliopsida > Poales > Poaceae > Aegilops > Aegilops bicornis. Next base: position 82,365,798 of record CM038672.1, on the reverse strand, counting down.
GAAGAGCTATTTTGGTTTAGTGCAGCAGTTCCTTGGTGCGGTACCGCGTATCGACGCAATGAAGCGGTCGGCGTGTATTGAGGGAGCGCGGATGGCTCTGGCCCATGTCAAGACATACTGGGCGGAGATGAAGGCCACCGACGTTGCATCCCAAGATTGAGACGAAGCCGAGTACCGCCGATCACTATTTTGAGGAAGTCTGCGCAGGCGCTTCGTTTAATAGAGGCAGATGCTCGAAGGATATTATGTTTAAATGACATGTATGATTTGTGAAAACAATGTTTCAATATAATATAAGCGCTTTTTATACTTGTGCGTTCAAGTAGTAAACTAATCCCTGTGCGGCCGTTGATGTATATGTATATATAACCTGAAAGATGGCAGTCCTTGGCTTTCAGCCCACGCACATAGTGCGGGGTGTTTTGCAAAGAAGGCGCTTTTTCACACTTAATCCAACGTCTTGGTCCTGTGAAGGAGGTGATAGCGTAGCAAACTAGGCAACTGGACTATAATGCTTTATCACTTTCACTTAGCCATAGGAGTTCGAGGGTGGGGCTACTATATAGCCCCTGGGGGCACCGCACTCTCCCGAATTCGGGGTGCGTATGTGCATGACTGAAAAACGGTCCTTTGTTAATGCGGAGGAATTCTAATCATTCCGGTGAGTCATCGAGTGGTTGACCAGTCTCTCGCTATATCATGACAGTCAGTTTTCGGCTTTCTCTCTTTGAGGTGCTTTCGCCCGGCGAACCGGGGCACAATGTGATAGTTCTCCTAGTGCCGCGTTAGCCGATAAAAGCGAGCGTAAGGCAGCAAAACACAGGAGCCGGAAAACCCAACATTTGACCAAAGATATGATTCGGAGCTGATGCATATAAGGCCTAACTCGAGACGCCGAACACTCCCTAAGGTATTCGGTCTTTATAAAAACGGGCAGAATAACGCCCTAAGCCCCTGGTGTCCAGGTACGTGCAAAAATTCTGGTGCGGCCGATGCCAAAACACCAGCCTCCTCCTTGGTTATAGCTAGAAACCAGGGGATGTGTATCAACAAGAGACAGTAAAAAGGTTTACGCAGGGTCTTAATCTGAAAAGAATCCTTGCAACGGGTCCCTACTGCACGTCTGCGCCTGTGTCTCCGTTGTGCCGTATCCTGGACGGGTGTAGCACGTTGTTCATCTGTAGAAAAGAGGAACTTAGTTGAAAAGAAAAAAAGATCGTGCAAAAAATGTACTTTATAATAAATAAGCAGAGTACGATTCGAAAAGTGAATAAATTTGAGCTTTATTGTCTCTTGTTGTACGTGCGTGCAACCCCTTGTATGGGGGTATGCCGCTAGTAGGCGCCGAACTCGTCTAGCCGTGTCCGGGGTTCGAATGGCCTATTCAGGTGCTTTGATTAGCGGAGCGGATAGGTGTGGGGCTGTCAAGGCAGTCTCACGTTCTTCCGTGCTTTCGAGTAACACTTAATACTCCCTTTTAATGAGATGATGTTGCGTGGACCGGGCATTTTAAGTGTAAGAGATGCATAATGCGGTATTATGCGTTAAAAGCGGTAAAGCTTCACGCTCGATGGTGCTTGATAGCTCTTGTCGAATGGGGTGATGTGGAAGGTTAACTTTTCGCGGCGGAGGTTGTCGGATGAGCGAACACAACTTCTAGCGAAGGGAGCCCGTACAATGGGCATCTGAACTGGCATTACCCCTTTGAAGGAGGTGTTGTTATGGCGAAGTTTGGTTGGGTCTATCCCCATCTTTGCGGATTGTGTCACGATATATCAGGTTTATGTCACTGCCGCCATCCATGAGGACTTGTGTAAATTGGGATCTGTCAATTATTGGATCCAATATCAAGGCAGTCCATCCTGCGTTCCGGATACTTTCGGAATAGTCCTGATGGTCGAAGGTGATTGGTTTTGACAACCAGTGTTGGTACTCTGCTAGGGTAGTTTGTGCGGCGCGCATTTTAGTGGGCGCCGCTCTGTTTTTCCCTTTGATCACTTGAAGTGAGTTTACTATTTTAACCTCTTGTGGGAAATTCTTTTGTTTTTCGGGCTCGCTTGTGGTGCTCGTCATCATCTTCACTTGGTGTGTCGAGCCTTGTGTTCGGGCGTTGAGTCTGCGGATCGTTTGAAGACCCAACAATCTCTGTGGGTATGGTTTGCAGGCCTCCGGGAATCTTGTGGATTTGGCATATCTTGTCCAAGATTTTGTTTAAGTTGGATAGCTCATCGCTATTGTCCTTAAGGGGCAGTTTTTTATTGTTCTGCCGTGAGCTTTTGAATCCAGCGTTGACTGCCGCGCTCTTTGGACCGTTCCCCTTAATCCGGCGCTGGTCCTTGTTGCGCCATGGTTTCCCATTTCCATCCCTGACTTCGGATGTACTTGGGTCGCTGGTGCTGCATCTTGCTAGCCAGCTATCCTCTCCCGCGCAAAAGCGGGTCATGAGGCTTGTTAATGCGGCCATGGTTCTCGGCTTCTCTTGGTCGAGGTGTCTGGCGAGCCATTCGTCTCGGACGTTGTGTTTGGAAGCTGCTAAGGCTTCGGCGTCCGGACAGTCGACTATTTTGTTCTTTTTGGTGAGGTACCTGTTCTAGTATTTGCGGGCTGACTCTCCGGGTTGTTGAATTATATGACTTAAATCGTCTGCATCCGGAGGACGGACATAAGTCCCTTGAAAATTTGCCCGAAAAGCATCCTCCAGCTCTTCCCAACTTCCAATGGTATTTTTAGGGAGGCCTTTGAGCCAATGCCGGGCTGGCCCTTTGAGCTTGAAGGGTAAGTATTTTATGGCGTGGAGATCATCTCCTCTAGCCATGTGTATGTGGAGGATATAATCCTCAATCCAGACTCGAAGTGCATTGTTCCGTCGTATGCCTCTATGTTTACGGGTTTGAATCCCGCTGGGAATTCGTGATCCAGCACCTCATCGGTGAAACACAGAGGGTGTGCGGCGCCCCTGTATTTGGGTGTGCCGTGATGTTCGGATATTTGACGTGTTGTATTGCTTTGAAGAGCTTGCTTTCTCGGCCCATAGATGGACCTAACTGGGCCATCCTTTTGATGTGAATCCTTATGCGGATCGTGTATCGGCTTGTGTGCGGCGCCATTTGCCCCTCTCTTTTTGCCGTCGGGTCGTCCATCCGACCGGGTGGCCTTCTTACTTTTTGATTGTGGGGGCTCTACGGCCTCCTCATCAAATTCGGCGATAACTTTCTCTTTGGGTAGCTCTTTGTTCGGCGTTGTCGTCGTATTTGTCTGCGGTGTTGAGTACTTTGCTCCATCTGATTCTGAGTGCATCTTCCACTGTTTTGAGCTTCCGCTTACGCTTTTTCAGAGCTACAGCGATGGCGACGAGCCTTTTGTGGAGGTTCTTCTGCTCCAACAATTTGTTCGGCTGAGATCGTCCGGACTGTTATCTTCGCCGGGGACGCGTTGTTTCTCCAAGTTGTCCTGTTCGGACGGTTGCTCGATAGCATGTTCGTCGTCCACCGGTTCGCCCTGCTCTATGGCTGGGTCTTTGTTGAGGCGGGACTTGGTGCGGCGTTTACGTTGCCATTTTGACTGCTTTTCGAGGGATTTATCCTTTGTAGCGTCCCGTTGTTCCTCGCCGTCACTTCCTTTAGGTGTATCGACCATGTATACATCATGGGATGAGGTGGTTGTCCAGCATCCTATAGGTGCTGGTTCATGCTTGTCTCCTACATCGTCGTCCATACCGTCGATGTCTTGAGTCAAGTCGAGCACGCCGTGTAAGCTTTCGGCGATGGCTACAAAGTGGGTGGTGGGTGGGCATTGAATTTCTTCGTCGTCCGCATCCCAACCTTCCTGACCGTAGTCCGGCCAGGGCTCTCCTGATAAAGAGAGAGACTTTAGTGATTTCAAGATGTCGCCAAAGGGCGAGTTCTGAAAGATGTCTGCGGCAGTGAACTCCATGACCGGCGCCCAATCGGGTTCGATTGGCAGGGGCGCCGAGGGTTCGGAGTCCGAAGAGGAGTCTGGCACCTGGGAGTCACGGTTTTCGCAAAGGACAAGGATTGTGTTCGGCTTAATCGCCGTAGAGATTTCAGCCCCCGAGGTGGTGTCCAACCAACCATCCTCGATCGGCGAGATCGGCTCCGAATCAATGTTCGGAGCGGACACTAGTGCGGCCTCCAGGACACTGTTCGGTGGCAGAGTTAGATCATGCCCATCGAGACAGTGCGGCGCGCTTGGCTGTGGCTCGAATCCGTCGAAGATCAAGTCTCCGCGGATGTCGGCCGTATAATTCAAGCTTCCAAATCTGACCTGACGGCCAGGGGCGTAGCTTCGATCTGCTCCGGATGGCCAAGTGAATTGCCCGCAGCGGCAAAGCCGCGAATACAAAGATCTGTCCGGGATAAAAGTCTCACCTGGACCGCGTCGTTGTTGATGATCGAAGGAGCCATCGGGCCTATAGGTGACGACAGAGGAACTCTCAATGAAAGCACCAATGTCGGTGTCAAAACCGGCGGATCTCGGGTAGGGGTCCCGAATCGTGCGTCTAGGCGGATGGTAACAGGAGACAAGGGACACGATGTTTTTACCCGAGTTCGGGCCCTCTCGATGGAGGTAATACCCTACTCCTGCTTGATTAATATTGATGATATGGGTAGTACAAGAGTAGATCTACCACGAGATCAAGGAGGCTAAACCCTAGAAGCTAGCCTATGGTCTGATTGTTGTTCGTCCTACGGACTAAAACCCTCCGGTTTATATAGCCACCGGATAGGCTAGGGTTACACAGAGTCGGTTATAATGGTAGGAGATCTACATATCCGTATTGCCAAGGTTGCCTTCCACGCCAAGGAAAGTCCCATCCGGACACGGGACGAAGTCTTCAATCTTGTATCTTCATAGTCTTGGAGTCCGGCCACGATGATAGTTCGGCTATCCGGACACCCCCTAGTCCAGGACTCCCTCAGCCTCCAAGCGCAGAGTTTTGTAGGACAGTAGCAATTTTCCCTCAAGTGGATGACCTGAGGTTCATCCATCCGTGAGAGGTGTAGGATGAATATGGTCTCTCTGAAACTACCCTACAACCAAATACAAGAAATCTCTTGCTTCCCCAATGATGAGGACATGTACCTAGGGTAGGGTCACATGCCTGACCTAAATACCCTCCCCAAGGACATCATCCCAAAAGTCAGAAGCATTTAAAGGGTACCATCATCCACTCGAACAGAAACATTTCCACTCGGAGGAATCAAGGTCACTCGACCGTAATAGGAAAAACTCGACGGATAGAAGACCTAAAGTCACTCTACACAGCAATGGTTGGGCATTAACTCCTAGACTTAATAGCCATTTATAACACTTTATTATGGACGTTACCTGTAACGCTCCTTTATGAACATTGAACTCCTTGTAACATGGGCTGGCTGGGGTTCTGGCGCACTCTATATAACCCACCCTCCTCCACTGGCACAAGGGTTCGCACCCCCTGTAACACACACGCATATAATCCAGTCGACCACCTCCGGGCACCGAGACGTAGGGCTGTTACTTTCTCCGAGAAGGGCCTGAACTCGTAAAACTCGTGCGTACAACTTCGCCATAGCTAGGATCTTGCCTCTACATCCCTAGCCCCTATTCTACTGTCAGACTTAGAACCACGACAGTTGGCGCCCACTGTGGGGCAGGTGTCTTAGCGACTTGTTGGAGAAGTTGCAATTTTTCCGATCCCCATCAGCATGGTTTCAGGTGGAGGATTGGCCGAGGGCCGCGAGATCCGTCTCGGCGCGCTCATGTTCATCGCCGACGACTCCGCTTGGCTCCAAGAGGCTCCACTCGACATCGAGGCGCTCCCTGTCCGCGGGGCAACGCACTTTTGCGCGTGCGTCCGTGACGTCCTCCTGCGGCAGCCGTCGACCCAGTATCGGTCGGCTCCTGTGGCGTCTTCACTACCTACTGCCCACCGGCGCAAGCGTTCCGATCGGTCGAGGCTCCAGTGATGGGTGAGGCACGCGGTGGCTCGCCAGTCGGTCACCCCCCAGGTCGCGGCAATCGAGCCTGACGAAACTCTCTACGGCCTGTTCGACTGGCTCTATCGAGACTGCATCCGAGTGCGACAGTAGTGACCCCGCGGCGGAAGTCTTGATGGTCAATGGACCATGTAGTCCGCCTGGCTTCCCCCGTGACGACGGTGGTGACGACGGAGGCGATCCGTCGCATGTCCATGAGGAGTACCGCCCCGAGCCCCTCTCTTCGCAGCAGAGGGAAGAGCTTCGCCGCCATAATATGGATGCACTTCACACTCCAATCGTTGGAGAAACCCCCGAGGCCCGGGTCTTGGAGGAGGCGTGCTTGGCCAACTTGGCTGAACACACTCAACTGGAGAACCTCCAGCACACACTCGATGAGCGTGCTCGGCAGCGGGTTCCTTAGTCCAGTCGACGACAACTTTTTCCGCCTCCGACTCAGGTATATCGAACTCTGATCCAGAATCTCACAGCTGCCGCCCGAATAGCAGAGTCGATTCAGCCTTCCCAGACGGAGGCGGGTAGAGGTTTGATGCAGATCCGAGCTTTGCTCCGGGCGATAGGGGAGCAGAACAGAGCAGTGTCACAGTCTCGGAACAGGATTCATAGTAGATCAGTAATGGCAGACACAGTTCAGTCGGCTCACAGCCTAAGATCGCCTCCAAGGCGTGAGGGACGAGGAGATCGACACGATCAGTACAGAAACCGTGAGCAGTATGATCGACGTCGAGTACCCACACCTCCCCCAAGGAGTGGGTCATATGCACCTCGGCAACACGATGACAAACGCCCTCACAGTGGTGGGCGAAGGATTCCAGTCGACCCCCGGGAGCCGGGCTTTGACGCGAGATCCATTCTCGTTCAAGGTCTGGTCGACAGGAATAGGGCACACAGAGATGGCCATGATAGAGATTATCTAACTGACAGCAGAGTGCATGTTTCAGGTCCCGAGTGTTTCAGCAGAGCCATCAAAGCAGTAGTGATTCCTCCCAACTTCAGGTTGGCGACTGGAGTCAGCAAGTTCATTGGTGAGTCCAAGCCTGACACTGGCTAGAGGACTACCGAGTGGCTGTGCAGATTGGTGGTGGCAATGATGAAGTGGCCATGAAGCACCTTCCTCTGATGTTGGAGGGCTCGGCCTGAGCGTGGTTGAATCAGTTAGCACCCGGCAGTATTTATAGTTGGGAAGAACTTGCCGGAGTGTTTGTTAGAACATTTGAAGCTACATGCAAACGACCAGCAGGGCTAACAGAGCTACAATCTTGTGTGCAGAAGCCGAATGAAACCTTGAGGGATTATATCCAGAGATGGATCACGTTGCACCACACGGTGGAAAATGTGTCAGATCACCAAGTAGTTTGTGCCTTCAAGGAAGGTGTCAAGTATCGAGAGTTGAATCTGAAGTTCGGTCGGACTGGAGATATGTCTTTGAGTCGAATGATGGAAATTGCCACCAAGTATGCCAATAGTGAAGAGGAGGATCGGCTCCGGAGTGGCAAGCACAAAACAGTCGCCCACGAAACCGGAGGAAGGAACTCCGGTCGGAAGCGAAGCGCAAAAGCCGAGCCAGCTGCTCTGGAGAAGCCTTAGCCGTGACTCAAGGAAAGTTCAAGGGGAAGCCCAAAGGACCGTGGAACCCCAAGAAAATAAAAGATCAAGACGGAAATGATGTGTTGGATTTGCCATGCCACATTCACACCAAAAAAGATGAAGAGGTTAATCTCATTTACCCGAAGCATACCACTCGACAGTGTCGGCTCCTAATCCAGCAGTTTCGAGAGAAACAACCCAAAGAAAAGCAAAAAGAGTCGGACAAAGTTGAGGATAAAGAGGAAGATGATGATGGTTACACTACAAAAAAAAGACACATCCGTGACATTTTGGGCCAAACGAATTTTTTTTTCTGTCATACATATGACACTTCTATGACGATAATTATGAAAAAACCCGGTATCATCATAGATGTGGTGGGCTCCTACTTCTATGACAAAAAATCATGACATAAAATGGGCTTTTCGTCCTGGGTGGGCTGGAGACGCGGCTGCATGACATTCTTTGGGCCGTCCATGACGGAATAAACCGTGGTAGAAGCGAGGGGGAGGAAAATTTCGGGGAGTTACCGGTTATGGTGGGAGGTCGGGGCGGCGATGCGCGTTCTCTCATACGTCTGTGCAGCGGCGTGTGTATGCGAGCGTGGCTCTAACTGAACAGCGGCGTTGGACTCTAACTGAACCCGGCGATTGCCTTTGTAGGCTACAGCGTTCTTGAACCAGCGATCGATCGATGGCTATTAACTAAACCCGATCGGCGATTCCTTCGCTTCTGCTGCTAACTAAAGCTGATCGATGCTTTCCGGGATGAGCGATGGCGTTGCGGGGGTTTGGATGAGCGATGGCGGTGTCGTTGCCTACGGATGAATAGGACCCGTGGTGTGGTAGAGGGCTGGATGAGCGATGAGAGCGGTGGAGGGTGCCCGTGGAGGGTGGTTGAACAGGACCCGTGGTGTGGAGGGCTGGATGAGCGATGAAGCGGTGGAGGGTGGTTGAGCGATGGCGGTGGAGTAAGCGGCGGTGGAGGCTGGATGAACAGGAGCCCGTGGAGGCTAGAGGAGGTCGACGGTGGAGATGAGCGGTATCCGTGGAGTCCCATTTTGCGATGCGCCACACCCTCGGATGAACGGGACCCCGTTTGACCGTAGGAGGTCCGTTTAAATCCGTTTATGGCGTACGCCACACCCTCCCGATCTACAGGACCCTGTTTCGACCGTAGAAGGTCTGCATTTGATTACGTTTTGCGGTACGCCACACCCCTCCTGATCAACAGGACCCCCGTTTCGACCGTAGGAGGTCCGTTTCCTCCGTTTTGCGGTACGCCACACCCCTCCCGACCAACAGGACCCCCATTTCGACCGTAGGAGCATTTCCTCCGTTTTGCGGTACGCCATTCCCCTCGCGATCAACAGGACCCCGTTTCGACCGTAGGAGGTCCGTTTCCTACATTCTGTGGTACGCCAGGCCTCGTTTCCATCGCCTGTTCCGTCCAAGCCCTCCTGATGAACACGACCACGCATTCCGTTCCGACCCAACCGGTTGGCTCCCACGCGTTCCGTTGCCTCCCGATGAACACGACGCATTCCGTTGCCTCCCGATGAACACGACGCATTCTGTTGCCTCCCCATGAACACAACGCATTCCGTTGCGTCCCCATGAACACGACGCATTTCGTTGCCTCCCCATGAACACGAAGACAACGCTGTTTCTCCGTTCCGACCCAGCCATGTACACGAGCCCTGGCCGTACGTATGCGCGAGTAGGCGTTCGAGACCCTGCCCGTATGTACACATTCATGGCCGTATTTTCTTTCTTGCACCCTGGCCGCTGTATGTACGTGTACATGTTACATGCGCGCCTCTACTACGACACGTGCGCGCCTCTACTACGGCACGTGCGCGCCTCTACATCGACCAGTATGCACGTACACGTTCGCGACTATAATGACAATGCTACGTACGCTTCGACCAGGTGGGTCCCGACTGTCGGGCACTTCCTTGCCTGCATATATGTAGCAGGTGGGTCCCAGCAGTCAGGGGGGGCGAATCGTTTTTTTTTGCCCGGACGCACTTCCTTGCATGCGAAGGTGTAGCTGCTGGGTCCCAGCAGTTAGGGGGCGAATCGTTTTTTTTGCCCGGACGCACTTCCTTGCGTGCGAAGGTGTAGCTGGTGGGTCCCGGTAGCCGAAGCGAATCATTTTTTCGGACGCACTTCCTTGCGTGCGAAGATGTAGTAGTGGATCCCAATGATCGGGGCGAATCATTTTTTCCCGGATGCACTTCCTTGCGTGCGAAGATGTAGCTCGTGGGTCCCAACAGTCAGGGGGCGAATCAGTTTTTTCGCGAAATACGGTGGCCCGTATGGTGGGTCCCCGCTGTCAGGTGGAGGAATAATTATTTTGCGCGTAATAAGGAGGAACTTCCTTGCGGCTGCCGTGGACCCGGTATCGGCCTCACCACGTCTGATCCACGTCCGATGGAAGTCGTTCCTTGACCACGTTGACCACGCTTGCGCCGAGAGCACCAGGCGATGGGCGACGGCGAGGCCTAGGAAGGGGCGGCGTGGAGCGGGGAAGACGACGAGTGGATGCACACGCGGAGAGAATGCGAGGTGCCTTTGGTTGGCTGCTGCCGTCGCCGCAGAATAACAAGGGGTGTGGGTGAGTGGAGGGTGGCACGGCCGGTGTGAGTAGTAGGGCGGTGAGGCCTCATGACAACCTGCCGACCACGGGAGGCGAGGAAGCGGCACGACGGCGCTGCTTTGGGTGGGCTGGAGCAAGAAGACCAGAGGTTGAATAAGCACGACGGCCGTTGGATGGACATTGTACGGTCACTGCAGCTAGAATCATTTATATTGACTAAGTTGACAAAGCCCTTGGTACGTCAACTTAGTAGGCCTGAGTCAGCTTCGAAACGGTGCGCCCTAGATGTCAGGGGGAGGAATCATTTTTTGGGCAGGTGAAGCTAGAATATCCGAGATTGAAGAAGAAGCACGGCATCCGTTGGATGGACATCCAACGGCCACTGCTGCTAGAACCGTGTGTTGACTATAAGTTGACAAAGCCTTGCATACGAGTCAGCTCTGTTTTTTAGGGACGCGTCAACTTAGTAAGGCCAGAAGTGTGTGGCAGAGAACTTATAGCCCATTTGAGATTTGTAATAATGTGTAGCCCATTTTTGAATTCTAATGGAATTTACTACAGCACATTTACAGTTTGTTAAAAGTACAACCCATTTCAACCAACCGTTCAAAACAGAATTCAATAAAATTTCCCACATTTTGATGGGATCCGAAATATTTTTATCCCAAAATTTCTAGTCAGATTAAATACAATTTCAATATAAATTTATATTACGTAAAAATCCAACGAAACATTGCGCTCGCAACCATTAATGAAATTAAAATTTTCAATATCCAAAAATTATATTTTATAAAGTAATCACGTGTTTGGTGCATTTTTTTAGTTACTGCCCAATTTTTATAATTACATCCCATTTATTATTTCTTAAAGCCCATTTTCTTGTTAATCCTAATGAATCACTCCTAGGAAAGATTTGCAGCCCAGTGAGCGGAGAATAACAACTTGACCTTGCACAGGTATTCCTAAAAAAAAGTATAAATTTGGGCTAGCCATTTTCAACTTGAAAAAATTAATATCTGGGCTGGATATCGCTTTGGGCTAGACGGGCCATAGCCCGCCAGTTAATACCTCTGACGATGTTTTCTCTATTGTTCAGAGGAGAAAAATTAATATCTGGGCTAAACATCGAAAAACTCTGCAGTGCTCACACCTCAAAAACACAAATACTGCTCGAGCTGCTTGGTCCCAGTTGTCAGCTGCTTCTTGTGCAATTCTCTCATTTATTGACTAATACATAGGTTGACAATGGTGTGGGACCGTGATGTCAGGAAACCAGGAGGAAGCAAAATAAATTACAGTTATATACATAATAAGGAGGCTCTTGCGTACGTGAGGCTATGGACTTGGTGGGTCCCCATTGTCATCCTCTCCAACTAAAGTCATCTCCTCGCCCGCGTGCGCTTTCCGCCCGAAACAGTCAGCGCCGCCCGCCCCGCTTCCCCGTGCAGGCGATTGCTCCGCCTTCAAACGACATAAGTGTCGTCCGTCCATCCATCTGCCACCCACATTAATGATACGCGGTTGCCGAGGCGGCTACTCCGGCGCCACACGTCCGTCCCTCCGCCCGCCCACCATTGCTATATAAACTGCTGCGCCGGCCATAGCCGCAGTCATCCGCATCCGTTCCCTTTCTCCAGTCCACACCACTACTACCCACCATGGCTTCCTCGCGCTCCAATGCTCTTCGGGACGGGCGGACGACGGACCACTAGGAGATGGCAGCCATTGCTGCCGACCGGCTGGCCGGCAGGCAGCCGGAGGACGACGACGTCCCAATGGAGAACATGGTAGTCGACGATCCGGCGCCAACCCCCTCCTCCGTGCCATCCTCGCCGGTGGATTGCACCATGACCATCGGCGAGGCCCGTGCCCAATATATGGACAGGGTGAGGCAGATGCGTGAGGAGTAGTTCCGGGAGGCGCAGGCCGACGCCGCCTACAGCCACCATCTCCTTCAGGAGCACCTGCAGGCGGAGGAGCAGATCGCCACGGAGCGGGCGGAGCAGGAGGCGCTACTTTCGACTCGTGCCGCTCCGCCCGCAAGGGCCGCCTCGGCTGGCGGTACCGCATGTGGGTGGCGGAGGCTGCGGCCGCCTACAAAGAGGCTAGCAAAGAGGGCAATGAAGCGGGCGAGGCGCTGTTTGGCGAGACCGAGGACGAGGCAGAGGACAATGCCAGCTCCGACGAGTCCCCGCTCCACTGGCGTCGACGAGGCCCTGCTTCGCCGAGGCCCCGTGGCGCCAACAACGAGGCAGAGGACACCGCCGGCTCCGCCGAGGCCCCGCCCCGCCAACAACGAGGAAGAGGACATCGCCGGCTCAGCCGAGGCCCCACCCTGCCGGCAATGTGGGGGAGGATTTCCACCGCTCCGCTGAGGCGCCGCCCGCTGGCAACGAGACAAAGGACATCGCTGGATCCGCCGAGGCCCCGCCCCGCTGCCAACGAGGCTGCGCCACACAGAAAACGAGGAAGAGTAGAACACGGTAGGTCACCGCCGCTCGGGTCCAAGTAAGGCCACCGCTGCTACCCTCCGGTTGAAGCCAAGCTAGGCGGGTTGACCATTGACGGCCGGTTAGCTTCTTGGCGGCGACGTGGAGTCAGAGAGCTGCGCTGGAGAAGAACGCTGCTTCTACTTAACTGCTGGTGCATTTGTCTGATTGACACGTGGGCCCAATAGGCCACATTTCAGTTACGCAACTGCACCTGCAGTTAAGTCACTGAAGCTTTCTGATTGACTCGGCCAGGGACACAGGTTGGGTAACCCGGTTAATTAATTATACCTCCAGCGCATCCCTTTTTATTTGAAGAATGTATGAAATGTAATGAAATCCGGCATGTTTATATGAAATCCGACCGTGTATGAATGAATTTATTTCTATTAGTTCGAATTCCTGTATCACTGGCATTGGATGAACATGCAAAACAATACGTACTAGCATTATTCCTGTGGTGATCACCTCGTTTGCAGCAGTTTCACATGTACTCCCTCGGTCCTTTCTAGTGCGCATACAAGTTTTGTCTGCAGTCAAAGTATCTCTACTTTGACCAATCTTATACAAAAAGTATGCACTTTCACAATGTGCTAAGTAAAAAGAACAGAAGGAGTACAAAGAGTTTGAGTAGCTTTTTAGCGTTTCTGTACATTGCAATCAAACACACAGCCCTGGCAATTCATAGAGAACATTCAAAACAATCGATGATTATGCATCTCAGCGACTCACATGCCAGAGGCAATATTTGTTGGGGAACGTTGCAGAAAATTAAATTTTTTCCTACGGTTTCACCAAGATCCATCTATGATTTCATCTAAGCAACGAGTCATGGGAGAGTGATTGCATCTACATACCACTTGTAGATCGCGTGCGGAAGCGTTCAATGGAACGGGGATGATGTAGTCGTACTCGCCGTGATTCAGATCACGGATGACCTAGTGCTGAACGGACAGCACCTCCGCGTTCAACACACGTGCGAGCGGATGACGTCTCCTCCTTCTTGATCCAGCAAGGGGAAGGAGAGGTTGATGATGATCCAGCTGACCTGACGGCGTGGTGGTGGATGCGTGAGAACTCCGGCAGGGCTTCGCTAAGCAACTACGGGAGGAGGAGGAGGTGTTGCAGGGAGGAGGGAGGCGCCAGGGCTTATAGGGTGCGGCCACCCCTCCCTCCCCTCCCTTTATATAGGTGCAAGAGAGAGGGGGAGGGCGCAGCCTTGCCCCTTCCTCCAAGGAAGGAGTGCGGCCAAGGGGGGGGAGGTGCCTTTAGGACTCTCCCCTTTTTCTTATATCTTGGCGCATGGGCCTCTTGGGGCTGGTGCCCTTGGCCCATATAGGCCAAGGCGCACCCCCTACAGCCCATGTGGCCCCCCGGGGCAGGTGGACCCCCCCGGTGGACCCCCGGACCCCTTTCGGCACTCCCGGTACAATACCCATAACGCGCGAAACTTTTCCGGCGACCAAAATAAGACTTCCTATATATTAATCTTTACCTCCGGACCATTCCGGAACTCCTCGTGACGTCCGGGATCTCATCCGGGACTCTGAACGACATTCGGTTTGCTGCATACTCATATTCATACAACCCTAGCGTCACCGAACCTTAAGTGTGTAGACCCTACGGGTTCGGGAGACATGCGGAACATGACCGAGACGGCTCTCGGGCAATAACGAACAGCGGGATCTGGATACCCATGTTGGATCCCACATGCTCCTCGATGATATCATCGGATGAACCACGATGTCGAGGATTCAATCAACCCCGTATACTATTCCCTTTGTTAATCGGTATGTTACTTGCCCAAGATTCGATCGTCGGTATCCCAATACCTCGTTCAATCTCGTTGCCGGCAAGTCACTTTACTCGTACCGTAATGCATGATCCCGTGACCAAACACTTGGTCACTTTGAGCTCATTATGATGATGCACTACCGAGTGGGCCCGGTGATACCTCTCCGTCATGCGGAGTGACAAATTAGTCTCGATCGGTGTCAACCCAGCAGACACTTTTGGAGATACCTGTAATGCACCTTTATAGTTACCCAGTTTACGTTGTGACGTTTGGTACACCCAAAGCACTCCTACGGTATCCGGAGTTACACGATCTCATGGTCTAAGGAAGAGATACTTGACATTGGAAAAGCTCTAGCAAAAGCGAACTACACGATCTTGTGCTATGCTTAGGATTGGGTCTTGTCCATCACATCATTCTCCTAATGATGTGATCCCGTTATCAACGACATCCAATGTCCATAGTCAGGAAACCATGACTATCGGTTGATCAACGAGCTAGTCAACTAGAGGCTCACTAGGGACATATTGTGGTCTATGTATTCACACGTGTATTACGATTTCCGGATAATACAATTATAGCATGAATAAAAGACAATTATCATGAACAAGGAAATATAATAATAATACTTTTATTATTGCCTCTAGGGCATATTTCCAACAGTCTCCCACTTGCACTAGAGTCAATAATCTAGTTGCATTGTGATGAATCGAACACCCATAGAGTTACGGTGTTGATCATGTTTTGCCCATGGAAGAGGTTTAGTCAAAGGATCTGCGACATTCAGATCCGTATGCACTTTGCAAATTTCTATGTCTCCATCTTGAACATTTTCACGGATGGAGTTGAAGCGGCAACTTGATGTGCCTGGTCTTCTTGTGAAACATGGGCTCCTTGGCAAGTGCAATAGCTCCAGTGTTGTCACAGAAGAGTTTGATCGGCCCCGACGCATTGGGTATGACTCCTAGGTCGGTGATGAACTCCTTCACCCATATTGCTTCTTGTGCTGCCTCCGAGGTTGCCATGTACTCCGCTTCACATGTAGATCCCGCCACGACGCTACGCTTGCAGCTGCACCAGCTATCGCTTCCACCATTCAACATATACACGTATCCGGTTTGTGACTTAGAGTCATCCAGATATGTGTCGAAGCTAGCATCGACGTAACCCTTTACTACGAGCTCTTCGTCACCTCCATAAGCGAAACATGTCCTTTGTCCTTTTCGGTACTTCAGGATATTCTTGACCGCTGTCCGGTGTTCCTTGCGGGATCACTTTGGTACCTTCCTACCAAACTTACGGCATGGTTTACATCAGGTCCGGTACACGACATGGCATACATAATAGATCCTATGGCCGAGGCATAGGGGATGACGCTCATCTCTTCTTTATCTTTTGCCGTGGTCGGGCATTGAGCCGAGCTCAATTTCACACCTTGCAAAACAGGCAAGAACCCTTTCTTGGACTGATCCATTTTGAACTTCTTCAAAATCTTATCAAGGTATGTGCTTTGTGAAAGACCTATGAGGCGTCTCGATCTATCCCTATAGATTTTGATGCCTAATATGTAAGCAGCTTCTCCAAGGTCCTTCATTGAAAAACTTTTATTCAAGTAGGCCTTAATGCTGTCCAAGAGTTCTATATCATTTCCCATCAAAAGTATGTCATCTACATATAATATGAGAAATGCTACTGAGCTCCCACTCACTTTCTTGTAAACGCAGGCTTCTCCATAAGTCTGCATAAACTAAACGCTTTGATCAGCTCATCAAAGCGAATGTTCCAACTCCGAGATGCTTGCACCAGCAAATAAATGGATCGCTGGAGCTTGCATACCTTGTTAGCATTCTTAGGATCGACAAAACCTTCCGGCTGCATCATATACAGCTCTTCCTTAAGGTAACCATTAAGGAATGTCGTTTTGACGTCCATCTGCCATATCTCATAATCATAGTATGCGGCAATTGCTAACATGATTCGGATGGACTTAAGCTTCGCTATGGGAGAGAAAGTCTCATCGTAGTCAATCCCTTGAACTTGTCGATAAACCTTAGCGAAAATGTCGAGCTTTATAGATGGTAACATTACCATCCGCGTCCGTCTTCTTCTTAAAGATCCATTTGTTTTCTATCGCTCGCCGATCATCGGGCAAGTCTGTCAAAGTCCATACTTTGTTTTCATACATGGATCCTATCTCGGATTGCATGGCTTCGAGCCATTTGTTGGAATCGAGCCGCCATCGCTTCTTCATAGTTAGAAGGTTCACCGTTGTCTAACAACATGATTTCCGTGACAGGGTTTCCATACCACTACGGTGTGGAGCGTGTCCTTGTGGACCCTCTGGGTTCGGTAGCAACTTGATCCGAAGTACCTTGATCATCATCATTAATTTCCTCTCTAGGAGGTGTAGGCACCACAGGAACATTTTCCTGAGCTGCACTACTTTCCGTTTCAAGAGGTAGTACTTCATCGACTTCTACTTTCCTCCCACTTACTCCTTTCGTGAGAAACTCTTTTTCCAGAAAGGATCCGTTCTTGGCAACAAACATCTTGCCTTCGGATCTAAGGTAGAAGGTATACCCAATGGTTTCCTTAGGGTATCCTATGAAGACGCATTTTCCGACTTGGGTTCGAGCTTTTCGGGTTGAAGTTTCTTGACATAAGCATCACATCCCCAAACTTTTAGAAACGACAGCTTAGGTTTCTTCCCAAACCATAATTCATACGGTGTCGTCTCAACGGATTTAGACGGTGCCCTATTTAAAGTGAATGTAGCTGTCTCTAGAGCGTATCCCCAAAATGATAGCGGTAAATCAGTAAGAGACATCATAGATCGCACCATATCCAATAGAGTGTGATTACGATGTTCGGACACACCGTTCTGTTGAGGTGTTCGGTAGCGTGAGTTGTGAAACGATTCCACATTTCCTTAAGTGTGTACCAAATTCGTGACTTAAATATTCTCCTCCACGATCTGATCGCAAGAATTTTATCTTTCGGTCACGTTGATTCTCTACTTCATTCTGAAATTCCTTGAACTTCTCAAAGGTCTCAGACTTGTGTTTCATCAAGTAGACATACCCATATCTACTTAAGTCATCAGTGAGAGTGAGAACATAACGATATCCTCCGCGAGTCTCAACACTCATTGGACCGCACACATCGGTATGTATGATTTCCAATAAGTTGGTTGCTCGCTCCATTGTTCCGGAGAACGGAGTCTTGGTCATCTTGCCCATGAGGCATGGTTCGCATGTGTCGATGATTCATAATCGAGAGACTCTAAAAGTCCATCGCATGGAGCTTGTTCATGCGCTTGACACCAATGTGACCAAGGCGGCAGTGCCACAACTATGTGGGACTATCGTTATCAACTTTATATCTTTTGGTATTCACACTATGAACATGTGTAACATTATGTTCGAGATTCATTAAGAATAAACCATTGACCATCGGAGCATGACCATAAAACATTTCTCTCATATAAATAGAACAACCATTATTCTCGGATTTAAATGAGTAGCCATCTCAGATTAAACGAGATCACGATACAATGTTCATGCTCAAACTTGGCACTAAATAACAATTATTGAGGTTTAAAACTAATCCCGTAGGTAAATGCAGAGGTAGCGTGCGACGGCGATCACATCGACCTTGGAACCATTCTGGCGCGCATCGTCACCTCGTCCTTCGCCGGATCTCCGTTTATTCCGCAGCTCCTGCTTGTGAGTTACATATATGAGCAACAACACTGGTATCAAATACCGGGAGTTACTACAAATCTTGGTAAGGTACACATCAATTACATGTATATCAAATATACCTTTAGTGTTGCCGGCCTTCTTATGCGCTAAGTATTTGGGGCGGTTCCGCTTCGATGACCCTTCCCTTTGCAATAAAAGCACTCAGTCTCGAGGCTTGGGTCCATTCTTTGACTTCTTCGGCAAGCTGGCTTACCGAGGCGGCAACATCCTTGCCGTCCTTCTTGAAGTTCTTCTTTCCCTTGCCCTTCTTGAACTTAGTGGTTTTATTGACCATCAACACTTGATGCTCCTTCTTGATTTCTACCTCTGCTGACTTCAGCATTGAAAATACTTCAGGAATAGTTTTCACCATCCCATGCATATTGTAGTTCATCACAAAGCTCTTGTAGCTTGGTGGGGCTTGAAGGATTCTGTCAATGACCACCTCGTCCGGGAGGTTAATGTCCATTTGGGACAGGCGGTTGTGCAACCCAGACATTTTGAGTATGTGCTCCTTGTGAACTATTTTCCTCCATCTTACAAGCTGTAGAACTTGTCGGAGACTTCATATCTCTCGACCTGTGCATGAGCTTGGAAAACTAGTTTCAGCTCCTCGAACATCTCATATGCTCCATGTCGCTCAAAACGCTTTTGGAGCCCGGTTCTAAGCTGTAAAGCATGCCACCTTGAATGAGGGAGTAATCATCAAGACGAGACTGCCAAGCATTCATAATGTCTTGGTTCTCTGGGATGGGTGCATCACCTAAGCGGTGCTTCTAGGACATATTGTTTCTGGCAGCTATGAGGATAATCCTCGGGTTCGGACCCGATCCGAATAGTTCTGCCATCATCTTTCAACTTGGTTTTCTCTAGGAGCAGCGTTGAAGTTCATGTTGACATGAGCGTTGGCCATTTGATCTACAAGACATATTTTGCAAAGATTTTAGACTAAAGTTCATGATAATTAAGTTCATCTAGTCAAATTATTTAATGAACTCCCACTCAGATTTGACATCCCTCTAGTCATCTAAGTGTTACATGGTCCGAGTCGACTAGGCCGTGTCCGATCATCACGTGAGACGGACTAGTAATCGTCGGTGAACATCTCCATGTTGATCGTATCTTCCATATGACTCATGTTCGACCTTTCGGTCTCTTGTGTTCCGAGGCCATGTCTGTACATCCTAGGCTCGTCAAGTTAACCTAAGTGTATTGCATGTGTAAAACTGTCTTACACCCGTTGTATGTGAACGTAAGGATCTATCACACCCGATCATCACGTGGTGCTTGAAGCGACGAACTTTAGCAATGGTGCACGATTAGGAGAACACTTTCTTGAAATTGTTATGAGGGATCATCTTATTTACTACCGTCGTTCTTAGTAAACAAGATGCATAAACATAATAAACATCACATGCAATTATATATAGTAGTGACATGATATGGCCAATATCACATAGCTCCTTTGATCTCCATCTTCGGGGCTCCATGATCATCTGTCACCGGCATGACACCATGATCTCCATCATCATGATCTCCATCATCGTGTCTTCATGAAGTTGTCACGCATAGCGACTACTTCTACTTCTATGGCTAACGTTTAGCAATAAAGTAAAGTAATTTACATGGCGTTCTTCAATGACACGCAGGTCATACAAAAAATAGAGACAACTCCTATGGCTCACGCGGTTGTCATACTCATCGACATGCAAGTCGTGATTCCTATTAAAAGAACATGATCTCATACATCACATATATCATTCATCATTCATCACAACTTTGGCCATATCATATCACAAAACACTTGCTGCAAAAACAAGTTAGGCGTCCTCTAATTGTTGTTGCAAGTTTTACGTGGCTGCAATAGGGTTCTAGCAAGAACGTTTTCTTACCTACGTGAAAGCCACAACGTGATTTGTCAACTTCTATTTACCCTTCATAAGGACCCTTTTCATCGAATCCGCTCCAACTAAAGTGGGAGAGATAGACACCCGCTAGCCACCTTATGCAACTAGTGCATGTCAGTCGGTGGAACCTGTCTCACGTAAGCGTCACGTGTAAGGTCGGTCCGGGCGCTTCATCCCACAATACCGCTGAAGCAAGAAAAGACTAGTAGCGGCAAGCAAGTTGACAAGATCTACTCCCACAACAAAATTGTGTTCTACTCGTGCAATAGAGAACTACGCATAGACCTAGCTCATGATGCCCTTTGTTGGGGAGCGTTGCAGAAAATTAAAATTTTTCCTACGGTTTCACCAAGATCCATCTATGATTTCATCTAAGCAACGAGTCATGGAAGAGTGATTGCATCTACATACCACTTGTAGATCGCGTGCGGAAGCGTTCAATGGAATGGGGATGATGGAGTCGTACTCGCCGTGATTCAGATCACCGATGACCTAGTCTTTGAGCGGACAACACCTCCGCGTTCAACACACGTGCGGAGGCGGATGGCGTCTCCTCCTTCTTGATCCAGCAAGGGGAAGGAGAGGTTGATGATGATCCAGCAGCCTGACGGCGTGGTGGTGGATGCAGCAGAACTCCGGCAGGCTTCGCTAAGCAACTACGGGAGGAGGAGGAGGTGTTGCGGGGAGGAGGGAGGCGCCAGGGGCTTATGGGTGCGGCTGCCCCTCCCTCCCCTCCCTTTATATAGGTGCAAGAGAGAGGGGGGAGGGTGCAGCCTTGCCCCTTCCTCCAAGGAAGGGTGCGGCCAAGGGGGAAAGGAGTCCATCCTCCCCAAGGCACCTCGGAGGTGCCTTCCCCCTTTAGGACTCTCCCCTTTTTCTTATATCTTGGCGCATGGGCCTCTTGGGGACTAGTGCCCTTGGCCCATATAGGCCAAGGCGCACCCCTACAGCCCATGTGCCCCCCCGGGGCAGGTGGACCCCCCGGTGGACCCCCGGACCCCTTTCGGCACTCCCGGTACAATACCGATAACGCGCGAAACTTTTTCGGCGACCAAAATAAGACTTCCTATATATTAATCTTTACCTCCGGACCATTCCGGAACTCCTCGTGACATCCGGGATCTCATCCGAGACTCCGAACAACATTCGGTTTGCTGCATACTCGTATTCATACAACCCTAGCGTCACCGAACCTTAAGTGTGTAGACCCTACGGGTTCGGGAGACATGCAGACATGACCGAGACGGCTCTCGGGCAATAACTAACAGCGGATCTGGATACCCATGTTGGCTCCCACATGCTCCTCGATGATATCATCGGATGAACCACGATGTCGAGGATTTAATCAACCCCGTATACTATTCCCTTTGTCAATCGGTATGTTACTTGCCCGAGATTCGATCGTCGGTATCCCAATACCTCGTTCAATCTCGTTGCCGGCAAGTCACTTTACTCGTACCGTAATGCATGATCCCGTGACCAAACACTTGGTCACTTTGAGCTCATTATGATGATGCACTATCGAGTGGGCCCAGTGATACCTCTCCGTCACACGGAGTGACAAATCCCAGTCTCGATCAGTGTCAACCCAACAGACACTTTTGGAGATACCTGTAATGCACCTTTATAGTCACCCGATTCGTTGTGACGTTTGGTACACCCAAAGCACTCCTACGGTATCCGGGAGTTACACGATCTCATGGTCTAAGGAAGAGATACTTGACATTGGAAAAGCTCTAGCAAAACGAACTACACGATCTTGTGCTATGCTTAGGATTGGGTCTTGTCCATCACATCATTCTCCTAATGATGTGATCCCGTTATCAACGACATCCAATGTCCATAGTCGAAACCATGACTATCGGTTGATCAACGACCTAGTCAACTAGAGGCTCACTAGGGACATATTGTGGTCTATGTATTCACACGTGTATTACGATTTCCGGATAATACAATTATAGCATGAATAAAAGACAATTATCATGAACAAGGAAATATAATAATAATACTTTTATTATTGCCTCTAGGGCATATTTCCAACAATATTTACATCACAACTAAAGAATAAAGAAAAAATTGATCGACGCTGCTGACAGCAAAGGGCGTCCCATTCGAAAATATCAAACGCATGTCTTGCTAAAATCAATGAGCAAAATTTTACAAGGTTGTCCCATTCCAAAATATCAAATGCCTACGATTGTGGAATGGGCAGGGTTTGCAATCAGTTCGGACATTGACATGGCACCTCGTGCTAAATAAACCAGTTGCTCTTTTTGTGCAGTTCCACCAAAATCACCCAAATTCGCGCGTAGCTTGTATGATTTCGCCCTTATATGTTGCAACGCCTTGAACTTATCGGCACCTCCTTTCTTGTGGTGGAAATGAATGATTCGATGTATTCATGAACATTTTGTGCAGTTCCCATTGAAATCAAGATGAGCACCCCTATTTGCACAAATACAAAAAAGTGATTAGTATAAAGCAAATTGTACTATGAATTGACAGTTTCAACAGGCACATACATGGTCCATGTAGAGCACACTTTTAGAAAATGGAACTCACCAGAAAGAATCCTAGAACAACATTGTACTCGCGCATCACAAAAAAAAATGGAGATTTGTCGGTCCTTCCGAGCTGAAGTTAGTTTGGTCTTGTGGGGAGTAATGTAACCATCCTTCAATTGCTCCTTTTGATGAGAAGATAGACAGGGCTTCTTCATCACGGGATAATCGGAACTAGTCACTTCACGTACTCCATATTCTTCTTCAGAGGAAGATGATCCTGTTGTGCAAAGACAACAGGACTACTAAATGCTAGCATCCTGTTTGCTCGAAAAAAGGAAAGGAAATATTTAAAACAACACGGATGAAGCACTTCTCAAGGACAATACCACTTTTTCATGGCGGTATCTAAGCGGTAGCACAACACCAATAGAGATGACAAAGCTCAATCATATGGATGAAATCAGTGGGCGAGTACCAACCTTTGTCGGAGGCTTATTGTGTAGAGCATACATATGAAGCACTTCTCCGGAACCATACATTTGCTATCTACGGTGGTGGCCATGCTTACTATATACTCCTCGATTAGTTTAATGTTTCCAACATCTTCTTGTGCAGTTCCACTAAAATATATGGTATCTTCAAAGAAGATCCCTGTTTGCACAAGTAGAGATAATTACATATTACATTAAGAGTGGCATCAAATCAGTGGCAAAACAATTGCTCGTTCCAGCCATAGCAATAAATTAACATGCAAAACTATATCATTACTTGTGTCATCACAGTTCCAGTGCTTCATTACAGCACCGGGAGTCGATTTTTGTTTTTCTTCCGCTTGTTCTTCCCCTTCATCACTTGGTTCAATAACAGACAAGCTTCGCCTTCAATGTAAGATTTGGCATGTCAATTAGGGAGCAAAAGTATAGTGCTAAACTTAATTTTCTGATGGCAAAATAGAGGCCAGCAGTTGTGAAATATCCTTATCTTACCTCAATGGGATATTACGGTGCACATGCAGATTGGAAGTCTTGTCTCCATTTGTGTAGTTCACTAAAATCAAGCAACATTATCGTACAAGTAGCACAACATATGAAAGCGCACTGCAGAATCATGTGAAAGAAGGCTAATCTTGACCTCTCATGATGCGAATTCACACAACTCACAAGAAGAAGATCTGAACCAAATTCGCCTTAACGGATGGGAAGTAAGATCTCCTCTTGTGCAGTTCCACTAAGATCAAGCAATCAAGCAACGTTGTCGGTGTGACATTTTGGTTGAACTGCACAAAACACTCTTAAAACAAAAGTGTTTTGTGTAGTGCAACAAAAGGTCACAACGGCAACGAGGTGAAGTAGATAACCCTATTTACACAGAGGTGTAAAGGAAACAATTAGTGGTCAATAATGGTGGATGACACAAAAACCAACAAAAAGAAGCATCTACCTTATCTAAATGGGAAAGAAAGCAAGACAGTAGCATTTCCCGAATGGTGGCATTGATTAATATTAACATAGAGATTATATTAACAATAAAATTTGTTAAACATGTAATTTGCTTTTAACTGTGGCATTGCATCAATTTTCCGGTGACATTATTAGAGGGTGTTTGTTTACGGGAAATTTTGGTGTAGGGACTAAAAAACTCCGTGTCGGTCCCATCTAAACCAAACAGGAGGGACTTTTAGGGACTAAAAGTGGGCATTCGGGACTAAAGAAAGAAGACCCGAGGGAATCTTTTTGGGACTTTTTCCAACGATTGCCCCTGCCACGCATCGCACCTTGTCTCTATTAGTTCATTACTAGGGGTAACATGGTCTTTTAGCATGTCATTTAATAACCTCTAGTCCATGTTTAGTCCACGGAACCAAGCAGGTAGGGACTAGGGAGTTTTAACCAAACAAGGCCTTAGATTAACAGCAGCTAATGAGTTGCAGGGACAGTGGGCCTTTTGCACCATGTGCATCTACCGATGTCTTGTGGTCATGCACGATGTGTTGCAACAAAGAACAAACAACCAAGGAGCATATTTGTGTTGATCCCAGTTTTGTTATCTTTAGACACCTTTCCCTATGTGAGCGTAGCAAATCTAGTCTGCTCAAACTCTACAGCCTTGTCCCTTCCTTTCCTTTTTGAACTAGTACTTTCGCCCCTTCCTTTCCTCTTTGAACCACGTCCTAGATTTATGCGGTACAACTTTCCCCACTACTTTCCCCCATTCCTTTCCTCTTTGAACCACGTCCTAGATTCATGCTATACAACTTTCGCCCTTCATTTCCTCTTTGAACCACGTCCTAGATTCATGGTATAAATGCAGCTAGAGCAATGCATGTGGAGTAAGTAAATTATACCTTAAGGTTCTTGGGGCGTGGTTCGGTAGGCGACGGGACGGCGGCGAAGAAGAAGGGGTCGGAGGCCCTCAGCGCTTCTTCTTTGGGTGGAAAGTGAACAGCTGCGCCGGCAGTCCCTCGCCGACGGCGACAGCGTTAAGCCTCCTTCTATTCCCGGCGGACGGATCCTGCCGGCTCTTTGAGCAGCAGTGAGGGGAGAGAGAGAGGCCAACGAAGTCTTGTTTAGATTTGGAGAGGGCGAGAGAGTGTGAAGAGAGCAACTACAAGCGCTGAGGCTCCAGCGGGAGAGGGCGAGAGATGTGAAGAGAGCAACTAAAGCGCTGAGGCTCCAGCGTGTATATATATATATATATACTGGAGAGAGAGTGTGAAGCGTGCAAACCCTAGAAAACATTTTGACCATTCAAAGAATCCTCCTGGCACAAATTATGCTCAAGTGTATTTATTGAACCCGAGACCTCAAGTTTGATGAGCAAACAGGCTAACCAGCTACACAACCCTTCTGTTATGTTCAGTGAGAGGGAAATAACCTTTTATACATTCCTGCATTCGTGTGACAAGCATGCCGTGTTTTTTTGTGTGTGTGGGAGTCATTGGGATTTCAATCATAATCATGTCATGTGGCTTCGGTGGTAAGACTATCCACAGTGGTGCAGAAATAATGCAGCCTTAGTCACCTTACCTCTCTCCACGTAGTATGTTGGGTCCCACCAGTTAGAAGGTGAAACAAACAAATTAATAAGAAAAATTAAAAGCGCCAGTGGTGTATCTTACCTCACACATCTCGCTACTTCTCGGTAACACTGTCCAATTGATCCCTCTGTTCGCTCACGTACTATTTTAAGTGAATCCTGGTTATAACATGCACACAAATTTTGGGCACTTGTATTCGACTTAAGTCAGTGTGCCACCGTATCTCGTATACTTACTACTCCCTCCGTCTAGGTGTAATAAGTCACGTTAGAAGGTGCAACGGGACCAAGGTGCGTGCGTGTGTGTGTGTGTGTGTGTGTGTGTGTGTTTAACAGCATGTGTGTGTTAGAGAGAGCGACGGATCGACCTACTCCTACAGAGAGATGTTGTGTAGTGTACGATTTTAGCTGCGAGAGTTGGTGCATCCTCTCGTTTCTAGGCGTGTCTGGTAGGGACATGCGGACAGCTACCACGCCCGCTCCTGACCAGCCTGGCCCACCCAAAGCCCCTCCATCGCCCGCGCGCGCTTCCCGCCCGAAACGATCAGCGCCGCTCCAAAGAATCGGTGCCGCATTCATGCCCGGGCAGAGCGGACGCGACCTCTCACTGGCGGAAGAGTGATGGTTTCTTCGTCCGTCCAACTTACTGCTAGGTCTATGTGATTTGATGGGTCATTGGTCTTTATTGCTAAGGTGGCAGGACTGCTGGATGTCCCACTCTTTCGGCGAAAGGAGGTACTACTACTAGATTACAATTTTCTCCATTCTTATAGCGGAGGCGTGCAAGAGCAGAGAAAACACGCAGGCTCAGTGATTACATGGCCCACCTCACACTATCACCGTGCGACACCTAACTCTTTACATAGTACTCCCTCCGTTCCTAAATATTATTAGATGAGCCCCCGCGTGTTGTTGCGGAACAGCGGTATATCTCTCTGTGCAAAATTATCGATTTCATAGAACTAAAAAAAACTCTATAACCGCATGACAAATGTGGTAGCCAAACTAAATAAACTCCCATCATCATTTAGATCATCCCACGTAAGGAAAAAAGATCAGCCAACTCCTCCTGCATAATGGGATTATATTTTTCTTTTGACATGTTAATGGGACTTAAAAGCTCACTTACATGCATGCTACGGTGCATGATTGCATGAAGACATGTTGATGTGATTTAAAACCCACTCACATGCATGTGCCACGGTATTTACGCATGCTTGCATGTGGCTTAGTCGAACCTCTCAACGTCTAGATCAGACGGCTATTATGGACTGATTTACTTCATCTAACGGCTACATCAATTTTGATGATGTGGCTCAAGGAGAGGATAGAGAATTCCTAGTAGTGGGGGCTAGCTATTACTAGTAGATAAGTCTTTGTAGAGATTCCACTACATACGGAACAAAATGAATGAATCTACACTTAAAATGCATCTATATACGTCCGCATGTGGTTCATGGTGAAATCTCTACAAAGACTTATATTTAGGAGCGGAGGAAGTACTAGTATAAATGCGTCTTGTAATTTATCAGTGAGATAAATTTGTACAATGCTATGAAGCTTCCAGCTTCTGTTACATGTATCTTGCGTCCAAGGTTGTCCGTTGCAACATTTCATCAAATACAAAGGAGACTAACATGCATGCTATTGCATCTCAATGATTGACAGATCATAGCAAATATGTACTCCCTCTGTTCCAAAATAAGTGTCTCAACTTTGTGCAAACTTTAGTACAAAGTTGTACTACTACTAAAGTTGACACTTATTTTTGGAGCAGGCAGCTAAGAAAAAACGATCCATGCAGGTCCCTAGCCCTTGAACCGTGAACCTTGACCAGGGCTTCAATTTCTCGCAACGTTCGAGCTTCCTAATAAATGAAGTTTGCAACCTTTTGACCATTAGATCATTTTGTGCAGTTTCACCAAAATCGAGAAGAGCATCCATGTGGCAAAGAAATTGAAGAAGCGTGATTAGATTAAGATTTCTGGGTCTAGTTGCTGAGACATAATCTCATCACAAATACTGTACGTAGAAGCCAGTAGAGGTATGTGCGGGGCAAAGAAGTAGAGAAATATCCACAGGGAGTGATGTGGGCAGCTGGAGCAGTGGTGCAAGCCGACTGTAAAGGGAGCTGTACCTGAGGGACGTAGCTCAACCTTGAGGAGGGCGGCGGGAGGCGGCAACTGCCCACGTCGGCAGTGAGCAAGGTACGAAGGCAAACTCACCGGCTTTGTGAGAGAGAACATCGGGGACCCCTGATCGGGACGTGCCGACAGTGGGTTTTCGCCGTCGGCGATGGCCACCGCATCTACACTAAGCATCCACCCCTTCCCCAAGCGGACATGATCCAGCGGGATGTTAGAGATGTGGCCACAGTCGTTTTGTGCGAGAGAGTGTGAAGAGAGCAACCCCAAAGAAGCAAATCACAGAGGGCTGGCCCGTCCTGACTATGTATATAGTGGAGCGGTTTCCTTTTCTCTCCATATGAACCTATCATATTGCGTACGTGCCACTGAAGAAGAAAAAACTTTATTTATAAATGACGTGGCACCTACTACTCGTTCTCCTATAACCTTGCGATTGGCATCTCCAAAATATTAACCTTGCGATTGGCTCTTTGCCTCTTCGGGAAGTCGAGCAATAATGGTAGTGCAGTATATATCGTTCTGGCTATATGAGACCGAATGAATTGCTACACGTCCACCACGTGGGCGAGGGTCGTGGGGCGGGGAGAGTGCTACATACGGAGCAAAATGAGTGAATCTACACTCTAAAATACGTGTATATACATCAGCGTTTGGAGTATGTACTAGCAGTTCATATTGAAATCTACTAAAGGACATATACATTCCAAACAATATGATATAATCTCTATAACCAAGGTAGTAGGGACGAGGAGTAAACGGAGGGATTAGTAAATTTTTCTCGTCGTCCTGCGAGCCACCGCGCGCATGGGCGAGGGAGCGGGCGTAAGGCGGAGCAAGCTTCAACTCATCCTGCGAGCCAGCGCGCCCGTGGGCGGGGGAGACGGCCTACTAAGCAAGCTTCTCCTCGTTCTGCAAGTTGACGGGACACATCAAAAGTACTCCAGTGTATAGAGCCTTGCCTCTAAGGTAGGGCCCACATGGTTTGCCTCTTTCTTTAACATAACACGTCAAGTCACAATTTGTTTGTTCACCCATGGTAGACGATCCTCCCTCCACCAAGTGGACAACCAGTACACGTGCCAAATTACCACGTGGTCTTCCTTTTCCGTACAGAAATGAGCTCCACCGTGTACCCGCGCAGGTGTGGTTGGGAAAGAGGCAGAATACGTGCGCCGTGCATGCACCTCTTCTCTTCGTGGAACGTCCCCCACCTACGTGGAGTGCGTGTGAGAAGATACAAACCCAGCGTTAAGTGAGTTTTTTTATTTTGGGGGGGGGGTAGGGTGGGGGTTGATTTTGTGAATTATTTGTGGGAATATGTGTCGATGACATCTCAAACAAAACTTTGCATGCAATGTGTGTGAAATGGAGGCCTATCCATATCATACATAGAGGGTCGGGCAATCCACGAGAAGAGAGGGAGGGGTCATAGCTATCGATAGAGTCGAAGAGAGGATCAAGTGGGTGGGTGCGAGATCTATGAAGAGAGCCATCGAAATTGTGTGTGTGTGCAAGTCAAAGATATAGGGCGACTGGCCTGCGGAACGTTAGAGGGCACATGTCAAGTTTGTGTGTGGCGGGGAGACATGACTAGAGCGCTCGATGTATCGGTGTCTGTGGGGGGGGGGGGTGGGGAGGGGTAGGCAGAGGCCTAACTATAGAGGTAGAACGACTCGTATATGTGTTGAGAAGGAGAGACCCATCTATGTCTTGAGGGAGATCGGTCGACATCCATACATAACTGAAGGACGGGAAATATGATGGGACAGAGAGAGAAAGGAGAGAGAGAAAGAGGGAGGGAGAGGGAGGGAGAGGGTTAGAGTGCTGGATGGGTGATGGAGTTGCTTCTCGAAGATGGTGCGAGAGGCCTACTAGACAAACTGAGGGTGGAACTGCAATGTTATCAATAAGAGTGGGGATGTGTTTCTGTGTGTGCCTGTGCGTGATAGATCTGTCGGGACGCATCCATGGATGATGAAGGGAACCATGTGTTTGGTAAGCAAACCTAACTAGATCGGTAGATCAATTGTTGTTTGTCAGAGGAAGGGAGAGACACAACTAATGAGGTAGATCGATTGATGTGTGGGTAAAAGTGAGTTATAAGGACCTAGCTAGCTATATGTATAGTGAGAGATCGGTCAGTGTACGTCCATTTGTTAGAGGCAAATAAGGCCCAGCGAGACGGATAGATAGAGAGAATGGAGCTAGGAGGTGGTGCGAGAGGCCCAACTACTAGCTAGATAGGGGGAGGAGTGTGCGGTTGTGAGATTGATGAAAAGAGGGGCGAGAGTTTACACGTGGCAAGGACACATAAAGTAGGAGATTGAAGGTGTGTGTGTATGTTGTAGGTAGGCATCGCTGGAGAGGTTTATCGATTGATGTGTGTGTCGGAAAGGAGTTGTGGAGACTCTGGGAGAATGACCTAAAGAAAAAAATGAATGTGTCCGGTGGATAGAATGCCGAGGGAGGGGGAGGGCGAGGAGGGCGTGTGCATGCACGAGAGAAAGTTAGTGGTAGCTACAAAGGTTAGAGGATTGTGTGGGTGTAAGAGACTAACAAAGATCATAATTTGATATGAAAGCGGATTCATATATTTGAATAGGAGATCATAGTGTTTTAAACATTGCATGCATGAATATAGCGGTGATACACGTGATGTGCACATGTTATACCATAATGTGATAATGCATGGCGTTTGCAACTGATAGCTAAATGCCGAACAATCTAAACCATACTATACATCAAACAATCTCACATTTTATTTGAATTTGTGATAATGTGTGGTGTTTGCAGCTTACAACTAAATATCGAACAATCTAAACAATACTATACATCGAACATTCTCACATTTCATTTGAATTTGTGGTAATGTGTGGTGTTTGCAACTCACATCTAAATACTTGTAGGCGTAGGGGGCGGGGCACCATACATAATGTGATAAACACATTATACATATGAGACATGGTTTAGATTATGAAGATCTAGCTAGAGCTATAAATGTAATGTGATTTGAAATCAAAATAAAGTGGATTCAAAAAATCTAGTTTGAGTTCATATAGTACACATAGTTCATATGTAACTCGAGACTAATGATGTGGCGTCTTTGTGAAGATAATACACAAACGATGGTTTAACTTGACAATAATGATGATTGTAGATCTTATTAAAATAGAGAAATGAATTCAAATGCTTTGACTTCACAACAATCATTACTATAGATCTTATTCAAATAGAGAAACGAATTCCAATTTAGTTCATATTCAAGCGGTAGTATATACGTTTGGAATGCACTAAAACGTTCATTTGAGTAGTAGGTTGCATGCATTATACACGTAGCGAAATAATTTAATTGAACATAACATGAATTCAAAGTTTTGAATGACATTTGTAGTGCGCATTGATTTGATATAGCACACGTTAGGCTTGTCCAGAAATTTCAACCCGCGCCTTGTTAGCCCGACATATTTAAGATATATCTTTGTCTCGTTGTGCTCCGACAACTCCCTCCATCTTAACCCGCGCCTTGCTATTCCGAAATTACAACGCGCGTGAAAGCTCCCACCTCCTGTGAAATCCCGACATGCAAAATGCCCGTGGTACCCCTGAACCGAAAGAACCGCCTCAACTCGGTGGGGGTACTTTCATAACTTATCCCACATTTCGGACTAGCGCGTCCCTAAGCCATGGTTCCCCACTGCCATCCCAACCGCCCACCCATTCGTACACCGAGGCTGCGAAAACCCGCGACAAAACCCCACACCCTGCTCCGTCCGCCACCCAGCCGGAGCCTCTTCCCCGACGACGTCGTCCACAGCAACACCTCGACGTCCCTCATCCACCATACCGGATGAGGATCCGTCGTCGATCTCATCGTCCCGCCGGTTCAGCCACCCCGTCCTCCACCTCCAAGGAGCTGCCCGACGTTCCTCTCGTCTTTCGCGCCACCTCCATTCCCACACCGCCGTCTTCACCTGCACCACCGGAAGAGCATCATCATCACCGTTTCCTCGGATGAAGCTGCGGCCTAATCGGCGCCACCAAAGAGGTTGTACACTAATCGCTGCATTTTCTTCTTGATTCAATCTCACGGTGCTGCCGGCACTCGGTCCCGAAACCCGACACGGTAGCAGCTCCATCCGCAATGGCGTCGTCGACCACTTCCTCCACGGCGTCGCTCCATCGTGGCGGCGTCCACATCGATGGAGCTGCTGCTGCTTTAGCTCTCGCTTAGTTCTTTGCTGCTGCTCTTGCTCTCGGTCCCCTGCCTGGACTACTCTTTCTATTGCTCTTGCTCGCGCTGCTGCTCTCGCTCTTGCTCTTGCTTGCGATGCTACTCCGATTTATCTACACTTAAGTCGACTGAATCGACTTTTGGGTCAGTCAATTTTCAGAAGTGCGGGGAGAAGGAAGAACCAGCCCTTGTGAGGGGAGGGGCTCATGGGAGAGGTACCCCACTATCTATCTTAGGGTTCAGGATGGGGGCGGTGGTCGCCGACGGTGGCGGGGCGGTTGTGTGGGGATCGCTGGAGAAAAAGTTCGACACGGTGGGGCCTAGAGGGATGGCCACGGCGGCAGCGGACCGGCGATGGGGAGTGTTTTCGGGGCGGGCGGGGCGGCACACCGCCGGCCGCGGGCGGCGGGGGTTGCTGTTTGGCCGGTGGTGGCTAGCGGCTCAGGGTGGTGGAGGTTGAAGATGAACCGTAGGCCCTTGATTTCGTATCCAACGGCTGCAAAATCGATTGACCAAAGATGAAAAAGTCAGTCGACCGACGTGTAGCCTCACCTTGCTAGTGCGTTCGGTTTAATGACAAAATTCAGTTTCGATAGCAAAATTCAGTTTGACGGTTAAGTTTAGTTTGACAGTTAAGTTCAGTTTGTTGATTAAGTTCAGAGATGAGCGGCTGATGTATTTTACATCTAGCACTTTGTGGTTATGTATTTTACGTAATGTATTGGAGATGCTATTAGAATTACACTCAGGTTAACGTTGTTCATTGTCTCTCTTGTCTTGCTTGACCTCGGCGTCGTACAACTCACGGAGCTGCTCCAACGGCGAAACCCTCCATCACCGTGAGCAGTACCTCGGGCTCCATCTCCGGGCGCCTAAGATCTTCTTCCCCTCCTCCGACAGCAAAGTCAGCCAGAGCATCCGCACCGGCCAACCCAATCACGCTGAGATCGACATGGCTTCGCCAAAGAGGTTGTACACTTGTTGCATCTCTTTTTTACTCTACATGATATATATATATTGTCCACTGAGCACACGGATTTGTTCCTTTAGTGTCTCCTTAAAGAAAAACGTAAGAATTTTAATTTTCACTTGTCCTCCTTTTCAAATTCCTATTCATGAAGCACAAGACTAAGAGATAGTAGCATAATAGCATTATAACCATACATTTTCTTGTCGTTTGACTTAATCTCACCATGCTTCTTTGCATCATGTGATCTTCCAATTGTTGCGAATCAAGCACCCAGATTGGCAGAAATCCTGTGTTTTTAAATTCTCTGTTTTGCACATGCATTCCTATCCTATTCCTGTCTATTTCCTATCCCTGCATTGCTGGAATCCTCCAATTCAAACGAGCCCTTACAGAATTACTTCTCTTACAGATAGTTGTCAAAGAAAACCTTGTGTGGTTTGTCCCGCTCCTGCTGCGCCGTCGTCCACCCCAGCTCAGCTGCTCCAATGACAGAAGGGTCCAGCATAGCAGGGATCCGGCCTCCAGACTGCCTTTCGCCGCCTCAGATCTTCTTCCCCGCTGATGGCAGCCATGAAAATTGCATTACCATCATCAACCGAGCAGATGACCTCGAGGACTACACGGGTCCGCAAGAGAGGTCGCACTGTTATGCATCGCTTAATATTACATGCATCGCTTAATATTACATGCTACTTTATCGTCCTGTTCACCGATTAGACTCTGAGTCAGCTCCAAACTAATGGTCAAACTTGAGTTTTTAAATGGTTGTGGGGTACATATCAGAGCCTCCATCAATAGTATCTATCTACTATCTGGTTAATCTTCGGTGTCTACTATGAGTTTCATGTTGGGTGGGAAACAAACAGTAAAGAAGGCATTATCTGTATTTTTTAACTGAAGCCATTATCACTTTTGCTATTATTGGTTTTGGGTCTATCCACAGGTTGCTACCATCACTCTGGATTTCTGCATGCACTCCTTACATAATCTCACTATGTTTTATTCCTGTGCATGATAGTTATTGTAAACAATGGAACTGAACATGTAGACCAAAAGAGACGAGCCTTGCGTGGCAATAAAATTTCATGCAGACGCCACTCCATGGTAGGCGCAAAGGCAGCCCCCCCTGCACGCATTTCGGATTGTAATCGAGAGGAAGATATACATTACGAGGGGGATTCGGAAGGAGAAGACAACTCCTATTTACCCCTAAGGTCTTCGCTCTAACTTGGCATCTTGATGTTGGTTATATCATGCATATGGTGTCTTGCATTGCTTACTTTATACATCAAATATGTCATCTGCTTAGTTTAGACATCCTTTGTGCGAATGCCATCTGTTTAGTTTATTCATTGTTTATGTGAATTATGCAACGCCATCTTGTTAGCCAGGCATCATATATGTGAATTTTGCAATGCCATCCTGCTTAGCTAGTCATCTTATATGTAAATTATATCAGGCCATCCTTTTTTGTTACATATTACATTTGTCAACAATGTTAGTACATTCAACTTCTCTTCGTGTGCATCAGCCATTTGACACGGTGATGGCAAATTCTGGAGTGAAAACAAGGTCTTCAGAGCAGACTATGCTATCTGACGAAGCGCATATCTCGCTGGTTACGGATAGCTCCTCAGAGGAGGATTAGAGACAGATGACCAGTCCTATCCCCCCCCCGAGGTGTATGCTCTAACTTGGCAGGGTTATGTTGCTCATATCGTGCGTATGGTGTCTCGCATTGCTATGTCATTTGATTAGTTTAGACATGCTTTGTGTGAATGACACCTGTTCAATGTCTAATTACCATATATGTGAATTATGCATTGCCATCTTGTTGCACGACATTATATATGTGAATTATACAATGCTATCTTGTTGCAAAGGCATTATATATGTGAATTATGCAATGCCATGCTGTTTAGCCAATCATCATGTATGTGAATTATATCATGCTACCATTTTTTTGTATTACGTGTTCCATTTGTCGACAACGTTTGTATATTCAACTACTCTTCCCGTGCATCATCCATTTGAAGCGGTGATGGAAGTATCTGTAGTGAAAACAAGGTATTCAGAGCAGACAATGCTACCTTTGAAGCGAGCATCTTGCTGATTCTGAAGAGCTCCTCGGAGGAGGATTAGGAGGCGATGACCAGTCCTATTTCCCCCCTGAGGTCTATGCTCAAACTTGGCAGGGTTATATTACCCATGTCATGCATGTTGTCTTGCATTGCTTAGTTTTTACATCGTATATGGATTGCCATCTGCTTACTTGCTTACTATAGAAATCATATATTTGAATTATATCATGCCGTCATGTTTAAATAGTACATACACATCATCTATCTGAATTATGGCATGGCAACCCATTTAATAAATACATCATATAGTTATATCATCTCATCCTGTTTAGTGTTTACAGTCATCTTATTTTGAATTATGGCATTCTATCCGTGAATGTATGTGAATTATGGCATGCCAACCTATTTAATAAACACATTATATAGTTATGTCATGTCATCCTGTTTACATAGTCTCATATTTTGAACTATGTCTTTCCATATTTTTTAGTTAGCCATCATAATGTGAAATTGTGTCATGCTATCATGTTTAGTTAGCCATCATATATGTAAAATTGTGTCATGCTATCCTGTTTGGTTAGACAACATAAATATGAATTATTTCATGCCCTCTTTTATTCCCCACTATCCATTGCACCTGTCTATCATATAATGTCTATACTTTCAATTACTTTTCTTGTTTATCAGCCATTTGAATTGGAGAGCGTGATGGCGATCTAAGGGAGTAACAACACGGTCTTGAGAAAAAGATAGTGCTACCGATTGATGCAGATAGAACCACGGTTGTACTCGCCCAAGGACCAGATCCACCACACATAACCCGGACTCTACAGATTGTACCCCTACCCGGTTGGACGAGAGAACCAGCTACACCCCTTCTAACCCCAACCTGGCAGATAGTAACCCAGTTCCAGTTGACACAAAGACCGTCTCCACCACAGAGCACCCAAACACGAAGCAGTTAGTAAAGGAACTGCGATTGCCCAAAGCACGAGGACCACCACTCCGAATCCCAACTCAACGCTTAAAGGAGAAGAATATTTGCTCTCGGGTCGAGTTACGTAGCTATGGTTCATACTCCTTTGCTCTTGCATTCTTGTATTTACTCATACCAACTATTTTCCAATTTGAAGGATGGAATTAAAACTCCAATGGTGCAACAGGTATGTTTTAAACCTGTTTCTTTAAGCGGTTTCTTTGTTGTAACCTGCTTTATGTTGATTTCAGTTTCAATTGAATAAACAGTTATGTTCTCATGTCATGCACATTACAAGTGTTGTTATTGCTCTATAGTTACCCACACTTATATTACATCTATTACGCTTTGTCTTGAACAAATATTATTTGAATTGTGTCTCTATCTTTATTTGGCAACAAAAACTAGAATGATATAGACCATAAAGTGACCATGGTACATAGATATATGTTTGCTTCATGTTGTTATCCTGTCCACTTTACTACTGAACTCATTTACCAAAATGAGTTTCATATACAACATGGTAAACATGTGATGTGTCCGCTTGTTTCTCTTTTAGAATGCAGATAAAATATTGGAGAACACGATGCGCGTTATCCAATGGTAAAGGAAGTAATGCGAGATAAGGTTCAAGATAGTGAGACATCCTGTTGGTCTCCAAGAAAGCTGATAAAAACTATCTTGGCGATAGTGAGGGAACCCAAAAGTCCTGTCTTGATGTAGTGTTCGGAGTTCTTGGCCACTCACTGGCACAAGCTCTTGAACTTCATTTGCTGAATGAGTTCGTCTTCTTGAGTCTCAACTTCAAGTTGAAAGACATCAATCGGATGTCTTTGCTGACAGGAAGTCTGAAGGACCGAGGAAGTCCTGTAGAATTCAGATGCGTATTTTACGGTGCAACGACAATATTTGGAGGATTTAAGCGCCAAACAAGAGAAAGTTAATAAGCTTGCTAAGCATCTTGCCAGCATTATGGGTACCGGTGATATTGTTTCTTGAGATCTTGAAGTGGTTTGATTCTGGATTTGTTTTGCTCTGGCGTTTATTTGCGCTGGTCGCCAACTTTGACAACCAATGTATATGATATGTCGCTTTGTTCCCTATATTTGCCTTTGGTGGCGAACTTTGATGCCCAGTTGATGTAATATGTGTAATAGCCGTGATAGCCTAGCGTTAGTTGCTTGCTTATTTATTTCCTTGTTGTCTTTTTTATTTGTTTGCTTGTAGTCATTGCAGTTCTTTTTCACGGTTAGCTAGTGGCTGCAATAATCTATTTTTTTTAACTAGGCCACAATAACCATGGGCTAATATTTACTGTAGTGACCTTTGGGCCTCCTCTTGGCCGTAGAAGCGATGGGCCTTCTACGGGCCATAGAAACAATGGGCCTTCTACGGGCGATAGAAACAATGGGCCTTCATGCGGGCGTATCATCAGCAGACCTTATATGGTCGTATGATCGATTGGCAAACATGGGCCAAACAGACCGCGATACGGCCGTAAATGGGCTAGAGTTGGAATCGTCCGTTCATGGGCCGACCATAACGGGCCATCGTTAATAGGCCGTGTTGATGACGCTATGAAAGCATTAGCGTATTAACGGACCACAAACGGGCCGATTGTAACCATGGGCTGAATTTGGCCCACAAGCGAAAAATAGCGATGTGGCCGTAAGTAAATGAATGCTAGAAATGAGCCCAAGAATAAATGGGCTACGAGAAGGCCGAAGATAACATGGGCGGAAGCATTATGAGAATAACGGGTAGTAAATGGGTATAAAATGATACCTTTGTTCATTACGGGCCGGTTCACCACGGGCCGTTAATGGGTGTAAAGTGATACCTTTGTTCATTACGGGCGGTTTCACCACGGGCCGTTAATAGGCCAAGAGTTACATAGGGCCTCATATGGGCCGAAAGACGTCATGGGCCATACATGGTCCAGAAGTGAAAATGGGCTGGAATCATATTGGATGGCCCAGATGACGCTACTGGGCCTAATTCGAATAGGGTGTAATGGGCCTTGGGTTAGCGGGCTGTAAATGGGCTATATGAGAATAAGCCGTTAACAGGCTTTTCATGGGCCGGCCCGCCACCTTTGACCAAGTCAAACGGGCCGGCCTTTTCACAGGAATGGGCCTCTGTTGGGCCGTGCCACATGTCGACGTATCATAGGCGCCTACATCCAATGAGTGGATGACATCTGTCCCGGCGTTGAGCCGACCGTGTTTCCTCCACCAATGATGATTTTACACGTGGAAAATCCCCATTGGTCGGGGCTGTTAACGGGTTATCGGATCCAAAACCCGACCCGATAGCTTAACGGCGTTCCGTTACGGTGGATGCCACGTGTCGGTTACCCTTGACGAAAGCATTTCTGTGACGTGCGATTTATCGTCATAGAAGTGGACACTTCCGTGATGATAATTTTGGTAATGTCATGGAACACTTCTACGACAGCACAGGTATGACTATCTTGATTCTGTCATAAAATCTTCATGGATGTACATGCATGACAAAAACGCGACCTACTGTGACAAACACGTATCATCACGGAAGTGTATTTTTTTCTAGTGTTACCCCCACGTCAATTCCACTCTGATGATTTTTGCTGATGTTGAGAGCAAAATTCGGCTGAAACTCATCAACAGAGAAGTAAACATGGTCGCTCAGGCGACACCCAGTTATTTGAAGTGGTCTTAGACTGCCATTACATTCGACCAGTCCGATCACCCAGCGCACATAGCCACCCCTGGGAGGCAAGCGTTGGTGGTCGACCCAGTTGTCGAAGGCACTCGGTTGACTAAGGTTCTGATGGATGGTGGCAGTGGCTTGAATATTTTGTATGCAGAGACCTTGAAGGGAATGGGCATTCCGATGTCCAGACTCAGTGAAAGCAATATGATTTTCCATGGGGTTATTCCTGGCAAGAAGGCTGAGTCACTCGGCCAGATCGCCCTTGATGTGGTTTTTGGTGATTCCAAGAATTACCGCAAAGAAAAGTTGACATTTGAAGTCGTGGATTTCCAGAGTGCTTATCATGCTATACTGGGCAGGCCAGCTTATGCACGTTTTATGGCTCGACCACGTTACGTGTACCTCAAGTTGAAGATGCCTGGTCCTAGAGGAGTGATCACTATCTCTGGCAATCGGAAGAAGGCGGAAGAGTGCTTCCAGAAGGGCTCAAAGATCGCCGATGCACAATTGGCAGTAGTAGAATTGCAGGAGTATCAAAATAATGTAGATCTGAGTGATTTGTTGCGAGCTAAGAAGCCTGCCACAGATTCTGCATTCCAGTCGTCTGGTGAAACAAAGCCGATTCAGATTCACCCGACCGACCCCAATGCTGCTCCGACTCACATTTCGACAACACTCGACTTCAAATAGGAAGAAGCGCTCATCCAGTTCCACCGTGAGAACTGGGACATCTTTGCATGGAATCCTTCTGACATCCCGGGTGTTCCTAGGCGGCTGGCTGAGCACTGTTTGCGAGTCGACCCAAAAGTGAAACCATTCAAAGAACATCTTCGACGGTCCTCCGTACAGAAGAGAAAAACAATTGGTGAAGAAGTGGCTCAGCTCCTAGCAGCTGAGTTTATCCGAGAGATTTACCACTCCAAGTGGCTAGCCAATGTTGTCATGGTCCCCAAGAAGGACGACTCACTCCGCATGTGCATTGAATTCAAGCATATCAATCGGGCCTGCTCGAAA
Source organism: Aegilops bicornis (assembly GCA_021605145.1). Taxonomy (NCBI): domain Eukaryota; kingdom Viridiplantae; phylum Streptophyta; class Magnoliopsida; order Poales; family Poaceae; genus Aegilops; species Aegilops bicornis. Next base: position 82,326,024 of record CM038672.1, on the reverse strand, counting down.
GATCACTTTCCTCTCCCCCGCATTGACCAAATAGTCGAATCGACTGCGAGGTGTGAGCGCTTGTCCTTTTTGGACGCATATTCCGGGTATCATCAAATCCGACTGTATGGACCCGATGAGATAAAAACAGCTTTCATCACTCCATTTGGGTGCTTCTGTCATGTCACCATGCCATTCGACCTGAAGAATGCTGGAGCCACATTCATGAGGATAATTCAGAAGTGTTTACTCACTCAAATCAGTCGGAATGTGGAAGCAAACATGGATGACATTGTGGTCAAGTCACGTAAAGGTTCCGACCTCTGGCTGACCTTCTTTGAAACTTTTGCCAACCTCAGAAGGTATGATATCAAGCTTAATCCATCAAAGTGCACATTCGGAGTTCCAGGCGGAAAATTACTCAGCTTCCTCGTTTCCGAACGGGGGATCGACGCTAACCCAGAGAAAGTTGGTGCCATTCTCCGAATGAAAGCATACTGTGCGTGTGCCACGGTGTCCAGAAGCTTACTGATTGTTTGGCCGCCTTAAGTCGATTCATTTCTCGCCTCCGTGAAAAGGCATTTCCTCTTTACCGACTGATGAAGAAGTCCGACAAGTTCGAGTGGACTCCTGAAGCTGACGCAGCGTTCGCAGGGCTCAAAGCCCTGCTTTCCACCCAGCCGGTGCTTGCTGCCCAATCAGCAAAGTGCCTTTATCGCTTTACATTGCTACCATCGGACAAGTCGTCAAGACAAGATTACTTACGGCCGAAAGGGAAGAAGAAGGAAAAGCCTATAAATTTCAGCGCCCAGTATATTATGTTTCTGAAGTTTTGACTCCATCAAAGCAAAGATATCCACATTATCAGAAGCTGGTTTATGGGATTTATATGACCACGAAGAAGGTTGCTCATTACTTCTCTGATCATTCCATTACAGTCGTCAGCGACGCTCCATTATCAGAGATTCTGAACAACAGAGATGCAACTGGTCGAGTGGCAAAGTGGGCGATTGAACTCCTTCCCTTGGATATCAAGTTTGAGGCAAAGAAAGCTATCAAGTCCCAAGCAATAGCAGATTTCCTCGCCAAGTGGATCGAACAACAACTGCCGAATCAAGTCCACTCGAAGCACTGGACCATGTTCTTTTTGGCTCCAAGATGCTGAATGGTTCCAGTGCTGGGGTGGTACTGGTATCCCCCCGAGGAGACAAGCTCAGATATGTTCTCCAGATTCACTTTGATTCCTCCAATAACAAAGCGGAATATGAAGCACTCTTATATGGGTTACGTATGGCCATCTCACTCGGTGTCCGTCGCCTCATGGTCTACGGCGACTCGGATTTGGTAGTCAATCAAGTGATGAAGGAGTGGGACGTCAGAAGCCCAGCTATGACTCAATTCTTGCAATCGTTGAGGAAGTTGGAAAAGAAGTTTGAGGGGTTAGAGCTCCATCATATACCCCAACTAAAAAATCAAGCAGCCGATGATTTGGCAAAGATAGGTTCCAAGAGAGAAGCCATTCCCAGCAATGTGTTTTTGGAACACATTCATATACCTTCAGTTCAAGAAGATCCTTTCACTGAAGAGCCCCCGCAGCCTAAAAGTGCTACAGATCTGACTGAAGTCGAGGTCCCAGCCGTGGTCGACCTGATCATGGAGGTTTTAGTCAACACTCCCGACTGGACAGTGCCATATATTGCGTATATCCTTAGGAAGGAACTCCCAGAGGAAGAAGAGGAGGCTCGACAGATCGTCCGTCGGTCCAAAGCCTTTATTGTGATAAGAGGATAGCTGTTCAGAGAAAGTGTGACTGGAGTTAGCCAGAAATGCATTGCACCAGAAGAAGGTCGAGTGATCCTCAACGATATCCACTCGGGGACCTGTAGCCACCATGCGTCCTCTTGGACCATTGTGGCCAAAGCATATCGAGCTGGATTCTATTGGCCACGAGCAAATGAAATGGCGAAAGATATAATCGACAAATGTGAAGGCTGTCAGTTTTACTCCAATATGTCCCACAAGCCCGCGTCAACCCTGAAGACCATTCCACTCGTCTGGCACTTTGTTGTTTGGGGATTGGATATGGTTGGACCACTAAGGACTGGTAGGAGCGGCTTCACTCATGTGCTTGTAGCAGTCGACAAGTTTACCAAATGGATTGAAGCCAAGCCTATCAAGAATCTTGAAGCCAGTACTGCCGTTAGCTTCATCAGAGAGTTGACATTCAGATATGGGGTTCCGCACAGCATCATCACTGACAATGGGTCGAACTTCAATTTTGATGAGTTCAGAGCCTTCTGCGCTTCCCAAGGCACACGAGTCGACTGTGCTTCAGTCGCCCACCCCCAGTCGAATGGACAAGCAGAAAGAGCAAATGGCTTGATTCTCAAAGGACTGAGACCCCGACTGATGCGTGATCTCAAGCACGCAGCAGGCGCCTGGGTTGATGAAATTCCATCAGTTCTTTGGGGATTGAGGACAAATCCCAATCGATCGACTGGCCGAACTCCATTCTTCTTGGTCTATGGAGCTGAAGCTATTCTACCGAGTGACTTGCTTCACAATGCACCCCGAGTCGAGCTCTTCTCTGAAGATGAAGCAGTACAGGCCCGACAGGATGCAGTCGATCTCCTAGAGGAGGAAAGAGAGATGGCCTTAATCCGGTCGACCATTTATCAGCAAGACTTGCGTCGATTCCACTCCAGAAACGTGAGGGGCCGAGCCTTCCAAGAGGGAGACTTGGTTCTTCGAGTGGATCAGCAGAAACCACACAAGCTCGCCCCTGCTTGGGAAGGTCCCTTCATTGTCACCAGAGTTCTCCACAATGGAACATACCATCTTTACAATATCGAGCATCAGAAAGACGAGCCACGGGCTTGGAATGCGGAGCTGCTCCGCCCCTTTTATACTTAAGTACTCATTCGTATGAGATGTAATAAGAAATACCTTTGTAGTTTGTTTGTCAAAGACAAGAGCTTTACAGTCTTCTTAAATGATTGTTGTTGCTTTTGTTTGCGTCTGAAATCCCCTAGTGGGTGACTTTGCCGCGAATCCGTTTCGCCAAAGTTTGAAAAATCCTACCGAGTGGTGAGCAACCCTCTCACTCGGGGGCTTAGCCGCGAATCCGTTTCGCCAAAGTTTGAAAAATCCTACCGAGTGATGAGCAAGCCTCTCACTCGGGGGCTTAGCTGCAGTCCAGTACTCGCCTAAGTTTGAAAAATCCTACCGAGTGGTGAGCAACCCTCCCACTCGGGGGCTTAGCTGCAATCCAAGACTACGCCTAAGTTTGAAAAATCCTACCGAGTGGTGAGCAACCCTCTCACTCGGGGGCTTAGCTGCAGTCCAGTACTCGCCTAAGTTTGAAAAATCCTACCGAGTGGTGAGCAACCCTCTCACTCGAGGGCTTAGCTGCAGTCCAGTACTCGCCTAAGTTTAAAAAATCCTACTGATTGATGAGCAAGCCTCTCACTCGGGGGCTTAGCTGTAGTCCAGTACTCGCCTAAGTTTGAAAAATCCTACCGAGTGGTGAGCAACCCTCCCACTCGGGGGCTTAGCTGTAGTCCAGTACTCGCCTAAGTTTGAAAAATCCTATCGAGTATTGAGCAACCCTCCAACTCGGGGGCTGAGCTGCAGTCCAATACTCGCCTAAGTTTGAAAAATCCTACCGAGTGGTGAGCAACCCTCCCACTCGGGGGCTTAGCTACAGTCTAGTACTCGCCTAAGTTTGAAAAATCCTACCGAGTGATGAGCAACCCTCCCACTCGGGGGCTTAGCTGTAGTCTAGTACTAGCCTAAGTTCGAAACCCATCCCTATCGGCAAGGACGACGAGGTGCAGGTCGACTGCAACCTTCTACTTCGGGGCTACGTCACAAGTACAATGTACGCTCCATCCCTATCCGCAAGGACGGCGAAGTGCAGGTCGACTGCAACCTTCTCCTTAGGGGCTGCATCACAAGTGCAACATGCGCTCCATTCTTATCTGCAAGGACGACGAGGTGCAGGTCGACTGAAACCGTCTCCTTCGGAGCTGCGTCACAAGTACAACGTACGCTCCACCCTTATCTGCAAGGACGACGAGGTGCAAGTCGACTGGAGTATCCACCTCAGAGCTGCATCTCAAGCACAAAGATTATTCCGTGTGGAGAACAAATTCCACTCGAAGGCAAATGCAAGCATATTCAGAGATAAATCAAGTTCAGATAAATCCTAAAGTTCAAGACCACGGATCAAAGTACTCGGGCATTCAGTCCGAAGGAGTTTAATGATTACAAAATCACTCGGCATTCCGAGGCAAATTTAAGGCAGGGCATAAAAGTTTGTTCACTCTGCAGGAGGAGGACTGGCAGGTTTGACGAATTCGTCCAGGTCGATCCCGTCAGCAATCCGAGTGGCGGCAACAATGAAGGTCTCCATGAAGGACTGGAAGTCATGCCTCTTGGTGTAAGCAACTTTAATCGCTGCCAGCTTCTCGACAGTGGACGCGAACCAGAGATAGAGCCACATCAGCGCCGCACCGGGCAGAAGACTTCTTCCATTCTTGAATTCGACTGGGAACTTCATTGAGCCGAGCCATCATAGACTCGAGGTCATTCTGAAGTGTTGCCATGTGCCAGAGAGCTATGTCAATCCGCGACATCGCGACTTTCAGTCGGGCGAGATAATCAACAACACCAGTGATGCGGGATTCCAGTCGGAGCACATTCATGGCAGCTTCACCCTTCACTGGAGAGTTGATGGGGTCCAAGCTTGGTTCAATTCGCCCGGTCTATTCCTCGAAGTCCCGGCAAAACTCTGCATGCACAATTGAAGGGTGAGTCAATGATCGTATATCGAGTCGACAAGAACAAACCAGTCGGATCAAAGAAAACACCTTCAAGCATAATGAACAACTTCTTAGCAAGGCTTCCCAGATAACTCTCCAGATCGTTCCTCCTGCGGGCAATACCTTCCATCTTCTTGTTCAGATGTTCCTTGTCCTTCTTCAGGCGAGTCACTTCCTTATTGGCTTCGTCAAGGGCAGTTTTCAGCTTGGAGTTTTCTTCCTCCAATTTGCTGACTGAAGCCAACTTCTATTCAGCGAGCGCGGTTTTCTCATCAGCTTTTTTCTGTGAGGCCGCCAGATCTTGATCCTTTTTCGCCAGAGCTTGATTCAGTTTCTCTGAAATAAATAATGCTTGATTCATAAAAAGCAGAATGAAATCCGGTTCAGGGATAATTCAGTCGACAGGTCTTCCTTACCAGCGGCGTCATCCTTGGCTTTCTGCAGTTCTGTCATGGCCAGCTCCAGATCGAGGTTGAGTTGAATCTGCTGCTTCTCTAGGTTAGCAAAACGAGCTCCAAGATCACAAGATTTCTGCAACCAAAGAACAAGTCAGTCGACAGGTGAAAAGATTGGTTATTTCGAGAGATAAAAGGATAAAGCCAACAAATTCTAAGACTACTGCCGAATCAAACATCCAACAGTAGTCTCGGGGACTACACCCAGTGGGTGCACTTAGCGTGCCCCCACTGGTTCAGTTTACACTCGACAAGGCCTGTCCAGCACGAGTGCAAAAAAATACAGAAAGCGACAAACAAAGTCTTCAGACCATAGTCGACTGCCAGCAGTCGACCACGGTCTCGGGGACTACACCCAGTGGGTGCACTCAGCGTGCCCCCACCGGTTCCAAGGTCCATTCGACATGGCCCGACCAGACCGAGTGAAGAAATTCAAATTCCAAGACTACAATCAACTGCCCGCAGTCCATCATAGTCGCGGGGACTACACCCAGTGGGTGCACTCAGCGTGCCCCCACTGGTTCAAAAATTCAATCGACGACAACATCGAATTCAGCTCAAAGTACGAATTTGCTCAGTGACAAACCGAAACACCCAGTGGGTGTACAGATGCGAAGCGCAGACAGATGAAAAGATTCTCTGAAAGAAAGTTTTCAGGTACCATATCCTAAGAGAACAAGCCAAAAGAGTCGGTAGGCAATCTGCTAACCTGGACGTTGCTCTGGAGAGCGGAGCTGGCATCATAAGCAGCTTGGTTGGCTTCCCGCACCATCTTCACCTTCTCCATCATAATGCCCGCCTGGCGTATAGCCTCTTTGGCAGCACCCACTTGGTCCTCTGGGACATGATGTGTAGCAAAAACTGAAGGTGGATCGGCGGGAGCTCAGGTACCGACGCGAAGGCCGAGCACTCGACAATGGTATGGCGAAGGAGACGGAAGTCTGTTTGGCATCGCCGGCATCCTGAACTACCGGTTCCGCCACCGGCGTTGACTGAAGCGTCTTGCCAGCGGACGTTTTCCTGTTTCTTCTCCCCAAGGGCCTCTGTGGCTCGTCCTCGTCATCGTCGGGGAGGTCAATGACATTGAGAGCTGTAAAAAGATCAGTTGCCAAAATTTCATCACCCGATTGGATATATCACAGTTCAATCGACAAAGCGAAGACAAAATCACGAAGATTGTACCCGGATTGGAGGTCACCGCATCTTCCATTTCCTCATCCTCGTTTTTATAAGAAGAGGTCCCGGAGGTAGCAGCACTGCCACTTTCAAGATTCATTTGGTCAAACCAAGGGGAAAATAAACAGCACGGAATGTCGAGTAAAAGTGAAAGAAGAACACTCACGCAGAAGCAACAGGAATGTCAAGTTTGATTCTCGGCAGCGCCTTCCAAGTCTTTTGCACTACAACCTTGGACTGCTTTGGAGCCTTTTCAGTTGGTGCCGGGGAGGACGTCCGAGGACGCTTTGACGACTGCCCGGTCTGAACAGCCGCCTTGTCACGGGCGCTTGCCGGGTCGTGAGTAAGTTTGGATCGCCTTCCTGCGGGGAGGAGAGTCGACCTCTTCTTCGTCACTCGGGTCGTCGCTCTCCTCATCCCCCTCTCCGTTGGAATGCCACTCGCCGCTTTCACCTCTGCTTGCCTCCCCCTCCGGGTCCTGCTCCTGCTCTCCGTTGGGCATCAAATACATTTCAGTAAGGGCCTAGAAGAAAACAAGCAAGACAAAGTCAGTCGGTGAAGCATAAACAGTTGCATGTTAAATCAAGATGACACTCGGTAATTCAGAATCGGACCTTGTCTGGCTCATAGGATTGGTCAAGTGGAGGGATTCTCCTGGCTCCTCTGGGGTTATCCTTGTTGCCAGTGATACTCCTCAATCATTTCTCCACCGTATCCTCGTCGACTTCTTCTGGGTGCACCCGAGTGGAATCTTCAATGCCCGAGTACATCACATCGGATGGTCGCGGGCTTGAAATAGCTGAATGCATCGTCTGAGGAAGACTTCCTGCAGATCCATTCCAGTTACACCCTCATGGATGAGATGGACCACTCGCTCAACCAGCACTTTCACCTCCGCTTTCTCCCCTGGAGTCACTTTCAAGGCGGAGGGCTTCTCTACGCGAGCCATAGAAAAAGGAGGAAGTACAGTCGACTGGCCTGGAGTCAGCTGGTCTTTGTAGTAAAACCAGGTCGACTGCCACCCTCGGACCGACTCAGGAAGAATTATGGCTGGGAAAGAGCTCTTACCCCTCATGTGAATCCCAAGACCCCCACACATCTGGATCACTTGGGTCCTCTCGTCACTCGGGTTGGCCTTTTTGACCGACTAGGAGCGACACGTGAAAATGTGCTTGAAGAGACCCCAGTGTGGTCGACAAGCCAAGAAATTTTCGCACAGAGACACGAAAGCAGCAAGATACACGATGGTGTTGGGGGAAAAGTGATGAAGTTGTGCTCCAAAGAAATTCAAGAAAGCTCGGAAAAAAGGATGCGGAGGCAAAGAAAATCCACGGTCGATGTGAGTGGCGAGGAGGACGCACTCACCCTCCCGCGGTCGAGGTTCGGTCTCATCCTCCGGTAGCCGCGCCGATCCGTGAGGAATCAACCCCTCCTCCACCAGATCGTCGAGGTCGTCCTGGCGGATCGTTGACTGGATCCAGTCACCCTGGATCCAGCCCCGCGGCAAACCGGTCCGCGACGAGGATCCGCCCCGGCTGGACTTTTTCCCCTTCGCCTTCGCCTTCTTCGCGCGCTCCAGAGCCACCGTCTTTTATTTCCCCATCGCCGTGGACGGAGCTCGAACGGAGCGGCGGCGCTGGAGCAGGAGCAGGCGCAGTGGGGAAAACTGAGAAGGGAGAAGTAGAATGAGGACGCACTGTTCAAAAACCCAGTCCGGTGCCTTATATGGGGTTGCTTCCGAGTGACTGACCTCTAGGCCCGGGCGATCTTATCAAATCCCACAACAGTCGCGCGCGCGACACGTGGCAAAAAAGGCAGCACAGAAATCAAGGCGGCCTCGCCTTATCCAGCTCGATTACTGCGGCCTCCTCCGCCCCGCGCACTTCCTGAAATTCGAATCCCGCGAGATCCGCGGGCAGCGGAACAACTTGTCAGACGGAAGATCTCCACATTAGCACTCGGACCTCTTCCAGCAAAAGTTCACTCGACAAAACCAGGAATGGATCAAGGCGACTGAAAAAGAAGTTGGTGTCACCACCTCGGTTCGTTGATCCAAAACAAGACACACCCAAAGCGCGAAAATGAGTCAAAAGTATTTTCAACTCCTTCTCCACTCAAACCCTGATCCATTCGGGGGCTAATGATGAGTACATGTACATAGGGTAGGGTCACAGGCCTGACCTAAATACCCTCTCCAAGGACATCGTCCCAAAAGTCAGAAGCATTTAAAGGGTACCATCATCCACTCGACCAGAAACATTTCCACTCGGAGGAATCAAGGTCACTCGACTGTAACGGGAAACACTCGACGAACAGAAGACCTAAAGTCACTCTACACAGCAACGGTCGGGCATTAACTCCTAGACTTAATAGCCATTTATAACACTTTATTACGGACGTTACCTGTAACGCACCTTCCTGATGAACATTGAACTCCTTGTAACGTGGGCTGGCTGGGTTTCTGGCGCACTCTATATAAGCCACCCTCCTCCACTGGCAGAAGGGTTCGCACCCCCTTTAACACACACGCATATAATCCAGTCGACTGCCTCCGGGCACCGAGACGTAGGGCTGTTACTTCCTCTGAGAAGGGCCTGAACTCGTAAAACTCGTGCGTACAACTTCTCCATAGCTAGGATCTTGCCTCTACATCCCTACACCCTATTCTACTGTCAGACTTAGAACCACGACACCCAACACACCCAATAAAATGGCAAATTGTATAGGTGCACTAGTTCGGTGAAGAGATGGTGATAAAAGTGTAATATGGATGGTAGAAATATATTTTTATAATATGAATAAATATAAACAGCAAGGTAGAAAATAGTAAATGGGCACAAAAACGGTATTGCAAAGCTTGAAAATGAAGCCTAGGGTCCGTACTTTCGCTAGTGCAATCTCTCAACAATGCTAATATAATTGGATCATATAATCATCCCTCAACATGCAATGAAGAATCACTCCAAAGTTCCTATCTAGCAGAGAACATAAGAATAAATTGTTTGTAGGGTATGAAACCACCTCAAAGCTATTCTTTCCGTTCAATCTGTTCAAGAGTTCGTACTAAAATAACACAAAGCTATTCTTTCCGTTTGATCTATCCTAGAGTTCGTAGTAAAATAACACCAAAGCAAATTCATATTCATAATACTCAATCCAACACAAACTTCAAAGAGTCCCCCAAGATTTCTACCGGAGAAACAAAGACAGGTACGTGCATCAACCCCTATGCATAGATTACCCCAATGTCACCTCGGGAATCCGCGAGTTGAGTGCCAAAACATATATCAAGTGAATCAATATGATACCCCATTGTCACCACGAGTATTGAATTGCAAGACATATATCAAGTGTTCTTAAATCCATAAAAGTATTCAATATGATAATAACGAAATATCAAAGGGAAAAACTCAATTCATCACAACAAGATAGAGAGGGGAAAACACCATATGATCCGACAATATTAAGAAAGCCCGCGATACATCATGATCGTGACATCTCAAGAACACGAGAGAGAGAGAGAGATAGAGATAGAGAGAGAGATTAAACACATAGCGACTGGTACAAACCCTCAGCCTCGAGGGAGGACTACTCGCTCCTCATCGTGGTGGCCGCCGGGATGATGATGATGGCCACCGGAGATGATTTCCCCCTCCGGCAGGGTGCCGGAAAGGGTCTAGATTGGTTTTTGATGGCTATAGAGCCTTGCAGCGGTGGAACTTCTGATCTAGGTTAACCCCGAAGGGTTTCGGAATATTTGGGAATTTATAGTGCAAAGAGGGGGTGCGGGAGGCTACTGAGGTGGGCACAACTCACCTGCGGCGCACCTGGAACCGCAGGCACGCCCTGGTGGGTTGTGCCCCCCTTGGGGCACCCCCAGGTGCTGCTCTGGCCCATTGGTGGTCTTGTGGTCCATAAAAAATCCACAAAAAGTTTCGCTATGTTTGCACTCCGTTTGATATTTATTTCCTGCGATGTAAAAACAATAAGAAAACAGCAACTGGCACTGGGCACTGGGTCAATAGGTTAGTCCCAAAAAATGATATAAAGTTGCTATAAAATGATTGTAAAATATCCAAGAATGATAATACATCAGCATGAATACTTCATAAATTAAAGATACGTTGGAGACGTATCAGCTGACCACAAAAGGCCCTTCCCAAGGTGGGGATAATTTATGCATATCTATTTGATCCTGGATGAGCCGGAGCACCAAGTTACCTTCTTGAAAGGTCCGGGTTTTAACCCGACGACTATGATAACGATGTAGATCTTGCTGATTAATCGCCGAACGAGCCACCGCAAGGTCACACTCCTAATCCAGGAGGTCTAGATCATCCTGACGTGTGATACGTCTCCAACGTATCTAAATTTTTTGATTGCTCCATGCTATATTATCTACTGTTTTGGACCATATTGGGCTTTATTTTCCACTTCTATATTATTTTTGGGGCTAACCTATTAACCGGAAGCCCAGCCCAGAATTGCTGTTTTTTTGCCTATTACAGTGTTTCGAAGAAACGAAATATCAAACGGAGTCCAAACGGAAAGAAACCTTCGGGAACGTGATTTTCTCACCGAATATGATCCAGTGGACTTGGACCCCACGTCAAGAAAGAAGGGAGGTGGCCACGAGGGTGGGGGCGCGCCCCCTACCTCGTGGGCCCCCGTTGCTCCACCGACGTACTCCTTCCTCCTATATATACCTACGTACCCCCAAACGATCAGATACGGAGCCAAAATCCTAATTCCACCGCCACAACCTTCTGTACCCACGAGATCCCATCTTGGGGCCTGTTCCGGAGCTCCGCCGGAAGGGGAATCCACCACGGAGGGCTTCTACATCATGACCATAGACCCTCCGATGAAGTGTGAGTAGTTTACCTCAGACCTTCGGGTCCATAGTTAGTAGCTAGATGGCTTCTTCTCTCTTTTTGGATCTCAATACAATGTTCTCCCCCTCTCGTGGAGATCTATTCGATGTAATCTTCTTTTTGCGGTGTGTTTGTTGAGACCGATGAATTGTGGGTTTATGATCAAGATTATCTATGAACAATATTTGAATCTTCTCTGAATTCTTTTATGTATGATTGGTTATCTTTGCAAGTCTCTTCGAATTATCAGTTTGGTTTGGCCTACTAGATTGGTTTTTCTTGCAATAGGAGAAGTTCTTAGCTTTGGGTTCAATCTTGCGGTGTCCTTTCCCAGTGACAGTAGGGGCAGAAAGGCACGTATTGTATTGTTGCCATCAAGGATAACAATATGGGGTTTTTATCATATTGCATGAATTTATCCCTCTACATCATGTCATCTTGCTTAAGGCGTTACTCTGTTTTCTTGAACTTAATACTCTAGATGCATGCTGGATAGCGGTCGATGAGTGGAGTAATAGTAGTAGATGCAGGCAGGAGTCGGTTGATAATCCACAAGTATAGGGGATCGCAACAGCTTTCGAGGGTAGAGTATTCAACCCAAATTTATTGATTCGACACAAGGGGAGCCAAAGAATATTCTTGAGTATTAGCAGTTGAGTTGTCAATTCAACCACACCTGGATAACTTAGTATCTGCAGCAAAGTGTTAAGTAGCAAAAGTGTTATGATAATAAAGGTAACAGTAGCAAAAATAAAGATAAATGTTTTTGGGTTTTTGTAGTAGTTGTAACAGTAGCAACGGAAAAGTAAATAAGCGAAGAACAATATATGAAAAGCTCGTAGGCAATGGATCGTTGATGGATAATTATGCGGATCACGATTCCTCATGTAATAGCTATAACATAGGGTGATATAGAACTAGCTCCAATTCATCAATGTAATGTAGGCATGTATTCGTAAATAGTCATACGTGCTTATGGAAAAGAACTTGTATGACATCTTTTGTCCTACCCTCCCATTGCAGCGGGGTCCTTACGGAAACTAAGGGATATTAAGGCCTCCTTTTAATAGAGAACCGAACAAAGCATTAACACATAGTGAATACATGAACTCCTCAAACTACGGTCATCACCGAGAAGTATCCCGATTATTGTCACTTGGGTTGTCGGATCATAACACATAATAGGTGACTATAGACTTGCAAGATAGGATCAAGAACACACATATATTCATGAAAACATAATAGGTTCAGATCTAAAATCATGGCACTCGGGCCCTAGTGACAAGCGTTAGGCATAGCAACATCAATCTCAGAACATAGTGGATACTAGGGATCAAACCCTAACGAAACTAACTTGATTACATGGTAAATATCATCCAACCCATCACCGTCCAGCGAGCCTATGATGGAGTTAGTCACGCACGGCGGTGAGCATCATGAAATTGGTGATGGACGATGGTTGATGATGACGACGGCCATTTAATCCCCTCTCCGAGCCCCGAACGGACTCCAGATCAGCCCTCCCGAGAGAGATTAGGGCTTGGCGGCGGCTCCGTGTCGTGAAATGCGATGAAACTTTCTCTCTGATTTTTTTCTCCCCGAGACGGAATATATGGAGTTGGATTTGAGGTCGGAGGAGGTCCAGGGGGCCCACGAGATAGAGGGGCATGCCCTAGGGGGGCGCCCCCCTGTCTCGTGGACAGGCCCTAGGCCCCCTGGTGTATTTCTTTCGCCCAATAATTCTTATAAATTCCAAAAAGTGCTTCCGTTGACTTCCAGGACATTCCGAGAACTTTTGTTTTCTACACATAAAACAACATCATGGTAGTTCTGCTGAAAACAGCGTCAGCCCGAGTTAGTTTCATTCAAATCATGCAAGTTAAAGTCCAAAACAAGGGCAAAAGTGTTTGGAAAAGTAGATACGTTGGAGACGTATCAACTCCCCCAAGCTTAAACCTTTGCTTGTCCTCAAGCAATTCAGTTGATAAACTGAAAGTGATAAAGAAAACTTTTACAAACTCTGTTTGCTCTTGTTGTTGTAAACATGAAAAGCCAGCATTCAAGTTTCAGCAAATATTATGAACTAACCATACTCACAATAACACATAGGTCTCACAATTACTCATATCAATAACATAATCAGCTAGCGAGCCATAATAATAAAACTCGGATGACAACACTTTCTCAAAATAATCATAACATGATATAACAAAATGGTATCTCGCTAGCCCTTTCTGAGACCGCAAAACATAAATGCAGAGCACCTTTGAAGACCAAGGACCGACTAAACATTGTAATTCATGGTAAAAGAGATCCAGTCAAGTCATACCCAATATAAACCAATAATAATGAATGCAAATGACAGTGTGCTCTCTAGCAGGTGCTTTTAATAAGAAGGGTGATGACTCAACATAAAAGTAAATAGATAGGCCCTTCGCAGAGGGAAGCAGGGATTTGTAGAGGTGCCAGAGCTCGATTTTAAAATAGAGATTGAATAACATTTTGAGCGGCATACTTTCGCTGTCAACGCAACAACTATGAGATGGCTGTATCTTCCATACTACATGCATTATAGGCAGTTCCCAAATAGAATGGTAAAGGTTTATACTCCCCCAACCACCAACAAGCATCAACCCATGGCTTGCTCGAAACAACGAGTGCCTCCAACATACAACAACCCTGGGGGAGTTTTGTTTAATTATTTTGATTTGCTTTGATCTTTTTGGATCATGGGACTGGTCATCCTTACCGGCCCTTTCTCGTGAATGAGGAGCGGAGTCCACTCCTCTTGAGAATAACCCACCTAGCATGGAAGATTTAGGCAGCCCTGGTTGAAACATGAGCTGCTCGAGCATACAAAACAGAATTTCATTTGAACGTTTGGAGTTTGGCACATACAAATTTACTTGGAACGGCGGGTAAATACCGCATATAGGAAGGTATAGTGGACTCATATGGAACAACTTTGGGGTTTAAGGAGTTTGGATGCACAAGCAGTATTCCTGCTTAGTACAGGTGAAGGCTAGCAAAAGATTGGGAAGGGACCAACTGAGAGAGCGACAACAATCATAAACATGCATCAAAATTAATTCACACCGAATACAAGCATGAGTAGGATATAATCTACCATGAACATAAATATCATGAAGGCTATGTTGATTTGTTTCAACTACATGCGTGAACATGTGCCAAGTCGAGTCACTCAATTCATTCAAAGGAGGATACTATCCCATCATACCACATCATAATCATTCTAATAGCATGTTGGCACACAAGGTAAACCATTATAACTCATAGCTAATCAAGCATGGCACAAGTAACTATAATCTCTAAATGTCATTGCAAATATGTTTACTTCATAATAAGTTGACTCAAAAACGATGAACTCATCATATTTACAAAGACAAAAGAGGTCGAGTTCATACCAGCTTTTCTCATCCCAATAAGTCCATCATATATCGTCATTATTGCCTTTGACTCGCACGATCGAACGATGTGTATAATAATAAGAGTGCACATGCATTGGACTAAGCTGGAATCTGCAAGCATTCAACTCAAGAGAGAAGACAAGTAATATGGGCTCTAAATTAAATAAACAATCATGCATATGAGAGCCACTCAGAATTTTTAATATGGTCTTCTCGACCCCCAAAAGAAAGAAAAGAAAATAAAACTATTTACACGGGAAAGCTCCCAACAAGTAAGAAGAAGAACTAGAAATCTTTTTGGGTTTTCATTTTAATTTCTACTACAAGCATGGAAATTAAACTAACTATTTTTTTTGGTTTTTCTTAAGGTTTATCAAACACACAAGAAGAAAACTAGAAAAAGAAAATTAAACTAGCATGGATAATATAATGAAAGAGTATGAGCACCGACGACTAGTGTGTGAACATGAATGTAAAGTCGGTGAGAAATACGTACTCCCCCAAGCTTAGGCTTTTGGCCTAAGTTGGTCTAGTACCAAGGACCGCTTGGCTGGTATCCATAAGTGAAACTGGGGTTGTACAGAGATGCAGAGGCAACAGCCTCCTGAGCACCAGCGTGTTGGCGAGCTGCCTCCATTCCCCTCTCATATTCAGTTGCTTCTTCCCTGGTGACAACATATCTTCCTTTTGCCTGATAATAAAAGAGGTAGGGAGCAGGAAGAGTAACAGGGACGACGTTGCGTCTGTCATAGATTAGTCGATAATGGAGGAATTGTTCATTTCTCTCAAGAAAATGATGATGGAACATAGCTTCTTTATCCAAATAAACAGGAGGTAAAATCATATCCCCCTCTCCTGGGGCCATATTAAGATAATTAGCCACACAGGTTGCATAAGTTCCTCCAAATAAATCTCCCTTTCTACCATTGTTCTGCAACCTACGTGCAACTATTGCCCCCAAGTTATAATCTTTATAACCTGACACAGCACTCTTGAGGACACAAAGATCAGAAGCACACATGTGACATACTTCGTCCTTACCGTTAATGCATCTACCAATAAAGAGAGCAAAGTAATGTATAGCAGGAAAATGAATGCTCCCTATAGTAGCTTGTGCTACGTCCCTAGATTCTCCCACAGTAATACTAGCAAGAAAATCTCTAAATTCAGATTTGGGAGGATCATTAGTATTACCCCATCAAGGAGTTTGCAAGCAGTTGTGAAATCCTCTAAATCCATGGTATAAGATGTACCATAAATATCAAACATGACACAAGGAGAATTATGCGCACAGTTATATTTAAACCTCCGCACAAAAGAATCAGTCAACTGATAGTACTGCGGACACTTATCTTGTAAGAAGTCCTCCAGCTCGGCATTACACACATATGAGTCAAATTCCTCCTTGAATCCTGCTTCGACCATAAAATCATCGGATGGCCACTCACAAGCCCGTACATTTGCGTCCCTCGGCAATTCAACATCTTGCTCACGTATAACAATCCTTGGCCCTTTCTTTGCCGAGGAACCTCCTTGGTACATTCTTCTAAGCATATTTCTTTTTCTGAAAATTTCTGAAATTTTAGTAACTTCAAAATAAAAGTGAATAAAACTAAACAAGATTGATAGCAACTACTCCTACAAGTGCCTAGAGCCTATATCATGCATTGGAATTGCTTGGGACCTCAAAAATTTAACATGCAAGCTCAAGAACATGGTCACCTATGCAGCAAAAAATTCCAATGAATAAAGCACTAGAACAAAAACTAATTGGACCAATGGAGGAGTCACATACCAAGCAACAATCTCCCAAAGCAGTTTTGCGAATGGAGCTTTGAGCTAAGAGATCGAAAATCGCAGCAAAACGAGCTAGAACTCGTGCTTGAGCTGGATGGGGATTTTTTTGGGTAGAAGATGAAGTGTGGGGGTGCTGGCATAAGTGGAGGGGAGCCACCAGGGGCCCACGAGACAGGGGGCGCGCCCTACAGAGGGCACGCCCTCCTCTCTCCTAGCCTGGTGCTTGGCCCTCCTGCAGTGTTTTCAGTGCCTAAAATCCTCAAATAATCCAGAAAAAATCATACTAGATTTGCAGGGCATTTGGAGCACTTTTATTTTCAGACTATTTTTTAATGCACGGATAATTCGTAAAAGCAGACGGATAATACTATTTTTGCTTTATTTATTCTGAATAACAGAAAGTAAAAAGAGGGCATGAAGGTTGTGCCTTCTAGTTTCATCCATCTCATGATCATCAAAATGAACCCACTAACAAGGTTGATCAAGTCTTGTTAACAAAATCATTCCGAATAACACTGATGCAGGAGAAATTTGAATAACACTAAGTTACCTCAACGGGATATGAAAATCCCCAACAATAAGAATATCATACTTTTCTTGACAGTAGGGAGAGGAAATTCAAAACCTCCAAAAATTATAGTTGGAACTTTTTCAATTGAATTGATGCTATGAACTTGAGATTGTTTCCTCGGAAAGTGTAATGTATGCTCATTACCATTAACATGAAAAGTGGCATTGCCTTTGTTGCAATCAATAACAGCCTCTGCAATATTAAGAAAAGGTCTACCAAGGATAATAGACATACTATCGTCCTCAGGAATATCAAGAATAACAAAGTCCGTTAAGATAGTGACATTTGCAACCACAACAGGCACATCCTCACAAATACCGGCAATGTATAGTAGTTGATTTATCAGCCATTTGCAAAGATATTTCAGTAGGTGTCAATTTATTCAATTCTAGTCTACGATATAAAGAGAGAGGCATAACACTAACACCAGCTCCAAGATCACATAAAGCAGTTCTAACAAAATTTCTTTTAATAGAGCATGGTATAGTTGGAACACCCGGATCTCCAAGTTTCTTTGGTATTCCACCTTTAAAAGTGTAATTAGCAAGCATGGTGGAAATCTCAGCTTCCGGTATCTTTATTTTATTTGTGATGATATCCTTCATATACTTAGCATAAGGATTTACTTTAAGCATATCAGTTAAGCGCATATGTAAGAAAATAGGTCTAATCATTTCAGCAAAGCGCTCAAAATCCTCATCATCCTTTGACTTGGATGGTTTAGGAGGAAAAGGGCATGGGCTTCTGAACCCATGGTTCTCTTTCTTTACCGTGCTTCCTAGCAACAAATTCTTTCTTGTAATAACATCGATTCTTTGATTGTGGGTTATCAAGATCAACAGCAGGTTCAATCTCTACATCATTGTCTTTGCTAGGTTGAGCATCAACATGAACATTATCATTGACATTATCACTAGGTTCATGTTCATCACCTGATTGGGTTTCAGCATCAGAAAGAGAAATATCATTGGGATTCTCAGGTGTGTCTACGACATGTTCACAAGAAGCATGCAAAGTTCTATTGTTTTTCTTCTTCTTCTTTTTAGAAGAACTAGGTGCCTCTAAATTATTTCTCTGAGAATCTTGCTTGATTCTCTTAGGGTGGCCTTCAGGATACAAAGGTTCCTGAGTCATTCTACCAGTTCTAGTAGCCACTCTAACAACAAAGTCATTTTTATTATTCAACTCATCAAGCAAATCATTTTGAGCTTTAAGTACTTGCTCAGCTTGAGTAGCAACCATAGAAGCATATTTGCTAACACGGTGAAGTTCATCTTTAGCTCTAGCCAGATTATCACCTACGCGTCCTATCTCGAAAGCATTATTCTTTAACTCTCTACCAACATAAGCATTAAAACTTTCTTGTCTAGCCATAAAGTCATCAAATTCATCTAAGCATGGGCTATGAAATTTAGTAGATGGTATTTCAACTTTATCATATCTATAGAGAGAATTTACCTTTACTACCTGTGTCGGGTTATCAAGACAATGTGGTTCTTCAGACGGTAAATTAAGACCATGTATTTCTTCAATAGGTGGTAAATTCTTAACATCTTCAGCTTTAATACCTTTTTCTTTCATTGATTTCTTTGCCTCTTGAATATCTTCAGGACTGAGAAATAAAACACCTCTCTTCTTCGGAGTGGGTTTAGGAATAGGCTCAGGAGTTGGCCCATTTGTTCAGGAATTACTTCAGGAACTGGCTCGGGAAGAGTCCAATTATTTTCATTAGTCAACATATTATTCAATAGTATTTCAGCTTCACGATCGTTTCTTTCCTGAAAACACAACCAGCACAACTATCCAAGTAGTCCTTGGAAGCATCGGTTAGTCCATTATAAAAGATATCAAGTATTTCATTTTTCTTAAGAAGATGTGCTACCTCTTGAGCACTGCGTAGGATTTCCCCGAAGAGGAGAGGATGATGCAGCAAAGTAGCGTCAGTATTTCCCTTCGTTTTTGAGAACCAAGGTATCAATCCAGTAGTAGGCTACGCACGAGTCCCTCGTACCTGCACAAAACAATAGCTCCTCGCAACCAACGCGATTAGGGGTTGTCAATCCCTTCACGGTCACTTACGAGAGTGAGATCTGATAGAGATGATAAATAATGTTTTTGGTATTTTTAATATAGAGATGCAAAGTGTAAAGTAAAAGGCAAAGTAAAAACAAAGCAAGTATTAAAGTGATGGAGATTGAAATGATGAAAATAGACCCGGGGGCCATAGGTTTCACTAGTGGCTTCTCTCAAGAGCATAAGTATTCTACGATGGGTGAACAAATTACTGTTGAGCAATTGACAGAATTGAGCATAGTTATGAGAATATCTAGGTATGATCATGTATATAGGCATCACATCCGAGACAAGTAGACCGACTCATGCCAGCATCTACTACTATTACTCCACTCATCGACCGCTATCCAGCATGCATCTAGAGTATTAAGTTAAAAACAGAGTAACGCCTTAAGGAAGATGACATGATGTAGAGGAATAAATTCATGCAACATGATAAAAACCCGATCTTGTTATCCTCGATGGCAACAATACAATACATGCCTTGCAACCCTTTACATCCTTTGGGTAAGGACACCGCAAGATCGAACCCAAAGCTAAGCACTTCTCCCATTGCAAGAACTACCAATCTAGTTGGCCAAACCAAACGGATAATTCGAAGAGACTTGCAAAGATAACCAATCATACATAAAAGAACTCAGAGAAGATTCAAATATTATTCATAGATAATCTGGATCATAAACCCACAATTCATCGTTCTCAACAAACACACCGCAAAAAAGAAGATTACATCAAATAGATCTCCACGAGAGAGGGGGAGAACATTGTATTGAGATCCAAAAAGAGAGAAGAAGCCATCTAGCTACTAGCCATGGACCCGAAGGTCTGAAGTAAACTACTCACACTTCATCAGAGGGGCTATGATGATGATGTAGAAGCCCTCTGTGGTGGATGCCCGCTCCGGAGACTCCTAACAGAGCCCCAAGATGGGATCTCGTGGATACAGGAAGTTGCGGCGGTGGAATTAGGTTTTTGGCTCCTGTTCTATAGCAGGAAGGAGTACGTCGGTTGAGCAACAGGGGGCCCACGAGGCTGGGGGCACGCCCTAGGGGGGGGCGCCCCCCACCCTCGTGACCGCCTCTGTTACTTCTTGGAGTAGGGTCCAAGTCTCCTGGATCACGTTCGGTGAGAAAGTCACATTCTCAAGGTTTCATTCCGTTTGGACTCCGTTTGATATTCTGCTTTCTTGAAACACTTTGAAATAGGCAAAAAACAGCAATTCTGGGCTGGGCCTCTGGTTAATAGGTTAGTCCCAAAAATAATATAAAAGTGGAAAATAAAGCCCAATATAGTCCAAAACTGTAGATAAAGTAGCATGGAGCAATCAAAAATTATAGATACGTTGGAGATGTATCAAGCATCCCCAAGCTTAATTCATGCTCGTCCTCGAGTAGGTAAATGATAAAAAGAGAATTTTTGATGCGGAGTGATACTTTGGCATAATTTCAATGTAAATCTTCTTAATTGTGGTATGAATATTCAGATCCGAAAGATTCAAGACAAAAGTTCATATTTACATATAAAATAATAATACTTCAAGCATACTAACTAAGCAATTATGTCTTCTCAAAATAACATGGCCAAAGAAAGTTATCCCTACAAAATCATATAGTCTGGCTATGCTCCATCTTCCCCACACAAAATATTTAAATCATGCACAACCCGATGACAAGCCAAGCAATTGTTTCATACTTTAACATTTTCAAAACTTTTTCAATCTTCACGCAATACATGAGCATGATCCATGGATATAGCACTATATGTGGAATAGAATGGTGGTTGTGGAGAAGACAAAAAGGGAGAAGATAGTCTCACATCAACTAGGCGTATCAACGGGCTATGGAGATGCCCATCAATAGATATCAATGTGAGTGAGTAGGGATTGCCATGCAACGGATGCACTAGAGCTATACGTATATGAAAGCTCAACAAAAGAAACTAAGTGGGTGTGCATCCAACTCGCTTGCTCACGAAGACCTAGGGCATTTGAGGATGCCCATCATTGGAATATACAAGCCAAGTTCTATAATGAAAAATTCCCACTAGTATATGAAAGTGACAAAATGAGAGACTCTCTATCATGAAGATCTTGGTGCTACTTTGAAGCACAAGTGTGGTAAAAGGATAGTAACATTGTCCCTTCTCTCTTTTTATCTCATTTTTTATTTGGGCCTTTTCTCTTTTTTTATGGCCTCTTTTTTTTTCGTCCGGAGTCTCATCCCGACTTGTGGGGGAATCATGGTCTCCATCATCCTTTCCTCACTTGGGATAATGCTCTAAAGAATGATTATCATCACACTTTTATTTTTCTTACAACTCAACAATTACAACTCGATTCTTAGAACAAAGTATGACTCTATATGAATGCCTCCGGCGGTGTAACGGGATATGCAATGAATCAAGAGTGACATGTATGAAAGAATTATGAACGGTGGCTTTGCCACAAATACGATGTCAACTACATGATCATGCTAGCAATATGACAATAATGGAGCGTGTCATAATAAACGGAACGGTGGAAATTTGCATGGCAATATATCTCGGAATGGCTATGAAAATGCCATGATAGGTAGGTATGGTGGCTGTTTTGAGGAAAATATATGGTGGGTGTATGATACCGGTGAAAAGTGCGCGGTATTAGAGAGGCTAGCAATGGTGGAAGGATGGGAAAAAGTGCGTATAATCCATGGACTCAACATTAGTCATAAAGAACTCATATACTTATTGAAAAAATCTAGAAGTTATCAAAGCAAAGTATTACGCGCATTCTCCTAGGGGGATAGATTGGTAGAAAAATACCATTGCTCGTCCCCGACCGCCCCTCATAAGGAAGAAAATCAATAAATAAATCATGCCCCGAGTTCATCACATAACGGTTCACCATACGTGCATGCTACGGGAATCACAAACTTCAACACAAGTATTCTTTAAATTCACAACTACTCAACTAGCATGACTCTAATATCACCATCTTCATATCTCAAAACAATTATCAAGCATCAAACTTTTCTTAGTATTCAACGCACTCAAAAGAAAGTTTCACATATCTTGAACACCAAGTATATTAATATTAAGCAAATTACCATGCTATTAATGACTCTCAAAATAATCTAAGTGAAGCATGAGTGATCAATAGTTTCTTTAAAAAAATCCACCACCATGCTCTAAAATATCTAAGTGAAGCACTAGAGCAAAAATTATCACGCTCAAAAGATATAAGTGAAGCACTATGAGCAAACTATCAAGCTCAAAAGATATAAGTGAAGCAAATAGAGTATTCTATCAAATTCCAATTTATGTATAGCTCTCTCAAAAGGTGTGTACAGCAAGGATGATTGTGGTAAACTAACAAGCAAAGACGCAAATGATACAAGACGCTCCAAGCAAAACACATATCACGTGGTGAATAAAAATATAGCTCCAAGTAAATTACCGATGGAAGTAGACGAAAGAGGGGATGCCTTCCGGGGCATCCCCAAGCTTTGACTTTTAGGTGTCCTTGGATTATATTGGAGGTGCCATGGGCATCCCCAAGCTTAGGCTCTTTCCACTCCTTGTTCCACAATCCATCAAAAGAATTTACCCAAAACTTGAAAACTTCACAACACAAAACTCAATAGAAATCTCGTGAGCTCCGTTAGAGAAAGAAAATGTAGCGACCCGACCCGAATGGATCAAGTCTCTGTGCTTTCGTGTCATCCCTGGATCGGTATGCTGACACACACAGTACTCGAAGGATTTATAACAGAGGTAAATCACATGTATAAAGTAACGTAAAAACTATTACCTCAATCCAAAACATAGCAGAAGCAACAAGGTTGTGGATTCCCATCAACACCAATGGCAAAGTTGAGTATAGGAAATCGTAACCCTACCGTATCACTTACTAAATGCGTCTCAAAAGTCTCAAACATGAAAAGTTGCAGAAAACGGGTCAAAGACATGGAATATGCCGCAATGTAACACATAGAGAGTAATGAAAGAATAAGCCTATACTACATGCATATACGGCTGGTGGAAAAGCTCTATGGTTATAAGGTTTTGCGAAAAGCCAATTTTTCCCTTGCAAAGGAATAAATTTATTTAACTATCATGGTGGTTGTTAAACATTGAGAATGGTTGACAGCATCCTCAATCCCAATTAAAAGTACTCATTAAACCCAAACAAATTATATTAAGTAACGTGTTGAGATCAACGGGATATCCAGGTACTAGATACTCAAAATTGTCCATGACCGGGGACACGGCTAATCTTGATTAGTTTATACACTCTGCAGAGGTTTGCGCACTTTTCCCCACAAGACTCGATCGCCTCCGTTTGGTTTCTTGCACTACATGGTGTTTGAGAGACGGATGATCGAGACACAGTTTTTTCAGAAGCACTAGCACCTTACATGTGGGTAGACCGTACCAACCTACATCCCCTACATCAGCTAGCCTACCCGTAAGAGTTCGCACAACTTACTCAACTATGCGAGCCCATATTGGCTTGTGGCTGCACACGGAAGTTTCTAGTTTAAATAATCTCATGATCCCTTAGAGCCCGGGTGGCGGTCCGAAGAAATACAGGCAAGTCTGATAGAAACCAGGTGCCTCAATCCACCCAGATGTGTGTTTAGGTTGCCACCTTAGATAAATCATTAATTAACAATCTCACATCTGTCATGGATATTCACTCACCCAATCCACGTCTACTAGCATAGCATAGCATAATAAGCAAACGTAGAAGTAACTCCCAAGGGTTTGATAATAAAACAGGTAATAGGTACTACCTCAAACTACTTCCCATCCCACAATTTAATTAGATCCTAATCATGCAAGTGTTTGAGGAATAGATCTAATGCATAAAAACTGGGTATGAGAAGAGTATGATCAAAGTGTTACTTGCACCGCAAAGTTGATGAAGATGATTCGCACTCAAAACTCTTGATAGATCTACTCGTCACACTCCGGTCAATCTATCGTAATCAAGCAATAGTAACCACACATAAGCAATCACTCAAAAGATCGGAAGGATCGAAGAAACAATTCGAAGCGTCAAAACCAAATCTAATAACTCTTGCAGCATAAAACAATTTCTAACAGTACCAAAACTATGTGTATTTGGCCTTATCAGAAAGTTTAGGTCAAGAGCTTCGATTTGTAAAAAGAATCAACTAAATCGGAGTTCTGAAACTCAAGTTATGATCAAACGAAGTTCAAATACAAATCTGTTTGAAATCAAATTTTAAAACTTTCAAAACATGTTTGAGTTGTATTACTTGGATAGAGGAGATCATAACGAAGAAGTGGGCGTTGGTTTCATGGATTCCGACTTACGAGTAAAAAGTTATGAACGTTTGAAGATTAGGGACTACGGATAGGTCCATGACGAAAATTAAAAATAAAAGAAAAATCTATCGAGCTTAACGCCGCTAAACAAAACATAAAAGAAAAACCGGCGAGAAAACCGATCTATGTTTCGGAAAGAAAACCGAAACGAAAAACCTATCTAGAAAACGGAACGGAAATCGATATAGAATACCGATCTAGAAAACGGAACAGATATCGATCTAGAAGCGTGACGCCTTGGGCTAGTACCTCGAAGAGGCGAGGGCTCCGCGGCGACGGCGAGGGCGGCGGCGGCAAGTGGCGGCGGCGGTGGCAAGGCGGCGGCGCGGGCGGTGGGCGGCGGCGCGGCTATGGCGGGCGGCACTGGCTTCACAAGGAGGAGGAGAGAAGAGGAGAGTTGATTTGATGTGTTGAAGGGGGGGGTGCTTGGGTATTTATATTGGGGAGGGGAAGGGTTTTGCTTGGGGTAGGGGACAAGAAATAGATTAGGATTAGGAATCCTAGGAATAAAAAACGGAATAACAAAACGGGGTCAAATTCTACTAGGAATCATAAAAGAATAGGAAACTTGGGGCTCCTGGCTCCCATAGGTGCGTGGTGCGTGCGTGGCCTTGGCCTTCGGCCGGCCGGTGGCTATGGCGGCTTGGGCCTTTGGCCCAAGGCGCTGCGCTCCTTTTTTTTAAAATTTCCAGACGAAAGAAAAATAATAAAACCAAATAAATAATTATATTATATAGGCATATAATATGTCAAAATTTTCAGAAAAAGATTTCCTACATGATGAACTTTATTCTAGCTTCAAATAAAATACACATAAATTCAAATAAAGCAAAGAGTGCTATTGCTCTAATAAAATCCAACAAAATTATTTTGAAAATACCAAAATGACTTCAAATTAATTTCTCTCCAATTTTCTGAGGTAGGGAATCATGTTACCCTATTTTCCATATATTTTGTTTTTGGAGAAAAATATTTTGAATAAAACTAAAATAACTCCAAATTGGAAATAAATTCAAAAGAACTTTGAATTTTAATTCTTTGAAAACTCCCAACTCATATTTCGTATAATTTGAAGAAGTCATTTTATCTTCGCTCGTGAAAATCATTGAGTTGCATAAAGTTTCAGAATTGGAAATATTCTCAAATGAAATTCAAATATTTTCAACACCCTTGTCATTTAAATAAATGGAAGAAGTCATGTCATCTTCTCTCCAGGGTTTTGTGATGAAGAGTATTTGAATTCCCTAAGATCATGAAAGCAAAATGAAAGTTTGGGAAAGTCCTTTTATTCCCTCTCATCTAACTTTCAAAAAGTTTCGAATTCACTCACTTTCAGTCAATCAATCAAGCAATCAATCTAATCTATCTATTTGTTTATAACATTCCAAAATTTAGAATTTTGGGATGTTACAAACTACCACCCTTAAAATGAATCTCGTCCTCGAGATTCGGAGAGGTTAGCAAGAAATAGGTTAGGGTTTGGGGGTCTTCTCAAAGTCCATCGATCATCTCCGGGGTCTCGGGTGCTACCACCCTTAGAAGCATTGTTATGGTTCCAACAAAACTCATATACTCCATCCTTATTCTTGTGATGTCGGTCTTCTCGAGATATTTAGGATAATTCCATCTGGGCTCTTCCGGTGGTGGCATAACCTTTTCCTCAATCTCTTTTGTCCTTTCCTCTTGGTAAGGTTATCCCGAAACTAGGTCTTCATAGCTGACGGGTCTGACGCCAATTCTAAACAACTATCGATATCTCATGGTGGTCAACAATTTATGGTTTCTCCTGCAGAAAATGGAGTGCAGGTTGAACCTCACCGTATGACCTGCGGTTGGCAACAACTGCCTTGTACAAGGAAAAATACTTATACCATTCTAAGGTTCAAACAAGGTTTAATATAAATGCGTCTCTCTCGCTATAGGTAAGTCACTCAGATTTACCATCCCATTATAGCAAGGCGAATAATAAGAGTAAGTCGGTATGGTGATCAATCCATCCCGCACCCAAATCATTACCTTGTACATGGTTTAGCGAATCTCGCATTCTAACACTCGGTCATCCTCACAAGCTTTGCAGAACTTCTCTTGTCGACGAACCAAGTTCGGAAAATCCATTGATTCTGCAAGCCAAACAAAACATCTATCGTTCCTTAACAACTCTCAGGTTTTGCGTAAACTCCTATAAAATCGTCTATCGATAAAATCATAACTCTTCCAGGATTTTTCCTTCAGCAAGAGTGTGCTTGCTTCTTGGCAAGTCACAGGGCACGTGGGTTCTGGGCCCACCTCATCACTTGTAAACCTTGAACTCATCATCGTGGCAATCGGTCATTATCCCAACATCCAACTTCCTGGCATACTTAATTCCATCCAATTGTAATGTCCTTCTTCCTTCTATTGGCACCAAACTAAGACATGATTACTCAAACTCATCATGGAATTTCCATTGATCCATATTTCCAACATCATACCTCCTTTATATCCAGTAGTACTTCATCTCTTCATCCTCGTGGGATATCCCACCTACCGTGAAAAAAAACTTATACTTATGAAGTCCATACTCCACTTCGTGGAACATCATTATCCTTTCATGGGTCAAGCGTTCTTACAGGGGAATATTGGCAATCTCTGCATGGCACTTCTTCAACTGGGAAACGTGAAACACATCATGAACTCTTGACAGTCCTTCGGGTGGCTCCAACTTGTTAGCCAATTCTCCCATACGCTCCAAAACTCGGTATGGTCCTACAAATCTCGGGGCTAACTTTCCCTTAACTCCAAATCGTTTAACTCCTCGTAGAGGGGACACACGAATACATGCTCTGTCTCAAATTTTATAGACTACCTCCTTGCATTATTGAGTATGCATAACTATTCTGCCTGGACTGAGCTACCTTCAGTCTATCTCGAATCCACTTAACATTCTCTTCTGACTCCTTGATCACATTTGGTCCAAACAACTGACGGTCTCTAACTTCATCCACATCAACGGTGTCTGGCTCCTTCTCCCATACAAAGCTTCAAAAGGGCCATCTTCAAGCTGACTTGGTAACCTTTGTTGTATGAGAACTCAGCGTAAGGTAGATTATCTTCACTACTAGATCCAAAATTTAGCGCACACGCTCTCAATATGTCCTCCGGTATCTGATTGACTCTCTTGATTTATCCATCTGTCTGCGGATGAAAGGCTGTACTGAACTCTAGCCTAGTATCCAAAGTCCAGTGCAGCTGTTTCCAAAACTTTGAGGTAAACTGTGTTCCTCTCGATGGTCCTCGGAACTCCATGCGGACATACGATCCTTTCTCAAATATATATCTTGGCCAACTTCGCACTTGTATAGGTGGTTTTCTCTGGGATAAAGCGAGCCACTTTGATCAAGCGAATAAACTACTACCCAGATAGAATCATATCCCAATCAGGTTCTAGGAAATCCGGTAATGAAATCCATGCCAAGCTTATCCCTCTTCCATTCGGGTATCGGCATAGGCTGTAGTAATCCTGCTGGCTTCTGATGCTCTGCTTTTACTTTCTCTGGCATACATCACTTACGACTACATACTCCGCAATATCCTTCTTCATACCAGTCCACGAAACACTCCTTCAAATCCAAATACATCTTGGTGTTTCGAGGCGAATCAAGTATGGTGAGTCATGAGCCTCCTGAAGTATTAACTTCCTGATCTTTGCATTATTGGGTATATGTACACTGTCTCAAACCATAAGGTGTCGTGCTCATCCTTACGAAAACCTTCGGCCTTTCCTTTGCTCATCCTCTCTTTTACCTCAGCAATCTGTTTGTCATCCTTCTAAGCTTCACGGATCTTTCCCAACCATGTAGACTGAACTTCCATTGCTGCAACAAAACCTTTGGGAACAATCTCCAACCGAAGTTCCCTGAGATCCTCGGCTAACTCCTTTGATAATCCTCCGATTATGAGGGTATTCGTCCTTGTTTTCTTTATGGTTGTGTCCTATTTCTCCACAGAGCTTGTACGCACAAGGTTTCTTCATATCCTTTCCATAAGGCTTCAACTTCTAGGACACAAGACGAGACTTTGGCAAAGTCAACTTAAATTCTTTCCAAGTGGTTACTCTTTGCAATCCATTGATGGTTTGGTACATCCTCCACCAAGTAGCAGCACCTCTTTCAAAGCACTGAAGAGCATGCTGGTTCATATACTTTCCGGATATAGGGTTATTCCCCATGTGATCCTCCATGTTACGAATCCATCGGTCCGTCTTCAATTGACTCATCGGTCCGAGAGAATACAAGCTCATCTCCATTCTTCCTCTAACGGGTCCATGGGTTTGGGGTGGGATAAGAGAGATCGAGAGGGATGCACTCAATACAAACAAAAGTTTTGAAAAGGCAGATTTTATTGTGGTTGTCGGAAAAACGTCAAACAAAATGACAGCTCACAATCGTCGCATCTAACGTAGGTATGTAACAGGGGTTTGGTCTTCTAAAGGTCAATAGATCTCAAAGTCATCACACTCTTCAAGTCTTGTTCATGTCTCCGGTGGCTCCTGCTGATCATGCTTGTCCTTCTCAAGTTCTTTTGCGGATCATCTCTATTGACGCCAAGTCTCTCGCGACGTCCTTCAATATTTCTCGAGTTACGTTCCAAGCTGCGGTTTCAACATCCTTGACATGATCCATGATCCTACTGTCCTTGATTCTTGTCAAATCTCCGGTATCTCGATGTTTTGCTCCTTCATCTTGTCTACTTTCAGCTACGGGTCCCGAGTTCTTCACGAATCGCTTCCTTATCAAATCTTGTTTCCTGCAGATCCACCTTAAACTTCTTCATGTAATACTCCAGATCCCGGTGATACACCAGCTAAGGTTAAACTCCAACATTTGCGGATAGATGCTCCATCGACTTTCTACCATCCAATCCTTCCATGCATCTGCATGCTTAACTCCATACGGTGACAATAGCATAGGCGGGCGATAACATCATGGATAGCGTGTTTACGCTCTTGTCATTTTCATGAGCTATCATTCCATAGTTGATATCTCCTGCCTTAGGGTTTTCTGACAAAGCTTTGAATTCTAATGCTCCATGTTCCATCTTTCTCCGATACACCTTGATCTCGGTTATTGATAACTTCCATAGTCCGCCAAGTTCCATAAGCGTAACCTTCCTAGGTCATAAAATCTGGGAATTCTTCAAAGCCTTCAATTTCTCCAAGTCTTGAGTCTTCAACAGTTGTAGTTTCCATTTACGGTAAAGTCCTCTTCATTCCAAATGGTCTTAGTTGTCCGTTATCTTGTCTCCTTGGAGTGGACTCATCTACCAAATCTTCGAGTGGTCAAAGGGAAAAGGGGTATGGTCTCACTAAAGGGAATATTTGAATAAGCTCGGAAGAGAAGAGAGGTAAAAGATCTTTTGAAAATGAAGTTGTAGAGAAAAATCTTTCCTATGGGCTTATGGGTTTCTAGGGTCACGTCCTACGATCAACATGTGCTCGATACCATCTTGTAGCGACCCGACCGAATGGATCAAGTCTTCGTGCTTCGTGTCATCCTCGGATCGGTATCTTTGACACACACGATTACTCGAAGGATTTATAACAGAGGTAAATCACATGTATAAAGTAACGTAAAAACTATTACCTCAATCCAAAACATAGCAGAAGCAACAAGGTTGTGGATTCCCATCAACACCAACGGCAAAGTTGAGTATAGGAAATCGTAACCCTAACGTATCACTTACTCGTCGTCTCAAAAGTCTGAAACATGAAAAGTTGCAGCCCGAAAACGGGTCAGCACATGGAATATGATGGCAATGTAACACATAGAGAGTAATGAAAGAATAAGCCTATACTACATGCATATACGGCTGGTGGAAAAGCTCTATGGTTATAAGGTTTTGCGAAAAGCCAATTTTCCCTCACGCAAAGGAATAAATTTATTTAACTATCATGGTGGTTGTTAAACATTGAGAATGGTTGACAAGATCCTCAATCCCAATTAAAAGTAATCATTAAACCCAAACAAATTATATTAAGTAACGATGTTGAGATCAACAGGATATCCAGGTACTAGATACTCAAAATTGTCCATGACCGGGGACACGGCTAATCATGATTAGTTTATACACTCTGCAGAGGTTTGCGCACTTTTCCCCACAAGACTCGATCGCCTCCGTTTGGTTTCTCGCACTACATGGTGTTTGAGAGACGGATGATCGAGACACAGTTTTTCAGAAGCACTAGCACCTTACATGTGGGTAGACCGTACCAACCTACATCCCCTACATCAGCTAGCCTACCCGTAAGAGTTCGCACAACTTACTCAACTATGCCAGAGCCCATATTGGCTTGTGGCTGCACGGAAGTTTCTAGTTTAAATAATCTCATGATCCCTTAGAGCACGGGTGGCGGTCCGAAGAAATCTGAGCAAGTCTGATAGAAACCAGATGCCTCAATCCACCCGGATGTGTGTTTAGGTTGCCACCTTAGATAAACCATTAATTAACAATCTCACATCTGTCATGGATATTCACTCACCCAATCCACGTCTACTAGCATAGCATAGCATAATAAGCAAACGTAGAAGTAACTCCCAAGGGTTTGATAATAAAGCAGTGTAATAGGTACTACCTCAAACTACTTCCCATCCCACAATTTAATTAGATCCTAATCATGCAAGTGTTTGAGGAATAGATCTAATGCATAAAACTGGGTATGAGAAGAGTATGATCAAAGTGTTACTTGCACCGCAAAGTTGATGAAGATGATTCGCACTCAAAACTCTTGATAGATCTACTCGTCACACTCCGGTCAATCTATCGTAATCAAGCAATAGTAACCACACATAAGCAATCACTCAAAAGATCGGAAGGATCGAAGAAACAATTAGGAAAACGTCAAAACCAAATCTAATAACTCTTGCAGCATAAAACAATATCTAACAGTACCAAAACTATGTGTATTTGGCCTTATCAGAAAGTTTAGGTCAAGAGCTTGATTTGCAAAAAGAATCAACTAAATCGAGATTCTGAAACTCAAGTTATGATCAAACAAAGTTCAAATACAAATCTGTTTGAAATCAAATTTTAAAACTTTCAAAACATGTTTGAGTTGTATTACTGGATAGAGGAGATCATAACGAAGAAGTGGGCGTTGGTTTCGTTGGATTCCGACTTACGAGTAAAAAGTTATGAACGTTTGAAAATTAGGGACTACGGATAGGTCCCTGACGGGAATTAAAAATAAAAAGAAAAATCTATCGAGCTTAACGCCGCTAAACAAAACCGGAAGAAAAACCGGCGAAAACCGATCTAGGTTTCGGAAAGAAAACCAAACGAAAAACCTATCTAGAAAGCGGGCGGAAATCGATCTAGAAAACCGATCTAGAAAAGCGGAACAGAAATCGATCTAGAAAGCGTGTGTGGCTGAGGCTAGTACCTCAAGAGGCGAGGGCTCCGGCGGCAGCGTAAAGCGGCGGTGGCAAGGCGGCGGCGGTGTGGGGCGTGGCGTGGCTATGGCGGGCGGCACTGCTGCTTCTTCTTCTTTGAGGAGAGGAGAGGAGAGCTGATTTGATGTGTTGGAGGGGGTGCTTGGGTATTTATATTAGGGAGGGAGGGTTTTGCTTGGGGTAGGGGACAAGAAATAGATTAGGATTAGGAATCCTAGGAATAAAAACGGAATAACAAACGGGGTCAAATTCTACTAGGAATCGTAAAGAATAGGAAACTTGGGGCTCCTGGCTCCCCTAGGTGCGTGGTGCGTGCGTGGCCTTGGCCTTGACGAGGTGGCTAGGGCGGCTTGGGCCTTTGGCCCAAGCCGCTGCGCTCCTTTTTTTTTAAATTTCCAGACGAAAGAAAAATAATAAAACTAAATAAATAATTATATTATATAGGCATATAATATGTAAAAAATTTCAGAAAAAGATTTCCTACATGATGAACTTTATTCTAGCTTCAAATAAAATACACACAAATTCAAATAAAGCAAAGAGTGCTATTGCTCTAATAAAATCCAACAAAAATTATTTTGAAAATACCAAAATGACTTCAAATTAATTTCTCTCCAATTTTCTGAGGTAGGGAATCATGTTACCCTATTTTCCATATATTTTGTTTTTGGAGAAAAATATTTTGAATAAAACTCAAATAACTCCAAATTGGAAATAAATTCAAAAGAACTTTGAATTTTAATTCTTTGAAAACTCCCAACTCATATTTCGTATAATTTGAAGAAGTCATTTTATCTTCGCTCGTGAAAATCATTGAGTTGCATAAAGTTTCAGAATTGGAAATATTCTCAAATGAAATTCAAATATTTTCAACACCCCTTGTCATTTAAATAAATGGAAGAAGTCATGTCATCTTCTCTCCAGGGTTTTGTGATGAAGAGTATTTTAATTCCCTAAGATCATGAAAGCAAAATGAAAGTTTGGGAAAGTCCTTTTATTCCCTCTCATCCAACTTTCAAAAAGTTTCGAATTCACTCACTTTCAATCAATCAATCAAGCAATCAATCAAATCTATCTATTTGTTTATAACATTCCAAAATTTAGAATTTTGGGATGTTACAGAAAACAAAAGACTACTTTAAGGTACTGTAATGAACTCATTATTTATTTATATTGGTGTTAAACCTACTGTATTCCAACTTCTCTATGGATTATAAACTATTTTACTAGCCATAGATTCATCAAAATAAGCAAACAACACACGAAAAACAGAATCTGTCAAAAACAGAACAGTCTGTAGTAGTCTGTAACTAACGCAAACTTCTGGTACTCCAAAACATCTACCAAAATTAGACGACCTAGAAAATTTGTTTATTGATCATCAGCAATTGGAATTAGTATTTTATCACGTTCTGGTAATTTTTAACAATTGTTTTCGTGAACAGAAAGATTCTGGAAATTACAGCAAGATCAAATAACTGTCATCCAAGAAGATCCAATAGGTCTAGCTTGGCACAAACACTAATTAAAACATAAAACCACATCTAAACAGAGGCTAGATGGATTATTTATTCCTAAACATTAGCAAAAGCAAAAAAAACTAAAAATAAAATCGGGTTGCCTCCCAACAAGTGCTATCATTTAACGCCCCTAGCTAGGCATAAAAGCAAGGATAGATTTAAGTATTGCCGTCTTTGGTTTTAGGAGAAGAGGATCTCTTTTCTATAGCATTC
The DNA here is from genome assembly GCA_021605145.1 of Aegilops bicornis. Taxonomy (NCBI): domain Eukaryota; kingdom Viridiplantae; phylum Streptophyta; class Magnoliopsida; order Poales; family Poaceae; genus Aegilops; species Aegilops bicornis. The sequence goes on along the minus strand of CM038672.1, from coordinate 82,292,357 downwards.
ATTCTTCTATTAAAGGTAAGCACATGGCCATTAATGGAAGAAGTAAGATTAAGCACATTACGGAAATTTGCCTCTAAACTAGACTTCATCTCTTTAATAATTTCATTTTGATAAAAGCACAAGAGAGTAGTTGATTCAACCTTATCATTCATAGGGTGCTCAAATATGGTTTTCATTTTTTCATAGGTATCTATAGCATCCCCTTCAAGAAAACCTTCTTCAAAGATGGAATCTAAAACTTGTATGAAGGAAGCGGGCAAGCCAACATAAAAACTTCTTAAGTAAATTTCAATTTGATATTATGGCACATAGCTAGCCCGAATCCTTAATAACCTATCCCAGACATCTTTTAAAGACTCATCAAGTAGATAGCGAAAAATTTCAGAGTCATCCTCATCAAAATTATTCAAGCTATCATTGGTGACCCCGGTGGGTCTTTCTGTAGCATCATTGTTTATGAGCATAGAGAGGATAGAGGGGTTATCCAAGGCACTAGAGCCCGGGAGAAAACCCGTAGTTCTTTTTGATTCGGCCATGGCAATGAGGAGGCAAACGGAAAAGAGAGAGGAGGAGGATGGGAAAGAGAAGGCGAATAAAACGGTAAGGGTGTAGTGGGGGAGAGGAAAACGAGAGGCAAATGGCAAATAATGTAATGCGGGAGATAGGGATTGTGATGGGTACTTGGTATGTCTTGACTTGAGCGAAGACCTCCCCGGCAACGGCGCCAGAAATCCTTCTTGCTACCTCTTGAGCACTGCGTTGGATTTCCCCGAAGAGGAGAGGATGATGCAGCAAAGTAGGGTAAGTATTCCCCTCAGTTTTTTAGAACCAAGGTATCAATCCATTAGGAGGCTACGCACGAGTCCCTTGTACCTGCACAAAACAATAGCTCCTCGCAACCAACACGATTAGGGGTTGTCAATCCCTTCACGGTCACTTACGAGAGTGAGATCTGATACAGATAATAAATAATATTTTTGGTATTTTTAATATGGAGATGCAAAGTGTAAAGTAAAAGGCAAAGTAAAAACAAAGCAAGTATTAAAGTGATGGAGATTGATATGATGAAAATAGACCCGGGGGCCATAGGTTTCACTAGTGGCTTCTCTCAAGAGCATAAGTATTCTACGGTGGGTGAACAAATTACCGTTGAGCAATTGTGAAATTGAGCATAGTTATGAGAATATCTAGGTATGATCATGTATATAGGCATCACGTCCGAGACAAGTAGACCGACTCCTGCGTGCATCTACTACTATTACTCCACTCATCGACCGCTATCCAGCATGCATCTAGAGTATTAAGTTAAAAACAGAATAACGCCTTAAGCAAGATGACATGATGTAGAGGAATAAATTCATGCAATAGGATAAAAATCTCATCTTGTTATCCTCGATGGCAACAATACAATACGTGCCTTGCAACCCTTTCTGTCACTGGGTAAGGACACCGCAAGATTGAACCCAAAGCTAAGCACTTCTCCCATTGCAAGAACTACCATTCTAGTTGGCCAAACCAAACGGATAATTCGAAGAGACTTGCAAAGATAAGCAATCATACATAAAAGAATTCAGAGAAGATTCAAATATTATTCATAGATAATCTGGATCATAAACCCACAATTCATCGGTCTCAACAAACTAACATAAAAAGAAGATTACATCAAATAGATCTCCACGAGAGAGGGGGAGAACATTGTATTGAGATCCAAAAAGAGAGAAGAAGCCATCTAGCTACTAGCTATGGACCCGAAGGTCTGAAGTAAACTACTCATACTTCATCGGAGGGGCTATGATGATGATGTAGAAGCCCTCCGTGGTGGATGCCCCCTCCGGCGAAGCTCCGGAACAGGCCCCAAGATGGGATCTCGTGGATACAGGAAGTTGCGGCGGTGGAATTAGGTTTTTGGCTCCGTCTCTGATCGTTTGAAGTGCGAGGTATATATAGGAGGAAGGAGTACGTCGGTGGAGCAACAGGGGGCCCACGAGGCAGGGGGGCGCGCCCTAGGGGGGCGCCCTCACCCTCGTGACTGCCTCTATTACTTCTTGGAGTAGGCTCCAAGTCTCCTGGATCACGTTCGGTGAGAAAATCACGTTACCGAAGGTTTCATTCCGTTTGGACTTCGTTTGATATTCTGTTTCTTCGAAACACTGAAATAGGCAAAAACCAGCAATTCTGGGCTGGGCCTCCGATTAATAGGTTAGTCCCAAAAATAATATAAAAGTGGAAAATAAAGCCCAATATAGTCCAAAACAGTAGATAAAGTAGCATGGAGCAATCAAAAATTATAGATACGTTGGAGACGTATCAGGATGATCAGGCAAAGCATTAAGTAACTGGAGAAGCCTCCCCCAAGCTTGTGGGAGACTCTCTTCTTTGATTTGCACAAAATTATATATTTCCTGCAAGGCAGCTTGTTTCTTATGAGCAGGGAAATATTTAGCAGAGAAGTAATAAATCATATCCTGGGGACTACGCACACAACCAGGAGTAAGAGAATTATACCAAGTCTTAGCACCACCCTTTAATGAGAACGGCAATATCTTAAGTATATATAAATAGCGAGACTTATCATCATGAGTAAATAGGGTGGCTATATCATTCAACTTGGTAAGATGTGCCACAACAGTTTCAGATTCAAGGCCATAAAAAGGATCAGATTCGACTAAAGTAATAATATCAGGATCAACAGAGAATTCATAATCCTTATTAGTAACATAGATAGGTGAAGTAGCAAAAGCAGGATCGGGTTTTATTGTAGCATTAAGAGACTGCTGCTTCCATTTAGCTAAAAATTTCTTAAGATCATTTCTATCATTGCAAGCAAGAATTTCCATAGCAGCTTTTTCATTCATAACATAACCCTTAGGAACAACAGGTAATACATAATCATTGGGGGAACCTTCATCATCACTATCATCAATAATATGTTCTTCAATATTTTCATTCCCCCTAACTCTAGCAAGTTGTTCATCTAGAAATTCACCTAATGGCAAAGTAGTATCACGCACAGAAGTAGTTTCATCATGCATAGAGAAGTGGCATCATCAATAATATGCGACATATCAGAACTCAAAGCAGTAGCAGGTTTAGGCGTCGCAAGCTTACTAATAACGGAAGGAGAATCTAGTGCAGAGCTAGATGGCAGTTCCTTACCTCCCCTCGTAGTTGAGGGCAAAACTTGGTCTTAGCGTCTTTCAAGTTCTTCATAGTGATCAACAGATATAAATCCCAAGTGACTCAGAGAATAGAGCTATGCTCCCGCAACGGTGCGAAATTAGTCTTGATAACCCACAAGTATAGGGGATCACAACAGCTTTTGAGGGTAGAGTATTCAACCCAAATTTATTGATTCGACACAAGGGGAGCCAAAGAATATTCTTGAGTATTAGCAGTTGAGTTGTCAATTCAACCACACCTGGATAACTTAGTATCTGCAGCAAAGTGTTTAGTAGCAAAAGTGGTATGATAATAAAGGTAATAGTAGCAAAAATAAAGATAAATGTTTTTGGGTTTTTGTAGTAGTTGTAACAGTAGCAACGTAAAAGTAAATAAGCGAAGAACAATATATGAAAACCTCGTAGGCAATGGATCGGTGATGGATAATTATGCCGGATGTGATTCCTCATGCAATAGCTATAACATAGGGTGATATAGAACTAGCTCCAATTCATCAATGTAATGTAGGCATGTATTCCGTAAATAGTCATACGTGCTTATGGAAAAGAAGTTGTATGACATCTTTTTTCCTACCCTCCCATTGCAGCGGGGTCCTTACGGAAACTAAGGGATATTAAGGCCTCCTTTTAATAGAGAACCAGAACAAAGCATTAACACATAGTGAATACATGAACTCCTCAAACTACGGTCATCACCGAGAAGTATCCCGATTATTGTCACTTCGGGGTTGTCGGATCATAACACATAATAGGTGACTATAGACTTGCAAGATAGGATCAGGAACACACATATATTCATGAAAACATAATAGGTTCAGTTCTGAAATCATGGCACTCGGGCCCTAGTGACAAGCGTTAGGCATAGAAAAGTCATAGCAACATCAATCTCAGAACATAGTGGATACTAGGGATCAACCCTAACGAAACTAACTCGATTACATGGTAAATCTCATCCAACCCATCACCGTCCAGTGAGCCTACGATGGAATTACTCACGCACGGCGGTGAGCATCATGAAATTGGTGATGGAGGATGGTTGATGATGACGACGGCGATGAATCCCCCTCTCCGGAGCCCCGAACGGACTCCAGATCAGCCCTCTCGAGAGAGATTAGGGCTTGGCGGCGGCTCCGTGTCGTGAAACGCGATGAAACTTTCTCTCTGATTTTTTTCTCCCCGAGACGGAATATATGGAGTTGGAGTTGAGGTCGGAGGAGGTCCAGGGGGCCCACGAGATAGGGGGGACGCCCTAGGGGGGTGCGCCTCCCTGTCTCGTGGACAGGCCCTGGGCCCCTGGTGTATTTCTTTCGCCCAATAATTCTTATAAATTCCAAAAAGTGCCTCCGTTGATTTCCAGGACATTCCGACAACTTTTCTTTTCTACACATAAAAAAACATCATGGTAGTTCTGCTGAAAACATCGTCAATCCAGGTTAGTTTCATTCAAATCATGCAAGTTAGAGTCCAAAACAAGGGCAAAAGTGTTTGGAAAAGTAGATATGTTGGAGACCTATCATCGGTCTACTTGTCTCGGACGTGATGCATATATACATGATCATACCTAGATATTCTCATAACTATGCTCAATTCTGTCAATTGCTCAACAGTAATTCGTTCACCCACCGTAAAATACTTATGCTCTTGAGAGAAGCCACTAGTGAAACCTATGGCCCCCGGGTCTATCTTCATCATATTGATATTCCATCACTTTATTATTGCTTTGCTTTTTTACTTTGCCTTTTGTTTTACTTTGCATCTCTATACCAAAAATACCAAAAATATTATCTATCATCTCTATCAGATCTCACTCTCATAAGTGACCGTGAAGGGATTGATAACCCCTATTCGTGTTGGTTGCGAGGAGTTATTTGCTTTGTGTAGGTACGAGGGACTCGCACGTAGCCTCCTACTAGATTGATACCTTGGTTCTCAAAAACTGAGGGAAATACTTACGCTACTTTGCTGCATCATCTTTTCCTCTTCGGGGAAATCCAACGCAGTGCTCAAGAGGTAGCAAGAAGAATTTCTGGCGCCGTTGTCGGGAGTCTACGCAAAAGTCAACATACCAAGTACCCATCACAATCCCTTATCTCTCGCATTACATTATTTGCCATTTGCCTCTCGTTTTCCTCTCCCCCACTTCACCCTTGCCATTTTATTCGCCCTCTCTTTTCCATTTGCCTTTTTTTCTCACTTGCTTTCTGTTTGCTCGTGTGTTGGATTGCTTGTGTGTCACGATGGCTCAAGATAATACCAAATTGTGTGACTTTACCAATACCAACAATAATAGTTCCTTAGCACTCTGATTGCTCCTCTTACCAACACTGAATCTTGTGAAATCAATACTGCTTTGTTGAATCTTGTTATGGAAGACCAATTCGCCAGCCTTCCTAGTGAAGATGCCGCTACTCATCTAAATAGCTTCGTGGATTTGTGTGATATGCAAAAGAAGAAAGATGTTGATAATGATATTGTTAAATTGAAGCTATTTCCTTTTTCGCTTAGAGATCGTGCTAAAGCTTGGTTTTCGTCTTTTCCTAAAAATAGTATTGATTCTTGGAACAAGCGAAAAGATGCTTTTATCTCTAAGTATTTTCCTCCCGCTAAGATCATGTCTCTTAGAAACGATAATATGAATTTTAAGCAACTTGATCATGAACATGTTGCACAAGCTTGGGAGAGAATGAAATTAATGATAAGTAATTGCCCTACTCATGGTTTGAACTTGTGGATGATTATACAAAAAATTTATGCGGATTGAATTTTGCTTCTAGAAATCTTTTAGATTCGGCATGGGAGGCACTTTTATGGAAATCACTTCAGGAGATGCTACTAAACTCCTAGATGATATTATGGTTAATTATTCTCAATGGCACACTGAAAGATCTACTAACAAAAAAGTGCATGCAATAGAAGAAATTAATGTTTTGAGTGGAAAGATGGATGAACTTATGAAATTATTTGCTACTAAGAGTGTTTCTTCTGATCCTAATGATATGCCTTTGTCTACTTTGATTAAGAATAATAATGAATCTATGGATGTGAATTTTGTTCGTAGGAATAATTTTGGTAACAAAGCGTATAGAGGGAACTTTAATCCTAGGCCTTATCCTAGTAATCCTTCTAAAAATTATGGAAATTCCTACAACAACTCTTATGGAAATTTTAATAAGATGCCCTATGAATTTGAGAATAGTGTTAAAGAGTTTATGAATTCACAAAAGAATTTTAATGCTTTGCTTGAAGAGAAATTACTTAAAGCTAATGAATTGGCTAGGAATGTTGATAGAATTTCTCTTGATGTTGATTCTTTAAAGCTTAGATCTATTCCTCCTAAGCATGTTATCAATGAGTCTCTCAAAGCCATGAGAATTTCCATTGATGAGTACAAGGAAAGAACAGCTAGGATGCGTGCTACGAAAGATGCCTTTATTAAAGCGTGTTCTTCCAATTTCCATGAAAATAAAGATGAAGATCTAAAAGTTATTGATGTGTCCCCTATTAAATCTTTGTTTTGCAATATTAATCTTGATAATGATGGGACTGAATATGATCCACCTTTACCTATAAGGCGTTCCAAGAATTCACAGTATTTAGATCTTTATGATGAAATTGATAAAACTGGGATTAAAGAAAGCAAAACCCAAGATGTTGCTAAACCCACTATTTTGGACTTCAAGGAATTTAATTATGAAAGTTGCTCTTTAATTGATTGTATTTCCTTGTTGCAATCCGTGCTAAATTCTCCTCATGCTTATAGTCAAAATAAAGCCTTTACCAAACATATCGTTGATGCCTTGATGCAATCTTATGAAGAAAAACTTGAGTTGGAAGTTTCTATCCTAGAAAACTTTATGATGAGTGGGAACCAACTATTAAAATTAAGATTAATGATCATGAATTTTATGCTTTATGTGATTTGGGTGCTAGTGTTTCCACTATTCCCAAAACTTTGTGCGATTTGCTAGATTTCCGTGATTTTGATGATTGCTCTCTAAACTTGCACGTTGCGGGTTCCACTATTAAGAAACCTATGGGAAGAATTAATGATGTTCTTATTGTTTCAAATAGGAATTATTTGCCCGTAGATTTTATCGTTCTTGATATAGATTGCAATCCTTCTTCTCCTATTATTCTTGGTAGACCTTTTCTTAGAACGATTGGTGCAATTATTGATATGAAGGAAGGGAATATTAGATTCCAATTTACATTAAAGAAAGGCATGGAACACTTACCTAGGATGAAAATAAAACTACCATATGAATCTATCATGAGAGCCACTTATGGATTGCCTACCAAAGATGTCAATACCTAGATCTATCCGTGCTTTTATGCCTAGCTAGGGGCGTTAAACAATAGCGCTTGTTGGGAGGCAACCCAATTTTATTTTTAGTTTTTTTTCCTTTTGCTTATGTTTAGGAATAAATAATCCATATATCTTCTGTTTAGATGTGGTTTTATGTTTTAGTTAGTGTTTGTGCCAAGTTAAACCTATAGGATCTTCTTGGACGATAGTTATTTGATCTTGCTGTAATTTCCAGAAACTTTCCGTTCACGAAACAATTTGTTAAAAATCACCAGAACGTGATAAAATAGTTATTCCAATTGCTGCTGATCAATAAATAAATTTCTTAGGTCTTCCTATTTTTGCTGAATTTTTGGAGTTCCATAAGTTTCCGTTAGTTACAGATTACTACAGACTGTTCTGTTTTTGATAGATTCTGTTTTTCGTGTGTTGTTTGCTTATTTTGATGAATCTATGGCTAGTAAAATAGTTTATAAACAATAGTGAAGTTGGAATAAAGTAGGTTTAACACCAATATAAATAAATAATGAGTTCATTACAGTACCTTGAACTGGTCTTTTGTTTTCTTTCGCTAACGGAGCTCACGAGATTTCTGTTGAGTTTTGTGTTGTGAAGTTTTCACGTTTTGGGTGAAATCTTTTGATGGATTATGGAACAAGGAGTGGCAAGAGCCTAAGCTTGCGGATGCCCATGGAACCCCCAAAATAATCTAAGGACACCAAAAAGTAAAAGCTTGGGGATGCCCCGGAAGGCATCCCCTCTTTCGTCTACTTCCATCGGTAACTTTAATTGGAGCTATATTTTTATTCACCACATGATATGTGTTTTGCTTGGAGCGTCTTGTATGATTTGAGTCTTTGCTTTTTAGTTTACCACAATCATCCTTTCTGTACACACCTTTTGAGAGAGCCATACATGAATTGGAATTATATAGAATACTCTATGTGCTTCACTTATATCTTTTGAGCTATATAGTTTTGCTCTAGTGCTTCACTTATATCTTCTAGAGCATGGTGGTGGATTTGTTTTATAGAAACTATTGATTTCTCATGCTTCACTTAGATTATTTTGAGAGTCTTAAATAGCATGGTAATTTGATTAATAATAATAATATGCTTGGTATTCAAGATTTGTAAAACTTTCTTTTGAGTGTGTTGGATACTAAGAAAAGTTTGATGCTTGATAATTGTTTTGAGATATGGAGGTGATAATATCAAAGTCGTGCTAGTTGAGTGGTTGTGAATTCGAGAAATGCTTGTGTTGAAGTTTGCAAGTCCCATAGCATGGACGTATGGTAAACGTTATGTAACAAATTTGAAACATGAGGTGTTATTTGATTGTCCTCCTTATGAGTGGCGGTCGGGGACGAGCGATGGTCTTTTCCTACCAATCTATCCCCCTAGGAGCATGCGCGTAGTGCTTTGGTTTTTGATGGCTTGTAGATTTTTGTCACATCCCTAGCTTCTGGTGCTGCCTAGTGTTTGCATCTTGCTTGCATCATGTTTAACTTTCATGGAAATCTGAAATGGGGATTGCCTAAACCCCTAGCATCAAAGGAATTCATTAGGTTCACCTAAAATATTTTCTGTAATCCAAATGGCTTTCAAAAATGTTCATCATTTATGGAAAATGCTGTTAACAGTTACATAGGTGATGTAAATTTTTCCATGACATATTTGGGCTCTGAATTAAATCATACTTTATTTGTATTTGGGCATTTAAATTTTATATATTATTTTAAATGTCCAAATATTCATGAACTGAAATGTTTGCTGTTGGGAATAATCCAAACAGTGGCCACAGCCAGTTGCATGATTTTTAGAAATGCTCTGGCATTTTTAATAAAGCCAAACACAGTTGCAGGTAATAGAAAACAGAAAGAAAATGCAAATAGGAAAGGACTTACCTGGCGCTTACCTGTCCAGCCTGGCCGGCCTGCTACTGTGCGGTCCAGCCCACAGCGTAGTGCCAGTCATCTCCCTCCTCTCGCCAGGAGGACGAGAGGCGTGTGATTGACGCGCGCGACCACACGCCGGGCGACCTACTGCTTATCGCCGACCGCCTGGAGCTAGCTAAGGACGCCACGCACTCTCCCGCGCCTCCCTCGACCGCTTGCTCGTCCCCATCCCCTCTCTGACTCTCTCTCCTGTGACCGTCTGAGCGCACCGGAGAGCGCCCCTGCTCGCCGCCGTAGCCACCACGCACCCTAGGCCCCGCGCCATGTCAAGCCGCGGAGAGAAGCTCGTCCTCGTCTGAACTCTGAAGATCAGAACGGGCGCACTGCATCGCCGTCAGCATCATCGTCTTCCTCGTCGGTAATCCGTGGATCGCCGACGTCGATTCGCGCCGAAGAGGGCCTCCCCGAGCCGTCTGAGCTGCTAAACGACTTCGCTGTGAGGACTCCTTCGTTTTCCCCCTCCTCCCCTGCTCGTTCTCGTGCCGTAGCTGCCGTCCCCGCAAGCACCGAGCTCCGGCCATCGCCATGGCCGGCGAACCTCGCGCCCCGGAGCTCTTCCGCTCGCTCCAGTAGCTCCCGCGTGCTCTCCAGGTCCCCAGGGTCCCGACGCGCTCCTCTGCTCTCTGGCTAACGCGCTGCAGCCACCGCGCCGTGCTGGCCCGAGCTCCAGCCGCCGCCAAAGCCGCTGTGGTCGTCATTCCCGTCCACCCCACAGCCTCCCGAGGCCTCCCCTAGCCGCGCACGAGCGTGAGCTCTCCATTGGTACCCTCGGAGCATCGAACCGCTACTGGAGCAGCGTTTCCGACATGCCTCCGCCGTCGGATGAGGTCGCCGGCGGTGAAACCCTGTTTAGCTGACGTGGCAACAATTAGTTTAGGCTCTAATTAACACCCACAACCACTGACTAGTGGGCCTAGCCCCTCTAACGATTTTTGTTAGGTTCAACTAAAATCACTAATTATAACTATGACATGTGGGCCCCACGTGTCAGGTTAGACCCTGGTCACCCCGGTTGACCTGCTGACGTCGTGTTGCTGTCATGCTGACGCAGTAAAGGAAATTCTATATTAAAACAAATTCAGAAAATTCCAGAAATTAGTATAAACTTCTAAAATTCATAGTAATTCAACCGTAACTCCAAATGAAATAATTTATATATGAAAAATGATCAGAAAAATCTAATCTATCCATCTGTACTATTTTCATGCATGTTAGAATAACTTATAGCTTCTGTTTAGGACAAATCATATAATGGCATTTAAACCTTCACATATGAAGTTTGAATTTGAACCTAGGGTTCAAACCAACTCCATTTAACATGTTGCTAGTTACATTAGCTCAAAACACATCATATTTCCATGTCATGATCATGCATCATATTGTTGCATTGCATTGATTGTGTTCTTCCTTGTTTGCTGGTATTTGTCCCCTCTCAGTAGACGACGTACCGACGATGAGTTCGATGGCATCGATGAAGAACTATATTATCTTCGGAAGTTCCAGGCAAGCAAAACCCCCTTGTTCATTCCGATACAATCCCACTCTCTCGCTCCTGCTCTCTTTTACTGCATTAGGACAACAACGATTCAACTGTTACATGTTGCGGTAGTTGAACCCCTTTCCTCTGCATGACCTGTCATTGCCACGGTAAATAGATGAAACCCACTAGCATGAGTAGGGGTTGTTTGAGCCCTGACGTGCCTACTCATTAATGCTTGTTTGTCATGCCTGCTATTGCTTAGAGTTGTGTCAGGTCTGATTCATCAGGGATGAATTGGAAAGTGGTGAACATGTCCCTCGTGTGTGAGCTAAGTGTGTGAACACGAATTGGTAAAGGTAGCGGTGAGATGCCATGTAGGAGTACATGGTGGGTTGTCTCATTGCAGCCGTCCTCAGTAACTGAGTTCTGTGTTTGTGATCCATGAACAGTTACTACCACACATTGGGTTCCGTAACTTCGGCCCTCTCGGCTTATTAATCAACTCGATCTCTGTCCGGGAGTTGCAACTAGTTTCGGTGTTTGTAGGTAGTGTTAGTAGTCTACCAAGTGGCACCCGATGCAGGTGGGCTTGGGACAGACTAAACCTGATGTACGGTGTACCAAGTGGCACCCGGTTGGTGGGCTTGGGAACCCTGCTCACATCGTTTGGGGCCGTGGCGACACCCGGCGGATCTCCTTGCGGATGGAACCCGAATAGGCGATAAACACGGACGAGAGACTTGTGTGGTTAGTCGGTCGTGGCCGACTCCCTCGCCAAAGCTTCCGCTTGAAGGCTGCCGAGGTACATGACGATGTCTGTGGCGATAAGTGGCGAGAGCGTGTGTGAAGAAGTACACCCTGCGGGGTTATCATTATCTATTCGAATAGCCGGATTCCTCGGATATGGAAACTTGGACCCTTGCATAGTTCATAGACAAGTGAAAGTGGATACTCTAAAACTTCAAGATAAGCGTGAGTGCTATGGATGGCGTTCTCGGAGGTAGACGGGAGGCGGATCCATAGTGGTATATTGATATGGTGAATATGTGGACTCGTGTGCCACCTCAAAAGAGTTACTTGCAATCGTAGTTCAGGATAGCCACCGAGTGAAAGTCGGCTTGTTGCGGTCAAACTCCACCACCCCTTTGTTGATACTTATGCATATGTAGTTAGTTACGATGTAAGTCTTGCTGAGTACATTTGTACTCACGTTTGCCTATTTTATGTTTTTGCAGAGAGGCGTCGGTCTCGCTTAGTAGTTCAGCGTGGACTTGACGTTTAGCTTGTTACCTCAGCTACGATCTTGTGCCCTCGGCAGATCTAGTAGATAGTCAGGCTTCTAAGTCTTTTTCATTTGTAGATGTACGTACTTTCGGACATGTTACGCTTCCGCTTGTGCTTGACTTGTATGCTCTGAATGTTGGGTCGTGAGACCCATGTTTGTAATATCTCGCTCCTCGGAGTCTAATGAATAAATACTTTGAGTCGTAGAGTTATGTTGTGATGCCATGTTGTATTTACACATATTGAGCATATTGTGTGTATGTTTGGTATGTGTGGGATCCGACAACCTAGTTGTTTATCCTTGGCAGCCTCTCTTATGGGGAAATGTAGTCTAGTGCTTCCTGAGCGATAGTAGTCCGCTACAGCCCGGTTCACCGGAGTCCTGCTAGCACAAAGACTACTGCTCGGACACTTGATCGGCCGCATGTGTTTCACTTTTGTTCCTGTGGTTCGTCCTTCGGGAAATGTCACGCGGTGACATCCGAGTCCTGCCTAGCCTGCTACAGCCGGGTTACCGGAGTCCTCATTAGCCAGTGCTACAGCCCGGATTCACACGCTGGCGACCGACATGCTCGATGTGATTCATGTATGCCTGTCCCCATGGGTTAGTGCCGCTTTGGGTTCACGACTAGCCATGTTGGCCCGGGTTCTCTGTCATATGGATGCTAGCGACACTATCATATACGTGAGCCAAAAGACGCAAACGGTCACGGGCCATGGTAAGGCGACACCCGTGGGAATACCGTGCGTGAGGCCGCAAAGTGATATGAGATGTTACCGGCTAGATCGATGTGACTTGGAATCGGGGTCCTGACAATTTTTGCAATAAATATATGAGTTCTTTATGACTAATGTTGAGTCCATGGATTTTACGCACTCTCACCCTTCCATCATTGCTAGCCTCTTCGGTACCGTGCATTGCCCTTTCTCACATTGAGAGTTGGTGCAAACTTCGCCAGTGCATCCAAACCCCGTGATATGATACACTCTTTCACACATAAACCTCCTTATATATTCCTCAAAACAGCCACCATACCTACCTATTATGGAATTTCCATAGCCATTCCAAGATATATTGCCATGCAACTTTCCACCATACCGTTCATCATGACACATTCATCATTGTCATATTGCTTAGCATGATCATGTAGTTGACATAGTATTTGTGGCAAAGCCACCATTCATAATTCTTTCATACATGTCACTCTTGATTCATTGCATATCCTGCACATCACGGAGGCATTCATATAGAGTCATACTTTGTTCTAGTATCAAGTTGTAATCATTGAGTTGTAGATAAATAGAGGTGTGATGATCATCATTTTCTAGAGCATTGTCCCAAGTGAGGAATAAAAAAAAAGAGAAAGGCCATAAAAAAGAGAAAGGCCATAAAAAAAGAAGAAAATGAGAGAAAAAGAGAGAAGGGACAATGCTACTATCCTTTTCCACACTTGTGCTTCAAAGTAGCACCATAATCTTCATGATAGAGAGTCTCTTGTTTTATCACTTCCATATACTAGTGGGAATTTTTCATTATAGAACTTGGCTTGTATGTTCCAACAATGGGCCTCCTCAAGTGCCCTAGGTCTTCGTGAGCAAGCAAGTTGGATGCACACCCACTTAGTTTCTTTTGTTGAGCTTTTATACATTTATAGCTCTAGTGCATCTGTTGCATGGCAATCCCTACTCCTTGCATTAACATCAATCGATGGGCATCTCCATAGCCCATTGATTAGCCTCGTTGATGTGAGATCTTCTCCTTTTTTGTCTTCTCCACATAACCCCCGTCATCATCTTCTATTCTACCCATAGTGCTATGTCCATGGCTCATACTCATGTATTGCGTGAAGGTTTATAAGTTTGAGATTACTAAAGTATGAAACAATTGCTTGGCTTGTCATTGGGGTTGTGCATGATGAGAGCATTCTTGTGTGTGAAAATGTAGCATGACTAAACTATATGATTTTGTAGGGATGAACTTTCTTTGGCCATGTTATTTTGAGAGGACATAATTGCTTAGTTAATATGCTTGAAGTATTATTATTTTTATGTCAATATGAACTTTTGTCTTGAATCTTTCGAATCTGAATATTCATAACACAATTAAGAAGAATTACATTGAAATTATGCCAAGTAGCACTCCGCATAAAAAATTCTCTTTTTATCATTTACCTACTCGAGGACGAGCAGGGAATTAAGCTTGGGGATGCCTGATACGTCTCCAACGTATCTATAATTTTTGATTGCTCCATGCTATATTATCTACTTTTTTGGACCATATTGGGCTTTATTGTCCACTTTTACATTATTTTTGGGACTAACCTATTAACCGGAAGCCCAGCCCAGAATTGCTGTTTTTTTGCCTATTTCGTGTTTCAAGAAAGCGGAATATCAAATGGAGTCCAAACGGAATGAAACCTTGGGAACGTGATTTTCTCACGAATATGATCCAGAGACTTGGACCCCACGTCAAGAAAGAAGGGAGGTGGCCACGAGGGTGGGGCGCGCCCACCCCTAGGGCGCGCCCCGCCTCATGGGCCCCGTTGCTCCACCGACGTACTCCTTCCTCCTATATATACCTCATTACCCCCAAGCGATCGACACGGAGCCAAAACCTAATTCCACCACCGCAACCTTACAGCACCCACGAGATCCCATCTTGGGGCATGTTAGAGCTCACATGGGAAGGAATCCACCATGGAGGGCTTCTACATCATCACCATAGCCCCTTCGATGAAGTGTGAGTAGTTTACCTCAGACCTTCGGGTCCATAGTTAGTAGCTAGATGGCTTCTTCTCTCTTTTTGGATCTCAATACAATGTTCCCCCCCTCTATCATGGAGATCTATTCGATGTAATCTTCTTTTTGCGGTGTGTTTGTTGAGACCGATGAATTGTGGGTTTACGATCAAGATTATCTATGAACAATATTTGAATCTTCTCTGAATTCTTTTATGTATGATTGGTTACCTTTGCAAGTCTCTTCGAATTATCAGTTTGGTTTGGCCTAATAGATTGGTTTTTCTTGCAATGAGAGAAGTGCTTAGCTTTGGGTTCAATCTTGCGGTGTCCTTTCCCAGTGATAGTAGGGGCAGCAAGGCACGTATTGTATTGTTGCCATCAAGGATAACAAGATGGGGTTTTTATAATATTGCATGAATTTATCCCTCTACATCACGTCATCTTGCTTAAGGCGTTACTCTGTTTTCTTGAACTTAATACTCTAGATGCATGCTGGATAGCGGTCGATGATTGGAGTAATAGTAGTAGATGCAAAAGGTGAGTCGGTCTACTTGTCTCGGACGTGATGCCTATATACATGATCATACCTAGATATTCTCATAACTATGCTCAATTCTGTCAATTGCTCAACAGTAATTCGTTCACCCACCGTAAAATACATATGCTCTTGAGAGAAGCCACTAGTTAAACCTATGGCCCCCAGGTCTATCTTAATCATATTGATCTTCCATCACTTTATTATTGCTTTGCTTTTTTACTTTGCCTTTTATTTTACTTTGCATCTCTATACCAAAAATACCAAAAATATTATCTATCATCTCTATCAGATCTCACTCTCGTAAGTGACAGTGAAGGGATTGACAACCCCTATTTGCGTTGGTTGCGAGGAGTTATTTGCTTTGTGTAGGTACAAGGGACTCATGGCGTAGCCTCCTCTTTGGATTGATACCTTGGTTCTCAAAAACTGAGGGAAATACTTACGCTACTTTGCTGCATCATCCTTTCCTCTTCAGGGAAATCCAACGCAGTGCTCAAGAGGTAGCATCGTGCTGTTTCGTTATCAGCTTCAACATAAACCGCCACACGGGGCGAGTCGTGACGGATGTCACTGGGAAGAACCGCCTCTACTCCATAAACCATGAAGAAAGGCGTATAACCCGTGGACCTGTTGGCGGTAGTATTGATACTCCAAAGCACTAAGGGTAACTCCTCAACCCAGCAACCCGGCGTCCTCTGCAAAGGGACCATAAGTCGGGGCTTTATGCCTCTCAAGATTTCTTGATTGGCTCTTTCAGCTTGACCATTGGACTAGGGTGAGCCATTGATGAAATGTCAAGACGAATATTCTCTCATTGACAAAATTCTTTCATAGCACCCTTAGATAGATTCGTACCATTATCAGTTATGATGCTATGATGGTAGGAAAAATGGAAAATCACCTTTTTAATGAATTGAAGCCGTTGCCGCATCACACTTGCTGACCGGCTCTGCCTCAACCCACTTTGTAAACATGTCAACCGCCACTAAGAGGTGGGTATTTTTGTCCTTGCATCTTTTAAAGGGTCCAACCATATCCAACCCCCAAACTGGAAACTGCCAAAGTGATAGGAATCATCCTCAATTCTTGAGCCGGCACATGAGCTCCTCTGGAAAATTTCTGACAACTGTCGCACTTGCTAACCAGATCTTCTGCATCAGCATGAGCCGTCAGCCAATAAAACCCGTGACGAAAAGCTTTATCCATGAGAGACTTAGAACCGACATGATGGCCACAATCTCCTTCATGAATCTCTCTTAGAATCTCACGGCCCTCCTCGGGAGAAATACAGCGCTGAAACACGCCTGTGACACTGCACCGGTGTAACTCGCCGTTGACGATGGTCATTGACTTAGATCGCCGGGTTATTTGCCTGGCCAAAGTTTCATCCTCAGGTAACCCCCCCGGGTCATATAAGCCAAATACGGAACCATCCAATCAGGAATAACATGAAGAGCCGCCACCAACTATGCCTCCGGGTTAGGGGTAACACGATCCTCCTCCGTAGGCAATTTTATGGAAGGATTTTTCAGAATATCAAGGAAGACATTAGGTGGTACCGGTTCAGGCTGAGACCCCAGCCGGCTTAAAGCATCAGCCGCCTCATTTTTCCTATGATCAACATGTTCCACTTGATAACCCTTGAAATGACCAGCAATAGCATCAACCGCCCGGTAATAAGCCGCCATGAGCGGGTCTTTGGAATCCCAAGTTCCTGAGACTTGCCGAGCCACAAGATCTGAATCTCCGAAACACCTTACCCGGCTTAGTTCATCTCTTTAGCCATCCGAAGACCATGGAGCAAGGCCTCATATTCAGCTCCATTGTTAGTACAAGGAAACATCAACCTTAAGACATAACAAAACTTATCACCTCATGGGGAAGTCAAAATAACTCCAGCCCCCAAGCCTTCCTACTGCCTGGATCCATAAAAATTAATAGTCCAATATGTATTATCAGGCTTCTCCTAAGGCATCTGCAACTCTGTCTAGTCATTGATGAAATCCACAATCGCCTTAAACTTGATAGCTGTCCAAGGCATATACTTTAAACCATGGGGTCCAAGTTTAGTGGCCCACTTGGCCACCCGGCTTGTAGCTTCTCTGTTTTGAATAATATCCCCTAGCGGAGTAGAACTGACCACAGTGATGGGATGACCAAGGAAATACTCCTTAAACTTACGACTAGCCATGAACACTCCATAAACTAGCTTCTGCCAATGTGGGTACGTTTGCTTAGATTCAATTAATACCTCAATGACATAGTAAACCAGCCTTTGAACTAGATGTTCCTTGCCCGATTCCTTTCTTTCCATAACAACGGCTACGCTGACGGCTCGGCTGTTAGTAGCCACATATAAAAGCAAGGGATCCTTATCAATAGGAGTTGCAAGAACCGGCGACTCAGCCAACTGCTTTTTAAGCGCCTCGAAGTGCCTGATTGGTAGCATCACTCGAGACAAAATGATTTGTTTTCTTCATCATCTGATATAGAGGGATAGCCTTTTTCTCCCAGGCGGCTTATAAACCGGCTCAAAGCTGCAATACGACCCGCCAAACGCTGGACGTCGTTGATACATGATGGTTTAGCCAAAGAAGTGATAGCCTTGATTTTCTCCGGGTTAGCTTCAATACCTCTCTCAGAGACAAAAAAACCCAAGAGCTTGCCTGCTGGCACCCCAAAGACACATTTAGCCGGGTTGTGCATCATCGTGTAGACCCGGAGGTTGTCAAAGGTCTCCTTCAAATCATCTAACAAGGTCTCCTTGTTCCTGGATTTCACAATGATATCATCAACATAAGCATGAACATTGCACCCATTCTGGCTGTGGAGGCAGTTCTGAACACACCGCTGATAAGTTGCGTGGGCACTCTTGAGCCCAAAAGGCATAGACACGTAGCAGAAGGCTCCAAAGGGAGTAATGAAAGATGTTTTATCCTGGTCCTTAACTGCCATCTTGATCTGATGATAAC
The DNA here is from genome assembly GCA_021605145.1 of Aegilops bicornis. Taxonomy (NCBI): domain Eukaryota; kingdom Viridiplantae; phylum Streptophyta; class Magnoliopsida; order Poales; family Poaceae; genus Aegilops; species Aegilops bicornis. The sequence continues at coordinate 82,273,900 of CM038672.1, read as the reverse complement.
CAGAATAAGCATCCAAAAAACTCAAAACGCTCACAACCCGCCGTAGCATCAATAATCTGATCAATAAGAGGGAGAGCAAAAGGATCCGCTGGACAAGCCTTGTTAAGGTCTGTATAATCCACACACATGCGCCAAGTGCCATTTTTCTCAAGTACCAGCACCAGGTTAGCCAACCATTTAGGATGAAGAACTTCAACAATAAACACGACCGCTAAGAGCCGCGCCACTTCTTCACCAATGGCCTTGCGCCTCTCATCATTAAAATGGCGAGGGAATTGCTTGACCGGTTTAAACTTTGGATCAACATTGAGAGTGTGCTCAGCGAGTTCCCTTGGTACACATGGCATGTCTGAAGGCTTCCATGCAAAGATGTCCCAGTTCTCACGAATGAACTCGATGAGTGCGCTTTCCTATTTCAGATCCATATTGGCACTGATACTGAACTATTTGGATGAATCACCAGGAACAAAATCGACATGCTTGGTGTCATATGCCGACTTAAACTTCAACAAAGGGTCATGCTCTATGGTTGGCTTCTTCAAGGGGGTCATATCCGCCGGGTCAACATTGTCTTTATAGAACTTCAACTCCTCTGTTGCACAAATAGACTCAACATAGGCAGCATCACCCACTTCACACTCCAAAGCTATCTTCCTATCACCATGCACCGTGATGGTACCCTTACGACCCGACATTTTAAGCTGCAGATAAACATAACAAGGCCGTGCCATAAATTTGGCATAAGCCGACCGTCCAAACAAGGCGTGATAAGGACTCTTGATCTTGACCACCTCAAAAGTCAATGTCTCAGTCCTATAGTGATGCTCATCGCCAAAAGCCACTTCCAAGGCTATCTTGCCCACGGGATATGCCGACTTACTAGGCACCACCCCATGAAAAATAGTGGAGGACGGTTTAAAATCTTTGTCAGTCAAATTCATACGGTGAAAAATATCATAATAAAGGATGTTGATATTGCTGCCCCCGTCCATAAGCACCTTTGTGAACTTGTATCCTCCAACCTGAGGAGCAACCACCAAAGCCAGCTGACCCGGGTTGTCAACCTGGGGTGGGTGATCCTCACGACTCCATACAATGGGCTACTCCGACCATCGCAAGTATCGAGGGACTGTCGGCTCAACCGCGCTCACCGCTCGTTTGTGAACCTTCTGGCCCCGCTTGCATAAACTCGTGATAAAAACATAATACTGGCCACTATTCAGCTGCTTTGGATTACTTCGATAACCGAACTACTACTGCTGATTGCTTTGACTGGGCTGCTGATTGAAACCGCCTTGATTGACCTGGCCTAGAAATCCATAGTTTGAGCTGCCACCTCCAAAGTCGGGCCCGTGAGAGCCGGATCCTGACCCGCCATGCGGGCCATGATTGTCCTGATAAAATCCAGATTTTTTATACTCCTTCATGATGAAGCAATCTTTCCATAGATGAGTGGACGTCTTGTCTTGAGAACCGTGATTTGGGCAAGGATGATTCATTATCGCCTCAAGGTTGAACTTGGGCCCGCCAACCTGGTGCATCGACGATTTCCCCTTACGATGCTGATTATTATTCTGCGTGTTGGTATTAGCCACAAAGTCTGAACCGCCATCAGCTTGCTTGTGCTTACTGTTATTACCTTGACCCGCCGTATTGTGTTGCTGTCCCTTTGCATTGCCGTTCTTCTTCCCCTTGCAGCCTTCTCCGCATCAAACTCAGGGTCCTTAGTATTATCAGAGTCGGCGTATTTGATGAGAGCCGCCATGAGATCTCCCATATCATTGTAGTGGCACTTAAGCCGCCCCAGCTTCCGCTTGAGGGGAAGGAACCAGCAATTCTTGTCCAAAATCAGGACGGCTGAGCCGACGTTGATACTATCCGAGGAGTGGATAATAGCTGAGATCCGGCGTACCCAATGGGCGGTTGACTCGCTCTCACTCTGGATACAAGTGTCTAAATCAAGAATCAATAGAGGCTGCTTGCATGTGTCCTTGAAATTCTGAATAAAGCGCGTCTTCAATTCATACCATGATCCGATGGAGTTAGGGGGCAGTCCTTTTAGCCAGGTGTGAGATGGCCCATCCAACATCATGGTGAAATACTTAGCGCACACAGCATCATTGACGCCCAACATCTCCATGGCTAGCTCATAGCTCTCAGTCCAAGCCACTGGGGGTTGATCTGTTGTGTTATTGGGCACCTCGCGGGGGCCCTAAAAATCCTTGGGCAGGCGCTCATTACGCAAAGCTGGCACTAAAAACAGCACGCCCAAGGTCCTAGAAGTCATCCCAGCTTCTATAGACACCGACAGGTTATGCTGAGGCTGCTGATGAGCTGCCAGCTCAGCCTCCCGACGTGCCCTGGCCTGATCCACCAAAGCCCGAGCCTCGTTATCAGCATGTGGCAGGTCGTGCCCATGGAGCTGGTTACGACGCTGCTCACTGCTTGAAACCGTCGTCGACTCAATGCACCAGCTACAACTCCGGTTATGGCGTGGGGTTGAATGAATCTGCTCACGGCTATATCAGTGCGCCGCTTGTTGAGCTATTGCGCTTTGAAGAAGTTCCACAGCCTTCCGCGCCTCAGCCGCCGCGGGAGACTCGCCTTGCACCGAAAGAGCCTCCAGCCGCGATGTCGCAGCAATCATATTACCCAGAGGGTTAGAAAAATGACTCGGTGGTGTTGACACTCACTGAGGCAGGGTTGAATTTATTCAAGGCGGGCTTGCCACATGTGGTTGCGCTGTCGCCCCACTCACAGGCGCTTCGACAGCCCGGGTTACCTCGAGCGGATTACTTGGTCCTGCCCAGGGGTATTGAAAAGATTCCTCGCATCGTATTCCAAAGGTAGAGGACTCTGATGCCTCCTTCACAGAACATCGTTAGATGCAGTCTAATCCAAACTTAGCCAGAAAGCCTCAGCTTGAATCCATTGTGATTGCGCGTCCAAGGCGGCTCGCTCTGTTGCCATCCTAGCGTTCTCAACATTAAGTTCTTCCTTGGCTTGAGATATCTCATCTCGCAGTTTCCCGACATCCACCTTATGCTGTGCTTGAGTCACCGGGGTCACCTATACCTCTAATAGAGTTGCCAAGGATTCCAAGAGCTCGGACAAAACCTAAGCCGGTGGGCGTGCAGAGCCGCTTACTCCCACCATCGCCTTGGCTGTTGAACCGGAAGTCATAGTCGTAGCAGTTGATGAATTGAGCACCGGTTGTGTGCTGGCCATGAAGATTGCAACTCTGTTCAGTGGCTCATAGGGGTCCGGAAAACTGTCACCATTGGTACTGCCCCCAAGCCCACCGTCTTGCAGTTGATACATTGAATTGGTCTCACCGGTTGAGGACACATTATCAGAGTAGATGGTTGTCTCTCCATCGGATATAGATCCTTCCTCAAGATCCGTTCCGTGAGTAAAACAAACAAAAGCATGCTTCACGGTGGTTTGAACTTTGGCGGGTCGCGTGCGCCGAACCATCTCGATGATGTCGGTGCAGGTGTCCAGCTCAGGGTCCGACTCGCTGATCTTGCCGATGAAGACGTGGATTCTGCCGAAGGGGACCCGGTACCCGTATTCTATTGAATCGGCCTCGGGACCCTAGCCTGCATCATAGATGTAGATGTTGCCATGGTGACTCGTTATCATCCGGCCCATGGCGTATCCCTCGATCCCTGAGAAGCTGCCCTTCAAGAACTCAAAACCACCGTCGCCCATTACGGGCGCCAACCGTAAATGGACTTAACACGGCAGATGCCCTAGCAAAAGGACTTAGGTGTGGAGCCATCACAACTAGGTTAGCTTGAAGGGGTTGAACGGGACAAAGGACACAAAGAGTTTACCCAGATTCGGCCCCTCTCAACGAGGTAAAATCCTACTCCTACTTTAGGTTGTATTGCTTGGATTTTGATTACCAGGGAGCGAATACGCTTGATCTAGTTCTTGATTGATTGTTTCTTGAGTTAACCCGCTGCCGGGTCACCCCTTTATATACAGGTTGATGCCCAGCGGCTTACAGAGTCCCGGCCGGCTCACGCAAACGTGACCGACTCGGTTTCTAACTAAGCTTGCCTTACAAAACAATTTAACATATGGCGGCTGATCCCTCTGGGCCCCAAGTCGCCTCCGGGTCTTGGGCCTTCAATAGGCTTGCTCTATGAACCGCCATCTTCATGTCTTCTTGGCCCTTATCGGGCCTCTTCATCTTTAAGCCGCCAACAGCATGACCCGGCCCCTCCTGGGTGGGTCATACCTAGTAGTTATATCCCCAAAAGGTCTATAGCTAGAAGCTAGATGGCTTCTTCTCTCTCTTTGATTCTCAATACCATGTTCTCCTCGATGTTCTTGGAGATCTATTCGATGTAATACTTTTTTGCGGTGTGTTTGCCGAGATCCGATGAATTGTGGATTTATGATCAGCTTATCTATGAATATTATTTGAATCTTCTCTGAATTATTTTATGCATGATTTGATATCTTTGTAATTCTCTTCGAACTATCGGTTTGGTTTGGTTAACTAGATTGTTTTTTCTTGCAATGGGGGAAGTGCTTAGCATTGGGTTCAATCTTGCGGTGTCCTTTCCCAGTTACAGTAGGGGCAGCAAGGCACACATTGTATTGTTGCCATCGAGGATAAAAAGATGTGGTTTTCATCATATTGCTTGAGTTAATTCCTCTACATCATGTCATCTTACTTAATGCATTACTCCGTTCTTTATGAACTTAATACTCTAGATGCATGATAGATAGCGGTTGATGTGTGGAGTAACAGTAGTAGATGCAGAATCGTTTCGGTCTACTTGACACGGACGTGATGCCTATATTCATGATCATTGCCTTAGATATCGTCATAACTTTGCACTTTTCTATCAATTGCTCGGCTGTAATTTGTTCACCCATCGTATTTGTTGACACACGAACACGTTACGTGTACCCTCGACGCCGGGGGTGATGCACCGCAGCTCACGTCGAAGGAGACCCGTCCGACAGCGCGATACGCAAGACAGTCGGCGGGTGCTTTTGCAGAACCGAAACCCGCACACTCGGGAGGGACCCGTCGAGGATTGCGGCTGACTATGGGCTGCCCTAGGTCGGTCGCTCGCCCCTAGAGCCTCGGGATTCGCAGCTCTCAAATACGGAGAACAGCGAAGAACGAGAGAGAAAACGGTGGAGAGATAAAGCGTGACAGGAAAAAGTAGTATATTGATTTGTTCGATTGTGTGTTGTTCAATCGGCCGTCACCCCCAACATATATAAGAGGCGGCTGGACTTCCCGTACAAGCAAAGGATTTATCTAGGCTTTCCTTACAAGAAAATTACATCAATTCACGTCCTAGAGTCCTAGTTCTGGTCAGCCCGAATCTGGTCTAATCTTCTGTCTAGCTCCTTGCGTGGGCCGTGGAATCTGCATATGACTTTCGATGGAGACGGTTCAAATATCAATTTTGTGTGCTTTGACGAGGCCAACAATTCGTATGTTGATCACTTTTCCAAATAAGGCCATCTTGAATACTTCACGGGGTCATCTCTAATTTCGAGTCGGACTCGTTCATGTAGCTGACCGGACCGTCCGACTCTTGTAGCGTCTCTGCAGGTCATATACTACGTCGGATGATGATGACTCCAAAAGCAAAGTTGACCATTTCGATGTTACGAACAACTCCCGTGTTGAACATTTTTTCATCCGAAGCCATCTAGATAAGTATTCGAGCCCATCTTCAGCATCTGGTCGGATTGGCCTCGACAGTTTCTACTGTTCACGGCGGCAAGCTTTCCCGGCATGGTTACTGTTCACGGCGGCAAACTCTCCCCCGGCAAGGTTACTGTTCATGGCGGCAAGCTTTCCCGGCAAGGTTACTATTCACGGCGGCAAGCGCTCCCCCGGCAAGGTTACCGTTCACGGCGGCAAGCTTTCCCCGGCAAGGTTACTGTTCACGGCGGCAAGCTCTCCCCCGGCAAGGTTACTGTTCACGGCGGCAAGCTTTCCCCGGCAAGGTTTTTGAGGCAGTAAACGACCTTGGATAAAAATATGCCCAAAAGCAAAGTTGACCTTTTTGACGATATGAAAAACTTTCGTGTTGAACGTTTTCCGATTTGAGGCCATCTTCTGGGGCAAAACACTCACGCATTACGTCAGACACTTGTCAAGACATGTTTGGTCTCCCGCGTTATATTTCGCCTCTTGACAGGGCTGCATTCAGATAGCTCTAACTTTTGCATACGAACTCGGATTGAGATGATTTTTATATAAAAATCGACCGATTTGACGAGACGAAGACAATTCATGTAGAGAATTCCTTCATCCGAGGTTGTCCTGGAGGCTTAATTGACCAAAAAGCACTCAGAACACCTAAACATGACAATCTGAGTGTAGTTTTGGTCTTTGATATGACGCCGAATAATTATGGTCCAAACATTAAAGTTGTTCCATTCGGTGATGTGAAAATTTTCATGCTGAAAACCCTTTCACTCTGTATCTTGCCAAAATCAAAGGCGTCAACACATGCCCCCTGTTTTTCGGCAAGAAAGCTTGCATGCCGAAAAATAATATGCATAGTGTTCGTTCTAAGGACGATGTCAACACTCCATCGGCCATTTATTTTTCCTCAGGGCGATAATTATGTATCGGCCATGTTTGTGCTAAGGGCGATAGTCGTATATCGGCCATTGCCTACTCAGGCTTCCTGCCACACACTCGGGTGGTACTTCTTCAAATATTTTCCGTTGAGAGCTCGGGGTAACAATGCCCTTGTACTGATTCCACCAAATATGAATTTCCGGAACAACCCTTGTAATTCTAAAGGACCTTCCCAACTCGGAGACCACTTCCCGAATTTCCTATCTCTTGAACCAATCGGCAGAATCACCTTCCAGACGAGATCACCAACTTGAAAATTCTTCAACTTAACTTTCTTATTGTAAGCTCTTGCAACCCTCAACTTGTCTCTCTCTATGTACTTCAAAGCAACCAAACGTTTATCGGCAACTTCATCAATATTGTCCATCATCAAGTTATAAAAGTCTACTGCCGATAAATCATTTTGTTTGGCTATTCTCAAAGCATTCAAATTTACTTCCTTTGGTAAACAAGCGACATCTTGGCCATATACAAGCTCATATGGAGTCACCTTAGTAGCACCATGCCTTGAAATTCTATGTGCCCACAAAGCTTGTGACAACAACTCATGCCATCTCCTCGGATTATCCTCAATCCTCTTCTTGATGAGCTTGATTAAAATTTTATTGCTAGACTCAGCTTGTCCATTAGCTTGGGCATAATCTGGAGAGGAATTGAGCAACTTTATGTTATAAGATTCGGCAAACTCTACGACTTGGTGTGACATGAAAGATGAACCTTGATCCGTAGTTAACGTTTGAGGAATACCGAATCTATGAATAATGTGCTCGGTGATGAACTGAATTACCTCCGTATGTGTCATGTTCTTGAGAGGTACCGCTTGAGACCATTTAGTGAAATAATCGAGTTGCCACCAATACGAACCGATGCCCTTTTGAAGAAGGCGGGTGGATTTGTCCAATGAAATCTAAACCCCAACCTACGAAAGGCCACGGTTTGATAATAGGATGTAACATAGCAGCAGGGAGCCAATTGAATATCACCAAACTTTTGACAAGCTTCACATCCTTTATAATATCCGAAGCAATCATTAATCATAGTCGGCCAATAAAACCCAGCACGTCGCAATAACCATTTCATCTTGGGAGCCGACTGGTGAGTGCCACAAATACCTTCATGTACTTCCCCCATAGCAACTCTTGCCTGGTCCTCATCTAAACACTTTAGAAGAACATTATCATTTGTTCGGCGATAAAGACCATCATCTCTCATTGTATACTTAAAAGCCATCGCCGAACAGCCCTGTCCACCCTTTCACTCGGATTGCACAAGTAATCAACAATGGGCTTTCTCCGATCGAATTATCACCTGCACTAGATTTTTTGTTAATGGCCGAATCAGTGGGTTTAGGTTCGGCCTCTCCCATATTGGCAAGACAAGACATCGGTCTTTGAGAGATATGAAACATGCCACGATCAACATGATATCCAGATGCTTGCTGTGCCAACTCATTTGCTTTCCAGTTGTCATGTCTAGATATATGTGCAATGCTAAAACAATCCAAACTAGAAATTATATCTAGACATTTATCAAGATAAACATTAAGTGATTCGTCCAAACACTGGAAGACTCTGGATATTTGCTGCACCACTAGTAACAAATCACCGTAAGCCTCAATATGTGTAACACCTATAGCAAGTAGCATCTCTAAACCGAATAACAATGCTTCATATTAGAAGCTTGATTGTTTGTGCAAAAATATTCTAAGCGGCATGAGGCTTCAAAAATAGCACCATGAGGAGATATATAAACAATACCAACACCTTGTCCATTGCTACAAACTGAACCATCAAAGTACAATCTCCATGGCACTAATGAAACAAGGCTTATATCAACATCATGCTTGTCATTAATCTGATGTTCAACAATGAAATTAGCAACAATTTGGCCTTTCATGGATTTTATAGATTCATAAGCCAAATCATATTCAATCAAAGCATAAGCCCACTTGCCAATTCTACCACTAAGAATTGGCCTATGCAACATGTACTTAATGACATCGGTTTGACAAGCTACTACACAAGCACTTTCGACACTAAGTAATGTCTCAATTTTGTGCAAGCATAATATAAGCATAGACATAGTTTTTCAATAGATGTATACCTTGTCTCGGCGTCCAATAAGCGTACGCTCAAATACGTAATGGCATGCTCTTTTCCTTCGGTATCTTGAGTCAAAACAGCACCAATAACACCTTCCTCTGCTGCGATATAAAGCTTAAAAGGCTCTCTATGGTTGGGTGCTTTCATTACTGGAGGAGTGCACAAATAATTCTTGATCATATCAAAGGCTTCTTGCTGTTTTGCCCCCCAAGTGAAATTAACATCATTCTTTAACCGAAGGATAGGAGTAAATGCATCAACTTTCCCTGACAGATTGGCTATGAACCTTCTCAAATAATTGACCTTGCCAAGGAACTTTTGCATATCTCTCTTGCATGTTGGAGCCTCCACTTTCTGTATGGCCTCTATCTTTTTGGGATCAATTTCGATGCCATCTTCATGGATAATGAAACCCAAAAATTTGCCAGCCGACACGCCGAATGCACATTTCAAAGGATTCATCTTTAGTCCATACCTTCTCATTCTCTCAAAAGCTAAACGCAAATCGGCCAAGTGAGATTCAAAAGCATCCGATTTAATAACAATATCATCAATATAAACTTCAAGTGTGATACCGAGTAAATCATGAAAAATCAAATTCATAGCTCTTTGATATGTGGCTCCAACATTTTTTAATCCGAATGTCATCACTGTCCACTCAAATAAACCAAGGAAACCAGGACATCGGAAAGCTGTTTTGTACATGTCCTCTTCAGCCATAAAAATTTGATTGTATCCGGCATTACCATCTAGAAAGCTAATAACCTTATGTCCAGAAGCATCATTAATAAGCATATCGGCTATTGGCATGGGATACTCATCTTTGGGTGTAGCACTATTCAAATCTCTGAAAGTCAATGCACACCCTCAACTTGTCGGATCCCTTCTTCTCCTTTGGGACAATGTTAGAAATCCACTCGGCATACACCGCAAGGTCGAGCGAAATTAGCTTCAAGCGATCGACCGATCTCTTCCTTGATCCGGTCATATGTTTTCGGATTAAACTTTACGGTCGATTGTTTATAAGGTCTAAAACCGGCCTTTATAGGCAACCGATGCTCCACTAGCTCTCGGCTCAACCACGGCATCTCATGATATTCCCATGCAAAGCAACAAACATATTCTTTTAATAGCTCGATTAATTTAGCTTTACAATCGGCTTTCAAATTTTTGTTTATAAATGTCGGTCGATTGTTGATCCGTCTCGATATCTACCTCTTCTAACGGATCGGCCGATGTAAAACCTTGTCCAAGTTTATCCATGTCATCCAACTCCTCAATAGACTCATACATATCGTTCTCGCCGGACCGATATCTTACAAGACGTTTTGTAACCACCGGAACTAGAATCCATTTAAACATATCATACCTTGGAGCCGATTGCATTCGATCGGCTTTAAAGACACGGGCACAAAACCATTCTTGGTCGTCTTTGAGAAAATCAAACTACGATAAGTCACGTCCCGTCAAGCAAGTAGCATTGGGATGTTGCCAATCCACCGATGCATCGGCCAAAGCAACACAGGCCGAGTTATCCGCATGAATGACTTCCACTTCATCATCAACCTTTGAATCAAAAATTGGTGCATAGTGGATGGCACGCCTTTGGTTTGCATGAACCCAATCACGGCCTAGTATAACGTTGTAGTTACCTTGCACCTCGGCGACAAAGAATGCATTAGCCAAAGTTTTGCTTCCATTGTAAGCTCCACATACATCACACCTTTGGCTTCAGTTCTCTCTTTTCCTTCAAACCCATTGAGCACCATATTGGTCTTGATCAATTCTTCATCAGGCAAACCCAATTTCCTGAAGACCGAATAGGGCATAAGATTTACCACAACACCACCATCAACAAGCATTCGACTGAGTGGCGATCCATTGATATGACCTCACGAGATACAACGGTTTCAAATGTGTTCTTGGTTCTTTTGGCTTCTCGAATATTGCGTTTTAGGGCCAAAATCCAGTTGAGCCACTTCCCTTCCTCATCTCAAAGACGAAACTCAGCGGGTAAGTAATATACCATATTGATATCCATACCTTCATGGACGGTGTAGACTCATAGTCTAACATATCAGCCTCTTCTTCAAGTGGATCGACCGATTACGAAATGCAGTCGAGTGAAGGAGAAGTAAGAAGTGTTGCAGACGATGTAATAGCTGTCGCATCGTCCTCCTTGGGTGGTGTAGGCACCTCTATGATAGATGTAGAAGCTGATGTATCTTGTATTTGTTTAGGCCTCCACACTTGTTTTGCTGGAACCATGGGTCGAGTGTCATTGAACAACTTATCCCTTTGCTTCTCGGCCTCCTGCTCTGCCATCTCTTGACTCCTTAACCTCTGTAGTTTCCTCTTACGTGTCTTTGTTAGCCTACGGAGGACACCACTTTGGTCAAGTGTATTTAGCATCTCTCACCTTTACTTGGCTGGTGCTTGCTTCATGGTCATTAACCGAGTGCTTTGGCGCGATAGCAAGTATCAGCTCGGTCAGTGGTTACGCCTGATCGGCTGCTTTGTATGGGGAATGTTTACATGCCCAAGATAAGTGAGTCGACATCCATTTTCTCCTTGTCTTTTCCCGACTCAACTGCTGCAACACTTGGTGACTTAATACGCCATTCTTTTCGACTTTCCAGATGCATGAAATTTCCATTCGGGCGCACCTTTTTACTCAGATGGAATCCACTCGGATGGAACTTACTTGTATGGATTTTACTCGGATGAAATCTACCCATCCCCATATTTTTTCATTTGGATAGCTTCCTCCTGGGTGCATACTTACACTAGGATAGTTTCCACTCGGTCGCATATGTTGACCAGCCGACTGATAGTCACCAATGTTCAGTCGGCCATTATATGAGTAATCAAGTCGATTCCACACAGATTGCCTCTGTTCTTACGAAAACTGTGCCCTTGGTCCACTCGGTTTCACATATTGACTGAATATATCATCGATGGTGACCTTGGTCGTTTCAAGTATGATGGCGGTTAGAGCTGGAACCGGTATTTGGTTAGCATATTTGGACAGCAACATATCAAAAGTTGGCTTGATCCGCTTGCGTTGCACTTTAGCTTCATTCCTTTTCCATTTGCCAACTTCTGGACTCTTGGGCTTGACAAATTTAACTCGAGTGTCCTGCTGCACCTGTGTTTGCCCCCGAGTGTAGGATTCTTGATGGTGATCTTGATCACTTCCTTGCCATCGGGTTGCTTATCAAGCACAACATTTCTCCCCAAGACCTTGTCACCCTCCTTGTCTTTCCTGGGCTCACCAACAATGACATTAGCTTTATTAGCAGATTCGGCTACCTCCGGCCGAATGAGCAGCTTCTTCCCTTCTAAATCCATGGTGTTCATTGGATAGGGCTGTTTATCAACTTGCATCTCAAAAAAGTTCAATCGTCCATCATTAATGGCTGATTGTATCTATCGTCGAAAAACATTGCAATCGTTAGTAGCATGAGAAAAAGAGTTATGATACTTGCAATAAGCACGCCGTTTCAGCTCTTCAAACGGCGGTAAAGTATGAGATATTCTAATAATCTTAGCCTGCAGCAAAGCATCAAATATTCTATCACACTTAGCAATGTTAAAAGTAAACTTCATCTCTTCATCACGATTCTTATGAATCGGTTTCAGATCATTGCAAGTAAAGGGTTTGGCCTTAGATGGCCAAACAAATTCGATAACAAAAACATCACCCTCATCGTCCGAGTGATCACTATCATATTCCACCATATTCATCTTTGGTCGATCGGCTTTGTATCTATGCACTTCTTTGAGATCTTTGCTTCGGCTTTCCTGAGCCAAGGCCCTTTTTAAGACTTGGTTGATATTTAAAAACTCATAGCCTTCTAGCTTTTCTCTAATGGGAGTTCTCAAACCACTCAGCACTAGGTGCCTTAAGTCTCTCTCGGTTATCACCAAACTAAAACATCAGTTTTCATTTCTCTGAATCTCTTGGCGTAATCGGAGACCGATTCATCATGTTTCTGTTTAACCGATGTTAGATGTGACAACTTGAGTTCATTGTCGCCATTTGTAAAAGTGATCATGAAATTTCTGCTCTAGCTGCGACCAAACTTCGAATGGAACCATGTGGTAAAGAAGAAAACCATGAAAATGCGGTACCGATTAATGATAAAGGAAATAAACGCACTTTCAACTCATTCAGTGAGCCTGCTTCACCTAGTTGTGCTAAGTATTGACTAACATGCTCCCATGTGGTTTTGTGCCCTCTCCATTGAACTTAACAAAATCTGGAATTTTATATCACGGAGGGCACCTTTGGATGGCATCAAAGTACTCGAGAATGCGGCTTTTGGTAAATCCGATTCCGAGGTAACTCAACCACAAAATTCTATCTAAGCATATTAGCCATCTCCTCTCTAAGATAAGCTAGAACATCATCCATAGTGGACAATGAAGCTTGTGTCAGTGGCATAGGAGGAGTAGGGTTACTAGGCTGTAGGTAAGAATTGTGGCGGTATGTCGACCCATAACTTGCTAGTGGTCGAGTGGTTGTAGCTGTAGGTAAGGTTGGGTTCGGCGTTGCTACCGAACCTGGTATGCTCTTAATAGGATTAATGGGTGCAGCCACAATCTGATTTGTTTGGGTAGGATAATAAGTCATCGGCACAGGAGGCGCCGATGCACTATGTAAAGCCAGATTAGGGTTTTGCACACTAGCGGCTACACCATCATTACCACTAGTCGATTGAGATGTATTCTTCTGAGCATTAGTATTTTCTATGAAAGTTTGATAGACTAGATTGTTACCATCAGCAATACGACTTTCAATCTCAGCCTTTCGGGAGAAAAGGTAGTACTTACAGAGGGTTTAACACCTTTCGGCTTGAAGAGGAGGAAACTTGATTTCTCCAATCGGAGTGATGTTGCCTTGGCGATCCTTCTTGAACTTTGCAAGGAACTCCTGCAAGTCCTTCTCCTCGTAGCGCCTTCTTGTACTCCTCATAGACTTGGCGATGATCGGCCGATATCTCATCAAGACCGGGCTTAATGATGTTATCGGCGTCTACCTCGAGATGGCTTGGGAAGATCGGACATGGTGGATGATGATGATTGATCTTCGATTTCCCGGTGAGTCGCCAAAAGTGTGTTGACACACGAACACGTTACGTGTACCCTCGACACGGGGTGATGCACCGCAGCTCACGTCGAAGGAGACCCGTCCGACGGTAGCGATACGCAAGGCAATCGGCGGGTGCTTTTGCAGAACCGAAACCCAGCGCGGGGAGGGACCCGTCGGGATTGCGGCTGACTATGGGCTGCCCTAGGTCGATTCGCTCGCCCTAGATCCTCGGGATTCGCAGCTCTCAAACACGGAGAACAGCGAAGAGCGAGAGAGAAAACAGTGGAGAGATAAAGCGTGAAGCAGGAAAAAGTAGTATATTGATTTGTTTGATTGTGTGTTGTTCAATCGGCCGTCACCCCCAACATATATAAGAGGCGGCTGGACTTCCCGTACAAGCAAAGGATTTATCTAGGCTTTCCTTACAAAAAATTACATCAATTCACGTCCTAGAGTCCTAGTTCTGGTCCCACTCGGATTCAGCCCGAATCTGGTCTAATCTTCTGTCTAGCTCCTTGCATGGGCCGTGGAATCTACATATGACTTCCGATGGAGACGGTTCAAATATCAATTTTGTGTGCTTTGACGAGGCCAACCATCTGTATGTTGATCACTTTTCCAAATAAGGCCATCTTGAATACTCCACGGGGTCATCTCTAATTTCGAGTCGGACTCGTTCATGTAGCTGACCGGACCGTCCGACTCTTGTAGCGTCTCTGCAGGTCATATACTACTTCGGATGATGATGACTCCAAAAGCAAAGCTGACCGTTCTAATGTTACGAACAACTCCTGTGTTGAACATTTTTTCATCCGAAGCCATCTAGATAAGTATTTGAGCCCATCTTCAGCATCTGGTCGGATTAGCCTCGACAGTTTCAATTGTTCACGGCGGCAAGCTTTCCCGGCAAGGTTACTGTTCACGGCGGCAAGCTCTCCCCCGGCAAGGTTACTGTTCACGGCGGCAAGCTTTCCCGGTAAGGTTACTATTCACGGTGACAGCGCTCCCCGGCAAGGTTACCGTTCACGGCGGCAAGCTTTCCCCGGCAAGGTTACTGTTCACGGCGGCAAGCTCTCCCCCGGCAAGGTTACTGTTCACGGCGGCAAGCTTTCTCCGGCAAGGTTTCTGAGGCAGTAAACGACCTCGGATAAAAATGTGCCCAAAAGCAAAGTTGACCGTTTTGACGAGACGAAAAACTTTCGTGTTGAACGTTTTCTGATTCGAGGCCATCTTCTGGGGCAAAACACTCACGCATTACGTCAGACACTTGTCAAGACATGTCTGGTCTCCCGCGTCATATTTCGCCTCTTGACAGGGCTGCATTCAGATAGCTCTAACTTTTGCAGACGAACTCGGATTGAGATGATTTTTATATAAAAATCGACCGATTTGACGAGACGAAGACAATTCATGTAGAGCATTCCTTCATCCGAGGTTGGCCTGGAGGCTTAATTGACCAAAAATCACTCAGAACACCTAAACATGACAATCTGAGTGTAGTTTTGGTCTTTGATATGATGCCGAATAATTATGGTCCAAACATTAAAGTTGTTCCATTCGGTGATGTGAAACTTTTCATGCTGAAAACCCTTTCACTCTGTATCTTGCCAAAATCAGGCGTCAACAGTATTATTTTCTATCTTGAGAGAAGCCTCTAGTGAAACCTATGGCTCCCGGGTCTATTTTCCATCATATAAGTTTCCGATCTACTATTTTGCAATCTTTTACTTTCCGTTCTATAAACCAAAAATACCAAAAATATATACTTTATCGTTTATCTATCTCTATTAGATCTCACTTTTGCAAGTAACCATGAAGGGATTGACAACCCCTTTATCGCGTTGGGTGCAAGTTGTTTGATTGTTTGTGCAGGTATTTGGTGATTTGTGCGTTGTCTCCTACTGGATTGATACCTTGGTTCTCAAACTGAGGGAAATACTTATCTCTACTTTGCTACATCACCCTTTCCTCTTCAAGGGAAAAAACTAACGCAAGCTCAAGAAGTAGCAATCTCCTTGATAGATCTTGTGTGTGCGTAGAACTCTTTTGTTTTCCATGCAACGTTTCCCAACAGGTGGAACCCTACTTCCTCAACTTTTTGAAAATTTTGTCCATTTTAAAATGTGGTTGTTGTGTTTGTCTAATATTATCTCTGTCTCAAATTACTTGCCTTAAATTTGTCTAGATACTGTTGTATCTAACACTAAAACCTGTTTAGATCGTGTCTAGACAAATCAAGACAAGTAAATCTGGACGGAGGAAGTATGAGGTATTAGTATAATGTGTGGATGGATGAATGGATAGATTGTGTGGATATGTTGGTATTGTTTTATTTTCAATGTGTATGGATGAATGGATTGGATAGATTGTATAGATAATAGATAGATAGTTAATGGATGAATGGATGGACTGATTTTAGTTTAATGTGTATTGATAGATTGTTAGTGGATGAATTGATAACTATGGATATATAGATTGCAATGTGTATGGATGAACAAGAAATTTCTTTGGCATTTTTTGGATGAACATTGAAGATAATTTTGTGCATATTTTTTAATGAATGTTTCGGTGAATAAATGGATATGTTTGGATGAATGAATGGGTATCTTTAGATGAATTGATATATAGTTTGTATTTTTTCGTATATTTATATGTGATGCACATATATATTTCAATTGTATGGATGATGTTGTCAAGTCCTTGTCAAATAATTGATTAGAAATGACAATTGGGTGAGGATGGCCAATGATGAGGACAATGGTTGTTGGTATATTGAGCTTCACCCTACTTTCGATAAGGGGCATCGTGTGCGGGCTATCGAGAATAGATGGGTAGTAAGCACATGCATCATCTTTTTCATATTATTTATTTGAATGAAATGCAAAGGTAGTGATCAATTTGTGCAATTTTGATAGGTCCTACAATCATGTGAATAAGAGGTGACACAAAGGCCTGCGAGTTGCAATATGACGTGCTGTATGAGCCGTTCTTCGATAAAGTTGAACTACTACCGTTCGTTCTGCAATTCAAGCGTGCACCGTCGGGGTCAACCATGTAGCTCTCACAACCCTGCTGGATCATTGGAGGCCGAAGACACCCAGTTTTCATCTCCCTTGTGGCAAAATGATGGTCACCGTATAGGACTTCGCCATGATCATTGGACCTCGGATCCACAGCGAGCCTCTCATCAGACTAGTGGACAACAAACGGTGGTGTTAGAGGGTTCTTCACTCATCGGTGGTTGCTCCTCCTCTCTTCGTGATGATGAAAGAGGAACAACAAGACATCCGAATGGGCGTACTTGTGGTATTTCCTATCATAGGTCCTTTTTGCAGACTGATCGGGTGACATTGCCCTGTGGATGTATCTTGACTTCCTGAGCGATCGGGACACAAAGTACAGCTGGGTCTGATGGTCTCACGTACTTATATCGGTGAGAAACAAGAATTATGTTTTCTTTAATTGTGCCAATCTAATCATGAATTGTGATTTGCAGCTCGAGAACGCATGTAGGAAAACACCAATTCCCAATGTCAATGACCGGCTATGTAGGACCATATAGGAGCAGCCACATGGGCTAATTAAGGTGGATGGAAGGATTGGTTGCTGGCCGAAGACGATCCTAGAGCGACCATGAACGCTACATGAGCAGGCTAGCCACACGAGAAAGGGGCGAAAATAACATAATAGCTTTGGTCTTCTTATTCCTCAGCTCTCTTCGATCCCCTCGTGTCCACGAGAGCTCATCCCTCCTACTTGTTGCTGCTATTGCCTACCCCTAATTCTATGCTCCTTCCATTTCAAATCTATCTCTTTCTCTGAGCTCCTGTGAGATTTATATCATGTATTCACATGCTTGTGATAAGAGAGCTAGGTTCATGAAATTGGTATTCAGAGCCACTATTTCTTGCGTGTTTTATGGCTTTGATCTATAATTCGACAAGAGAATGATGGTGGAACTCATTCTGCTGTTGTAATGCTGATCCATGGTCAGATTGGTTGGAAATTGTTGCGAACTGGTTTCTAGTCATCAAGTGTTCGACAAAATACCTGACAACCAAGATCCAACCTTGAGGAGTGTGAAAACATTCAACAGAGCACCTGCACCACAGCCCTCTTATCCTGAACGCCCATACACATAGGGATTGGTGCTAGCCATTTCTGTAAGAGTCTCATGGTCACGACACTGTTATGTCGTAGGTGTTATTAGTGCTACGCGACTGTGAGAGGTCTACTACCTACTTTAGGATACTTTACAGGCTGGGTTATGCGAGCATGATAAGGACAGATGCCTCTGGACACTCACGCATGCGCCTCGAGACTCTGGTTCTCTTGTGCCCGCGTAGCTATCCTCAGGAGCTTGCTAGGAGGGAGGTGATGTCGCTTGAAGCTACATCGGTATTTCCCAAAAGCAGAAGGGATGATGTAGCACAGTGGCGGTAGGTATTTCCCTCATATATGAAACCAAGGTTATCGAACCAGTAGGAGAACCAAGCAACACAACGTAAACAGCCCCTGCACATAGATAACAAATCCTCGCAACCCGACGTGTAAAATGGGTTGTCAATCCCTTCCTGGTACAGTGCCTCAAGATAGGCAAACGGACGTGAGATAAAATTGTAATAGATTGATAGACCAAATGCCAAATAAAATAAATAAAAATAAATTGCAGCAAGGTATTTTTTTTGGTTTAATATATCTGAAAATAAATGCAAGGGAAAAGTAGATCGCAAAGGCAAATATATGAGAAAGAGACCTGAGGGCCGTAGGTTTCACTAGTGGCTTCTATCGAGAAAAGTAGCAAACGGTGGGTGAACAAATTACTGTTGGGCAATTGATAGAACTTCAAATAATCATGAAGATATCCAGGTAATGATCATTATATAGGCATCACATCCAAGATTAGTAGACCGACTCTTGCCTGCATCTACTACTATTACTCCACACATCAACTGCTATCCAAAGATGCATCTACACTACAAAAATAGACACTTCCGTGATGATACGTGTTTGTCACGATGGGTCACGTTTTACATCATGCATGTACATCCATGACGATTTTATGACAGAATCAAGATAGTCATACCTGTGCTGTCGTAGAAGTGTTCCATGACATTACCAAAATTATCATCACGGAAGTGTCCACTTCCATGACGATAAATCGCGCATCATATAAGTGCTTTCGTCAAGGTTGACCGACCCGTGGCATCCACCGTAACGGGTTGCCGTTAAGCTACAGGGGGTTTTGGATCCAATAACCCGTTAACAGCCCGGACCAATGAGGATTTTCCACGTGTATTGTCATTGGCCAGAGGAAACACGTGTTGGCTTACCGTTTGGACAGATGTCATCCATTCATTGTACAGGAGGCGCCTATGATATGTCGACATGTGGCGCGGCCCAACAAAGGCCCATATAGGTTAAAAAGGCCGGCCCAGTCAAAGGCCCGTAGTACTTACTCAGGTACTAGTGGGCCAGCACAATAATGGCCTGTTTAATAAGGCCCATTTACGACCCGAAGCCAGATCTGGCCCGTTAATTGTTCGCCGAATATTTGGGCCCAATTACGGCCCAATGACTTTCGGCCTATTAGAGGCCTGATGTAGACATGGGCCCATTTCAACCCGGTGTGTCTTTCGGCCTGGGAATGGCCCGTGCTGCCCATGGGCCATATATGGTCCGACGCGACATCCGACCCACTAACGGCCCATGATAAAGGTGGCAACAGTGCAGCCCAACGTGACTTTGGGCCTGTTAAAGGCATGTCGTACAATTCGGCCCATTGATGCCTGTACTAAGCTTTCGGCCTCTTAAAGGCCCATGATATCAGTGGGCCAACTAAGGCCCGGAATATATTTCGGACTGGTAACGGCCCGTCACATAACTGGGACAAAAAAGGTCTGGTCTACCTTTCAGCCTGCTGAAGGCCCGTCGACGACTAGTGAAAATTGAGGCCCAACATGAATTTCAGCCTGCTAAAGGCCCACGGTTTATTCTGGGCCGTAACAAGCCACCAGAATATTCAGCCTATTAATGGCCCAACACTACATGGGCCAAACTAAGCGCTGGGTCCACAAAAGGCCCAACTAAAATTTGGGCCGAATATAGGCCAGAGTAAGTTGTGGGCCTGGCGCAAAGTGTGAAGGCCCCAATGGCCATTCGGGCCCAAGAAAGATGCAGGCCAGCCCAATTGTGTCCCGCTAAAAACCAGGCCCGTTAGAGGTGAATGTTTCGGCCCGGTCGACTACATCAGATTTTTTTCAGATAGCAAATGATGGCAGTAACTAGTAGGAATTAAGAATAAACCTACTCTATACAATAAATAAATTACGGCATAGTAACTTAGAATAAACCTACACTATACAATAAAGGATTTATAGTATATTACATCCGCTGGAATCGAAGTTCAGCACCAGTGATCATAAATCGCAACGAAGAAGCACATTACAAAAATTGGGCACCATTGCAGCGTAACAAAATAATACTAAGCCAAGACCAGTCCCAAGACAGTTCAAGAAATGTTAGCCTTGCGCAGGAACTGCTGCGCAAGCTACTGAGCAAGGCTGTGAGACCGGCCTAGCATGTCGGTCATAGCTTCCAGGTGTAGCTGTTTAGCAATGAGGTTCTCATTGGTGTTCTCCATGATCTTTCTTAGAGATAGGGCTTCAAGTCGAAGTTGAGTTGCAAAATGCCTTTCTGCTAGAACTTGGGACTAAAGAAGTCGAACTGATTCAGACAGCGAATTCTGTGAGCTCTTCTGACTGCTAGTCTCAAGTAACTTGAACATTGCATCAAGACAAGACTTTGGGGTTGTCTCGCTATCATCAAGATGTTTTGCCTTCTTTGCTGCAATATATGGTGGGTTTGTGTCACAGCCTTCAGCAGACTTGTGCATGCCATCATGCATATCACCCTGAAACAAGCAGAGAGATGATAGTTTTTGCACGTGTATAAACAAAGATGATAACTGTGTTGTCAATTCCATCCAATTTCAAATTAGAAAATAAAGAGTAAGTTCAAAATATCAATAGCATAATTTGGCATTGTTCATAACGGGGGGGAGCTTCACCACACGGCTGGATTACCATGTCAACATAAGAAGCATAGATGAAGGGCAAAGACAATCATTGTATCTATTTTGGGTAATGTGCATGGCATGTTGTTCATATCATCAGCCACATCAGTAAGATAAAACAGGACATTACAAGGTGCAAACGTTGGCTGCTTCACCACACACTGGATTATAGATCCACAAAAACAAGCATACATATAGGGAGTATTGAGTAATGTGCATAGTATGAACAAGGAATTTGGTTTTACAAGTATTTGGAACTTACGGTTGTTGCGAACATGCATTTTGATAGAAACAGCAAACTAAACAGCAGTAAACGATAGGGAGTATGAGCAAATTAAACAGCAGTTGAGGATAAAGGCTTTAGAAGGACTGACTTACATTAACAGTTAACACCGGCTATATAATGCCCTTCTCCATGTCAAGGGAAGGATAACTCAAGAATTTCAGCATAGAATCTTCTTCATAAGCATTGCCTGTACTCTACATTTTGTAGAGAGTAATTATAGATATGATAATACTGGAAGGGATAGAGGATAATGAAGATAAGATGCAGATTGATGCTACATAATCAACTACCAATCCCTGGAAGTACAAGCGTTACAACACAAAATGTACCGACAAGAGCAGGGGGCTACATACACTGCTTGGCATTGTCTGCATTTATTCAACATTTTGGTAAGATTAAATATAGATCTGATATTTTTTAGTAAATGGTGGGCGAGGGAGATAAGATGCAGAATGCTACACAATGAACCAATCCCTCTTCCCATAATACAAGAGTGTTTTGAACACTGGTGTACTGTACAAAACATTCTTATATTATGGGACAGAGGGAGTAGCTGTTAATGTAAGTACAGTGATAGACGGCGTTTAGTCCTTACAAGAGGACTGCAGACCTAAACCTCTTCAAAAGCACTGGGTTGATTCTAAATTTATGTAAGAGTCCATATGGATATGTCCACCAAATGGATGATAACAAGGCTAACATGTGCAGTGATGCTACATAATCAAACATCTATGAAAGTAAGTATGGTCATACAAGGCAAAAGCTACTCACAAGAGCAATGCAGTGTGCAGTATAGTTGCGAGATTATGTGGTCCCTTGAGAAGGAATGTTCTTCTGCTAACAGTTTTCGTACAAGTGAGACGTTAAGGCAAATGCAGAAATGTAGTTCAAATTGTGAGGTGATATCATAGACAGTACCTTACGCTGCAGACGAGACCAATGTGTAACAAGATTATTCCAGTCACTGTCTGATAAATGTAGCATAGGACACTTTTTAGAAATTTCGTTTAGAGGCTTGCCATCGAAGTGCGCTTGCCTTAGTTAGGAATGATACTTCATCAACGAGTGCTTCAAAAGCGCAACCAACCCTTGCTCGTCTTGACAATCCAGTTTGGTCCTCGCCTATTTAAAAGAATGAAATCTTGTGTCTTCTGTCAGCAGAAACACATGCAGTAATTACCATGAATAACATTAGTACATTACTTACGCGTAAGTTGCGGAGGAAGACTGGAAATTGTTCTGTGTCTGCGGTATAATCTTTCCATGAAGGAAAGATGCGCACAAATTTCCTGGCAACAATATAAGCTTCATCTTCTAAACTGGGAAAAAATGGAACATGGGTCCTATTTGCTGCAATTGGGGCTCTCTCTGGTTCGAAAAGGGATTTGGCAACTGGGTTTGGTGTACTCTTTGCTGGAATGGGGGTTTTGCATCGTAGAAATTTGGTGCTATGTCAACTCGCATCATCATCTTTTGTTTCTTTGCGGTTGGGGTCTCTTGAGTTGGGGCATCGAAATGACCCGGTGTAGTAGGGCTAGAGTCTGCTAGAGTTGGGGTGTTTTGTGGGTCAGGTGATATTGCAACTACACCTAATGGGATATTTTATTTATCAGGTGTCACTACCTTTTCCAAATACTTTGCTCGTACTCCTCCACGATCAGCAATCGCCCTCTTCCTTTTGAACGTCGGATACACAAGAACAACATTTGAATAGAAAAATATGGTATGATGACAGATCGAATATGTACTGAAAAAGGATAGGCAGGGCGCATTCACATACACGATGTGTAAACTAAGCTAATCGCAGTGCAACAAAGTAGAAGCAATGCAAAGCATCAGTTGCAAGATATGTGCGACCAATATATCCTTGGAAAGTTAGAGGAAGCACCTTGATGGGTGAATAAGATAGGGCATCTGCCTCTGACTCCTCGACTAGGGACCTACATTGACTTAGGTCTCCCTCTAGCTCAGAATCACTGTTAGGATCATATACTGAGCATGAATCTGTAGGTGGAGAGCGTTTGCATTGCATTGCGTTGCATCCAGACTTGATTTCAGTCCCTTAATGCCAAGTTTGACAGCCATGGCATGTTTTGCTTTATTCTTTTCATGCGCGCACACTCATAATCATTATGATGCTGTTCATAATCTGAGATTCATGAAAACATAAAAAGTAGTCAGATTATCTATGGAATGCATTGCGGATTCAACTCGAAGAGTGTCTCCCTATAAACCCCTGCACATGCAAAGTTCACCCCCAACCGTGCTGACCAGACCACACACAGAAATACAAACATCTTATGTCTCTATAACAGGCAGACACGCATTTCAAAACTGAAGTAGGAACATTAGAATCATATCAAATTCGTATTTGAACCAATAAACTAAGGAATTATCAGTGGCTAATGTTTAGCTTCAAGGGTGGAGTGCTGGTAGTGCGACACAAAGCAAGTAGGCAGATTGTATTCCATGTAAAAGATCGTAGTCTATGTAAAAGCTGGAAATGACACTTTCTTTCTATACAATGCAGTGCTCGTTGCCCACACATGATGGAAGAGATCACACAGAAAAAAATACTATTCACTCATGTCTACGGTTCCAGTATTTTGAAACAGGGTGGTCCACCCTAAAAGAATATTGACAACTAATATGACAAGGCAAGCATAGATGTAGTGAATCAATCATTTACTTGTGAGCTTACCAGGATAGGTATGCAGAATTGTAACTGTAGTAAGAGAGCGTCCAAAATCTGAATCAAGAAGTTTCTCTAGCACTTATTGTTTGCAACTAATCGACATGAATAATTGGATATCATATCGAATGAGTAAGAAAGACAAGTAAAATTGTCAACAAACCTGACCTGCAGTAGTAATCTGGGTCAATGTCACTACGACCAACAATCCAAAATGACTAGTGTCTGTTCCTAGGGCTGGAATTTTGAAACCCTGTGAACTTTATAGGTACTAAAGATTACTGAAATACATCTGAACCATTAAGTGTGGGTAGCACTTAGCACACAACAAACCCTAATGACAGTCTTGCCTAATGAGTAATGAATCGATTAGAAAATGGGTGATGAGGAGTGGCTGCTGAGTGTTGGACGTATCTCAGGATAAATTGGGTTGGCTTAGTGGGTGCTGCACGCCTGAGCCCTGAACGGACTGGGAAGGTAAGCACGGCGGTGCACCCGGGCAGTGGTGACACTGTTGGGCGAGCAGCTCCTGACCTCCTGTTAGTCCGGTGTCTCCTCCTAGAGTCATCCCGTCCGGGGACAGCAAGTCACCGGCGAGGCAAAGCGGCCAAGTAGTAGAGATCCAAGCACGCAGCAGTAATGTAGGGGAATCGGGGCTTGGGCCGACCCAAAATCCCAGGGTGGGCCGCGGCCCACCGTGGGCACCCTGTAGAGATACACACCCGAGCGGCGAACAAGAATTTTCGAAACTAAATTAGGAACATTTAGCTGACCAATTAAACAACTCTATTTTAATAATATCACATTCATATTTGAACAACTAAGCTTGTTTAGCTTGATGGGTGGAGCAGTGATATTATGACACGAAGCACGTATGCTGATCGTATAGTGATCATAAAAGGGGAAACCCTAAGCTTCTTTTTTAGCAAAAGAGGGTTTCCTCTCTGATTTGTATTAAAGAAACCACCACGGAACCAACATGATCAATTAAACCCTAAGCATGATCAATTAAACCCTATTATGACTGTGCCATGGCAGATTTAAAGCTGCAAACCGGGGGAATGCTATTTAGCATCCATTGTTTCCTTCGAACTAAGAAATAAATTCTAAGATCTGAAAAGCAAGTACAGTAACCAAGTTACGATCTATTTTCTGGTTGAGATCAAAAAGTTGTGGAGATATGAAGTACCACCTATCTTGCGGCGTCGTGTAGGCATCGGGGGTGCGATGGCTGCCGGTGGTGTTGAAGTAGATATGCGATGGTAGACGGGTGCATCGGGTGGTAAGTCCCGTTGCGGTGGAAGAGAAGGTCGTGTGAGCGGCCCCAGCAAAGAGGACGACGACGCCAATGAAGCAAGAGGACGCGATGCAAGGCTCTTGGTCCGTCGCCATGGATGAGAAACGTCCAGCTCTAGCAGTGGACGACACGATCTTGGTAGGCGCACTGGCATGTTGGAGGACGGTGGCGATGGATGGGGTGGAGGACGGCAGCTATGGATGGGGTGGAGGACGGCGACGATGGATGGGGTGGCGGACGGAGGAGGCTGGTGTGGGGATGGTGTTCTAGCGTGGACAGTGTATGAATGGGAAAATGGAGGGAGAGGTACGGGGAACCATGTTTTTGGGACGCGCCTGTCTGAAATATGGAAAAGTTACGAACTTAGCCCCTGTTTAAAATTTGGACATCTCGTCGGTTGGGGATAGGACGGTAATCTCGCATCTTGCAAATATTAGCCCAGAGCAATTTCGGGCGAGGAGAGGGTGTTTTGGTGCCTATGGTTGGCGCCCATAGTGTATGAACGGGCCTAACAGGTAGGGAGGTTGTGTCACGTCTGAGTGAAGTTACAAACCTGCCCCTATTGAAATTATTTGCCTACATCGATTTCGGCCGAGTCGAGTTTTTTTTTGCCGCCCACCGTGTATGAATGGGGAAATGGAGGGAGAAACAGAGGTATTTTGGACAAGCTTGAATCAAATGTGTTTTGCCGCCCATGTTTGGCGCCCACCGTGTCGGAATGGGCTCAGAGGCGGGCGTGTCATGTCTTATTGAAGTTACTAACCTACCCCTATTGAGAGCAGTGGAAATCGGGCCGATGGATTGTCCGTTTAAGGGGTAGACAGTAATTTCCATCTCCCAAACACTTGGCTTTGGGCAGCCGATGTGGGAGTGGACATTGTGCCGCTTCTTTCGAATTTTGGGACAATAAGCATCCACGTTTACCCTGGCAACTAAATTTGAATCCATTTTGTATTCCTATACGAATCTTTATAAATCATTATATGAGTTTTTATATATCTTCAAAAGCACAACAAAGATGTATTCCGCTGTCATATAGGACTATGATTTACAAATGCGGATACTAGAATTCAGAAGCTAGAATCCAGTTTAAGGTGAATTCGAATATTTGGAACACTTTATGTCCAACTCAAATGTCACACACAGCATAATGTGTACTCCCATTTAGATATGTACACAAGCGATTTATCAAGATTCAAATACCGAGTCAATCAACCAATAATGTACAAAACTAACAGACATATAAACACTTATAGAGTATATGGATCAATAATATCAACTAACATACATAAGCCAGGCCGTTGTACTTTTTTTTTGCTAGAAGAGCATCCTTTTTTTTAGCGAAGCTAGTACAACATCTTGGCCCTTTCCGACGCGTGCCACTTATGGTCCATCTATACTACTATTATTGCTGAATGCACATTCAACCCAATTGGTACATTTGTAGGCCTGGCACAACAATCAAAATGAAATGTCTCCAAGTCTTATCAATTAATACAAACTTGTGCTCAAATAAAATTACAAACCAAAAAACAGAAAACAATTACTATATGATCTCTAAAACAAATGGTTTGATCGATTACATGAACAAACAACACAAAGGTTATTCTACGATGCAAATAACATTTCACCTATGATTTACCAAGTGGGAATTTAATTTCCTTTTTTCCTTCAGGACCTTAATAATGCAGCCAGTCTCAGCTTGCTTCATTTTGAAATTCACCAAATATTTAATGGTTGTCTTGAGTACTACTTGTGATTATATTGTTTTCTTCCTCAACATGTCAACTTCATCTCTAAGTGCAGAAGCAGAATCTCTTTCTACCACTAGTTTAGCCTCTAGAGCATGAGCAGTTGGCAATTCATGATGCATGATTAGGCGATTACCCTTCTTTGTGGGATGATACAACGTCCATGGGGACCTCGCTCTTTGATCTTGGGCTAACCTGTTTTGCCATTAAAGTTCTGATTGGATTCCGAAAAGTTGAAGTTAGCAAAACGTCTCAACTGGGAGTTATAACAGCAAACCAGTTAAACAAGCAAGGAAGTAAAGAGTTTTAATTGGATGCTGAAAAGTAGTTATTAACATCATTGTAACTGGTTGTTGCAGTAGCAAAGCAGTTAAACAAACAAGTTTTGCAAAAGGTACCTGTTGTGGCTTTGGAGTTTCTCTTGGATCCTGAAAAGTTGAGTAGCCAGTAACGTGATTAGAGAAACCAGTTGCAGCAGCAAAGCAGTTAAACAGACAAGTTTTGCAAAAGGAACCTGTTGTGGCATTGGAGTTTCTCTTGGATCCTAAAAAATTGAGTAGTCAGTAACTTGATTAGAGCAACAAGTTACAACAGCAAACCTGTTACACAAATATATTTTTGAAAATGTACCTCCTGTGCAATTGGACTTCCAATTGGATCCTGAAAACTTGAAGTTGGTAAGATGATTATAGCAACAAGTTACAACAGCAAACCAGGTAAACAAGGAAGTTTCTGAAAACATACCTGTTGTGCCAACGGAGTTTCAGTTGGATGCTGCTAACTTGAATGTTAGCAATCAATTAATAAAGTTTTGCAAGAGCCATAAGAAACTAACATCAAACTAGTAAAACTAACCAGTTTTGGCAACGTATTTAATTACACATGAACTAGAAAAACTAACAAGTTCTTGGCAACGTATTAAAGTAACAAGTCGGCACCGTTTACCAGCAACACAAACATCTGTAAATTTCTTTGATGAAAGCAAAATGATTCCAACACATACACACTACTGCAGGATGCTGCTAACGTGACACTACGATCAGAGACCCTTCGAGAAATTGTGTGCGATACCATAATCGCAAATGGTGCTGTATGAAACCGTCAGAAATGTGTAAAACGTTTGCGATGATGGATGCATCAAACACGGTTCAGGTTTTAGGTGTGTGTGCGATGAAGGGCATACGGTTCAGTTGAATGAACTGTTTGCGATGAGGAGGAACAAAAGAAACAGGAAGCCAGATGGAGGCGTGTGTGATACACAACATACGGTTCACTCGGATGAACTGTTTGTGATTAGGCAACACAAAAGAAACGGTCGGCCAGATCAAAGGTGTGTGCGATGTATAACATAAGGTTCACTCGGATGAACAATTTGTGATTAGGCAAGAGAACAGAAACTGTTCAATATAACAAGATGTGTGTGATACGCGGTAAACAGGTCTGTAACCAGAAATGTGTGCGAAGACCGATAATAACGTAGACGATTGCTTCTAATAAGACGTATGTGATATGCTCTGTCTACACAACATCTATTGGCCATTGTGGGACAGGCGGTCATCCGGATACGCCATAAGGATGCGAAGAGGCATTCCTATCAGCAAGGACTAGTTGTTCCACCAGCAACTTATGTAAGAAAACTATCAAGTTAAGTGTGCTCAGGCAGGAGCAGCCATCGGATGGGTGACTGGATGGGAAGTTGCGTCAATATTAAATTGGGTGACGGGATGGGTCATTTCGGTCAAATGACTGAAATGCCCCATTCCCTCAGCTAATTTAACCTCAAGGTTCTTGTTTTTTTAACACATGTTAAAGAAGGTCTACCGCATTACTTTTTGACAATGTGCGATACGTGGCATCTTTGTTGATCCATCCAACCTATTTGTGATGGAATAGGCCGTGTGTGTTGTGGGCAAACGCTTGCTAGTATTCAACTGTTTGGGATTGATGAATTCACCACCAACGGGATCCCTAGTGTGGTCCGTGTTCATCTGATCATCATCTACTTCTTGTGCTAGCTCAATGCTAAGTTTCCATTAATTGATGGCGTTTTATGAACACGTCACCATTTCCCGCCATTTCCTCACATGTTTCCTTGTAACGCCCTCGATGCGGCTATATCTCCCACGTGTCGAAGCACGACTTAGAGGCATAACCGCATTGAAAGCAATGTCGCAAGTGAGGTAATCTTCACACAACCCATGTAATACATAAGGGAAAGAGATACATAGTTGGCTTACGGTCGCCACTTCACACAATACATAAATAAACATTCATCATTCAGATTACACTCAAGGTCCGACTACGGAACCAAAATAAAGAAGATACCCCAAATGCTACACAGATCCCCGATCGTCCCAAGCTGGCTCCACTATCGATCATCGGGAAAAGACACATAGTAACGACCACGTTCCTCATCGAACTCCCACTTGAGCTCGGTTCGTCATCCGCACAGTATCGTCGGCACTGCAACTGTTTTGGTAGAATCTGTGAGTCACGGGGACTCAAAGCAATCTCACACCCGCGAGATCAAGACTATTTAAGCTTATAGGAAGGACAGAGTGGTGAGGTGGAGCTGCGATGGCGACTAGCATATATGGTGGCTACACTCGCGAAAGAGAGCGAGAAGAGAGAAGCAAAAGCGGCGGTCGTGAAGCTAGTAGCGATCAAGAAGTGATCCTGAACTACTTACGTCAAGCATAACTCCAACACCGTGTTCACTTCCCGAACTCCGCCGAGAAGAGACCATCACGGTTACACACGCGGTTGATGTGTATTAATTAAGGTCAACTTCGGGTTTTCTACAACCGGACATTAACAAATTCCCATCTGCCTCATAACCGCGGCACGGCTTTCGAAAGATAATACCCTGCAGGGGTGTCCCAACTTAGCCCATAATAAGCTCTCACGGTCAACGAAGGATATTCCTTCTACCGGGAAGACCCGATCAGTCTCGGAATCTCGGACTACAAGACATTTCAACAACAATAAAACAAGACCAGCAAAGCCGCCCGATTGTGCCGAAAAATCCCGATAGGAGCTGCACATATCTCCTTCTCAGGGCACATCCGGATGAGACAGGCTACGAGTAAAAACCAGGCCTTGAGTTTCCCTGAGGTGGCCCCGCAGGCGGCTCGGTTCGGGCCAGCACTCGAAGGAGCACTGGTCCGGGGTTAAAATAAAGATGACCCTCGGGCTCGCGAAAACCCGGGGGAAAAACGCTTAGGTGGAAAATGGTAAAACCAATGTTGGGCCTTGCTTGAGGAGTCTTATTCAAAGCGAACTGTCAAGGGGGTCCCATAAATCACCCAACCGTGTAAGGAACGCGAAATCAAGGAACATAACACCGGTATGACGGAAACTAGGGTGGCAAGAGTGGAACAAAACACCAGTCATAAGGCCGAGCCTTCCACCCTTTACCAAATATATAGATGCATTAATTATAGCAGATATATTGTGATATCCCCAACAAGTAAACATGTTCCAACAAGGAACAAACTTCATCTTCACCTGCAACTAGCAACGCTATAAGAGGGGCTGAGCAAAGCGGTAACATAGCCAATCAACAGTTTGCTAGGAAAGGATGGTTAGGGGCTCGACATGGCAATATGGGTGGCATGATATAGCAAGTGATAGGCATCGTAGCATAGGCATAGCAAAAGAGCGAGCATCTAGCAAGCAAAGATAGAAGTGATTTCGAGGGTATGGTCATCTTGCTCGCAAAGTTCTCGAGTTGTCGAAAGCTTGATCCTCGTGGCGTTCTCAACAGGTTCCTCGTTCACGTACTCGTCTCCCGGCTCTACCCAAAGCAAGAACACAAACAATGGAACCACAATAAATCACGGTGCAATGCACAAGCAACATGATGCAATACATGGCATGATATGAGAGATGTGATATGCAATGCATATGCGTGCTCCGGAAGGAAAATGATGAACCAGGCATCAGCTTGGCAAACCAAGTATGCCGGTGGAAATTTGAGATGATTTCGGTTGAAATCGATATAAAGATCACCGGAATCGGATGCCCGGTTAGCAAATGACAAGCAAAACAAGAATGACACAAACCTGCCAATAACAGCATGATACCACTTAGCAAGCAACAAGAAATTAATCTACTGCACCTAAACGTACCAAAAAAGCATATGGCAGTGATATACTCAAGATGCTTGACAAAAGATGAACACTGAGCTACGGCTAAATCACAACATAACAGGTCCAAACAAGCATGGCAAAAGTGCAAAATATATCAGCTTCACAGACTTAGTGAAAATACTGAACATGGCAGAATCAGCATCAGGAAGCAATGTTCAGAGCAAGCAAACAGCTTGCTAAAGGAACTTATAATAGCAAAACAAGGCATGTCATGAATCTACTCAAGACATAGAACAAAAGTCCCTTACTGTCCATGAGCCAAAAGGGATCAGAAAATGCAATAGCACCCATGTCAACATAGCAAGTTTCGTTAACAGATTCAGCAACAGGGCATGACAAAAACAGATAACAAGTAGGCATTTCACTACAGAGCATTTCATGATAAACTAAGCATACATCCATCAAGAAGACATGGCATGGAAGCTATACATGGCAAGAACAACATCATAGCATACACAGATCAATTACAACAACCTTGGCAAAATTGAATAACATGTAAACAATCTGCGAGGAAACATTTTATAGCAAAAGTAGAGCTCGATTGGCTCAAGCTATAGCACTCCATAATTGCAATTAAGGATATGGATAAATAGAGCATAACCATATGTTCAAAACATCCTTACTGAAGTATCTCAAAATATGCATAGATCTCTCGGTAGCATCAAGTTAACATGGCATAAAAATATCAGCAAAACAGGGGCTGAAATCAGCAACATCATGAAGCCTAGTTTGCATGCTTGTGCTAGTCACCACAGAGATCACAAAAATACATGGAATACACCCCTGTAAAGATGGCATGGCATATTACAAAACACATGTAGGACTCAAGTTCATAGGGCACACACATCGATCATGGCAAAAATGAAAAAAGTGCATGTTCTGTTAAGAATCTGAAACTAACATCACATAGCCCTCTTCTAACAGCATTTCGGACACCAAGATAATCCCAAATGAAAATGATGCAATGAGATGAAATGATTTACTCTTCGGGAAGAACACTACGGTATGCTACACGCCCAAATCGGAGTCACGGGTACAAAGTTATGGCATGATGAAAATGCAACAAAATAATGACAGATTAAAAGACTTGGAGGAAAACGGGGGGAGAAGAAGTCAACCCTAGATCGGATCGGATCCGGTGCGCGCGAACCGAGGCGCCGGCGGCGGCTCACCGGAGAGGAGAGGAGAGGCGGCCGAGGCCGAGGCGGCGAGGCGGCGCCGGGCGAGGCGGAGGCGGCCGGGCGGCAGGCGACGGCGTACGGGCGCGGCCGGGCGCGGCGCCATCGGCAATGGGTCGGTCCGGCGGCGGAGTTCTGGCGGAGGCGAGCGCTGGGCGGCGGCGCTGGTGGTGGGCGCGGGCGCGGCGGGCATGGGGCCGGGCGGCTGGCGGCTGGGCGCTGGCACGGACGGATGGGCGGCTGGGGGCTGGCTGGGCTCGGGCGGGCCGGGCGGCGCGCAAGGTGGCTGGGTGCCACGTAGCCTCCGGCTGGGCGGGCGGCGGCGGTTGCGTCGCGCCGTCCGGACGTGTCCGCGGCGCGAGGAGCGGGCTAGGGTTAGGGTAGGAATTGATCCGGATTTCGGGAAGGGGTGTTTTATAGGTAGAAGGAGCTAGGAAGCTCCAAATGAGGTGTAGTTTTCGCCCACACGATCGTGATCCGACGACGGAGAGCATGGAAGTGACTTAGATGGGTTATTGGGCTGTTTTGGAGGGGTGTTGGGCTGCAACTTAAAAGAGGCCTTTGCGAGAGTGCGGTTAACCGTAGGAGTACCAAACGAGCTCCAAATGACCCGAAACTTGACAGGTGGTCTATCGGTGGTGTACCAAGGCCACTTGACAAATCTCGGTCCATTCCGAGAAAGTTTAGTACTCGCTCACGAAAAAATGCAAAAGGGGACGCTGGGGGACATAGGAGTGCCGGATTGCAAAACGGACAACGGGGAAAATGCTCGGAATCATGAGACGAACACGTATGCAAATGAGATGCACATGATGACATGATATGAGATGCATGACATGGACAAAATGCAAAGCGAAAGACAAAAACCCTACCATGGAGGGAAATATCATATCACAATGCCGAAAATGGCAAGAGTTGGAGTTACAAATATGGAAAGTTACATCCGGGGTGTTACAACACTCCACCACTATAAGAGGATCTCGTCCCGAGATCTAGGACTGAAAGAACTCCGGATATTCGGAACGGAGGTGATCCTCGCGCTCCCAGGTGGCTTCTCGGTTGGAATGGTGTGACCACTGCACTTTCAGGAATTTGATTGACTTGTTGCGAGTCTTGCGCTCGGTTTCTTCAAGAATAGCAACTGGGTGCTCATGATAAGAGAGATCTTCTTGGAGGTCAATTTCTTCGAAGTTGATAGTGCGCTTAGGAGTCTTGAAGCACTTGCGAAGCTGTGACACGTGAAACACATCGTGCACGTTCGCAAAGTTGGACGGGAGCTCAAGTTGATAGGCGAGATCGCCTCTTTTGCCAATGATCTTGAAAGGACCCACGTATCTAGGGGCAAGCTTCCCTTTGATACCGAAGTGACGAGTGCCTTTCATTGGAGAGACGCGGAGGTAGACATGGTCTCCGATTTCAAAAGCCACATCACGGTGCTTGTCATCATAATAGCTCTTCTGGCGCTAATGCGCGGCTTTGAGATTCTCACGAATGACTTTGCACATTACTTCGGATTCAGTGATCAAGTCTTTGACAAGAAGTTGGCGTTCACATGTCTCGGACCACTTGAGAGGAGAACGGCACTTTACGCCATAGAGAATTTGAATGGGGCCTTGCCCG
The DNA here is from genome assembly GCA_021605145.1 of Aegilops bicornis. Lineage (NCBI taxonomy): Eukaryota > Viridiplantae > Streptophyta > Magnoliopsida > Poales > Poaceae > Aegilops > Aegilops bicornis. The sequence goes on along the minus strand of CM038672.1, from coordinate 82,240,019 downwards.
AACTCGCTTGGAAGCTGTTGTTGTAGGAGAACTCGGCATATGGAAGACAATCTCCCCACTTCATACCGAAGGAAATGACACAAGCCCTGAGCATGTCTTCGATGATTTGATTGACTCGCTCGACTTGGCCACTTGTTTGAGGGTGGAAAGCTGTGCTGAAACGAATGTTGGTGCCCATGGCCTTCTGAAAAGAATCCCAAAACCTTGAGGTAAAAATGCTTCCACGGTCTGAAGAGATCAATTATGGAATGCCGTGCAAGGAGACAATTCTAGAGGTGTATAGCTCTGCCAACTGAGCTGCTGTGATAGATTCTTTGATAGGAAGAAAATGAGCCACTTTAGTAAGCTTGTCAATGACAACAAAGATAGCATCATTTCCACGCTTGGACTTAGGAAATCCAGTCACGAAGTCCATTTCGATATGATCAAACTTCCATTCTGGAATAGCAAGAGGTTGGAGGAGACCAGCTGGTCGTTGGTGTTCTGCTTTCACTCTTTTGCAGACATCACACTCATTCACGAATTGAGCAATTTCTCGCTTCATTCGAGTCCACCAATATGACTGCTTGAGGTCATGGTACATCGTCGTACTTCCAGGATGAATGGATAGAAGGGAATTGTGCGCCTCGTTCATAATGACTTTACGTAGATCACCCTTAGGAACCACAATCCGGTCCTCGAAGAAAAGAGTATATTTGTCATCAATGTGGAAGCACTTGTATTTGGAAATGCCCTTGTCGATACCACGTTTCACCTTTTTCACCATGGTATCCAGGAGTTGAGCCTCACGAATTTGGTCTTCCAAAGTAGGAGAGACTATGAGGTTGGCAAGAAAGCCTTGAGGAACAACATGAAGATTCAGCTTGCGGAAAGCTTCACAAAGATCCGGTTGGAAAGGCTTGAGAATTAAGCTGTTGCAATAAGCCTTCTTCCTCAAAGCATCTGCAATCACATTGGCCTTGCCCGGAGTATATTCAATACTTTGGTTGTACTCTTGAATCATTTCGACCCATCGAGTTTGTCTGAGGTTGAGGTTGGGTTGAGTAAAGATATACTTGAGGCTCTTGTGATCGGTGAATATGTCCACTTTCCTTCCCAACAAGAGATGTCTCCAAGTTATTAATGCATGGACAACTGCCGCCAACTCAAGATCGTGAGTGGGGTAGTTCTTTTCGTTGGGCTTAGCTGACGAGAGGTATAGGCCACAACTCTCTTCTCTTGCATTAACACAGACCGAGACCTTGAAGAGAAGCATCACGAAAACTTGAATGGCTTGGATTCATCAGAGGAGTCAAGACAAGAGCTGTGACGAGTTTCTCTTTGAGAGTATTGAAAGCAACGTCACACTCGGGAGACCGGACATACTTCACATGCTTACGGAGGAGGTTGGAAAGAGGCTTTGCAATCTTAGAGAAGTTCTCAATGAATCTTGGCAATAGCTTGCAAGTCCAAGAAAACTGCGAAGCTGCTTGACATTCTGAGGAGGTTCCCAATTCACAACTGCAGACACCTTCTCGGGATTAATAGCGATGCCCTTGGCGGAGATGATGTGACCAAGATAAAGCACTTCATCAAGCCAAAATTCACATTTGGAAAATTTCGCATAGAATTGATGCTCTCTGAGCTTGTCGAGCACCAATCGCAAATGTTTGGCATGATCCTACTTATTCTTGGAGAAGACCAAAATATCATCAAGATAGACCAAGACGAATTCATTGGTGTTGGGGTTGAAGATGAAGTTCATCATTCGAGAGAATGTTGGAGGAGCATTGACAAGGCCGAAAGACATGACAGTATATTCATAAGAACCAAAGCTTGTTCTGAATGCTGTCTTGGGAATATCTTGTTCACGAATGCGAATCTGATGATAACCCATACGAAGGTCAAGCTTGGAGAACACTTTAGCACCTTTGAGTTGCTCGAAAAGCTCATTGATGTTGGGAAGTGGATACTTGTTCTTGATAGTCTTCTTGTTCAATGGACGGTAATCGACGCAAAAGTCGGTCCGTGCCATCCTTCTTCCGGACAAAAAGAACACCACAACCCCAAGGAGATGAACTCGGTCCGATCAAACCCAGACGCTCTTGTTCGTCGAGCTGCTTCTTCAATTCCTTCAGCTCATTAGGTCCAAGCTTGTATGGACGCTTGCAAGCGGAGTTGATGCGGGCTCAAGATCGATAACGAACTCAAGCTGGCGGTGAGGAGGCATTCTGGAAGCTCTTACGGAAAGACATCTTGATACTCACAAACGATTTGGAATCGAGAGATAGCATCCAACTCGCCCTTCTCATTGAGAGAAAACAACCGAATGGTTTCATCACGGCGGCATAGATGATCACATCCTCGGAAGAGTGTGTCAATTGAATTTCCTGGCAGCACAATCAAGTGAGCTTTGTGCTGAGAAAGCCGATCCATCCCGAGAATAAGATCAATATCCGAGTCACCAAGAACAATTGGTTTAGCGTAAATCTATAGTCGCCCATCTTGATACCGACGTTCGGAACTAACATGGTAGATCTCAAACGCTTAGCCGGAGAAACAACTTGCAATGCTCTAGGTAATGCCTCTGTATCAAAATTGTGCTTCGATGCAAAAGGATATGACATGAAAGAATGCGATGCACCAGTATCAAATAAGACTTTTGCAGGAATATCATTAACCGAGAGATTACCCATTATCACATCAAGAGATTCCACCGCTTGAGCTGCATTCATCATATTCACCTTTGCGGACTTGGGATTATGCTTGACCTTTGACATTCTTGGAAGATCTCACAGAGGAGGAGGTGGAAGGCGCCTTTGGTTGAAGCACTTGTTAGCATAGTGACCTTTCTGGCGACATTTGTTGCAAGTCACCTCACGAGAGCGGATGGTGATAAGGAGCATTTGACCTTGGAGCTTGAGAATTAGACTTGTTACGATAGCTTTGGGTTGGGTGGGTGGGAAGATCCACGACCACCTGAGTTCTTCTGGCGATAAGGCTGACGAAACGGAGGAGGAGGAAGGTAGAACTTCTGCTGCTTAGCTGCCACTTGAGAGGAAGAAGAAGACTGAACTGCCTCCCTGATTCTCTTCTTAGAAGCCTCACATTTGAGCTGGGCAGCTTCTTGCTTCAGTGCTATGTTGTAGAATTCATCATACTTTTCTGGCTCAAAAAGCACGAGAGCTAATTGCAGATCTTCTCTGAGACCACCTCTGAATTGATAGATCATACTCTTTTCATCAGGGACATGTTGCCTTGCTTAGCGAAGCGAGCGAGTTTCTGAAACTGGATATTGTATTGATACACAGACATGTTGCCTTGCTTGAGATTGCGGAACTCCTCACGCTTGCTCTCAACAACACTTTTCGGAATGTGGTGAGCTTTGAAGTCTCGGCGGAACTCATCCCAGGTAATAACACGACCTCCTCTGGAATCTTTGTATTGCTGAAACCACTCGGCAGCTTGGTCCTTGAGTTGAAACGAAGCAAACTTGACAAAGTCCTCAGGTCTGACATTGTTACATTCAATTTTTTTGCAGATGTCCACAAGCCAATCGTCGGCGTCTGTGGCCTCGACACAGAAGCTGAAAGACTTCGGCTGATTAGCGAGGAACTGATTGAGGGTAGCAAAGTGCGGCTGGTTGTTGCCTTGGCCTTGATTTCCTTGATTGCCTTGCCCTTGGGTACGCTCTTGCAAGAGTTGCAAAATCATCGAGCATTGGCATTGGTGGCTGCCATGATAGCTTGCCATGCCTCCGGAGGCGGAGGTGGAGGTGGAGGGTTCGGTGACTCCCATCATTGCGTTCGGATTGAGCCAGCGTTGGCGGAGCCATCCTGAAGAGGGTGACATCCATTAGCACTTTGATAGACAGCTAGTCAGGTTGAATCAATTGATAGAAATTGCAACATATAGTCTTCACAATAAACATTCGAACAAGGATGAACGAATGAATTCCAAAATCTGACATCACACGTCCATTAAGGTGAGAAGCCACTTGATAAAGGGTTGATGAAAAAAAAACAAAATGCATTTGGAACAAATAAGTGGTAAGGATTACCCAATCGCAAACCAAATATCTGCGGGAAGAAATGCTAGGAGCTACTTGAATCCCACCTATAAACTCCCGAAACTTTCTGGTTATGCAACTGGTGTTGGGGATACAGGGGGACACAAAATATATCATCCAAACTAACAATACCTAGATCCAAATTGTATCCATCCGTCAACACATAACCAAGAAACCTTCGAAATCGTGTACCTCGACCTTGAAAAGCATCCGTTATACGAGTCATGGCAATACTCGAGCTCGCCCCAATCTTTGGGTTATCGGGGTTATCTCACCAACAAGCGCACAAAAGAGATTTTCGATGTCAAGAAAGCTCGTGTATTCTAGAACTGCAACGATAAAATTGTGACGACAACACCTCGGAGCTCAACTCCCGTGACACCGCCACAACCCCTAAATGTCGGGAGGCACCAAGAACAATCTTCTCGTCACAAAACCATCGTAACGATTCTAAGATACCAGCGTGATCCTAAATTTTTTTAGTGAAATTTGAGGAGAGGAGAGTCAAAACTTCTACGTCGGAGACCTCACCAGAGCTGACGAAGGGACTAGGGAGTAAAAAGAATCCTACTCTCCGATATATATAATCCTAAGACTCAAAACATTTTTGTTCTAGACTCAACAACGCGACAAACAATCAGCGAGGGGCTCCTAAGTCGGGGATGGCTCGATTACCAACTTGTATAGCCCTCGATGCGGCTATATCTCCCACGTGTCGAAGCACGACTTAGAGGCATAACCGCATTGAAAGCAATGTCGCAAGTGAGGTAATCTTCACACAACCCATGTAATACATAAGGGAAAGAGATACATAGTTGGCTTACGATGCCACTTCACACAATACATAAATAAACATCCATCATTCAGATTACACTCAGGGTCCGACTACGGAACCAAAATAAAGAAGATACCCCAAATGCTACACAGATCCCCGATCGTCCCAACTGGGCTCCACTACTGATCATCGGGAAAAGACACATAGTAACGACCACGTTCCTCATCGAACTCCCACTTGAGCTCAGTTGCGTCATCTCGTGACCGCATCGTCGGCACCTGCAACAGTTTTGGTAGAATCTGTGAGTCACGGGGACTCAGCAATCTCACAACCGCGAGATCAAGACTATTTAAGCTTATAGGAAGGACAAAGTGGTGAGGTGGAGCTGCAGCAAGCGACTAGCATATATGGTGGCTGCACTTTTCATGAAGAGAGCGAGAAGAGAAGCAAAAGCGCCGGTCGTGAAGCTAGTAGCGATCAAGAAGTGATCCTGAACTACTTACGTCAAGCATAACTCCAACACCGTGTTCACTTCCCGGACTCATGAGAAGAGACCATCACGGTTACACACGCGGTTGATGTGTATTAATTAAGGTCAACTTCGGGTTTTCTACAACCGGACATTAACAAATTCCCATCTGCCTCATAACCGCGGGCACGGCTTTCAAAAGATAATACCCTGCAGGGGTGTCCCAACTTAGCCCATAATAAGCTCTCACGGTCAACGAAGGATATTCCTTCTACCGGGAAGACCCGATCAGTGTCGGAATCCCGGACTACAAGACATTTCCACAGCAATAAAACAAGACCAGCAAAGCCGCCCGAATGTGCCGACAAATCCCGATAGGAGCTGCACATATCTCGTTCTCGTGGCACATCCGGATGAGACAAAGGCTACAGTGAAAACCAGGCCTCGAAGTTTCCCGAGGTGGCCCATGAGCGGCTTCGGTTCGGGCCAGCACTCGAAGGAGCACTGGTCCGTGGGGGTTAAAATAAAGATGACCCTCGGGCTCGCGAAAACCCGGGGAAAAAGGCTTAGGTGGAAAATGGTAAAACCAATGTTGGGCCTTCTTGGAGGAGTCTTATTCAAAGCGAACCGTCAAGGGGTCCCATAAATCACCCAACCGTGTAAGGAACGCGAAATCAAGGAACATAACACGGTATGACGGAAACTAGGGTGGCAAGAGTGGAACAAAACACCAGGCATAAGGCCGAGCCTTCCACCCTTTACCAAATATATAGATGCATTAATTATAGCAGATATATTGTGATATCCCCAACAAGTAAACATGTTCCAACAAGGAACAAACTTCATCTTCACCTGCAACTAGCAACGCTATAAGAGAGGCTGAGCAAAGCGGTAACATAGCCAATCAACGGTTTGCTAGGAAAGGATGGTTAGGGGCTCGACATGGCAATATGGGTGGCATGATATAGCAAGTGATAGGCATCGTAGCATAGGCATAGCAAAGAAGCGAGCATCAAGCAAGCAAAGATAGAAGTGATTTCGAGGGTATGGTCATCTTGCACGCAAAGTTCTCGAGTTGTCGAAAGCTTGATCCTCGTAGGCGTTCTCAACAGGTTCCTCGTTCACGTACTCGTCTCCCGGCTCTACCCAAAGCAAGAACACAAACAATTGAACCACAATAAATCACGATGCAATGCACAAGCAACATGATGCAATACATGGCATGATATGAGAGATGTGATATGCAATGCATATGCGTGCTCCGGAAGGAAAATGATGAACCATGCATCAGCTTGGCAAACCAAGTATGCCGGTGGAAATTTGAGATGATTTCGGTTGAAATCGATATAAAGATCACCGGAATCGGATGCCCGGTTAGCAAATGACAAGCAAAACAAGAATGACACAAACCTGCCATTAACAGCATGATACCACTTAGCAAGCAACAAGAAATTAAGCTACTACACCCAAACATACCAGAAAAGCACATGGCAGTGATCTACTCAAGATGCTTGACAAAAGATGAACACTGAGGTACGGCTAAATCACACCATAACAGGTCCAAACAAGCATGGAAAAAGTGCAAAATATATCAGCTTCACAGACTTTGTGAAAATACTGAACATGGCAGAATCAGCATCAGGAAGCAATGTTCAGAGCAAGCAAACAGCATGCTACATGAACTTATAATAGCAAACCAAGGAATGGCATGAATCTACGCAAGGCATAGAACAAAAGCCCCTTAATGACCATGAGCCAAAAGGGATCAGAAAATGCAATAGCACCCATGTCAACATAGCAAGTTTAGATTAGCAGATTGACAGGGCATGACAAAAGCAGATAACAAGTAGGCATGTTTAAGAGCTCGATGCACTCACTAAAGAGCATTTCATGATAAACTAAGCATACATACATCAAGAAGACATGGCAAGAACAATATCATAGCATACACGGATCAACTACAACAACCTTGGCAAAATTGAATAACATGTAAACAATCTGCCAGGAAACATTTTATAGCAAAAGTAGATCTCGATTGACTCAAGCTATGGCACTCCATAATTGCAAATAAGGGCATGGATAAATAGAGCATAACCATATGTTCAAAACATACTTACTGAAGTATCTCAAAATATGCATGGATCTCTCGGTAGCATCAAGTTAACATGGCATAAAAATATCAGCAAAACAGGGGCTGAAATCAGCAACATCATGAAGTCTAGTTTGCATGCTTGTGCTAGTCAGCACAGAGATCAAAAAAAGACATGGAATACACCCCTGTAAAGATGGCATGGCATATTACAAAACACATGTAGGACTCAAGTTCATAGGGCGCACACATCAACCATGGCAAAAATGACAAAAGTGCATGTTCTGTTAAGAATTTGAAACTAACATCACATAGCCCTCTTATAACAGCATTTCGGGCACGAAGATGATCCCAAATGAAAATGATGCCATGAGACGAAATGATATACTAATCGAGGAGAACATTTCAGTATGCTACACGCCCAAATCGGAGTCACGGGTGCAAAGTTATGGCATGATGAATTTGCAACAAAATAATGATAGATTAAAAGACTTGGAGGAAAACGGGGGGAGAAGAAGTCAACCCTAGATCGGATCGGATCCGGTGCGCGCGAACCGAGGCGGCCGGCGGCGGCTCGCCGGAGAGGAGAGGAGAGGCCGGCGCGGGGCCGAGGCCGGGAGGCGGCGAGGCAGCGCGGGACGGAGGCGGAGGCGGCCAAGTGAGGCGACGGGTTTGCCACGGCCGGAGCTCGGGCGACGCTGGCCGGTGGGAGCGGGCGCTTGAGCTGGGGTCATGACGGGCGCGACGGGGCGGCGGCGGGCAAGGGCGCTGGGGCGGGCGGGTCATGGGGCCGATCATGGGCTCGGCGGGCCAGCGCGGTGGCCGGGTGCCACGTGGCGGCCTCCGGCTGGGCGGGCGGCGGCGGCTGGACGCGTCCGGCGCCGTCCGGACGTGTCCGGCGGCGCGGAGAGGAGCGGGGCTAGGGTTAGGGTAGGAATTGATCCGGGATTTCGGGGGAGGGGGTGTTTTTATAGGTAGAAGGAGCTAGGAAGCTCCAAATGAGGTGTAGTTTTCGCCCACACGATCGTGTTCCGACGACGGGGAGCATGGAAGTGACTTAGATGGGTTATTGGGCTGTTTTGGAGGGGTGTTGGGCTGCAACTTAAAAGAGGCCTTTGCGAGAGTGCGGTTAACCGTAGGAGTACCAAACGAGCTCCAAATGACTCAAACTTGACAGTGGTCTACCGGTGGTGTACCAAGGCCACTTGACAAACCTCGGTCCATTCCGAGAAAGTTTAGTACCCGCTCACGGAAAAATGCAAAAGGGGACGCCGGGGGACATAGGAGTGCCGGATTGCAAAACGGACAACGGGGAAAATTGTAACATCCCAAATTTTCAATTTGGAATGTTATACATTAGATCATCATGCATATCATATTTTCTCGCATTTTCCGATCCTAGAAAATTTCACGCAACTCAAGGACCCTCGGAGAGAGTTGGAAGTTTCATTATTTTCATATTTGGGATTTCTCAAATTTTGGAAATAGGATCATGGGATTTATTTAATTATCTTCATAAAGTTTTTCCTATAAAATCTCAAGAGAGGGAATAATATGACTTTCCCAATATTTAGGAAAAGCGAAGATATTTTAAATAAATCAAATTTGGGTTTTGAAGATTTATTTTGCTTAGGCAAAATGAGCATTTAAAAAATTATTTGCATGTTGCAGTTTTAAAAGTTCATTTTGTTCGACTCATTTTTAGGAGTCGGAGAAAATTTGTTTTATTTAATTTGGAGTTCATTTCGTATTTTTTTATTCGTTTAGTTTTAATTTTAAAAATAATAATAATAATAACGCTGGACCGAGGGCCAGGCCCAGCCAGCCAGGCCAGGCCCAGGCGCCCCGGCCCACCTCCCTTCCTCGCAAGACGCCAGCGGGAGGAGTCCGCCGCCCGCCGCCGCCCGACTCGGCTCGGACACGCCGGAGCCGCCGTGCCCTCCCCCACGCAACCGGAGCCCTCCCCTTTATAACCCGACGCCTCTCTCTCTCACATCGCTTGCCGCCGCCCTCACAGCCCGACCGAGCCGCCGTCGCCCGAACGCCGCCGTCGCCCTCGTCGCCGAGCACGCTTGCCGCCTCGCCGACCCGCCGCCACCACCGACCGCCTTGACCAGCCGGGAGACCCGGAGCCGCGGTGGCCGCGGAGGTAGCCACCCGCGCCCGATCCGATCCGGTTTTCTCAAAAGACCCGATCCGGTTTTTGCAAAAGTTCGGTTTTAAAAAAACCTAGATTGGTTTTATTTTTTCGGTTTTCTTAATTAACGAACGCTCATCGACCGTTCGTTTCAATGAACGCGTTCGTTGGATTAGATTCTGTTAACGAACGTCCGTTATTTAGTTCGTTCGTCGTTTTCTTTTAAATCGGATTTAATCCGTTATTTTTCGATTCGATTTACGATCCGATTTTAAAACTGTTTTATTTCTTGCTCGTTTATCGAATCGGTGATTCAAGCGCTGGAGTTTCAGAACGAAACCGCCGTTCGACTAACCTATTTTCACAGAGTTTTGCTACTGTGAGATTTTGACCTAATTTCAGATTGCTTAACCGAGTCGTTCTCTCTCGAGTTCCGACTTTCGATACTTTATTTGATTCGATTCTTTTGCCACCAGGGTTCTTAAGTTGAACTATCTGGTTAGATCTTTTATTCGAGATTTCCCTATGCATTAGATGAGTACTTATTGTATGCTTGTTGTTTGTCTGCGTTAGATCACCCGGAGTGCGCCGCTTGTTATTTGAATCTCTAGGACTCATGGATCATCGGCAAGGCAAGTAACACTTTGATCATACTTTTCTACTACCCCGCTTTTATGCATTAGATCAAACCCTCAAACACTTGCATGATTAGGATCTAATCAAATTGTGGGATGGGAAGTAGATTGAGGTAGTACCTATTACTGCTTACTTATAAAACCTTGGGAGTTACTTCTACGTTTGCTTGATTATGCCATGCTATGCTAGTAGACGTGGATTGGGTGAGTGAATATCCATGACAGATGTGAGATTGATAATTAATGGTTTATCTAAGGTGGCAACTTAAACACACATCTGGGTGGATTGAGGCACCTGGTTTCTATCAGGATTTGACTGTATTTCTTCGGACCGCCACCTGTGCTCTAAGGGATCATAAGATTATTCAAACTAGAAACTTCCGTGTGCAGCCACAAGCCAATTATGGGCTCTGGCGTAGTTGACTAAGTTGTGCGAACTCTTACGGGTAGGCTAGCTGATGTAGGGGATGTAGGTTGGTACGGTCTACCCACATGTAAGGTGCTAGCGCTTACGAAAGACTATGTCTCGGTCATCCGCTTCTCAAACACCATGTAGTGCAAGAACCAAGCGGAGGCGATCGAGTCTTGTGGGGAAAAGTGCATAAACCTCTACAGAGTGTAAAAACTAATCATGATTAGCCGTGTCCCCGGTTATGGACGTTTTGAGTATCTAGTACTTGAATATCATGTGAATCTCAACATGTTACTTCTAATAATAAAGTTATTGGGTTTTTAATGAGTACTTTTTAATTGGGATTGAGGATGTCAACCATTCTCAATGTTTAACAACCACCATGATAGTTAAATAAAATTATTCCTTTGATGTAGGGAAAAATTGGCTTTTCGCAAAAATGTAACCGTGAGAGCCTTACCACCAGCCAAATATGCATGTAGTGTAGGCCTATTGCTTCATTGTTCTCTATGTGTTACATTGCCGCATATTCCATGTCTTGACCCGTTTTCGGGCTGCAACTTTTCATGTTGCGAGACTTTTAGAACGACAGTAAGATGTTAGGTTGTGGTTCTATACTCAGTGATGCCGTTGGAGTTGATGGACTCACTCGTTTTCCAAGCCTTCCGCTGTTATTATTAGATGGCCTTAAGCCATATTATTGTATTAAGTTCCCTTGTGGACAACGATGTTATAAGTGTGTGATTGCTACTCTGCTATAAATCCTTGAAATCTTGTGTGGTGTCAGACATCGATCCAGGGGATGACATCGAGCACGAGCGCTAGATCCATTCGGTCCGGTCATGACAGAGAATGGTATCGAGCACACGCTGACTATAGGACACGACCACTAAGATAAAGCCATAGATCACTATTCTCTTCCCATTTTCTAACTCCTCCTCTTTTCTACTCTCTTTAGGATGACGGACGCTTGAAGATCAAGTACACCCACGACCGGATGAAGGCACACCATTTGGATTTCACTTGAAGGAAGTTACCAAGTACACGAACATTGGATTACCAAGTTTCACCGGAACTTTCAACGCCACTCTGCTGAAGAGGAGCTACTGGAAGATTCACGCTCACGTTCGGGAAGGACATTCGCCCCAATCACCAAGCCAATAGATAGTGTTTTCAAGCACCAACTTGGAGTCCGGGAAAGAGCATGGCAGCTCACATCACCATGGGACGCATTGGAGAAGTTTATCAAGAAGACCTCAAGGACACAATCTACCAGATTTGCGGACGCCGAGACGACAAATGGGAAGTCGTCAACACTAAGAAGGATAGATCCATTGCAGCATTTATCCAGGAGTTAAACCAGCACATTCGACGCCTTGGAGAACCGGATGTGCAATGATATGTTGGAGTTGCGAGAATGCAAAAGGAAGAATCATCGAGCTTGAAGAAGAACTAAAGACAACTCGCAAGGACTATATGGACGAGACCGTAGCTCTAGCGAGACACAATAACGATCTTAAGTACGAGATTGAAGAACTCAAGAAGAAGTTGGCGCTCAGGAATGAAGACCAGTATGTCGGTTGCCCAAGCGACTACATCAACATCGATGACACCGATTCGGATCCAAGTGAACCCGACTTTGAAGACGAAACTGGAGCAGACATTATGGAGTCTTCCACCGGTTCAAATTAGTAGAAGTCCCCCACATATTAGTAGTATTCCCTCCATGTAAACATTATAGTACACACACCTTTTGCGCTAGTTAGATCGTTGTAAGCCTTTGTTTGATTGAATGAAGTGATTTTGTGTGTATTTGCCCATGTGCATTTGGGTAGTGATTCCCCTTAGACCTCATTCTATTCTAAATTCTCATCTTTTCTAAACCCATCAGATGCCTCCGAGACGCGACCCGGATTCGCTTTTCCGCCAGAGATCACCCAACCGATCCAGCAGCAGAATACCACGATTCAAACACCGTGCGTAACCAGGCAACAACAACAACAACAACCCACCGCCACCACCACCGCGGATCATCCGACTCGTTTCCTTAGACTAAATCCGCCGGTGTATTCCAAAGAGCACCGAGCCAATTGTAGCAGATGACCGGCTCCGCAAGATAGGAAGGGAGCTGACCACCGCAGGATGCACGGATGGTGAAAGAGTGAAGTTTGCAAGACATCACCTTGAAGGACCCGCAGCATGGTGGGAGAATTTCACGACCACTTACCCTCAGTAGACAACATCACATGGGATCAATTTCAGCAAGCTTTTCAGACCTTGCCCATGTTTCAGAGGAGCTATGGCCATGAAGAAGCGTGAGTTTCGCAACTTACGCCAAGGAGGAATGATCATTGGCACAAGACGTGGATGACTTTAGTAAACTAGCACGTTATGCCCCGGATGACGTTGCTACGGATGCAGACTAAGCAGGAGAAGTTTCTAGAAGGACTGAATGATGAGTTCAAGATGCCGTTGATGGTAGCCAGTTTCAATAACTACCAGGAGTTAGTAGACCGAGCCCTCATGATTGAAGGAAAGCAACGACCAAATTGAGAACTGCAAGCGGAAGTATGGACAAGGGAAGTATAACTGGAGCTCGTGAAACCTCGTTATACCCCTAAACCAGGAATTCAGTTTCAGCATACCCATGGAGGAGGAAATTCGCATAACCATAACAGCACCAAGAATGGGAACGGGAATGGAGGAAGCAACGGACAGAATCGCACCAACCCGTCAACACCATCCAAAGTAGACCTGAGTCATGTTACTTGTTTTAAGTGCCGCAAGACTGGGCATTATGCCAATGACTGTCCAGAAGGCCAGAATGGAAATGGCAATGGAATCTATGGAAAGAAGCCCAACCCTTTCAATAGAGGACGGTGAACCACATTGAAGTGGAGGAGGTTGAAGATCAGCCCGATGCAAGATGTCGGTAAGTTTTTGGTTAAGTCATTTCTTGCAGTTGTTCTTTTCGACATTGGTGCATCGCATTCATACATATCAAGGGGATTTGTGGATAAGTACAAGTTACCAACCCAAGCCCTTAGGTCACCCATGCTAGTAACCTCACCCGAGCAGAGTACATGGCTAGTAAATGGTGTGATCGACCGCCATTAAGGATTGGACACTATGTTTTCCCTCGGACCTAATAGTTACGGAATCCCAAGGATTGGATGTGATATTAGGTATGGATTGGTTATCAAAGTATGGAGGAAACATTGATTGCTCCACTAGATCAATTTTGCTCACCACACCAGAAGGAAGAAGGATTAAGTATGTATCACGGCACGAGCCGAGGAGAGCACAAGTTAATTGCTTATCAGGAGTGGTACAGGAAGAAGTACCAGTGGTGAAGGATTTTCCTGATGTGTTTCTGGAAGAATTGCCAGGAATGCCTCCGGATAGAGACATTGAGTTTTTGATCGAGCTGTTGCCAGGAACAGGCCCTATATCGAAGCGACCGTATAGGATGCCAAAGACAGATTTGGCGGAAATCAAGAAGCAGATTAAGGAACTTTTGGATAAAGGTTTTATTCGCCCAAGCTCTTCACCTTGGGGATCACCCGCTTTGCTAGTGGAGAAGAAGGATGGATCGTTAAGAATGGTTGTTGATTATCGTGGATTGAATGAAGTAACAATCAAGAACAAGTACCCACTACCTATGATAAATGACCTGTTTGATCGCTTGCAAGGAGCCAAGGTGTTTTCCAAGATCGACTTGCGATCAGGGTACCATCAGTTAAAGATTCGGGAGCAGGACATACCCAAGACAGCATTTACCACGAGATATGGACTATACGAGTATACCATTATGTCATTTGGACTGACTAACGCACCAGCCTATTTCATGAACACGATGAACAAAGTGTTTATGGAGTTTTTGGATAAGTTCGTCGTGGTGTTCATTGATGACATTTTGATTTTCTCGAAGAATGAAGAGGAACACAAGGAACATTTGCGATTGGTTTTGGGGAAACTGAGGGAACATCAGTTGTATGCCAAGTTCAGCAAATGTGAGTTTTGGTTAAAGGAAGTTGGATTTCTCGGACATGTTATATCCGGAGAAGGGATAGCGATTGACCCCACAAAAGTTGAGACCGTAACCAAATGGGAAGCACCAACGACAGTTGGAGAGATTCGGAGTTTCCTTGGACTCGCAGGATACTATCGAAGGTTCATTGAGAATTTCTCAAGGATTGCCAAGCCTATGACAGAATTGTTGAAGAAGGAAAACAAATTCATATGGGTGAGGACTGTGAGGCAAGTTTTCAGGAGTTGAAGAAAAGATTGGTTACCTCACCAGTTTTGATATTGCGGATCGGACTAAGGATTATGAGGTATATTGCGACGCTTCACGTCGAGGACTTGGAGCAGTGCTTATGCAGGAAGGAAGAGTTGTTTCGTATGCTTCACGACAACTTAAGCCCCATGAGTTGAATTATGCCACTCACGATTTGGAGTTAGCAGCCGTAGTGCATGCCACGAAGACGTGGAGACATTTTCTCATTGGAAATCATTGTGAAGTATATACGGATCACAAGAGTTTGAAGTACATCTTCACACGAAGGAATTGAATCTCGAGACAAAGGAGATGGTTAGAGCTTATCAAGGATTATGACATGAGATTGCATTATCACCGGAAGGCTAATGTCGTAGCAGACGCATTGAGCCGTAAGAGCCACGTCAATACTCTAATGATGGGAGGAATACCCAATGAGATAGCCGAGGACCTTCGAGAGCTATGTTTGGAAATAGTACCGAGAGGCTATGTAGCAGCATTGGAGATTCAGTCAACGCTGATGGACAAAATCAGAGAAGCCCAATAGGCAGATAAGGAAGTTGCCTCTATAAAGGAGAAAATGAGCAAAGGAAAGGCTAAAGGATTTCGTGAGGACGAGCACGATACCCTATGGTTCGAAGACCGTGTTTATGTGCCCAATGACCCGTAGATCGAGGAAGTTGGTTTTACAAGAAGCCCATGATTCACCCTATTCGATTCACCCAGGAAATACCAAGATGTACTTGGATTTGAAGAATACTTTCTGGTGGACCGAAATGAAGAAGGATATTGCGGAGTATGTAGCAGTTTGCGATGTATGTCAGAAAGTAAAGGCAGAACATCAGAAGCCAGCAGGATTGTTACAACCATTGTCGATACCCGAATGGAAGTGGGATAAACTAGGCATGGATTTTATCACAGGATTGCCAAAGACTCGTTCAGGATATGACTCGATTTGGGTTATAGTCGACCGTTTGACCAAGGTAGCTCATTTTATTCGAGTCAAGACTACCTATAGCAGTGCTAAGTTGGCAAGGATATACATGACCAGAATTGTGTGCTTACACGGAGTTCGAGGAGCATCAGATCGGATAGAGGAACCCAGTTTACCTCGAAATTTTGGAACCGGTTGCACGAAACATTGGGAACCCGATTGGAATTCAGCACAGCTTTTCCACCCACGTAACCGATGGATGACCGAGAGAGTCAATCAGATTTTGGAAGACATGCTTTGAGAGCTTGTGCCCTATATTATGGATCTAGCCGGGATGACAATTTGCCGTATGCAGAATTTTCCTACAACAACAGTTACCAAACCAGCTTGAAGATGGCACCTTCGAGGCTTTGTATGGAAGAAAGTGCAGGACACCATTGTTATGGGACGAAACCGAGATCGTCGGTTGTTCGGACCAGATTTGATTAAGGAGTGCGAGCAGAAAGTTAAGTTGATTCGAGATGTGCTCAAGGTAGCCCAGTCCGGACAAAAGAGCTATGCCGATTCAAAGCGCAGCGATTGAGTATGAAGTTGGAGACAGAGTATATCTCGAGTATCCCCGCTTGAGGAGTTAAGCGTTTTGGAGTTAAAGGAAAGTTAGCACCCGCTTCGTTGGACCGTATAAGATTTTGCAACGCATGGGAGAAGTTGCTTATAAGTTGGAATTGCGGAAGGACTGTCAGGAGTTCATGATATATTCCATGTTTCTCGATTGAAGAAATGTCACCCCGAGATAGCAGAGGTACCGTTAAGAGACACAAGTACCATTGGAAGCAATTCGGTTGAAGGATGATTTGACATATGAGGAAAGACCGATTAAGATTCTCGATTATGCCCGTGAGTTACCCGCAGCAAGGTTATCAAGTTTTGCAAAGTTCAGTGGAGCCACCACACCGAGGATGAAGCCACCTGGGAAAGAGAGGAAGTTTTGCTCAAGGACCATCCTCACCTATTTTCTAGTTAACCCGAATCTCGAGGGCGAGATTCATCTTATAGGTTTGTAACATCCCAAATTTTCAATTTGGAATGTTATACATTAGATCATCATGCATATCATATTTTCTCGCATTTTCCGATCCTAGAAAATTTCACGCAACTCAAGGACCCTCGAGAGAGTTGGAAGTTTCATTATTTTCATATTTGGGATTTCTCAAATTTTGGAAATAGGATCATGGGATTTATTTAATTATCTTCATAAAGTTTTTCCTATAAAATCTCAAGAGAGGGAATAATATGACTTTCCCAATATTTAGGAAAAACGAAGATATTTTAAATAAATCAAATTTGGGTTTTGAAGATTTATTTTGCTTAGGCAAAAATGAGCATTTAAAAAAAATTATTTGCATGTTGCAGTTTTTAAAAGTTCATTTTGTTCGACTCATTTTTAGGAGTCGGAGAAAATTTGTTTTATTTAATTTGGAGTTCATTTCGTATTTTTTTATTCGTTTAGTTTTAATTTTAAAAATAATAATAATAATAAACGCGCCGCCCCCCCCTGGACCGAGGCCCAGCCAGCCAGCCAGCTGTGCCCAGCGCCCGCCCACCTCCCTTCCTCGACGCCTTGCTGGAGGAGTCCGCCGCCCGCCGCCCGACTCGGCTCGGACACGCCGGAGCCCGGCCGTGCCCCTCCCCACGCAACCGAGCCCTCCCCCTTTATAACCCGACGCCCCTCTCTCTCTCACATCGCCCCGCCCGCCCTCACCCGAGCCCGGCCGGAGCCGCCGTCGCCCGAACGCCGCCGTCGCCCTCGCCGGAGCACGCCGTCGCCGGAGCCCCTCGCCGACCCGCCGCCACCCACCGACCCGCCCGACCATGGAGACCCGGGAGCCGCCGGTGACTGGAGGTAGCCACCGCCAGCGCCCGATCCGATCCGGTTTTCTCAAAAGACCCGATCCGGTTTTTTGCAAAGTTCGGTTTAAAAAAAACCTAGATTGGTTTTATTTTTTCGGTTTTCTTAATTAACGAACGTTCATCGACCTGTTCGTTTCAATGAACGCGTTCGTTGGATTCGCTCTGATAACGAACGTCCGTTATTTAGTTCGTTCGTCGTTTTTATTTTAATCGGATTTAATACGTTATTTTTCAGATTAGATTTATGATTTGATTTTAAAATATGTTTTATTTATTGCTCGTTTATAGGAATCAGGTGATTCAAGCGCCAGGAGTTTAGGAACGTTACCGCCGTTCCGACTAACCTATTTTCACTGAGTTTTTCTACTTTGAGATTTTGACATAATTTCAGATTGCTTAACCGAGTCGTTCTCTCTCGAGTTCCGACTTTCGATACTTTATTTGATTCGATTCTTTTGCCACGGGGTTCTTAAGTTGAACTATCTGGTTAGATATTTTATTCGAGATTTCCCTGTGCATTAGATGAGTACTTATTGTATGCTTGTTGTTTGTCTGCGTTAGATCACCCGGAGTGCGTCGCTTGTTATTTCGAATCTCTAGGACTCGCGGATCATCAGCAAGGCAAGTAACACTTTGATCATACTTTTCTACTACCCCGTTTTATGCATTAGATCAAACCCTCAAACACTTGCATGATTAGGATCTAATCAAATTGTGGGATGGGAAGTAGATTGAGGTAGTACCTATTACCTGTTTACTTATGAAACCTTGGGAGTTACTTCTACGTTTGCTTGATTATGCCATGCTATGCTAGTAGACGTGGATTGGGTGAGTGAATATCCATGACAGATGTGAGATTGATAATTAATGGTTTATCTAAGGTGGCAACTTAAACACACATCCGGGTGGATTGAGGCACTGGTTTCTATCGAGGATTTGCTGTATTTCTTGGGACCGCCACCTGTGCTCTAAGGGATCATAAGATTATTCAAACTAGAAAATTCCGTGTGCAGCCACAAGCCAATTATGGGCTCTGGCGTAGTTGACTAAGTTGTGCGAACTCTTACGGGTAGGCTAGCTGATGTAGGGGATGTAGGTTGGTACGGTCTACCCACATGTAAGGTGCTAGCGCTTCTGAAAGACTATGTCTCGGTCATCCGTTTCTCAAACACCATGTAGTGCGAGAACCAAGCGGAGGCGATCGAGTCTTGTGGGGAAAAGTGCGCAAACCTCTGCAGAGTGTAAAAACTAATCATGATTAGCCGTGTCCCCGGTTATGGACGTTTTGAGTATCTAGTACTTGAATATCATGTGAATCTCAACATGTTACTTCTAATAATAAAGTTATTGGGTTTTTAATGAGTACTTTTCAATTGGGATTGAGGATCTTTGTCAACCATTCTCAATGTTTAACAACCACCATGATAGTTAAATAAAATTATTCCTTTGATGTAGGGAAAAATTGGCTTTTCGCAAAAATGTAACCGTAGAGCCTTACCACCAGCCAAATATTCATGTAGTGTAGGCCTATTGCTTCATTGTTCTCTATGTGTTACATTGCCAAAGATATTCCATGTGTTGACCCGTTTTGGCTGCAACTTTTCATGTTGCAGACTTTTTCGAACGACAGTAAGATGTTAGGTTGTGGTTCTATACTCAGTGATGCCGTTGGAGTTGATGGACTCACTTGTTTTCCAAGCCTTCCGCTGTTATTATTAGATGGCCTTAAGCCATATTATTGTATTAAGTTCCCTTGTGGACAACGATGTAATAAGTGTGTGATTGCTACTCTGCTATAAATCCTTCGAAGTACTGTGTGGTGTCAGCATTACTGATCCAGGGATGACACTGAGCACAGAGCGCTAGATCCATTCGGGTCTGGTCGCGACAAAAATGCTCGGAATCATGAGACGAACACGTATGCAAATGAGATGCACATGATGACATGATATGAGATGCATGACATGGACAAAATGCAAAACGAAAGACAAAAACCCAACCACGGAGGGAATATCATATCACAATGCTGAAAATGTCAAGAGTTGGAGTTACACATATGGAAAGTTACATCCGGGGTGTTACATTCCTGCCACCCTGCTATATTGCTCATAGGGGGCGCATGACGCATGTAGGCGACAAGCGCAGCCTTTAGCACATCCACCTTTTCCAAGCATGCCAACCCACCAAAGTGCCGCCTCTGCCATCAACCTCATTGAAGAGGAAAACGAGCAGGCGCCACAGCCCGTCAAGGCCGAGGCGCTCCCCAGCAACGCAATGCACGACGCTGTGATGCGCGTCATCACCAGGGTTGAGCAGACCTTTGGTGCATGGCGCTTGAGTGCCGCGGATCAAGATAGGCATGTCAGCGCCGACAGGCTGCAGCTCGCCGCACAACATGATAGATAGCACGCCACTGAGCAAGCTAGGCGCGTCCGTGCCGCTAGGCTGCGGCTCGCCGCACGGCGAGACCCTTGGAGCGCCCCAGAGCGAGAGGCGTGGCGCGCCGCACAGCAAGAGCGGATGCATCGACGCTTGCTACTTTCGACACGGCGTCGCAGCTGGGTAGACGTCCCGTCAGTACCCCCATTCCTCGGCAGGAGTGGGCAGAGGCCCTCAACGTCGTTCCTGCACCAGATGCCGGCCACGCCGTACTTGCACCGGACGCCCGCCGCGTCGTTCGCATGGGTGTTGCCGTTTGCCTTGTCCGTGGCCTGGTGGATGCCAACACGCTGGTCCGTAGGATCGACTGCCTCCTTGACCCAGGTGTCCACCTGGGCGCATTAGAGGAACATAGCCGTCGAATCCTCGAGCTGGTGATCTCCGATGAAATAGCCAACTTGGAGCTCGAGATTGCACTCCAGATGTACCGCGAGCATGTCGACCGCTAGGACGAACGCCTGCATGAGTTCAGGCAGAGCTAAGAGCTACCCTAGGCAAGGGCTGCTGGTCAAGGTCTCATGGACGTGTTTTATTTTGAAAAGTTGTTTCGACGTGGATAGCTTTGTATTGACAGCAATCATAGAATTGCTCTGTTTATTGCTCTGTTTCAATGTGTGTACTCTGTTTTCCATTCTTATATGTTCTGTTTCAATGTGTGTATATACGCTTTCCATTATGTATATGTGGATGATAACAACTAGATTCAGATTAGTATATAAAACAGATAGAAAATGGAATTCATAATATATATATATATTAATTGTTCATTAGATCATCACAGAATATATAAATATATAAAATATCATCACATATACGTGATGATACTTAACTTCTAGGTACAATGCATAAAATTGAAAACAAACAACACTTAAACTAATAATCCCTCCTGGGGCCAGTATTCCGGCAGCCCCTCGCCACTTGACTCCACAGTGCTTGTGACATCTTCCCGGTCTTGGAGGCAAGACTCGACTCCTCCGCCATTGGCGCTACGTATCGATCTGCCTCTTGCTGGCAGACGCGCACGGCCGATCTTGCCATTTCGTTGGGCGCCCACCAGAGCTCCTCGTCGGTGGCACGCTGGAGCTTATCGGCCCACCTCCACGCAGCAACGAGGCGCCCAGCGCCTATGACCTTCCTCGTGATGTACCCGTCTTCGTACACCTCCTCGGCACGACGACACGCCCGCCCCCAAAGCTCCGCCACCTCCTTTTTCCAGGTGGCATCATGGGCTTCACAGGCCGCCTGGTGCCTGGCTTCCTCCTCCGCCATCTCCTTCTTGAATGCCACTTGCGTGGCTTTCTCAGCCGACGACAGCGACTTCCACAGACAAATATTGTACTGGCCCCAAAACCAATCCAAAGTTGGGGGGGGGGGGTCCGGCGCAACCTCGTCAGGCGGCGCATAGGGGCCGTCGTCGCTGCTAATCGAGTGAGCGTCCTCGGGGGGCGGCGACTCCTCATCGGCGCATGGGCAGACCGGCGGCACCATGGCAGAGACTTGAGAGAGAGAGAGAGAGAGAGAGAGAGAGAGAGGGCGAGCGAGGGGAGGATGTAGATGAGAATGCAAGCGGGACGATGTGAGCAAGGTAGTATTTATTGGCAGCCGGAATCTAGATCGACGAGGACAGTACACACGCCGGTCGCCGGAATTCACGAGTACGCCGCAGCAAATCCGTGTGTGTGAACATAATAGCCGACGGTTTCCTATACAGAACCGTGTCTAATTAATGACCCCCGCCAATCACCTACCACACGTCGAGCCGCGAGATAGAGTGCCAATCGTGTGGGGGACGATTGTCTTGCCAGATCTTTACATTTACTTTTTTGAACACCAGATATTTACATCGTCTGATGATTTTTTAACTTGCACACAAGTACACACAAATATGATTTTTCAAACCGTTTCGGTTAGGCGTTGCATGTAGATGTAGTTCGAACTTGAATAACAGTCATTAAATGGTTAGAAAATCACTTAAATGTCTTTAAAAGGTCAAATGACCCCTGAAAATTTGCAAATTTTCACATGACAGTTGTATTAGTGCATGTTAAACATAGGAAAAAATTTGAAGGCCGTAAGAGGAAGTTATCTCCCGTCCGTCAGCAAACATGCATTGTTCCCTCTCGGAACCACGAACCTTCTAGTGAGTTGCTCAGGTTTGTGAGGGGTGTGTGTTCAAACTTTCATCAAACATGCCAATTTTTTACCACATCATCTTGGTGGCATGACACTAAATCAAGTAAGGTTTCATGTTTTTTTTATCATTTTTTAATTTTTTGGAATTAAAATGCCATGGCATGCACTCCATGCATGTGCCCATGCCTTGACACCAATATGTTTGAAAATTCATTCGAATTTACTGCACGTGGAATTAACTCGCACACAAGTACACAAAAATATGATTTTTCAAACCGTTTTGGTTAAGCGTTGCACGTAGATGTAGTTCAAATTTGAATTACAGTCATTAAATGGTTAGAAAATCACTTAATGTCTTTAGAAGGTCAAATGACCCCTGAAATTTACCAATTTTTCACATGACAGTTGTATTAGTGCGCGTTAAACGTAGGGAAAAATTTGAAGGCCGTAAGAGGAAGCTATCTCCCGTTCGTCACCAAACATGCATTGTTCCCTCTCGGAACCACGAACCTTCTAGCGAGTTGCTCTGGTTTGTGAGGGGCGTGTGTCCAAACGTTCCTCAAACATCCCAATTTCTATACCACATCATCTTGGTGGCATGACATTACATCAACCAAGGTTTCATGTGTTTCTGGTCATTTTTCTATTTTTTTGAATTAAAATGCCATGTCACTCCATGCATACCTATGCATGTGTCAATGTCGTGAGACTAATATGTTTTAAAATTCCTTCTAATTTACTGCACATGGAATTAACTCGCACACAAGTACACAAATATGATTTTTCAAACCGTTTTGGTTAGGCGTTGCATGTAGATGTAGTTCAAATTTGAATTACGGTCATTAAATGGTTATAAAATCACTTAAATGTCTTTAAAAGGTCAAATGACCCCTAGAATTTTCCAAAATTTCACATTACAGTTGTAGTAGTGCACATTAGACGTTGAAAAAATTTCAAGGCCGTCAGAGCAAGGTATCTCCCGTTCGTCATCAAACATGCATTGTTCCCTCTCCGGACCATGAACCTTCTTGCAAGTTGCTCCGGTTTGTGAGGGGTGTGTGTCCAAACTTTCGTCAAACATGCCAATTTATTTACCACATCATCTTGATGGCATAACATTAAATCAAGCAAGGTTTCATGTTTTTCTGATCATTTTTCAATTTTTTGGAATTAAAATGCCATGGCATGCACTCCATGCATGTGCCCATGCCTTGACACTAATATGTTTGAAAATTCCTTTGAATTTACTGCACATGGAATTAACTCGCACACAAGTACACAAAAATATGATTTTTCAAACCGTTATGGTCAGGCGTTGCATGTAGATGTAGTTCAAATTTGAATTACAGTCATTAAATGGTTAAAAAATCACTTAAATGTCTTTAGAAGGTCAAATGACCCCTGAAATTTACCAAATTTTCACATGACAGTTGTATTAGTGCGCGTTAAACGTAGGAAAAAATTTGAAGGCCGTAAAAGGAAGCTATCTCCCGTTCGTCATCAAACATGCATTGTTCCCTCTTGGAACCACGAACCTTCTAGCGAGTTGCTCCGGTTTGTGAGGAGCGTGTGTCCAAACGTTCGTCAAACATGCCAATTTCTATACCACATCATCTTGGTGGCATGGCATTACATCAACCAAGGTTTCATGTGTTTCTGGTCATTTTTTTTGAATTAAAATGCCATGTCACTCCATGCATACATATGCATGTGTCCATGTCGTGAGACCAATATGTTTGCAAATTCCTTCTAATTTACTGCACATGGAATTAACTCACACACAAGTACACATATATGATTTTTCAAACCGTTTTGGTTAGGCGTTGCATGTAGATGTAGTTCAAATTCGAATTACAGCCATTGAATGGTTAGAAAACTACTTAAATGTCTTTAAAAGGTCAAATGACCCCAGAATTTTCCAAAATTTCACATTACAGTTGTAGTAGTGCATGTTAGACGTAGAAAAAAAATTCAAGGCCGTAAGAGCAAGCTATCTCCCGTTCGTTATCAAACATGCATTGTTCCCTCTCGGAACCACGAACCTTCTAGCGAGTTGCTCCGGTTTGTGAGGGGTGTGTGTCCAAACTTTCATCAAACATGCCAATTTCTTTACCACATCATCTTGGTGGCATGACATTACATCAACCAAGATTTCATGTGTTTCTGATTTTTTCTGGAATTAAAATACCATGCCACTCCATGTATACGTATTCATGCATATGTGTCAATGTCGTGATATAAATATGTTTGAAAATTCCTTCTAGTTTACTGCACATGGAATTAACTCGCACACAAGTACACAGATATTATTTTTCAAACCGTTTCCGTTAAGTGTTGCATGTAGATGTAGTTCAAATTTGAATTACGATCATTAAATGGCTAGAAAATCACTGAAATGTCTTTAAAAGGTCAAATGACCCCTAGAATTTTCAAAAATTTCACATTACAGTTGTAGTAGTGCATGTTAGACATAGAAAAAAATTGAAGGCCGTAAGAGGAAGCTATCTCCTGTTCGTCATCAAACATGCATTGTTCCCTCTCGAAACCACGAGCCTTCTAGTGAGTTTCTCCGGTTTGTGAGGGGTGTGTGTCCAAACTTTGGTCAAACATGCCAATTTTTTTACCACATCATCTTGGTGGCATGACATTACATCAACCAAGGTTTCATGTGTTTCTGATTTTTTTTAATTTTTGGAATTAAAATGCCATGTCACTCCATGCTTGATTGTGTCATAGCCGTTAGACCAATATGTTTGAAAATTCCTTCCAATTTACTGCACATGGAATTAAATCGCACACAAGTACATGAAATATGAGTTTTCAAACCGTTATGGTTAGGTGTTGCATGTACATGTAGTTCAAATTTCAATTAAGGTCATTAAATGGCTAGAAAATCACTTAAATGTCTTAGAAGGTCTAATGACCCCTGAAATTTTCCAAAATTTGACATGACAGTTGTATTAGTACTACAAAATTCCTCGTTCATTTAGAACACCATCCGTTGGCACTTTATTCCAAATTCGTCTTTCACAGCTAATAAAAAATATCTACAACATCACACACAGTTGTTTTCTAGGAACCGTTTGCGATGAAAATATCTGGGTCTATTTAAGTCTCCCTCCTTAAGCTTCACCGGGTCGTCTGCTCCAGTGCCGGCAACCCCCAAATCCACGAATACCGATCCCCAGTCCCGCACCCCCTTCTCGCAAAGATGAGGCCGTGGAAACACTTCGTGAAGGCCCGTATGATGGCCGCGTCCCCCCCCCCCGCCCCGAGCGCTACCGCCTGTGTCGAGAGCGTGGCCATCTACGCCGAGAGTGCTTCCGCATCCACATTGAGCACGGCCGCTTCGGGCTGAGAGGCGTCATGAACCGACAGAGGCAGCAAGAAGAACCGAGACGGCTGCAGAATGCCGACGACGGCTACTGCAAACGCCGAGAGCGCCGAGCTGCTGTCCATACCGCTGATGTCGCTCGCCCGGTCGAGGCCATCCATGCCAAGATCGAGGATGCACACGCCAAGATATTCCAGGCCACCTCGGACTCCAGCATGTAACCCACATCTGAAAAGGCGGCGGTGGCCATGGAGCACCTGCTTCCTCATGAGGTCGCCGAGCGGGAGCTGGAGATGCAGGAGGCAGAGGAGATCGAGAAGCACCGGGAGGAGGAGTTGTGCGTGGCCGAGGTTGAGGTAGAGAAGATTCTGTCCGTCAAGGAATCAACGGTGGAGTACCAACGCGAGCTGTGGCGCAGCCACTACTACGAGTACTACAACCTTGAGTGCGGCGCCGAGGACGAGGACAAGGACGAGGATGAGGACGAGGATGCGGTCGACTTTAACAGGGGGACATGGTGTCCACCAACGGCGGCATGTTGCCAGGACAAGTCATCGACGTCTCATCTCACACCGGCAATGCATAGGTCGGCGCAGTGGCGGATTTTAATTTATGCGTACTTAGGCTTTGTTTTTAATGCTGGTCTTTTGTTAGAGCAATGTTTAGGTCAACTAGCTCTGTGTAATTACTAAAATTGCTCGATTCAGCAAGTGTGGTCTGTCTGCTGTACGCTCTTTTCTGTGCCCAAATTAGCAAGCGATGTTAAATTATGCAATGACGTACCCGAGGAAATTTCCACCAAAATTTGAATTATCAAACCATCCCATGCGCGTAAAGAAGAAGAATCATTTGCGATGCACACAATCATTCAAAGTGAATGGTCCGGCGGCACCGCGCATGTTGAAAGTGAATGTGCCCATGCCTTGAGACCAAAATTTGAATTATCAAACTCATCCCATGCACGTAAAGCAGAAGAATCGTTTGTGATGCATACAATCGTTCAAATTGAATGGTCCGGTGGCACCACGCGCAAAGTTTCCCTCCACATTTCCAAAATTTTGGCCTACCGCCAAAATATCTACCCCCACCCCTTCCCCCTTCCCCACCCCTTTTTCCCGACCACAGGTCACATTTCCCTGCTTCCTCCTTTTCTTCCTTCCTTGCTAAGCTATAGCCGCTTCCTCGCTCTCGCCGTCTTCGCATCCCATCATTGGGGTCGCCATGGTCTTCTTCAAAGACATCTCCAACGGTTGCTCCTCCGGCGACTACTACTTCACCACCCGAGTATGCCTCTCTTCTCTCTCTCGGGCTATGACTTGGAATGAAGGATTTTTACCCAGAGTTCGATTTGAGTCATTTCTTCCTCTTGTAGCTCCCTAAGACCATCAGTGGCAATGAATGGAGTGGGGTGGCTGAAGGTTTATCTGCTCGTTGTCACCATCAATCTCCATGCTGAAGCAACTTGCGTTTGATTCCGTGGACACTGGGAGGTAGTTTCTAGCATGTGCAGAGAAGGTTAGACCATCTTCCGTTGTTACAAATCATTTGTTAGAAGTGATTCAGACACTGTCACGGTCCCAACCCACTCATACCACACCTTCAACCAAACGCATCCTAAGACAGTGTCACAGTTTGTACCTAGTATCTTAAATTGTTGCCATCTCATCAGCGGTGCCATTAGAAAATTATTTGGCACCACTTCAGCAGTTTGTGCAGCCAACTTTGGTCCACACATCCGAGCAGCCAAGCAGTAAAATACTAAATCTTTATGGCACGAAGGAACTGGGCATCGGAGCAACTACGTGCTCCGGAGTCCGGGTCCCTGATTTTTTTCCGCTGCATCGGCTCGCCAGTTCAGGGCACCGGTGCGAGATGTAGCAACAGTTGTCTTTACACCAGTTTTGGCATACATAGTGGACGGCCTTAGTGCTATTAGTTCTATGTTACTAAATTTGTGCATGTACACACCTGTTAGTATCAATTTGCTGTCATCCGAACACTGTCGCTATGTTGTTGCAGTTATATTTACCATCTTCATAAAATGTTCAACTTGTTATTTATTGTACATGATTAAGAACTTGTAGCGTTGTTGTAGTTAATTATAGCTTTCGATGTTCCAGAATTTGGTTGTTGTCTCAATACCAATTATTTCATTTGCACATTGATCTTTTTGAGAAGATATGTCATAATTTACATGTTTCTTCAGTTTTTCAAAATAAGCATTGGTGATTTTCTATGTTGCTATAAACCCATTTCCCCTACAATTGTTACTTATCTAGTTTTAAATATTATAGGATTAATGGAAGTGTTCTTACTTGGAGTGGGTTGATCAAGAGTGGCCACAGTCTTTGAAGATGTGCCTAACGAAGCTCTGGAGGATGTATGAGGAAGTGAACACAGCTAGGCTTAGAGAATGTCTTGTCAATGCTGAAGCATATTTCAAGATGCGGGATAAAAAGTTGAAGGTGGAGAATGAGCTCAGATTTTTTTAAAAGACTTCGCTAAGATGGTGTTGGCGAAGGAGGAGGCACTTTCCATAGCTGGCCCGTGCAAAACGGGTTCTTATTGAACTGAAAGAAGAGATGGATAAGATGAGCCTGGCTGATCTCGATTAGGGAAATGAACATATTGTTCTTATGAAGTTGAACTAGCTATGTGTTGTACTGTGCTGTTTTCATGTAGCTACCTTACTGTGATGTTATAATATATTTATGTGCCTGATATGAAATTGGCAAACAACTGTTCGATATGAAATGTGAATTTGCATAATACTGGAATTATTAATTGTAAACTAATAAACCTTCTAAATGTGTCATGGACTTTTGCAAACGGTTCTAGCAGTAAAAGCGGTTGCGATGGATAGCCCAATGCTACACAGTTTTCTTCATCGAATCGTGTGTGATATAGTTGATAAAAGCAATAGTTAACCAAGGAAGACCGTGTGTGATAGTTACACCTTTCACACACGAGCCTACACATAAAACTGTGTGGGATGTACGTCCGAACGGAAACGTTTTCCCTGGATTGACTGTGTGGGATGCACATAAGAACAGAAACGTATTCCTTGGAATTGCTGTGTGTGATATACATACGAACGGAAATATTTTTCTGGGATCCACCGTGTGGGATGTACATACCTACGGAATTGATTTCTGGGATTCACCGTCTGGGATGAACGTACCTACGGAAATGATTTCTGGGAGTCACCGTGTGGGATGTACATACCTATGGAAATGATTTCTGGGATTCACCATGTGGGATGTACATACCTCGGAAATGATTTCTGCGATTCATCGTGTAGGATGTACATACCTACGAAAATGATTGGGTTTCGATGCCTCGCCCGATCGCACACGGCCCCAGCCTGGGTCCCAGGAGGGCCTATCTAAAGGAAATATGCCCTAGAGGCAATAATAAAGTTGTTATTTATATTTCCTTATATCATGATAAATGTTTATTATTCATGCTAGAATTTTATTAAACGGAAACTTAGTACATGTGTGAATACATAGACAAATAGAGTGTCACTAGTATGCCTCTACTTGACTAGCTCGTTGAACCAAAGATGGTTATGTTTCCTAACCATAGACATGAGTTGTCATTTGATTAACAGGATCACATCATTAGAGAATGATGTGATTGACTTGACCCATTCCGTTAGCTTAGCATTTGATCGTTTAGTATATTGCTATTGCTTTCTTCATGACTTATACATGTTCCTATGACTATGAGATTATGTAACTCCCGAATACCGGAGGAACACTTTGTGTGCGACCAAACGCCACAACGTAACTGGGAGATTATAAAGGTGCTCTACAGGTGTCTCCGATGGTACTTGTTGAGTTGGCATAGATCGAGATTAGGATTTGTCACTCTGATTGTCGGAGAGGTATCTCTGGGCCCTCTCGGTAATGTACATCACTATAAGCCTTGCAAGCAATGTAACTAATGAGTTAGTTGCGGGATGGTGCATTATGGAACGAGTAAAGAGACTTGCCGGTAACGAGATTGAACTAGGTATTGAGATATCGACGATCGAATCTTGGGCAAGTAACATACCGATGACAAAGGGAACAACGTATGTTGTTATGTGGTTTGACCGATAAAGATCTTCGTAGAATATGTGGGAGCCAATATGAGCATCCAGGTCCCGCTAATGGTTATTGACCGGAGACGTGTCTCGATCATGTCTACATAGTTCTCGAACCCATAGGGTCCGCACGCTTAACGTTCGGTGACGATTGGTAATATGAGTTTATGTGTTTTTATGTACTGAAGGTAGTTCGGAGTCCCGAATATGATCACGGACATGACGAAGAGTATCGAAATGGTCGAGACATAAAGATCGACATATTGGATGACTATGTTTGGACTTCGGAAGGGTTCCGAACAAGTTTGGATGAATACCGGAGTACCGGGCGGTTACTGGAAACCCCCGGCGACAGTAATGGGCCTCATGGGCCTTGGTAGAGAGAGGAAGGGCCGGCCAGGGCAGGCCGCACGCCCCCTCCCCCT
Organism: Aegilops bicornis; assembly: GCA_021605145.1. Lineage (NCBI taxonomy): Eukaryota > Viridiplantae > Streptophyta > Magnoliopsida > Poales > Poaceae > Aegilops > Aegilops bicornis. Next base: position 82,209,909 of record CM038672.1, on the reverse strand, counting down.
CTAGTCTGAATTGGACAAGGAAGGGGGGAGGGCGGCGCCCCACCTTTTCCTTCCCCCTCTCTCCTCCTTCCTTCCCTCCTACTCCTACTCTTGGAAGGGGTGGAATCCTACTCTCGGTGGGAGTAGGACTCCCCTTGGGGCACGCCTAGGGGGCCGGCCTCCTCCCCCTCCTCCACTCCTTTATATACGGGGGAGGGGGCACCCCATAGATACACAAGTTGATCACTGATCTCTTAGCCGTGTGCGGTGCCCCCCTCCACCATAATCCACCTCGTTCATATCATAGCGGTGCTTAGGCAAAGCCCTGCGTCGGTAGCTTCATCACCAGCGTCATCACGCCGTCGTGCTGACGGAACTCTCCCTCGAAGCTCTACTGGATCGTGAGTTCGTGGGACGTCACCGAGCTGAACGTGTGCAAATCGCGGAGGTGCCGTACGTTCGGTACTAGGATCGGTCGATTGTGAAGACGTACGACTACATCAACTGCGTTGTCATAATGCTTCCTCTTACGTCTACGAGGGTACGTAGACGACACTCTCCCCTCTTGTTGCTATGCATCGCCATGATCTTGCGGTGCGTAGGAATTTTTTTGAAATTACTACGTTCCCCAACAGTGGCATCTGAGCCAGGTTTATGCGTAGATGTTATATGCACGAGTAAAACACAAGTGAGTTGTGGGCGATGTCGGTGTCAAAACCGGCGGATCTCGGGTAGGGGGTCCCGAACTGTGCGTCTAAGGCGGATGGTAACAGGAGGCGGGGGACACGATGTTACCCAGGTTCGGGCCCTCTCGATGGAGGTAATACCCTACTTCCTGCTTGATTGATCTTGATGATATGAGTATTACAAGAGTTGATCTACCACAAGATCGTAGAGGCTAAACCTTAGAAGCTAGCCTATGGTATGATTGTTGTTGTCCTACGGACTAAACCCTCCCATTTATATAGACACTGGAGGGGGCTATGGTTACACAGAGTCGGTTACAAGGGAGGAGATCTACATATCCGTATTGCCAAGCTTGTCTTCCATGCCAAGGAGAGTCCCATCCGGACACGGGACGAAGTCTTCAATCTTGTATCTTCATAGTCCAACAGTCCGGCTAAATTATATAGTCCGGCTGTCCGAGGACCCCCTAATCCAGGACTCCCTCAGTAGCCCCCGAACCAGGTTTGAATGACGATGAGTCCGGTGCGCAGATTGTCTTCGGCATTGCAAGGCGGGTTCTTCTCCAAATTCTGAGTACCTGTTGAGTAGTGTTCGGCTTCCCATCAATGTTGCACTCCTTGGCTTCTACACCTAATAATGGCTATCTTCCACGTGTCGAGCGAATGTGAGAAGCCAGGGCATTTTCACATTTTCCACCCTAGCCATGTGAGTAAACCGTCTATTAAAGAGACGGAAATTCTCAGATCCAGATCACACCATCCTCCCACAACGAGTATCCATTGGAGCGTGCCTGGAAAAATCCATTCCAAGATGACCGGCCATCGCAGCTCCTCCTCTCGCTCCCGTAGCCCTAAGCCCGGTGATTGGAAGAAGTGTTCCGTCCCTCACGGCCAATTAGTAGAGTTACAGACCCTGGGATTTCTCCCTCCAGCGTATATGGTTCCCGTTCGAGCCGGGCTCGCCACCTACAATGGCGGGGAGCAAGCGGAGAGCTTCCCCAATCCATCCAAGGGGGAGCGGGTATGCCTTGTCCCTTACTTATTAAGGGGACTTGGATTTCCCATTCATCCATTCCTCCATGGGCTCCTGGAGTTCTATGGCCTCCAGTTGCATAACTTTACCCCTGCTTCCATATTACACATCGCTGGCTACGTCGCCCTTTGCGAGCTGTTTCTAGGCTGCGAAGCTCATTTCGAGCTATGGCAGAGGCTATTCTGCATCGTGCCCCATACATAGAAGGGGTCAATATATCAAGTGGGCGGAGCCGAAATATGGCGCCTCATCGGGACCAGATACCTATCCTATCTGGTACCCCGAAAAAGACATCCGAAGACTGGCCTTCGGAGTAGTTTTATATGGAGGATGTCCCCCTTCCAGATCCTATTCGGATGGGCCTTCCTGAGTTCGACAACGCCCCTTTGAAGAAACGCCACAGCTGGCGTCCTCGGAGCCCCCAGGTGGAAGATAACGGAGAAGTCCTTTACCTGATGGTCCGGATAGAGATGCTGGCCAAATAAGGATTGACAATAACCGAGGTTATGTCCATATGTATAATGCGGGGGGTGCAACCGCTTCAATATCGGGGACAACCCATGTGGCACTTCAATGGAGAAGACGATGCCACCCGCCGTGGTCGTAAAGGTCCGAACTCCATCGCTGCCCTAGCAAAGATACTGTCCGATTTATATAAAGGAGAAGAAGAGGAGTTAATCCGTATTAAGCCACGGGATGGATTCTCCATGTACAACCCCCCAAGCTGGGTGAGCTGCTACTTTCTACTCCAGTCCTTTCCGCATTCTTTGTCATAAGTATTTACCTTGCTATTCATAGCAGGAACTGCGAAAAGCTGTGAGGGAGGACCACAGCCCATCTCCACAACCAGAGGAACCTGACCGGGCCCTCGACCCCGGTCTCTAAGAAGATCTAGACACATTTGTGGAGCTCATCGACGGAACGTTCTATCAATTGAGCTACGACGGTACCTTGGTGGCCATCATCAACGATTATCCTGGACTACTCCCCGCATCGCATGTAAGTAAACCCGGAGTCCTAACTTCCAAGAAGGATCCCTTTTTCTGCACTTCACCTACCGCACACATATGGTGTTTTACAGGGAAGGCCCTCGGGACGCCATGTCGAACCCGCAGTGACTCACCAACAAGGGGCACCGAAGCCGGGTAGGCATAAAAGGAAGGCGGTCAGGACTGAGATGCCATCGCAGAGGTACAAAAGAGAACCCCACTCCGTGGTGGTCGTATTTTAAAATATAATAACGCCCATGTTTCCTAGTAGGAAAAACGCTCGCCGGACTATATCCGGAGAGGTTGCCGGTCACGCCTCCACCAGTCGGGCTCCAGAGCCGGACATAGAGGCGGGCGCCAACATGGGACCAATGCCGGATGTTTCTCCTACTGTCGGTGTACTAGAGTATGGGTACCCTAGTATCCCGAACTCGTGCACGGGCAGTTGCAGCACCCCGCGGCAAGGCTTGCCTGGTCACCGCCAAGATCCTCCGTGGTTCCTTTGGAGCCATTCAAGAACAAAGTATTTAACCAAGAAGACAAGGCCCCGGCAAGAGGAGCATGCCGGGAAGGCCACTCAAGGCACGCAGAAGACAAGACCCCGGCAAGAGGAGCTTGCCGGGAAGGCCCTGAGAGCGGCAAGCCTCCGGACGCGACAAGGATTCAGCCGCAGCAAGGCACTTGCCGCGGCAGGTAACCTCTCTTCATCTCCGCTCCAGCTCATCCACTAACGTGTCGCCATGGGACCATTCCATGCAGCAGCGTGTCAAGAGGCTGTGCAGCCAGCGGAGAGCGGCGATAAGCGGCGCCGACAAGCTTGCCATCGTGGCGAATCGTGGGCGCTCCGACGGTCCCTGTTGCCTTTGTTTAGGCGGTGGACGGGCATTTAATGCTTTTGTCCCTTGCCGTCGTGGTTAGGTAGAGTACAACACCTTTGTACAAGTAGGTGTACCAACTACTGTTTTTCCATTTGTACCCTCATCTACGTTGCCACCTGTCGGAGACCCATTGAGCATATAAAAGGAGGCCCATGCACAACGTAGAGGGGGTTCGATTCCAACGTAACCAGAGAACACCCACGCTAGGTCTTGTAGCTCTCATCGCTCCCTAGCAAGAACACAATACAATCAGACAAGCAGCAGTAGGAGTATTATCTCTCGGAGAGCTCGGCTGGGTAAAACTGCTCGTGTAAGCCGCCTCGATCCGCTCTTCGTGCGATCTCCGCCCCCTCCGAACCAAAAGGGGCTCCGGTCCGCCGCCCCATAGGTGTTCGTGGGTCCGATCAGCCTCCCGACATCTTTGGCGCGCCCGGTAGAGGCGTCGAGGCTGTGTGAACCTGATCCGGCGCTCACACGAGCAACATCTTCATCATCTTCAACTTCTTCATCAACATGCCACCGAAGAAGAAGGCTTCGGCGGCAGCGGAGCCGTCCGCGTCGAACCCACCATCACTAGAGCAAACGGGTGGTGGAGCAGACGCTTTTGGAAGAACGGGCACCGGCGAAGGAGTTCGTGATGCTGCCAAGTCCAAGGACAAAGCCGCGCAAACCTCGGCGTCCGTACATGTCCCGCACCCATCTCCGGAGGTGCGGGACCAACAGCGCCATGGTATTCACAATACCATACGCTCGTTGGATCAAGACCGAGCTGGAGGATCTCGAGACCCTCAAGACCAGCGTGCACACCAACATCTTGTACGAAGCGAGATACGTTCGCACGGGCGGGATGCTGCTCCTTCTAACATAGTTAGAAGTCCGAGGCATATCCGGCTCCTCGCGCCGCTTCTCCATCGCCACCCACTACTCCAGCGAAGCTCTGGCGAGAGCTCAAGCTGCTCCTCGATTACCCTCCAACGGCCGACAAGGTCGATGAGTGGAGGGCCACAATCTGAGTCTCATCGGCCGCTTAACGGCGGCAGCTCCCGCTGACAACCGAGTGTGTCGCTGCCGCTGCGTGAACGCCAAACGCGAGCCGGTGGCGACGAAACCGGTGGGGGTGCAACCACCATGCACTCTCCACCCCGAAGGCCAAGATCGCCGACTCGCCGGATCCACCTCGACAGTGACTCCACTGCGTCATCGGATCCACGAGCTTGCCGCGATCAGCGCCAAGTTCTTCATGAACGACAACAAGAAGACGCTCGAACCCGCATCGAGCGCCGAAGAGAAGCGCGGCGTCAGTCAGACCAGCGCGCTGGGCCTTCTGTTGATATGCATGCGCCAGGGGAACCAGGCGACTTGCCGTCTGTGATAGGTTGCCCTGCGTTCACTCGTGAGCTGCGGCAAGTCGATGGGCCCAGCAAGAAGAATTTCAAGCCGGCGTGCGGAGAAGTACGATGGCAGGACGCATCCGTCGGAGTTCCTCAGCATCTACACCATCGCGGTGCAAGCTGCTGGGGGACGAGACGACAAGATCCTCGCTAACTACTTCCCGCTGGTACTCAAGTCCAATGTCAGATCTTGGCTCATGCACTTGCCGGACAGCTCCATATCCTCTTGGGCAGATCTATGCCATCAGTTTGTCGGCGCCTTTACAGGCGACCACAAGCCTCATGGCCAAGAAAGTGACCTTCATCTGCTCGCCCAGAAGGAAGGAGAGTCCCTGCGCAAGTTCATTCAGAGATTCAGCCGTGTGCACTACAACATCCCAGATGTCCACCCTGCCGCGGTGATCAGCGCGTTTCATCAGAACGTGCGGAACCGCAAGATGAGGGAGGAGATGGCGATGTGCAAAGTCAAGGATGTCAGTGAGCTGTATGCCTTGGCCGACAAGTGTGCACGTGCTGAGGAAGGGAGGAGACTCCCAGGAGAGAATGCAGAAGCAGGATCTGACAGTGAGGAGACCGCTCCGGCAAAGAAGAGCCGGCGGCGGGGCAACAGGAAAAAGAAAGGCAGAGAAGTGCTAGCTGTTGAGCAGTCCGGCAACGGAGGTGGCGACAAGAACACCAAGGCTGGTGGCTCCGGCAAGGAGGTTGCCGCTGACGCCAACCACCAGTCTGTGGCAGCCGCCGACAAGCAGGACGGCTTCGGCAAGCAGTACTGCAAGATCCACCGTACCAAGGGCCATGACCTCCAGAGCTGCAAGAAGGTCGAGCAGCTTGTCGAACAGCAGAAGGCTGAGTCTGCGACGCGACAAGGAGAAGGCCCAGGAAGGTGCTGGAGGAGCCAGCAAGAAATGTCCCGGCCGGGGAGGGCGCCGCGGCAAGGCCAAGCAGCGGCAAGGAGACAGGCCTCCCCGCGGCCGCGACAAGGATGAAGACGAAGACGACGATGAAGATATGGAAGACGACGAGACCGATGAGCAGGAGTTTCAGAAAGCTACAGAGGTCCTCTGCGTTGACGGAGGTGCTTCCCTGCATACTTCCCACCGCCAACTCAAGCACTGGACGCGGGAAGTTAATGCAGCTGAACCATCCGTAGAGTCACGCAAGCCTCACGAAGTGGTCCAGACGCCTATCATCTTTGATATTGAGGACCACCACGATCGCATAACTGCGGTCGGGTGCTTGCCGATGTTGGTCTCACCAACCATCCGCAACCTCAAGGTCACCAAGATGCTAGTTGACGGCGGGCGGCTTAAACCTGATCTCCTCCATGGTGCTCCGGAAGCTTGGATCCACGACAATGAGCTCGAAGAGACCGCACATTCCAAGGAATCAATCCGGGAAGAAGCAAGCGAAGGGAAGATCACGTTGTCGGTAACATTTGGCAGCGAGCTGAACTTTAGGACCGAGAGGGTCACATTCGACGTTGCTGATTTCCCATTGCCTTACAATGGGATACTTGGCCGCCCAAAGACTCGCTAAGTTCATGGCAGCCTCTCATTATGCATATAACTTACTCAAGATGCCAGGCCCGATAAGCGTCATCTCTGTCCATGGCGACAAGAAGGATGCTCTTATCTGTGCCGACAAGATCTACCGGGATGCAGCATCCGCGACAGATTGCAAGCCACTTGCCGCTGAAGCTCCCGGAGGGGAGAAGAAGACCAAGTCCGGCAAGAGCTCTGATGCCCACTCCGGCAAGCGCACCTCTTCGGAGTGCTGCGCTACCGTCGAGGACGCACCATCGAGCTCCACCGGCAAGTGCAAGAAGACAATGGCAGCTCCGCCAAAGACCAAGAAGGTGTCCGCCAAGGAGTTCGGCACTGGTGGTACCTTCACCATCAGTGCCTCTCTTGACCCTAAATAGGAAGGCGCGCTTGTTGCTTTCCTGCGGGTGAACGTCGACGTGTTTGCATGGCAACCGTCTGACATCCCCGGTGTTCCCAGGAAAGTAATTGAGCACCGTCTTGCCGTTTGTCCTCATGCGCGGCCCGTCAAGCAGAAAGTCAGGAAGCAGGTAGTGGAGCGCCAAGAGTTCATTACGGAAGAGATCAAGAAATTGGAAGCAGCAGGCCTTGTCAGAGGAGTGCTCCATCCTACGTGGTTGGCCAATCCTGTAGTTGTGTGCAAGGCAAATGGGAAATGGAGACTTTGTTTTGACTTCACGGATGTTAATAAAGCTTGTCCCAAAGACCCATTTCCCTTGCCGCGCATCGACCAGATTGTTGACTCCACGGCTGGATGTGATTTGCTTTCATTTCTTGATGCATACTCAGGATATCATCAGATCTTCATGACAGAAGAGGATGAGGAGAAACCGCATTCATTACTCCATGTGGCACATCTTTGTTTCATACGGATGCCTTTCGGTTTGAATAATGCTGGTTCAACGTTTGCAAGAGTAGTCCATGACGCTTTTGAGCCGCAAATGCACAGAAATGTAGAAGCCTACATGGATGACATAGTGGTCAAGAGCAAGGACAAAGCAACTCTGGTTCAAGATTTGGATGAGACCTTTGCAAATCTGCTAAGATCAACCTCAAGCTCAACCCCGAGAAGTGCGTGTTCGGAATCCCTTCCGGCAAACTTCTCGGGTTCTTCGTGTCTCAGCGGGGAATTGAAGCCAATCCCGACAAGATCAAGGCCATTGAGCAGATTGAAGCACCAAAGCGCATCAAGGATGTACGAAGACTTGCCGGTTGCGTGGCTGCTCTCAAACAGGTTTATCTCCGTGTTCTGCTGAGCAGCGCCACTGCCATTTTCAAGATTTTGAAAAAGGCAGGTCCAATGAAATGGACTCCCGAAGCGGAGGTTGCGCTGCAGGACTTAAAGAGGTACCTGTCCTCCACTCCAATACTTGTCGCACCTAAGCCACAAGAGAAGTTGATGCTATATATAGCAGCAACCAATCAAGTGGTTAGTGTTGCGTTAGTAGCGGGGAGGGAGGCGGACGATGAGCCGGCAACCATGGCAGATACATCCAGCGACAAGCAAGGCACTTCACCGACAAGCTCTGGTCCCGACAAGGACGGATCTGCGCAGGCATGCAAGCAGATGCAGACAAGGATGGTGCAGCGCCCAGTTTACTTTGTCAGTTCCCTTCTGCAGGGGGCTAGGTCAAGGTACTCTGGTGTGCAGAAATTGCTTTTCGGCCTCCTCATGGCCTCGAGAAAGCTGCGCCATTACTTCCAAGCACATGAGATAACAATCGTCACTCGCTTTCCGCTGAAGAGGATACTGCAAAATCCAGAAGCGACAGGCAGGATTGTCGAGTGGGCACTGGAACTGTCAAGCTTTGGCCTCAATTTCGAAAGCACATCAACTATCCAAAGCAGAACATTGGCAGAGTTCATAGCGGAATGGACCCCAACGCAAGATGAAGAAATTCCAGAGATGAGCATTGCCGTCAAGGAAGCGAGCAAAGAGTGGCTGATGTACTTTGATGGTGCCTTCTCGCTGCAAGGCGCCGGTGCTGGCGTGCTGCTTATAGCACCCACCGGAGAGCACCTCAAGTACATAGTCCAAATGCATTTTCCCAAGGAGCAAGCAACAAACAATACATCGAGTATGAAGGTTTGCTTGCGGTCTCGTGGATTGCGATGAGACCTTGGGATTAAGAAGCTTATTGTCAGGGGTGATTCGCAGCTTGTCGTCCGCCAAGTGAACAAAGATTATCAGAGTCCATTGATGGAAGCTTATGTTGATGAAGTGAGGAAGCTAGAAGAGCACATTTGACGGCCTGCAAATGGAACATGTTCCAAGAGCTCAGAATGATATTGCTGATGGCCTGTCAAAGTGCGCTGCACTTAAGCTGCCTGTGGAACCAGGGATTTTTGTGCTCAAGCTAACTCAACCAACCGTAATACCATCAACTGGACAGAGCAAGAAGAGGAAGTTGGTCTCTGGTGACTACTTTCCGGCAGAGCTTCCCGAAGCCGCCGCCAAGAAGGTCCCCAAGATCGACACCAACAGAGCTGAGGGGCGATGCTCCGACAAGCCCTGTGGTTTGTTTCGTTGAAGCGACGCGCTCCCGACAAGTTTTGCTCCAGCAAGCTTGCCGGGGAACGTCAAGCTCCGGCTGAGCCGCAGGTTCTTGCCGTGGAAGCTGATGTTCCCGCAGCAGCAGATGTGCCTTTAGTCCTTGTTGTCGAGCCGCAAGCTCCAGCATGGGCGCAACAGATTGTCCATTTCCTTCAGACAGGAGAACTTCCCGAAGAGCAAGAAGAAGCTGAGAGAGTAGCCCGGCAGTCAAGTATGTACCAGTTTGTCGACAAAGACACTGCATGTAAGAAGACTCAACGGTGTGAAATTGAAGTGTATTTGCCGGGAAGATGGACAAAAGCTGTTGGCAGAGATACATGGAGGCATATGTGGTCATCACATTGGCGCAAGAGCACTTGCCGGCAAAGCGTTCCGGCAAGGTTTCTTTTGGCCGACAGCCCTCCAGGATGCAACTGCACAAGTAACCAAGTGTGAAGCGTGCCAGTTCCATTCCAAACAGATACACCAGCCAGCTCAAGCTCTCCAGACGATCCCTTTATCCAGGCCATTTTCGGTGCAGGGGCTCGAGATCCTCGGCCCCTTCCCCGAGCTGTCGGGGGCTTTGAGTACTTGTATGCGTCGCAATCGACAAGTTCACAAAGTGGCGGAAGTGGAAGCGATGAGGAAGGTGACAGACGATCGTGATCAAGTTCTTGGTCGATTGTTTGCCGTTTCGGAATCCCTAACAGGATCATCACCGACAACGGCACACAATTCTGAGTCGCACCTTCATGCAAGACGTCCAAGATCTTGGCGCCAAGGTCTGCTTTATACATTGCTCATCCGAGAAGCAACGGTCAAGCGAGAGAGGGCAAATAGTGAAGTGCTTGCGGGCTCAAGACCAGAACTTTCGACAGGCTGCACAAGTGCGAGAAGAAACTGGATTGAGGAGCTGCCGGTGGTTCTTTGGTCGATCAGACGACGCCAAATCGAGCCAACGGCGGACACCTTTTGCTCTAGTCTATGGAGCAGATGCAGTTCTCCCCACGGAACTTCGTATCACGGGTCACCTCGAGTACTCGCTTATGATGAGCTTGAGCAAGAGCATCTGCGACAAGATGACGCTACCGCTCCTTGAGGAGGATCGTCTTCAAAGCGTCACGAGCTGCTCGTTACCAGCAAGCTTTGCATCGCTACCATAGCCGCAAAGTTAGTGCCAGAAGCCTCGAGGAAGGCGACCTTGTTCTTCGGCGCATTCAGTCCGCCAAGATTTCAAACAAGTTGACGCCGAAGTGGGAAGGCCCTTATCGGGTGGAATGAGTCACTAGGCCTGGCGCTGTCCGCCTTGAGACCGAAGATGGCATTCCGGTGAGCAACTCCTGGAACATTGAGCATCTTCGTAAGTTTTACTCAGAAGCGCGGTTGCCGGAACCTGTTCCGCAACCACCTTTTGTACAAGTCTTGCATTTGTTGCATGTAATCCTTTGTACAAAACCGGCGCAGACCCGATGCATCGATAAAAGCTCATGTGTTGCGCATTACTTGTCAAATTCATGCTTTCATCATTTTATTGCATGTTTTGGCTAACACTTTGTGCAGCACCCACACCCGGTAAGCAATATCGAGCCGTTGGGCTCCATAACTTTATTTTCTCTTCTTTCTCTTTTCTCAAAGAAAGGAAGGCTCCCTCGCGCACAAGTTAACCAGGGGGGAAGGAGAAGATAATACTATGGACCAAGCGTTGCTCGAGGAAGTTTCGCCTTATATCAGGAAGCAAACGACAGAAAAGCTAAGTTGCCCAAGTTCGAGCAATCAGTTCTTAAATTTTTAAGTTATCTTCCTCGAACGATAGTACTTTGTATGGAAAACCTGTGCGCGGAGGAACCAACTCGCGGCTAGTCGCGCCCTTACTTTGTTTCGAGTTCGCTCAACAACTTAAGTGAGCTGCAGCTAGTCGCGACAAGGTTGCTTGTCGGAGGCGGCACCGCCAAAGAAGGCTCGACGTTCAAGACTCAAGATCATGCAAAGGTGCCTGCACCGACAAGTTCCCTAAAAGCGTAGGGCGGAAACGTACAAAGGAAGGAATCAAGTAGAGGAAATAACATTGCAATCATCGCCTAAGATAGAGTTATATTACAAAATAGCTTGTCGCAGATCTAATAAATTGTTCTAAACATGATCAAGAAGTGACAAGGGAAAGATAAAATTGGCGGCCTAGTCTACGTGGTCGCCATCAACCCGCTTGATCTTGCCCACCTTGTCCACAATGGGTGCGACAAGGGCTTTGAGCGCCTCCACATCGGCATCTGGCGGCAAGGATCTGAGGACACCGTTGAGGTTGAGGCCTAGATTGCGGAAGGCCACCTTCATCAACACCTTCTGGAGGGCTCCTGCACGATCTGCGCGATTCCTCGGCCAGCTGCTTTGGGATCTCTTCCCAGAGTCGGCTGGAGACCCGTCCACCACGCCTTGAAGAATAAGCTAAGCTTGGCGCTGGGTTGGAGGTGCTCGTCGGAGGAGTATCCAAGGTCCACCATCCCCAGCTCCATCAACTCGTTGTGGATGGCGGCGGCGATATCCACGAGACCTTCGGTCGATGCTCCACACTCTCCCTCAAGGCGGCTGGTGGCAACAAGATTCGCCAGCCAGCCTCGTTGGCCTTGATCTTATCCAGCAGGCCCACCTCCCGCTCCTTGGCGCCCGGCCCAGCTCCGTGCATCGAGTGGTCAGCTTCAGCTCAGATCTGCCTTGGAATCCTTGGCGGCGTCGAGCTCCTTGCTCCTATCGGCGAGACGGCCCTGCAGCTCGCCAAGAGTGTAGGCGTCCTTCTCGCGCTCGTGCTTGAGCGCAGCAAGCTCCTCGCCGCTCTTATGGAGACTGGCCTCCAGCTGCGTCACTTTCATCTTCAACTCTTCCTTGGCGGCCTCGGCGGCTGCGGCAACATCCTTCGCTTCCTTAAGAGCCCCGCCAAGTGAATCCTCGCGCGCGACAAGCTCTTCCTCATAGCTGTCAAGATTGATCTTCCGGCGCCAGCTCGCTTTCTTGCGCAGATAGCTTCTCGGCGGCAAGCCGCTGCTCCTCCTCAGCTGCGGCCTTCTCGAGGATGAAGGTCGTGCGCTCTTCAGCAAGTCGCTCCCGCTCTTCTGCTACGTTCCGGAGAGTTTCTTTGTTGGCGCCCCGGAGCTCTTCTGCGCGCTTCTCCATGTCTGCTCCCGCCTTCGCGACAAGTGCTTCCCGGGACTCCAACTTGGCTTGTCGGGCGCGGTAGAGCGACAACAGTTTCTTCAGCAGCTGCTCCTCCTCAGACTCGCCGCTGCTGCTGCTTGGCGCGTCCACCAGCGTCGGCCAATGAGGCGAGCAGCTCTCCGTCGAAGGTCTCTCCTTCGACCGGCGCGCCTGAGCTCGACTCCCATGGGGTTTGATGAAGACGCCGTCGCCCGGCCTTCAAGTAAGCGCCCGGGCTGGGGCTCTTCGAGACTGGCGCAGCTGCGGGCGAAGTCGGCGGTCGGTGATATGGCGCTGGCGCTCCTGCGGCCCAGGGCCATCGGTCACGTCGCGGACCCCTACGCCCGGCTTCTGCGGCGGCAGCCTCGATGGCCTCCTCGCCCGGCGAGCTCGTCGGCGCCGACCTCTTTCTTCCACGACGGCGGCCGTCGGTGTTGCCTTGCGTCCTCCTCGCCCGGCGACCTCGGTCTCCATCGGCTCAGGCGGACAAAGAAAGAACAGTCAAGCAAATGTTCAAAAGAAAAACAGAAGAAAACAAGCCCAAGGGAAATTTTTCGCAAGAGGATTACCTGCAATGGGATCTGCAGCCATGGTCTCTACCATCGGAGGATCACTAGTGCTGTCCCTTGCGGAGTAGTCTCTCCTTGCCGGGGCGCTCCTTGCCGGAGAATCCTCCCTTGGCGGCATAGTCGAAGCAGATAGAATTTCAGGGGCGGCTTCCGAGCCCTCCTGATGAGGCTGCTCTGCTCCTACACAAACCGACAGTCAGATATCAATGAAGAAGGAGCACCCATGCACACCTAACAGTAAGGAGAAAACCGCATACTTACTCTGGGGGCTGTGCTGGGGGCTGCTCTGAGGAAGGGTTGCCGGATCCGCAAGGGGGTCTCGACGCACCTCCTGTTGCCACGGGTGGATCGTCCTCAACGGCGACCACCGGGGTCTTGACTCTCTTCGACGCTCTGGGCCAGCGTCCTGAAAAGGAAAGAGTTCAGAACGAAGCAAATCAGATTCAAGATGAAGCAACAAAATTGAAAAAATACAAGCACAATATTGAAGCTTACTCTTCTTCTTCCTCGTCGGAGCTGAGCGCGGAGAGATCAAACTCCGGCTCGCCTCCAGTGCGATGAGGTGGAGGAGTGGGCTCTCTTGGCCGCTTGGCGGAGGTGTCGGCGGTGGCCTGGGAGGATCCCGCCCCAGTTGTCGCAGCAGTGCGGGGTGCTCCCGCGGCAACATCGCTTGCCGCGGTAGAGCGCGTCGCGCGGCGCTGCGGCTGTGGGCCCGTCTGCCGCCCCGTCTCGTCTCCGGCCTTGCGGAGACGCTTCTTTGGCGGAGCCGGGGGCTCCGTTTGCGGCAAGCCGCTGGATGGTGGGGAAGAAGCGCCCTCGGCTGGTTCGCTCGACTCGGCCTCGGGTTCGGCAAGCTCTTCCTCACCGGCGAACTCCCTTCGCTCGGCAAGGCTTGCCGCCTCTGCTGCATCTGCCTCCTCCACGGTGTACCCGAAGACGCGCGGCAGCATCTGCCTCCTCCGCCTACCTTGTGGCAATGCGCACGATCTCTTCGTCGGTGGTGTCGCGGGTGAGCTTCTTCGCTTCGTCGGGCGGATCGGCACTTCTTCCAAGCTGTCGAAGAACTGCCGCACGATGTCGTCGGAAGGCTCTTGCCAGGTTAGAACGATCCCATGTGAACCGCTGGCGGCATCATTGCACGGATGCGGTCGAGCGAAGAGTTGTTGCACAATGGGACGACCCCCCTCGGCAACCTAAACCACTCGGGGTGATCGGGGTCATTCTTGAACAGCTCTAGCAGCATCGCATCCAACTCCAAGACAGTGAAATTCCAGTTAAGGCCCGGGCGCAGCCTCATGATGTCCGCCGCGTTTTGGAACTCCCAAGCAGGTCTCCTCCTCTCCTGCAAGGGAGCAATGCGGCGCCGAAGGAAATCTGCGCCAACTGCGCCTACGGTGAGTCCGGCAAGCCTGAGGCGCAAAATCCGGGTCACAGCTATCTTCAACCTAGCATCCTCCGGCGCCAAGTTGCTCCAGTCGTTGCCGCGCACTATTGGGGTTTGGCGCAGGGCAGTGAAGGGCTGCGGGTTCTCCTCAACGATCCAACACCAATTGGCTCTCCCCTCCTCCCATTTGCTGCGGAACTCTCCTTCCAGATAAGCTTCTTTCTTGCCGACCCTGGAGACCCAAGCAATCCCTCCGCAAGCGGCTCCCCTCTCTCAACGCGGGGCATGAAGAAGTGGCGGAAGAGGGCTACGTTGGGGTGGATCCCAACAAAGTTTTCGCAAAGGTGTGCGAAAACTGCCATGGTCAGAACGGCGTTGGGGGTGAAATCAAGGAGGCGGAACCCGTAGGTGTTCATAATGTCGTAGAAGAATTCAGAAAAGGGCGGGCAGAGCCCGCAATAGAAGAAAAGCGCAAAGAAAGGATACCCAGTTGGGGCTAGTTCCGAAGCGGTGGCGGGGAGTACCTTCGTGCGTGGATGCGCACGCGTCTCCGTCGACCAGAAGAGGTAGAACCCTCCCTCAGCTCCTTTGCATCGAGCTGGGGGGAGAAGATGACCCGCTCCTTTCGCAGCGCCGCGAGCCGCTGCGCCTCGGCCGACTTCACGCCCTTCCCCTTGTCGGCTTTCGGAGCCATGGTGGAGGCGGTGGAGGAGACCGACGGCGTTGATGGCGATGTGGCGAAAGGGGGCGGAGCGCTGCTCTCTTCGCACTAGAGAAAAAGGGGGGAGCGGCGGTGGTTTTCGAGACAAGACAACAATGGCGAGATGGGCGACCTGCCCCTATTTCCCCTGTTTATAAGGAGGGAGAGGGGGCGGACGTTCCGCTTTTCCTAATAAAGAAACCTCCCACGATCTCTCCCACGACGCCACGTTCGGTGCGTGCCGTTCGTGAGGGACGTGGTGGGTCCAGAGCCAGTTACGGCGTGATCAAGGCCGCGTGTGACCGTGCACTGTTTTGGGCCTGGCCCAACAGCGCTCGGCACCGTGTGGCCCAGCCGGGGCTCTGCCGGTGTACTAGAGTAGGGGTACCCTAGTATCCCGAACTTCGTGCACGGGCGATTCTGACACCTCGCGGCAAGGCTTGCCTGGTCACCGCCAAGATCCTCTGTGGTTCCTTTGGAGCCATTCAAGAACAAAGTATATAACCAAGAAGACAAGGCCCCGGCAAGAGGAGCTTGCCGGGAAGGCCACTCAAGGCACGCAGAAGATAAGACCCTGGCAAGAGAAGCTTGCCAGGAAGGCCCGGAGAGCGGCAAGCCTCCGGGCGCGACAAGGATTCAGCCCCGGCAAGGCGCTTGCCGCGGTAGGCAACCTCTCTTCATCTCCGCTCCAGCTCATCCACTAACGTGTCGCCATGGGACCATTCCATGCGCAGCGTGTCAAGAGGCTGTGCAGCCAGCGGGAGCAGCGATAAGCGGCTGACAAGCTTGCCATCGTGGCGAACGGTGGCGCTCCGACGGTCCCTCACATTGCCTTTGTTTAGGGCGACAGGGACGGGCATTTAATGCTTTTGTCCCTTGCCGTCGAGGTTAGGTAGAGTACAGCAGACATCGCATAAGTAGGTGTACCAACTCTTGTTTTTCCATTTGTACCCTCATCTACGTTGCCACCGCCGGAGACCCCTTGAGCATATAAAAGGAGGCCCATGCATAGCGTGGGGGGTTCAATTCCAACGTAACCGTGAGAACACCCACGCTAGGTCTTGTAGCTCTCATCGCTCCCTAGCAAGAACACAATACAATCAGACAAGCAGCAGTAGGAGTATTATCTCTCCGGAGAGCTCCGAAGCTGGGTAAAAACTGCTCGTGTGCTTCGCCTCGATCCGCTCTTCGTGCGATCTCCGCCCCCCTCCGAACCAAAAGGGGCTTGGTCCGCCGGCCCCATAGGTGTTCGTGGGTCCGATCAGCCTCCCGGACACCTACAGAGGATGCGGATAGGCTATCCGCTACAAATTCTGGAGTGGAGAGCGCCATGAACCACAGGCGTCGCCAGGCCGTACTCCGTGACACTTGTTTCTCCCAAGAGGCGTTCGATGCCTTCAACTCAGGAGACGCATACATCTGAGCTGCTCAAAATGGTCTTGCCAGAGCCACGGACCAGTATGTAAAGGATATACGGGTAAGGGAATCTAATAATTATGTATATCAATAGCCCCTGAGACTTGAAACAGTTGGCACAACTGATTTAAGGATCATTATTTGCATAGGTTCTTACAGAGAAGAATACCTAGTTGTCTCTAGAGCTCGAGGAGTGCAAAGCCCAGCTTCAGGCCGCAGTTGCCGCAGTGAGGGAGTCCGAGAAGGCCCCATTTGGTAACACTTGTTTACATTGCGAAGAATGTCATGTACCAGGTAGTATGCGGCATGCATGCAAATCTAACAATAGATTATGCAGATGGTCCTAGAGTTAATCCGGATGAGCAACATGCTCAACGACAGGTAAAGGCTAGCGAGCGCGTGCTTACGCAAGTTAGGCAGGAGAAAAACGATCTCCAAGACGCCAATACCCAGCTGAGCGTTGAACTAAAAGATGTTCAGGCCCAGCTTGCTGACTCCGTAAAGGAGAATAAGAGGCTTCTACGCGGCATTTTCAGTAAGTGCTTGAACGAACTTTTATAGGGTTCGGCGAAGAAACCGGCTGACAGAGTTATATCTGTAGGTATGTTGATGGGTCGTCCCGAGGAGGAGATGCCAGTGTCTCTGAGCGATCTTACGCGAGCACTCACTGGCATTGCGAACAAGTGCGGCAGGTGATACAGGGCATTGCCCAAGCCTTGTGGCCGTCCGTCTCCCTGCCAGGAGGCATGAGAGAGCTTGTAGAAAAGATCAAGGGAGCGCGTCGGCGCTTCCTACTATGGAAGATATCAGCCTGCCGACAAGGTGCAAGGGAAGCCTGGGCCATGTTGAAGATGCGATATACCAAGGCTGACCCGAACCACATGGCCGAGGTCAGACCTGTGGGGCCTGACGGGAAAGAGATCCCTGTCAGTTTGGTTTATGACCAGGTAGAATTAGCCGCAAAGTATTCTCAACAGGACTGTAGGCTAGAAAACTTGTTGGATGGTATAGAAGAAGAATTTAGTTAGTCTAAGTGACTGAGTACTTCAAGTGACATATATTATCCCTAGCCGGATTGTAAATCATTTGTCATGGCGGACCTTTTCGCTTCAACCTCCGGACCCGACAGTCTGGAGTGTATCCGAATACCCGCTCAGTTATGTAAAAACCGGGATATGCGTGGAAACCAGGCGTAGGGGTCATAAGTGCTTGAACAGACAAGTACCCAACTAGCTATGTTATATTACATGGATAGTAAGAAACATCTTCCAGGGAGAATAGTTCCGTTAAGGGTTCCTTTCCCTGGGTACGCAAGCCCTAATGTGCATGTCCGGACTGCGAAAAGAGACGCAGGATATAAACTTCTGGGGGCATGTAGTACAATAAATAGAAATTGTCTTTTGTTCACCGACCGAATATTCCCTTAAGAACGCTAGCTTTCGGCTTCACCCAGTCTGAGGTACACATCTGGCTGACCCGGCAGTAACAATCGCAGAGGTGCTCCCCTTATGCCCTAGCCGAATTAACAGGAACGTAGGGCATAAACACAAGAGCCATGCAACCCAGATTGGCCAAAACTTAAGTCATATCGATGCATATAATGGCGAAAAAAGGTACATGTGAAAAGTAACACATGTGCTAGGCCGAGAGCCCGGAACGTAGCTATATTAAGCTTCTGTATAAGAAGCCCCCATGTATCATGAGCGCGGCTAGCGCGTCGAGATTTTGTAGTGAAGACACATTGTAGCCTTATAAGGCCTTGAAGAAAAAAGGGAAGGAAGAAAGAATGAAAGGACAGATAATGAATATGTAAAAAATTGATAGAGGTAGGGAGACGAACACAGAGTCCGGCACTAGGCGTAGAACCTTCGGAGTCTGGCTGCGTTCCATGGATTTGGCTCGAGTCGATTGTCCGATGCATCCCGCAGACAGTACGCTCCACCGGTCAGAACTTGGTCAATAATGAAGGGACCTTCCCACTTGGGCTGGAGCTTGTTCTTTTTCTTCTCCGGTAGGCGTAGAACGAGTTCGTCAATGTTATATGTTTGGCCCGTAGTTCTCTGCTTTGGTACCTTCGAGCCTGTTGCTGATAGAATGCGGAACATGCTTTTGCCACGTCACGCTCCTCCACCAGGGCGTCCAAACTGTCCCGCCGATCAAGCTCGGCTTCTTTCCCTTCATACATGCGCACTCGACGTGAGTCATGAATTATGTCGCAGGGCAGTACCGCCTCTGCGCCGTACACCATAAAAAAGGTGTGTATCCGGTAGTGCGATTCGGCATGGCCCGCAGCCCCCATAGTACGGACTCAGCTCCTCTACCCATTGCGCATTTTATTCCTTCAAGGATCGCACTAATCTGGGTTTAATGCCGCTCATGATAAGACCGTTTTCTCGCTCGACTTGACCGTTAGTTTGCGGGTGATAGACAGAAGCATAATTGAGCTTGATGCCCATGTTGCTGCACCAAAGTTTTACCTCGTCAGCTATAAAGTTCGAGCTGTTATCGGTGATGATGCTGTGGGTGACGCCGTAACGGTGTACAACCCCGGGTATGAAGTCTATCACTGGTCCGGACTCGGCCGTTTTAACTGGTTTTGCTTCTATCCATTTGGTGAATTTATCCACCATGACAAATAAGTATTTTTTCTTATGGCTTCCCCCTTTGAGGGGTCCGACCATATCAAGCCCCCAGACCGCAAAGGGCCAAGCAATGGGGATTGTTTGGAGAGCGGTAGGTAGCATATGGCTTTGGTTTGCCAAAAGCTGGCAACCGACGCAACGTTGAACGAGGTCCTGTGCGTCTGCTCGGGCCGTCGGCCAGTAGAAACCTGTACGGAAGGCCTTGCTTACAAGGGCCCGAGCTGCGGCGTGGTGGCCGCCAAGTCCAGCATGAATTTCTGCCAAAAGTTGCCGCCCTTCCTCTTCGGAGATGCACCTTTGAAGGACCCCGGTAGCGCTTTTCTTGTAAAGCTCTCCCTGGTGGACCTTGTAGGCTTTAGACCGCCGCACAATGCAGCGCGCCTCGTTTGGGTCCTTGGGTAGTTCCTGCCTAGTTAGGTAGGCCAGGAATGGTTTTGTCCATGGGGCGATGACAACCATTATTACATGGGCGGAAGGTGTTATTTCGGTGGCAGAGCATCCGATTATGTCAGAGTGTGCGGTATCTATTGTTGTGGCCGGGTCCGGACTATTGTTACTGGTCTCCCCTTCCCATACCACGGATGGCTTAAATAGCCTTTCCAAGAAGATATTAGGTGGGACAGGGTCACGCTTAGCGCCGATGCGGGCGAGGATATCCGCCGGCTGATTATTTTCCCGGGCCACATGGTGGAATTCAAGCCCCTCAAACCGAGCTGACATTTTGAGGACGGCGTTGCGATAAGCCGCCATTTTTGGATCCTTGGCGTCGAAGTCTCCATTTATTTGAGATATTGCGAGGTTTGAGTCCCCACGCACCTCCAGGCATTGAATGCCCGTGGAGAATGCCATCCGGAGACCATGTAACAGGGCCTCATATTCTGCCGCGTTGTTGGTGTCTGTATATAGTATTTGGAGTACGTATTGGACTGTATCTCCGGTGGGGGACGTCAGGACAACGCCAGCCCCCAGACCAGCCAGCATTTTAGAGCTCTCAAAGTGCATAATCCAATTGGAGTACGCACCGTACTCTTTAGGTAGTTCGGCTTTTGTCCATTCGGGGACGAAATCAGCCAGTACTTGTGACTTAATGGCTCGCCGTGGTTTGTATATTATGTCGAACGGGAGGAGCTCAATAGCCCATTTAGCAATCCAGCCCGTGACCTCGCGGTTGTTTATTATGTCGTTGAGTGGCACTTCAGAGGCCACCGTAATTGAACATTCTTTAAAGTAGTGTCGTAGTTTTCGGGATGCCATGAAGACCGCATATGCTATCTTTTGATAATGTGGGTACCGTGATTTGCACGGAGTGAGGATAGTGGGTACATAGTATACCGGCTTTTGAAGCGGGAACTTATGTCCATCCATCTCTCGTTAGACGACGAGCACTGCTCTTACAACTTGGTGTGTTGCCGCTATATATAGCATCATTGGTTCGCCGACGTTAGGTGCGGCCAAGATTGGGTCTGTGGCCAAAACGGCTTTTATTTCTTCTAATACGGCCGTGGCCGCATCCGTCCACTCGAAGTGTTCGGTGCGTCGCAGAAGGCGATAAAGAGGCAGTGCCTTTTCTCCTAATCGGGAGATGAAGCGGCTTAAGGTAGCCACGCATCCAGTTAGTTTCTGGATTTGCTTGAGGTCTGTTGGGATGGCCAACTGTGACAGGGCTCGGATTTTAGCCGGATTTGCTTCGATTCCTCTGTTGGAGACGATGAAGCCTAAGAGCTTTCCGGCGGGCACGCCGAAGACGCATTTTTCCAGATTGAGCTTTCCGGCGGGCTGTTCGGAATTTAGGTCCGTCACTGGCATTGAAGGTGATAGCCATGTCGCTCCATGGATTTATTGCTGCGACGTGGCAAACTTCGGCGAGGCTGCGGAGTGCTCGCTTACGCCTATTATTTGAGGCGGAGGTCTCGAAGACTGTCAAGACTGTGTTGTTGTTCTCCACGGGATGGTGCTCTGCGGTATTGTTGATGAGGAGGTCCTCACCGCTCTTGGCCACCTGCCGGAGCACCCAACATGCTCTAAGGCTGTGTGTTGGCATGGTATCCGCTGTACTGTGAATTTTGCATGGCCCATTAAGCCATCCCTCCAATATGGTTCCACGCCCTATAGTGGCCTTTTGCTTCTTTGTAATTGGATAGAGTGACTTACGAGAGTACACCCTTTTAGTTCGGACTGGGGGTTTTGTCAGAGCCGGAGGATCCCAAAATTCTGCTTGGGTTTTCCAGGTGCTTTCCATCGCACAATATTTCCGTACTATGGCCGCCAAGTCGGCGAATTGTGCTATGTCACGGCGACTTATGGTGTTGAGGATTCCCCTGTCCGTGCAATTTTTGCAAAAGAATGAAATTGCGTCTTCCTCGCGGCAGTCCTTAACCTTGCTCATTACAAGGAGGAATCTGGCCCAATAGTGATGTACTGTCTCTTGGGGCTCTTGTCTAATGTGGGAAAGATCACTTCTATCTGGGTGGGTGGGTAGATTTAGGTCCGAACCCTGACCCTATCTGAGACCAAGGTGCGGCGGAGTTTCCGATCTTGAAAGTCCGGGCTCCGGGATGTTGCCCAATAGGTCTGGCCCGCTGTCTGACTCTTGGGTCAGAGCCTGGGCCATGTCCTCCCGTAGACGGGTATCCTGCTTAGACAGCTCCGGAATCCGGATATAGCTTGTCCTCAAGATAGAGGAAGAATCGCTGCGTTGCTCCTCCACCGCCGCTATCTGATGGGTGACCGGCAGAGAGTTAATCTCCCTTTGGTCGGGTTTAAGCCCGATCCGATCATAGTCCGTAGCGACTCCCAAAGCGGCGATGCGATCCAAGAGCTCGTTCAAAGAAGAGAGCTCCATTGGATCCATCTGCTCGGCGAGTTCCGAGCCGACGTGGATACTGTTTTTGATGACCCGAGAAGTCATCATCGGCGCAGCGGCCGAACGGGCGGTTTTGACAAAGCCACCTAGTCGGAGAGTTTGGCCTACAGCCAGGGCTCCCCCAGAGGTGATGTTGTCCTTGAAAACGAGACGAGCCATCCAGCCTTATGATGACGGCATAGTGGAACTCTCAATGAAAGCACCAATGTCGGTTGAGGGAGTCCTGGATTAGGGGGTCCTCGGACAGCCGGACTATATCCTTTGTCCAGACTATTGGACTATGAAGATACAAGATTGAAGACTTCGTCCCGTGTCCGGATAGGACTCTCCTTGGCGTGGAAGGCAAGCTTGGCAATACGGATATGTAGATCTCCTCCCTTGTAACCGACTCTGTGTAACCCTAGCCCACTCCAGGGTCTATATAAACCGGAGGGCTTAGTCCGTAGGACAACAACAATCATACCATAGGCTAGCTTCTAGGGTTTAGCCTCTATGATATCGTGGTAGATCAACTCATGTAATACTCATATCATCAAGATCAATCAAGTAGGAAGTAGGGTATTACCTCCATCGAGAGGGCCCGAACTTGGGTAAACATTGTGTGCCCCGCCTCCTGTTACCATCCGCCTTAGACGCACAGTTCGGGACCCCCTACCCGAGATCCGCCAGTTTTGATACCGACATTGGTGCCTTCATTGAGAGTTCCACTGTATCGTCACTGTAAGGCTTGATGGCTCCTTCGATCATCGGTAACGATGTGATCCAGGGTGAGGTTTTCCTCCCCGGACAGATCTTCGTATTCGGTGGCTTCGTACTGCGGGCCAATTCGCTTGGCCATCTGGAGCAGATCGAAAGCTACGCCCCTGGCCATCAGGTCAGATTTGGAAACTTGAACTACACTGCCGACATCCGCGGAGACTTGATCTTCGGCGGATTAGAGCCCATGTCAGGTACGCCGCACGATCATGACGAGCATGACTTAGCTCTGTCATCGGACAATGTTCGGGAGATCACGCCGGCAACTACTCCGGCCCTTAATCCAGTGCAAATTGCTCCATCCGAGGACGGGTGGATAGACCCCGCCATGGAGGCCGCTCTCTCAGTGGCGATAGAGCCGAATACTGACTTAACCCCTTACGAGAGCCGTGTTGCCGAACCATTGGATTCATCCCCGGCCACGGGCTCCGAGCCGTCTGCGTCCGTGCCTATCGAATCCGATTGGGCACCGATCATGGAGTTCACCTCCGCAGATATCTTTTAGCACTTGCCTTTCAGCGATGTGCTAAATTCATTAAGGTCCCTCTCCTTGCCAGGAGAACCTTGACCGAACTATGTCCGGCTAGAGTGGGATGCGGACGACGAAGAAGTTCGCTTCCCACCCACCACATACTTAGTAGCGACTGTCGACGATTTAACCGACATGCTCGACTTCGACTCCGAAGACATCGACTGTATGGACGACGATGCAGGAGACGAACAGGAACCACCGCCCACAGGGCGCTGGACCGCCACCTCATCATATGATATATACATGGTGGATACCCCCAAAGAAGGCAATGGTGATAAGATAGCGGAGGATGACCCCTCCAAGAAGCAACCCAAGCATCGACGTCAGCGGCGCCGCTCTAAGTCCCGCCACAGCAAAAGTAGTGATACCGGCTCAAAAGACAATAACACTCCGGATAGTGCCGAAGACGACGACAATCCCCTCCAGCCAGATTTAGAGCGGGAGGATGAACAAGCTAGCCCTCCAGAACAGGCAGCAGATGGAGAAACGGAGGATGACAATTACATGCCTCTCTCCGAAGACGAGGTGAGCCTCAGCGATGAAGAATTTATCGTGCCTGAGGATCCTGTCGAGCAGGAGCGCTTCAAGCGCCGGCTTATAGTCACAGTAAATAGCCTGAAGAAAAAGCAACGACAGCGTCAAGCTAATCAAGATTTGCTAGCAGATCGATGGACCGAAGTCCTTGCGGCCGAGGAATACGAACTCGAACGCCCCTCCAAGAGTTACCCAAAGCACATGTTGCTACCCCAACTCGAGGAGGAAACATTGGAACCTACATCCACTACAAAAAATACACTTCCGTGATGATACGTGTTTGTCACAGTAGGTGGCGTTTTTTGTCATGCATGTACATCCATGAAAAATTTATGACAGAATCAAGATAGTCATACGTGTCAGAGAAGTGTTCCATGACATTACCAAAATTATCATCACGGAAGTGTCCACTTCCATGACGATAAATCGGCGTCCACGTAAGTGCTTTTCGTCAAGGGTGGTGACCGACGTGGCATCCATCGTAACGGAACGTCGTTAAGCTATCGGGTCGGGTTTTGGATCCGATAACCCGTTAACAGCCCCGACCAATGGGGATTTTCCACGTGTAAAATCATCATTGGCTGGAATAAACACGTGTCGACTCATCGTTGGGACAGATGTCATCCACTCATTGGACAAAAGGCGCCTATGATACGTCGACACGTGGCACGGCCCAACAGAGGCCCATTCCTGTGAAAAGGCCGGCCCGTTTGACTTGGTCAAAAGGTGGCGGGCCAGCCCATAGAAAGCCTGTTAACGGCCTGTTCGCATATAGCCCATTTACAGCCCGCTAACCCCAGGCCCGTTGCGCCCTATCCGAATTAGGCCCAGTAGCGTCATCTGGGCCATCCAATATGATTCCAGCCCATTTTCACTTCTGGCCCATGTATGGCCCATGATGTCTTTAGGCCCATATGAGGCCTTATGTAACTCTTGGACTATTAACGGCCCATGGTGAAAATGGCCCGCAATGAACAAAGGTATCACTTTACACCCATTAATGGCCCGTGGTGAACGGCCCGTAATGAACAGTATATCACTTTATACCCATTAAGGGCCCGTTATTCAGTTGGGCCGCTTCAAAGAAATGTTATCTTCGGCCTTCTCGTAGCCCATTTATTCTTGGGCTCATTTCCAGCATTCGTTTACTTACGGCCCGTTACTGTCATTTTCCGCTTGTGGGCCAAATTCAGCCCTGGTTACATCAGCTCGTTTGTGGTCCGTTAATACGTTGGGCCGTTTTTATAGCGTCATCAAATACGGCCTATAAACGATGGCCTGTTATGGTCATACGACCCGTATAAGGCCCATTGATGATACGGCCCATAGAAGGCCCATTGTTTCTACGGCCCGTAGAAGGCCCATTGTTTCTACGGCCCGTAGAAGGTCTACTGTTTCTACGGCCCGTAGAAGGTCCACTGTTTCTATGGCCCATAGGAGGCCCAGTGTCACTACAGTAAATAATAGCCCATGGTTATTGTGGCCTAGTTTTAAAAAGAACTGCACTGACTACAAGCAAACAAATAAACAAGACAAGAAGGAAATAAATAAGCAAGCAACTTATGCTAGGCTATCACGGCTGTTACACATATTATATCCACTGGGCATCAAAGTTCACCACCAGTGCAAATATAGGGAAAAAGCTGCATATCATATACACTGGTTGTCAAAGTTGGCGACCATCGCAAATAAATGCCGCAACAAAACAAATCCAGAACTGAAACCACTTCAGAAGATCTCAAGAAACAATATCCTGGGTACCCATAATGCTGGCAAGATGCTTAGCAAGCTTATTAACTTTCTCTTGTTTGGCGCTTAAATCCTCCAGCGCTTGCTATTGCACCAGAAAATATGCATCTGAATTCTGCAGGGACTTCCTCAGTCCTTCAGCTTCCTGTCGCAGCACATCAGATCGATGTCTTTCAACTTGAAGTTGAGACTCAAGAAGACGAACTGATTCAGGCAGCGAGTTCGAAGAGCTTGTGCCAGCAGTGGTGGCCAGTAACTCGAACACTACATCAAGACATGACTTTTGGGTTCCCTCACTGTCGTCAAGATAGTTTTTATCAACTTTCTTGGAGACCAACAGGGATGTCTCACTATCTTGAACCTTATCTGCATTACTTCCTTTACCATTGGATAACGCTGTAATCGTTTCTCCAATATTTTGTCCGCATTCTAAAAGACAAACAAGAAGACACATCACATGTTTACTATGTTGTATATGAAACTCATTTTGGTAAATGAGTTCAAGAGTAAAGTGGACAGGATAAGACATGAAACAAACATATATCTATGTACCATGGTCACTTTATGGTCTATATCATTCTAGTTTTTGTTGCCAAATCAAGATAGAGACACAGTTCAAATAATATTTTGTCAAGACAAAGCAGAATAGACAGCATATAAGCGTGGGTAACTATAGAGTAATAACAACACTTGTAATGTGCATGACATGAGAATATAACTGTTTATTCAATTGAAACTGAAATCAACATAGAGCAGGTTACAACAGCAAACCAGTTAAAGAAACAGGTTTAAAACATACCTGTTGCGCCATTGGAGTTTCAATTCCATCCTTCAAATTTGAAAATAGTTGGTATGAGTAAATATAGTAATGCAAGAGCAAATGAGTATGAACCATAGCTACAGAACCTGACCTGAGAACAAATCTTCTTCTCCTGTAAGCGTTGAGTTGGGATTCGGAGTGGTGGTCCTCGTGCTTTGGGCACTGCAGTTCCCTTCCTAACTGCTCGGGTTTGGGTGCTCTGTGGTGGAGACGGTCTTTGTGTCAACTGGAATCAGGTTACTATCTGTCGGGGTTGGGGTTAGAAGGGGTGTAGCTGGTTCTCTGTCCAACTGGGTAGGGGTACAATCTGCGAGAGTCTGGGTTATGTGTGGTGGATCTGGTCCTTGGGAAAGTACAGCCGTGGTTCTATCTGCATCAACTAGTAGCGCTATCTTTTCTGAAGACCGTGTTGTTACTCCCTTTGATACTGCGATCACGCTCTCCAATTCAAATGGCTGATAAACAAGAAAAGTAATTGAAAGTATAGACATTGTATGATATACAGGTGCAATGGATAGTGGGGAATAAAAGAGGGCATGAAATAATTCATATTTATGTTGTCTAACCAAACAGGATAGCATGACACAATTTCACATTATGATGGATTACTGAAAAAGATGGAAAGACATAGTTCAAAATATGAGACTATGTAAACAGGATGACATGACATAACTATATAATGTGTTTATTAAATAGGTTGGCATGCCATAATTCACATACATTCATGGATAGAATGCCATAATTCTAAATATGATGACTGTAAACACTAAACATGATGAGATGATATAACTATATGATGTCTTTATTAAATGGGTTGCCATGCCATAATTCAGATAGATGATGTGTATGTACTATGTAAACATGATGGCATGATATAATTCAAATATATGATTTATATAGTAAGAAAGTAAGAAGATGGCAATCTATATATGATGTAAAAACTAAGCAATGCAAGACAACATGCATGACATGGGTAATATAAACCTGCCAAGTTTGAGCATAGACCTCAGGGGGGAAATAGGACTGGTCATCAGTCTCCGAATCCTCCTCTGAGGAGCTCTCTGTAGCCAGCAAGATGTCTGCTTCAGCAGGTAGCATTGTCTGCTCTGAATACCTTGTTTTCGCTCCAGATACTTCCATCACCGCTTCAAATGGCTGATGCACAGGAAGAGTAGTTGAATATATAAACGTTGTCGACAAATGGAACACGTAATACAAAAAAATGATAGCATGATATAATTCACATACATGATGATTGGCTAAACAACATGACATTGCATAATTCACATATACAATGCCTTTGTGACAAGATAGCATTGTATAATTCACATATATAATGTCTTGCAACAAGATGGCAATGCATAATTCACATATATGGTAATTAGACATTGAACAGGTGGCATTCACACAAAGCATGTCTAAACTAATCAAATGGCATAGCAATGCGAGACACCATACACATGATATGAGCAACATAACCCTGCCAAGTTAGAGCATACACCTCGGGGGGATAGGACTGGTCATCTGTCTCTGAATCCTCCTCTGAGGAGCTATCCGTAACCAGCGAGATATGCGCTTCGTCAGATAGCATAGTCTGCTCAGAAGACCTTGTTTTCACTCCAGAATTTGCCATCACCGTGTCAAATGGCTGATGCACACGAAGAGCAGTTGAATGTACTAACATTGTTGACAAATGTAATATGTAACGGAAAAAAGGATGGCTTGATATAATTTACATATAAGACGACTGGCTAAGCAGGATGGCATTGCAAAATTCACATATATGATGCCTGGCTAAACAAGGTGGCGTTGCATAATTCACATAAACGATGAATGAACTAAACAGATGACATTCACACAAAGGATGTCTAAACTAAGCAGATAACATATTTGATGTATAAAGTAAGCAATGCAAGACACCATATGCATGATATAACCAACATCAGCATGCCAAGTTAGAGCGAAGACCTCAGGGGGTAAATAGGAGTTATCTTCTCCTACGAATTCCCCTCGTAATGTATATCTTCCTCTCGATTACAATCCGAAATGCGTGGAGGGGGGGGGGGCTGCCTTTGCGCCTACCATGGAGCGACGTCTGCATGAAATTATATTGCCACGCAAGGCTCGTCTCTTTTGCTCTACATGTTCAGTTCCATTGTTTACAATAAATGTCATGCATAGGAATAAAACATAGTGAGATTATGTAAGGAGTGCATGCAGAAATCCAGAGTGATGGTAGCAACCTGTGGATAGACCCAAAACCAATAATAGAGGGCAGATAATGGCTTCAGTTAATAAATACAGATAATGGCTTCTTTACTGTTTGTTTCCCACCCAACATGAAACTCATAGTAGACACCGGAGATTAACCAGATAGTAGATAGATACTATTGATAGCGGCCCCGATATGTACCCCACAGCCATTTAAAAACTCAAGTTTGACCATTAGTTTGGAGCTAACTCAGAGTCTAATCGGTGAAAAGGATGATAAAGTAGCATGTAATATTAAGCGATGCATAATGTAAGCAGACACGAAAGAGTGCGACCTCTCTTGCGGACCCGTGTAGTCCTCGAGGTCATCTGCTCGGTTGATGATGGTAATGCAGTTTTCATATTGCCGCCAAGGGAAGAAGATCTGGGGCGACGAAAGACAGTCTGGAGGCCAGATCCCTGCTGTGCTGGACCCTTCTATCGTTGGAGCAGCTGAGCTGGGGTGGATGACGACGCAGCAGGAGCGGGACAAACCACGCAAGGTTTTCTTTGAGAACTATCTGTAAGAGAAGTAATTCTGTAAGGGCTCGTTTGAATTGGAGGATTCCAACAATGCAGGGATAGGAAATAGACAGGAATAGGATAGCAATGCACGTGCAAAATAGAGAATTTAAAAACACAGGATTTCTGCCAATCTGGTTGTTTGATTCACAACAATTGGAAGATCGCAGGATGCAAAGAAGCATGGTGAGATTAAGTCAAACCACAAGAAAATGTATGGTTATAATGCTATGATGCTACTATCTCTTAGTCTTGTGCTTCATGAATAGGAATTTGAAAAGGAGGACAAGTGAAAATTAAAATTCCTACATTTTTTCTTTCAAGGAGACACTAAAGGAACAAATCCGTGTGCTCAGTGGACAACATATATATAACATGTAGAGTAAAAAAGAGATGCAACAAGTGTACAACCTCTTTGGCGAAGCCATGTCGATCTCAGCGTGATTGGGTTGGCGGTGAGGATGCTCCGCTGACTTTCTTTGTCGGAGGAGGGGAAGAAGATCTTAGGCGTCTGGAGATGGAGCCCAAGGTACTGCTCCGCTGAGATGGAGGGTTTCGTCATTGGAGCAGATCCGGTGAGTTGTACGACGCCGAGGCTGAAGCAGGACAAGAGAGACAACGAACAACGTTAACCTGAGTGGAATTCTAATAGCATCTCCAATACATGACGTAATATACATAACCACAAAGTGCTAGATGTAGAATACATCAGCCGCTCATCTCTGAACTTAACTGTCGAAACTGAACTTAACCGTCAAATCGAACCTAAGCGTCAAACTGAATTTTGGCCGTCAAACTGAATTTTTGTCATTAAACTGAACGCACTAGCAAGGTGAGGCTACACGTCAATCGATTGACTTTTTCATCTCTGTTCAGTTGATTTTGTAGCCATTGGATACGAAATCAAGGGCTTGCGGTTCATCTTCAACTCCACCCCCTGAGCCGCCAGCCACCACAGGCCAAACAGCAACCCCCAGCCGCCAAGGGCCGGCGGTGCGCCGCCCCGCCCACCCCAAAAACACTCCCCACAGCCGGTCCGCCGCCGCCCCGGCCATCCCTCTAGGCCCCCACGTGTCGAGCTTTTCTCTGGCGATCCCCACGCCATCGCTTCGCCAACGCCCGCCACCGCCGCCACCACCGCCCCATCCACGAACCCTAAGATAGATAGTGGGGTACCTCTCCCATGAGCCCACCTCCCCACGCGGCTGGTTCTTCCTTCACCCAGCGAGCCCACCCCTTGAAAATCGACTGACACAAAAGTCGATTCAGTCGACTGAAGTGTAGCCAAATCGGAGCAGCATCACAAGCAAGAGCAAGAGCGAGAGCAGCAGTGCGAGCAAGAGCAATAGCAAGAGCAGACCAGGCACGGGACCGAGAGCAAGAGCAGAGCAGCAGCGTGAGCGAGAGCTAAAGCAGCAGCAGATCCTACTGATGTGGACGTCGCCGCCGAGGGAGCGACACCATGGAGGAAGTGGCCGGCGACGCCGCCGTGGATGGAGCCGCGCCGTGTCAGCTCCGGACCGAGCGCCGGCAGCACCATGAGATCGAATCAAGAAGAAAATGCGGCAATTAGTGTACAACCTCTTTGGTGGCGCCGATTAGGCCGCAGCTTCATCCGAGGAAACGGTGATGATGATGCTCTTCCGGTGGTGCAGGTGAAGACGGCGATGTGGGAATGGAGGTGGCACGAAGACGAGGGGAACGTCGGGCAGCTCCTTGGAGGTGGAGGACGGGGTGGCTGAACCGGCGGGATGATGAGATCGACGACGGATCCTCATCCAGACGGTGGATGAGGGACGTCGAGGTGTTGCTGTGGGCGCTATCGGGGAAGAGGCTCCGGCTGGGTGGCGGGCGGGAGCGGGTGTGGGGTTTAAATCACGGGTTTTCGCAGCCTCGGTGTACGAATGGGTGGGCGGATGCGATGGCGGTGGGGAACCATGGCTTATAGACGCGCTTTGTCCGAAATGTGGGGTAAGTTACGAAAGTACCCCCACCGATTTGAGGCGGCTCTTCGCTCAGGGGTACCACGGGCATTTCGCGTGTCGGGATTTCACAGGAGGTGGGAGTTTTCACGCGCGTTGTAATTTCGGAATAGAAAGGCGCGGGTTGAGATGGAGGGAGTTGTCGGAGCACAACGAGACAAAGATATATCTTAAATATATCGGGCTAACAAGGCGCGGGTTGAAATATCTGGACAAGCCTAACGTGTACTGTACCAAATCAATGCACACTACAAATGTCATTCAAAACTTTGAATTCATGTTATGTTCAATTAAAATATTTCGCTACGTGTATAATGCATGCAACCTACTACTCAAATGAACGTTTTTAGTGCATTCCAAACGTATATACTACCGCTTCAATATGAACTAAATTTGAATAAGATCTACAGTAATGATTGTTGTGAAGTCAAAGCATTTGAATTCGTTTCTCTCTTTTAATAAGATCTACAATCATCATTATTGTCAAGTTAAACCATCGTTTGTGTATTATCTTCACAGCACACCACATGATTAGTCTCGAGTTACATATGAACTATGTGTACTATATGAACTCGAACTAGGTTTTTTGAATCCACTTTATTTTGACTTCAAATCACATTACATTTCTAGCTCCAGCTAGATCTTCATAATCTAAACCATGTCTCATATATATAATGTGTTTATCACATTATGTATGGTGCCCCGCCCCCTACGCCTACAAGTATTTAGATGTGAGTTGCAAACACCACACATCACCACAAATTCAAATAAAATGTGAGAATGTTCGATATATAGTATTGTTTAGATTGCTCGATATTTAGTTGTAAGCTGCAAACGTCACACGTTATCACAAATTCAAATAAAATGTGAGATTGTTTGATGTATAGTATGGTTTAGATTGTTCGGCATTTAGCTGTGAGTTGCAAACGCCATGCATTATCACGTTATGGTATTACATGTGCACAGCACGTGTATCACCGCTATATTCATGCATGCAATGTTTAAAACACTATGATCTCCTATTCAAATATATGAATCCTCTTTCATATCAAATTATGATCTTTGTTAGTCTCTTACACCCACACAATCCTCTAACCTTTGTAGCTACCACTAACTTTCTCTCATGCATGCACACGCCCTCCTCGCCTCCCCTCCCTCGGCATTCTATCCACCGGGCACATTCATTTTTTTTCTTTAGGTCGTTCTCCCAGTCTCCACAACTCCTTTCCGACACACATCGATCGATAAACCTCTCCAGCGATGCCTCGCCACGCATACACTCACAGCTTCAATCTCCTCCTTTATGTGTCCTTGCCTCGTGTCTCTCATATGGTCGACACACGTGTAAACTCTCGCCTCTTTTCATCAATCTCACAACCGCACCTCCTCCCCTATCTAGTTAGTAGTTGGGCCTCTCGCACCACCTCCTAGCTCCATTCTCTCTGTCTATCCGTCTCGCTGGGCCTTATTTGCCTCTAACAAATGGACGTGCACCGACCGATCTCTCGCTATACATATAGCCAGCTAGATCCTTATAACTCGTTTTTACCCACACATCGATCGATCTACCTCATTAGTTGTGTCTCTCCCTTCCTCCGACAAACAACAATTGATCTACTGATCTAGTTAGGTTTGCATACCAAACACATGGTTCCCCTTCATCATCCATGGATGCATCCCGATGCATCTATCGCCACATGTGCACACACGAAACACATCCCGCTCTTATTGATAACATTGCAGTTCCACCTCGGTTTGTCCAAGAGGCCTCTCCGAACATCTCCGAGAAGCAACTCCATCACCCATCCCAAAGCACTCTACTTCTCTCCCTCCTCTCCCTCCCTCTCCTCCCTCTCTCTCTCTCTCTCTCTCTGTCCCATCATATTTCCCGTCCTTGATTATGTATGGATGTCGACCGATCTCCTTCAAGACATAGCTGGGTCTCTCCTTCTCAACACATATACGAGTCATTCTACCTCTATAGTTAGGCCTCTGCCTACCCCTCCCCCCCCCCTCC
The DNA here is from genome assembly GCA_021605145.1 of Aegilops bicornis. Lineage (NCBI taxonomy): Eukaryota > Viridiplantae > Streptophyta > Magnoliopsida > Poales > Poaceae > Aegilops > Aegilops bicornis. The sequence goes on along the minus strand of CM038672.1, from coordinate 82,176,957 downwards.
CCCCACACACACTGATACATCAAGCGCTCTAGTCATGTCTCCCTGCCACACACAAACTTGACATGTGCCCTCTAACGTTCCGGTAGGCCAGTCGCCCTATATCTTTGACTTACACACACGCACACACACACACACACACAATTTTGAGGGCTCTCTTCATCGATCTCGCACCCACCCACTTGAACCTCTCTTCGACTCTATCGATAGCTATGACCCCTCCCTCTCTTCTCGTGGATTGCCCGACCCTCTATGTATGATATGGATAGGCCTCCATTTCACACACATTGCATGCAAAATTTTGTTTGAGATGTCATCGACACATATTCCAACAAATAATTCACGAAATCAACCCCCCCACCCCCACCCCCACCCCCACCACAAAACAAAAAACACTCACGAACGCGGTTTGTATCTCTCACACACACCCACGTAGGTGGGGGACGTGCACGAAGAGAAGAGGTGCATGCACGGCGCATGTACTCCCGTCTCTTTCCCAACCACACCCGCGCGGGTACACGGTGGAGCTCATTTCTGTACGAAAAAGGCAGCCACGTGGTAATTTGGCATGTGTACTGGTTGTCCACTTGGTGGAGGGAGGATCGTCTACCACGGGTGAACAAACAAATTGCGACTTGACGCGTTATGTTAAATTAAAAAAAGAGGCAAACCATGTGGGGCCTACCTTAGAGGTGAGGCTCTATACGCTGGAGTAATTTTGATGTGTCCCATCAACTCGTAGAACGAGGAGAAGCTTGCTTAGTACACCGTCTCCCCCGCCCACGGGCGCGGTGGCTCGCAGGATGAGGTGAAGCTTGCTCCTCCCTCTCCCATGCGCGCGGTGGCTCGCAGGACGAGGAGAAAAATTTACTACTCCCTCCGTTTACTCCTCGTCCCTACAACCTTGGTTATAGAGATTATATCATATTGTTTGGAATATATATGTCCTTTAGTAGATTTCAATATGAACTACTGTAGATACTCCAAACATTGATGTATATAGACGTATTTTAGAGTGTACATTCACTCATTTTGCTCCGTATGTAGTAGCACTCTCCCTCGCCCCTCGACCCTAGCCCACGTGGTGGACGTGCAACAATTCATTTGGTCTCATATAGCCTGAACGATATATACTGCACTACCATCATTGCTCGACTTCCCGAAGAGGCGAAGAGCCAATCGCAAGGTTAATATTTTGGAGATGCCAAGCGCAAGGTTATAGGAGAACGAGTAGTAGGTGCCGCGTCATTTATAAATAATTTTCTTTCTTTAGTGGCACGTACACAATATGATAGGTTCATATGGAGAGAAAAGGAAACCGCTCCACTATATACATAGTCAGGACGGACCAGCCTACACGGTTGCTTGCTGGGGTTGCTCTCTTCACACTCTCTCGCACAAAACGACTGTGGCCACATCTCTAACATCCCGGCGGATCACGTCCGCTTGGGGAAGGGGTGGATGCTTAGTGTAGATGCGGGCTGTCGCCGACGGGCGAAAACCTTGTCGGCACGTCCCGATCAGGGGTCCCCGCCGTTCTCTCTCACAAAGCCGGTGAGGTTGCCTTCGTCCCTTGCTCACTTTGCGCGGACGTGGGCAGTTGCCGCCTCCGCCGCCCTCCTCAAGGTTGAGCTACGTCCCTCGGTACAACTACCTTTACAGCCGGCTTGCACCATCGCTCGACTTCCCACATCACTCCTCGTGGATATTTCTCTACTTCTTTGCCCCGCACATACACGATACCTCTCGGCTTCTACGTACTGTATCTATGATGAGTTTATGTCTCATCAACTAGTCCTAGTAATCTTATTCTAATCACACTTCTTCAATTTCTTTGCTACAGGGATGCTCATCTCGATTTTGGTGAAACTACACAAAATGATCCGATGGTCAAAAGGTTGCAAACTTAATTTATTAGGAAGCTCGAACGTTGCCAGCAAATTGAAGCCTGGTCAGGGTTCACGGTTCAAGGGCTAGGGACTGCATTGATTGTTTTTTCTTTAGCTTCCTCTGTTCCAAAATAAGTGTCAACTTTAGTAGTAGTACAACTTTGTACTAAAGTTTGCACAAAGTTGAGACACTTATTTTGGAACGGAGGGAGTACATATTTGCTATGATCTATCAATCATTGAGATGCAATAGCATGCATGTTAGTCTCCTTTGTATTTGATGAAATGTTGCAACGGGCAACCCTGGACGCTAGATACATGTAACAGGAGCTGGAAGTTTCATAGCATTGTACAAATTTATCTCGCTGATAAATTACAGTACGTACTAGTACCATACTAGTACTTCCTCCGTTCCTAAATATAAGTCTTTGTAGAGATTTAACCATTAACCACATGCGGATGTATATAGATGCACTTTAAGTGTAGATTCATTCATTTTGTTCCGTATGTAGTTCACCTAGTGGAATATCTACAAAGACTTATCTACTAGTAATAGCTAGCCCCCACTACTAGGAATTCTCTATCCTCTGCTTGAGCCACATCATCAAAATTGACGTAGCCGTTAGATGAAGTAAATCAGTCATAATAGCCGTCTGATCTAGACGTTGAGAGGCTCCGCACTAAGCCACATGCAAGCATGCAGAAATACCGTGGCACATGCATGTGAGTGGGTTTTAAATCTCATCAACATGTATGCATGCAAGCATGCACCGGTAGCATGCATGTAAGTGAGCTTTTAAGTCCCATTAACATGTCAAAAAGAAAAATATAATCCCATTATGCAGTAGGAGTTGGCTGATCTTTTTTCCTTGCTTGGGATGATCTAAATGATGATGGGAGTTTATTTAGTTTGGCTACCACATTTGTCATGCGGTTATAGATTTTTTTAGTTCTATGAAATCGATAATTTTGCATAGAGAGATATACCGCTGTTCCGCGGCAACGCGTGTGGACTCATCTAGTAATATTTAGGAAGGGAGGGAGTACTATGTAAAGAGTTATGTGTCGCACGGTGATAGTGTGAGGTGGGCCATGTAATCACTGAGCCTGCGTGTTTTCACTGCTCTTGCACTCCTTCGCTGTAAGAATGGAGAAAATTGTAATCCACTACCTCCTTTCGCCGAAAGCGTGGGACATCCAGCAGTCCTTCCACCTTAGTAATAAAGACCAATGAGCCGTCAAATCACATAGACCCAGTGGTAAGTTGGACGGAAGAAGCAACCATCACTCTTGCAACATTGAGAGTTCGCGTCCGCTCTGCCCGAGCATGAATGCGGCACCGATTCTTTGGAGCGGCGCTAACCGTTTCGGGCGGGAAGCCGCGCAGGCGATGGAGGGGCTTTGGGTGGGCCATGCTGGTCGAGGCGGGCGTGGCAGCTGTCCGCGTGTCCCTACCGGACACGCCCGGAAACGAGAGGATGCACCAACTCTCGCGGCTAAAATCGTACACTACACACCATATCTCTATAGGAGTAGGTCGATCTGTCGCACTCTCCAACACACACATGCTGTTAAATACACACACGCACACACACGCACCTTGGTCCCCTTGCACCTTCTAACGTGACTTATGACACCTAGACGGAGGGAGTAGTAAGTATACGAGATACGGTGGCACACTGACTTAAGTCGAATACAAGTGCCCAATATTCGTGTGCATGTTATAATAAGGATTCACTTAAAATAGTACGTGAGCGAACAGAGGGATCAATTGCACAGTGTTCCCGAGCAGTAGCGAGATGTGTGAGGTAGTAAGATACACCGCTGGCGCTTTTAATTTTTCTTATTAATTTGTTTGTTTCACCCTCATTGGTGGGACCCAGCGTACTACATGGAGAGAGGTAAGGTGACTAAGGCTGCATTATTTCTGCACCACTGTGGATAGTCTTACCACCAAAGCCACATGACACGATTATGATTGAAATCCTAATGACTCCCACACACACAAAAGAACATGGCATGCCTGTCACACGAATGCAGGAATGTATAAAAGGTTATTTTCCTCTCGTTGAACATAACGGGAGGGTTGTGTAGCTGGTTATCCTATTCGCTCATCAAACTTGAGGTCTCGGGTTCGATAACTACACATGAGCATAATTTTTGCCAGGAGGATTCTTTGACTGGTCAAAATGTTTTCTAGGGTTTGCAGGCTTCACACTCTCTCTCCAGTATATATATACACGCTGGAGCCTCAGCGCTTGCAGTTGCTCTCTTCACACTCTCTCGCCCTCTCCCGCTGGAGCCTCAACGCTTGTAGTTGCTCTCTTCACACTCTCTCGCCCTCTCCAGATCTAAACAAGACTTCGTTGGCCTCTCTCTCCCCTCACTGCTGCTCAAAGAGCCGGCAGGATCCGTCCGCCGGGAAGGGAAGGAGGCTTGACGCTGTCGCTGTCGGCGAGGGAGGGAATCCACTACCGGCACTGCTGTTCACTTTCCACCTAGCGGCGGCGCGGGAGGGCCTCCGACCCCTTCTTCTTTGCAGCCGTCCCGTCGCCCACCGAACCACGCCCCAAGAACCTTAAGGTATATTTTACTTACTCCACATGCATTGCTCTAGCTCCATGTATACCATGAATCTAGGACGTGGTTCAAAGAGGAAAGGAGTGGGGGAAAGTAGTGGGAAAATTTGTATATAGCATGAATCTAGGACGTGGTTCAAAGAGGAAATGAAGGGGGAAAGTTGTATAGCATGAATCTAGGACGTGGTTCAAAGAGGAAAGGAATGGGGGAAAGTAGTGGGGAACGTTGCATCGCATAAATCTAGGACGTGGTTCAAAGATGAAAGTAAGGTGCGAAAGTAATAGTTCAAAATGGACAGGAAGGGACGAGGCTGTAGAGTTTGAGCAGGACTAGATTTGCTGCGCTCACATAGGGAAAGGTGTCTAAAGATAATAAAACTGGGACCAACACAAATTTGCTCCTTGGTTGTTTGTTCTTTGTTGCAACAGACTGTGCATGACCACAGTACATTGGTAGATGCACATGGTGTCAAAGGCCCACCGTCCCGTGCAACTCATTAGCTGTTGTTAATCTAAGGCCCTGTTTCGTTAAAAACTCCCTAGTCCCTACCTGCTTGGTTCCAGGGACTAAACATGGACTAGAGGTTACTAAATGACATGATAAAATACCATGTTACCCCTAGTAATGAACTAATAGAAACAAGGTGCGATACGTGGCAGGGGCAACTGTTGGAAAAAGTCCCATAAAGACTCCCTCGGGGTCTTCTTTCTTTAGTCCCAAATGCCCACTTTTAGTCTCGAAAAGTCCCTCCTGTTTGGTTTAGATGTGACTGACACGGAGTTTTTTTAGTCCCTACACCAAAATGTCCTCGTAAACATACACCCTCTAATAATGTCATTTGGAAAACTGATGCAATACCACAGTTAAAAGCAAATTACATGTTTAACGAATTTTATTGTTAATATAATCTCTATGTTAATATTAATCAATGCCACCGTTTGAGAAATGCTCTTGTCTTGCTTTCTTTCCCATTTAGATAAGGTAGATGCTTCTTTTTGTTGGCTTCGTGTCATCCACCGTTATTGACCACTAATTGTTTCCTTTGCACCTCTGTGTAAACAGGGTTATCTACTTCACCTCGTTGCCATTGTGACCTTTTGTTGTTGCACAAAACACTTTTGTTTTAAGAGTGTTTTGTGCAGTTCAACCAAAATGTCACACCGACAATGTTGCTTGATTGCTTGATCTTAGTGGAACTGCACAAGAGGAGATCTTACTTCCTATCCATTAAGGCGAATTTGGTTCAGATCTTCTTCTTGTGAGTTGTTTGAATTCCGCATCATGAGAGGTCAGTACTAGCCTTCTTTCACATGATTCTGAAGTGTGCTTTCATATGTTGTGCTACTTGTACGATAATGTTGCTTGATTTTAGTGAATTGCACAAATGGAGACAAGACTTCCAATCTGTATGTGCACCGTAATATCCCATTGAGGTAAGATAAGGATATTTCTGGCTGCTGTCCTGTATTTTGCCACTTTCATCGAGAAAATTAAGTTTAGTACTATACTTGTGCTCCCTAATTGACATGCCAAATCTTACATTGAAGGCGAAGCTTGTCTGTTATTGAACCAAGTGATGAAGGGGAAGAACAAGCGGAAAAAAACAAAAATCAACTCCTGGTGCTGTAATGAAGCACTAGAACTGTGATGACACAAGTAATGATATAGTTTTGCATCTTAATTTATTGCTATGGCTGGAACGAGCAATTGTTTTTCCACTGATTTGATGCCATACGTAATTATCTCTACTTGTACAAACAGGGATCTTCTTTGAAGATACCATATATTTTAGTGAAACTGCACAAGAAGATGTTGGAAACATTAAACTAATCGAGAAGTATATAGTAAGCATGGCCACCCCCGTAGATAGCAACAGATGGTTCCGGAGAAGTGCTTCATCTGTATGCTCTACACAATCAGCCTCCCGACAAATGTTGGTACTCACCCACTGATTCCATCCATATGATTGAGCTTTGTCACCTCTATTGGTGTTGTCTTCTTTGTTTAGATCTTGTCATGAAAAAGTGGTATTGTCCTTGAGAAGTGCTTCATCTGTGCTGTTTTAAATATTTCCTTTCCTTTTTTTGAGCAAACAGGGATCATCTTCCTCTGAAGAAGAATATGGAGTACGTGAAGTGACTAGTTTCGATTATGCCAGGATGAAGAAGCCTTGTCTATCTTCTCATAAGAAGGAGCAGTTGAAGGATGGTTACATTACTCCCCACAAGACCAAACTAACTTCAGCTCAGAAGGACTGACAAATCTCCAATTTTTTGCTGTGATGCGCGAGTACAATGTTGTTCTAGGATTCTTTCTAGTGAGTTCCATTTTTCTAAAAGTGTGCTCTACATGGACCATGTATGTGCCTGTTGAAACTGTCAATTCATAGTACAGTTTGCTTTATACTAATCACTTTTTTGTATTTGTGCAAACATGGGTGCTCAGCTTGATTTCAATGGGAACTGCACAAAATGTTCATGAATACATGGAATCATTCATTTCCACCACAAGAAAGGAGGTGCCCACAAGTTCAAGGCGTTGCAACATATAAGGGTGAAATCATACAAGCTACGCGTGAATTTGGTTGATTTTGGTGGAACTGCACAAAAAGAACAGCTGGTTTATTTAGCACGAGGTGCCATGTCAATGTCCGAACTGATGGCAAACCCTGCCCATTCCACAATCATAGGCATTTGATATTTTGGAATGGGACAGCCTTGTCCAATTTTGCTCATTGATTTTAGCAAGATATGCGTTTGATATTTTCGAATGGGACGCCCTTTGCATCGTCGATGGCGATCAATTTTTTCTTTATTCTTTAGTTGTGAAGTAAATATTGTCTCTGACATGTGAGTTGCTGAGATGCATAATCATCCATTGTTTTGAATGTTCTCTATGAATTGCCAGGCCTGTGTGTTTGATTGCAATGTACAGAAACGCTAAAAAGCTGCTCAAACTCTTTGTACTCCTTATGTTCCTTTTTACTTCGCACATTGTGAAAGTGCATACTTTTTGTATAAGATTGGTCAAAGTAGAGATACTTTGACTGCAGACAAAACTTGTATGCAGACTAGAAAGGACCGGAGGGAGTACATGTGAAACTGCTGCAAACATGGTGATCACTGGGGAATAATGTTAGTACGTATTGTTTTGCATGTTCATCCAATGCCAGTGATACAGGAATTCAAACTAATCGAAATAAATTCATTCATACATGATCGGATTTCATATAAACATGCCGGATTTCATTACATTTCATACATTCTTCAACTAAAAAGGGGTGTTTGTGGCCGCATGCATCTCCCAGATGCAGAGGCCGGGGGTCATCCTCCTTTTCTAAACAAAACTAAAAACGGGTGCGCTGGAGGTATAATTAATTAACCGAAGCTACCAACCTATGTTCTGCTGAGCTGAACAGAAGCTTCAGTGACTTAACTGCAGGTGCAGTTGCGTAACTGACATGTGGCCTATTGGGCCCACATGTCAGTCAGCCAACTGCACCAGCAGTTAAGTAGAAGCAGCGTTCTTCTCCAGCGCAGCTCTCCGACTCCACGTCGCCGCCAAGAAGCTAACCGGCCGTCAATGGTCAACCCGCCTAGCTTGGCTTAAACCGGAGGGTAGCAGCGGTGGCCTTACTTGGACCCGAGCGGCGGCGACCTAACGTGTTCTACTCTTCCTCGTTTTCTGTGTGGCGCGGCCTCGTTGGCAGCGGGGCGGGGCCTCAGCTAAGCCGGCAATGTCCTCTGTCTCGTTGCCGGCGGGCGGCGCCTCAGCGGAGCGGTGGAAATCCTCCCCCACGTTGCCGGCAGGGTGGGGCCTCGGCTGAGCCGGCGATGTCCTCTGCCTCGTTGTTGGCGGGGCCTCGGCAGAGCCGGCGGTGTCCTCTGCCTCGTTGTTGGCACCGCGGGGCCTTGGCAGCTTTTCTTCCGCGAGCTTGGTTTTGTTCAAAGCCATTTTCTGCGCCTCGGCAAGGTCATGATCCTTCTTCTTCAGAGCCTCCTCCATTTTGTCTGCAAAATGACAGTGAGATCAGAATTAGGAAGGGACAGAAAGACAAAGATAGTCGTGAAAGTTCTCACCAGCCATACCTTTTGCTTCGTCTCTCGCCTTCTGCAAGTTCTCCTGAGCAAGCTTCAAGTCAAGGTTGAGCTGGATCTGTTTGTTTTCCAATTCAGTGTATCAAGCCACAAGCTCGCAAGATTTCTGCAAAGAATCAGTCGACAGACATCAAATATAGGTTCCTTCCGAGTGACTAAGAAAAATCATTGCGTTTCTAAGACTACAGCCGAATCAAAATATTCGACAAGAGTCTCGGGATTACACCTGGTGGGTGCACTTAGCGTGCCCCCCACCGGGTCCTACTAACTTCGGTTCGATCGATCGACCGAAAGAGACAAAAAAGAGTTCTTCAGGACTACGGTCGATTGCCCGGTGATCCACCTAGTCTCGGGGACTACACCCAGTGGGTGCACTCAGCGTGCCCCCACCGGTTTCAAGATTCCATTCGACATGTTCTGACCAGACCGAGTGAAGAAGTTACCAAAGAAATACAAAGTATAAAGACTACGGTCGACTGCCAGTAGTCCACCATAGTCTCGGGGACTACACCCACTGGGTGCACTCAGTGTGCCCCCACCAGTCCAAAAATTCAGTCGACACACCCAGTGGGTGTACAGATACGAAGATCTTCAGAAAGAAGAGTTTTTTAGGCTGCCTGGCTGGCTTCCCGGACCACCTTCATTTGCTCCATCATAATCCTCGCTTGGCGTATAGCCTCCTTAGCAGCACCCACTTGGTCCTCTAGGACGTGGTGTGTGGCGAAAAGGGAGGGCGGATCAGCAGTCAACGATGAAGGCCGGACATTCGTCAGCGGCACAGCAAAAGACACGGAAGTCCGAGTGGTGTTGCCACCCTCATGAACCAGCACCTCAGGCACTGATGCAACCTGAGAAGTCTTGCCGGCAGGCGCCTTCTTAGTCCTCCTCCGCCTCAACAACGCTTCATCATCATCATCAGGGAGATCAATGACATGAGGAGGGACTACAGGAAAGATTCAAAGTTAAAAACGGAAATCCAATCGACCAAAAAATTACAGTGATCATACCAAGGTTAGAGGTATGACATCTTCCATCTCACGGTCTTCGTTCTCGACCGAGGTCTCGGAGGTGGCAGCGCTGCAGATTTCAGAAATCAGTTGATCAGTCAACAAGTCAACCAAAAGTATGTCCATGCTGAACAAGAAAGCACAAGTTCTGCTGTACCCGGAAATAGTGGGGATAGCAATCTTCATCTTGGGCAAAACCTTCGTCGGCTTTGATGGCGTCGCTCGGGTTGCTTCGGCGCTTTTTCAATCGGCGCTGGAGAGGTCATCCGAGGACATTTCGTCGACTGCCCGACAGGCGCGATAGCCTTGCCACGCTCGACCGCAGGGCCATGCGTGAGCTTGGACCGCCTTTCCATGCGAGGAGGGTCGACTTCTTCCTCCTCTTCCTCCTCCTCCTCTTCGTCGGAGCTATCATCATCGTCGTCCTCCGCACCGTCAGATTGCCATTCCTCCTGGCTTTCACCTCCGCTCCCTTCCTCCTCCTCAACTGGTTCTTGCGCCCCGTTGGGCATCGAGCACATCTCAGTGGTGACCTGGAAGACAACAAACAAGACAAAGTAAATCGACCGATTTAAAGCAAACAAGATGGAGAAAGCAGGATAACAATCAAAGATGCAGGAATCGACCTTGTCTACTTCGTAGGACTGGTCGAGTGGCGGGATCCTCCTGGCCCCTCGAGGTTTGTCCTTGTTTCCTGTGATGCCCCCAAGACATCTTTCCAGCATGGCATCCTCGATCTCCTCCGGGTGGATCCGAGTGGTGTCCTCAGTGCCGGAATACAACCACATCGGATGGTCTCGGGCTTGAAGCGGCTGGATGCATCGTCGAAGGAAGACCTCCAAGAGATCCATGCCTATTACCCCGTCTTGAATGAGCTGGACAACTCGTTCGACCAGCACCTTCACCTGCGCCTTCTCTTCCGGGATCACTTTCAAAGAAGATGGTTTGCTCACTCGATCCATGGAAAAACGAGGGAGTCCAGTCGACTGTCCTGGCATTGGCTGGTCCTTGCAGTAGAACCAAGTCGACTGCCATCCACGGACTGACTCAGGTAAGATCATGGCCGGAAAATAGCCTTTTCCTCTCATTTGGACCCCAAGACCCCCACACATCTGGATCCCTTGAGTTCTCTCGTCACTCGGATTGGCCTTTTTCACCGTTTGGGAGCGACAAGTGAAAATGTGCTTGAAAAGGCCCCAATGAGGTCGGCAACCCAAGAAATTCTCACACAACGACACAAAAGCAGCAAGATACACGATGGAATTGGGAGTGAAGTGGTGAAGTTGTGCCCCAAAGAAGTTCAGAAATCCCCGAAAGAAAGGGTGGGGCGGCAGAGAAAACCCGTGGTCGACATGGGTGGCCAAGAGAACGCACTCACCCTCCAGAGGTTGTGGCGTCCACTCCTTCCCCGGGAGCCGCGCCATTCCATGGAGGATCCGTCCTTCATTGGCCATGTCGTTGAGGTCCTTCTGGCTGATCGTCGAGCGGATCCAGCCCTACGGCAAGCCGGCCCTCGACGAGGATCCGCCCCGACTGGTCGCTCTTCCCTTCGCCTTCGCCGACACCTTCTTCGCCCGCTCCAAAGCCGCCGTCTTGTCCTTCACCATTGTCGCCGACGAGATGCGCACGGAGCAGCAACACGGAGGAGGAAGCACATGCGGCGGATGAATCTGGAGAAGGGAGGAGGAAAGGGGAACACACTGTTCAAAAACCCCCGTCCGAGGCCTTATATGAGGTTGCTTCCGAGTGACTGACTGGTAGGCCCAGACGATCCTGTCAAATCCCGCAACAGTCGCCCACGCGATACGTGGCGGAAAAGGTGGCATGGAGATCGAGGTGTCCCTGCCTTATCCCGTCCGATTACTGCGGCTTCGTCCGCCCCGCTCGTTTCCCGAAAATTCGAATCCCGCTAAATCCACGCGACGCAGAGCAAATCGTCAGATAGAAGATTTCCTCCGTCCTGTCACTCGGAATTCACCAAGTACAAAAAACACACTCGACAGATACAAAGAATGGATCAAGGCGACTGAAAAAGAAGTTGAAGCCGCCACCTAAGTTTATTGATCCAGGACAAGACGTGCTCATCGCATGAAAAGTGGGTCGGAAGAATTCTCAACTCCTTCCCCACTCAAACCTCGATCCATTCGGGGGCTACTGATGAAGTCTTGTACCTAGGGTAGGGTCATGGACCTGTCCAAGGTGCCCTCCCCAAGGACATCTCTGAAGAAAACACCTTCGGTCGACACGGAAGGATTCCACTCGACGGACACGAAGACACTCGACCTTGAAGCCAACCACCGACCGCGGAAGATCTACAGTCAGTCTGCACCAAACGGTCGGTCATTAAGTGGCTTTATGGCCATCATAGCACTTTATGTAGGACATTACCAGTAACTCCCTATCTTAATGTACCTTAATCCCTACATAACTGAGGGCGGGAGGGGTCTGGCAAACTCTATATAAGCCACCCCCTCCTAAGTGTAAAGGGTTCGCACCCCTGTAACTCATACACACATAATACAGTCGACCGCCTCCGGGCTCCGAAACGTAGGGCTATTACTTCCTCCGAGAAGGGCCTGAACTCGTAAACATCTTGCGTATACAACTACTCCATAGCTAGTATCTTGCCTCTCCATACCTACCCCCATTCTACTGTCAGACTTAGAACCACGACACCCCCCTTTTTCCTTCCACCTCTCTCCTCCTTCCTTCCCTCCTACTCCTACTCTTGGAAGGGGTGGAATCCTACACCCGGTGGGAGTAGGACTCCCCTTGGGGCACACATAGGAGGCCGTCCTCCTCCCTCCTTCACTTCTTTATATACGGGGCAGGGGGGCACCCCACATACACACAAGTTGATCATTGATCTCTTAGACGTGTGCGGTGCCCCCCTCCACCATAATCCACCTCGGTCATATCGTAGCGGTGCTTAGGCGAAGCCCTGCGTTGGTAGCTTCATCATCACCCTCATCACGCTGTCATGCTGATGGAACTCTCCCTCGAAGCTCTACTGGATCATGAGTTTGTGGGACGTCACCGAGCTGAACGTGTGCAGATCGCGGAGGTGCCGTACGTTCGGTAGTAGGATCGGTCGATCGTGAAGACGTACGACTACATCAACCGCGTTGTCATAGCGCTTCTGCTTACGGTCTAAGAGAGTACGTAGATGACACTCTCCCCTCTTGTTGCTATGCATCACCATGATCTTGTGTGCGCGTAGGAATTTTTTTGAAATTACTACTGAAGGAGTCCTGGATTAGGGGGTATCCGGACAGCCGGACTATATCCTTTGGGCGGACTGCTGGACTATGAAGATACAAGATTGAAGACTTCGTCCCGTGTCCGGATGGGACTCTCTTGGCATGGAAGGCAAGCTTGGCAATACGGATATGTAGATCTCATACATTTGTAACCGACTACTGTAACCCTAGCCCCCTCCGGTGTCTATATAAACCGGAGGGTTTAGTCCGTAGGACAACAACAATCATACCATAGGCTAGCTTCTAGGGTTTAGCCTCTACAATCTCGTGGTAGATCAACTCTTGTAATACTCATATTCATCAAGATCAATCAAGCAGGAAGTAGGGTATTACCTCCATAGAGAGGGCCTGAACACAGGTAAACATTGTGTCCCTTGCCTCCTGTTACCATCCGCCTTAGACGCACAGTTCGGGACCCCCTACCCGAGATCCGCCGGTTTTGACACCAACATTGGTGCTTTTATTGAGAGTTCCACTGTGTCGTCGCTGCAAGGTTCGATGGCCCCTTCGATCATCGACAATGATGCAGTCCAGGGTGAGGTTTTCCTCCCCGAACAGATCTTCGTGTTCGGCGGCTTCGCACTGCGGGCCAACTCGTTTGGCCATCTAGAGCAGATCGAAAGCTACCCCCTGGCCATCAGGTCAGTTTTGGAAACTTGAATTACATCGCCGATATCCGCGGAGACTTGATCTTCGATGGTTCAGGCCCATGCCAGGTGTGCTGCACGATCACGACGAGCACGATATAGCTCTGCCGTCGGACGGTGTTCGGGAGATCACGCCAGCAACTACTCCGGCCTCTAGTCCGGAGCAGATCGCGCCATCCGAGGACGGGAGGATAGACTCCACCACGGAGGCCGCGCCCTCAGTGGCGATAGAGCCGAATACTGACCTTACCCCTCACGAGAGCCGTGTCGCCGAACAGCTGGACTTGTTCTCGGCCATGGACTCCGTACCACCCGCGCCCATACCAATCGAATCCGATTGGGCGCCGATCATGGAGTTCACCTGCGCAGATATCTTTGAGCACTCGCCCTTTGGCGACATACTGAACTCATTGAAATCTCTCTCCCTGTCCGGAGAACCTTGGCCGAACTATGTCCGGCTAGAGTGGGATGCAGACGACGAAGAAATTCAATCCCCACCCACCACCCACTTAGTAGCCACTGTCGACGATTTAACCGACATGCTCGACTTCGACTCTGAAGACATCGATGGTATGGACACCGATGCTGGAGGCGGACAGGAGCCACTTCCCACAGGGCACTGGACCGCCACCTCATCATATGATATATACATGGTGGACACACCCAAAGAAGGCAATAGCGACAAGACAACGGAGGATGACCCCTCCAAGAAGCAAACCCAGCGTCGACGTCAGCGGCACCGCTCTAAGTCTCGCCACAGAAAAAACGATGATACCGGCACAGGAGATAACAGCACTCCGGGCAGTGCCGAAGATGATGACAATCCCCTCAAGAACGATCAAGAGCGGAGGATGAACAAGCCAGCCCTCCTAAGAGAGCGGCAGAGGGAGAAACGGAGGACGACAATTATGTGCCTCCCTCCAAAGACAAAGTGAGCCTCGACGACGAAGAATTCGTCATGCCTGAGGATCCCGTCGAGCAGGAGCGCTTCAAGCACCGGCTTATTGCCACAGCAAACAGCCTGAAGAAAAAGCAGCAACAGCTTCGAGCTGATCAGGATCTGCTAGCAGATAGATGGACTGAAGTCCTTGCGGCTAAGGAGTATGAACTCGGACGCCCTACCAGAGGTCACCCCGCGTTCGATGCGGCTGATCAGCCACCCCGTGGCCAAGATAGAGAGGCAGTACGGCCTGAAAATCAGCCTGCACCCTGCCGCCGTTCAAACAAACATACCAAGGCAACGGGAAACACGCGAGACATGCGAGACGTATTGGAAGATAGGGCAAGACATGGTAGATCGATCTATGGATCACGGGGCCGTGCCCCTACAAGGGACGGTGACCGCCTCGCCGGCTGATAAAAAGCAATTCCGGACGGGCCGAATACAGCAGGCAGGGCTCATACGAGCTGCGTCGCGACATAGCCCAGCACAGAGGCGCGGCACACCCCCTATGCTTTGCCAATGAAGTAATGGAGCATGAATTCCCAGAAGGTTTCAAACCTGTAAACATCGAATCATATGATGGTACAACAGATTCTGCGATATGGATCGAGGAATTCCTCCTCCACATCCACATGGCCCGCGGTGATGATCTACATGCCATCAAGTACCTCCCGTTAAAACTCAAAGGACCAGCTCGACATTGGCTAAATATCCTTCCAGCAGACTCCGTCGGCTGTTGGGAGGATCTGGAAGACACATTTCTCGACAATTTCCAGGGCACTTATGTGCGACCACCAGATGCCGATGACCTGAGCCACATAATTCAGCAGCCAGGGGAATCAGCCAGGCAATTCTGGACACGGTTCCTAACAAAGAAAAACCAAATTGTCGACTGTCCGGATGCAGAAGCCCTAGCGGCATTCAAGCACAACATCCATGACGACTGGCTCGCCCGGCACCTCGGTCAGGAAAAGCCGAAATCAATGGCAGCCCTCACGACACTCATGACCCACTTTTGCGCGGGAGAGGATAGCTGGCTGGCTTGTAGAAATAACATATCAAGGAACCTTCGCACTTCGGATACCAAGGACAACAAGGAGAGGTCACGTCACAGCAAATACAAGCGCCACATCAACGGTAGTAACACCGAGGGCACGGCAGTCAATGCCGGATTCAGAGACTCTAAATCCGGTCAGCAGAAAAAGCCATTCAAAAGTAGTACTCCGAGCCCGTCTAGTTTGGACCGCATACTCGATCGCTCGTGTCAAATACACGGCACCCCCGATAAGCCAGCCAATCGCACCAACAGAGAATGCTGGGTGTTCAAGGAGGCCGGCAAGATAAATGCTGAAGACAAGGACAAGGGGCTGCACAGCGATGACAAGGAGGAGCCCCGGCCTCCGAACACGGGAGGATAGAAGAGGTTCCCCCCACAAGTAAGGACAGTAAACATGATATAAGCAACCCACATCCCCAAAAGGGAACGGAAGCGCGCACTAAGGGACGTATATGCGATGGAGCCCGTCGCACCAAAGTTCAACCCATGGTCCTCTTGTCCGATCACATTTGATCGTAGGGACCACCCCACGAGTATCCGTCACGGCGGATCTGCCGCATTGGTCCTAGACCCAATCATTGACGGATATCACCTCACTCGAGTCCTTATGGATGGTGGCAGCAGCCTGAACCTGCTTTACCAGGATACAGTGTGCAAAATGGGTATAGACCCCTCGAGGATCAAACCCACCAAAACGAAGCGAGGAGTTAATCTTCGATATCATCCCGTTCCGCAGCGGCTATCACGCACTGCTCTGGCGCACCTCATTTGCAAGATTCAATGCGGTACCGCATTACGCATACCTCAAGCTTAAGATGCCAGGACCTAGAGGGGTCATCACAGTCAATGGAAACACAGAGCGCTCGCTTCGTACGGAGGAGCACACTGCGGCCCTCGCAGCAGAAACCCAAAGCAGCCTTTTGAGGCAATCCACCAGTTCGGCGATCAAGCCCACGGACACCGTCAAGCGCGTCCGGAATAACTTGCAACAGGATCGCCTGGCACGCTCAGAGCTCGCCTAGCAATTTGGCCCCCGCCCTTGTCTTAGTACAACGGCAAAGTCCGTCCCACGTGTGCATAATTACGCATTGAAAATACCATGGGTGTAGGCAGGGGCACGATCACGACACATCCCACAATGCGGTTGAACCGCACTAGGGGCTTACTACCTTCATCACTCTCTCTCTTTCAGGACTCTACTCTCTGGAAGCCTTGTCTGGCAGTACGGTAGCTGGACACATGACACAACACCCAAGGAGGCAGGAAGCTACGTCGTACAAACAGAATCCCCAGGTGGTATCTGATAACGAGCTAAATACCTGTTTTAAGATACCATTCCGCATCTTGCCCTTGGATGGGACATGTCAAATAGTCCTATTGTTTTCTTACCAC
Organism: Aegilops bicornis; assembly: GCA_021605145.1. Taxonomy (NCBI): domain Eukaryota; kingdom Viridiplantae; phylum Streptophyta; class Magnoliopsida; order Poales; family Poaceae; genus Aegilops; species Aegilops bicornis. The sequence continues at coordinate 82,160,088 of CM038672.1, read as the reverse complement.
ACCATTTGTATCATTATGCTTTAACGGATCTCTTAAATAAACAATGCATACTAGTAGTCTATTATTGCATTCTATATTCTTTCATATATATGCTTATCTATGACAATCAGCACCCGTACACTGTGGTACGGCAAATACGCCAGGGGCTTCCGTATACCCCATAATTCGGCGTGAGAAGTCTGAACACTTTCGACAGTACGACACCTTGAACTTATAGCATTATATGCATCAGCTCCGAATCATGTCTTGGGTCAATAGTTGGGTTTGCCCGGCTCCCATGTTTTGGTACCTTACGTTCCGCTATATCGGCTAAGGTAGCACTGGGAGAACTACTGCGATTGTGCCCCGGTTCTTCCGGCCGAGCACCTCAGTAGAGAAAGCTAAAACTGACTGTCATGATGAGGTGAGAGCTGGTCGCTGTTCGAGAGGTCTCAAGTCCCTAAAGAATTTTTCCTCTTCGGGCGAGGAGCTGGCCTTGTCCGGCTTAGGCGTGTATAGCGCCCCAAATTCGGCTTTTTGAAGACTAGGGGCTTCGCCAAAATTTAAAATTGTAGACTTCTATGGCTAAGTGAGAGCAATAAAGCATTATAGTCCGATTGCCTGGTTCGTTGGGCTGAACACCTCCCTCGAAGGACCCAAGAATGGGAAAAAGAGTGCTCTGATTCATCCCGAACACCCCAGCACTAGTTGCATGGGGGCGTGTTTACGACTAGCGACTCTTGGAATTTATAAACGGCCGCACAGAAGGTAATATTTTAAATACAAAAGCGTTGCATAACGAACATGAACTAGTTTTCATGAACACAAGGATCACATGAGCAAGTTCATTCAAATATTACATCTTTGGTACATTCGTCCGCCACAAGACGGGCACCCTTCAGGACACTTTCATAATACATTTCGGGATGGCGATGCTCCTTGCCCTGCGGCGGCCCCTCCTTCACCAGCTTTTCAGCGTCCATCTTCGCCCAGTTCACCTTTGCACGACAAGAGCCCTACGTACACCTTCGATGCAGACGGACCGCTTGATGACTTCTAGCCGTGGGCAGGTATCTACGAGCCGCCTCACCAGGCCAAAGTAGCTGTTGGGAAGGGAGCCGCCAGGCCACATCCGGACTATAAGGCCCCTCATGGCCTGTTCGGCCGCCTTGTGGAGCTCAACCAGTTGCTTCAGCTAGTCGCTCACGGGCATCGGGTGTTCGGTCCCACTATACTGAGACCAGAACAACTTCTCCGTCGAGCTTCCCTCCTTGGCTCGATAGAGCTCCGCGGCGTCAGACACACTGCGGGGCAGTTCTGCGAATGCTCCTGGAGAGCTCCGAACTCGGGTAAGTAAAAGGAAATTTTCTTTCGCACACCTACTTTGCATAATGAATGCCTTACCCCCCACTATCTTCTTCACCGCCTCAACTTCCTGGAGGGCCTTATGGGCTTCGGCCTTGGCACTTTTTGCACTTTCGAGGGCCTGGGCAAGCTCGGACTCTCGCGTCCTCGAGTCAAGCTCCGAGGACTCATGCTTCTTGATGAGCACACAGGGCTCTTGCTGCACCTCACCTACCCGGGCTTCGTGTCTTTCTCTCGCCAAGGCGCTCCTTGGCCGCTTTGTTTTCGGCCTCACAGCGCCTTCTTGAGGGTCGCCACTTCGGTCGTGGCCCCTGCCAAAATTCATGATGATCCTATTATCCTGCAACCAAATCTTTATTTTTTTCATATTGACAAGGTATTGCTTACCTTTGTTCTCCTCGAGCTGTCTCTTGGCAAGGCCGAGATCTTCCTTGGATTGCACCAGGTCCTGCTGTAGTGCGGCGACCTCCGCAGTATGTGCGGCAGGGCCAGCAGGGAAGCCTGCAGATTCACATAGACATACTATAATTAGACTCCTGCGATTATTATTCGATCCTCTATTCGGCTTTTCTTCGCGAACGCCAAACAGAGCATCAGGGGCTACTGTCTATGCGGTGATATTTCCCTATAATTTAATTACTTACCTCAAAGCCTGTTAGGAGGCTGGCGCAAGCTTCAGTTAGTCCGCTTTTGGCGGACTGAACTTTCTCCATCACCGCACTCATGATAGTGCGGTGCTCTTCGTCGATGGAAGCACCTTGGAGCGCTTCCAGCAAGTTGTCCGGTGCCTCTGGATGGACAGAGGTCACTAGCACGGGCGGCTTGCCCCTCTTCGCAGGGGGTCGCCTGACAGAGTCCGGATCCATTGGAGGTTCTGGCGCGGTCTTCGACTGGAGGCCAAACTCGGAGCCCATGGGAGTCTTGCTCCCTTTGCGCCCAGGGTCCGGAGTGTCGCCTTGAGGTGCCTCCAGGACTACCTCCCCCCAGCTCGGTGCCCTTTGCGACAACACCTCAGCGTCGCCCGTAGGGCGAGGAGTGGAGGCGGTCGGAAGTGAATCACTATTCATATCCGACGGGACCAAAGAGCCATCCGTCAAAGATACGTCGATATGGGCTCTGGACGGACTGCGTAATCATGTTCGGCATGATGAGAAGCAGTGCGATAAAATATATCAAGGATTATTATGGTATCCGGATACTTACGAATTCGCCAGGGGCTTGTCCCTGGGCAACCACGCGTCGTCGCTGTGGACGGCGGTCGTGGAGTAGTCCGGAAGGAGGGTCCTTCCTTTCTTGGACCCTCCGGCCTCCCCGGTTGGGGCGGCCTTCCTTTTCTTGTCTCCCCCGGCTGGGGGAGAACTTTCCTCTTCCTCCTCGTCGTCTTGAGAGTAGTGCACCTCGGAGTGTTCGGATGATGAGTCCAACACAACCTTGCGCCGGAGACCCTGTTGGGTCACCGTGGCCTTCTTCTTGGCCGTCTTCGCTGGCACCTCGTAAGGTGCCGGAGTTAGCATCTCTGTTAGAAGAGTGTCTGCTGGATCTTCGGGCAGGGGGCGGGGCAGTCAATCCGCTCGGCGGTCTCCACCCAATCCTGTCAAAGGCATGAGGGCTTAGACCCTGCATATGATCAAACTGAGGAAACTAAACATCTTATGATGTGTAAAAACCTACCGGATTGGCGTGGTGCTTTGCGCCGAGTCCGTGGTCCTCGGTAAGGGGAGGAGGTACCTCGGCGCCTTTAAACAACACCTTCTAGACGTCCTTATGCGTCATGCCAAAAAGCTCCTGCAGCGTCTGGTGCTCGGCCGGGTCGAACTCCCACATATTGAATACCCGTTGTTGACACGGGAGGATCCGGCGGAAGAGCATGACCTGGACCACGTTGACAAGCTTGATTTTCTTGCTCATCATGTTCCTGATGCAGGTCTGGAGTCCGGTCAGCTCTACCGGGTTACCCCAGGATAGGCCCTTCTCTTTCCAGGAGGTGCGCCGCGTGGGGATTCCGGATCGGAACTCGGGGGCTGCCACCCAGTTGGTGTCGCGTGGCTCGGTGATGTAGAACCACCCCGATTGCCACCCCTTTATGGTCTCCACATAGGAGCCCTCGAGCCATGTGACATTGGGCATTTGGCCCACAATGGCACCGCCTCATTCCGCTTGCTGGCCGCCTACAACCTTCGGCTTGACATTGAAGGTCTTCAGCCACAGGCCGAAGTGGGGCTGGATGCGGAGGAAGGCCTCGCACACGACGATAAACGCCGAGATGTTGAGGATGAAGTTCGGGGCCAGGTCATGGAAGTCCAGCCCGTAGTAGAACATGAGGCCGCGGACGAATGGGTGGAGAGGAAATCGACGCTGAACGGCGAAGTGGGTGAGGAAGACTACCCTCTCGTAAGGTTCCGGGGTAGGGACGATCTGCCCCGCGTCGGGCAGCTGGTGCGCGATATCCGCGGCCGAGTATCCGGCTCCCCGCGGCTTCTTGATATCGTCCTCCGTGACGGAGGATTTCATCCACTTGCCCCCCGCGTCCGGACATGATTGAAGCGGTTTGAGGAGAAAAGGTGCAAGCTTGGGCGTTGGAGCTCGAGTGCGCAAGAATGGATATGCGAGAGAGAAGAAGGCTTGGGTGAAAGAGGTGAGGTCCTCATCCCTTTATAAAGGCGGAGAAAACTATGCACCTCCACTTGCCTAGTAAAACTCGCTTGATCCCCAAGAGCCGTAATTGATGGCGCGGTTGGGTTACCCACGTCCGTATTGATGAGAATCCCGTGATAAGGGGACACGATCTCTGCTTCGACAAGACGTGCCTAGGAAACTACCTCGCGATATCTGCGGTGGCTGGTAGCGAAAAATGGTTCGAACAATCACCAGGCCATGGCGTGATGTCATGCTGCAATACGTCAGCAGATTAGATTTGTGGAAATATTATTCTCTCTACGATGGTATGTGGAACTTGTTTTGCAGAGCCGGACACTATCCTTGTGTTCAAGATCTTCTATGGAGTATTCGGAGGAGGAACCCGTCTTGCAATGCCGAAAACAATCTGCGTGCCGGACTCATCGTCATTGAAGCGTGGTTCAGGGGCTACTCACGGAGTCCTGGATTAGGGGGTATCCGGACAGCCGGACTATATCCTTTGGCCGGACTGTTGGACTATGAAGATACAAGATTGAAGACTTTGTCCCGTGTCCGGATGGGACTCTCTTGGCGTGGAAGGCAAGCTTGGCGATATGGATATGTAGATCTCCTTCTCTTGTTGCCGACTCTATGTAACCGTAGCCCCCTCCGGTATCTATATAAACCGGAGGGTTTACTCCGTAGGACAACAACAATCATACCATAGGCTAGATTCTAGGGTTTATCCTCTATGATCTCGTGGTAGATCAACTCTTGTAATACTCATTGAGGGAGTCCTGGATTAAGGGGTGTCCGGATAGCTGGACTATAGCCTTTGGCTGGACTCCTGGACTATGAAGATACAAGATTGAAGACTTCGTCCCGTGTGCGGATGGGACTTTCCTTGGCGTGGAAGGCAAGCTTGGCGATACAGATATATAGATCTCCTACCATTGTGACCGACTCTGTGTAACCCTAACACTATTCGGTGCCTATATAAACCGGAGGGTTTTAGTCCATAGGACGAACAACAATCATACCATAGGCTAGCTTCTAGGGTTTAGCCTCTCTGATCTCGTGGTATATCTACTCTTGTACTACCCATATCATCAATATTAATCAAGCAGGAGTAGGGTTTTACCTCCATTGAGAGGGCCCGAAACTGGGTAAAAACATCGTATCCCTTGTTTCCTGTTACCATCTGCCTAGACGCACAGTTCGGGACCCCCTACCCGAGATCCGCCGGTTTTGACACCAACATTGGTGCTTTCATTGACAGTTGCTCTGTGTCGTCATCCTTAGGCCCGATGGATCCTCCGATCATCAACAACGATGCGCTCAAGGGTGAGACTTTTCACCCCGGACAGATCTTTGTATTCGGCGGCTTTGCAGTGCGGGCCAATTCGCTTGGCCATCTGGAGCAGATTGAAAGCTATGCCCCTGGCCACCAGCTCAGATTTGGAAGTTTGAACTACACGGTTGACGTCCGCGGAGACTTGATCTTCGACGGGTTCGAGCCACAGCCAAGCACGCCGCACTGTCACGAGGGGCATGATCTAGCTCTGCCGCCGAACAGTGTCCTGGAGGCCGCACCAGTGTCCGCTCCGACCTTTAGCTCGAAGCCGACCGCGCCGATCAAGGACGGGTGGCTGGACACCGCCTCGGGGGCTGCGATCTCTACGGCGATTGAGCCGTACACCTACCCCGTCCTTTGCAAAGCTCGTGACTCCAAGGTGACGGACTCCTCTTCAGACTTCGAGCCTTCGCGCCCCATGTCGAATCCGATTGGGCGCCGATCATGGAATTCACCGCCGCGGACATCTTTCAGCACTCGCCCTTTGGCGACATCCTGAATACACTAAAGTCTCTCTCTTTATCAGGAGAGCCCTGGCCGGATTATGGTCAGGAAGGTTGGGATGCAAACGACGAAGAAATTCAAAGCCCACCCACCACCCACTTTGTAGCCACTGTCGATGATTTAACCGACATGCTCGACTTCGACTCCGAAGACCTCGACGGTATGGACGACGATGCAGGAGACGACCAAGAACCAGCGCCCACAGGGCACTGGAAGGCCACCTCGTCATACGACATATACATGGTGGACATCCCAAAATATGGGAATGGCGATGGAACAGCGGAGGATGACCCCTCCAAGAAATAGCCTAAGCGCAGACGTCAGCGGCGCCGCTCTAAATCACGCCACAGCAAAAACGGTGATTCCGGCACGGGAGACAATAACACCCTGGATAGTGCCGAAGATAACCCCCTCCAGCAGGATTCAACGCAGAAGGATGGAGAAGCCAGCCCTCACAAGAGAGCGGCAGAAAGAGAGGTAGAGGACGATAATTACATTCCTCCCTCCGAAGATGAGGCAAGTCTCGACGACGACGAATTCGTCGTGCCCGAGGATCCCGTCGAACAAGAGCGTTTCAAATGCAGGCTTATGGCCACGACAAGCAGCCTCAAGAAAAAGCAGCAACAACTTAGAGCTGACCAAGACTTGCTAGCTGACAGATGGACTGAAGTCCTTGCGGCCGAAGAGTATGAACTCGAGCGCCCCTCCAAGAGCTACCCAAAATGCACGCTGCTACCCCGATTAGAGGAGTAAGCACCCAAACCTACATCACCAGCGCATGATACGGCTGACCGGCCACCTCATGGCCGCGACAGAGAGGCCTCTCGGCCCTCAACTCAAGCCGCACCCCGGCGCCGCCCAAATACCAAGGCACGGGGAAATGCGCCAGACCTGCAAGATATATTGGAGGACAAGGCAAACAAGATCGATCTACGGATCCCGTGGGCGCCCCACGACACGTGACGATAACCGTCACGCCGAATATGGCAACTCTGGCCGGGCCGAACACAGTAGACAAAGCTTATTTGAGCTGCGTCGCGATATAGCCCAATACAGAGGCGCCGCACACCCACTATGCTTCACAAATGAAGTGATGGATCATCAAATCCCTGAGGGTTTCAAACCCGTAAACATTGAATCATACGATGGTACAACAGATCCTGCGGTTTGGATCGAGGACTATCTCCATCACATCCACATGGCCCGCGGTGATGATCTACACGCCATCAAATACCTCCCGCTCAAGCTTAAAGGACCAGCCCGGCATTGGCTTAACATCTTGCCACCAGAGTCAATTGGTTGTTGGGAAGACCTGGAAGCCGCATTCCTCGACAATTTACAGGGCACATATGTGCGACCACCAGACGCCGATGACCTAAGCCACATAATTCAACAGCCAGAGGAATCAGCCAGACAATTCTGGACACGGTTCCTAACCAAGAAAAATCAAATCGTCGATTGTCCGGATGCCGAGGCCCTTGCAGCCTTCAAACACAACATCCGCGACGAGTGGCTTGCCCGGCACCTAGGACAGGAAAAGCCGAAATCCATGGCAGCCCTCACAACACTCATGACCCGCTTTTGCGCGGGAGAGGACAGTTGGCTAGCTCGTAGTAAAAACATGACCAAGAGCCCTGGTAATTCGGATACCAAGGACAGCTATGGCAGGTCGCGTCGCAAGAAGCACAAGCGCCGCATTAACGGCGATAATGCTGAGGATACGGCAGTCAATGCCGGATTCAGAGGCTCTAAACCCGGTCAGCGGAAAAAGCCATTTAAAAGAAATACTCCGGGCCCATCCAATTTGGACCGAATACTCGATCGCTCGTGCGGATACACGGCACCCGAAAAACCAGCCAATCACACCAACAGGGATTGTTGGGTGTTCAAGCAGGCAGGCAAGTTAAATGTCGAAAACAATGACAAGGGGCTACATAGCGATGACGAGGAGGAACCCCGGCCGCCGAACAATAGAGGACAGAAGGGCTTCCCCCTGCAAGTGCGGACGGTGAACATGATATACGCAACCCACATACCCAAAAGGGAGCGGAAGCGTGCACTAAGGGACGTATATGCGATGGAGCCAGTCACCCCAAAGTTCAACCCGTGGTCCTCCTGCCCGATCACTTTTGATCAAAGGGACCACCCCACTAGCATCCGCCATGGCGGATTCGCCGCATTGGTTCTAGACCCAATCATTGACGGATTTCATCTCACAAGAGTCCTAATGGACGGCGGCAACCTTTGAACCTGCTTTTATCAGGACACGGTCATAAAATGGGCATAGACCCATCAAGGATTAAACCCACGAAGGCGACCTTTAAAGGCATCATACCAGGTGTAGAGGCCAATCAGACAGCTCGATTACACTTGAAGTGGTCTTGGATCCCGGATAACTTCCAAAGCGAGGAGTTAATCTTCGACATAGTCCCGTTCCGCAGCGGCTATCACGCACTGCTCGGATGAACCGCATTTGCAATGTTTCAATGCGGTGCCGCACTATGCATATCTCAAGCTCAAGATGCCAGGTCCTCGAGGAGTCATTACGGTCAATGGAAACACCGAACGCTCTCTCCGGACGGAGGAGCATACAGTGGCCCTCGCGGCGGAAGTACAAAGCAGCCTCTTAAGGCAATTCTCGAGTCCAGCTATTAAACGTCCGGACACTGTCAAGCGCGCCCGGAGTAACCTACAACAATACCGCCTGGCACTTTCCGAGCATGCATAGCAATTCGGCCCAAACCCCCAGCCCCCGCGAAATTGCGTAACTAGTACTACGCATACATAATTACGCTCTGCAAATACCATCGGCATAGGGGAAGGGGCACGACCACGGCATGCCCCGAATGCGGCTCAACCGCACCAGGGGCTCCCGATTGTGTCATTCTTTTTTTACTTTTACTTTTAGGACTCCGTTCTCATGAAGCCCTGACCGGCAGTAGAATCGCCGAACACACGATGCAACAGCCTGTAGCGTAAAGCTACGCCGAGTGTCCGGTGGTCTCTATTACGAGTAGTATACCTGTTTTACACACCATCCCGCTGCTTACCTCGGAGGGGACATGTTAAAAGTCCGTCCCTTGCTTATCGCACTATTTGTATCGTTCTGCTCTTCATCGCAGCCCTTTTGAAAAAAAAATACATAGCTTCTGCCTATTATTGAATTCCCTTTTTTCTATATATATATGTTCATTTATGACATTGTGCAACTGTACACTTTGGTACGGGCAATACACCAGGGGCTTAAGTACCCCACAATATGGTGTGATAAGTCCGAACACTTTCACAAGTGCGGCACCCCGAACTTATAGCATTATATGCATCGGCTCCGAATCATGTCTTGGGTCAATAGTTGGGTTTGCTCGGCTCCCATATTTTGGTACCTTATGTTCCATTATATCGGCTAAGGTAGCGCTGGGAGAACCACCGCGATTGTGCCCCCGATTGAGCTGGGTTAAGCACCTCAGTGGAGAAAGCTAAAACTGACCGTCATGATAGGGTTTGAGCCGGTCGCTATTCGAGAGGTTTTTGAGTCCCTAAAGACTTATGCCGCTTAGAGCTAGGAGTTGGCATTGTCCGGCCTAGGCATGGATAGCGTCCCAAACTCGGTCTTCCGAATACTAGGGGCTTCGCCGAAATTTAAAATTATAGAATTCTATGGCTAAGTGAGAGTGTTCAAGCATTATAGTCCGGTTGCCTTGTTCGCTATGCTGAGCGCCTCCCTCAAAGGACCCAAGAATGGGAACAAGAGCGCTCAAGTTTATCGAACACCCCAAAGCACTCGTGGCATGGGGGCTGAAGCCGACGACTCGCCATCTCTCAAATTTAATACATGGCCGCCTGAAGGTAATATTTTAAATTCAAAAGTGTTGCTTAGCATATGAACAAGTTTTCAGCGTACAGGATAACAAATGCGAGTCTACTAAAAATTACATCTTTGGAGCATTCATCCGCTATAAAGGCGGGCACCCTTCAGACGCCCTCATAATACATTTCAAAGCTTGCGATGCTCCTTGCGCAGTGGTGGTCCGTCCGTCACAAGCTTCTCGGCGTCCATCTTGCCCCAAAGTGCACCTTAGCAAGGGCAAGGGCCCTATGGGCACCTTCGATGCAGACGAGCGCTGATGACTTCAAACCATGGACAAAGGCGTCCACCGCCTCACCAGCCCGAAGTAGCTCCCAGGCATGGCTTCCTTAGGCCACAGCCGAACTATGAGGCCCTTCATGGCCTGTTCGGCCACCTTATGGAGCTCGAACAGCTGCTTCAACTGGTCGCTTAAGGGCACCGGGTGTCCGGCCTCTGCATACTGAGACCAGAACACCTTCTCCATCGAGCTTCCCTCCTTGGCTCGGTAGAATGCGGCAGCATCAGACACACTGCAGGGCAGATCTATGAATGCTCCTGGAGAGCTCCGGATTCGGTTAAGTAACAGATAATTCACTTTCACATGCTTGCTTTGCATATAGAATGCCTTACCCGCCGCTATCTTGTTCATTGCCTCAATTTCCTGGAGGGCTTTTTGGGCTTCGGCCTTAGCGGCTTTGGTGCTCTCAAGGGCCGAGGCGAGCTCGGACTCTCGAGTCTTTGAGTCACACTCCAAACTCTCGTGTTTTTCCACGAGAGCCTGGAGCTCTTGCCGCACCTCCGCCACCCGCACCTCCTATTTCTCTCGCTCGGTGCGCTCCGTGGCCGCATTGCTTTCGGCCTTGGACACCGCTTCCTTTAGGGTCGCCACCTCATTCGTGGCCCCTATAGTATTCACGTTATTCCTGTCATCTTTTGCAACCACATCTTTTAAATACTCCCATAAGGTATTACTTACCTTCCTTGTCCTCGAGCTGCTTTTTGGCAAGTCCGAGCTCGTTCTCGGACCGCTCGAGGCTCTGCTTTAATGCATCAACCTCCGCAGTCAGTGCGGCAGAGGTCAGCAGCGCAGCCTGCATTCTCATATTGACATACTTACGTTAGACTCCTGCGTATATCTTTTTAGATCCTCAGTTTGGCTATTTCTTTCCGAACACCAAACTGAGCATCAGGGGCTACTGTCTATGCGGTAATATTTTTACATATCTTAAATACATACCTCAAAAGCCTGTTAGAAGGCTGGCACATGCTTCAGTCAGCCCGCTCTTGGCGGACTGAATCTTCTGGATCACCACACTCATAATAGTGTGGTGCTCCTCGTCGATGGAAGTGATGTTAAGCGCCTCCATCATATCATCCGGTGCCTCCGGTTGGACGGAGGTCACATGCATCGCAGTCTTGCCCTTCTTACGAAGGGGTTGCCTGTCGGACTCCGGAACCACTGAAGGTTCCGGTACGGAGTCCGGCACAGGGCCGGACTTGAAGCCCTTCGGGGTTTTATCCCCTTTGCGCCCGGAGTCCGGGAGGTCGCCTTGCGGCGCCTCCATGGCCACCTCCTCCTGGCTGGGCCCCTTTTGGGAATCCACCCCGGCGTCATCCGCGGGGGGAGGAGAAGAGGCGGTCGGAAGTGAGGTGCTATTCACCTCCGACAAATCCAGGGAGCCACTCGACGAATCGTCGAGCCCGTCCTTGGCCGGGCTGCATGGTTATATTCGGCGTTAGAAGATGTTGTGCGACAAATGGAACGCCATGAGTTATTCTGGTGTCCAGACACTTACGATTTCGCCAGGGGCTTGGTCCTTGGTGGCCACTCCTCTCCACCGTCGTCGGCGTTGGCGGTGTAGTCCGGAGGGAGGGTCCTTCCCTTCTTGGACCCTCCGACCTCCCCAGTTGGGGCGGCCTTCCTTTTCTTCTCTCCCCGGGAGAGGCCTATTTTCCTCCTCCTCGCGTCTTGGCGGAGGAGTCCGCCTCGGAGTCATCGGACGATGAGTCCGACAACACCTAGCGCCGGGAACTCCTTCGGGTCCCCGTGGCCTTCTTCTTGGCCTTCTTCTCCGGCACCACGTAAGGTGCCGGAACCAGCAGCCCCGTCAATCGGGCATCCGCTGGGTCTTCTGGCAAGGGAGCCGGACAGTCAACCTGTCCGGACGTCTTCCGCCAGTCCTGTCAAAGGTGAGGGAGTTTTAGATCCCGCATAGAGTCAAACTATGAAAAAAGAGTCCCGTAAAGGGTAAAATAGCTTACCTCGCTGGCTTGATGCCGCGATCTGAATCCGCGATCTTTCATAGCGGATGCGGGAGCTTCGGCGCCCTTGAACAACACCTTCCAGGCATCTTCGTACGTAGTGTCGAAGAGCCGGCTCAAGGTTCGGTGATGTGCCGGATCAAACTCCCACAAGTTGAAGGCCCGTTGCTGGCATGGGAGGATCCGGCGGATGAGCATAACCTGGACTACGTTGACAAGCTTGAGCTTCTTGTCCACCAGGTTTCGGACGCAGGTTTGGAGTCTGGTCAGCTCTTCCGAATTACCCCACGTCAGGCCCATCTCTTTCCATGAGGTGAGCCGTGTAGGGAAGCCAGATCGGAATTCGGGGGCCGCCGCCCATTTGGAGTCGCGCGGCTCGGTGATGTAGAACCACCCCGATTGCCACCCCTTTATGGTCTCCATGAAGGAGCCCTCGAGCCATAGGACGTTGGCCATCTTGCCCACCATGGCACCTCCGCACTCCGCTTGGCGATCGCCCACTACCTTCGGCTTGACATTGAAGGTCTTCAGCCATAAGCCGAAGTGGGGCTGGATGCAGAGGAAGGCCTCACACACGACGATGAACGCCGAGATGTTGAGGATGAAATTTGGGGCCAGATCGTGGAAATCTAGGCCGTAGTAGAACATGAGCCCCCGGACAAATGGCTGAAGTGGAAACCCTAGTCCCCGGAGGAAGTGGGGGAGGAACACCACCCTCTCATGGGGCCTGGGGGTGGGGATGAGCTGCCCCTTGTCGGGGAGCCGATGCGCGATGTCATCGGACAAGTATCCGGCCTTCCTCAGCTTTTTGATGTGCCCTCTCAGGACGGAGGAGGCCATCCACTTGCCTCCCGCTCGGGACATAGTTGGAGAAGGTTGAGGTGGGATGTGCGGACTTGGGCGCTGGAGCTCGAAAGTCTTGTGAAATGGATAAGCAAAGGAGGAAGAAGGCGTGTGTGAAAAAGTGGATCCTTATCCCTTATATGGACGGACAAAGCTATGCGTCCCCACCGGCCTGATAAAACTCGCTTATCTCCCAAGCGCCGTAATCAATGGCGCGGTTGGGTTACCCATGCCCGTATTGATGAGAATCCCGGAATAAGGAGACACGATCTCTGCTTTGACAAGACGTGCCAAGGAAACCGCCTCGCTAAATGCGCTGAGGTGGGACAGTAAAAATAATTCGAATAAAGGCTTGGCCGTGGTGTGATGTCACGCTGCGGAATACGTCAGCAGATTGAACTTGTGTAAATATAATTCTCTCTACAGTGGTATGTGGAACTTATTTTGCAGCGCCGGACACTATCCTTGTGTTCAAAATCTTCTATGAAGTATTCGGAGGAGGAACCCGCCTTGAAATGCCGAATATGCGCGCCGGACTCGTCGTCATTGAAGCCTGGTTCAGGGGCTACTAAGGGAGTCCTGGATTAGGGGGTGTCCGGATAGCCGGACTATAGCCTTTGGCCGGACTCCTGGACTATGAAGATACAAGATTTAAGACTTTGTCCCGTGTCCGGATGGGACTTTCCTTGGCGTGGAAGGGAAGCTTGGCGATACAGATATATAGATCTCCTACCATTGTAACCGACTCTGTGTAACCCTAACCCTATTCGGTGCCTATATAAACCGGAGGGTTTTTGTCCGTAGGACGAACAACAATCATACCATAGGCTAGCTTCTAGGGTTTAGCCTCTCTAATCTCGTGGTAGATCTACTCTTGTACTACCCATATCATCAATATTAATCAAGCAGGAGTAGGGTTTTACCTCCATCGAGAGGGCCCGAACCTGGGTAAAAACATCGTGTCCCTTGTCTCCTGTTACCATCCGCCTAGACGCACAGTTCGGGACCCCCTACCCGAGATCCGCCGGTTTTGACACGGACACTCATATTCATCAAGATCGATCAAGCAGGAAGTAGGGTATTACCTCCATAGAGAGGGCCCGAACCTGGGTAAACATTGTGTCCCTTTTCTCCTGTTACCATCCGCCTTAGACGCACAGTTCGGGCCCCCTACCCGAGATCCGCCGGTTTTGACACCGACAACTACGTTACCCAACACTATCCTCGACGATTTCTGGGTCGTGTGGGAAGGACACCCTATCGCACACACTCACTTGGCAACGGTTCCAAATGCCGTCGCAGAAAGGGGTAAAAAACCGTTCGTTTAGGACCGACGCGCACCAGTGATATAAGTGATAACAGCAAACCATTTAAACAAACAGGGTATCAGAAGGTAAATTACACGTGAATTCTGTTGCACCCTAGAAGTACATATGACCAGCTATCTACATGCTTAAGGAGCTATTTAATTTCAGGCAAACAGGTAATTCTTAAAAGTAAGTATCAAACACATAGATAGGCGCAGTCTATAATAGGATTAACAGGCTATAGCACTATGTAATCAGTAGCAAACTAAATTAAGCCAAACAACATAATTGAACAATTTTGTAATAAGTGGCTAACTAAAATTCCAAGAAGCAAGTAACTAAGCTTACGCTAGCTCTTTGTACAGGCACACTTCAACTTCTTTTTCGCTTACAAGGTTCTACGAAGGAGTCCATGGCATCAATTTTTTGGATACTAGTACCTCTTGAGCATGCGTTGGTTATTCCCTCTAAAAGGAAAGGGTGATGTAACAAAGTAGCGTAAGTATTTCCCTCAGTTTTTGAGATCCAAGGTATCAATCTAGTAGGAGGCCACACGCAAGTCCCTCGTACCTACACAAACAAATAATAACCTTGCAACCAACACGATAAAGGGGTTTTCAATCCCTTCACGGCCACTTGCAAAAGTGAGATCTGATAGAGATGATAAGATAATATTTTTGGTATTTTTATGATAAAGTTTGAAAGTAAAGATTGCAAAATAAACGGCGAAAAAAATAGCTAGTTGACGGGAGATTAATATGATGGAAGATAGACCCGGGGGCCATAGGTTTCACTAGTGGCTTCTCTCAAGATAGCATAAGTATTACGGTGGGTGAACAAATTACTGTTGAGAAATTGATAGAAAAGTGCATAATTATGAGAATATCTAGGAATGATCATGTATATAGGCATCACATCCGCAACAAGTAGACCGACTCCTGCCTGCATATACTACTATTACTCCACACATCAACCGCTATCCAACATGCATCTAGAGTATTAAGTTCATAAGAACAGAGTAACGCATTAGGCAAGATGACAAGATGTAGAGGGGTAAACTCAAGCAATATGATATAAACCCCATCTTTTTATCCTCGATGGCAACAATACAATACGTGTCCTTTCCCTCATCACTTTGGGATCGAGCACCGCATGATAGAACCCAAAGCTAAGCACTTCTCCCATTGCAAGAAAGATCAATCTAGTAGGCCAAACCAAACTGATAATTCGAAGAGACCTGCAAAGATAACTAATCATACATAAGAGAATTCAGAGAAGATTCAAATATTGTTCATATATAATCTTGATCATAAACCCACAATTCATCGGATCTCGACAAACACAATGCAAAAAGAGTTACATCGAATAGATATCCAAGAAGATCGAGGAGAATTTGTATTGAGATCCAAAGAGAGAGAAGAAGCAATCTAGCTAATAACTATGGACCCGAAGGTCTGTGGTAAACTACTCACATATCATCGGAGAGGCTATGGTGTTGATGTAGAAGCCCTCCGTGATTGATTCCCCCTCCGGCAGAGCGCCGAAAAAGGCCCCAAGATGGGATCTCACCGGTACAGAAGGTGGCGGCAGTGGAAATAGGGTTCCGTGGTCCTCCTTGATGGCTTCGGGATACGTAGGTATATATAGGATGAAGAAGTAGGTCGGTGGAGCTACGAGGGGCCCACAAGGGTGGGGGCGCGCCCAGGGGGCAGGCGCGCCTCCTTACCTCGTGGCCTCCTCGGTTGTTTCTTGACGTCCACTCCAAGTCCTCTGGATCATGTTTGTTCCAAAAATAAATCTCTCGAAGGTTTCCTTATGTTTGGACTTCGTTTGATATTCCTTTTCTGCGAAACACTGTAATAGGCAAAAAAACAGCAATTTGCACTGGGCCTTGGGTTAGTAGGTTAGTCCCAAAAATAATGTAAAAGTGTATAATAAAGCCCATTAACATACAAAACAGAATATATAATAGCATGGAACAATCAAAAATTATAGATACGTTGGAGACGTATCAAGCATCCCCAAGCTTAATTCCTGCTCGTCCTCGAGTAGGTAAATGATAAAAACAGAATTTTTGATGTGGAATGCTACCTAGCATATTTCTCAATGTAATTTTCTTTATTGTGGCATGAATGTTCAGATCCAAAAGATTCAAGACAAAAGTTTTAATATTGACATGAAAATAATAATACTTCAAGCATACTAACAAAGCAATCATGTCTTCTCAAAATAACATGGACAATGAAAGTTATCCCTACAAAATCATATAGTCTGGCTATGCTCTATCTTCACCCCGTTTAAAAGCCAAGCAATTGTTTCATACTTTGATGTTCTCAAACTTTTTCAATCTTCACACAATACATGAGCGTGAGCCATGTACATAGCACTATAGGTGGAATAGAATGGTGGTTGTGGAGAAGACAAAAAAGGAGAAGATAGTCTCACATCAACTAGGCGTATCAATGGGCTATGGAGATGCCCATCAATATATATCAATGTGAATGAGTAGGGATTGATATGCAACGGATGCACAAGACCTATAAGTGTATCAAAGCTCAACAAAAGAAACTAAGTGGGTGTGCATCCAACTCGCTTGCTCACGAAGACCTAGGGCATTTTGAGGAAGCCCATCATTGGAATATACAAGCCAAGTTCTATAATGTAAAATTCCCACTAGTATATGAAAGTGACAAAATAAGAGACTCTCTATCATGAAGATCATGGTGCTACTTTGAAGCACAAGTGTGGAAAAAGGATAGTAACATTGTCCCTTCTCTCTTTTTCTCTAATTTTTTTATTTGGGCCTTCTCTTTTTTTTGCCTCTTTTTTTTTCTTTCGTCCAGAGTCTTCATCCCGACTTATGGGGGAACCATAATCTCCATCATCCTTTCCTCACATGGGACAATGCTCTAATGTTGATCATCACACTTTTATTTACTTACAACTCAAGAATTACAACTTGATACTTAAAACAAAATATGACTCTATGTGACTGCCTCCGGCGGTGTACCGGGATATGCAATAAATCAAGAGTGACATGTATGAAAGAATTATAAAGGTGGCTTTGCCACAAATATGATGTCAACTACATGATCATGCAAAGCAATATGACAATGATGAAGCGTGTCATAATAAATGGAATGGTGGTAAGTTGCATGGCAATATATCTCGGAATGGCTATGGAACTGCCATAATAGGTAGGTATGGTGGCTGTTTTGAGGAAGGTATATGGTGGGTATATGATACCGGCGAAAGGTGCGCGGTATTAGAGAGGCTAGCAATGGTGGAAGGGTGAGAGTGCGCATAATCCATGGACTCAACATTAGTCATAAAGAACTCACATACTTGTTGCAAAAATCTATTAGTTATCGAAACAAAGTACTACGCGCATGCTCCTAGGGGGATAGATTGGTAGGAAAAGACCACCGCTCGTCCCCGACCGCCACTCATAAGGAAGACAATCAATAAATAAATCATGCTCTGACTTCATCACATAACAGTTCACCATACGTCCATGCTACGGGAATCACAAACTTTAGAACAAGTATTTCTCAAATTCACAACTACTCAACTAGCATGACTCTAATATCACCATCTTCATATCTCAAAACAATTATGAAGTATCAAACTTCCCTTAGTATTCAATGCACTTATATGGAAGTTTTTATTATATCCATCTTGGATGCCTATCATATTAGAACTAATTGTATAACTGTCGGTGTACAAAAAGAGGTGAGGGAGTCCTGGACTAGGGGGTGTCCGGATAGCCGAGCTATCATCATGGCCGGACTCCAAGACTATGAAGATACAAGATTGAAGACTTCGTCCCGTGTCCGGATGGGACTTTCCTTGGCGTGGAAGGCAAGCTTGGCGAGACAGATATGTAGATCTCCTACCATTGTAACTGACTCTGTTGAACCCTAACCTATCCGGTGTCTATATAAACCGGAGGGTTTTAGTCCGTAGGACGAACAACAATCATACCATAGGCTAGCTTCTAGGGTTTAGCCTCCTTCATCTCGCGGTAGATCTACTCTTGTACTACCCATATCATCAATATTAATCAAGCAGGAGTAGGGTATTACCTCCATCGAGAGGGCCCGAACCTGGATAAAAACATCGTGTCCCTTGTCTCCTGTTAACATCCGCCTAGACGCACAGTTCGGGACCCCCTACCTGAGATCCGCCGGTTTTGACACCGACATTGGTGCTTTCATTGAGAGTTCCTCTGTGTCGTCGCCGATAGGCCCGATGGCTCCTTCGATCATCAACAACGACGCGGTCTAGGGTGAGACTTTTCTCCCCTGACAGATCTTCGTATTCGGCGGATTTGCACTGTGGGCCAATTCACTTGGCCATCTAGAGCAGATCGAAAGCCATGCCCCTGGCCATCAGGTCAGATTTGGAAGCTTGAATTATACAGCTGACATCCGCAGAGACTTGATCTTCGACGGATTCGAGCCACAGCCAAGCGTGCCGCACTGTCTCGATGGGCATGATCTAACTCTGCCGCCGAACTGCGGTCTCCGGAGGCCGCGATTAGTGTCTCGCTCGAACATTGATTCGGAGCCGATCTCGCCGATTGAGGATGGTTGGATGGGCGCCACCTCGGAGGCTGAAATCTTCTGGCGATTAAGCCGAACATAATCCCTGTCGCTGCGAAGACCGTGACTCCAGTGTGCGGACTCCTCTCCGGACTCCGAACCCTCCGCGCCCGCCAATCGAATCCGATCGGGCGCCCGGTCATGGAGTTCACTTGCCGCCGACATCTTTTCGGCACTCGCCCTTTGGCGACATCCTGAATTCACTAAAGTCTCTCTCTTTATCCAGGAGAGCCCTGGCCGGACTACGGTCAGGAAGGTTGGGATGCGGACGACGAAGAAATTCAACGCCCACCCACCACCCACTTCATAGCCACTGTCGAAATCTTACACGACGTGCTCGATTTCGACTCCGAAGACATCGACGGTATGGACGACGATGTAGGAGACAACCATGAACCAGCGCCTATAGGATGCTGGACAACCACCTCATTCCATGATGTATACATGGTGGATACACCTAAAGGAAATGAAGACGAGGAACAACGGACGCTACGAAGGATAAATCCTCAAAAGCAGTCAAACGGCAACGTAAACGCCGAACCAAGTCCAGCCTCAACAGAGACCCAGCCATAGAGCAGAAGCGAACCGGTGGACGATTTAACATGCTATCGAGCAATCGTCCGAACAAGACAACTTGGATAAACAACCCGTCCCGGCGAAGACAACAGTCCAGACGATCTCACGCTGGACAAATTGTTGGAGCAAAATAACCTCGAGAAAAGGCTCGTAAGCCCGCTGGCGTAGCCTGAAAAAGCAGAAGCGGAAGCTCAAAACAGCGGAAGATGCACTCAGAATCAGATGGAGCAAAGTATTCAACACCGCAGACAAATACGGTGACAGTCGCCGAACAAAGAGCTACCCAAGAAGAAAGCTACTGCCCAAATTTGACGAGGAGGCCTTAGAGCCCCCACAGTCAAAAAGTAAGAAGGCCACCTGGTCGGATGGACGACCCCACGGCAAAAAGAGAGCGGCAAATGGCGCCGCACACAAGCCGGTATGCGATCCGCATAAGGATTCACATCAAAAGGATGGCCCAGTTAGGTCCATCTATGGGCCAAGAAAGCAAGCTCTTCAAAGCAATGCAACACGCCAAAAATCCGAACATCACGGCACACCCAAATATAGGGGCGTCGTACACCCCCTATGTTTCACCGATGAGGTGCTGCATCACGAATTCCCAGCGGGATTCAAAACCGTAAACATAGAGGCATACGACGGAACAACAGACCCTGGAGTCTGGATTGAGGATTATATCCTCCACATACACATGGCTAGAGGAGATGATCTCCACGCCATAAAATACTTACCCCTCAAGCTCAAAGGGCCAGCCCGGCATTGGCTCAAAGGCCTCCCTGAAAATACCATTGGAAGTTGGGAAGAGCTCGAGGATACTTTTCGGGCAAACTTTCAAGGGACTTATGTCCGTCCTCCGGATGCAGACGATTTAAGTCATATAACTCAACAACCCGGAGAGTCAGCCCGCAAATTCTGGAACATGTTCCTCACCAAAAAGAACCAAATAGTCGACTGTCCGGACGCCGAAGCCTTAGCAGCTTTCAAACACAACGTCCGAGACGAATGGCTCGCCAGACACCTTGGCCAAGAGAAGCCGAGAACCATGGCCGCATTAACAAGCCTATGACCCGCTTTTGCACGGGAGAGGATAGCTGGCTAGCAAGATGCAGCACCAGCGACCCAAGTACATCCGAAGTCAGGGATGGAAATGGGAAACCACGGCGCAACAAGGACCAGCACCGGATTAAAGGGAACGGTCCAAAGAGCGCGGCAGTCAACGCCGGATTCAAAAGCTCATGGCAGAACAACAAAAAACTGCCCCTTAAGGACAATAGCGATGAGCTATCCAACTTAAACAAAATATTGGATAAGATATGTCAAATCCACAGTACTTCATGAGGCTCGCAAACCATACCCACAGAGATTGTTGGGTCTTCAAACAGTCCGCAGACTCAACGCTGAACACAAGGGGCTCGACACACCAAGTGAGGATGATGACGAACCCCACAAGCAGAGCACCGGAAAACAAAAGAATTTCCCACAAGAGGTTAAAACAGTAAACTCACTTCACGTGATAAAAGGGAAAAACAGAGCGGCGCCCATTAAGATGCGTGCCGCACATACTACCCTAGCAAAGTACCAACACTGGTTGTCAAAACCAATCACCTTTGACCATCAGGACTACTCCGAATGTATCCGGAACGCAGGATGGACTGCCTTGATATTGGATCCTATAATCGACGGATTCCAATATACACAAGTCCTCATGGATGGCGGCAGTGACATAAACCTGATATATCAGGACACAATCCGCAGGATGGGGATAGACCCAACCAAAATTCACCATAGCAACACCTCCTTTAAAGGGGTAATGCCAGGCCCATATGACCATTGTATGGGCTCCCTACTGCTAGAAGTTGTTTTCGATTCATCCGACAACTTCCGTCGCGAAAAGTTAGTCTTCCATGTCGCCCCATTTAAAAGTAGCCATCAAGCACTATTGGGGCCTTGAAGCTTTAAGCCCGCTTTAACGCAATACCGCATTATGCATCTCTAACACTTAAAATGCCCGGTCCACGCGGCATCATCTCATTAAAAGGAAGTATTAAGTGTTACTCGAGCACGGAAGAACGTGAGACTGCCTTGACAGCCCCACACCTATCCGGCTCCGCTAGTCAAAGAACCCGAATAGGTCATTCAAACCCGGACACGGCTAGACGAGTCCGGCGCCTACTAGCGGCATACCCCCATACAAAGGGGCTGCATGCATGTATAACAAGAGACAATAAAGCTCAATTTTATTCACTTCTTCGAATCGTACTCTGTTTATTTAATATAAAGTACATCTTTCGCATGATCCTTTTTCTTTTAAACTAAGTTCCTCTCTTTACAGATGAACAACGTGCTACACCTGTCGAGCATCACGCACAACAGAGACACAGCGCAGGCGTGCGAGAGGGACCCGTTGCAAGGATTCTTTTCAGATTAAGACCCTGCGTAAACATTTTTTACTGTCTCTTGTTGATATACATCCCCCGGTTTCTTACTATAACCAAGGAGGAGGCTGGCCTTTTGGCATTGGACACCAGGGGCTTAGGGCATTATTCTTCCCGTTTTTATAAAGACCGAATACCTTAGGGAGTATTCGGCGTCTCGAGTTAGGCCTTATATGCATCAGCTCCGAATCATGTCTTTGGTCAAATGTTGGGTTTGCCCGGCTCCTGTGTTTTGCTGCCTTACGTTCCGTTCTATCGGCTAACGCGGCACCAGGAGAACTACTCCGATTGTGCCCCGGTTCGGCCGGGCGAGCACCTCAGTAGAGAAAGCCGAAAACTGACTTTCATGATATAGCGAGAGACTGGTCAACCACTCGATGACTCACCGGAATGTTTAGAATTCCTCCGCATTATCGAAGGACCGGTTTTCGGTCAGGCACATACGCACCCCGAATTCGGGAGAGTGCGGTGCCCTGTGGGCTATATAGTAGCCCCACCCTCGAACTCCTATGGCTAAGTGAAAGTGATAAAGCATTATAGTCCGGTTGCCTAGTTTGCTACGCTACCACCTCCTTACCAGGACCAAGACGTTGGATTAAGTGTGAAAAAGCGCCTTCTTTGCAAACACCCCCGCACTATGTGTGTGGGGCTGAAGCCAAGGACTGCCATCTTTCAGTTATATATACATATACATAAACGGCCACACAGGGAGTAGTTTACTACTTGAACGCACAAGTATAAAAAGCTCTTATATTATATTGAAACATTGTTTTCACAAATCATACATGTCATTTAAACATAATATCCTTCGAGCAATGCGTCTCTATTAAACGAGCGCCCTGCAGGAGTTCCTCAAAGTAGTGCTCGGAAGGTACACGGCTTCTGTCCGAATCTTGGGATGCAACGTCGGTGGCCTTCATCTCTGCCCAGTATGTCTTGACACGGGCCAGAGCCATCCGCGCTCCCTCAATACACGCCGACCGCTTCATTGCGTCGATACGCGGTACCGCACTAAACCAAAATAACTCTTTGGCTGGGGTCCGCCCGGCCACAAATGAGTCATGACATGCTTCATGGCAAGTCCGGATCATCGATTCAGCTCGGCCCATTCGGCCAACCGATCGGTCAACGGAAGAGGACGCTACGGACTATGGAATTGCGACCAATATAGCTCTTCCCTTTTGTGCCCCTTCTGGCCCCATAAGTGCTCAATCGCGTCCGCAGCGCTCGCCGCTAAGTCCAGATAAGCATCCTCCAAACTCCACAACTTGTCCAACTGAGCATATTTGGATCCGTATATTTCCTCCGCAGTAGAAACGGTTTTCCAGCCGTAATAGCCCCGGCCTGACTCAGCTCCTCCTTGACAGCTCTCAAAGCGGAACGGGCATCCTTGGATTCGGCAGTGGCCTTTTTCAGGCCCTCTTGCTCCGTTTGACGTTCTTTTTCAATACCCTCGCAGCGGTCGGTAATATTCTTCAATTTTCTGGCCATATCGGCCATTTCCTCTTTGCTTCGGCAGTGAGCAGCCCGTTCGGCTTTTAGCTCTTCGGCCGCCCTTAAAGCGGCCGCATTACTATTTCTGGCTTGCTCTTTCGCTCGGGCGACTTCCGCTCGAAGCTCCTCCACAGCAGCGGCACCATCTGCATTAAGCATACAAGTAGTAAGACATGGGCGTCAAGCTCCCTTAGCAGGTGTCCGCGTAGAAGTTGCATACCTTGTGACTCGTCAAACCGTTTATTGACCAGCGCAATGTCCGCATCCGCCTCGTCAAGTTGCCGCTTTAGTTCGGCATATTCATCAATCCGGCTGGCCACCGGACGCCCCGCCACCTATTTAGGAGCGGCGATATGTTATAACTGAGATTTTGACCCTCGGCACGCTGTCAATTTTGACAACATACCGAGTCTCAGGGGCTACAATCTATACAGGGCGCATTCTATATGCATAACTATCAGAAGGTACATCATTTTTGCGTATATCGAACCCCATCAGTAAGCTTCTGACGGCTTCATGCAATCCGCTCTCCGCAGATGCAATTCTTTCAATCATCGTACCCATTAGAGCACGGTGATCTTCTGAGATAGCCGCTCGCCCGAGCAGATCCTTCAGCTCCTCCGATCAAGACGCCCGATTGGCGCGGACCTTCCGACCCCGCCGGACTTGGGGAAACCCTCCGTGACGACACCTCGGGGTCGTCCGCCTCGCACGAGGGTGCGACAGGTGGAGGCGTTTCACTCTCCATCATCTCCGGAAGAAGATCCCCCGAAGACGAGCTCTGCTGAGAAGGGCTAAGATCCGAACTACAAGGTACAATTTCGGTTATATTTAGAAATAAATACAGGGATCTTCCTTATTTACAAGACCCCTTCTCTTTACTTTCCGCTCGCTGGAGGGCTGATCCCCTTGGGGAAATAGTACGGCTGGGTTACTTCCTAGCGCCGGACTCTCTGAGGAAGATTCCTTTCCCCTCTTTGAGGCCTTGACCTCTTAATCTTCCGAAGCGGTCCTCTTCTCTCCTCGAAAGATGGGAATTTTAATCCCTCCTTCCTTGATAGCCTCCTTCGTAGAGGCAGTTGCTTCCCCACTCCCCTTCGCCTTTCTTCAAATGGCACGGCCTTCAACATCTTGGTCAGCATGGGATCCGGCGTGGTCTCTGGGAGGGGAGCCGGACACCTTATTAACTTTGCCTTGGCTATCCACTCCTGTTCAAGAAACGGCTCCTTTAAAGGGCATATACATATATGATAAATGAATGAACAGCTTGTCCGGTTACAGGACTACTTACTTGAGTATATGGGCGATTGCAGCTTAGTCCTGCGTCCTCAGTCAGGTCCGGACACTTCTCTCGTGATCAGAAGAACAGTTTATACATCTCCACATGCGTCGTGCCCATAAAATTTTGGAGAGCTTGTGGTCCCTCCGGATTAAATTCCCACAGGCGGACGGGGCGATGTTTGTAGGGCAGAAGGCGCCGGATCAACATAACCTGCGCCACTGCAACCAGATTGATCTCTCTTTCTTGGAGGTCTCGAATACGGCCCTGCAGCAAAGGACCGTCCTTGGACGGCACCCAGTCGAGCCCCTTGTTGACCCATGACGCCACCACTGTGGTGGACTGAGCGGAAGGCGGGAAGCGCCACCCATTTGGTGCCCGTCGGAGCAGTGATATAAAACCACTCCCGTTGCCACAAACCAAGCTCCTCTTGAAAAGAGCCCTCGGGCCACGGAGCATCAGCACATTTGCTTATGACCGCCCCTCCGCACTCTGCTTGTTGCCCCCCGATCATCTTTGGCTCCACCTTGAAGGTCTTGAGCCACAATCCAAAGTGAGGGGTAATATGGAGGAAGGCCTCACATACGCCAATGAATGACGAGATATGGAGGATGGACTCCGGATTCAAGTCATGGAAATCCAGCCCATAATAAAACATGATCCCCCACACAAAGGGATCCGTCGGGAAGCCTAAACCCCGAAGGAAGTGAGACACGAACACCACGTTCTCGCCGGGATCGGGAGTGGGAATGACCTGCCCTGGAGCAGGCAGCTATGCGAGATCTCGTCGGTTAGATACCTGGCGTTTTGCAGCTTTAGCACATCTTCTTCTGTGACGGAGGAAGACATCCATCGGCCGTGCTGGTCGGAGCCGGACATCGTCGAAGGTCCGAAGCGCCTAAATCTGAAGCTTTGGGTGTTAGAACTCGGAGCGCGAGGCGAACTCGATGGAGGGTGTAAAAGGAAGAGGGCCTTGGTCTCATTATAAAGAGGTTGAATACCAAGAGCCCACCCTGTGGTCGATTAGGACTTGCCTTTGATAGAGGAGGCGTGCCGACGGGCACGGTTGGGTTACCCACGTCCGTATTGATGGGAATCCCGGAATAAGGGGGCACGATCTATGCTTTGATAAGACGTGCCAAGGAAACCGCCTCGCTAAACGCGCTGAGGTGGAACAGTAAAAAACAATTCATATAAAGACCTGGCCGCGGTGTGATGTCACGCCGCGGAATACGTCAGCAGATCTGTGCAAAAGTTATTCTCTCTACGGTGGTATGTGGAACTTGTTTTGTAGAGCCGGACACTATCCGTGATCAAAACCTTCTATGAAGTATTCGGAGGAGGAACCCGCCTTGCAATGCCGAAGACAATATGCGCCCGGACTCGTCGTCATTGAAGCTTGGTTCGAGGGAGCTACCGAGGAGTCCCGGACTAGGGGTGTCCGGATAGCGAACTATCATCACGGCCGGACTCCAAGACTATGAAGATACAAGATTGAAGACTTCGTCCCGTGTCCGGATGGGACTTTCCTTGGCGTGGAAGGCAAGCTTGGCGATACGGATATGTAGATCTCCTACCATTGTAACCGACTCTGTGTAACCTTTACCTATCCGATGTATATATAAACTGGAGGGTTTTAGTCCGTAGGACGAACAACAATCATACCGTAGGCTAGCTTCTAGGGTTTAGCCTCCTTGATCTCGCGGTAGATCTACTCTTGTACTACCCATATCATCAATATTAATCAAGCAGGAGCAGGGTATTACCTCCATCGAGAGGGCCCGAACCTGGGTTCAAACATCGTGTCCCTTGTCTCCTGTTACCATCCGCCTAGACGCATAGTTCGGGACCCCCTACCCGAGATCCGCCGGTTTTGACACCGACAAGAGGGGTACACTTTTTGTACCCCTATAACTGTGCACGGGCAGTCAGAGCCGCGGGCACCACCGCACTGAGCAAGGCAAGGGAGGTGAGCCAAGGTAAGGCCGAAGCTCGAAAGGAGCAGAACGACGCCAAGACCAAGACCACAAAGAGCAAAGGGACGAAGCGGACTCCCCCGGCAAGATCCTTGCTGGGAGGCGGTTTTAGCAAACCCGGCAAGACCCTTGTCGTGGCAGCTCGCCCCACACATATGGAGCGAATCACCCTTGAGTCCACTGCCCCCATGGGGTAAGGATTCGGGAGACATCCTCGTGGTGGCATGCAGATCTTTGTGAAGACATTCAAGATCAGATACACACTATAGAAGATGACGACCCTTGGCGGGATCCCAGCCAAGGAGGACCACAAGGCCCCCGGCAAGAGCCTTGCCGGGGATGACAGCAGGCGCCGCGGCAAGACCCTTGCCGGGGCCCCGGCAAGACCCTTGTCGGGGCTACGGCGAGGCCCTTGCCAAGAACACCCGTAGGGCCACCATCAGGCCCACGCCAATCAAACCTCCACCACCATTCGCATGCAGCTGCCGACCCAACCAGTTGGGCAGGCACCTGCGTGGCGGCAAGCGGATCTTCGTAGAGACCCACCATTGAGCCACCTCAGCTACACCGCCTCGCCTACATGGCACCACGGGCATCGCTGGCCAGGCGCGTGTTGACCTAAAATGGAGCGGCGACAGACGAGACAGGGATCTCCCGTCCCCGATAAAGCAAGGACACCTAAGCAAGACGCATTAAAGGCGCCTTGTCATGTAATGCGAGGATAAACTCGCATCATCGCATTCTTTCCACCTCATGTGTGCCCTTGTGGCAACCCCTTTCCCTATAAAAGGAGGCCCAAGGCGACCAGGAGGAGGATTCGGCTTTTTGGAGCTCCTCATGCCCCATTGCTAGTTCAAGAACACAGATAAACAAACCACCAAAGCAGGAGTAGGGTTTTACGCATCCTTGCGGCCCGAACCTGGATAAGGAAACCGTGTGCTATCTGTTTGATCCGCTCTTCTCACGACCCCGCGCCCCGCGAACGCAGTAGGGATTCTTGTGATCCCATAGGTGTCGTTCCCACCGACATCTTTGGCGCGCCAGGTAGAGGGGCGCAGTTGTGAGAATCGGCTCTAGCAGTTAGTTCGAAGCTTCTTCATCGTCATGGCGCTCAAGAAGAAGATGACGGTGGCGGTTGGCCCGTCGGAAGCCGGACATCCCGTCCCGGTGCGGGCGAGCAGCGGACCGGTCGCAGAAAGGACCCGGGGCGCCGTTCGCAAAAACCAACACCGCCCCAAAGAGCGAAGTTTGGGAGGCGGCGATGTTCGTCTTGCCGTAACGGGCCGCACGCCGCCAAATCAAAAGACGGAGCCAGCCCTCCGCGGGTGGCGTGGGGCCTTCAAGATCGATGCCACCTCGCCCGAAGGCGACGCGAGGGCTTCAAGACTGCCACGCTGGCGCCGACGGCGCGCTCCTCTCAAGCGGCGCGCATTTAACGGCGTAATCTACCGAGGACCGCGGGCGCCGCCATGGAAAGAGCCCAGCGCCACTCCCGGATTTAGAAGACTCGCCCGCCGCCGAGGCGCTGGTGAAGATGGCATGCGACCGCGGGGTCGTGATAGAGCTCCTTCTGACATGGTTAGAAGTCGAAGCGCGTCGCGATCCGTGCAGGTTTCGCTGCCACCAACGCCAAGAGAAGCCCTGACGCGCGTGCAGTTGTTCCTTGATTTTCCTCCCACTACGGGGAAATTCGACGAATGGAGAGCCACTATCCGAAGCCTTGTTGCGGTGGCCAACAAAGACGAACCGAGTCCGGTGGAGCCCCCGGGTTGACGCTCCGACGGAGTCCCACGCACCAGTGGCAGGAAAGCCGGCGGCGCCGCGACCACGGTGCACTCACCTCCTCCTCGCCCGGTACCGCGGACGCCAGCCCGTCGCGACGTTACGGGCAACGAAACCTCCATAGCATCGTCCGACCCGCGGGCCCACTGTGACCAGCGCCAAGTTCTTCGAGAACGAGAACATGAAGACGCTCGAACCACTATCGAGCGCCGGCGCGGAGCGCGCCACCAATCAGACAGGCGGCAGGGCTTGCTTGTGAGCCACCCGCACCGGGAGCCACGGAGGCCTACCTTACGAGGTAGGCTGTCCGGCTTTTACCCGTGAGCTGCGGCAGTTCCAGTGGCCCACTCACCGCACCTTCAAACCCGATGTGGGCGAAAAGTACAGTGGCAAGACCCACCCGTCCGAATTCCTCAGCATCTACACCATTGCGATGCAAGCTGCCGGAGCCCGCGACGATAAGGTGCTTGCGAATTACTTTCCGTTGGCTCTTAAACCCAACGCCATGTCATGGTTGACTCTATTTCCTCCTGGTCGGATTTGTGCCATGAGTTCGTGGGCGCCTTCTTACTGGAGGCCACCAAGCCCATGGCCAAGCAAGCGACCGCACGTCATTCCCGGAAGGGAGGCGAGAGTCTCCGCAAGTATATACAGAGGTTCAGCCGGATACGGTACAATATCCCCGATGTTCACCTGCCGCCATCATCGGTAGCGTTCCATCGAACGCGTGCGAATCGCAAGATGCGCGAAGAGCTGGCAATGAACAAGGTGAAAGATGTAGCAGAACTCTATGTTCTTGCTGACAGATGTGCCCGAGCTGAAGAGGGAAGGAAGTACCCCGGTGAAGATGCCGGCGTGGAAACCGACTCCTCAGATGAGGATATTGCCGCCCCGGCGAAGAAAGGCCGGCGCCGCAACAGGAAGCGCAAAGGTAAAGCCGTGCTTGCCGTCGAGGGATCTGATGACACCGGCTCCACCAAGAAGACCAAGGCAGATGACCCTGGCAAGGAAGTTGCCAGATGTGTCGCCTGCCGGGCCTTGGCGGCTGCCGAGAAGCCAGGAAACTCCGACAAGTGATACTGCAAGGTCCATCGCACCAAAGGCTATGCTCTCCAAGACTGCCGACAGGTTGAGCTCCTCACTGAGAAGCAGAGGGCTGAGTATGAGAGGCAGGACAAGGAGAAGGGCCCAGACGGTGCTGAGGGGTCCGGCAAGAAGCGTGATGGCCAGGCGGGCCGTCGCGGCAAGGATAAACAACAGGAGAGGCCCACCCGGGGCCGTGACAGAAAGCCAGAAGACGACGATCATGAAGAGGACGCATTTAATCCGGGCGACCAAGAGTTTCGAAAGCTACAGAGGCCATGTAAGGCCGACGGCGGCGCCTCGCTGCATACTTCTCACCGCCGGCTTAAACAGTGGGCGCGGGAGATTACAGCGGCAGAGCCGTCATTTGATGCCCAAAGGCCGCTGAAGTGATCCAGCACACCTATCATTTTTGACACTGAGGATCACCCTGATCGCACTACTGCGGTCGGGTGCTTGCCATTGTTGGTTTCACCAACAATACGCAACCTCAAGGTGATGAAGATGCTAGTCGATGGCGGGCCGGTCTGAACTTGATCTCGCCTTTGCCGTGATCGAGAAACCGCAGATTCCTGATGGAGACCTCGAAGAGACGGGCACGCTTTCATGGGGTAAACCTGGAAGAAGCCAACCCGGGGGAAAGGTCACGCTGCCGTGACTTTTGGAAGCGACTGAACTACGGACGGAGAGGATCGTGTTTGATGTTGCCAAGTTCCCTTGCCCTACAACGGGATCCTTGGCCGCCAAATAGCCAAGTTCATGGCGGCGCCACACTACGCCTACAACACCACGAAGATGCCGGGACCTGTGACGATCATCACCATCCCTCCGATAAGAAAGATGCGCTGATTTGCGACGACCAACTATACCAGCAAGCGATTGCGACAGCTGCCACGACTAGGGCACTTGCTCCTGCCGCCGGGACCCCGGAGGGAAGAAGAAGAAGAAGACCGGTGAGACACGGACACCCACTCGCAAGCGCACCTCTTCGGAGTGTAGCGCTGCCGTCGAGGACGTGCCGAGAGCTCCACCGGCGGAAACAAGAAACCTGTGGCCATACCGCCGAGAACCAAGAAGGTTTACATCAATGAGGATTTGCACGGAGGAGCTTCTACCATAAGCTCCACCCTTGACGACAAATAGGAAGACGCGCTCGTCACCTTCCTGTGGGCGAATGTCGATGTGTTTGCATGGCAAGCTTCCGACATCCCCGGTGTTCCCAGGGGGGTGATTGAGCACCACCTTGCTGTCTGCCCTCATGCGCGGACCGTCAAGCAGAAGGTTAGAAAGCAAGCTTTGGAACGACAAGAGTTCATCACAGAAGAGATCCGGAAACTGGAAGCTGCGGGTTTGGTAAGAGGAGTGCTCCATCCTACGTGGTTGGCCAATCCGGTCGTAGTGCGCAAGGCAAATGGGAAATGGAGACTATGTATTGATTACACAGATATCAATAAGGCTTGCCCTAAAGACCCCTTCCCGTTGCCGCGCATCGACCATATTGTTGACTCCACGGCTGGGTGTGATCTGTTGTCATTCCTCGACGCCTACTCCGGCTACCACCAGATCTTCATGACAAGAGAAGACAAAGAGAAAACATCATTCATCACCCCATGCGGTACGTATTGTTTCATGCGGATGCCTTTCGGGTTGAAGAGTGCTGGTTCGACGTTTGCAAGGGTGGTCCAGATTGGTTTTGAACCCCAGCTCCATAGAAATATGGAAGCTTATCTGGATGACATAGTGGTCAAAACCAAGGACAGGGCAACCGTCATACCAAATTTGCAAGAAACATTTGCAAACCTGTGCAAGATCAATCTCAAGCTGAACCCTGAGAAGTGCATCTTTGGCATCCCGTCCGGCAAGCTTCTCGGGTTCTTGGTGTCACAGCGTGGGATAGAGGCCAATCCGGACAAAATCAAAGCTATAGAGCAGATTTAAGCACCCAAGCGAATCAAGGATGTGCGTCGGCTTGCTGGTTGCGTCGCCGCCATGGGCAGGTTAATTTACAAGTCTGCCGAGCACGCCCTTCCCTTTTTCAAGATCCTGAAAAAGGCGGGCCCGATGGAGTGGACGCCAGAAGCCGAAGCAGCATTGCAAGGTTTGAAGAAGTACCTCTCCTCCGCGCCAATACTAGTTGCGCCTAGGCCACAGAGCCGTTCTTTGCTATACTGGCGGCAACGGACTGTGGTCAGCGCCTCACTAGTGGCACAGAGAGAGGTTGACGATGAGGTAATGGCAGCGGCAGAGCCCGACACCACCAATGCAGAGACGACACAGCCAGTTGAAGTGCCGCCGAAGAAGAAAATGATGCAGCACCCAGTCTACTTTGTTAGTTCCCTCCTGCAGGAGGCTATATCAAGGTACTCCGGCATGCAGAAACTGCTCTTCGGCCTTCTTATGGCCTCGAGGAAGCTGCATCACTACTTCCAGGCACACGAGATCACTGTCGTCACTCGCTTCCCTCTACAACGGATATTGCACAATCCGGATGCAACGGGAAGAATTGTGGAATGGGCACTGGAGCTGTCCACCTTTGGCCTCAAGTTTGAAAGTACTTCGACGATTCAGAGCCGAGTCCTACCTGAGTTCATTGCAGAATTGACCGCAATGCTTGACGAAGAAGCCCAAGAGACTGCTCTCCCCGGCAAGGAGGCAAGTTGTGATTGGATCATGTACTTTGATGGAGCTTTCTCCTTGCAAGGCGCCGGGGCTGGCGTACTGTAACGCCCTCGATGCGGCTATATCTCCCACATGTCGAAGCACGACTTAGAGGCATAACCGCATTGAAAGCAATGTCGCAAGTGAGGTAATCTTCACACAACCCATGTAATACATAAGGGAAAGAGATACATAGTTGGCTTACGATCGCCACTTCACACAATACATAAATAAACATCCATCATTCAGATTACACTCAAGGTCCGACTACGGAACCAAAATAAAGAAGATACCCCAAATGCTACGGATCCCGATCGACCCAACTAGGCTCCACCATCGATCATCAGGAAAAGACACATAGTAACGACCACGTTCCTCGTCGAACTCCCACTTGAGCTCGGTTGCGTCACCTGACCGGCATCGTCGGCACTGCAAGCTGTTTGGTAGAATCTGTGAGTCACGGGGACTCAGCAATCTCACACCCGCGAGATCAAGACTACTTAAGCTTATAGGAAGGACAAGATTGTGAGGTGGAGCTGCAGCAAGCGACTAGCATATATGGTGGATACATTCGCAGAAGAGAGCGAGAAGAGGAGCAAAGGCGCGGTCGTGAAGCTAGTAGCGATCAAGGAGTGGTCCTGAACTACTTACGTCAAACATTACTCCAACACCGTGTTCACTTCCCGGACTCCGCCGAGAAGAGACCATCACGGTTACACCTTGATTGATGTGTTTTAATGAAGGTCAACTTCGGGTTTTCTACAACCGGATATTAACAAATTCCCATACGCCTCATAACCGGGCACGGCTTTGAAAGATAATACCCTGCAAGGGTGTCCCAACTTAGCCCATTATAAGCTCTCACGGTCAACGAAGGATATTCCTTCTACCGGGAAGACCCGATCGATCTCGGAATCCCGGACTACAAGACATTTCGACAAAGAATAAAACAAGACCAAAAAGCCGCCCGATTGACAGCCGACAAATCCCGATAGGAGCTGCACATATCTCGTTCTCGTGGCACATCCGGATGAGACTAGCTACGAGTAAAACCAAGCCTCGAGTTTCCCGTGGTGGCCCCGCAGTAGCTCGATTCGGGCCAAGACTTTCGAAGGAGCACTGGTCCGGGGGGGTTAAAATAAAGATGACCCTCGGGCTCGCGAAAACCCGGGGAAAAAAGGCTTAGGTGGCAAATGGTAAAACCAATGTTGGGCCTTGCTGGAGGAGTCTTATTCAAAGCGAACTGTCAAGGGGGTCCCATAAATCACCCAACTGTGTAAGGAACTCGAAATCAAGGAACATAACACCGGTATGACGGGAACTAGGGTGGCAAGAGTGGAACAAAACACCAGGCATAAGGCCGAGCCTTCCACCCTTTACCAAATATATAGATGCATTAATTATAGCAGATATATTGTGATATCCCCAACAAGTAAACATGTTCCAACAAGGAACAACATCTCCATGTTCTAACAAGGAACAAACTTCATCTTCACCTGCAACTAGCAACGCTATAAGAGGGCCGAGCAAAGCGGTAACATAGCCAAACAACGGTTTGCTAGCAAAGGATGGTTAGAGGTTTGACATGGCAATATGGGTGGCATGATAAGCAAGTGATAGGCATCGTAGCATAGGCATAGCAAAAGAGCGAGCATCTAGCAAGCAAAGATAGAAGTGATTTCGAGGGTATGGTCATCTTGCCTGCAAAGTTCTCAGAGTTGTCGAAAGCTTGATCCTCGTAAGCGTTCTCAACAGGTTCCTCGTTCACGTACTCGTCTCCCGGCTCTACGCAAAGCAAGAACACAAACAAAGGAATCACAATAAATCACGGTGCAATGCACAAGCAACATGATGCAATACATGGCATGATATGCGAGATGTGAGATGCAATGCGTATGCGTGCTCCGGAAAGAAAATGATGAACCAGGCATCAACTTGGCAAACCAAGTATGCCGCTGGAAAGGTGAGATGATTTCGGTTGAAATCGATATAAAGATCACCGGAATCGGATGCACGGTTTGCAAATGACAAGCAAAACAAGAATGACACAAATCTGCCATAAACAACATGATGCCACAAAGCAAGCAACGAGATATTAAGCTACTGCACCCAAACGTAACAACAAAGAATATGGCAGTGATCTACTCAAGATGCTTGACAAAAGATGAACACTGAGCTACGGCTAACTCACACCATAACAGGTCCAAACAAGCATGGCAGAAGTGCAAAATATATCAGCTTCACAGACTTGAGAGAAAATGCTAACATGGCAGAATCAGCATCAGGAAGCAATGTTTAGAGCAAGCAAACCACATACTGCAGGAACTTATAACAGCAAAACAAGGCATGGCATGAAACTATTCAAAGCATAGAACAAAAGTCCCTTACTGACCATAAGCCAAAAAGGATCATAAAATATAATAGCACCCATGTCAATATAGCAAGTTCCGTTAACAGATTCAGCAACAGGGCATGACTAAAACAGATAACAAGTATGCATGTTTAAGAGCTCGATGCACTCACTACAGAGCATTAGAAGATAAAATAAGCATACATCCATCAATAATACATGGCACAGAAGCTTCACATGGCAAGAACAACATCATAGCATACACGGATCAACTACAACAACCTTGGCAAAATTGAATAACATGTAAACAATCTGCCAGGAAACATTTTATAGCAAAAGTAGAGCTCGATTCACTCAAGCTATGTCACTCCATAATTGCAAACAAGGGCATGTATGGATAGAGCATAACCATATGTTCAAAACATCCTTACTGAAGTATCTCAAAATATGCATGGATCTCTCGGTAGCATCCAGTTAACATGGCATAAAAATATCAGCAAAACAGGGGCTGAAATCAGCAACATCATGAAGCCTAGTTTGCATGCTTGTGCTAGTCACCACAGAGATCACAAAAATACATGGCATACACCCCTGTAAAGATGGCATGGCATATTACAAAACACATGTAGGACTCAAGTTCATAGGGTGCACACATCAATCATGGAAAAAATGACAAAAGTGCATGATCTGATAATAATCTGAAACTAACATCACATAGCCCTATTCTAACAGCATTTCGGGCATCAACATGAGCTCAAATGAAAATGACACAATTAAATGAAATGATCTACTATTCGAGGCTAACAATTTGATATGTTACACGCACGAAACGGAGCTACGGATGCAAAGTTATGGCATGATGAAAATGCGACAAAAATAATCACAGGTAAAAGACTTGGACGAAAATCGGGGAGAGGAGAAGTCAACCCTTGCGGATATGAGATCCGGGGCGCGCGCGGATCGAGGCGGCCGGCGGCGGCTCGCCGGAGAGGAGAGGAAGGAGGGCCGGGGCCAGAGGAGGAGGGGCCGGCCGGAGGCGGGCCGGGCGGCTGGGTGGCGCCGGGCGCTAGCGGGCGGGCGCGGCCAAGGGCGGCGCGGGCGTAGGCGGCGTGAGGCAGCCGGGCGACGGCCGGGCGGCGGCGGGCGACTGCGGGCGGAGGCGGCGGCGGGGGCTCGGGCGCCAGACGTGTTGCTGGGGCCTGCAGACGGGCAAGCGGGCAGCAGGGTGGCCGGGCGCCACGTGGCGGCCCCCGATTGGCTGCGGGCGGTGGCGCGGACGCGTCCGGTCCGATCCGGACGTGTCCGGCGGCGAAGAAGGAGCGGGGCTAGGGTTAGGGGTGGAATTGATCCGGGATTTCGAGGGAGGGGGTGTTTTTATAGGTAGAGGGAGCTAGGAGACTCCAAATGGAGTGTAGTTTTCGCCCACACGATCGTGATCGAACGACGGAGAGCATGGAAGTGACTTAGATGGGTTATTGGGCTGTTTTGAAGGGGTGTTGGGCTGCAACTTAAAAGAGGCCTTTGCGAGAGTGCGGTTAACCGTTGGAGTACCAAACGAGCTCCAAATGACCCGAAACTTGACAGGTGGTCTATCGGTGGTGTACCAAGGCCACTTGACAAACCTCGGTCCATTCCGAGAAAGTTTAGTATCCGCTCACGGAAAAATGTAAAAGGGGACGCCGGGGGACATAGGAGTGCCGGATTGCAAAACGGACAACGGGGAAAATGCTCGGAATCATGAGACGAACATGTATGCAAATGCGATGCACATGATGACATGATATGAAATGCATGACATGGAAAAAATGCAAAACGAAAGACAAAAACCCAACCACGGAAGGAATATCATATCACAATGCCGAAAATGGCAAGACTTGGAGTTACAAATATGGAAAGTTACATCCGGGGTGTTACACGTACTGCTTGTCGCGCCCACCGGAGAGCACCTCAAGTACGTGATCCAGATGCACTTCCCCAGGGAGGTGTCAACAAACAATACGACAGAGTACGAAGGGCTGCTTGCCGGTCTTAGGATCGCGGCGGACCTCGGAATCAAGAAACTCATCGTCAGGGGAGACTCGCAGCTTGTCGTCAAGCAAGTCAACAAGGATTACCAGAGCCCGTTGATGAAGGCCTACGTCGATGAAGTGAGAAAGGTTGAAGAGCGTTTGACGGTATATAGCTGAACACGTTCCCCGAGCGGAGAACGATATCGCCAATTACCTGTCAAAACGCGCTGCCCTCAAGCTACCTGTGGAACCAGGTACCTTTGTGCTTCAGCTAACTCAGCCATCCGTTGATCCATCAATAAAGCAGAATAAGAGGAGGAAATCAGGGCCAGGCAAGTACTTTCCCGCCGAGCTCCCCGAAGCCGACGGCAAGGATGTTGCCGGGGATACTGAGCCCGCCACGGGACGACTAGCTCCGGCGGAGCGTCAAGCTCTTGCCGTCGAGACAGCCGCTCCTATAGCGGAGGAAATGCCTTTAGTCCTCGCCGTCGAGCCCCAGGCTCCAGCGTGGGCACAACATACTGTTTGATTCCTCCAAACAGGGGAACATCCTGAGGAGCAGGAAGAAGCGGAAAAAGTAGCCCGTCGCTCTACCATGTACCAGTTCGTCGATGACTTCCTGTACAGAAAGAGGCCGAACGGTGTGAAATTGAAGTGTATCCCTCGAGAGGAAGGACTGGAGCTGTTGGCGGAGATACACGGAGGCATATGTGGATCCCACATTGGGTCAAGGGCCCTTGCCGGCAAGGCATTTCGGCAAGGCATTTCGGCCCACCGCCCTCCAGGATGCGACGACACTAGTCACCAGGTGTGAAGCGTGTCAGTTCCATTCAAAGAAGCTTCATCAGCCAGCTCAAGCCCTTCAAACCATTCCTCTCTCCTAGCCCTTCTCGGTCTGGGGGCCCGACATACTGGGCCCTTTCCCAAGCGCTGTAGGGGGCTTTGAGTACTTGTACGTTGCAATCGACAAGTTCACAAAGTGGCCGGAGGTGGAGGCAGTGAGGAAGGTCACAGCTCGACCAGCCGTCAAGTTCTTCAAGGGACTAGTGTGCCGCTTTGGCGCACTCCAACAGGTTATCACCGACAACGGCACATAGTTCTAAGCCGCACCTTCATGCAATATACCCAAGAACTTCGACAAGAAAGTCTGTTTCGCTTCCATTGCTCACCCGCGGAGCAATGGACAAGTTGAGAGGGCAAATGCTGAAGTACTGCGAGGCTTAAGGACCAAGACCTTTGATAGGCTGCACAAGAGCGGAAGGCGCTGGATTGATGAGTTGCCGGCAGTTCTTTGGTCGATCAGGACGATGCCAAATCGAGCCACCGGCCAGACACCTTTTGCCCTAGTATTCGGGGCAGAAGAAGTTCTCCCCACTGAACTCATATACGGGTCACCTCGAGTGCTCGCTTATGACGAGCTTGAGCAAGAGCAATCGCGCCAAGATGACTTAATGCTCCTTGAGGAAGATCGTCTTCGGGCGGCTGTGAGAGCAGCACGCTACCAAAGAAGCCTTGCGCCGCTACCATAGCCGCAAGGTTCATGCCCAAGCCTTGAGGAAGGCGACCTTGTCCTTCGGCGCATTCAATCGCCAAGAATTCCAACAAGTTGGCCTTAAAGTGGGAAGGCCCTTATCGGTAATACGAGTCACCAGGCCGGCGCAGTCTGCACGGAGACCAAGATGCCGTTCGGTGAGTAACTCTTGGAACATTGAGCATGTTCGCAAGTTTTACCGGTGAGGCGCGGCTTGCCGGCCCCCCCGGCAAGCCACCTTTTGTACTAGCATTGCCGATGATGCATGTAACCCTTTGTACAAAGATGGCGCAGACCCTGAGCATAAATAAATGAAGCGCTGGCGCCCTAAGTTATAGCATGCATGCTAGGTCGAGTCTCGTCCTTGGTTAGGGTTGATAGTGCTTAGCGGCGACTAACCCCTAGCTTAGAGGTCGAGTGTGCGTCTCTTTGCCGTTCTTTTGTCTTCTTTGGTTCGCAGGACTCACAGATATCCTTGCCGGATCACTTGAGGACGAAAAAGAGAAGAGGGACAGACCGGCATCTAGACCCCGGCAAGCCAGTATTGCCGGGGGCTGCAAGTGCAAAGATTCACCCACGGCAAACCAGAGTTGCCGGGGGCTACAGCTTCAAGTTCTTCATCCCTTATCATGCATTCCCTTATGGACTGAGGTATGTGAAACCTCGTTTTTTCCCAAAGTTACCGTGCTCCCCTAAAACTCTAGGCCCTAGGGCTCGTTCCTGGGGCCAGGTTTGGTAAATGGTCGCGGCAGCAAAAGGATGAAACGAGGAGCCTGAACCCACCTCATTCCTGCCTCCGCCAAAAGCGTGAGAAAGGTCGGCGAAGTGGGAAGGCGGCGGGGCTCGCTGTCGGGCAAGGAAATGTTTATCTTAGAGATATCAAGGATTTACTCCTTGTCGTGGGTTCTACCCACAAACAAATGACCCGGCAAGCATCCCTTTTTCATTAAAAACATTCCACTCAGTTACAGCCCATGGGGAATGAAAAACATGAATGATGGGATTACAAGTTTTAAATTCAGCCAAGGCCCAAAGGGCTTACAAGCTAAAAAGAGATAAGGTGCCCGTAACTCCTTTCTTGTCCCTCTCCTCAGGAGGCAGGTCAAGGAGGCGAAAAGGGCAGAAGGGGCGCCTAGGCGAGCTACGGGTGGCAGGAGACACCAAGAGAACGTCTCGGTGGCCGTCCGAAGGCTGGATGGTGATGGCGGCGCGAAGCGAGAGCTCGAAGACGAGGCGGCAGGACGTCAGCACGCGTCGAAGGCGTCGGTGCCCGCGTACTCCGATTTGACGGCCTTGTCGCCCGCCCTCTTCCTCTTCCGCAGCCTCCCAACGCCAGCCGCCCAAGGAGATGACCCCGAGAAGTTTTGGAAGCCGGCGACACGGATGATGGGGTCGCCGGTGCCGCACGGAGCAGCGCCCGGCACCTAGTCGGACCCGTCATCCTGCCGCCTGCTACCCTCGTCGTTGCTGCCGCTGTCCTCCTCGCCACTCCCGCCCGAGGAGGAGTCTTCGCTATCAGAAGAGATTTCCACGCAGCACCTTGCCTGGGTCCCGAAGAGCCCGAAGACCTTGATGGAGAGGAGGCCGCCCTCCATCAGCTTGAAATGGAGAGTGAGCCCCTCCGTCAAGCGGTGGATATGAGCGAACGTCTTCCATCCCCGACGAAGATACATCACGTGAGGGGCTGGGAAGTCGACGCGAACTTGCGTACCGCTGATCCCACAGCCCCTCATGTGCAGCAGCAATGACTCCGGCGGCCTCGCCCCCTCCCCCTTCCCCTCGCGGCTGGCTCTGCCACCGCAGGTGCAGGAGAAGGAAGGACGCGTTGTCGAGCGGCGACCCTCGCCGCCACCGTTGAAGGGCTAGGATTCCCTCTCTCCATGGCGGATGGAGGGGGGAGCAGAAGCTGAAGGAAGGAGGAGATGGAAGAATGCGGGACGCCATCCCCCTCCCGCTCTTTATAAAGGAACGGGGTGGGGGCTCGGCCGCCCCGCTCAGCCAATCAAGACGCGGAAGGCGCAGGGAACTAGGACCAACCCGCTGCCCCAGCCCGCGACGGCCCGGTTTCCCGCCTCCACCGTTCGCCACCCCAAGCGCATGAGAACCATGTGGCAGGCGTGCGGGACCAAGGCGACGGGTGAGGCAACCTCTCCCCACTCCGTGATCGTGGGGAGTGGACGCCTTGAAGACTACGCCTAGGCCCCGTTCAGTAAATGGGGCGCGCCTCCACGCCTCCCTCCATTTATGGGGAAGGCGCGAACCGCCCCCTTTACTACAACGTGACGCATGCGCGCAGAGCTCAGCCCCCACGCATGCCGCCCACGACACGCACGCCTCCCCACGCCGAGCCATGCGCGGGAGGCATGGGAAGCGCAGTGCGCAAAGAGACTTACCACGGTAAAAACCACCCCGCCTGCTCACAAGATTGCTTTTGGGCCTAGCCCAACGACGCGATTGCGCTTTACGTGTGGCCCAGGCCCGGGGCTCTGTCGGTGTACAAAAAGAGGGTACACTTTTTGTACCCCTATAACTGTCTGCACGGCGAGCCGAGCTGGGCACCACCAAGACCGAAAGCAAGGCAAGGGAGGTGAGCCAAGGTAAGGCTGAAGCTCGAAAGGAGCAGAACGACGCCAAGACCAAGACCACAAAGAGAAAGGGATAAGCGGACTCCCCAAGAAGATCCTTGCCGGAGGCGGTTTTAGCAAACTCGGCAAGACCCTTGCCGTGGCAGCTCACCCCACACCTACGGAGCGAATCACCCTTGAGTCCACTACCCCCATGGGGCAAGGATTCGGGAGACATCCCCGTGGTGGCATGCAGATCTTTGTGAAGACATTCAAGATCAGATACACATTATAGAAGATGACGACCCTTGGCGGGATCCCAGCCAAGCAGGACCACAAGGCCCCCGGCAAGAGCCTTGCCGGGGATAACAGCAGGCGCAGCGGCAAGACCCTCGCCGAGGCCCCGGCAAGACCCTTGCCGGGGCTACGGCGAGGCCCTTGCCAAGAACACCCGTAGGGCCACCATCAGGCCCACGCCAATCAAACCTCCACCACCGTTCGCATGCAGCTGCCGACCCAACCAGTTGGGCAGGCACCTGCGTGGCGGCAAGCGGATCTTCATGGAGACCCACCACTGTGCCACCTTAGCTGCCTGCCTGCCTACATGGCACCACGGGCATCGCTGGCCAGGGCGCGTGTCGACACGGAAGCAGGCGGCGACGGACGAGACAGGGCTCTCCCCGTCCCCGATAAAGCAAGGACACCTAAGCAAGACGCATTAAAGGTGCCTTGTCATGTAATGCGAGGGATAAACTGCATCACTGCATCTTTCCACCTCTGTGTGCCACCGTGGCAACCCCTTTCCCTATAAAAGGAGGCCCAAGGCGACCAGGAGGAGGCATTTTGGAGCTCCTCACGCCCCATTGCTAGTTCAAGAACACAGATAAACAAACCACCAAAGCAGGAGTAGGGTTTTACGCATCCTTGCGGCCCAAACCTTGATAAGGAAACCGTGTGCTATCTGTTTGATCCGCTCTTCTCACAACCCCGCGCCCCGCGACCGTAGTAGGGATACTTGTGATCCCATAGGTGTCATTCCCACCGACAATAACCAAAGAAAATTACCATGCTGTTCTAAAGGACTCTCAAAATAATATAAGTGAAGCATGAGAGATCAATAATTTCTATAAAATATAACCACCACCATGCTCTAAAATATATAAGTGAAGCGCTAGAGCAAAATTGTTTAGCTCAAAAGATATAAGTGAAGCACATAGATTATTCTAATATATTCCGACTAATGTGTGTCTCTCTCAAAAGGTGTGTACAGCAAGGATGATTGTGGTGAACTAAAAAGCAAAGACTCAAATCATACAAGACTCTCTAAGCAAAACACATATCATGTGATGAATAAAAATATAGCTCCAAGTAAAGTTACCGATGGACGAAGACAAAAGAGGGGATGTCTTCCGGGGCATCCCCAAGCTTAGGCTTTTGGGTTGTCCTTATATTTTACCTTGGTGTGCCTTGGGCATCCCCAAGCTTAGGCTCCTGCCACTCCTTGTTCCATAATCCATCAAATCTTTACCCAAAACTTGAAAACTTCACAACACAAAACTTAACAGAAAATTCATGACTTCCGTTAGCGAAAGAAAACAAAACACCACTTCAAGGTACTGTAATGAACTAATTATTTATTTATATTGGT
The DNA here is from genome assembly GCA_021605145.1 of Aegilops bicornis. Classification (NCBI taxonomy): domain Eukaryota; kingdom Viridiplantae; phylum Streptophyta; class Magnoliopsida; order Poales; family Poaceae; genus Aegilops; species Aegilops bicornis. Next base: position 82,118,022 of record CM038672.1, on the reverse strand, counting down.
GTTAAACCTACTGTATTCCAACTTCTCTATGGTTCATAACCTCCGATACTAGCCATAGATTCATCAAAATAAGCAAACAACAACGAAAAACAATATCTGTCAAAAATAGAACAGTTTGTAGTAATCTGTATCAAACGCAAACTTCTGGAACTCAAAAAATTCCAAAATAAATTTCTGGACGTGAGGAATTTATCTATTAATCATATGCAAAATGAATCAACTAAATATCACTCTCCAGCAAAAAGTTGTAGCTAATCTCGTGAGCGTTAAAGTTTCTGTTTTTTACAGCAAGATCAAAAAGACTTCATCCAAGTCTTGCCAAAGGTTCTAGTTGGCACAAACACTAACTAAACACAAAAAACACATCTAACCACAAGCTAGATGGATTATTTATTCCTAAACAGAACCAAAAATCAAGAAACAAAAATAAAATTGGGTTGCCTCCCAACAAGCGCTATCGTTTAACGCCCCTAGCTAGGCATAAAGGCAATGATAGATCTAGGTATTTCCATCTTTGGGAGGCAATTCTTCAATAGAACACTTATAACCCTTAGAAGTTTCCTTCTTTTTATTAATGATTAAACCCCTAGGCAAGAAATCAAGAAAATCATTTGTAGAAAAAGGTTCCTTATAGATAGCGAGAAAGTTGGGGTGAAACACTTATGGATTTGAGATCCGCATTTTCCTTACTAGAAGTTTCACCCTTATTTTTAGGAACATACATCAGTTTGGCAATTTTAGAATTAGGAGGCTTTGGATTATTTTTCACGGCGGAAAAGGCTGACCTTAAGTTGGTAATAATATCCTCAATCTTATCAATTCTAGTGGAATCTTGATCTATCTTTTCGTTAACCATGGGTTCCTTTTCTTTAAAAAATTTAAGAGCAACTCCTACCTTAGATCCGTATTGGGTAATTTGGTTGTGGATCTTTTTATCCAAATTTTCAATCAACTCTACGGTGGAAACTTTATTTTCAATAATTTCAAGCCTTTGCATCACATGTTCCAAAGTTAAAATAGTTCCATTAACCAAAAGAGGTGGTGGGCCAAACAAATCAATCATAGCATTATAAGAATCAAAAGTATGGCTACCCAAGAAATTCCCTCCGGTAATGGTATCAAGAATATCTATTCCAAGGAGTGATGCCTACATAAACATTGCGAAGAAGAATGGAAGTAGATTGCTTCCTAGTGGATCTATTTTGCGCATTGCAAATTTTGTACCGAGCATCTTTCAGATTTTCTCCCTCCCTTTGCTTAAAATTAAGAACTTCATTCTTGGGAGATAAAGGAGTAGATAAAGGACTAGCTATAACGATGAAGCAAGCGAAAAAGAGGCAAACGGAAAAAGAGGGCGAATAAAATGGCAAGGGTGAAGTGGGGGAGAGGAAAACGAGAGGCAAATGGCAAATAATGTAATGCGAGGGATAAGAGTTTGTGATGGGTACTTGGTATGTCTTGACTTGTGCGTAGACTCCCCAACAACGGCACCAAAAATGGCTCGTTGTCGAGAGACCAAATCTTGACTTGACTTGGTGCACACCTCCCCGGCAACGGTGCCAGAAATCCTTCTTGCTACCTCTTGTGCATGCATTGGTTTTTCCCTTGAAGAGGAAAGGGTGATGCAGCAAACTAGCGTAAGTATTTCCCTCTGTTTTTGAGAACCAAGGTATCAATCCAGTAGGAGGCCACACGCAAGTTCCTCGTACCTACACAAACAAATAAGAACCTTGCACCAACGCGATAAAGGGGTTGTCAATCCCTTCATGGCCACTTGCAAAAGTGAGATCTGATAGAGATGATAAGATAATATTTTTGGTATTTTTATGATAAAGATTGAAAGTAAAGATTGCAAAATAAACGGCGACAGAAATAGCTAGTTGACGGGAGATTAATATGATGGAAGATAGACCCGTGGGCCATAGGTTTCACTAGTGGCTTCTCTCAAGATAGCATAAGTATTACGGTGGGTGAACAAATTACTGTCGAGCAATTGATAGAAAAGTGCATAATTATGAGAATATCTAGGCATGATCATGTATATAGGCATCACATCAACAACAAGTAGACCGACTCCTGCCTGCATCTACTACTATTACTCCACACATCGACCGCTATCCAGCATGCATCTAGAGTATTAAGTTCATAAGAACAGAGTAACGCATTAGGCAAGATGACATGATGTAGAGGGATAAACTCAAGCAATATGATATAAACCCCATCTTTTTACCCTCGATGGCAACAATACAATACGTGTCGTTTCCCAGCATCACATCGGGATCGAGCACCGCATGATTGAACCCAAAGCTAAGCACTTATCCCATTGCAAGAAAGATCAATCTAGTAGGCCAAACCAAACTGATAATTCAAAGAGACTTGCAAAGATAACCAATCATACATAAAAGAATTCAGAGAAGATTCAAATATTGTTCATAGATAATCTTGATCATAAACCCACAATTCATCGCATCTCGACAAAAACACCGCAAAAAGAGTTACATCAAATAGATCTCTAAGAAGATCGAGGAGAACTTTGTATTGAGATCCAAAGAGAGAGAAGAAGCCATCTAGCTAATAACTATGGACCCGAAGGTCTGTGGTAAACTACTCACACATCATTGGAGAGGCTACGCTGTTGATGTAGAAGCCCTCCGTGATCGATTCCCCCTCCGGCAAAGCACCGGAAAAGGCCCCAAGATGGGATCTCACGGGTACAGAAGGTTGCGGCGGTGGAAATAGGGTTTCGTGGTCCTCTTGGATGGTTTCGAGGTACGTAGGTATATATAGGAGGAAGAAGTAGGTCGGTAGAGCTACGAGGGGGCCACGAGGGTGGGGGCGCTGAGGGAGTCCTGGATTGGGGGGTATCCGGACAGCCGGACTATATACTTTGTCCGGACTATTGGAGCGTGAAGATACAAGACTCAAGACTCCGTCCCGTGTCCGGATGGGACTCTCCTTTGCGTTGAAGACAAGCTTGGCGATCTGGATAATATATTTCCTTCCTTGTAACCGACTCCGTGTAAACCCGAGCCCTCTTTGGTGTCTATATAAACCGGAGAGGTTGGTCCTTAGAAGGCCGATCACGATCACAATCATAATCATCATAGGCTAGCTTCTAGGGTTTAGCCTCTACGATCCCGTGGTAAATCTACTCTTGTACTACTCATATCGTCAATATTAATCAAGCAGGAAGTAGAGTTTTACCTCCATCGAGAGGGCCCGAACCTGGGTAAACATTGTGTCCCTTGCTTCCTGTTACCATCAGCCTAAGACGCACAGATCAGGACCCCCTACCCGAGATCCGTCGGTTTTGACACTGACATTGGTGCTTTCGTTGAGACTTCCTCTGTGTCGTTGCTGCAAGGCTCGATGGATCCTTCAATCGTCAACAACACGGTCCAGGGTGAGACTTTTCTCCCCAGACAGATCTTCGTGTTCGGCGGCTTCGCGCTGCGGGCCAATTCGCTTGGCCAACTGGAGCAGATCGATAGCTACGCCTCTGGCCACCAGGTCAGGTTCGAAAACCTGAACCACACGGCCTATATTTGCTGAGACTTGATCTTCGACGGAATCGGGCCTGTCCCAGGAGTACCGGAAAGTCACGATGAGCACGGCTTAGACCTGTTGTCGAACAATGCTCGGGAAATCACCCCTGCAGTTGCCCCGGACCTAAATCCGGAGCGGACTGCGTGGCCCAAGGACGGGTGGATAGACCCCGCCCCGCGGGCCGCACACTCATCGGTGGTAGAGCCGAACCCAGGCCTTACCTCTAAGGAAGCCTGCAACACCGAACCCCCAGACTCGTATCCGGCTGTAGGTTCCAGCCCGCGCGCTCCCGAGCCCGCCGAGCCTGGTTGGGCTCCGGTAATAGAGTTTACCACCACGGATATCTTCCAGCACTCGCCTTTGGCAACATGCTGAACTCGTTAAAATCTCTCTCTTTGACAGGAGACTCTCGACCGAACTATGTCCGGCTCGAGTGGGAAGCAAAGCGACTGGCGAATTCGTCGCCCACCCACCACCCACTTCAGTGCCACGGTCGATGAATTAACCGACGTGCTTGACTTTGACTCCGAAGACATCGGCGGTATGGACGACGATGCAGGAGAAGAACAGGAACCACCGCTCACTGGGCAGTGGACAGCCACCCCGTCATACGATATACACATGGTGGATACACCTAAGGAGGACGACGGCGACAATCCGGAAGATAAAACCCCCGGGCAAAAACCAAAACGACGGCGCAGACGCCGCTCCAAGTCCAGTAACAGTAAAAATAGCGACAATAGCGCTAGAAAGATCGACACCCCAGTCAACCCCGAAGGCAACAATGACCATACGGACCCAGCGATGGAGCAGGATGAGCCAGGTCATGCCGAACACAGCTCAGAGCAGACGCCCGACCACAATGATCTCGAGGGACGAGTTCATCAAACCGCCCCAGCACAAGATCATAGTCCGGACAACGATGAATTCATCGTCCCGGAAACACGCAGGGAACGAGATAACCTCCATAGAAGGCTTATGGCCACTGCGAGAAGTCTGAAGAAGCAGAAGCAAAGGCTAAAGGCTGCACAGGAAAAGCTCAATCGCAGATGGAATAAAGTGCTAGACACTGAAAAAAGATACGGCGACGATCGCCATACAAAGAGCTATCCAAACGCAAGTTGCTGCCAAAATTCGACGACGAGGACGTTCCACCAAAGAACAACACGACTAGGAGGCCGGACGAACCACTTCATAACCGCGACAGAGCAGCTACCGACACCGCGCACGATCTACGTGAGCACCTGGATAAGAAAGCCGACGCAGCTAGGTCCATCTACGGATCTAAACGACCCACCCCGGCGTGGGACTATGGTCACCAAAACGATCATACCGATCGGATACCAGTTCGGAACAAACACCGGACACAACAACAGCTGACGACATGCCACGGCACATCCAGCTACAGAGGGGCTGCTCACCCCCTGTGCTTCACCGAAGAAGTACTGGACCATGAATTCCCACAGGGTTTTAAACCTGTGAACATAGAGGCATATGATGAACGATGCATCTGTGGGTCTGGATCGAGGATTTTATCCTGCATATACACATGGCTCGTGGGGATGACCTCCACGCCATTAAATACCTTCCCCTTAAGCTGAAGGGACCAGCTCGACACTGGTTGAAAAGCCTCCCGAAAATTCAATTGGGAGTTGGGAGGAACTCGAGGACGCTTTCAGGGCCAATTTTCAAGGGACTTTTGTCCGGCCTCCGGATGCAAACGATTTAAGTCACATAATCCAACCGCCCGGAGAGTCCGCCCGCAAGCTATGGAACAGATTCCTCACTAAGAAGAATAAAATTGTCAATTGTCCGGACGCCGAAGCCTTAGCGGCATTCAAGCACAGCATCCGCGACGAGTGGGTCGCCAGACACCTCGGCCAAGAAAAGCCAAGGACAATGGCAGCCTTAACAAGCCTTATGACCCGCTTTTGCGCGGGTGAAGATAGCTGGTTGGCCCGTAAAGGCATCAGCGACCCAAGCACATCCGAAACAAGGGATGGCAACGGGAAACCACGGCGTAATAAAAACAAACGTCAAAACAAGCAAAAAAAGCCCGGACAACACAAAGGTCAACGCCGGATTCAGGGGCTCTCGACCCGATCAGCAAAAGAAGCCATTTAAAGGCAGTAAAGAGGGACCGTCCGGTCTGAACAGAGTCCTGGACAAGCTGTGCCAAATCCATGGCACCCCCGACAAACCCGCGAACCACACTCACAGAGAGTGCTGGGTCTTCAAGCAGGCCAGCAAATTAAATGCCGAACACAAGTGAAGGGAAACACCAAGTGAAGACGAGGATGAACCTCGCCAGCCGAACACTGGGGGACAGAAAAAATTCCCACCAGAGGTTAAAACCGTAAACATGATCCACGCAACTCACACATCCACGAGAAGGCACGAACGCGCGCTCAGAGATGCGTAAGCTATAGAGCCCATTGTACCCACACCTAACTACTGGTTGACTTGTCTGATCACCTTCGATCACACGGATTGCCTGACTAGTATTCGGCATGGAGGATCAGAGGCCTTGGTACTTGACCCAATAATCGACGGATACCATCTTACCCACGTCCTCATGGACGGCGACAGTAGTCTCAATTTAATATACCAGGACACTGTCCGCAGGATGGGGATAGATCCATCCAGAATTATCCAAAGCAACACCACCTTTGAAGGGGTAATACCAGGCGTTGAAGCCTACGGTAGGGGCTCCGTCGTACTGGAGGTAACATTCGGCTCCCCAGGCAACTCCAGAAGCGAAGAACTACTCTTCACCATCGCACCCTTCCAAAGCGGCTACCACGCATTGCTTGGAAGAACAGCCTTTGCCCACTTCAACGCAGTACCACACTATGCCTACCTTACACTCAAGATGCCCGGTCCACGTGGCATCATCACCGTTAACAGAAACACAGAGCGCTCTTCACGCGCGGAGGAATACGCGACGACTCTAGCGGCCGGATCCTAAGTGGCCTCAAATACCAGAAAGCATGAATGGTCGTTAAGACCACGAACACGGTTAGACGAGTCCGGCAGTCCAGATGAAACTGATCCAGGGCGCCATGTACGTAATCCCATAGAGGACACCAGGGGCTATAGATATTTAATACAACCCCACCCCTGGCTCAACCTTATTGGCAGGCCAATGTTTTACATTTCTACTACCAATCGCATGCTTACACAAGTTTTTTTTACAGACAGCATTCGTGCGATACCCTTCCAGGACACGGCACAACAGAGACAAAGGCGCAGACGTGCAGCAGGGCCCCGCTCAAAGGTTTCTCTTTAGATTAAGCCCATGTGTAAACCTTTTCTATTGCCTCTTGTTGTTTACACATCCCATGGGTGCTATACCCACAGAGGACAGTGCCGTTATTGGCATTTCGCCACGACAGACTAATGCACGCATCGGAAATACAGGGTTTATAACGAAAGGGCATTCTTCAGCCTATTTTCTCATCATAAAGTCCGAATACCTTCAGAGTGTTCGGCGCCACGAAGTTTGGCCTTATATGCATCAGCTCGAATCATGTATTTGGTCAAATGTTGGGTTTGCCGGCTCCTGGTTTGCCGCCTTTATGTTCTCGTTCTTATCGGCTATGGAGGCCAAAGGAGAACTACTGCGATTGTGCCTCGGTTATTCCGGATGAGCACCTCAAGAGAGAAAGCCAAAACTGACTGTCATGATACAAATGAGAGACCTGCTCAACCACTCGAAGACTTACCGGAATCTTTAGAATTCCTCCGCAATAACGAAGGACCATTTCCCGATCATGTACACACGCGCCCGTATTCGGATGCACGCAAAAGTACTAGGGGCTACATAGTAGCCCCACCATCAAACTCTTACGGCTAAGTGAAAGTGTTACAACTATATAGTCTGGTTGCCTAGTTCGACGTGCGATCACCTCCTTAATGGACCAAGACGTTGGATCAAGTGTGGTTATGCACATTTTTCGCAAACACCCCCGCATTGTATGCGCGGGGGCTGAAGCCAACGACTGCTAACTTTCAGAATTAAATATATACATAAAAACGGCCGCACATGAGGTACAAATTATACTTTCGGGCACAAAGTATAAATATAGCCTCATAATCAAAATAACATTGTTTTTACAATGAAACGATTTTTCACTCAAACATTACATTCTTCGAGCACTGAGCCTCTATTAAGCGAGCACCTTCTGTTACCTGCTCCAAGTAGTGCTCGGCCGGATCCTGGCCTCCCGCCGGATTCTGGGTCGCAATGAGGGTGGCCTCCATATCTGTCCAATATGCTTTAACGCGGGTAAGTGCCATCCGTGCACCCTCTATACTCGCCGACCTCCTCATGGCATCGCTCTGAGATACGGCACCGAGGAATTATTGCACCAAACCAGAATAACTGTCCGGCTTAGGCCCCTTCGGCCAAAGATAGTCTATTACAGACCGCATGGCAAGCCCGGACAACCTATGAAGCTCCGCCAAAGCAGCCATCTTCTCATTCAACGGAAATGGACGCGCGGGAGCATTGAATTGGGACCAGAATAGTCTCTCCACTTCTTTATCTCCTTGATCCTCGAAAAACTTGGCGGCATCAGCGGTACTCTTTGCCAAGTCCGCATAGGCGTCTGCAGGACTCCAGTGTCGATCCAGGAGAGCATACTTCGATCCAAGAACTTCATCCTCAACAAGTAGGGACTCCCAGCCACGATTTTTCCGGCTTGTCGAAGCTCCTCCCGCGCATCCCTAACCTCGGTCCGCATCTCCTTGGCCGCATTAAGTGCCTTGTTTAGGTCAGCCGAATTAACCTAATTCTCCTTTTCAAGGAGCTCATACCGGTCGGCGGCATTTTTCAACTCCACAACCATTTCGGCTATCTTGTCTTCGCTTCGGCGATGAGCTGCCTGTTCGGCTCTCAACTCTTCGGCCGCCTTTAGGGAAGCCGCATCGCTAGCCCGAGCTTGTTCCTTGGCCTGGGCAAGTTCCTCCCTCAGGGCTTCCATGGCAGCAGCACCGTCTGCAGTCCAAGCATGTTGCATTAGTATTATGCCCCTCTCATATTTTCCTATACAACATAATAAGGAAAGCAGAGCACATACCTTGTGACTCGTTCAGCCGTTCGTTCACCAGCGTGATATCGGCATCAATAGATCCAATTTGCCTCCTTAGTTCGGCAACTTCAAAAGACTATTCGGCGGCCGGATCCTTAGATACCTGCGCTATGTACAGTAATCAAGATTACATTAATATGATCCTCCGTTTGCCGCCTAGGGCGGGCAACCAGAGTCTCAGGGGCTACTATCCATATGGAGCACACCTAGCGCGTGCCTCACAACCAAAAAATTGTGTATTTCTCACTACATACCTCAAAGCCTTTGAGCAGGCTCGTAAATGCTTCATTCAAACCGCTTGTGGCGGATGAAATCTTCTTGAGCACCGTTCCCATTAATGAGCGGTGCTCCTCTGAGAGCGCAGCTCGCTCCGTAAAACCCACAAGATGTCCGCCGGACACCAAACTGTGTCGGACCCTTCTCATCGCCCCCCGTGGGAGCCGAACGCTCCGGGCTCAGGGCGGCGGACGGATTAGCCTCTGGCTTCGGCAAATCCGGACTCTTCCGTGATAACACCTGGGTGTCACCCGCCTCAGGTGACGGAGAGGCTGGTGGGGTCTCACTCTCCATCATCTCCGGAGGAAGATCCCCCGAAGATGAACTCTGTTGAGAAGGGCTGCTAGTCGTACTACAAAGAATGGATCCTGGTTAGTGTACTCGGAGGAAGGTAGTACCTTTGAATTTACGGTTAACTTACAGCTCGTTGGAGGGCTGGCCCGTTGGCGGGCATGACGCGGTGAGGGTGCCTGTCGGGGCAGAGCCCCCTGGTGATACCTTTTTCCCTTGCTTGGGCATCTCCGTCTCCAAGTCTTGAGGCGGCCTCTTCTTCCCAGCTGGGAGGAGGCTTTAGACTCCCTTCCGACTATCCTCCTTAGGGAGGTAGCAATTCCCGATGCGGATGCGCAGTGTGTGAAGTTTGGCTTCTCTGTTCTTCCCTTCGTCTTTCCCTGAGGGCATTTTGCTTAGCACCCGGCCAAGCATCTTGGCAATGGTTGGGCTAGGCAAGCCTTCGGGAAGTGGCGCCGGAAACCTGATTCTCTCCGCCTTGCTGTGCCATTCCTGGCCACGGAGGATTTTCAGAAAAATGACTATCACAAATATGAACAATGTGTCTGGTTTCAAGGTTACTTACTTGGGTATCTAGGTGATTCCAACTTAAGCCCGCATCCTCGGTGGTATCCGGACACTTTACTTGTGGTCCGAAGAATAATTTACACATCCCTTCGAGCTTCAGGCCGAAGAAGTGCTTAATAGTCTGCGGACCCTCCGGATTGAACTCCCACATCTGGAGAGGCCGGCGTTTGCACGGAAACATCCGTCGGATTAGCATTACTTGAATTATGCTGACAAGGTTAATGTCCTTCTCAAGAAGCTCCCGGATACGGCTCTGCAGTATTGGTACATCACTAGCGGGCCCCCAATTCCGTCCTACGTCGGTCCACGACGCCAATTGTGACGGAGGGCCCGAGCGGAACTCGGGGGCGGCCACCCACTTTGTGCCTCTGGGAGCCGTGACGTTAAAACCACCTCCGCTGCCATACATCGGATACTTCTGGGAAAGAACCCTCCGCCATGGGGCATCGGTGTTCTCGCTTATTATGGCACCTCCAAGATTTCTGCATGTCGCCCCGCAATCATCTTCGGCGTCACATTGAAGGTCTTGATCCATAAGCCGAAGTGTGGAGTGACGTGGAGAAAAGCCTCGCACACAATGATGAATGACGAGATATGGAGGATAGCGTCCGGGGCTAGATCATGAATATCTAACCCGTAATAGAACATGAGCCCCCTCACAAAGGGATCAAGGGTGAGGCCCAAACCGCGGAGGAAGTGAGGAACAAATACGACGCTCTCATTGGGCTCGGGTGTAGGGATGACCTGCCCTGGAGCAGGAAGCCTGTGCTGGATGTCGGCAGTCAGATATCCGACCTCCCTAAGCCTCGCAATATCCTCCTATTTGATCGAGTAGGCCACCCACCGGCCCTGAGAGTTGGATCCGGACATATTGGAGGATCTTGGGCATTCGAGTTTGGGTCTCGGGCGCTAGAACTCGAGATGCGGAAGGGCGCAGGGGTGGTGGAAAAGAGGTATAGGCCTCGGCCCATTTATAAGAGGGGTGAATATCAAGAGTCCTCAGCGTGACTGCTTGAGACTTATCTAAAAAACACTCGGAGTCATACCAACTGTTGTCATGGGGTGGCGCACGCCTGTATTGATGGAAGATCCCGTAGTAAGGGAAACACGATCTCTGCTTTGGCGGGGCGTGCCAATAAAACTGCCTCGCAACGCGAGTTGAGGTGGGCCAAGGAACACCAGCCCGTGTTGGGCCGGGCCGCGATGCAGGGGCACGATGTACGAAAATTGTCAGCAGATCAGATTTATGTTATGCCCCCTACGATGGTGTGAAGATCATTTTGCAGATCCGGACACGATTCCAGTGTTTGATAATTACTTTGGAGTATTCGGAGATGGAACCCGCCTTGCAATGCCGAAGACAAGACTGCGCACTGGACTCATCGTCATTGAAGCCTGGTTCAAGGGCTACTGAGGGAGTCCTGGATTGGGGGGTATCCGGACAGCCGGACTATATACTTTGTCCGGACTATTGAAGCGTGAAGATACAAGACTCAAGACTCCGTCCCGTGTCCGGATGGGACTCTCCTTTGCGTGGAAGACAAGCTTGGCGATCTGGATAATATATTTCCTTCCTTGTAACCGACTCCGTGTAAACCCTAGCCCTCTCCGGTGTCTATATAAACCGGAGAGGTTGGTCCTTAGAAGGCCGATCACGATCACAATCATAATCATCATAGGCTAGCTTCTAGGGTTTAGCCTCTACGATCTCGTGGTAGATCTACTCCTGTACTACTCATATCATCTATATTAATCAAGCAGGAAGTAGGGTTTTACCTCCATCGAGAGGGCCCGAACCTGGGTAAACATTGTGTCCCTTGCTTCCTGTTACCATCAGCCTAAGACGCACAGATCGGGACCCCCTACCCGAGATCCGCCGGTTTTGACACCGACAGGCGCTCCCAGGGGGCAGGCGCACCTCCCTGCCTCGTGGCCTCCTCGATTGTTTCTTGACGTCCACTCCAAGTCCTCTGGATCACGTTTGTTCCAAAAATAACTCTCCCGAAGGTTACATTCCGTTTGGACTCCGTTTGATATTCCTTTTCTGTGGAACATTGAAATAGGCAAAAAGCAGCAATTTGCACTGGGCCTTGGGTTAGTAGGTTAGTCCCAAAAATAATATATAAGTGTATAATAAAGCCCATTAACATCCAAAACAGAATATATAATAGCATGGAACAATCAAAAATTATAGATACATTGGAGACGTATCAGATACGCAGTCCCAATACTAACCTACATTGGTAAGTCGAATGGTTAATCTGGTAAGATGGTGCGTCCTTGATATGTTATATGAGGACGCGTAGTCAGACTAGTTGTAGCCACACACATCACACTGGCTTTTACTATATATTTCATGCGATTACATTTGGCACATCGAGATCTAAGCAATCTACAATAGGATGAAAAGACTGGCATCCTTCACATTATTGGCAAACTCGGTTCATAGAGACAAGTAACTCAACCATTCGGTGGGTACATTAAAAGCGTCACTGGAATATTTTCACTACCCCAATCATACACGCAAAAACGGGCGACGCCACCTCGGGTGGCTGGAAAGTGTGCACCTAGTTTGAGTCGTGTAGGTTGGCCCAGGCTAGTTATGTTCGTCCGAACACACGAGCAGGCAATGTAAAAAATGAAGAAAACATTTCAATTTGGATGGGCCAATAACGTAAGTGCAAGGCAGGCTCGCGGCCCAAATGAGCGCCTTCCATATTGATTGACAGCAGGAAAAATCCCAATTCGTTCCCTCCAACCTGTAGTCTGGTTCGCTCCTAACCTAGCCTCCGCTGGATAGACCAACACATCACTACCTCGCGCCCTCGTTGGAGGGCGATCACCGGGCTTCAAGCGAATGGAAGGACAAGAAGATGAAGATCCTGACCTGGGTGTAGCCTGCATGGGAGGCAGCGGCGATAGCATGGGCATGGCATCGAGCTTGCGCAAATGGACAGTCGCAGCTTGCAAGAGAAACATGCGCAACGAGCAGGTACATCACATCCCTGATTATATCTAATTCAACTATTCAATTTCTCGCCAATAGTTAAACCTGACGGTGTTGTGAAACTGCTTGTATGTAGGGAATCTATGAGAAAATGAACCAATTTCTGCTTATTTTATAACTCCCCCAATCAATACTGAACTGACTGAATCTGATGTATCTAATCAAGTTTCTGGTGCAAACATACAAGCTCATGTTGTTCTTGAGCCTGAAGTGTCTAATGAATAGACTGCTAATGAAGGATTTGATGCAAACGTTTTACATGCTCCTGGTGATGAACATATAGTGTCTAATGAGGGATCTAATGCAAGCATTTTGCAAGCTCCCATTGAAGGATTTAGTGTCTAATGATGATCTGCTCTGTTGAGAGAGACATAGAGATTTGTAGGCATTGATGACAAGCAAATTATAGTACATTTTCATGGCTTCAGGAAACGTCGAGGCCCTCTACAAGAAATTCCCCGTATCATGACAATGTAGCATAAATATTTTCTAATCTGTTGTTTGAAACTATTGGCATACTTGTGCAGGATAGATATATTGATATGCAGTTTGCGCACTGGTTATAGGTGCAATTACACTTTGATATTTTCAGCCAGAGAACGAATAATTCAAGCAGGTACAGACCGTGTTAGTAGTCATTTTACACCATGTTGCATTTTGTGTTTTTTGGTGCTTGCATCATTTAGTGTTTTATAATCTGAACTACTTTGGATCATTAGCTGGTTTTCAAAGTGCATGTAGCTTCACATTTCTCAAGTTATGTTGATTTCCGGAGTGCAAGTGCCTTCGTATTTTTTAAGTTAAATGTTCGCCCCTAGTAACTTGAATTCGTGGATCCGCCACTGCACACAAATCATACACGCAGGCCAGTATGAATTAAATGAAATGCAGGGACTTACGCTAGCTCATTGTACAGGCTCACTGCAGCTCTGCTTGCGCTTGGGATGTTCCATGTACAAGTCCATGTTACCACTTGCTTGGATGTGCAGGCCTTGTGCTCCTTGCATCCCCCTCTGCATTTTTGACACGGCGAATGGTTGATAAAATAAGAGGAATCGACCTTGCTGTTGTATAGGAGGACAGATACTTACAAGGTTATACGGGTGTGCAGGATGTGTACCAGATCCCGTAGCGCCATCATGCTTCGCTAAAAAATGGTTTTGCTTGTTTCAGATGATATCTCCAGAAGAAATAAGAGTTAAAGTCAGAGTTGCATAGGCGTGTAAGCTAAGAGAGCGGTGAAAGGATATCCAAACATCGTCGGAACAGTGCATAAGGGAGTGATGTGTGGATACCTAGTTCGGGCCGGCGTTTGGGCATGCTCGCCTAGCTAGAGTGCGGGTCACTTCAGAGCCACTGAGGGTGATGCACTGGCGTTCACTGGTCGCGCAAGGATGTAGATCTTGAGTGGCAGGGAGTGCTAGGATGCGGTGGACGAGACCGTTGGTGAAGCCGCAACGGCCTCGGGGGGGGGGCAGAGGTGCGACGATGTGCTTGGTGAAGTGGCCCTGATGAGGTGGGAGACGGCGTCGGTGAAGCGCACCTGATGCGGTGGAAGTCAGTGTCTGTGAGGCACGTCGGTTGCGGTAGCGGATGATGTTGGTGGACCACCCGGTGTGGTGGACGAGGGCGTAGATGAGGTAGCTCCGGTGGGGTAGTGAAGCGCGACCGTCGTCTTCATCATTGTCGTCCGCCACAGAGGTGGGGAAAGAGACGAGACGAGGGGCGATTCGAACTTTGCTTGGGTTGGCGCCGAATGAGGGATTTGAACAATCTGGGCGCGGAAGGGGACGATGGAGAAGGGAGATTTTGCAGGGATGGAATTGGGGCCGCCAGATATTTCAATCCGAAATGTGGAAGCGCAAACTTATTTTGTCGTCGTTCTTTTTTTGGGGGGAGGGGGGAGGGAGGGAGGGGGTGGGTGGCTGGGTGCTAATCGTCTGTACGACTCACGCAACCACCACGACATGACCCTGGTCTGCCTGGTGCACCTACATTTGAGAATGCAAACAAATCTTCTTTCATTTGCAAATGAAACTGTATGTATTACCATGCCCGTGTTTTCCTTACAAATAATTAGTCATTCGAAATGAGATACTATAAATTAATTAAACAGGAGTTATTTGAAAAAAATCGAAACGGTATCCACACTAACATGGATTAGAGTGTGTGTCACATAATTAGTTATTCGAATTAGAGTGTGTGTCACATAGCAATCTCGAATTCTAACGTGGATTTCGCATTTCACATTATCCACGCTACTTTTTTAATACAAATTCATATGTATATGATGAACACCATGGCTGTGAGAAAACTTTGGATGGATGCAAGCATATGACCTACAAAATAGCACAACAATCGAGTCAATGTCAACTTTTCCAAACCTAATATGGCACGAATTCGATATATTTACCCACCTGCATGGTGCTCAGTTCAAATCTTACAATGTACACGGAATTGAAACATCGATATTAAGTCTCGTACTATCTACATTCAAATGTTGTTTTTAGCCCCACCACCCCCCTCGGCACACACGCTACATGCTTCCTGTATCGGTCAATCTTCCTCTCCTAACCACCTTAGGAGGCTATCGGTTTCTGACACACGTTCATTCTTTCTCTCCATGTTTCAATCTCTAACTCTCTCAACTACACAACCCCCTTTTTTCCACTATGTTACCAAATGTATTTACATCACACACCCTCCATTGCTCCCCAAACCGAGCTCTCCCTCTCTCTCTCTCCCTCCCACCCTCTCTCGCTAGATACATGCATTGCCTATCTAGCCCCCAAACCTCTTGTGCGCACGCACACACGTTGTCTATCTAGGTCACTACCTCGAGACTGTCTCACTCTTTCTTCCGCACGGACGGCCACACTCGCTCAATCTCACTCTCTTTATCTGAGTCTCGATTAACCTCGTTTTCTTTCACACACAAATGATATATCTCCCTATTTGGGCCTCGATTGACACACTCTATACTCTCTCAGGCAGATTGTCTATCTAGGTCAGTCCATCCAAGCCGCCCCCACTCTTTCGACCTCATGGCGGGCTACGCTCGCTCAATCTCTCTCTCTCTCTCCCTCTCTCGCTCGCTCGCTCTCTCCCTCTCTCTCTCTCTCTCTCTCTCTGTATGTCTCGATTGACCTCGCTCTTTCTCGGACACAAACGTTATATCTCCATGTTTGAGCCCAAATCGACATATTCATATTGTATACTATCCCATGCACATTGTCTATCTAGGTCACTCTCTCCAACCCGTCTCACTCTTTCGATCACATGACGACCCACACTTCCTCAATCTCTCTCCCTTTATATATGTAATCGATTGACCTTGCTTCCTCCAACACACCAAATATATCTACATGTCTGTGGCTGGATCATCTCTCAAGCTCTATCTTACAGCACTCACCCTTCCCAAAAGCTCAATCCGACAATGTCTCTCTAGAGCATATATATATTTTCCATGAATGTCGGACCACACTCACTTTGTCTCTCTATCTATATGTCTCTCGATTGACCTCGCTTTCTCACACCATATCTTCCACACATTGAAGCTACCTCTCCATCCCTCGCAAAGCTGGAGCTATTTACATTGCGAGGGGGACTCCAACCTTGGATTAATTTGTGTAGGCATTTATTCTAGTGGGTTTAGATTATATTTTCGTAGCATTCGGCCCACAACTACTCCGAACACCGTTGCAACCCCCGCACCTCCCCCAATTGACTTCCCTCTGGCTCGGTCATCACTCTCTCGCACGTCCTTTCTCGCCTTCAATGTCGCACCATGGTATTATTGCAAAAAACTTTGTTGTTCTCTTTAGTTATTACAAATAAGCTACAAAACCACACACCGATAGTCCACCTAGAATGGAACAAATTTCGACCCACAAATAAAAGTGCTACAAACTACACACCGAGGGGCCCACCTGTCATGAAAAAAATTTGGACCCATATACAAATTAAAAAAATAAAGGACGAGGATCGAACATGCGACTAGGGCCTTCAAGCCGCACGTCAATAGGCAACATATGTAGAACATCAATGTTTGTTTTTTTTGACTGAACACTGTGAGGCAAAACCTACCTATACATGTACAACAAAATATACAAATGTACAACAGAATGTGCCAAATGATTAAGGCAGAGCATTGATCCATTCCAGGAGCAGTGGCTTGATCGAGGCCTTCATCCTATGGGAGTGCAGAGTGATGTCATGAATGAATTTGGATTTTCATCTGCCAAAGGTTGGCCTAATATGCCTGAATATCCTATCATTCCTTGTGGTCCAAATGCTCCAGGCAGCGAGGTAAACCACCTCAAAGAAAAAAGGGCGTTGGAAGCTTCTCTTGGCAGCCAAGATGCATCCACGAGGAGCTAGCCCTACATACTAGGTAACCTGCAGGTAATTCCAAACTCTGATGCTGAAAATACATTTGAAGAAGAGATGATCTCTGTCCTCATGCAGTTGGGCCACACACATAGGGCATAAATTTTCATCCTCCTCTATTCTCCAATGCCTTCTGAGTAGCATATCCCTCGTATTGAGCCTATCATTCAGCATCAACCAAGCAAAAACCTTGATTTTCATAACACATTTGCTCTTCCATATCCATTTACAGGGATCATCATTAGGGAGGTGTGCATGGGCCAGGGTGTAACAACTCTTGGCAGAGTATTCACCACTTCCAGGTGTCCAAGACCAAGTATAAGGTTCATGAGGTCTTCTTTGCAGGCTTGATAAAGCAGAATTTAGTGAAACCAATTCATCCATTGCTTCCTGAGAGAGTGGCAATTGAAAGAAAGTGGCAATATAATTGCTCAATGAAATTTCCGATAGAAATCTTGTCATCCAGTGTGAAGGAAAATAGTCTAGGGAATCTCTCTTTAATTGGCTGGTGGCTTCCACCTAAGCTCCATGTGTCATGCCAAAAGAGAGAGTTGTTTACATCATTGATTGTTATAACACAATGAGTTCTGTAAACATCACTTAGCTTCTTGATATCTCTCCACCAAAAGGATCAACACTGAACAGTTGCATGAGGGACCACTCCATTGTAGTTGTTGGTGTTTTGGGAATGGGGGTACCCAGACTTGGCTGCCTGTGGCCTGCGGCGTGGCTCAAGGGGTGGCCGGTATGACCCATCTTCATCAGCACAAGCTCAAGACCCTCGCGAGGGGGCCGGGCCTCATGAGGCGGGCGACAGGTGAAGCTTCCTCGTGCACGGCCTCGTCAGGCTGGCTCGCAAGGAGGCGGAGAGATCAAGGC
Source organism: Aegilops bicornis (assembly GCA_021605145.1). Classification (NCBI taxonomy): domain Eukaryota; kingdom Viridiplantae; phylum Streptophyta; class Magnoliopsida; order Poales; family Poaceae; genus Aegilops; species Aegilops bicornis. The sequence goes on along the minus strand of CM038672.1, from coordinate 82,099,974 downwards.
GGGTACCTCACGAGGTGCCCATGACGCAAGCCATGACGACCAAGGGCGCCAGGTGGCGCCAGCCCAAGAAGTGTCCTCATTTCCTCTTTGGTGCAAAGGAGGCAAGCGCAGTGAGAGCATCAAGCAAAGGCAACCATTTTGGTGCAACAAGACCAAGACCAGCAGAACGGCCAAGGAGGTCATCGTGGAGCCCAAGCCGCGTCACCGCCGTCGAGTCTTTGGCAAAGCGAGGACCGACTTTATTCAGGATAAGTGTACTAGATGTTCTCCTTCAAAATGGCCAATTGTTGGCGCCCTTCCCGCTCAATATTTGGGAAGAGGCCCAGGGCCTCTGCCTATAAATAGGACTAGCCACCCACAGGGTAGAGGCATCTAGAGAGAGAGAAGCGACTGAACTCCCCCTAGCAGTTCATCGCACCGGCCAAGAACAGACCCTCGCGAGGCTGTTCTTCCTTGTATTGTTCATCATCATCCCCAGAGGCAATCCACCACACCAGACACTGGAGTAGGGTATTACACCACAATGGCGGCCCGAACCAGTATAAACCTTGTGTCCCTTGTGTTGCTCTTTGTGTAGTTTAGATCCTTGCGAGGCGACGAGGAGCAGGTAGGTTGGTGGTGAGATCTCCGCATGCACCCCAGAGTTCGAACCTAGAGGGTCTGCCGGAACCAGAAATCCGACATTTGGCACGCTAGGTAGGGGTGCGCCGGAGCTTTCCCTTCCGCGGACCCGCTCTCTGCCAACATCACGGTTCGCCCTATGACGAGCAGCGCGCCGCCCGCTCCGGTCGACAGCACCGGCGTAGGGGCCAGGGGGCTCCGAGCCTTGGCCCCAGCCCTGCGACGGGTGCAGTGGCTGAAAAAGTTCAAGCCGGAGACGCCACCGCTTCTGGCATAACGGCACGATCGATCCGCCTTCTGCTGGCGTATGAGGGGCCATCCTCGGCGGTGGGGGCGACTGTGGTCATGGCTAATCGGCTTCCCATGGCCTCATCGGGCGCTTCGCAAGATATGGTTGCTCCACCTGCCGGATTCCGTGGCCTCTTGGGAGGAGCTGCGCGACCTCTTCCTCGCCAAAGACGCCGCCTGGCGCCCGGTCGTCGCTTTCTCTGGCGTTTCGCAGCGCCACCTTTCAAAGCCGCCACATCAAGCCATTCGTCCGCCAGATCGGCGCCGCCTCGCGGCATGGGGCTCCTCCGGTTCGGTCGGCGCCCAAGGCCGATCGGCCTTCGGCTCGAGGATCACCCCTCCAACTCAGCCTGCTCGGGCGCGCTCCCAATGCTGTGCACCCCCACCATCTGCCAAGTGGCCGTCACCAGGACTCTCATCGACGGCGGCGCAGGCCTCAGCGTGCTCTCGGTTAAAGCCTTCAGCCTCCTCCACATACCGCCGGAGCGTCTTCAGCCCAGCAGGCCCTTCTTGGGCGTCGGAGGCGGTTCCGTCGGCTCCCTGGGACAGATCCGTCTTCCGGTGACCTTCGGCACCTACGACAACTTCCGCACGGAGCTAATCGACTTTGACATCGCCCCCATCGGCCTCCCATACAACGCCATCCTCGGCTACCCAGCACTAGCCCGATTCATGGCCGCGACTCACCCAGCGTACAACCTCATGAAGATGCCCGGGAGCAGCGGCGTCCTCACCGTGTCCGGAGACACCGGGGATGCGTTGCGAGTGCTCAAGCTCGTCTTCAAGACTGTGGCGGTGGCACAGCACGCCGACTCAGACGCCCTTGAGCCCAAGGGGGCTGCGCCGGCCAAGAAGAAGCAGTTGTTCACCCAAGACAAGGCATAAACCAAGCAGATACTGGTCGACGAGGACGGATCCACTAATGCCACCTTCACCATAGGCGCCAACCTTGAGCCCGAGCAGGAGGAGGCACTGGTCAAGTTCCTACGCGCGAACAAGAAGGTGTTCGCATGGGAACCTGATCAGCTGGCAGGGGTCCCAAGAGGCGTAATCGAGCACCACCTCAACGTGTGCCCCAACGTGCGGCCCGTGAAGCAGAAAGCGAGACGACAGTCCACTGAGAAGAAGGCTTTCATCGTCCAAGAGACCCGCAAGTTAAAGGCGGTAGGGGTCATTCGCGAGGTCCGATACCCAGACTGGTTGGCTAATCTGGTTGTCGTACCAAAGAAAGGGGGGAAGGAGCGCATGTGTGTCGACTTCACCAACCTCAACAAAGCCTGCCTGCAGGATCCATTCCCGCTCCCTCGTATCGACCAGATCGTCGACTCCACCGCTGAGTGCGACCTGTTATGTTTCCTGGATGCCTTCTCTGGCTATCACCAGATCAAGATGACGGTCGAAGACGTGGAAAAAACAGCTTTCCTGACCCCGTGTGAAGTGTGCTGTTACACATGCATGCCGTTCGGGCTGCGCAACGCAGGAGCGACCTTTCAGCGGCTGATGCACATCGCCTTGGGTCGGCAGCTCGGGAGGAATGTTGAGGCTTACGTCGATGACATTGTGGTGAAGTCTCGGGAGGCCAGAACCCTGATACAAGACTTGGAGGAAACCTTCGCGAGCCTCAACGCAGTGGACCTGCGGCTCAACCCGGAGAAGTGTGTGTTCGGAGTCCCCTCGGGCAAGCTCTTGGGCTTCCTCGTGTCCCACCGGGGCATCGAGGCTAACCCAGAAAAGGTCAAAGCAGTCGAGGACATGAGCGCGAGACCGCACTAGGACGCTTCATCTCCAAGTTGGGGGAACGGGCGCTACCCTTCTTCAAGCTGATGAAGAAAAAGGGCCCCTTTGAATGGACTGAAGAGGCCGACAAGGCGTTCCAAGATCTCAAAATGTACTTAGCCAGCCCTCCGGTAATGGTGGCTCCGTGCCCTCAAGAGCCCCTGGTGCTCTACCTTGCAGCCACTCCCTACTCGGCCAGCGCAGCCCTGGTGGCGGTTAGGGAGGAGCGTTGGACCAAAGCCGCGGCAGCTGCCCGGGTCAAGGCGAAGCAGGATCAAGGGGGCCTCACAGAAACCACTACCACAGCCAAGAAGGATCAGCCGCCCTTGAGGCCTTTTCGGAACAGAAGAGACCCCTCCCCCTGGCGACCAGCCGCTGGGGGCTCCACAGTCTCAGGAGGCGCCACGGCCTCCGGAGGACGCCAGCAACACCAACACTCCCAACCTCATCGAACACCCTGTGTACTTCATCAGCACAGTGTTGCGGGACGCGAGGGCGCGGTACCCCATGCCCCAGAAACTCCTCCTCGCGCTATTGGTGGCCTCGCGCAAGCTGCAGCACTATTTTCAGGGCCATCCCATCAAGGTTGTCTCAGCATACCCCTTGGAAAGGGTGCTCAGGAGCCCCAACTCGGCTGGAAGAGTCGCTGAGTGGAACATCGAGCTGCAAGCATTTCAGCTAGAATTTAGCACCACCAGAGTCATCAAGGGGGCCACGCTAGAGGACTTCGTGGCGGAATGGGCGGAGGCGCCGGGCCTCAAGGCTGATGAGGATCGATCCCTCTCCCCGGGAAGCGAAGCACCAGACGGTTGGGTCATGTACTTCGACGGGGCATTCTCCAGACACGGCGCGGGGGCTGGCGCAGTGCTTATATCTCCCACTCAAGACAAACTCTACTATGCCATGCAGCTCTGTTTCCAGCACGGAGAAAAGGTCTCCAACAACATAGGAGAATGTGAAGGCCTAATAGGAGGCCTGAAAGCCGCGGTCGCCCTGGGAGTGAAGCGCCTTACCATCAAGGGTGATTCAGAACTCCTCGTCAACTTTTCCAACAAAGTATACGAGCCGAGGGATGAGCACATGGAAGCCTACCTCGCGGAGGTCCGCAGGATGGAGAAGCAGTTCTGGGGACTGGAGTTGCAGCATGTGCCTCGCGGCACCAATCAAGAGGCTGATGACATCGCCAAACGGGCATCCAGGCGGCTACCTCAGGAACCTGGCGTCTTCGAGGAGCGGCTCTTCAAGCCCTCGGCAACGCCATCGCTGTCAAGCACGGTGCAGCCTCGGGAAGAGCTCCCCCAACCACCTTCCTCGGGAGCCCCGGTCTGCGGCCCGGCCTCAGGAGCGCGTCTGGTCCTGACGCTGGAGCCTCGGGAGGGGTGCTGGATCGCAGAGCTCCGGAGTTACCTGACGCAAGGGACCTTGCTAGAAAAGGTGGAGGAAGCGGAGCGTGTGGCGTGGCAAGCCGCGACGTACTGCATCAGGGATGGAGAGCTCTACCGGAAGCGACCGAATGATGTGTCCCTGCGTTGCATTTCCAGGGAGCAAGGGAAGGAGCCGTTGGCAGACATACACGGTGGAGACTGTGGGCATCATTTGTCATCACGGACCCTCATTGGCAAGGCGTTCCGCAGCGGGTTCTATTGGCCCACTACGCTCAATGATGTCGTGGAACTGCGAGGCCTGCCAATTCCACGCCAAGCAGATCCATCAGCCGGTGGGAGGTCTGCAAACTATACCCCTCTCGTGGCCATTCGCAGTCTAGGGGTTGGATATCCTGGGCCCGTTCCCTCGGGCACTGGGAGGCTATCGCTACCTCTACGTCGCCGTGGACAAGTTCACCAAGTGGGCTGAAGTGGAAGCCTTCCGCACCATCCCCGCAGGTTCTGCGGTCAAGTTCATCAAGGGCATCGTGAGCCGGTTCGGGGTGCCGAACCGCATCATCACCGACAATGGCTCGCAGTTCACCAGTAACCTCTTCAAAACATACTGTGCTAACCTTGGGACGCAGGTATGCTATGCTTCGGTAGCGCACCGATGAAGCAACGGTCAGGCCGAGTGGGCCAACGCAGAGGTCCTGAGGGGCCTCAAAACCAGCCCCTTCAAGAAGAAGCTGGAGGCCTACGGCAGAGGCTGGTACGATGAGCTTCAGTCTGTGTTGTGGTCCATACGCATGACCGCGACCAAGCCGACTAGCGAGACCCCGTTCTTCCTGGTCTATGGAGCTGAAGCGGTCCTCCCTCACGAGGTCAGACGTCGTTCCGCACGGGTCCTGGCGTTAGACGAGGCGCAGCAGGACGCCATGCGGGGGACGAACCTCGTGCTGGGGGAGGAGCATCGTCGAGAGGCCGCGCTACGAGCGGCGAGGTACCAACAAGCATTGCGGCGATACCACTGCCGCAACATTCGCCCCAGGACTCTTGAGGTAGGGGACCTCGTGCTCAGATGGGTTCTCTCCAGGGAGGGACTGCATAAGCTCTCTCCCATGTGGGAGGGCCCGTTCAAGGTTGTTCATGTTTCCAGGCCCGGCTCCGCGCGCTTGGAGACTCAGGAGGGGGTGCCCGTCCAGAACGCGTGGAACATCCAGCACCTCCGGAGGTTTTACCCTAAAAAGGCCCGGTGCCTGTGAAGAAGGCAAACGCCTATGAAGCTTATCTTTCTGAGAAAGGCCCGGTGCCTGTGAAGAAGGCGAATGCCTGTGAAGTTGTTGCGTTTTGGAAAAGGTCTAGTGCCTGTGAAGAAGGAAAACGCCTGTGAAGCTTATCTTTCTGAGAAAGGCCCGGTGCCTGTGAAGAAGGCGAGTGCCTGTGAAGTTGTTGCGTTTTGGAAAAGGTCCACAGCCTGTGAAGAAGGCAAACGCCTGTGAAGCTTATCTTTCTGAGAAAGGCCCGGAGCCTGTGAAGAAGGCCAACGCCAGTGAAGTTCGCTTCCCCAAGAAAGGCCCGGAGCCTGTGAAGAAGGCCAATGCCTATGAAGCTCGCCGCCCATGACACTCTCACGTAATAATGAGTTGGGGTTGTACACACCCCGGAGTCTCAGGAGCGCCGGCCTCAGGCCCTCGGGATCCCTCCCACTCCCAGTGGCAACACTTAGCTCCGCTCTGGTGAGAAGACGTCGAAGACTAGATTAGGTGCCGGACGCGGCTTTTTCATTTTCTTTCTGCAGTTGGTTTGTTCATTCCCATTTGAAGTTTTATTGAAGTTGTTGCCGTCTTTGGCTTGTGACTCTTTGCCTTATTCGCTCTCCTGCCTCGATTTCTCTCGCGCGAGTCTCGCGAGGGAGCAACGCGGGCACCCTCGCGAGTGTTTTCTGCCCCTATTGTTTGAGGCTTCCATAACCGGGTCCACTACGGGAGCACCCCTCCAGTCCGTGCCTCACGGGCACCGCGACGTGAACACAGGAACTGGGTCGGTTGCCTCCACAGCTGAGGCCGGAAGCTACCTCTCCTGGCTAATCTTTGCAGGGCATGAAGCGTTCGACGAGGCCTCGGCCTCGGGAGGCGAAGGCCGCGACAGGTCGCCCCCAAGATAAGTAATTTCTACGTGCAGGGGTGTGGCACAAAAGCCTAATACAGAAATAGCGGAAACAGTACGATAATTAACAGCAACAGTCCAAGCACGCCCCCGCGGGGCCCTACACTACTGTCTCTTTGCACAGGAAAAGGAAAAGAACAAAACAGGCGCGGCTCGCTTGACACCAACTCGCGGCGAAGGCTCGAACTGCCTCCGGCGGCCTCCCTCTCGTGCTTCACCAAGGCGCCATGGCGGGCAGACCCGCTACCTCCCTCCAGGCGGGCGCGGCGGCGCGGAGGCTGGTCCCGGCCACCGCTGGAGGAGCCGCTGTCTGAAGAAGAGTCGCCGAAGCTCGACGAGCCCCGAGCGCCGCCGACCACGCGCGTGCTTTCATCTTCATCCCGATCGTCGCCGGGGCTAGGCCCACGGCCGTGGTTGTCGTCCTCGGGGCAGCACCCGGCACGGCGACCGTCTTCCCCGAACACCCTCACGTAGAGGGTGGCATCGCCGTCAAACTTGAAGTGCAGGGTGCACCGCCGGCTTAGACCACGCGCGCGGGCAAACGTTTGCCAGCCACGGGTCAGGGCCACGCTCCCGGCGACGGAGACCTCCAGCGAAGCCCAGGAGGCCCGGCTGCAGCAACCGTCCGCCTAGAGCAAGAGGCCGCCCGGGGCGCCGGCCGGAAGTTCACCTAAAAGGAAGCGGGGAAGCTGGAGCCAAGTGCTGGTCGGCTCCACCGACCACACGACAAACTCCGGCAGCACCTCTGCCGAGTGGAAGCGCGGCCTAGGAGGTCGCGCGGTCGTAGCGCGCCCCCCATCAACGGCCTGACGCCCGTCGCCGCGCGGGAGATCGCCTCCACGGCCGCGGGAAGCCGCTACGGGAGCCACAGGGTGCTTGCGAGGACGGCCTCGACCGCGCTTGGCCGGGGGAGAGTCAGGCTCCACCTGGCAGGCCTTTCCTTTCTCCGCGGCCGAGAACCTCTTCGACGGAGCCATGGAGAAGAAGGAGAAGCAATAAGAGATGAACTGGAAGGGCACGCGCCGTTCCGTACTTATAGCCGGAGAAGGCCAACCGTCGACCTCCACGATCACAGGTAATCATGACCCGCTTTGCATGCAGGGCCTCGTCAATTCGTGCAGTTGCCGAGGCGTCATGGGGAAGTGGGGACGCCCATGTCCAATCAACCGCCACGCGACGCCCAAGGCCGCAGGGTGTTAGGGCCCGCGGCGCTTCGTACTTGCCCCTTCGCTTCTCTGCTAAGCCAAGTCCAGGCGCGCCTTGGGCCCGGGGCTCTTGTCGTGATGCAGGAACGGGGTACCAGACTTACTGCCTGCGACTGCGGCGTGGCTCAAGGGGGTACCCAAGACGACCCATCTTCATCGGCACAAGCTCAAGACCCTCGCGAGGCCAAGCCTCATGAGGCGGACGGCAGGAAGCTTCCTCGAGCACGGCCTTGTCAGGCTAGCTCGCGAGGAGGCGGAGAGATCAAGGCGGGGTACCTCACGAGGTGCCCATGACGCAAGCCATGACGACCAAGGGCGCCAGGCGGGCGCCAGCCCGCGCAGTGTCCTCATTTCCTCTTTGGTGCAAAGGAGGCAAGCGCAAGCGAGAGCATCAAGCAAAGGCAACCATTTCGGTGCAACAAGACCAAGACCAGCAGAACGGCCGGAAGGAGGTCATCGTGGAGCCCAAGCCGGCGTCACCGTCAGAGTCTTTGGCAGGCGAGGACCGACTTTAGTCAGGATAAGTGTACTAGATGTTCCCCTTCAAAATGGCCAATTGTTGGCGCCCTTCCCGCTCAATATTTGGGAAGAGGCCCAGGGCCTCTGCCTATAAATAGGACTAGCCACCCACAGGGTAGAGGCATCTAGAGAGGGAGAGAAGTGACTGAACTCCCCCTAGCAGTTCATTGCACCGGCCAAGAACAGACCCTCACGAGGCTGTTCTTCCTTGTATTGTTCATCATCAGCCCCAAAGGCAATCCACCACACCACACACTGGAGTAGGGTATTACACCACAATGGTGGCCCGAACCAGTATAAACCTTGTGTCCCTTGTGTTGCTCTTTGTGTAGTTTAGATCCTTGCAAGGCGACGAGGTGTAGGTAGGTTGGAGGTGAGATCTCCGCATGCACCCCAGAGTTCGAACCTAGAGAGTCTGCCAGAACCCGAAATCCGACAGTAGTAAGTGTCCCAAATCAAAGAAACCCATGGTATATCAACCTTGTTATAAAACTTGTGCAGGTGTTTGGTGAGCAAGGCCTTATTCTGAATTGCAAGGTTGATTATCCCCATGCCTCCCTTATCTTTTGGTTTACAAACCATTGGTCAGGCTGCTAAAGATTGTTTGGGGGTATCAGAGTTTCCTCTCCATAAACATTGCCTCATTATTCTCTTAAGCTGCTTAATGATAGCAGCTGGCAAGCTAAGACTGCAAAGGAAATAAATTGGCATGGAGGTAAGAACAGACAGTAGCAGTTGTAGTCTGGCCCCCTGGGAGAGGAGGGAGGAGCTAGCAGAGAGTCTTCTTTCAACTCTGTCCACCACAGGCACCAGGTCTTGCACCCTGGGTTTGGTGTGGTGCCCACAGGTAAACCTAGATAGGTGAAAGGGAGAGACCCAACCTGACATCCAAAGATTGCAGCCAACCTGGTGGTTTCCTCCTGTGAGACATTGATGGGCAGAATGCAGGACTTCTGAAAATTGACTTTTAAACCAGTTGATTTAGAGAAGGCCATCAGCATATTCTTGAGAGCTAGAATTTGAACTTCATCAGCTTGAATGATCAACATGGTATCATCTGCATACTGAACTGTTGGAAAATTTGGGTCATTAGAGGGAATGGGGAGGTTAAGTAAACCCTGCTGTAGCATTTGGTTAACCACATATTGAAGCAGGTCAGCAGCAATGACAAACAGGAGAGGAGATAGAGGGTCCCCCTGTGTGACACCTCTTTTGCAATTAAATTGTTTGCCAGGTACCCCATTTAGTAGGATGGAAGAAGATCCAGTTGAAAGAAGCTCCTTAATCCATCCTATCCATTTTGCATCAAATCCTTTATATTTCAACATAAGCAGGATTAGATCATGTTCAACAGTGTCAAAAGCTTTAGCAAAATCCAGCTTGATGATAAGGATTGGTCTTTTAGACTGATGACACTAATGAATGTATTCCAAACTCCAAGCAATGCAATCCTGAATAGACCTTGATTTAAGGAAGCCATATTGGTTTTTATGGATACATGTGAGGATGACTTTCTGTAGTCTATTTGCCAGGAGTTTAGTGAGAAATTTCAGACAAGTATTTGTGAGAGAAATTGGCCTATAGTAATTTGGTCCTTCAGGAGAGAGGATTTTGGGGATGAGTGTGACAAGAGATCCATTAATACTCTGCAACGAAATTCTTCCTTCATAGAAGTCAGCTATTAGCTTGAGGAAATCATCCTTGATTATATGCCAACATTTCTTAACAAACAGACCAGTAAATCCATCTGGTCCTGGAGCTTTGTCTAGAGGTAAGTATTTTAAAACCTCATTTATTTCATCCTCTGTAAAAGGCCCAGATAAAACCTCTAGCCCCGGGACAGGCTGGATCAAAACCCCAAGGTCAAACAACATGTCAATTCCACATGTAACTCCCAATCTATCCTTGTATGAAGGCCAGAGAAGTCCAGCCATTTCACTGTGAGTATATAATGTCAAACCATCATCATTAATTAAGCTGGAAATAGAATTTCTTCTAAATCTCTCTGTTGCCATAGCTTGAAAAAACTTGGAGTTTTCCTCTCCCACTTTGATCCACCTGATGGTACATCTTTGCTTGCAATAAATGTACTGCAAATGAAGAAGCTCCTCCAGATGTAACTTTACAATCTTTCTGAAATTAAATTCAGGTCTATACAGAGGCCTGCTCTCTCCTAAGTTGTCAAAGGCAAGGATAACTGCATTGCATGCATTCATCAGCAGCTTCAGCCTGGATAAACCTGTGTGCCATTTCCTAACCTCTGTCCTTAACCGCTTAAACTTATGGTTAGGATAGCAGCAGAATTGGTTAGCCTTGTGGGAGCAGACCAAGATCTTTGGACACACTCCATGAACCCAGGCATGTCTACCCAGTAGCTTTCAAAATGAAAAACCTTAGCTTTCGGTATGGATGTGGAGATTGAGACCACACAGGGCACATGCTCAGAGGTCGTCTTGGCCAGAGGATAGACCATGGTATTAGGATATTCTCCAGTCCAAGAAGGTGCTGTAAAGAACCAGTCCAATTGTTCCAAAAGTGGAGATTCTTGCATATTTGACAAGGTAACTCAATAAGACCCAGATTGCCAATGATTTCCTCCTGGCAAATTTCTATTTTCCATTGATCTGATGAAATTAAAATCACATAGGAATAACCAGAGCTCATCTTGTGGGATTTGAATATGATATAACCAATGCACAAAAGCATCACGAAGCTCTCCCTGGCATGGTCCATAAACATTAACCAAAGTCCGGGTTTGGTTATTTTGTGTGGAAGAGAAATTTATGATGATACCATAACTTTGTAAGTCGATTAGAGCACCAACAAGAGCAGATGAGCACCATAAAACAATGATCCCACCAGAGGCACCCACAGAAGGAGAGTACACAAAATTATCAAACCTTTTAGGAAAAAAACTTCCTAATAGACCTTTGATCAAACAATTCACATTTAGTTTCCTGTAAGCAAACAAAAAAGCACTGGCTTTCCTCAATTTTAGCTCTCACAGCCCTCTGCCTAACTTCAGAATTAAGCCCTCTGACATTCCAACAGAGAACTTTCCAGTTCTTATTAAGATAAGTACTCATGATAAAACAGTGTGTAATAAGAGGACAAGCACAGCATCACATAATAATACTGGCACACATCATAACTAGAAGACTGCATGAGATAGTTCAGAGAAATCTTCACGGCCATAAAACAGTCACAGAAGTCTGAGAGAGCAAGTAGCAGGCCCAAAAGAGAATAAATGGAAGGACAAAGGGCCTACCTCCTTATAATGTGATAGCATAGTTCAGTCATCATTGGGCATATCTTGTTGTTGAGATTGTTTGGGCTCGGCCATAAGCTGTTCCACAGATAGCTTCTCGAGAGGGATACCCAAAGAGGCACCCAAATTCTGCATAACTTGGATAGGAATAGGTGCAGGGCTTGGTTCTGAGGCCATGTGACTGGTTTGCTGAACATTGGCCTCCTGGAGCTTTGGTTTCTTTGCACGTGGTTGGCATAGAGGTCTGGGCTTGACTGGAATTGCAGACGTGGGCTTAAAACCCTGCAGCTTGGCAGCACTTCTAGTCATTCTTCTGTACGAAAAATCAACCTTTGAAACCACCAGAGACTTTGGCTTTCTTCCTTTCTTCTTAGTAAAACAGGTACACTAACAAAGGAAGAGGAGCCTGCACACTGTCAAAATAAACTTCTGGTGCAGGGATGTCGGATGGTTCAACATCAAAAGTCAACTTTTGAGCTACTGGCCTGGGAGGAGAGGGCAGCCGAGGTAGGGGCTGATGCTCTTTACACGACAGTGTAGGTGGCCAAACAAAGGGCATCTCCTGAGGAAAAAGCTTGCAGCCAAGATATTTTCAGGGAAGCAGTGTCTAACACCATTGCCAGCTGCTTGGGTACTGATGCAGTCAGAAAAGCGGGCAGCAGAGATAGAAAAGTCCTCTGCCATATCATTTCAGGTGGAAGAACTGGCCCATATATAACTCTGGCAGCACCAACAAAAAGTGGTGGCTGAAGAGGAGGTTGATATGGAATAATGGCAAGGTTGTTATTGTCCTCAATCACAGCTGGAGCTTCTAAATGTGGTTTACATTCACCTGAACTTCATCCTCAAACTCATTCTGAATCTCCTGAACTAAGATATTATCAACAGGCACATTGAGGGGCTGCAGCGAGCCAGCAACCACATGTACACCATCAACCTCCTGCTGGATTATTGGGCCAACAGGCCCAGCACCCTCTAGCCCTGGCTCATTTCCCTGAACTTGATTCAAAGGGGGCCAATCAACCACAATGTTCTAGTGAGAAGAATCATTGGAGCCCATTGAGGGGTTTAAAACCATGGAAGCTTGATCTTGCTACACCTGTGGCTGTTCCCCAGCCTGTTCCTCAACTGCTTCATTCCAGGCACCCCAACCTTCATGCTCAGGCTGTTGCTGCTGTGGTTGGTCCTGCTGCCATGGTTGTGGGATATCATTCCAGCCAAGAGCTGGATAAGGTGGCACTGCCCAGAAATTTTCTACAGGCTGAAGCTGACCAGGCATTGGATGAGGATTCCCATCAATGGGAATTACATCTTCATCTTGAGGGAGTTGTTCAGCAAAAGCAGCAGTTAAGATGCTATAGGAGGCAGTCCAAGAAACCACAGCACCTCCAACATTGGCGAACTTGCGGAAGACAACATCTCTTGGGACCAGCAAATTATCAAGAAAAGATGCATAGACCAGAGATCGAACCAAACGATCATCCTCATGATTCCAGTAACGAAATTGCCCAAAAGTTCCAACTACCTCATACAGAATCTCTTCATTACGATAATCTAAAGGCACACCAATAAACATGAGCCATCCTGTTCTGTGACCTTGTAATGCTCGATACCCCTCCCCATCATCATGATTTATGAATCTAACAAAGATTTCCTGGCCATTCTGATCTAATCCAAGCGGCCATGGTGCGTGATTAACTGAGGCGCTACGGATAACTGGGTCCTGCATCTGGTACAGACCGACGCCCTGAAACCACGTCTGAGAGGAAAGAACTGGAAGCTGGAGCTCATTGATGATAAAATCCCTGACCTGCTGACGGAGATGGGGGACATCCTCCGGCTGAGGAATCGGCTCGACAATCCCCACCATGTAGAATTCATGGTGGCAAAGAGGCGAACGGGCCAACGTGTAGAACATACGTGGAAGGCGTTGCGGGCCGGCGTCAATGATGTCATGGCCCGCCGGCAAGAACCGCCGCAGGTCAAGCTCATAGTTCGCCATGGACGGCGGTTGCGAAGTAGAGCTATTGGAGGGCATGCAGTTTGATGGAGGTGGCGTGGAATAACCAGACTGCGGAGCAGGAGAGGCAGGGTTTTTGGCAGGGGATCTTTCCACTGTTTGGGAGCACAAAGGGTCCGGGTTATGCTTGAAGGTGCGAGACTCGAGATTGGTAGTTGGGCTGTTTTGTTTGGGAACCCAAACCTTTAAATTGGGGGATGATCTCGTGCAACCTTTTTTAACGTGACCGAGTCAGAAACAACGACGGCACCGCACCTCGTTCATGCATCGATCTAACGTGTGCCCCATGCCCAAGCAACGTGGGCAATCCAAAACTTGTGCAGCAATTTATTCAATCATTTCATCCAAACCCTGGAGGTCCCGAACAATATCCACAGGAGACTTGGATGACAGTTGGACCGGGCTGGCTAGTGAAGTATGGCCCAAAAGATCAGAAGGAACCATAGAACAAGGCCCATCATCATCTGAGTCATCATCTGATAGAATTAAAGGGTTTTGACTAGAGCGAAAATATTATCCGATGGTTTTGATCTAGAACCGTATCCCGAGAAGGACGGACAGCTAGCGAAACGGATCCAAACTGTAACTCCGACTCCAGCTCTGGAGGGCTAGTCTCCGGCGGCGAGCTAATAGCTTGTGAGACTTGATCATTAGACAAAGAACTGTCATTTGAAACTATCAACTCTTGGGGATCAAGTTTATAACCCGCATCTTACTGGGCTGTAAGAATGTCCTCGGCAGAAGCATTATAACGATATCCTTTGCATGCATCATAATTAAGAAAAGTTGCAAAGCGCAAACTCTTGCGAGGATGAGGTCCATCCTTAGAATGCAAAGAAGATTTTGCGGGGGCATGCATCATTGCAGACAGACCTAGACGTGCTCTACGCTTAGAGGGGCTGACTATAATCCATTCATCATTGCATTCAACTTGCCAAGATCTAAACTCCTTAGTCCAATCTGGACCTCCATGGCCCCAAAGATGAAAATGACACTTGAATTGCGGGCAAACATGATTGCGTTGATGCAAGCTGAAAAAACCAACCTCTTTGCATGAGACATGAAAGGAGAAAACACGGTCACGTAAACATGATACCTTTATTGAAGAACAATAACCCCCGATCGCCGCCTCTGGGCAACATTCTCGTCAGTCAGACAGAAGTTATGCCTTGCAAATGTGACCACCATGATGAAGTGACCAGAACCATCATTGGGTTGAACCGTGCGCCTCATGGATCGCCACATCTCTTGCGCGAGACCCATCCCATGAGAAAAATCAAAACCAAGAGCAATGGAAGCTTGGACCGCCATCGAGATTAAACCCCAAGGGGGTAAACCAGGACGCCGGAGAGAATGAGTGGGTTGGATGGTGATTTCCACGGTGGGAGGTGGAGATCACCGGAGGGTGGCGGCTAGGGTTACGGTGGGGTGGGCAGGGTGGAGCTCTCCATGGCTTTTTACAGCAATGTTTGTTGTACCCCCCTTTGTTCACATAATGTTTTTATAATACCACAACCTATTTAATGGATAACATGTAATATTATTTTTAGTACATTAGTGGGACCGGCTCGTTAGCATGTAGTACTATTCGCCTTCACTTATTGGTGGGTTCCATGTGTGCTCTCTCTCTCTCCTCCCCTTCTGCGTTTAGACGCACGGGCAAACACAAAGAACTCACGGGCGATGCTGCCATTGACCATATCTGGACGCGTTCACAAGTTACGGCACTAGTTCCACGTACTTGTAGTACTAGTCCGTCGGCGTTCTAGGAACGGGGGTCCCCAGACTTGCCTGCCTGCAACCCATGGCGTGGCTATGCTACCAGGCCTGTACGGCCCATCTTCATCATAAAGGCATTCAAGACCCTTGCGAGGGGCCAAGCCTCGCGAGGCGGACGACGCAAGACCTCCTCAGGAGCAACCTCGCCAGGCAGGCTCGCGAGGGGCGGAGAGATCAAGGCAAGGCAAACCTCACGAGGTTCTTGTGATGTGAGCCATGAGGATCGAGACCAGGCGGGCGCCAGGCAGGCGCCAGCGCGCACATCGTCCTTGTTTCCTCTTTGGTGCTAAGGAGGCAAGCGCAGGCGCGAAGTACCGAGGCATCTAGCAAAGGTTTCCACATCGGTGCAAGAGACCAAGACCAGCAGGACGGCAAGACGGAGGTCACCATGGAGCCCAAGGCGGCGTCACCACCAGAGCCTTTTGCAGGCGAAGACTACTTTTGTCAGGATAAGTTGTACTAGCTGTCCCCTTTCAAATTGGCCGTTGTTGGCTCCCTTCCCACTCAATATTTGGGGAGAGGACCAGGGCCTCTATAAATAGGACTAGCCACCACAGTAGGAGGCATCGATAACTCATTCGGAGACATCCCATCTGATCTTGAGCCAATCCTAGACACACACCAAGCACAAGAACACCTTTCCCTCAGGAGGCTGTTATTCCCCTTGTACTGTTCATCACCAGCCCAAGAGGCAATCCACCACCACCACACTGGAGTAGGGTATTACACCACAAGCCCGAACCAGTATAAACCTTGTGTCCCTTGTGTTGTGTGTTCGTCGAGTTCGTTCTTGAGATCTTAGCAATCCTAAGACGTGGATCGGTAGGGAGGAAATCTTCACGCGCACCCCAGTGTTTGAACCTTAAGGGTTTTGCGCGCCAGGTAGGGGTGCACCGAAGCTTCCTTTCCGTTGCTCCCCGTCCAGTTGCTCCGTCGTCTCCATGGTGGACGCTCGCCGTGCTCGTGCTGAGCGCCGGGCTGCCCTCGCCACCTGCCTTGCACAGACGGCCCCTGTCGGCAGGCCACCTCGTCGTTCTCCGTCGTGTGCCACCAACGCCGCCACTGGCCCGGCGTGGAACGAGTAGCAAGCATCCTCGCTGCACCCCTCGGTGCGGCGGGACGGCTGCACCGCCACTCCTTCGCTGACCCCGGCCGGTTCCTCGTCCCATGCATGGCGCGCTCCCATGGACGCGCAGGCCACGCTCTCAAGGCGCACGAGCTCCTGCGGTACCGCCGGGTCGACGACCTCAGTGAGGACTGGCTCGACTGCATCGCCGAGCTTGTCCGCGCCGCAGGGGGCTCCCCTGCGCCGTCCCTCTCTCCGCCGTGCCCTCCGCCAGCTCCGGGCGACATAGCTCACGGAGCACCTCCACCACCTCTGCCCCAAGACGGTGCCCTAGTACCAAGGCGCGGGCTCCACGACGCGATCCACCGTGTCAGGCGCCCACGCGTGAAGAAAGAAGCTGTCAAGAAGTCCCTCGACCGCAAGAGAACGCTCCGCCACTCCTCACACCACCACGCCAGGATCGTTTGCTGCGGCAAGGCCCAGCGCCGCTTGCCGTAGCGGCCCGCGGGCGCCAAGAGCAAGCTCCACCTCCAAGGCGGGCCCCGGTGACCACGGCCGGCTGCTGCGCTTTCACCCCCGAGCTGCGTAGCATCGCCTGGTCGGGGAAGTTCAAGCCAGATCTGCCTCCTCGCTACGACGGCACCCCCGACCCCGCAGAGTTCTTACAACTCTACGAGCTGAGCATCGAGGCGGCCAGCGACGACAAGAAAGTCATGGCGAACTAGTTCCCCATGGCTCTCAAGGATGGAGCCCGCTCCTGGGTCCTGAATCTGCCCCCAGGCTCGATCTCCTCCTGGGACGAGATGCGCAACCATTTCGTTACCAACTTCCATGGCACTCGCGATCGCCCGCCGGCGGCGGGTGACCTGCGCTGCGTCAAGCAACAACCAGGAGAGACCCTCCAGAAGTACATCCAGCGCTTCAACAACGTCCACCTCAAGATCCCCAAGGTGACGGACGAGGCCATCATCTCCGCGTTCTCTGATGGCGTCCGCGACGTCAAGATGAAGGAGGAGCTCACTATCCACGAGGAGTTGTGCACGTCTCCAGAGTTGTTCAACCTGGCGACCAAGTGCGCAAGAGCTGAGGAGGGGCGCCTCTCCCTCCTTGAGCTCCCAGCTACAGACCCGGAGGAGAAGAAAGCCAAGGCCAAGGACGTGAAGCGCAAGGGAGCAGCCGTGCTCGTGGCAAAACCACACACCAAGCACGGTAGAGACCAGCCCGAGTCATCCAAGAGCAGCCGACTGTTATGCGCCTTCCATAACCTGCACACCCACAGCACCAGCGACCTTCAAGAGCTCAGATCCATTCTAGAAGGACGCTTCAGTCGACGTCCCAAGCGCAGCGACCGGGCCTACGTCCGAGGAGGAGGATGTGGTGGCGGACGCTGGGACGACCATGGCCCGCGCCAGGAGTGGCGCGACGGGCCTCGTGAGGACCACTGGCAGGATCAGCCTCGCGAGGGCGCCTGGAGGGACCAGCCTCATGAGGATTGTCCTCAAGGAAACGCCGGTCTCCCTCCACACCGTCACCGCCAAGAAGGAATGACGACCACCATCAAGACGAGGGGGCTAGGGGCTTCCAGGAGCCGCGCTCTATCGCCTGCATCTTGGGTGGAGCTCAGGCCCCAGCCTTGCAGCGTATCTTCAAGCAGTTTGCTCGTGAAGTGAATGCAGTCCTCATCAAGCTCGAGGCCACACGCCCGCTCAAATGGTCCAAGTGCACCATCACCTTTAGTTCGGCAGATCAACTCAAGTGCGCAGCTACCGCTGGCGCCCTCCCAATGCTTTATTCACCAGTCATCAGCAACGTGCAAGTTACCAAGACCCTCATCGATGGAGGCACAGGGCTCAACGTCCTGTCCATCGACACGTTTGACAACCTCCAAGTGCCATATGACCAGCTTCAGCCTACCATGCCTTTCTCAAGAGTGCTCGACAGTTCCACCACACCGATAGGGCAGGTCTGCCTCCCTGTCACCTTCGGAGAACGCAACAACTACCGTACCGAGCTCATCGATTTCGACGTCGCCTACATTCGCCTGCCATACAATGCGATCCTCGGGTACCCAGCCCTGGCCAAGTTCATGGCGGGGGTGACCCATCACGGTTACAATGTCCTCAAGATGCCGGGAAGCAGCGGAATCATCACGGTCCCGTGCGAAGAAAGAGACGCGGTGTGCTCCCTAGAGCGTGCCTTCCAACCCGCAGCAATCGATGACCCCGACAACAAGGGCGAGCACCCTCCTGAGGCCACCCCCAAGAAGAAGAAGCAGCAGCACCACGCGGGGGTCTCAGGCAAGCGGTGCCTCATCAGGATCGGTGCCCTCACCTGGGGCGCCTCACCCATCGCATAGGAAAGCGCGCCCTGCACCCCTCTCGGGCAGGGCTCGGGGGCTCTCTTCTGGAGGGCCTCAGACTTTGCCAACATCATGAGGGAGGCGCTTGGGCACCACTTGGAGGCGTGCTTCATGAAACATTTCGTTCAGGAGGACACGAGGAAAGGAGCGCCCACTGATCAGGAGTTCATCACCAAGACCACTCAGGAACTACAAGATGCAAGGGCCATGCGCGACCGCCGCTGCTCACCGGGCGCAGCTCCCCATCCAGGTGAGGATGCCGGGCTGCGTGTCTACATCAACGTCCCAGGGCTCAACAGGGCCGCCTCTCAGGAGCTTTTCTGGCCTTCGCTCGTGGGATGCTGCGAGGGCCCACCTCACAGCTATGTTCGCATGCCTTTTGGCCAACTGAGCGTGGCGACCGCCTATCAGCACAACCTGCAGAGCATCCTGGCGGCTCAGGAGGCCAAGCACCACGCTGTGCTGACGGAGATGGAGACGGTCCTCAAGGAACCACCTGGACCCCTAGAGCCTCCTGCGGCTCAGGGCCCCGGTGGCTCATGAGGAGCAACCCCTTTGTCGTGTACCTTCAGCTGCCCCAACTTTCCTTCGTCGACAGAACCAGGTGACATTTTCCAAGTTCATTTAGCTGGGAGCGCCCCTCGGGCTGCATCATTCCCAGGCCGCGTGGGTCCGTCCCTGTGGCATGTATCCCTTTTCATGTCTTTAGCTTAACTTGTTGGGGGCGCCCCTCGGGCTGCATCATCCCCAAGCCGCTCGGGCCTGACCCAGTGGCATGTATCTCCCTTGCATTTACTTGAGCCAGTATGCTTACCATGCCTAACCTGTCTATGATTGGTACTTCTTCGATCTTCACCTCCCATGGGGGCTACTCACACCGGCACGACGCTGGTGCACGGGTCCGTCCCTGCCATGTCGACAAACCTGAGCGGTCGAGCCTGGCTCACGGCACGCCCCGCCCACGTCACCGCGTCAGGCCCTCAGTGCCTTCATTTCCTCGCGGAGCAACCAGTGGCAGACTGGCAACCATAATGGAAAACTGTGTTCCTCCTTGTGTTGGCTTGCAGGAATCTTGTGAGGATTACAGCAAACGGCACCGCGAGCCCCCGCTTCTTCCATGTAATCCGCTTGTGCATTAAAAGGGGGGCTCCAGAGCATCGTGACTCAGGAGCTCTTACTGGCTCTCCAGCCCTCACCCCCTGGCCTTGACCACGGCACGCGACCTAGCATACCAGCGGCGGCTGAGATCGTTCGAGGGCCGGGACCTGAGGACGTAGAGCACGAAGGAGAGCGTGGGAGAGGGGGTACTCGCATGGGCCAGACCTAGCTACACTGCGGACACCTGCGCATAAACCTGGCGCATCACGAGGAATCGACCCCGAATCGGCAAGATAAGTCCCCCATTCAGACCAGCTAATCATTGGAGCCTAGGATCCGTGCTCGCCGCAGTCCTATTGCGGCAACGCCGCCTCCCTTTCTTACCTTACCATAGTCGCTTGAGCGCTAAAGGGGACCCCCTGAGCATCGTGCCTCAGGGGCTCTTACTGGACCTCAGGCCGCTCACCTCCTGGCCTTGACCACGGCACGCGACCTGGCATACCAGCGACGGCAGCAACTTGGCTGGGGACCGGGACCTGTCAGCGTAGAGCAACAAGCCGTTGCGCGGTTGGAAAGGGGAGACCGAGCCTGAATAGGACATGCATACGCAGATTTCCATAATCACGAATAATATAAACAAAAGACATTATAGACCCTTTACACACCCCCACGGGGTACTTCTTGGTTCCTCGCAGGAAACAAAAGACGAGAACCTAGGAGAATCCTATCTACACGCCCCTGCGACGGACGCCATCATCAACAGTGGGCCGTGGGAGGCCTACGCTGACCCCATCCAGATCAGCGACGGCGGCGGCCGGACGTTGTGGCCCTGCTCTGGGCGCGGCGAGAGCTCGGGGGCACGTAGCTGTCGTCGCTCGTCTCCGGAGTCTTGTAGAGCTCAGGAGAACCACTGGACTCCCAAGAGTCACTGCCGCTGGAGGAGCCGCAAGCGAAGCACGCATCATCTTGGCGCTCCCCTCCAGGGCAACACTCCAAGCGGTGGCCCTCCGCGCCGAAGGACTTCAAGAATAGCGTGGAAGCACTACCATACTCGAAGTGGATCGCGAGGGCGCCCCCCGCACGGCAAACCCGCGCGACCTTGCCCCAGTCGCGGTTCATGAAGATCTTGCCGGGGGGACCTCTTCAACCTCGGCTCCGGTCGCCGGAGCGTCGCAGCCAGCATGCTGCAACGAGAGCTCGAGGGGTCCCCTCGGTGGCATCACGTCGGAGAAGAAATGCGGGAAGTGGATCCAGGAGCTCGGGGACATCGCCGCCTACAACACGACCTCGCACGAGGAGTCCATGGCATGGACTCCAGGAGTGACGGCGCGCGTCGCCGCGGCACGTCGACCTTGGCCACGACGCGCGCGCTGGCGCTCGTCGCTCCTTCCTCCTGAGCCCCCGGCTTGGGCGTACAAGGGAAGCGGATACCCTGGAGGAGGCCGACCGCACCAAGGCCTCGTCATCACCTGCGTCGCCGTTGTGTCACGGCGGTGAACCGACCTCTTCTTCGGCGGGAGCAGCGCCAGCACGTCGAGGGGAGTCTTTCCCTTCTCCACAGCAGAAAACCTTCGGATGGGCACCATTGCTACTAAGCAGAGGGTCAAGGAGGAATAAGCAAAGCGGACTGGGAAGAAATGGGCGACGGAGGCTCTGCCTCCTCCTCATTTATAGCAGGAGAAGGCAAACCAGCGCCCCCCATGATCACAGGTAATAATGGTTTTCCTTGCATATCACAGGGACTTGTCAAGTCAGGCAGTTCCCAAGGCAGCATGGGGAAGCGGAGACGCCCACGTCCAATCAACTGCCACGCACCGACAAAGGCCGCAGGCTGTTGGGGGCTCGCGGCGCTCCGTACTTGACCTTTGGCTTCGCCTGGAAGCCAAGCCCGAGCGCGCCTTGGGCCCGTGGGCTACTGTCGGCGTTTTGGGAACGGGGTTCCCCAGACTTGCCTGCTTGCGGCCCACGGCGTGGCTGTGATAGCAGGCATGTATGGCCCATCTTCATCAACAAGGCATTCAAGACCCTCGCGAGGCGGACGATGCAAGACCTCCTCAGGAGCGGCCTCGCCAGGCAGGCTCGCGAGGGGTAGAGAGATCAAGGCAAGGCAAACCTCGCGAGGTTCTTGTGACATGAGCCATGACAATCGAGACCAGGCGGACGCCAGGTAGGCGCCAGCACGCACAGCGTCCTTGTTTCCTCTTTGGTGCTAAGGAGGCAAGCGCAGGCGTGGAGTACCGAGGCATCTAGCAAAGGTTTCCACATCGGTGCAACGAGACCAAGACCAGCAGGACGGCAAGACGGATGATACGTCTCCGTCGTATCTACTTTTCCAAACACTTTTGCCCTTGTTTTGGACTCTAACTTGCATGATTTGAATGGAACTAACCCGGACTTACGATGTCTTCAGCAGAATTGCCATGATGTTGTTTTATGTGCAGAAAACAAAAGTTCTCGGAATGACCTGAAACTCCACGGAACATCAAGTTAAAAATAAAAAAAAATCCTTGCCAAAGATGAAGACCAGGGGGCCCACACCCTGTCCACGAGGGTGGGGGCGCACTCCCCCTAGGGCGCGCCCCCTACCTCGTGGGCCCCCTAGAGCTCCTCCGACACCAACTCCGACTCTATATATTTGCTTTCGGGGAGAAAAAAATGAAGGAGAAGAAATCATCGCGTTTTACGATACGGAGCCGCCGCCAAGCCCTAAAACCTCTCGGGAGGGCTGATCTGGAGTCCGTTCGGGGCTCCGATGAGGGGGATTTGTCACCGTCATCATCATCAACCATCCTCCATCACCAATTTCATGATGCTCGCCGCCGTGTGTGAGTAATTCCATCGTAGGCTTGCTAGACGATGATGGGTTGGATGAGATCTATCATGTAAAAGAGTTAGTTTTGTTAGGGTTTAATCCCTAGTATCCAGTATGTTCTGAGATTGATGTTGCTATGACTTTGCTATGCTTAATGCTTGTCACTAGGGCCCGAGTGCCATGATTTCAGATCTGAACCTATTATGTTTTCATGAATATATGTGAGTTCTTGATCCTATCTTGCAAGTCTATAGTCACCTACTGTGTGTTATGATCCGGCAACCCCGAAGTGACAATAATCGGGACCACTCCTGGTGATGACCATAGTTTGAGGAGTTCATATATTCACTGTGCTAATGCTTTGTTCCGGTTCTCTATTAAAAGGAGGCCTTAATATTCCTTAGTTTCCATTAGGACCCCGCTGCCACGGGAGGGTAGGACAAAAGATGCCATGCAAGTTCTTTTCCATAAGCACGTATGACTATATTCGGAATACATGCCTACATTACATTGATGAATTGGAGCTAGTTCTGTGTCACCCTATGTTACGACTGTTACATGATGAACCGCATCCGGCTTAATTATCCATCACCGGTCCAATGCCTACGAGCCTTCCATCTGCTGGTTTACGCTTATTTACTTTCCCGTTGCTATTGTTACAATCACTACAAAACACCAAAAATATTACTTTTGCTTTCATTACTCTTTTGCTACCGTTACCACCACTATCATATTACTTTGCTACTAAATACTTTGCTGCAGATATTAAGTTATCCAGGTGTGGTCGAATCAATAAATTTGGGTTGAATACTCTACCCTCGAAAGCTGTTGCGATCCCCTACACTTGTGGGTTATCAAGACTAATTTCTGGCGCAGTTGCCGGGGAGCATAGCTCTATTCTTTGAGTCACTTGGGATTTATATCTGCTGGACACTATGAAGAACTTGAAAGACACTAAGACAACAATTTATCCCTCAACTACGAGGGGAGGTAAGGAACTGCCATCTAGCTCTGCACTTGATTCACCTTCTATTTTGAGTAAGCTTGCGACACCTAAACCTGCTTCGCTATTCGCTCGATATGTCGCATGTTATTGATGATGCCACTACGCTATGCATGATACTTATGATGAAACTACTTCTATGCTCGATACTATCGTGCCCCTTAGTGAATTTCTTGATGAACAAATTGCTAGGGCAAGAGAGAAAGAAATTATTGAATCTGATTATATTGATGAAAGTGATGATGAAGATAGGCCTGTTATTCCTGAGGGTTATGTTTTTGATATGGAAGCTTCTGCAGCTATTTTAGCTTGCAAAGATAGTCGTGAACTTAAGAGGCTATTAATTAAATGGAGTAAATAATCTCTTAGAGATAAAATGAAACCTGACCCTGCTTTTTCTACTTCACCTATTTGTGTTCCCGATAAGGGTTATGAACTCTCTGTTGATCCTGATATAATTACTTTGGTTGAATCTGATCCTTTTCATGGCTATGAATCTGAAACTATTGTGGCACATCTTACTAAGTTAAATGATATAGCCACCCTGTTCACTAATGATGAGAGATCTCGCTACTTTTATATCCTTAAAATATTTACATTTCTCATTAAAGGGTGATGCTAAGATATGGTTTAATTCTCTTGCTCCTGGTTGTGTGCATAGTCCCTGTGATATGATTTTTACTTCTCGCTAAATATTTCCCGCTCATAAGAAACAAGCTGCTTTAAAGGAAATATACAACTTTGTGCAAACCAAGAAGAGAGTCTCACACAAGCTTGGGGAGGCTTCTCAAGTTACTTAATGCTTTGCTCGATCATCCTTTTAAGAAAAATGAAATACTTGATATCTTTTATAATGGACTAACCGATGCTTCCAGAGATTACACGGATAGTTGTGCTGGTTCTCTTTTCAGGGAAAGAACACGGATGAAGCTGAAATTCTATTGAATAATATGCCTGACCAATGAAAATAATTGGGCACCTCCCGAGCCAGCTCCAGAGCCACCATTCTTGAGCCTATTCTCAAACCAACTCAAGAAGCGAGGTGTTCTATTTCTCGATCCACGAAGATATGCAAGAGGCAAAGAAATCTATGAAAGAAAAAGGTATTAAAGCTGAAGATGTTAAGAATTTACCTCCTATTGAAGAAATACATGGTCTTAATGTACCGCCTGTTGAAGAAACATATTATCTTGATCCATTACCTATTGAAGAACCTCCTGGTCTTGATAACCCGACACATGTAGTAAAGGTAAATTCTCTCTATATATATGATAGAGCTGAAATCCCTCCTACTAAAATTGCTAGCCAATGTTTGGATGAGTTTGATAACTTTATGTTTAAGCAAGAAGATTCTTATTTTGGTAGACAATTAAAACAAAATGCTTATATGATTAAACACTTGGGTGATTATATGGCTGATATTAGAGGTGAACTTAAACTTGTTAGCAAACATGCTTCTATGGTTACCACTCAAGTAGAACAAGTACTTAAAGCTCAAAATGATTTGCTCAATGAAATGAATAGTAAGAAAAATGATTATGCAATTAGAGTGGCTACTAGAACTGGTAGAATGACTCAGGAACCTTTGTATCCTGAAGGCCACCCTAAGAGAATTGAGCAAGATTCTCAGAGAAATAATATTGATGCACCTAGTTCTTCTAAAAGGAAGAAAATAAAAATGATAGGACTTTGCAAACTTCTAGTGAACCTATTGCTGAACCACCTGAGAATCCCAATGATATCTCTATGTCTGATGCTGAAACACAATCTGGTAATGGACATGAACCTAATGAAAATGCTAATGATGATGTCCATGATGATGCTCAACCTAGTAATGATAATGATGTAGAAGTTGAACCTGCTGTTGATCTTGATAACCCACAATCAAAGAATCAACATTATGATAAGAGAGACTTTGTTTCTAGGAAACATGGTAAATAAAGAGAACCATGGGTTCAGAAACTCATGCCTTTTCCTCCCAAACCATCCAAGGAAAAGGATGATGAGGATTTTGAGCGCTTTCTTTGAAATGATTAGACCTATCTTTTTTTATGTATCACGATTAATCGATATGTTCAAAATGAATCATTATACTAAGTATATGAAAGATATTGTTACAAATAAGAGAAAGATACCGGAAGCTGAAATTTCCACCATGCTTGCTAATTATACTTTTAAGGGTGGAATCCCAAAGAAACTTGGAGATCCAGGAGTACCTACTATACCATGCTCCATTAAAAGAAACTATGTTAAAATTGCTTTATGTGATCTTGGAGCCGGTGTTAGTGTTCTCTCTCTTTATATCGTAGACTTGACTTGAATAAGTTGACACCTACTGAAGTATCTTTGCAAATGGCTGATAAATCAACTGCTATACATGTCGGTATTTGTGAGGATGTGCCTGTTGTGGTTGCAAACGTTACTATTTTAATGGACTTTGTTATTCTTGATATTCCCGAGGACGATAGTATGTCTATTATTCTTGGAAGACCTTTTCTGAATACTGAAGGTGCTGTTATTGATTGCAACAAAGGCAATGTCACGTTTCATGTTAATGGTAATGAGCATACAGTACACTTTCCGAGGAAACAACCTCAAGTTCACAGTATCAACTCTATTGGAAAAATTCCATCGATTATATTTGGAGGTTTTGAATTTCCTCTTCCTACTGTCAAGAAGAAATATGATATTCCTATTATAGGGGATGTGCATATCCCCGTTGAGGTAACATAGTGTTATTTGAAATTTCTCCGGTTCCATGTTATTCGGAATGAGTTTGTTAACAAGACCTGATCAACCTTGTTAGTGGATTCCTTTTGATGAGCATGAGACGGATGAAACTAGAAGGCACAACCTTACATGCCCTCTTTATACTTTCTCGTTATTTAGTTGGAATAAAGTAAAAATAGTATTTTTTCTCTGCATTTCGATTTATCCGTGCAATATAAAAATACCCCGAAAATAAAATTCCTCCAAATGCCATGCCAATTTAATATGATTTTTCGGGAATATTTGAGGATTTATGGTACTAAAAACACCGCGGGGGGAAGCTGCCACCTGGCCACGAGGGTGGAGGGCGCGCCCTACCCCCCAGGGCACGCCCCCCTGCCTCGTGGGCTCACAGTGGCCCTCCTCCACTTATTCCTGCACCCATCCTCTTCTTCTTCCTCCCACAAACACGAATAACCAGCTCAAGCACGAGTTCTAGCTCACTTTGCTGCGATTTTTGATCTCCTTGCTCAAAGCACCTCTCACAAAACTACTTGGGGAGATTGTTCCTTGGTATGTGACTCCTCCATTGGTCCAATTAGTTTTTGCTCTAGTGCTTTATTCATTGCAAATTTGTGCTGCATACGTGACCATGTTCTTGAGCTTGCATGTCAAACTTATATGGTCCCAAGTAGTTCTAATTCTTGATATAGGCTCTAGGAACTTGTAGGAGTAGTTGCTATAAATTTTATTGAAGTTGGTTTACTTTTGTTTGAAGTTACTAAAAAATTTCAGAATTTTTTCAGAGAAAAGCTGAGAAAACAATATGTTTAGGAAGATGTTCCAAGGTGGTTCTTCAAGGAAGCAAGGTCCCAGGCTTGCACTGCGTGATGCTGATGAGGAGCCCCCAAGGGACGCTCCAGTGCGGCCTTGTGAATGGCCTTCGGAAAATTTTATGGATCGTGCGGGGATCAAAGAAGAATTTAATGCATATTTGCATAACACCGATCTTGTGGACTTTGAGGCAGACAAATGCCCCCAGTACCATCAACTCACTAGCTTATTTGTGAGGAGGTTTGAATTTTCATCTTCGCGTAATTCTCCTTTAGTCATGTTTGATCTTTATGACAAATCTTATACCATGGACTTAGAGGATTTTACTTTTGCTTGCAAACTTCCACAATGGGGTAGTACTATTGATCCCCGTAAATCTGAATTTAGAAACTTTCTTGCTAGTAAAACTGTAGGGGAATCTAGAGATATAACACAAGCTACCATAGGGAGCATTCACTTTCCCGCTATACATTATTTTGCTCTCTTTATAGGTAGGTGTATAAATGCTAAGGATGAAGCATGTCACATGTGTATCCCTGACCTTAGCATTCTTAGGAGTGCTGTGTTAGGAGACCAATCTTATCATATGGGAGCCATTGTAGCACGTACGTTGCATCATAATAGATATAATGGAGATTTCTTTGGAGGAATTTATGCAACCCGCTTAGCTAATTTTCTTGAGGTGGACGTTCGTGAGGATGATATGGAGTTGCCTCCTACTTATTTAGATTTTGATTCTATGGTCTCTCATCAGTTTGTCGAGAGGACTGAATCACCTCTCCAGTATCGACTAATCTTTAACAATCGGCATGTTGTCTGTATTACTCTCCCTGCTCCTGCCTTCTTTGATTCTCACACAAAAGGATGATATACTATTACTAGAGAGGAGGCAGATGAGTACGAGAGGAGAGCGGAGGCAGCTCGCCGCCACGCCGTAGCTCAGGAGGCGATAAACACTGCATCTCAGTACGACCCCAGCTACACCTAAGGGTATCCGCCAGGCCATCCCTGGCAATGAACCAACTTAGGTCAAAAGCCTAAGCTTGGGGGAGTACGTATTTCACCGACATTAAATTTATGTTTACACACACTCATTGCTAGATGTCGGTGCTCATACTCTTTCACTGTAATATTCATGCTAGTTTATTTTATTTTTCCTGCTTTATTCTTGTGTGTTTGTTAAACCTTAAGAAAAACCAAAAAAAATTAGTAGTAGTTTACTTTTCTTGCTGTAGTAGTAATAATTAAAAAGAAAACCCAAAAATATTTCCCGTTCTTCTTTTGCTTGTTGGGAGCTTTCCGATGTAAATAGTTTTTATTTCTTTTCTTTTCTTTGGGGGTCGATAGGAGAAGACCATGATTAAATTGTTGAAGTGGCTCTTATATGCATTATTGTTGATTTAACCAAGAGCCCATATTGCCTTGTTTTCTCCTGTTGATTGAATGCTCGCAGATTCCAGCTTAGTCCAATGCACGTGCACTCTTATTATAATTCACATCGTTCGGTCGTGCAAGTGAAAGGCAATTATGATGATATATGATGGATTGACTGAGATGCGAAAAGCTGGTATGAACTCGACCTCTTTTTTTTTACTATACCTCTTTTGTTTTTGTAAATATGATGAGTTCATCGTTCCTGATTCAGCCTATTATGAATAAACATGTTTGCATTGACAATTAGAGATCATAATTGCTTATGCCATGCTTGATTAGCTATGAGTTATAATGGTTTACCTTGCGTGCCGACATGCTATTACAATGGTTATGATGTGGTATAGTGGGGTGGTATCCTCCTTTGAATGATTTAAGTGACTTGACTTGGCACATGTTCACGCATGTAGTCGAAACAAAATCAACATAGCCTTCACGATATTTATGTTCATGGTGGATTATATCCTACTCATGCTTGCATCCAATGTTTATTAATTTTAATGCATGTTCATGCCTGTTGTCGCTCTCTAGTTGGTCGCTTCCCAGTCTTTTGCTAGCCTTCACTTGTACTAAGCGGGAATACTGTTTGGGCATCAAATCCCTTAAACCCCAAATTTATTCCATATGAGTCCACTATACCTTCCTATATGCGGTATCTACCTGCCGTTCCAAGTAAGTTTGTATGTGCCAAACTCTAAACCTTCAAATAAACATTCTGCTTTGTATGCTCGAATAGCTCATGTATCAACTAGGGCTGCCCTTATCTTCCATGTTAGGCGGGTTATTCTCAAGAGGAGTGGACTCCGATCTTCATTCACGAGAAAATGGCTGGTCACTGGGATGCCCAGTCCCATGCTTTATGCAAACTAAATCAAAAATTAATTGCAAACAAAACTCCCCCTGGGACCTTATGTTAGTTGGAGGCACTCGTTGTTTCGAGCAAGCCATGGATTGACGCTTGTCGGTGGAGGGGGAGTATAAACTTTACCATTCTGTTTGGGAACCGCCTATAATGTGTGTAGCATGGAAGATATCACCATCTCTTAGTTGTTATGTTGACAATGAAAGTATGCCACTCAATATATTAATTATCTCTATTTCAAAACCGAGCTCTGGCACCTCTACAAATCCCTGCTTCCCTCTGTGAAGGGCCTATCTATTTACTTTTATGTTGAGTCATCACCCACTTATTAAAAAGCACTAGCTGGAGAGAACAGCTATCATTCGCATTCATTACTATTAATTTATATTGGGTATGACTATGATTGGATCTCTTTTACCATGAATTACAATGTCTAGTCAGTCCTTGATCTTTAAAGGTGCTCTGCATTTATGTTTTGTGGTCTCAGAAAGGGCTAGCGAGATACCATCTTGTTATATCATATTATGATTGTTTTGAGAAAGTGTTGTCATCCGAGATTTATTATTATGGCCCGCTAGTTGATTATGCCGTTGATATGAGTAAACATGAGACCTGAGAATTATTGCAAATCTGGTTAGTTAGAATCTTTGTTGAAAACTTGAATGCTGGCTTGACATATTTACAACAACAAGAGCAAACAGAGTTTGTAAAAGTTTTTCTTTGTCACTTTCAGTTTGTCAACTGAATTGCTTGAGGACAAGCAAAGGTTTAAGCTTGGGGAGTTGATACGTCTCCGTCAGATCTACTTTTCCAAACACTTTTGCCCTTGTTTTGGACTCTAACTTGCATGATTTGAATGGAACTAACCTGACCGACGCTGTTTTCAACAGAATTGCCATGATGTTGTTTTATGTGCGAAAACAAAAGTTCTCGGAATGACCTGAAACTCCAAGGAACATCAAGTTAAAAATAATAAAAATCCTTGCCAAAGATGAAGACCAGGGGCCCACACTGTCCCACGACGGTGGGCGCCTCAGGGCGCGCCTCTACCTTGTGGGCCCCACAGCTCCTCCGACGCCAACTCCGACTCTATATATTTGCTTTCGGGGAGAAAAAATGAAGGAGAAGAAATCATCGCGTTTTACGATACGGAGCCGTCGCCAAGCCCTAAAACCTCTCGGGAGGGCTGATCTGGAGTCCGTTCGGGCTCCCGGAGAGGGATTCGTCGCCGTCGTCATCATCAACCATCATCCATCACCAATTTCATGATGCTCACCGCCGTGTGTGAGTAATTCCATCGTAGGCTTGCTGGACGGTGATGGGTTGGATGAGATCTATCATGTAATCGAGTTAGTTTTGTTAGGGTTTGATCCCTAGTATCGACTATGTTCTAAGATTGATGTTGCTATGACTTTGCTATGCTTAATGCTTGTCACTAGGGCCCGAGTGCCATGATTTCAGATCTGAACCTATTATGTTTTCATGAATATATGTGAGTTCTTGATCCAATCTTGCAAGTCTATAGTCACCTACTATGTGTTATGATCCGCAACCTCAAGTGACAATAATTGGGACCACTACGGTGATGACCATAGTTTGAGGAGTTCATGTATTCACTATGTGCTAATGCTTTGTTCCGGTTCTCTATTAAAAGGAGGCCTTAATATCCCTTAGTTTCCATTAGGACCCTGCTGCCACGGGAGGGTAGGACAAAAGATGTCATGCAAGTTCTTTTCCATAAGCACGTATGACTATATTCGGAATACATGCCTACATTACATTGATGACATGGAGCTAGTTCTGTGTCACCCTATGTTATGACTGTTACATGATGAACCACATCCGGCTTAATTATCCATCACCGGTCCAATGCCTACGAGCCTTCCATCTACTGGTTTACGCTTATTTACTTTCCCGTTGCTATTGTTACAATCACTACAAAACACCAAAAATATTACTTTTGCTTTCATTACTCTTTTGTTACCGTTACCACCACTATCATATTACTTGGCTACTAAATACTTTGCTGCAAATATTAAGTTATCCAGGTGTGGTTGAATTGACAACTCAGCTGCTAATACTTGAGAATATTCTTTGGCTCCACTTGTGTCGAATCAATAAATTTGGGTTGAATACTCTACCCTCGAAAGCTGTTGCGATCCCCTACACTTGTGGGTTATCAACGGAGGTCACCATGGATACTACTTTTGCGATCCCCTCGTCACCACCAGAGCCTTTTGCAGACAAAGACTACTTTTTTCAGGATAAGCTGTACTAGTTGTCCCCTTTCATTGGCCATTGTTGGCTCCCTTCCCGCTCAATATTTGGGGAGAGGACCAGGGCCTGCATAAATAGGACTATCCACCATAGTAGGAGGCATCAATAACTCATTCGGAGGCATCTCATCTGATCTTGAGCCAATCCTTAGCCACACATCAAGCACAAGAACACCTTTCCCTCAGGAGGTTGTTCTTCCGCTTGTACTGTTCATCATCAGCCCAAGAGGCAATCCAGCACCACCACATTGGAGTAGGGTATTACACCACAATGGTGGCCCGAACCAGTATAAACCTTGTGTCCCTTGTGTTGTGTGTTCGTCGAGTTCGTTCTTGAGATCTTAGCCATCCTAAGACGTGGATCGGCAGGGAGGAAATCTTCGCACGCACCCCAGTGTTCGAACCTTAAGGGTTTTGCCGGAACCCGTGATCCGACATAGTCAATGTGTACGGGCAATGCACATTAATTTCGAAGTATATAAGTGCATGCGGATATTAAGTAGGATATTATTTGTGTGTTATTATGTGATTAGCACTATTTTTGGCATGAAATTAACTGCACGCTAAATGTGTTGAGCGCTCGACATTGAAGCAGTCTAGGTCTTTGGATGAGAAGGAATACATGTGGCTTCATGATGTTTTATATTTAATTTGATACGGCTCTAGCAGAACATTCAATCGATCAAACCATAGATTTCATTTAGTTTGACTCCGACTTTACATTCATACGACGATCGATCTAAAATAAATGGAAATGATAAATGTTTGGATTTTAAGCATGGCAATCCGAACATTTTTCATGGCAAATTTAGATTACGCGGCGGTAGCGGGGGCGTCTTGCGGTGGGAAGTGGCTCCTCAGGTGTCGTCAGACCGGGCCATCGATGACGGCGACGGCGGCGTCTTGCGCCGTTGTTGGCGTACTCCTGGATGTTGGCCCTAGCTTCAAGGAAGGCCACAATGTTCTGGACTTCGATCTCAAGGAGCGAGTCAACTCGCTGGAAGAGGCGACTGGAGTTGGTTCAAGGAAGTGGTCGACGGCGGCCATCCATGCCGCTGAGGGGGGCACTGGCACCTGCGTGGGGACAGGCGCTGGCAACGGCGCGGCGGGGACATTCGTGTGCATAGGCACTGGCACGGGCGCGCATGTCAGTGCACACGCAAGCGCATGCGCTGGCAGGTGCACAGGCACGTGAAAGTCAGCAGGGACCTCATGGATCCCCGTGGCATCAAGCTCGGCGACAATGTGCGGCTCCCAGCCCATTAATGCCACGGGGATGGACGCCGCACGCGGCGACGGAGCCGAACGGAGGCGGGACAGCGCGCGTCTTCCCGCGAGGCCAGTTCAAGCTCGTCCCAAAGCTCCTTATGTTCTTGACACTCCGGCTGGGTGTCTTCCTCAGGAAACTGGAAGACTATGGGCAGACCATCGTGATGCGGCATGGCGTACGGTTAGGTCAGGCTAGTTGGAGATAAACCATAGGAGAATCGGAGAGTAAGAGAGAAGATTGTAGCGATATCGGGTAGTGCGGGGTTGATTTTAAACTGCGGCGCCGGCGACATTAAAAGTGGGAGCAGTTGGGACGAAGGTGGGCGGCGGAGCCTGGTCAAAGGGCTCGCCTCCCGGTGAGCCTAAGCAGCGGTCTGCTCACCCGCCTCCTGTCAGCCGGCACAATAGTCTGCTTGCATGCCTCCTGTTGACTCGCACGCATGCTCGGATAGCACCTACCAATGAGAAGCGGACTCGTGGCGGCACATAAACACCCACGGTTTCAATAGTGAAAGCGTTCGCCTTAACGTGGCAGTCTTTGCCAAAATACCTTGGCTCTTCATTTGTGCAACTTCACATAAGCAGCATGTCTCAAATTTAAGAAAATAATTACGTAGGAATATTTGTGCCATATCACGTGACCATGCTCAGTTTCATGAATTTCTGTTCACTTTTGGATTTTCGAAATTTAAAATCCAGGATTCGAAACAATATCATAACCTGCATCATGCAATAAATTTTCAAGCGATACATCTTTCCTATTGTATTTCTTAAGAAAGGATTTGGTCAAATATTTATCTTAGTTAGACTTCAGACAAGTTATATATGCAGAGTAAAAGGATAATCCCTCCACACCAGTGCATTGCCTAATATATTAAGTCAAGTACTAGGCACGAACAAACGGGCTCAATTCTATGCTCATCCTGGTGTAGTACTCCTATTAGTACTAGGCAATGCAGTTGACAGTTGACCTTGGGTAGCGACGACCGAGGGAATTGAACCGTGCTCTGCACGGTAGGTAACGTTTTCTAGTTACTAAAGCATCCCTCCATTGTTCATCGGTAGTCACTATGGACCGGGGACATGAGGGGAATTTCCTAGGGGTGGAATTCTGGCCGCCAAATATTTCGACTCGAAACACGGAGGCTGGACTGGTTGGGGTTGGCTAATGTGCGTACCACGCACGCCTCCATAATGACACGAGCCCGGTTTTTTTAGGATCAACACGAGACCAGTTTTTTTAGGATCAACACGAGCCAAGGTAAGGCTGGTACGCCGTTGGGTCATATCATTCGAGTATACAAAATGAATCTTATAAATTGCCGAACGAATCTATGTGTATTACAATGCCCGTATTTTCCTTGCAAATAGTAATCTCAACATGGTAATTGATTTATGATGAGTTCTTGAATTAGAGTGAGTTTGTGATATAGTGATCTCAACATGGATTTCACATTTCATGGTATCCCTAGTAAGTTTTTCATTGCAAATTCAAATTTAAAAGATGTATGGTATGATGGTGACAAAACTTTGTATGTATCAAGCATATGACCACACACAAACACACAAACACACACGCGCGTGCGCGCGCACACACACGAACACAACAACTATCCAATAAGTATAGTGCATCTATTTTTCCAAACCATGCGTTTATGACACGAATTCAAAAATACTCATTTTGTTCCTCAATATTAGTATTTTAGAGATTTCAACAAGTGACTACATACGGAGCAAAATGAGTGAATCTACACTCTAAAATATGTCTATATACATCCGTATGTGGCATTCCATTTGAAATCGCTGAAAATACTAATATTTAGGAACGAAGGGAGTAAAATGTAAGACATGAATGGTCCTCAATTCAATATTTAAAATGAACAGGAAACTGAAACATGAATATTAATTCTAGTGCTACAGTAGCTGCAAATGTTGTGTTTAGGCGGAGCTATGTAGATTGTCGGGGGTTAACCCTCGAGCTTAGATATAATTGTGAAGCTGTGTTTAGGATTGTTTAGATTATATTTGTCCCCACCCTCCCAAAACACCGATTGGTTCTGCACCCCCTCCTCCCCGGGAGAATATCATGTGCCCCCACACCTTAGATGCTATATACTGATACAAGTTCCTTGGAGCTTGTAGATCTGAGATATAGCAGCTCACATGATGTCTTAATATTTTTGCAGGAAACCTTGAGGAGTTTGACAATTGCACACAATTTGTACAAAAACTACTCAGATGCACTTGGACCCCATATCCAACGACCTCGAAGCTCGTATCACCATAGCATCTAAGATGAAGGAGGACATCATATTCTCCTGTATGTAAAAATATCATGTGCTACCACACCTTAGATGCTTTGGTGATACAAGCTCTTCGGAGCCGTTGGATTTGTGCCCCAACAACTCCTCGGGGGTTCGAATGTTTTTTTGCAGAAAAGCGCCCAAAGAGTTCGGCCACTTCTTACAAGCACAAAGACTGCTCAGATGCCATTGGATCTCACATCAAACAACCTCGAAGCTCGTATCACCATAGCGTCCAAGCTACGAGAGCACCTGATGTTTTTTTGCACGGGAGAATATGAGCTGCACCCGCACCGTAGATTCTATGGTAATATGAGTTCAGGGAGATCTAACGGCTCACGGTAGGAGGTTTGAATGTTTTTGCAATATACGTCTGAGAGAGTTTGGGAATTGCGCAGAAAGTACAAGTACTATGCATGTGGCATCTGATCACGAATCATACGACCTAGATGCTCGTATCACCATATCGGCTAATTAAGCTACGGGGAGCACCTAATATGAGCAACGGGGAGTCGTTGGATCCAAGATGCAGTGGCACACACGAGGCCTGAATGTTTTATTTGCAAAAAAAACCTTGGAGAGTTTGGAAATTGTGCATAATTACAAAGACTACTCCCAAGCCATTGGATCTCAGTTGCAACGATGTAAAAACTCGTATCACCATAGCATCTAAGCTGTGGGGTGGATGTGATATTCTATGCTGCTGTCATTTTTGTTCGTAAACTTGCAAAATACGTGTAACTCGTGCCGTTACTTGTCTAACCGCGCAAAATGTTTGTTCAAAAAAACCATCCTACACTGAAATATCGGAACAACACACGGGGGTCCCACTTGTCATTGATCAAATTTGGACCTAAAACTAACAAATCTGAAAGACGAGATTCGAACTGGCAACCTGGAGTAAAATGCATAAGTCGATAGCCTGAAAGAACAATGGTTGTTGGCTTTGTCCCATAACTTGATTTTATACAGTATTATTACGTTGAGTAGAGTAGAGGGAGTGGCTCGTCAACACGTGCATGACCATTGACTCACTTACTAGTGGGTCCCAGGGTTGCGATCTCTCTCTCCTCTCCATCGTCTAACCTTTAGATGCATGGGCACACACGCAGAGCGGTGCTAGCTTGCCGTGGTGTTATTATAACTAAAAAAGCTTGGAAAATAGAAGAATCGCCTTGAACAATAGACGTTGTGGCTGGTCGAGACGGAGCTAACCACACCTATCCTCCATGCCATGTTAGCATGATGAAGTTGTGTGGCTAGTGGGGTGTTTTCGACCGACTAGCTGGGTCCCGAGGTCGAACCATAGGTAGTACGTCTGATACAGTATAATTTTACACGCACATTTTTCCTCCGTGCCGAGACGTGGCACACCCTACCGCACGGTTTCGGGGTCCTCCCGGCTGGTGCACCCATATATTCTCCTTGCGAGACGTGGGTCGCCCTACCGCGCGTTTTCTGGGTCCTCCTCGGTCATAGCGCCAAAGCAACAAAATGAGTCATCAAATCGTGAAAGACCACCTTTCCCGCCGAGTACATCAGTGAAGCACGGTGGCTAGCTAGTTGGGCTAGTGTGACCGATTAGCTAGGCTGCCGCCACACTTGTTTTTTCACCCCTTTTTTATCTCCTTGCCGGAAGGTAAATTTAAATATCCACCGCGGCGTTGCTCTGGTCTTTGGGTGCGGTAGGCGCGCCAGGATTTTTAATTTTTTGATTGACGGGAGCAGGCGCGGCAGCATTTTTAATTTTTTGATTGACGGGAGCAGAAGCGGCAGCAATTAGTCATGATGATTCCGCCTGTAAAACCCACTGCTTGCTGATGTGAAAAGTCATCGACTGGTGTTTTCCCATGGTGAAAACCAAAAGATTCACTCCGCTCCTCGGCTGGCTCCATCGGCCATCCCGTAGATTGCATTGCCTTTCAGCCATTTCGCCCCCTTTGCTTCCTCTCCCCATTGCTTCTACCTGGTGCCATGGCGGCACAGCAAATCACGGAGTCTAAGGTGAGGCGCTCGACACAGAGCTCTGTGCCAAGGATGCGGAGCTCGGGGCCAGGGCGTGGAGCTCCGTGAGCTCAAGGAGGAGAGGAGTGCCATGCTCCTCCGTTATGTGTGGGAGTTCACGGAGCTTCAAAAGTGGCAGGCGTCCACCACAAAGATGCTCGAGGCGTAGGCGGCGTTGCTGCAGAAAGCGGAAGATACGATAGGCTGTCAGGGGAGCCGGCTAGAGCGCGAGCGGGCCGATCGTGGTGAGGTCCAGGATCGCCTTAGCCACTCGGTGGACCAAGTTGCCACACACGTGTTGCGGTTGCGCGATACCTACCATCGTGCCAGCACGACCATGCCGGCCGTCGGGCTAAACCCGTTCGACCACCCCGTCGCCTTCAACGAGTTGCGACTTCCTGACCTGGTCTCCTTCTTCACCTATATCTCTGAGGAGCTAAGCCGTCTCCGCGTGATGGTGGGGGCGGAGCTGGACAAGGAGGGGTTGCAGGCTGCCATCGCCGTTGCTGGGAGAATCCTCTCAGGGCTCCGTCACCGGAATACATTCGTGCCATTGGACGCCGTCTTTGACGAGCTGGCTCCCGTCGATCGGGAGCAGGCTCTACGGGTGGTTGCACCCTGCATCACCAACGTCGTGCGCCTCCAGAAGCAGAGGGAGTTCGGTGGTGTTTAGGCGTCCTTTGCATGGGCATGTCCATGTCTTGGTGCAACATGACCGTTGGATCAAACTCAGACGGTGCAGATTGATCAGTGTAGCACAAAGCGTGTGGGTGTGTTTGGTTGCATTCTCATCTCAATATAGTTGTTCCCTCTTCATGTATTTGTGTTAACCTACTAGTGAGGACTCATGCACCCTTCATGCACTCTGCCAAACGCCCAAAAGTGGGTCGAGAAGGGAAATTTTGCTCCCATCCCATGCACCCTTCATTCACCCTGCCTAACACCGATTTGTGCTTCATATGGTTCATGTTTAGGAGTATCAGAGCACTGCATTCTCTCCGTCAGTAGACCTAGTTTTGTTAACATTGATCTCACTGTTCATTCTCAAACGGACAGTCGAGAAAGCGGTACTATGTTACATTACTGTTCATATATATAGTTGACATACGCACAACATCATTTGTTGTCGTCATATCTTACTACACTAGCAACAAGATTATGTAGTACTGACGTATGAACCTCTGCACATGCCTAGTAGTAGGAGCACTATGTATGTTCAAGTGGTTGCCGTGTTTCACACTCCTCTGTCGTAAGAGTGGAAATGCTTGTTGTAATCTTTTTTTCTTTAGAAAAATAGTGGACATGCTCTACCGTGCGGATCATCCTCGACGGTCGTCTGGAACCTTGCTACTCACTTTCGCCAACGTGTGGGACAGCCAGCATCGGGGTCCACCAGCCATGCACTAAATTACTCCATAGTAGAGTTCCCAACTGCATGGTAGACTACCCCGATCGAAGCGCCGTAGTAATGCCCAATGAGCCATCAAATAAAAAAAACTCCTTTCCAGTTGGACGGATGAAGCAACCATCATTTCACTCTTCTCTCTCAGCTTCCTCTCTTAAAAGAAAACCCCCACTTGCTTCTCCCTCATCTTGTTCCTCATTTCTTCAAGAAAACCCCGACCTGCTTCTGCCATTGTTCTTCTCTCCCAAAGAAGGAAAGGTGAGCACATCAATGGTGTTGATTCTGGCCAAGGCCCGGTCTTACAACCCTGAGACTGATCCTATAACTCCCTCTCTGTTCTTCTTTTGGGTTTGTGATTATGGTTTATTTTCTTTTATTTCTATTTGACAGTTTCTTGATGGACGTTGGAGCACCGGCCAAAGTGATGCCTATGGCTCTGGCCAAAACTGTCGAGGCTCATGGTACGAAGAAGCGCAAGCACCCCGCCGAGATTACCACAAACAAGCTCAAATCCATCGCCTTGTCCAAGCCCCCTCTCTGGGATCCCTCATTAAGCAAGTCCAGGTAATATCTCTTCTTGACGATCTTTTTCTCGATCTTGATCATGTTTTTTCATCTAACACGCAGTACTAGTACTAGTAGTACAACTTCCTGGGTGATCTTGCATGTGATTTTTGTGTGCGAAATGACGGTTCTAAATTCATCTTTTGACCAAAACATGCGAGAGGTGGACACTGATTTCTTATAGATTACTTTCAACTACTTTATGAACATCAATGCTACCTTTGAAGAGGGTATATTTGCCTCAGTAACTTGTGTTATGGATATTGCAAGTAATCCCTCTGCTCTCATGCCATTGAAGACATGTTATAGTGTCTTTGTTCACTCATTTCTGTGCGTATATGTAGTCATATATGGAGTAAAATATCAAAAATCATCTTATATTTCTGAACGGAGGTAGTAATAAAATATCTGGTTTCTGTTTGAAATAGAACCAGGCATGTGGTGGAGATGAAGTTCTCAAAGTCATGTTGTGTGAACTGGAAGACCTGAGGATGAGTTCTACTGCTAAGCAATCCAACTATTGTGTCCTTGTCGCCACGTGTCCTGAACTAGTGTTTTCCTGTAGCATTGTTGTCACACGTGTTCTTGATGTCTACTACGGAACCTTCTTCTTGTAAACGTTGTTGGGCCTCCAAGTGCAGAGGTTTGTAGGACAGTAGCAAATTTCCCTCAAGTGGATGACCTAAGGTTTATCAATCCGTGGGAGGCGTAGGATGAAGATGGTCTCTCTCAAGCAACCCTGCAACGCAAAGAGTCTCTTGTGTCCCTAACACACCCAATACAATGATAAATTGTATAGGTGCACTAGTTCGGCGAAGAGATGGTGATACAAGTGCAATATGGATGGTAGATATAGGTTTTTGTAATCTAAAAATATAAAAACAGCAAGGTAACAGGTGGTAAAAGTGAGCGTAAACGGTATTGAAATGCATCGAAACAAGGCCTAGGGTTCATACTTTCACTAGTGCAAGTTCTCTCAACAATAATAACATAGTTGGATCATATAACTATCCCTCAACATGCAACAAAGAGTCACTCCAAAGTCACTAATAGCGGAGAACAAACGAAGAGATTATGGTAGGGTACGAAACCACCTCAAAGTTATTCTTTCCAATCAATCCCTTGGGCTATTCCTATAAGTGTCACAAACAGCCCTAGAGTTCGTACTAGAATAACACCTTAAGACACACATCAACCAAAACCCTAATGTCACCTAGATACTCCAATGTCACCTCAAGTATCCATGGGTATGATTATACGATATGCATCACACAATCTTAGATTCATCTATTCAACCAACACATAGAACCTCAAAGAGTGCCCCAAAGTTTCTACCGGAGAATCAAGACGAAAACGTAGCCAACCCCTATGCATAAGTTCGTATGGAACCCGCAAGTTGATCGCCAAAACATACATCAAGTGAATCACGTGATATCCCATTGTCACCACAGATACACACGGCAAGACATACATCAAGTGTTCTCAAATCATTAAAGACTCAATCCGATAAGATTACTTCAATGGGAAAACTCAATCCATTACAAGAGAGTAGAGGGGAGAAGAAACATAAGATCCAACTATAATAGCAAAGCTCATGGTACATAAAGATCGTGCCAAATCAAGAACACGAGAGAGAGAGAGAGAGAGAGAGACCGAGAGAGAGAGAGACAGACAGAGAGAGACAGATCAAACACATAGCTACTGGTACAGACCCTCAGCCCCGAGGGTGAACTACTCCCTCCTCGTCATGGAGAGCGCCGGGATGATGAAGATGTCCACCGGTGAGGGTTCCCCCCTCCGGCAGGGTGCCGGAACAGGGTCCCGAGAGGTTTTTGGTGGCTACAGAAGCTTGCGGTTGCGGAACTCCAGATCTATTCTGTTTTCCGATCGTTTTAGGGTATATGGGTATATATAGGTGAAAGAAGTAGGTCAGGGGAGCCACGAGGGGCCCACGAGGGTGGAGGGCGCACCCTAGGGGGGTGGGCGTGCCCCCCTACCTCGTGGCTCCCTCGTTTCTTTCCTGACATGCACTCCAAGTCTATCGGGTAGTTTTCCTTCCAAAAATAACTTCTCCAGAAGTTTTATTCTGTTTCGACTCCGTTTGATATTCCTTTTCTTCAAAGCTCTTTGAAACAAGGGGAAAACAGAATCGCACCGGGCTTTGGGTCAATAGGTTAGTCCCAAAAATAATATAAACGTGTAAAATAAAGCCCATAAACAACCAAAACAGATAATATAATAGCATGGAACAATCAAAAAATATAGATACGTTGGAGACGACAAAGATCCCTAAGCTTAATTCTTGCTCGTCCTCGAGTAGGTAAATGATAAAAACAGAATTTTTGATGTGGAATGCTACCTAACATATTTCTTAATGTAATTTTATTTATTGTGGCAAGAATATTCAGATCCATAAGATTCAAGACAAAAGTTTAATATTGACATGAGAACAATAATACTTCAAGCATACTAACAAAGCAATCATGTCTTCTCAAAATAACATGGCCAAAGAAAGTTATCCCTAAAAATCATATAGTCTGGCTATGCTCTATCTTCACCACACAAAGTATTTAAATCAAGCACAACCCCGATGACAAGCCAAGCAATTGTTTCATACTTTTGATGTTCTCAAACTTTTTCAATCTTCACGCAATACATGAGCGTGAGCCATGGACATACCATTATAGGTGGAATAGAATGGTGGTTGTGGAGAAGACAAAAAGGAGAAGATAGTCTCACATCAACTAGGCGTATCAACGGGCTATGAAGATGCCCATCAATAGATATCAATGTGAGTGAGTAGGGATTGCCATGCAACGGATGCAGTAGAGCTATAAGTGTATGAAAGCTAAACAAAAGAACTAAATGGGTGTGCATCCAACTCGCTTGGTCACGAAGACCTAGGGCATTTTGAGGAAGCCCATCATTGGAATATACAAGCCAAGTTCTATAATGAAAGATTCCCACTAGTATATGAAAGTGACAACATAGGAGACTCTCTATCATGAAGATCATGGTGCTACTTTGAAGCACAAGTGTGGTAAAAGGATAGTAGCATTGCCCCTTCTCTCTTTTTCTCTCATTTTTTGTTTGGGCCTTTTCTCTCTCTTTTTTTATGGCCTCTTTTTTTCGTCCGGAATCTCATCCCGACTTGTGGGGGAATCATAGTTTCCATCATCCTTTTCCTCACTTGGGACAATGCTCTAATAATGATGATCATCACACTTTTATTTACTTACAACTCAAGAATTACAACTCAATACTTAGAACAAGATATGACTCTATATGAATGCCTCCGGCGGTGTACCGGGATGTGCAATGACTCATGAGTGACATGTATGAAAGAATTATGAACGGTGGCTTTGCCACAAATACGATGTCAAGTACATGATCATGCAAAGCAATATGACAGTGATGGAGCGTGTCATAATAAACGGAACGGTGGAAAGTTGCATGGCAATATATCTCGGAATGGCTATGGAAATGCCATGATAGGTAGGTATGGTGGCTGTTTTGAGGAAGGTTTATGGTGGGTGTATGATACCGGTGAAAAGTGTGCGGTATTAGAGAGACTAGCAATGGTGGAAGGAAGAAGGGTGCGTATAATCCATGGACTCAACATTAGTCATAAAGAACTCATATACTTATTGCAAAAATCTACCAGTTATCAAAGCAAAGTATTACGCCAAGATGCTCCTAGGGGGATAGATTGGTAGGAAAAGACCATCGCTCATCCCCGACCGCCACTCATAAGGAAGACAATCAATAAATAAATCATGCTCCGACTTCATCACATAACGGTTCACCATACGTGCATGCTACGGGAATCACAAACTTTAACACAAGTATTCCTCAAATTCAC
Source organism: Aegilops bicornis (assembly GCA_021605145.1). Lineage (NCBI taxonomy): Eukaryota > Viridiplantae > Streptophyta > Magnoliopsida > Poales > Poaceae > Aegilops > Aegilops bicornis. The sequence goes on along the minus strand of CM038672.1, from coordinate 82,057,108 downwards.
AACTAATCCACTAGCATGACACTAATATCACCATCTTCATATCTCAAAACAATCATAAAGAATCAAACTTCTCATAGTATTCATATGCACTTTATATGAAAGTTTTTATTATATCCCTCTTGGATGCCCATCATATTAGGACTAATTTCATAACCCAAGAAAATTGCCATGATGTTCTAAAGACTCTCAAAATGATATAAGTGAATCATGAGAGTTCATATATTTCTTCAAAATAAATCCACCGCCGTGCTCTAAAAGATATAAGTGAAGCACTAGAGCAAACAACAAACTACTCCGAAAGATGTAAGTGAAGATCAATGAGTAGTCAAATAATTATGCAACTATGTGAAGACTCTGTAACATTTAAGAATTTCAGATCCTGATATTTTATTCAAACAGAAAGCAAAGCTAAATAAAATAAAATGACGCTCCAAGCAAAACACATATCATGTGGTGAATAAAAATATAGCTCCAAGTAAAGTTATCGATGAACAAAGACGAAAGAGGGGATGCCTTCCGGGGCATCCCCAAGCTTAGGCTCTTGGTTATCCTTGAATATTACCTTGGTGTGCCTTAGGAATACCCAAGCTTAGGCTCTTGCCACTTCTTATTCCATAGCCCATCGAATCTTTACCCAAAACTTGAAAACTTTACAACACAAAACTTAACAGAAAATCTCGTGAAAACAAAACACCACTTCAAGGTACTGTAATGAACTCATTCTTTATTTATATTGGTGTTAACCCTACTGTATTACAACTTCTCTATGGTTTATAAACTATTTTACTAGCCATAGATTCATCAAAATAAGCAAACAACACACGAAAAACAGAATCTGTCAAAAACAGAACAGTGTGTAGTAATCTGTACCTAACGCAAACTTATGGAACTCCAAAAATTCTAAAATAAATTGGTGGATCTGAGGAATTTGTCTAGTAATCATCTTAAAAAAGAATCAACTAAATAGCACTCTCCAGTAAAATGTTGAAGCTAATCTCGTGAGCGCTAAAGTTTCTGTTTTTGACAGCATGATCATAAAGACTACACCCAAGTCTTCCCAAAGGTTCTACTTGGCACAAACACTAATTGAAACATAAAACCACATATAAACATAAGCTAGATGTATTAATTATTACTAAACAGAACCAAAAAGCAAGAATCTAAAATAAAATTGGGTTGCCCCCCAACAAGCGCTAACGTTTAACGCCCCTAGCTAGGCATGATGATTTCAATGATGCTCGCATAAAAGATAATAATTGAAACATAAAGAGAGCATCATGAAGAATATGACTAGCACATTTAAGTATAACCCACTTCCTATGCATAGGGATTTTGTGAGCAAACAACTTATGGGAACAAGAATCAACTTGCATAGGAAGGCAAAACAAGCATAACTTCAAAACCGTAAGCACATAGAGAGGAAACTTGATATTATTGCAATTCCTACAAGCCTATGTTCCTACCTCATAATAATTTTCAGTAGCATCATGAATGAATTCAACAATATAACCAGCACCTAAAGCATTCTTTTCATGAACTACTTTCATAGAAAATTTACTACTCTCCACACAAGCAAAATTCTTCTCATTCGGAATAGTGGGGGTATCATAAGAGACTTGAATACTATAAATTGTTTCCATATTAAAGGAGTAATGTTCAGAAAAAGGGTAATCATAATCATGACAAGTTTTATAAATATAATCATCACTACTTTTTATAGGATAAGTTTCATCACAATAATCATCATAAGTAGCAACTTTGTTCTCATCATAATCGATTTAAACCTCTTCCGAAATAGTGTATACATCACTAAATAAAGTCATGACCTCTCCAAATCCACTTTCATAAATATTATAAGATTCAACATCCTCCAAAATAGTGGGATCATTACTTCCTAAAGTTGACACTCTTCCAAACCCACTTTCATCAATATAATCATCATAGGTAGAAGGCATGCTATCATCATTATAAATTTGCATATCAAAACTTGGGAGATTAAAAATATCATATTCATTAAACGTAGCATCCCCAAGCTTGGGACAAACATTAATTGCAGCAAATATATTCTCAAATATGTCATTCTCATCAAACATAGCTTCCCCAAGCTTGGGCCTTTTCATATCATAAGCATAATCACTCTCATCATTAATAGTATGGATAGCACCGATAGTATAGCATTTATCATATTCTTCCAAGCAAATTCCGAAAAGATTTTCAAGATCATAAGGCGTATCATTATCTTCCCAATCATAATCATCACAATAAGCAAAAGGCATAACGAGATCATCATCAAATTCATCATCTTCCACAATTATTTTTGATTCATTTTCATGAGGCACAACGATAATAGGAGCAACATTATTTGGGAGGGATACCTTTTTACCTCTCCTCATTTTTCTTTTCTTCTTCTTCACATCATGTGTGGGTTCAATCCTCTTTCGAGCTCCTTATTAAGGAGGTTGGTTGAATAGAAAGCTACTCCTCGTTACCTGATTCATCATAAGAAATAATAGGAGGATATTGGGGAGTCTCTTCCCTTTAATTAGTATTCTCTTCATCTTCTATTTGCTTTCTTTTCTTCATGTAATTGGTAATATAAGGATTTTCAATGCAATTCACCGCACAATAAATATAAATCTTCTCTAGATAAAAACCAAGAAGTTTATAACGGGGAAATTCTGGAAGATGCTTAGTTATACGTTTCGTTTCTTCGTAGCCCATAAGCAAATTAAGTTCATTATAATGTGCAAGGGAAATCAAGTCATCACAATTTTTGGACACAATTAGATCATGAATTTTTTTTCATTGGATAGCTAAATGACCCTGTTCATTGCAAAGTCCACAAGTACGGCCAAGAAAATTTAAATCTTCAGCACAAACATCTAGCCTTTCTTGCAACAATTTAGTTTCTAAGTGCTTATGCCTCTTGCAATATCTATCTTCCCTATTTGGTGTGTAGTTGCAAACCCGATGCACTCCACAAAAATTGACATGTTTACAGGAGACATTTTCATCATGACTAGTGCAATCATTGTTAGTATCATGGATATTCAAGGAGTTCATACTAACAACATTGCAATCATGCTCATCATTCAAAGAGTTAGTGCCAAACATTTTAATGCATTCTTCTTCTAACATTTTGCCACAATTTTCCTTTCCATCATACTCACGAAAGATATTAAAAATACGAAGCGTGTGAGACAAACTCAATTCCATTTTTTTGTAGTTTTGTTTTATAGACTAAACTAGTGATAAAACAAGAAACAAAAAGATTCGATTGCAAGATCTAAAGATATACCTTCAAGCACTCACCTCCCCGGCAACGGCGCCAGAAAAGAGCTTAGTTGAAGGGGTTTGAGTGCCGCTTACCTAGCCTCCTCGGCAACGGCGCCAGAAAAGAGCTTGATGTCTACTACGCAAACTTCTTCTTGTAGACATTATTGGGCCTCCAAGTGCAGAGGTTTGTAGGACAGTAGCAAATTTCCCTCAAGTGGATGACCTAAGGTTTATCAATCCGTGGGCGGCGTAGGATGAAGATGGTCTCTCTCAAGCAACCCTGCAACCAAATAATTTAGAGTCTCTTGTGTCCCCAACACACCCAATAAAATGGTAAATTGTACAGGTGCACCAGTTCGGCGAAGAGATGGTGATACAAGTGCAATATGGATGGTAGATATAGGTTTTTGTAATCTGAAAATATAAAAACAGCAAGGTAGCAAGTGGTAAAAGTGAGCGTAAACGGTATTGCAATGCGTCGAAACAAGGCCTAGGGTTCATACTTTCACTAGTGCAAGTTCTCTCAACAATAATAACATAGTTGGATCATATAACTATCCCTCAACATGCAACAAAGAGTCACTCCAAAGTCACTAATAGCGGAGAACAAACGAAGAGATTATGGTAGGGTACGGAACCACCTCAAAGTTATTCTTTCTAATCAATCCCTTGGGCTATTCCTATAAGTGTCACAAACAGCCCTAGAGTTCGTACTAGAAAAACACCTTAAGACACACATCAACCAAAACCCTAATGTCACCTAGATACTCCAATTTCACCTCAAGTATCCGTGGGTATGATTATATGATATGCATCACACAATCTCAGATTCATCTATTCAACCAACACATAGAACCTAAAAGAGTGCCCCAAAGTTTCTACCGGAGAATCAAGACGAAAACGTGTGCCAACCCCTATGCATAAGTTCATGGGCGGAACCCGCAAGTTGATCACCAAAACATACATCAAGTGAATCAAGTGATATCCCATTGTCGCCACAGATACGCATGGCAAGACATACATCAAGTGTTCTCAAATCATTAAAGACTCAATCCAATAAGACTACTTCAATGGGAAAACTCAATCCATTACAAGAGAGTAGAGGGGGAGAAGAAACATAAGATCCAACTATAATAGCAAAGCTCGTGATACATTAAGATCGTGCCAAATCAAGAACACGAGAGAGAGAGATCAAACACGTAGCTACTGGTACATACTGTGACTCCCGGATATTTCAGCTACAGTAATTCTTTGCTAATGATGCCACGTCACTTCGATTATTGTTGCTAATCTCGCGTTAGTTTGAAACCGATTCAAATTCAAATCCAAAATCAAGCAAACAATTAAAGTTTTCAAAAATCAAAACTAAAATGTTCGGAGTGAGCCAAATAATGCATATGTAATTATGGCGGAGAAATCAACCTCTTTGGAAGTGTTTGATTGTCCCAAAGTAAATAAAACAGTAGCAAGACAATTAATTAAATTCCTTTTACGATTAATAAAATATTAAACTATTTTATCTAGTTGCCCAAGTTTTTGTGGCATTAGAATATGTAGTAACACTATTTTAGGAACTAACTTTATATTTTACAAAAACTAAAGTATATTGGAAATAATAGAAAACAGTAAAGGAAAATAAATAAATAAATAAAATGAAAGGAAAAAAAAACAAAAGTAAAACAAAAGACCCCCCCCCCCCCGCTGGGCCAAGTGGCCACAGGCCTCCGCCGCCCGAACGGGTCGGCCCAACCGCCCCTCACCCCACTCCCTTAACCCCCCTGGACATGAAACCCTAACCTACCCCGTACCCCACTTCCCCCCCACATCGCTCTCTCCTTTCCCCCGATCCAGATCTGGATCGGGAAGGGGAACGACCCGCCCCAACTCCATCGACCACGACCGCTGCCGCCCATCGCCCTCGGAGCACCATCACCGCCGCCGCTGACCTCGCCGAGCCACCACGCGGCCTGCCTCCCTCGCCTCCTCATCTCTCTCTCGGCGGGCGCCGTCCCCGTCCGCCTCCTCGCCTCAACGCCATGGTGCCGACGCGTTGCCGGTTGCCTCGCCGGATGACACCGACCTTGCCGCTTCGCCGGGCCGGAACGCCACCTCGACCATGCCTCCCCACCGACCTGCCCCGCTTCCTCCCTCGACGGCCTGCCTGCGTCTCCGACGCTGCCCGTCCTCCTCCCCGAACAGCTTGCGACGCGCCTCGACGCCTCGCCACTATCGCTGGTGAGGACCTGCTCGTCCTCCCTTTCCCCGCTCGTCGTCGCGGTCGCCACGCTCACCCCGGCCCCACTCGCGCTGAACACCACCCAGGCCACGCCCACGCCGAGCTCCTCTCGTCCGTGCCTCCGCCGTACCCGCCGTCCGGTGCCCCGCGAGCTCCGGCGAGCTCGCGTCGCCATCGTCGCGCCCGTGAGCCCCTTGGTCACGCGCCCTCCCTGCCCTGACCGTGAACTGCACCACTGGCTGCTCGGCGAGCCTGCTGCCATCGCCACTGCCGACTGTTGCCAGAGTCAGCCGGGCTTCGCCTCCGCACGCTGGCGTGCACCCGTGTGTGCTTGGCCTTGTGCCACTAACCACAGGGGCCCACGCCCCTGTATTTTTCCAAGGAAACAAAAGAAAACAAAAATAAAATAAAAACGATATAAACAATAAAAACAATATAATTATTTAATTAAGATAATTAATTAACTTAAGTGATCCTGTTAATTAATCTAATTAACCCTGTAATTAACTTTAATTACCTGTTTAGGTAAACAACCTATGACAAGTAGGCCCCACGCCCCTGGAACGTTTTAAAAAATTAATTAACTAAATAAAATGAAATAATAATTAGTTATTCAATTAACTAAATTAATTAGCTTAATTAATTATGTTTAGTTAACCTAATTAACTATTGTTAATTAACTAAACGGTATGACATGCGGGACCCCCACGTTAGATTGACCCAGTCAACCGCACTGTTGACTGCTGACATCACACATACGTCATGCTGACATCATCCCATACTATTCCGGATAATGTTAATTTAAATTAATTAAATAAACGCCAGAAAATGCTTAAAACTTTAGGAAACCATAGGTAATAAACCGTAGCTCGGATGAAAATACTTTCTACATGAAAGTTGCTCAGAACGACGAGACGATTCCGGATACGCAACCGTTCGTCCGCCTCACCCCCCTAACCTATCGAACTCGCAACTTTCCTCCGCTCCTCCGCCTAAAACGCTAAACGCCGGGATACTTTCCCGGATGTTTCTTCACCGGTATCATCACATACCGCGTTAGGGCACGCTTAGCATCACGCTTTGCTTTGTCATGCATCATCATGCATCTGCTTGCTTAAATATTCATTGTTTCTTCCCCTCTTCTTCCGCTTAGACACCGAGACCGACGCCGCTGCCCGGTTCGACTATGGAGTTGACGACCCTCTCTCTTGCCAGAGCAACCAGGCAAGCCCCCTTGATCACCAGATATCGCTTATTCTTCTCTATACCGCTTGCATTAGAGTAGTGTAGCATGTTATCGCTTTCCGTTATTCCTATCCCGATGCATAGCCCCTTGCTACTCTTGTTGTTACCTTTACCCGCAATCCTACATGCCTACTATAGGATGCTAGTTTTCCATCGGTGGCTCTACATTCTTGTCCGTCATTGCTATATTATCGGGCCGTGATCACCGTGAGGTGATCACGGTATATACTATATACTTTATACATGATACATGTGGTGATTAAAGTCAGGTCGGCTCGAGGAGTACCATGAGTGATTCACGGATTGGGGGCTGAAAGGACCTTTGTCCCGACGGCCCTCTGGATGGATCTTTGTATGAGCGACAGGCAGGTTGAGACTACCCGGGTGAGAGGTGGGCCTGGCCCTGCCGGGCGTCATGGATACTTAACACGCTTAACGAGATATTGGTATTTGATCCGAGTCCGCTATTGGCCCATACGCACTAACCAACTACATGGGAAAGATATGGGCACTCGGCCGTGGTATCACCAAGCCTTCGAATAACATCGGCCGAGCGGCGCGCGCCATATTCGACCGCCAGAACGTGACTTCCTTTGTAATGGAGGTTGCTACGCTCGCTTCCGCCGCTGCTCGCAACGCAGTGTGTGTGCTAAGGCGATGGGCCTGCACTGGCGCTTAGGTTTAGACCGGCGTCGACCGCCTGCTGGCCTAGGTCGGGCTGCAACGTGTTGATCTTCCGCGGCCGGGCATGACCCAGAAAAGTGTGTCCGACCAAATGGGACCGAGCGTGTTGGGTTATGTGGTGCACCCCTGCAGGGAAGTTAATCTATTCGAATAGCCGTGATCTTCGGTAACAGGACGACTTGGAGTTGTACCTTGACCTTATGACAACTAGAACCGGATACTTAATAAAACACACCCTCTCAAGTGCCAGATACAACCCGGTGATCGCTCTCTAACAGGGCAACGAGGAGGGGATCGCCGGGTAGGATTATGCTATGCGATGCTACTTGGAGGACTTCAGTCTACTCTCTCCTACATGCTGCAAGACGGAGGCTGCCAGAAGCGTAGTATTCATGTGTTTAGCTATCCCCTCTTATTACGGCATTCTGATCCGGTCCAATCGATATGGCCCTTTACACATATATCCATGCATATGTAGTGTAGCTCCTTGCTTGCAGTACTTTGGATGAGTACTCACGGTTGCCTTGTTCCCCTTTTCCCTATCTCTACCCGATTGCTTGTGACTGCACGATGGAGCCTGTGAGCCAGACGCCACCGTCGATGATTTACTACTACACCGGAGGTGCCTACTACTACGTTTCAAATTTCTGACGATTTATCAGAGTAGTTAGGAGGATCCTGTGCAGAGGCCCGCGCTTCTTTCGATCTCAGTATCCCAGCTTTATGCTAGCCTTCTTAAGGCAAACTTTTTAACTTATGTCCGTACTCAGATATTGTTGCTTCCACGACTTCGTCTATGATCGAGCACTTGTATTCAAACCCTCGAGGCCCACGGCTTGTATTATGATGCTTGTATGACTTATTTATGTTTTAGAGTTGTGTTGTGATATCTTCCCGTGAGTCCTCGATCTTGATCGTACACGCTTATGCGTGTATGATTAGTGTACGATTGAATCGGGGCGCCAAGTTGGTATCGAGCCATCGCTCAGAGGAATCCCCTTCCCAACTCCTTGGCCGAAGTCGAGTCTAGACGTTGCAAAAACTTTTACTAACATGGATGTGTGTCTTACCGGCACGCGTCGCCATTGGGTGGTAGTAGGATCTTTTATTCCTCGACCTATACTCTGGGACTCTGACATCTCTTCTATTCGGGTTAAACGATTTTACTAACTCAGACTCTAGGTTCTCGATAATACTTTCTCCCGGAGAGCCCCTTCAGTCCAGATGATCGCCGGCTGCACCAGAAGATTTCAAAGATACTCTCCGATTTTCTCTCGAGACCTTGTGCCCGTTGCTTTTGCAATTCCCTTCCACCAAAATATCCCTACTGATAAATACTTACACCTGTCGTGCTTACTTTTATCCCCAGTCGATCTTGTTATTACAAGATACCCCGAGAATATTTTGTGCCTACTGCCTTGCAGTTCTTTGCCACCTGAATACCCCTAAGAATAAATTTCTCACACTTTCCGAGTATCCGCTCATCCCCAGTTGTACAGATGTTTCACAAAAGTCTTTGAAATACTATTCAATCCTCCGAAATCCTTAGCAGTTTTATTGCTCTGCAAATACTTGTCTACTTGCATTATGGATGCTTCCCATATATCTGGCAATATTCACTAGTATCTTTTGACACCGTCATTTTGATCCTATTGATTCAACATGTGTGCGAATGCACACAATCATCTATCAACCCTTCTAAATTATCTTTCCGGCTCGACATCATTTTTGAACATGAGCTGGTTCTCGACTCAAACTATTTGTCGTCAATTGTGCCTCCGGTCTATCCAACTTATCAATCCTTGATCGTGAGCGATCGCTTCGATCCTTTGTTTTGGAAATCATAATTCCTTTGTTATTTAAGCATCGAATTATTCAGATGTTCTATAATATGATGCCCGTGCATTCTTCTTCCTCCGGTTGAGTACCGATGCTCACATCAGATCCCTTGTGGACCATCGGTTCCTTTGTTGGATTTTATCCGACAGTGTCCTTCATATTGAATAACCTTGAGAGCCTTTCCATGGGTATATAATGCCTTTGGTACATTGCATCATCTGCTTTTGAACAATGCTCTACTTTCGAGCTTGTATTATTTACCTCGAATTTGGTGGTATATGTTCGTAAGATGCCCTGATGGGTTGAACCTATGCCTTCCTTACTATGTGTGAACTCGGAAGTTTTCACGGGTCATACTCATCTGGTATTTCACCAGGTAAAACTTTCAACACTAATGCCATTATCGAAACGAGAAGTGAATGTAAGGTTTTGCTTTGGAGAAGTGGGAGTCGACCTTGAACTTTGTGTTCATGCCCATGGACCCGAGGTGGAACTTATCATGGAAGCTTCTCGTAGTCATAATAATCCCTTGTTATAGCTTCTTCTCTTATCTATGCTTGGTCTTTATGCACCGTGGATTCGACCATATTGTTCTTCTTTGATCCCATTTCTTGGACAAGTTTAAGTGCTTGCCTTCTGCAAATGATTTCACTTGTCCACCTCTATCCCGCTCTACCCTTGAGTATACCCTCTGGTACCGCGAGAATATCAGGGAACTACATAACTTCTTATGGGTTCTTCGTCAACTGTTATTTCTCACCGATTCCAATTTTCCTGGGTTCTGGTTTGTCGTCAACCGAGAACACTGATAAGTGAATCAATTCCGCACTTCGATTCAATAACCTTTCGCTTCATCATTCCTTTGACTCGATGTCGTCGCTGATTGATTACATCTTCATGAAATCTCTCGACAAATGGGTCGTGATCATCATCAACCTTATGAGCTCTTCCAGGATATCAATCAGATTCATGAAGAGAAATACCATCCTTGCCCTCGATGAGTCGTGTTATCATCGACCACCTTATTGACTCCCCTCCGACACAAACTTGTTCGTGTTTTGTGTTATACCTTGAGTTCGTTGCTACCCATCATTATTCTTCTTTACCTTGGAGTATTACCATCTTTTATGTCAATAATGTCGTGAGAATTTCACCACCTCTTATGCATTCTTGGTACAAGTGATACTTCCTGCCATCTCCGATTATTCCTTGGTTCCCGTGTTGTTTCTAACCGGAAAACCGACAATTGAACTATGTTGTGCGACTTTAAAATTCTAGCAACCCTATTGCTTTGAAGTTACTGGTCGATATTTCACTCTTAGACTATTTGTTATTGAATCACCATTCTGACATTGGTCGTGCAACCCAACCGATATTTCGGGCGCACCTTTCTACCAATGTTTAATTGTGTATGTTTTCCTCGAGCATACGTCATCACATCATTTGTTCTGACAAATGTTATCTCCTTATCCACATAATTGTGGAGATCCATCTTTTTGGATACCTCGTTGAATTATCGCTGAGTCCATCAGCCACCTTCTCATCCCCTCCTTGGTTTAATGATGAACTATTGTTTTGGAACTCGCTTCCATAGTTCATTTCCTGAAAATCTTACAATGTCAACTCGTCAATTGTGTTGCACCTCTTCTTCTCAGGCATCCTGAGTTTAAGGTGTCCTGACACCATTCAGATTTGAAGCTTGTCAAATATGATGGCTGGAAATATTTCCAAGAGTCATAGCATTGGTCTATATAAGACCCGGTAAGGTGATGTCATGCCTAGTACACCTGGGCGGAGGACCTATTGTTATAGTTTCCTTTTCTGCAAGATTATCCAATCTCCCATGAGGAAATTGTAAGACTTATTCTACAAGATGTTCCTGATGGATCCCTTGTGTAACCCAAAATCCGAACTTTACTTAATGACCATGTCAATGCTATCTCGAAGCATGCCCGTGGTAATCCGATTTTCAATAAGAGCATTTGAAGCGCAATGCTAAGTTTTCTTTATCATTTATCATAACACCGTTGTATGGGTAACATCATGAGATTCCTCCCCACTTACCTAAATGGTTTCCTATTTTCTATACTGTCATGGATATCATGCTCCCCTTGTCCTTGGGAAGGATATACCCCTGAAATATGTGTGTATACACATTTTTCTTTTCATTGTTCTGTTTAAACCTGATAATCACTTTTCCTTTCCATTGGTTTGTTTAAACCTTCTTGTGATTTATATGATCTAAGCAGTAATGATTCGCTGCCTATGCAAACACCCTGGTGTACGACCTTGTTAGTAAGACCGTGTTACTATTGTTGATGACATTTCGGTAACCACCGATGGACGAGAACTTTGCCTATTGGTCCGCCTCGTTTCAACGAGCAGGAAAATGGTTCTCTTCGTCCCTCGCCCTAGGTACCAACATTGTTGCCAACAAAACTGACATGCTATCCTCTGACATACCTTGCTATCTTGACCGTGCAAATGTTAGCGCCTTCCTGCTTTTAACCCACATGGTGGGCCCATAACCCACAGTTCCACAGGATCGAAACTCAACTCTATTGTACACCCTGTTTCCAAAGTTAATCCTCGCGCTTGGCTTCGTATACTATTCATGAGCCACATTCCTAGTGATCTATTCTGGTATCAGACGCAATACTTATTCACGTTGCTCGAACCCTTTCACCTTCGACTAGGCATTGAATGATTGCACTGCTACTTGAAACTCCATATTGTACCTTCGAACTTTACTCTCGATGTGGTTTATTTGTTCGACTCGAGAGGTACTCATAGGCTCATTCATGGGTTAATCCCAGATTATTACCCTTATAGCATTTTGTCGTTGCTGGTCTGCCCCGTTACCTATTCGTAAGTACGATGGAACTCCCGAAGAAAGGATAACGACTTGATCATGATGACCTAAAGTAGAGAAATGAAGACATCAATGTAATGGATCGACCTCTTCGAGAAGAGCAACCAAGACTGGGAACACTCGCTAGAATTTCGTAACCAAAACTTTCCCCCTTGCACCCCTCTTAAATCTCGGGACGAGATTTCTTGTAGTGGAGGAGAATTGTGACGCCCGGATATTTAAGCTACAGTAATTCTCAACTAATGATGCCACGTCACTTCGATTACTGTTGCTAATCTCGTGTTAGTTCGAAACCGATTCAAATTCAAATCCAAAATCAAGCAAACAATTAAAGTTTTGAAAAATCAAAACTAAAATGTTCGGAGTGAGCCAAATAATGCATATGTAATTATGGCGGAGAAACCACCTCTTTGGAAGTGTTTGATTGTCCCAAAGTAAATAAAGCAGTAGCAAGACAATTAATTAAATTCCTTTTACGATTAATAAAATATTAAACTATTTTATCTAGTTGCCCAAGTTTTTGTTGCATTAGAATATGTAGTAACACTATTTTAGGAACTAACTTTATATTTTACAAAAACTAAAGTATATTGGAAATAATAGAAAACAGTAAAGGAAAATAAATAAATAGAAAAAAAATGAAAGGAAAACAAATCAAAAGTAAAACAACAGACCCCCCCCCCGTTGGGCCAAGTTGCCACTGGCCTCCGCCGCCCGAACGGGCCGGCCCAACCGCCCCTCACCCCACTCCCTTAACCCCCCTGGACACGAAACCCTAACCTACCCCGTGCCCCACTTCCCCCCACATCGCTCTCTCCTTCCCCCCGATCCAGATCTGGACAGGGAAGGGGAACGACCCGCCCCGACTCCATCGACCCGCCGACCGCGTCGCCCATCGTCCCTGGAGCACCATCACCGCCGCCGCTTCGACCTCGTCGGAGCCACCACGCCGGCCTGCCTCCTCGCCTCCTCATCTCTCTCCTCGACGGAGCGCCGTCCCCGTCCGCCTCCTCGCCTCAACGCCGCGGTGCCGACGCCGTCGCCGGTGCTGCCTCGCCGGACGACACCGACCTCGTCGCCCCGCCGTCGGCCGGAACGCCGCCTCGACCATGCCTCCCCACTGGACCGGCCCCGCCTTCCTCCCTCGACGGCCTGCCTCGTCTCCGACGCCGTCGTCCCCGTCCTCCTCCCCGAATGGCCTCCACGCACCTCGACGCCTCCCTGCTCACCACCGCTGGTGAGGACCCGTCGTCCTCCCTTTCCCCGCCGTCGTCCGCGTCGCCACGCTCACCCGGCCCCACTCGCTGAACACCACCTGTGCCACGCCGCCGAGCTCCTTCGCTTCGCCTCCACTGCACTCCATTGTCCGGTGCCTCATGAGCCCGGGCGAGCTCACGCCGCCATCGTCGCGCTGGAGCCCCTTGGTCACGCGCCCTCCCTGCGACCGTGAACTGCACCACGCTTGCTCCAGCGAAGCTCGCCACTGCTCATTGCTTGTTTACTGCGCCAGAGTCAGCCGCAGCCGGCTTCGCCATACAAGGCGTGCAGGCACCCGTGTGTGCTTGGCCTTGTGCCACTAACCACAGGGGCCCACGCCCCTGTATTTTTCCAAGGAAACAAAAGAAAGAGAAAATGAAATAAAAACGATAAAAACAATAAAAACAATATAATTATTTAATTAAGATAATTAATTAACTTAATTGATCCTGTTAATTAATCTAATTAACCATGTAATTAACTTTAATTACCTGTTTAGGTAAACAACCTATGACAAGTAGGCCCCACGCCCCTGGAACGTTTTAAAAAATTAATTAACTAAATAAAATGAAATAATAATTAATTAATCAATTAACTAAATTAATTAGCTTAATTAATTATGTTTAGTTAACCTAATTAACTATTGTTAATTAACTAAACAGTATGACATGCGGGACCCCCACGTCATATTGACCTACCAACCGCCTTTGTTGATCACGACATCACACATACGTCATGCTGACGTCATCCCATACTGTTCTGGATAATGTTAATTTAAATTAATTAAATAAACGCCAGAAAATGCTTAAAACTTTAGAAAACCATAGGTAATAAACCGTAGCTCGGATGAAAATACTTTCTACATGAAAGTTGCTCAGAACGACGAGGCAATTCCGGATACGCAACCGTTCGTCCGCCACACCCCACCTAACCTATCGAACTCGCAACTTTCCCCCTCCGGCTCCTCCGCCCGAAAACACGAAACGCCGGGGATACTTTCCCGGATGTTTCCCCCCTTCACCGGTATCATCACATACCACGTTAGGGCACGCCTAGCATCACGCTTTGCTTTTTCATGCATCTGTTTGCTTAAATATTCATTGTTTCTTCCCCCTCTTCTTCCGCTAGACACCGAGACCGACGCTGCTGCTGCCCAGTTCGACTACGGAGTTGACGACCCCTGTCTCTTGCCAGAGCAACCAGCAAGCCGTCCCCCCCTTGATCACCAGATATCGCCTATTCTTCTCTATACTGCTTGCATTAGAGTAGTGTAGCATGTTACTGCTTTCCGTTAATCCTATCCTGATGCATAGCCTGTCCTTGCTACTACTGTTGTTACCTTTACCTACAATCCTACATGCCTAGTATAGGATGCTAGTTTTCCATCAGTGGCCCTACATTCTTGTCCGTCTGTTGTGCTATACTATCGGGCCGTGATCACTCGGGAGGTGATCACGAGTATATACTATATACTTTAAACATGATACATGTGGTGATTAAAGTCGGGTCAGCTCGAGGAGTACCCGCGAGTGATTCACTTGATTGGCTGAAAGGACCTTTGTCCCGACGGCCCTCTGGATGGATATTTGTGGCGGAGCGACAGGGCAGGTTGAGACTACCTGGGTGAGAGGTGGGCCTAGCCCTATCGGCGTTCGCGGATACTTAACACGCTTAAAGAGATCTTGGTATTTGATCTGAGTCTGGCTATTGGCCTATACGCACTAACCAACTACGTGGGAAAGATATGGGCACTCGGCTTCGTGCTATCAGCCGAAGCCTTCGTGACATCAGCGACTGAGCAGCGCACGCCAGATTGGACCGCGTAACGTGACTTCCTTTGTAATGGAGGTTGCTAGGTCTGCTTCCGGTCGCGTTCGCAACATGCAGGTGTGCTAAGGGCGATGGGCCCAGACCCCTGGGCGCTTAGGTTTAGACCGGCGTGCTGACCGCTCTGTTGGCCTAGGTCGGGCTGCGACGTGTTGATCTTCCGCGGCCGGGCATGACCTGTAAAAGTGTGTCCGACCAAATGGGATCGAGCGTGTTGGGTTATGTGGTACACCCTGCAGGGAAGTTAATCTATTCGAATAGCCGTGATCTTGGTAGCAGGGGCGACTTGGAGTTGTACCTTGACCTTATGACAACTAGAACCGGATACTTAATAAAACACACCCTTTCAAGTGCGAGATACAACCCGGTGATCGCTCTCTAACAGGCTGACGAGGAGGGATCGCCGGGTAGGATTATGCTATGTGATGCTACTTGGAGGACTTGATCTACTCTCTTCTACATGCCGCAAGACGGAGGCTGCCAGCGTAGTCTTCGATGTGTTTAGCTATCCCCTCTTATTCTGGGATTCTCGCAGTCACCCACTGATATGGCCCGTTACACATATATCCATGCATATGTAGTGTAGCTCCTTTGCTTGCGAGTACTTTGGATGAGTACTCACGGTTGCCTTGTTCCCCCTCTTCCCCCTATCTCTACCCGATTGATGCGACCAGACGATGGAGCCCAGGAGCCAGACGCCACCATCGATGATGACTACTACACTGGAGGTGCCTACTACTACGTGCAGCCCGCTGACAACGATCAGGAGTATTTAGGAGGATCCCAGGCAGGAGGCCTGCGCCTCTTTCGATCTGTATCCCAGTTTGTGCTAGCCTTCTTAAGGCAAACTTTATTAACTTATGTCTGTACTCAGATATTGTTGCTTCCGCTGACTCGTCTATGATCGAGCACTTGTATTCGAGCCCTCGAGGCCCCTGGCTTGTATTATGATGATTGTATGACTTATTTATGTTTTAGAGTTGTGTTGTGATATCTTCCCGTGAGTCCCTGATCTTGATCGTACACGTTTGCGTGTATGATTAGTGTACGATTGAATCGGGGGCGTCACACATACCCTTAGCCCCGAGGGTGAACTACTCCCTCCTTGTCATGGAGAGCGCCGGGATGATGAAGATGGCCACTGGTGAGGGTTCCCCCCTCCTGCAGGGTGCCGGAACAGGGTCCCGAGAGGGTTTTGGTGGCTACAGAGGCTTGCGGCGGCGGAACTCCAGATCTATTCTATTTCCCGATCGTTTTAGGGTATATGGGTATATATAGGTGAAAGAAGTACGCCAGGGGAGCCACGAGGGTGGAGGGCGCGCCCTAGGGGGTGGGCGCGCCCCCTACCTTGTGGCTCCCTCGTTTCTTTCCTGACGTGCACTCGAGGTCTATCGGGTATCTTTCCTTCCAAAAATAACTTCTCCAGAAGGTTTCATTCCGTTTCGACTCCGTTTGATATATCTTTTCTTCGAAACACTGAAACAAGGGAAAAAACAGGAACATGCACTGGGCTCTGGGTCAATAGGTTAGTCCCATAAATGATATAAAAGTGTAAAATAAAGCCCATAAACATCCAAAACAGATAATATAATAGCATGGAACAATAAAAAATTATAGATATGTTGGAGACGTATCAGTTCTCGAGGTTTTACTTGACCACAACAATTTCCTGGCTGTGCCTTCGATTACAAAGGGTGTGGTTCTTGTAAACTTCCCGAAAAATGTGATGCGGCTTGTCTTCATCGTCATGTTTATGAGTGGAAAGACCACTTTGTTAGGTTCTCCAAGGTTGACGAGATGGTAATGGTGCCGGTAGGCATCACTCACGAAGTCCATGGCCTAGTCAGTTATGCGGGGTTCATCTCGTAGGTCGTTGGCAAGAAATAGTCTGCAGAGGTTAATTAGTATGAGTTTGCTTGTCTGTACTAAGTACTATTGTTCAGTACTTGATTTGTGTTTGTGAACCCTGTATTGTTTAGTACTGCCACTTTTGGTGTGTGGTGAGTCCTGAAAACAGTCTATGTTAATGTCTGTCCACTCAATTCAGTCTGTATAATTTGAAGTATCCAGATCATCTTTTTTGTGAGGACGGTTTATCAGTTATGGTTACTGCTGGGGATATTACTACTGGGCGTAAACTGGACGGACAGGCCGGGTTAACTTCATCAGTAGTCAAGTATACTAGAAGCCCGTGGGGATATTCTATAAGGGCCCAAGGCCCGTAACTGCTTAAGGCTTGTAGCCATGGACCGACATTAGTATGTAACTTGTGTTGTAAGTTAGAAATACTAGAGACTGAACCGGACACGTCTATGAGCCGGTCTCTGGACTCTGCAAACCGACGGGCGTCACCCATGTATATAAGGGGACGACCCGGCGGCGATTCAGGACAACATACAACAACTCAAGACTTAGGCGAAGCTTGTTTGCTCCCTAGTCATCGAAACCCCCATCAATTCCATCACAACTAGACGTAGGCTTTTACCTTCATCGAAGGGGCCGAACTAGTATAAACTCTCTTGCGTCCTTGTGTCCGCTTTAACCCCTTTAAGCTGTAGCGACCTGACCCAAAATCGGTTAAGTCTCTGTGTCTGTACCATCCCAAGATCATGCTGGCATTCACAGTACATTGATGAAATAATCAAAGTTCAATCACACCTGAATTTATTACACGATTCTCATATCGAGTCTTTATTACAATGGAATAAATTCGTCAAGGCCAACTCATGAGAAATAAACTAAGTAAAGCTGCGGGCGTAGAAGAATAGAGAGTCCATCCGACTCCAAAGGGCAATCGCCAAGCGCCGGATCGTAGCCTCAATCCTCGATCGAATACTCCTCCGCAACATAAGACGTTGCAGCGGTGTAGGTCAGCATTTTGAATATGCCGGCAAGTCATGAAGAGATAACAACAATAAATTTACTAACACTATATGCAATTTGGCTGTGGGGCTCTAAGTTTCATTGTTTTGCGAAAAGCCAGTTTTTCCCTACAATAAGGACTTGTTTGCAATTACTACAAATTGTTGATAGTTATTGAGATGGTTCCGCCAACCAATATCTATTCCCAATTATTAAACAATAACCCCCTCAATTAATTTATTAAGTTTGGTGTTGAGATATCCGAAATACTCCAAGTTCCAGTGGCTCAAATTGTCCGTAACCGGGGAGACGGCTGACCGATTAGATCTTCACTCTGCAGAGGTTTGCGACTTTACCCGCAAGAATCGTTCCTCCTTTTAAGTCTTCGCACTTCACGGTGTTTGAAGACGGGATGAACGAAACAGTGTATTCAGAAGCGTACCTATGCGCCAAAGCACGTGCCCATCCAATCCTACCGTACTTCTACATCTCGTAGCACCGTCTGCCAGAGTCACACCTAGGGTCCACTGCCGTGAGCCCATAATGGCTTGCGGCTGCACAGGTAAGCTTCCGGTCAATGGGGTATCCATCCATCTCTTTGTGGCTGGGTGAAGCTTTCCGCAAGATGTCATGGCACTTCTCCATGTATCCCGGCCAACCATTGGATTCTCCAGGTGCCCACAACCGTCCTCCACCCAAAGAGTGAATTCAAGTCCATCTTGAGCTTGAAGTTCATGGGGTTGTCATCATCTTGACTCTCACATCTCCCTTATGAATTCACTCAACCAATCCGTCTCTGAGCATAGCAATAATAAACTACTTCGTCCCGGGTCATGGTAACAAGGGGAATTGGTTCATCCTACCTCATGATACTACTCAAGTAGATAACTTCAAAATTTCACCTACTGCATGCATGGTGGGGAGGTATAATTCTAATGCAATAAAATCATAGGTATTGTAAAAGAAAACATGATCAAATGACTTGCCTTGCTGACGATCTTCGTAAGCTAGGGACAAGTGGTAGCAAGCTTCGCACTCCGGAAATTCTACCGAGGCAAACAACAATCATAATAAGCATATAGCATATGATCACTTAACATAATAGCATGCTAACATGACACAGAAAGCAATGGAACCAAAACCCAAAGAAAACTCGAAGAACTCCAATCAATGTTTTCACCACATCATACAACAACCATGAAGTAGTTTTGCATAACAAAAATTTTCTTAACAGAACCTAAGCATGGGTTTTTGCTAACTAACAAAAAAGAATTCATCATGCAATTAGGCGCAAAAAGAATCACATTAAAATCTATTATAGAACTCCTATTATGCCTAAAACAATTCCTAGCAAGAAAAATAAAATAAAAGTTTTATTTATTGCAAATAAAAGTTCATGCTCTAAAGTTACAGAAACTAACGTAGAATAAACTATCACATAGGAAAAATAAATTTACTTGCTAATTAAAACAATAGGAAAACAGTAACTAGTTAAATAAATAGGAATATCATGATTCTGATTAAAACTATTTTTTTTATTAATTTCTAAAATGCCCAAATAAATTCCTACGGTTAGGCAATGTCAAAACAAAGTTGTGACAAAAAGAATCACTAAAAAATAAATCTCCTAACTCATTTTATAGCAGAATTACTACTCTGTCTAAATCTAAAATAAAGCAATTTTAAATAATTTTAACATGACTAATTATATTTTCTACAGAAACTACAATAAATTTGCAAACCAAAAAAAAAAGAATCACTTAAAAATATTAAGTAGATTAAAAGATATGAATTTTACAAAACTGAAACTATTCTGTTAAAACAGAAAACTAAAAATAAAACTAAAACGAAAACCGGCGCTTAATGGGCCTATCTAGCGCTCGACGTAATATAACTAAATCGTGCCGAGGCTTTAAACCGCTTCGGGCCGGTCTAATAAATCCCTAACTAAACTGGAACTAAAACCGGTTCACTAAAACTAAACCTAAAATAAAACCGTACCCCTTCGGGCTTCTAATCTAAACCCGACGTTTAGATCTAACGGGGGGGGGAAACTCCGGCGACTTTCATCGCTGGGTCGACGGCGACGGGCGGCTCGGGCGACGACGGTTCAAGGGGTTCGGTGGTCGGGGACGACGGCGGAGGTGTCAAGGTGAAAAGGGGGAGCAAGGGGGTTCACAGGAGTCGGGAAGCTCGAGGATGGCCGGGGCGGTCGGGGCGGTGGCAATGGCGCGGCGGCGGCTCGGGAGCTCCGGCGACGGATTTCGGGCGAGGGGAGGGTCGGGCGAGGGGGGGAAGTGAGGGAACGGGGCGAGGGGAGGAGTATTTATAGGGGGGGCACCGACTTGGAGGAGGGGCAGGTCGGGCGAGGGGATCGGGATGAGATCCCGGGGATCTCGGGATTCCGCGAGTGATGGCGTTGGCTTGAGGAGGAAGAAGGTGGTGGGGCCGGGCCGTGGTGAGGGAGAGGGGGATCGGCGGGCGACGGTCGGTAGGGGTTTCGGGGCGGGTCGCCGGGTTAGGTTGGCTCGGTCACACCGGTGGGCCTCCTGGCCGGGCTGGCTGGCTGGTCGGGCGCCTGGGTCTCTTCTTTTTTTTTTGAATTAAAAGAGAGAGAAAAAATATATAAAATATAAATATTTTATATAGGACATATATATATCAAAATGATCAGGGGAATATTCCCTATAGTTTGAACATTTTTCCAGGGGCAAAACTCAAACTTTATAAAAAATCATTTTTCTAAAATTCCAAATAAAACTCAAATTTGAATTCAAACTTTTTTGGCAATGTTTTTCCTCTGATATTTTTGGAGTGTCCTGTTTACTCCTCTCATACTTTTTCTCAAGTATTTACCAGGCATAGTTTTGAAATAATTTCCACTGCCAAAATTTGAATTCAAATTCCAACAACTCCAAAACTTCTGAAACTTCAAATGCCACTCAAATTCAAACAAAATGCATAGATGCTTAGCTATAATTGTAAAACATTCCAAATAGGAAATTTGGGATGTTACAAACCTACCCACCTTAAGATGAATCTCGCCCTCGAGATTCGGGTTGGCTAGCAAATAGGTGCTGGTGGTCTCGAAGGAGATCTTCTTCTCGCTCCCTGTGTGGCTTCCTCCTCGAAATGATGACTCCACAAAGACCTTGCAATACTTGATGATCTTGCTGCGGGTGACTCTGTCAGCCTCAAGAATTCGGACGGGTTTCTCCTTATAAGTCAGATCCTTTGTCGAGCTGTATGGCCTCTATGGGCACCGTGTGTCTCTCAACGGAATATCGGCCATCTCGGCATGGCATTTCTTCATTGAGAAACATGGAAGACATCATGAACTCCGGACAATCCTTCCGGCAATTCCAACTTATAAGCAACTTCTCCACGACGTTCGAGGATTTTGTAGGGGCCAATGAATCGGGGTGCTAATTTTCCTTTAACACCGAACCTCTTGATTCCATGAAGTGGAGACACGCGAAGATATGCTCGGTCTCCCGCTTCGTAAGTTACTTCCTTGCGTTTACTGTCGGCATAACTCTTCTGCCTCGACTGAGCTATCTTGAGTCCATCCCGAATCAGCTTGACTTTCTCTTCGGAATCTACGATAAGATCGGGACCGAAAAAGCTGATCTCCAACACCATCCCACAGCAATGGTGTTACGCATCTCCTTCCGTATAGAGCTTGAAAGGGCCATCTTCAGATCGGGTGCGATAACTGTTATTGTACGAGAACTCCGCGTATGGCAAATTATCATCCCAGCTAGACCCATAGTCTAGCACACAAGCTCTCAACATGTCCTCCAGAATCTGGTTGACTCTCTCGGTCTGTCCATCTGTCTGTGGATGAAAAGTCAGCATCAACTCCAGCCTCGTACTCCAAAGTTTCATGTAATCGATTCCAAAACTATGAGGTAAATTGTGTTCCTCTATCTGTCACGATACTCCTCGGAACTCCATGCACACATATGATCCTAGTCATGTATATCTTGGCCACCTTAGCACTGGTATAGGTCGTCTTCACGGGAATGAAGTGAGCTACCTTGGTCAATCGATCAACCACTACCCAGATAGAATCATAACCTGAACGGGTCCCGAGTAATCCTGTGATAAAATCCATTCCAAGTTTTTCCCATTTCCACTCGGGGAATCGGCAAAGGTTGAAGTAACCTCACTGGCTTCGATGTTCTCGCTTTTACACTCGTTGACAAACGTCGCATACTGCTACGTACTCGGCAATATCCTTCTTCATACCGCCCACCGTAAACTTTCCTTCAAATCCAGATACATCTTGGTGTTACCGGGTGAATCGAGTACGGTGAATCATGAGCCTCCTCAAGAATTAGCTTCACGAGTTCGTGATCATTGGGCACATAAATATGATCCTCGTACCATATAGCTCCGTATTCATCCTTACGAAACCCTTTAGCTTTTCCTTCATTCATCCTTTTCTTTATCTCATCAATTTCCTTGTCCGACTTCCGGCTTCACGAATTCTTTCGGTCAAAGTGGGCTGAACTTCCAGAGCTGCAACATATCCTCTCGGAACTATCTCCGCCGGAGATCTCGAGGCCATCGGCTAACTCTGGGAATTCCTCCCGCTATAAGAGTATTCACATAACTCTTACGGCTCAAAGCATCTGCTACAACATTAGCCTTTCACGGGTGGTAATGCAATCTCATGTTGTAGTCCTTGATTAACTCTAGCCATCTCCTCCGCTCGAGGTTCAACTCTTTCTGCGTGAAAATGTACTTCAAGCTCTTATGATCTGTGTAAACATCACAACTATTTCCGATAAGAAAATGTCTCCAGGTCTTGAGTGCATGCACTACGGCTGCTAGCTCCAAATCATGTGTGGCGTAATTCAACTCGTGAGGTCGTAGCTGTCTAGAGGTATAAGCTACAACTTTTCCTTCCTGCATGAGTACTCCTCCGAGTCCCTGGCGAGAAGCGTCACAATATACCTGGTAATCCTTGTGTATGTCCCAAGCAAAATCAAGATCGGGCTGTAACCAAACGTTTCTTCAATTCCTGGAAACTGGCTTCACAATCCTCGGTCCAAATGTACTTGGCGTCCTTCTTCAACAGCTCAGTCATGGGCTTGGCAATCTTCGAGAAATTCTCAATGAATCTCCGATAATATCCTGCGAGTTCGAGAAAACTGCGGATCTCCTTGATCGAGGTGGGTGATCGCCAATCGGTGACCGATTCAACCTTGGTGGGGTCAATCGCTATTCCTTCTCCTGAAATAACATGTCCGAGGAATCCGACTTCCTTCACCAAAATTCACATTTGCTGAACTTGGCATACAACTGATGTTCTCGGAGTTTCTCGTAACTAGACGCAAATGTTCCTTATGCTCTTCCTCGCTCTTGGAGAAAATCAGTATATCATCGATGAACACCACGACAAACTTGTCCAGATATTCCATAAATACATTGTTCATCAAATTCATGAAGTATGCAGGGGCATTAGTCAATCCGAACGACATGACGGTATACTCATATAAACCATACCTGGTGGTGAATGCTGTTTTGGGTATATCCTTTCCACGGATCTTCAACTGATGATACCCTGATCGAAGATCAATCTTGGAGAATACCTTGGCTCCAACTAGCTGATCAAATAGATCATTAATCATCGATGAGGGTACTTGTTCTTGATGGTCATGTCGCTCAACTAACGATAATCCACAACCATTCTCGTGCTTCCATCCTTCTTCTCTACCAAAAGAACTGGGCTCCCCAAGGTGATGAGCTTGGCGAATATATCCCTTCTCCAATAGCTCATTAATTTGCTTTTGATCTCTTCCAATTCGCTCGGGGCATCCGATAGGGTCTCTTGGATATTGGGGCTGTGCCGGCAATAACTCAATCAGAAATTCAATGTCTCCGTCCGGTGGCATTCTGGTAATTCCTCCGAAACACATCGGGAAATTCTTGCACTATCGGCACTTCCTCCTGAACAACTCCCGTGAGGGAATTCACCGATTGTTCATCGGGATACGCTCGGATACATGCTTGATCCTCTTACGCTCGGAGTGGTGAGCAGAATTGACTTGCGGCATGCCTATGTTTCCTTCAAACTTCGTCAACCAATCCATGCCTAGGATTACATCCAAGGTCCGGGTTTCCAATACTATGAGGTCTGCGGGAAATTTATGGTTCCCGATGTTGAGGGTTGCATGACAGCCTAAGCTCGCCATCATTTCTCCTCCTCGCTGAATCGACGCCAAGGGGGCTTCTAAGGGTTTTAGTGGGCAACCCGCACTTTTCGACAACTACCCTTGATATGAATGAATGCGTTGCACCGTAATCAAAGAGTACCAATACTGAACGTGAATTCAATAAAAACTTACCAACCACGATTATGCGGATGATCATAGACGTCCTCCACGTCAATGTGGTTCACCTGAGCACGAGGAAAAGGGTTGGGCTTCTTTGCTGAGCTTCCATTGCCGTTTCCGGCCTCCAGGAAGTCGATGGCATAGTGCCCTGTTTTCTGGCACTTGAAACAGGTGATGTGACTCAGATCTTTCTGAGCCGGGGCAGGACGATGCTGGTTGCCATTGCCGTTTCCATTGCCATTCCCATTGCCTGACTTGTTGTCCTGGTTGCGGTTGTTCCCATTCCTCCATGGTTATGTCCTCCATGGTTGTGATGGGTATGCCCTCCGAGTATGGGGCATAACGGGCTTCGCTGAGCTCGAGTTGTACTTCCCACGCCATACTTCCGCTTGCGGCTATCAATCTGCTGCTGCTTGCCTTCAAGTATGGTGGCCTTGTCTACCAGCTCCTGGTAGTTGGTGAAGGTAGCCACCATAAGCTGCATACCCAGCTCGTCATTGAGTCCCTCGAGAAATTTTTCCTGCTTTGCGGCATCTGTGGCCACATCATCCGGGGCATAGCGAGCTAACTTGCTGAACTCATCCACGTCTTGCCTCTACGATTCGGTTCCCTCGGCGCAAGTTGCGGAACTCACGCTTCTTCAGACTCATGGCTCCGGTGAGACATGAGCGGTGCGGAAAGCTTCTTGGAACTGATCCCATGTGATGGTGCCGATGGGATAAGTGGCGGTGTAGTTCTCCCACCAAGAAGCTGCAGGTCCATCAAGTTGATGTGCGGCAAAGCGCACCTTCTGCATCGCTGCATCCAACAGGACTAACTCCTTCCGACCTTATGGAGCCAATCATCGGCCACAATCGGCTCAAGGTTGCTAGAGAACACCGGCGGATTAAGCCTTAGGAACCGAGTCAAGTTGTCAACAGGGGTGGTGGCGGTGGATTGTTGTTGTTGTTGTTGTTCGGTTACGGATGAGCATCCGCATGAGGGCATTCTCGCTTTGGATCACCTGGGTGAGCTCCGCGGAAAGTTGAAACCGGGTCACGTCTCGGAGGCATCCGGTGTTTTGGAGTGGATGAGAAAATTAGAATAGAACAAGGGTCTAATGAGAAAATATCACTACCCATATGAATGCACAATCATAATCACACCAATCATTTATTCAATCATCTCAAACATGGTTCAATCTCGATTACAAAATATCTCATGACTAATCGAAAATAACGGCCTAACTGATCGACGAAAAATAAAATAACATGGCGGTCGACTAAATGTCTTCATCAATAATCCCTGCGTCCTCTGGTGCGGCGTCCTCCGGTGTGGCGTCCTCTAATGCGGCGCCTCCTCTTGCGGCTTTCTTCAGTGGAGCTCCCTTCATAATCCTGGTCATTGCTCACGAGGGGTCCGTCATCTCCACTCGGAAAAAGGTCCTCTCCCAAGTCCATCTTTTCCTCTAACGCGGCAACCTTCATTTTCAGGTCGTCGACTCTCTCCATGAAGTCCGCGATTTCTTCCTCATGGTCAAGGAAGTCTGCGTGTGCCTTCTCTTCCAGTTCCAGTTCACGGAACAACAGCCTCCTGTGTACCTTCGAGTTCTGGCGAAGTCCGGATCTCCCGCTTCTGAGGAGACACTCCAAGTCTTGGACATACGAGAGAATGGAGTCGCCCTCACGCAGACGGATGATATCTCCATTCCTTGCTCTGCGAGAAACCATGGCGAGGTCTGATGGATCGAGCTCGGCCATGTACTCTTCTCGGAGATGTCCAAGTGCACGATAAATCGCCATGTCTCTTCCGAGGATCCAGTTGAAGTCGGTAAACTCAAAGTCAATATTCTCTCAGATGTCCTCCGAAGGTTCTCTCGGAATGTGCACCTCGATCCTCAGAAGCGGGTATCCGCCGGAAGTGCATTGGTAGGCTTCCGGTGATCGAGGGCGAGCAATCTTCAGCTTCTTCACGATCTGGACCAGCTTCCCGCGAAGGGCATCGTCTCATCTGGTGGCAAAACTCCGTAGCAAAACTGGGGTGAACTCGTGCCATCTAGAATGTTGAAAATCGGAGAGAAGTCGAAATGAACAGGGAGAATTACAGAATGATAAGGATATAAAATAAATAGTCTCTTCCTATGGCTTTCCGATCCTAGGGGTTACGCCCTACGGTCAGCGCAGTGCTCGATACCATCTCTCAGAGCGACTGACCCAAAATCGGTCAAGTCTCGTGGTTCTGCATTCATCCCAAGATCATCTTTGGCACTCACAAAGACATTGATGAAATAATCAAAGTTCAATCACACCTGAATTTATTACACGATTCTCATGTCGAGTCTTTATTACAATGTAATAAATTCGTCAAGGCCAACTCATGAGAAATAAACTAAGTAAAGCTGCGGAAGCGTAGAAGAATAGCGAGTCCATCCGACTCCAAAGGGCAATCGCCAAGCGCGGATCGTAGCCTCAATCCTGATCGGAATACTCCTCTGCAACATAAGACGTTGCAGCGGTGTAGGTCAGCATTTTGAATATGCCGGCAAGTCATGAAGAGATAACAACAATAAATTTACTAACACTATATGCAATTTGGCTGTGGGGCTCTAAGTTTCATTGTTTTGCGAAAAGCCAGTTTTTCCCTACAATAAGGACTTGTTTGCTATTACTACAAATTGTTGATAGTTATTGAGATGGTTCCGCCAACCAATATCTCATTCCCAATTATTAAACAATAACCCCCTCAATTAATTTATTAAGTTTGGTGTTGAGATATCCGAAATACTCCAAGTTCCAGTGGCTCAAATTGTCCGTAACCGGGGACACGGCTAACCGATTAGATCTTCACTCTGCAGAGGTTTGCGCACTTTACCCGCAAGAATCGCTCCTCCTTTTAAGTCTTCGCACTTCACGGTGTTTGAAGACGGGATGAACGCAACAGGGTCTTAGAAGAGTTCCTTCCGGCCACCGCCGGTGCCCATCCAATCCTACCGTTCTTCTACATCTCGTAGCACCGTCCGCCAGAGTCACACCTAGGGTCGACCAAGCCAGAGCCCATAATGGCTTGCGGCTGCAGGTAAGCTTCCGGTCAATGGGGTATCCATCCATCTCTTCGTGGCTGGGTGAAGCTTTCGCAAGATGTCATGGCACTTCTCCATGTATCCCGCCAACCATTGGATTCTCCAGGTGCCCGTCAACCGTCCTCCACCCAAAGAGTGAATTCGAAGTCCATCTTGAGCTTGAAGTTCATGGGGTTGTCATCATCTTGACTCTCACATCTCCCTTATGAATTCACTCAACCAATCCCGCTCTGAGCATAGCAATAATAAACTACTTCGTCCGGGTCATGGTAACAAGGGAATTGGTTCATCCTACCTCATGATACTACTCAAGTAGATAACTTCAAAATTTCACCTACTGCATGCATGGTGGGGAGGTATAATTCTAATGCAATAAAATCATAGGTATTGTAAAAGAAAACATGATCAAATGACTTGCCTTGCTGACGATCTTCGTAAGCTAGGGACTCGTGGTAGCAAGCTTCGCACTCCGGAAATTCTACCGAGGCAAACAACAATCATAATAAGCATATAGCATATGATCACTTAACATAATAGCATGCTAACATGACACACAAAGCAATGGAACCAAAACCCAAAGAAAACTCGAAGAACTCCAATCAATGTTTTCACCACATCATACAACAACCATGAAGTAGTTTTGCATAACAAAATTTTTCTTAACAGAACCTAAGCATGGGTTTTTGCTAACTAACAGAAAAGAATTCATCATGCAACTAGGCGCAAAAAGAATCACATTAAAATCTATTATAGAACTCCTATTATGCCTAAAACAATTCCTAGCAAGAAAAATAAAATAAAAGTTTTATTTATTGCAAATAAAAGTTCATGCTCTAAAGTTACAGAAACTAACCTAGAATAAACTATCACATAGGAAAAATAAATTTATTTGCTAATTAAAACAATAGGAAAACAGTAACTAGTTAAATAAATAGGAATATCATGATTCTGATTAAAACTATTTTTTTATTAATTTCTAAAATGCCCAAATAAATTCCTACGGTTAGGCAATGTCAAAACAAAGTTGTGACAAAAAGAATCACTAAAAAATAAATCTCCTAACTCATTATATAGCAGAATTACTATTCTGTCTAAATCTAAAATAAAGCAATTTTAAATAATTTTAACATGACTAATTATATTTTCTACAGAAACTATAATAAATTTGCAAACCAACAAAAAAAGAATCACTTAAAAATATTAAGTAGATTAAAAGATATGAATTTTACAAAACTGAAACTATTCTGTTAAAACAGAAAACTAAAAATAAAACTAAAACGAAAACCGGCGCTTAATGGGCCAATCTAGCGCTTCGTAATATAACTAAATCGCGCGAGGCTTTAAACCGCTTCGGGCCGGTCTAATAAATCCCTAACTAAACCGGAACTAAAACCGGTTCACTAAAACTAAACCTAAAATAAAATTGTACCCCTTCGGGCTTCTAATCTAAACCCTACGTTTAGATCTAACGGTGGGGGGAAACTCCGGCGACTTACCGCGGGTCGACGGCGACGGCGGCTCGGGCGACGACGGCTCCGGCGGCTCCGGTGGTCGGGGACGACGGCGGAGGTGTCCGGCGGGTGCGGGGGAGCAAGGGGGTTCGGTTGGTGGAGTCGGGGAAGCTCGGGGATGGCCGGGGCGGTCGGGCGGTGGCAATGATGGTGGCGGCTCGGGAGCTCCGACGGATTTCGGGCGAGGGGAGGGTCGGGCGAGGGGGGAAAGTGAGGGAACGGGGCGAGGGGAGGAGTATTTATAGGGGGGGCACGACTTGGAGGAGGGGCAGGTCGGGGCGAGGAGATCGGGATGAGATCCCGGGGATCTCGGGATTCCGGCGAGCGGCGCGGTGGCGTTGGCTTGAGGAGGAAGAAGGTGGTGGGGCCAGGGCGTCAGCGGGTGAGGGGAGAGGGGGATCGGGCGGGCGACCGGTCGGTAGGGGTTTCGGCCGGGCGGGTTTGTTGGCTGGGCCGGGTCAAAAGCTGGTTGGTCATTTGTCGGTCACTGGTGGGCCTCTACCGGCCGGGCCGAGGCTGGTTCGGCTGGCCTGGGTCTCTTCTTTTTTTGAATTAAAGAGAGAAAAATATATAAAATATAAATATTTTATATAGGACATATATATATCAAAATGATCGGGAATATTCCTATAGCTTGAACATTTTTCCAGGGGCAAAACTCAAACTTTATGAAAAATCATTTTTCTAAAATTCCAAATAAAACTCAAATTTGAATTCAAACTTTTTTGGCAATGTTTTTCCTCTGATATTTTTGGAGAGTCATGTTTACTCCTCTCATACTTTTTCTCAAGTATTTACCAGGCATAGTTTTGAAATAATTTCCGCTGCCAAAATTTGAATTCAAATTCCAACAACTCCAAAACTTCTGAAACTTCAAATGCCACTCAAATTCAAACAAAATGCATAGATGCTTAGCTATAATTGTAAAACATTCCAAATAGGAAATTTGGGATGTTACATAAGCTAACCCGTAGCGATGGCTCCACGACTAACTCCTTTCATGAGGACATCTCCCGTGACAAAACCACGATAGTTGGCGCCCACTGTGGGGCTACCGCACGATGGTTTCAAGTTCTTGGAGGGTAACTTCGAAGGACTCAAGGGTTATGCTGTGGGCCGGATGACCAAGAGTCGTCGCGGCAAGCTCTACATCGACGATTCAGGCTGGGGCCCCGAGGCCGGCTCGATTGAGTACGGGTACCGGGTCCCTTTTGGTGGCATACACGTCTTCATCGGCAAGATTGGTGAACCGGGCCCTGAGTCGGACATCTGCACCGACCTCGTCGAAACGGCTCAGCATGCGAGATCTGCTCAGGTTAAACCGGCTGTGAAGCGTGCCTTCGTGGGAGTCATCCACGGAGGAGAATATGAAGATGGATCGGCATCTGGTAGTGAGACTGTTGTTTATTCCGGCGACGAGTCCTCGACCGGAGAAACCGAATCATTGTATCAGCTATAGGACGGCCGGATTGGGGGCTGTTCCGATGGTGATGATTCGGACCCTTGATCTGCCCAACCGGGTTGGGATATTCATGGCCGGTACACAGGCGGCGATCCACTCTTCGACCGCAGCAGCAATGTTCTCCGGATCAGCGGCAGCGGCCGGGGCAGGAGGCTCTGTGCGCCCTCCGGCTCAAGTTTTATCTGATCTGTTTGATACGTTGGCTGTGCTTATGGCAAAGGCTAACCCGGAGGATCAGGACGCCCACAATGCGGAGATTGCAAAAGTGAGGGAACAGATCACTCAGGCCAAGGCCGACTTAGCAGCCGAAAACAACAGGATGGCCGCAGAGCGGGCCACTTTGGACGCGCAGGCCTATAGGCTTATGTCGACCGTAACGTCGCATGAAGTCCTGAAAAGGAAGCATCAGTCTCGCCTGCCGAAGGTTTTCGATGGCAGAAACCTCTTTAACACCCCAGGAGCAGGGACTAGTAACCCGTCGTGGCTAAACCGGGTGGAGGCACCTGGGACGGGTGCGCCGGTTCAGCCTCGCCCGATGGAGCCGCCTCGACAGAATAACATCGTACCTCAGCTTGTCCAGACACCTCTAGGTCACTATTTCAATCAGATGGACAATCTTATCGCCACCGCTTCACGGCTGGAGGCCATCCCAATTGAAGGTGATTCTCCGCAAGCGGTGGAGACGCGCCGGGTTAAGGAACTTCTTCGAACAACCTTGGTTCAGCAGGAAGCATATTCATATAGCCGTGACCGAATTCATTCCACCCCCCCCGTCCAAGCCGGAGTTACAGCAGGCGGATGGATGAACCGCCGTTTCGGTAATGCACGGAACCGTGAAGCGCCCCGTGGCCATAACCCGGCAGGTGATGCTCAGAAGTGGTGGACCGGGCCCGAGCGCCCAGGACGCCGAGTTAGCAGCGCAGCATGAGGCTCGTCAGCTTACGTCGGTTCGTCCAACCACCTCAATCGAGCCAGGAGTTACTTCTAGTTCTTTGGGAGTGCCTTGTCTTGTCCCCGCTTTACGCAATGTGTGCCTGACCAAGGATTTCAAGGGCCTGCGCAAGGTACCAAATTACACGGTCGATTTGTCTCTGGAACCATGGGTAGAGAGCTATGAGATGGCCATGGAGATGCTTGACGTAGATGAAGCGGCATGTGCAAAGTATTTTACCATGATGCTTGAAGGGACAGCCTGTATTTGGTTAAAGAGCTTACCAGCCAATTCTATCAGTTCATGGGCCCAGTTGCGAGCTCGGTTTATCCAGAATTTGAAGGATACATGTAAGCAGCCCATGTCGATAGTGGACTTAGCAGCCTGTGTCCAGGAGGAAGGAGAGTCAAAAACCCGCTGGGTATGCCGAGTCTCGGAAATTTTGCACTCCTCAGACCGTATCAACGGCGATTCTGCGGTTATAACTTTGGAAAGCAACTGCTGGTTTAAACCTCTGAAGTTGAAATTGGGACGGATGAAGCGCCACTGCAACGATATGGGGACCCTCATGACTGCGTTAGTGAAGTATGCTGATTCTGATGGTACCAAGGATCCCGAGTCTGATGATGACAAGACAGGGAAGGGAAAGAAGAACGGCAACTCCAAGGGGCAGCAACACAACACGGCAGGTCATGGTAACGGAGGCAAGCGTAAAGCGGATGGCAGCATGGACTTTGTGGCTAATACTAGCGCATAGGACAGGGGTCAGCGACGGAAGGGTAAACCGCCGATTCATGGTGGAGCTCCAAGCCCCAATCCGGACCCCCTGACTTATCTATTAAACCATCCCTGTCCAAAGCACGGGACGAAGGAGGCACCAGCCACCCACCTTTGGAAGGATTGTTATATTATGCAGGAGTTCAAAAATTCTAATGCTTTCCGGTATGATCACGGATCAGGTGGTGGCTCAGGATCCGGATTCCATGGGCCGGGTCACGGTGGAGGAAATGCCGGTTCAGGCTTCAATGGAGATCAGGGTGGACATAACAATCAAAACAATCAGAGTTGCCAAGGTGGTTACAACCAGCAGCAGCAGTCGGATTATCAGAGCAATCCAAAACAGTTGAATAGTGGGCAATATCATGTATTCACCACTAGCTTGGATAAGCGAGACCGGAAGCTTCACAAGCGAGCGGTGAATTCTGTTGAACCGGCCGTGCCTCGTTATTTACGCTGGTCCGAACAGCCGATTGTATGGAGCGGAGAGGATCACCCTCCCTGGGTTGACAATCCGGGTCACTAAGCGTTGGTGGTGGCACCTCAGATGGGAGGTTATAAGTTCACCAAGGTGCTCATGGATGGAGGAAGCAGCATTAATATCTTATACTATGAGACCTTCCGCCGTATGGGGCTAATAGACAAGAATCTTAAACCGTCCAATACGGTATTCCATGGTGTAGTACCTGGTAAGTCAGCATATCCCGTTGGCAAGATAGCTCTGGAGGTGGCCTTTGGAGATGATCATGATTCCAGGTCAGAAACGTTGATTTTTGAGGTGGTGAAGATCCGGCGCCCATACCACGCTTTATTTGGGCGGCCGGCTTATGCCAAATTTATGGCACGGACCTGTTATATTTATCTGCAGCTCAAGATGCCGGGTCACAAGGGGACCATAACTGTTCATGGAAGTCGCAAGATTGCCTTGGAGTGTGAAGAAGGTGATGCGGCCTATGCAGAGTCGGTTTGTGCCATGGAAGAGTTGAAGTACTACAAGGATAATGTTGATCCGGTGGACATGACTCCGTTGAAGAAGCCAACCACAGAGCATGATCCGGCTCTGAAATTCAAATCGGCAGCTGAGACTAAGCTTCTTGACTTTGTACCTGGCGATTCATCCAAGCAGTTTAGTATGAGCACCAACTTGGATCTGAAATAGGAAAGCGCGCTCATCGAGTTCATCCGTGAGAACCGGGACATTTTTGCATGGAAGCCTTCTGACATGCCAGGCATACCGAGGGAACTCGCTAAGCACACTCTTAATGTTGATCCTAAGTACAAACTGGTGAAGCAGTTTCTCCGCCGGTTCAACGAAGAAAGGCGCAAAGCTATTGGAGAGGAGGTGGCCAGGCTCTTAGCGGCTGGCTTTATTGTTGAAGTGTTCCATCCTGAATGGCTGGCTAATCCGGTCGGGTCCTTAAGAAGAACGGCACCTGGCGCATGTGTGTGGATTACACAGATCTTAATAAGGCTTGTCCAGCAGATCCTTTTGCCCTCCCCCGCATCGATCAGATTATTGATGCTACGGCGGGTTGTGAGCGTTTGAGTTTTCTGGATGCATATTTTGGTTATCATCATATCAAGATGGCAGTTAAGGACCAAGAGAAGACGGCATTCATAACTCCCCTTGGAGCCTTCTGCTATGCATCTATGCCTTTTGGGCTCAAGACTGCCCAGGCAACTTATCAACGGTGTGTATAGAATTGCCTTCATAAGCAGATCGGCCGTAATGTGCATGCCTATGTGGATGATATTGTGGTTAAGTCAAGGGAGAAGGAGACTCTGGTTGATGATTTGAAGGAAATCTTTGATAACCTGCGGACATACAAGATGATGCTCAACCCAGCCAAGTGTGTTTTTGGTGTACCGGCAGGCAAATTATTGGGTTTTCTGGTGTCCAACAGGGTTTTCTGGTGTCCAACAAGGGAATTGAGGCTAATCCGGAGAAGATCACAGCTATCACCTCTCCGGCTAAGCCGAAATGTATCAATGATGTCCAGCGCTTGGCAGGCCGTATTGCTGCGTTGAGCCGTTTTATCAGCCGCCTCGGTGAGAAGGCGATACCTTTGTATCAGATGCTGAAAAAAGCGGATCCCTTTGTCTGGAGTCCGGCCGCTGATAAAGCGTTGGAGGACTTAAAGTGGCAGCTAGCCAATCCGCCTGTTCTTGCTACTCCGATTGACAAAGAACCATTGCTACTATATGTGGCAGCTAATGCTCGTGCAGTCAGCGTTGCTATTGTGGTAGAGCGCAAGGAGGCGGGCAAGGAATATCCGGTTCAGCGCCCGGTTTACTATATCAGTGAGGTGCTTATTGAGTCCAAGCAAAGGTACCCGCATTGGCAGAAGCTGGTGTATGGAGTTTTCATGGCAAGCCGGAAGCTCAAGCAATACTTCCAGGGACATCCCATCACAGTGGTTAGCTCTGCTCCTTTGGGAGATATAATTCAAAACAGGGAGGCAACTGGCCGGATTGCCAAGTGGGCCATAGAGCTTGGGCAGCACGGTTTGAAATACGTGCCTCGGACGGCGATCAAATCTCAAGCACTTGTGGATTTCATCAATGATTGGACGGAACTGCAAGCACCTGAAGAGAAGTCGGATCACACCTACTGGACTATTCATTTCGATGTGTCCAGGCAATTGGAGGGCTCGGGGGCTGGAGTCGTATTAACTTCCCCACGAGGTGATAAGTTCTGTTACGTTCTCCGTTTAACGTTCCCTTGTACTAACAATGCAGCTGAGTACGAAGCTTTACTCCATGGTCTCCGGATGGCTAAGGAGATGAATCTCAGCCGAGTTATGTGCTTCGATGACTCAGACCTGGTGGCCCAACAAGTGTCTGGTACTTGGGATTCTAAGGACCCTCTCATGGCAGCATATCGCCGTGAGGTGGATATTATTGCAGGCCACTTCAAGGGATATTAGCTGGATCACGTGGACAGACGGAAGAACGAAGCGGCGGACGCTTTAAGCCGGCTGGGCTCTCAGCGTAAACCGGTCCCGCCTAATGTCTTCTTGGATGTCCTGCATAACCTGTCGGTCAAGCTCCCTGGCGAAGAGGATTTGGCTATTCCCGATCCGGAGGCTCAGTTGGTGGCAGCTCTGCATGTCATTCCGGATTGGACGGTTCCTTATCTTGCGTACATGAACCGGGGCGAGTTACCAGAGGATGAAACGCTAGCCAGACAGATAATCCGGCGATCCAAGTCCATGACTATTGTCAATGGCGAGTTGCATCATTGCAGTGTGTTAGGAGCGTTTCAACGTTGTGTGTCGCCAGAGGAAGGTTGTGAGATCTTGTGCGAAATCCACGAAGGAGATTGTGGTCACCACGCCGGTTCAAAATCCCTGGCGGCTAAGGCGTTTCGTCACGGATTTTATTGGTTGACTGCTCATGCTGATGCGGAGGACCTGGTTAGGCGATGTGATGGCTGTCAGAAGTTCTCAAGACGCGCACATGTGCCGGCTCAAGAATTGAGGATGATTCCACTTACTTGGCCGTTTGCGACTTGGGGGCTGGATATGGTTGGGCCTTTCAAACAGTCCAAGGACAAGAAGACCCAACCTTTTGGTGGCGGTTGACAAATTTACAAAGTGGGTAGAAGCGGAGCCCGTCAGCAAGTGTGATGCAGCCACGACGGTTCAATTCATTAAAAAAGGTGATTTTCCGGTTTGGCTTTCCACACAGTATCATTACTGATAATGGTACCAATCTGTCTAAGGGTGCTAGAAGGAGTTCTGTGAACGTGAGCACATCCGGCTTGACGTTTCATCAGTGGCTCACCCACTGTCCAATGGCCAAGCGGAGAGAGCTAACCAGGAGATCTTACGAGGCATCAAACCCCGGCTTATGGTCCCTTTGCAGCGGATACCGGGTTGTTGGGCTGAGGAGTTACCATCTGTCTTATGGAGCATCAATACTACGCCCAACAGATCGACAGGATACACACCGTTTTTCATGGTCTATGGAGCGGAGGCGGTTCTCCCCAGTGATATCCGTCATGCTTCACCTCGTGTAGCAGCTTATGTTGAAGCGGACAATGAGGTAGCTCGGCAAGACGCTTTGGACCTGTTGGATGAGGAGTGTGACATTGCAGCTGCCCGTTCGGCGATCTACCAGCAGGATCTTCGTCGCTATCACAGTCGCCGAGTTAGAACCAGAACCTTTCAAGAAGGAGATTTGGTGCTCCGGCTCATCCAAGACCAGACTGATATGCACAAGTTATCCCCACCTTGGGAGGGACCTTTCGTGGTCAGCCAGAATCTGCACAATGGGTCGTACTATCTGGTTGATATTCGAGAGCATAAAGACTCACGTACATCAGAGGAGGAGACCAATAGGCCGTGGAACATAGCTCATCTTCGGCCCTACTATACTTGAGCCATAGGCTCTAATTATGTACATATATGACAATGTATATATTATGATCAATACAATAAACCGGAGCCTTAACTAAAGCGGGGTCTCTGTTATTTCTACATCATGAGTGGTTACACGGAGTTTTTATCTTAAAGCGGTCTCCGGTTTACCCCTTGAGTTAGCTTTTTAACAAAGCTTTATATTATGTCACTTGGGGGCTTGGTCGTGTCCGAACCAATGCAACACCTTTTGATAGGCGAAAGCCACGAGATCACTTGGGGACTTGGTGACGTCAACCACCACGCCTCTTGGTCGGCCTAAGGCCACAGAATCTCTTGGGGGCTTGGTCGAACCCGAACCATCGCTACACCTCTTGATCGGCATAATGCCACTGCATCATTTGGGGGCCTAGCTGACATGAACCATAGCTACGCCTATTGGGGGCCTGGTCGTGTCCGGCCATGGTAATGCCACTTGATCGGCTCAAATAGCCTCTTGTCGCAAAAGATTTTGTCTTTGCCTTTGCTTGCAATTTGTTTGTCTTTTTCTCTTGTTGTGTTCTTAAACCGACAATTGTTAAACCGATTCGACTGTCAGTTGACACGGTTTGTTTTTCATCCGGCTACACTTTTGCCCGGTTTGATTTTTTATAAACATCCTATTATGGAGTAACACCGGTGTTCATCTTAACCCGAAACGGTTTACCTGGTAAATCGACCTTATATACGCAGGAGCTGTTTTTTTTCTCCTTCAGCAGAGCGGGTTTCTTACAACTCCACTTCAAGATTGGCACAGCCAACTTCATGCCCTATGATGGCAGGTATCATATATTCCCATATTTTATCATATGTTTAATCTAAAGTATTATCTTTAGTTTCATATACATGGATATGATGACCCGTCTGGTGGTACAACCACAATGGCGGTTTAAGCTTTTTTGCTGCAGACAACAGTTTAAGGTTGATGATTCAACAAAAACATAAGTTGCAATAAATATGCACGAAGGCATATCAGCATAAAGTGTGGCAGCTAGTTTATTACAAGGCAACACAGTGCCCAGATAAGATAATTGTTTTTGGCATAACATAAGGAAGCAGTAATGTAAACCGGCCTCCGGTTTATGTTTGGTCGCCCGCTTGGCCTGATGGTTGCGGGTCATCCTGCGCCGCTTCAACTTCTGATTCCCTACCCAGCGGCTGGAAATCAACAGTCGTCCAGTCGATTCCCATTAATGCTTGGAATACGGCTTCATCATTGATCAGCAACGACAGTTCAATATCAGGAGCAAAAGTATGCTTACGGATTGGCGGTATAAGGTTCTCCGCTTCAGGAATCGGTGCAGACACTCGTTTATTTTCTCCATCATATTGGGCCTGATAGTGAGATAGATTTGCCTCTTCAACCAGCTGACAAGCTAAAGGGCGCACTTCCCGGTTTATAGCTCGAAGATCCTCTTCGCTAAATTCCGTCCCATCTTCCTTCAAGCTTGGGAAGCCTTGGGCCGCTTCAACAGGATCAAAATCTGGCACCCACGCTTTGGCCCGGATTAAGGCATTTATGGCACCGGTTCTGGCGGCAGATCTCTTTAGTTCTTCAAACCGGGTAGGAAGCATTGACAACCTTTTAAGGGTGTCCTGGATCAAGGTCGGGCCGGGTTGTTGTGAGAAGCGGTCTTGATGATCCGTTGCGCACCAGTATAGAGTTGCTCTATCAATGTATAAGAGGCTTTCAATTTCTTCCACACGTCTGATCCCAAGTGGCCAATGCGTGCCCCTATATCATTCAAAGTGTTAATAAACCGGCAATTACATGAGAAAGCTTCGTTATGTCAGACATCAAAAAAGGCTTACCAAAGACAGCGGCGGTCATGGCATGCACTTGCCGCTTTACACTGGACAGTTCGTCCACCACCGGTTTAAGGGCAGCTTGACATTTTCGCCCGTTGAGTTAAAGCGGCCTTTTCAGTGGCCCAATCCGCCCGCTCCTTGTTGAAGCCCTCCTTAAGCTTTTCCATGACGCTTAAAGCGTTGGTTAATTCAGTTTTTGCCTTGGAGGTTTCAGCTTGCTGGGATTTCAGGTTTTCTTGTA
The DNA here is from genome assembly GCA_021605145.1 of Aegilops bicornis. Taxonomy (NCBI): domain Eukaryota; kingdom Viridiplantae; phylum Streptophyta; class Magnoliopsida; order Poales; family Poaceae; genus Aegilops; species Aegilops bicornis. The sequence goes on along the minus strand of CM038672.1, from coordinate 82,018,477 downwards.
GATCAGCGATTTGACTATCTTTCTTGTTCACATCAGCCTACATACAGATAATCATATGATAAGGATTAAGATGCAGAGTTGAAGTACCAACCCCATAACAAGTTATGACCTTGGTACTTGGGGGCTAATGCATATTTGCTTTTCATCCTACAGATTTTATATAAAGTCCCAAGCTCAATACAAGTATTCAACTTGGCACTTAGGGGCTAATGCCTATTTGCTCTGTCTTTGAGTAATGTTGGAATTCTTATGTTATATAAGTCCCGGTTTAACTACATTAAGTTGAACCGTCACTTGGGGGCTATCAGAGTTGACAGTTTGCAATATACAAGCAGAAAGTGATATGGAATTTACCTCATATTTGTCCTTCATCATATTTACCAAACCGGCTTCATAATCCCGGCTGGTATATAACCGGTTCAGATAACCGGAATGAAGATCTTGGGGATTTAAAGCGGCATAAGTTGCCAAATCGGCATTCCACTTGCCTTTACCAAACGCAGTAAACTCATCCTTTGCAGTGTGCTTGGATAGAGCGACAGGATTACCTGGCTCGGAATGGCCAAAACCAGCAATCTCAACATCGTCATCCTTGGCTTCGCCGGTTCGTACTGGGGTCGCCGGTTTATCTGTCTGCTTTGGTGGACTTGCTGTCTTGTCACTTTGAGCAGGACTCGTGGGTTGATTTGGAGGACCAGTGGTATCAACGTATGCCTCTTCAACAGTAACATCATGATATTGCAATGGTGGGTCGGTCAGTATATCATCCTGGATGTGTTCCTTAGGATTTGGTATTTGGGTCGGTTCAGGAGCATCGTCTTCTGCCGCTTTATCCAGGCGAGCTTTCTTGCTTGGCCTAGGCTTGGCCCTGAAAGGAAAAATATGGATCAGTGCAATGAACATTGAAAGTGGTATACCAAACAGCATTATCAGGAATATGGCTCACCCAAGCACTGTCTTGAGCGGTGGGAGTTGGGTGCCTATTGACTCGCCAGAAGAAGAATGAGAAGTCACCTAATAATCGGAGTCAGATGGATTAAGAGGTTGACGAATGCAACCCGCTTTAGGATAAGCATTGACGAAACAGTTAGAGACCTCTGAACGGCGTTTCCGAACCAAACTGTTCGGTAAACCAGTGGAGGTGACTACCTGGCCGCTGTGCCGAGTTGCGCGACGAGCTTCATGCTATTGTGTCTTCATAAGAAAGTTTCGATCCAAGTAAGCAAGAGGATGAGAAAATTTAACTTTCCGGTTTGCCCGACGGATTTTTACTTAAGGTAAAGGGTTTGAATCGAAAGAAAGAGCGATTACATCTACAACATCAGTATGACTAGCTTCAGCATCATCCTGGCAATAATCATTATCAATAAGGCGTGTAAAAAATAGACCAAGTGAGTCAAGTTCTACCACAAGGTCCGGATTACCCACATTATCGTCAACTGGTGGATCGGAGGAGGTAGTGGTTTTCTTTCTATTTGTTGGTTTCTTCACAACTTTGGTCTTGGGCCGGGTTATTGCCACCGGTTTCTCTTGTGGAGTCTTCCTGCTCCAAAATGGATCATCACCCTGTTTGAAAGATGTTAATATCAACAAAGAGTACTCAAACATAGTCAGATTTTATGAAGGCCTAAGATATGAGTCTTACAGCTGGCGGTTTGTTAATGGCAAAAAAGGGAGCCAGGCCGGTTTAGGCGCAAGCAGCTTTCGGTTCATTTAACATCCTCTTAACAGCCTCAGTAACTTCATCGTCTCTCAGTTGGATCTCAATATGCCGTAGAGGGTCTTTCACATCTTCTGTGTATTTGCACATCAAACCGGAACGCAGGCTCAGGGGCAGTATACTCCAAGATATCCAACAGCGAGCAAGATCAACTCATGTCAACCCGTTGGCCATGAAGGCCTGGAGCTTGGATAGTTGAGGGTCATATTTGCTTCTTTCCCTAGCAGGCAGTCTGTGAGGGAGAGGATGTGTGTTGCTTAGCCGTTCCGGATGGTAATCCGGTAAAGGATTTTCTCCCTCAGGAGAGGTATCTTTGCAGTAAAACCATGTTGAGTTCCACTCTTTGGGATGGCTATGCAGTTTGGCGTGAGGGTAAGTGACCTCTTTCTACTTTTGGATCGCCACACCACCCAACTCGGTGTTGGGACGGTTTAGGTGGAAGCAATCTCTGAAAAATTCAACTGTGGGCTCCTCCTGAAATAACACCTCACAGAGCACTTGAAAATGACAGATATTGGTAATGGAATGGGGGCCAATATCTTGTGGACGCAGTTGGAAGTTGGCCAAGACATCCCGATAAAGCTTTGAACTGGGCGGACTGAAGCCCCGGGCTAAGTGGTCAGCAAAAACAACAACTTCTCCATCCTTGGGTTCTGGAGAACTTTCCGGCCGAGACCCTCCAAAGAATGTCGTCTTTTTTGCCTAAAGCGCCGGTGCGGACTAAGTTATCCAGTTGAGTTTCTGTCACTCGAGAAGGAACCCAGTTGCACTCGTACACTTGCTTGGCCATGATGCAATCTGCAAGGCAGTAATAACGGTTCTAGAATATGTTGGAAGGCTATATATTCATACATTCATTGTTAAACCCGAAGAAGTTGCTTATAAACCAGAGTTATGCAAGGTGGCAATACATAACCGAAAAACCTTGGCGGTTCAACAAGGGGACTAATGGTATATGCCAAGTTGTCAATTTTTCTACAAAGTTAAACCGCCTAGTCTGAAACATTGATGAATCAAGAGTGGATGTACGAAAACAGGTTTCACAAAAGCTTGTGACAGTTTTGGATCTGGAGCATATTCAAAAAAGAAGTAAATATTCAAGGTCCTAAACGGAGCAGTACCGAATCAATGAGCAAGGATGCAGGGAGATCTATGACCTTGAGATGCGCAAGTAACAGCGAATGCTAAAAAACTATCGCTGCGCAGAACAAGGATTCGCAGACTTAACCAAAAGTTAACATATGAGCAAGAAGCAAGCGATGAACACCGAAGAACATGGAAACCCTAGAACAGATCTATGGTGAAAGGATAGAAGAATTACCGGAGTGGAGGAAGAAGCGGAAGGTCGGCGTGATGCTCTGTTACGTTCAGGGTGATGCAGCGGCCAAGGTTGGTGCAGAAGTTGACGCGGCGGAGTCTCGAAGTCGGCGCGAGGAAGATGAAGCAGAGGGGCACGAAGGGGAAAAAGGAAATGACCCTTCGGTCTTATTTATAAAGTAAGGGACATGTGTCAGGCGCGAGAATCAAGGAGCCGTGAATTTGGAAACGAAGTTGTCGCCTTGATTGTCGCAGGTCTATTAAACAAAAGAGGTATTGTGGATAGTCTTTATGACAGATGACGTCATGCCGGTTCACCACAATCTGAGAATATGACGTCACGGCGGTTCAACCAAGAAGATGTTGAAGACGAAGTTTTTTTGCTGAGGATTGACATGAACCTGTTCAAATCAATCTCGGGCCTAATGCTGGGGATATTACTACTTGGCGTAAACCGGACGGACAGGCCGAGTTAACTTCATCAGTAGTCAAGTATACTAGAAGCCCGTCGGGATATTCTATAAGGGCCCAAGGCCCAGAACCAGTTTAAGGCTTGTAGCCATGGACCGGCATTAGTATGTAACTTGTGTTGTAAGTTAGAAATACTAGAGACCGAACCGGACACGTCTATGAGCCAGTCTCGGGACTCTGCAAACCGACGGGCGTCACCCATGTATATAAGGGGACAGGCGAAGCTTGTTTGCTCCCTAGTCATCGAAACCCCCATCAATTCCATCACAACTAGACGTAGGCTTTTACCTTCATCGAAGGGGCCGAACTAGTATCAACTCTCTTGTGTCCTTGTGTACGCTTTAACCCCTTTAAGCTAACCTGTAGCGATGGCTCCACGAATAAGTCCTTTCATGAGGACATCTGCCGTGACAAAACCACGACAGTTACACTCCAATATCCGTATGCATTGCAGGGTTTATCGCACCCACCAGGATTTCCAGTCCCATTGATGTTCGGCCAATACGATTTGTCATGACCTTTGGACTGTCCTGCTTGTGGGAGTAGGCGGGGGCCCTGCATGCCATGTGTAGTTGGACGATCAATCTTCCGTTTAGTACTTCAACATAGTGATTTCCTGGTAAGGATTCACTCATGTCACATCAAGTAAATCTTATTGATTTACCGTCTAAATCTTATTGATTTAGTGTCATGTTTTCTTTCTTTTGCTACAATTTTACGATGCAGGTTTTGCCATGTGACATTCATCACAGAATAAACCGTTTGGTTTGCTCTATGATGGATATTTTTGCAGGTTTCACTTCTTATGTTGTGTCATTAACTTATATAACTGGAAAAAAATCGGATCAGTCTGTTATCTGAGTACAAGCTGAATCCCTATGATGAACTGCAGTTTGGTTTAACAAACACGCCACAATTAGTCCTTCTCGCGTTTAAAAGAAATGAAGAAAAAGACTGGATCATGGTCACGGAGCCTACTCATGTTAGAAAGCTGATCATAGCAGACCAAACATGAGAAAGCTGATCATGGGCACTACCAGTCACAAGGGCACGAGCACCAGCAACGACTTCGGCACCTGCACCAACACTTGCACTTGCATCTGCTCCGGCCCGTGCAGCGGCAACGGAACCAGCAGTTGCACCGGCAACAGACTGGGCTGCAGTTCACACTTCATATACCAAAGTCCTTACAAAAACCGACATGTCCACCTTCTTGGTAAGCATTGGCCGCCCAAGTGCTTCGTTCTTTTTTCTTTCCATGTTGTTTCACATGATTCGCTGTGTTGATCTAACTTTTTGCGTATGTCTTCTTGTTTGCAAATAGAGAATTCCTAGAGCAACGAGGGAGTCGTTCAACAATCTGGGCGATCGTGGCCAAGTTTCTCTTACCATGTGAAGCCTTGGTGTGAATGAACCTACTCGATATACCGTAAGTACAAAGGATGGTCGCATGATGATTTATGCTAAAGGATGGTCAAGGTTTAAATCTAAATCATATCTTGCGCTAGGGGATGATGTCAAAATCGAACTTTCTCGGCAAGGAGAGCTGGTCTAAATCAACTTTGAAATTCTTCAGTAGCAGCACACAACTGCCGAACTGATCTATCGTCCGAGATATTTTGATGTAATAATCTGTCATGGTGAAACAAGTGTCCTGTGTGTATAAGTAGTACGATAGTACTATTTATCACATGGTATATCGTTGATAGAATTGCAACTCTGGTTGCTGGTTACGAACTGTCGTTCGATTTCATTCTAACAGCTGTCGTGCTTTACTCAATTTTGTGTATTCGCCTTGCGACCGCATCTAAAACCAGTGTCGTACCGATCGCTTGCAATATGAAAAGCGCTGAGGTAGAACACATGGGCCCCCAAACATGCAGGCCCACCGGCCTGTGGCACAAAGTCCAGAACCGTGAGCCTGTCTGAGTATTATACTCTCAGCTGAACCCCCATAATGCCCATGCGTTGCACGTAACATCAATATGCATTTGTATGAGTATTTTATCTTGTGAGAGAAAAAGATGATCGAGGGATGGCCTTATTTGCAAACGTGGAGAGGTGTGTGGGTACCTTTTTGCAAAATTACCATAGTTTCCTTCCTATCCATCAGATACAAATCGGACGGCCTATATTGCAGGATGGCAGGCACACCATCATCACCAACTCGTCTATACTGTGTTAAAAAACTGTTTTTTATAATTATATATGTTATATATATTCCCCTTGATTTTTCTTATGTATAAAGTTGTGATATAAAATATTTTTATATTTCTTTACAGAGGGAGTATCTCTCTATCAAAAATATATTTATGTGTAACTAAGAATTCCTGTATTTCTACTTCCTTTCGCTAATATGTGGAGCATCCGGCAACGGGGTCCCCGTGCCATATGCATCAAATTAGAGTGCACAACTGCACGGTAGACACACCCCGGTCGTAGCGCCGCAGTAATGCCCAATGAGCTGTCAAATCACAAAAATCCCCACCTTTCTAGCTTTAGCAGTAAGCTGGACGGACGAAGTGGCAATATTTCACAGGGACTGAATCCCCTTCTCCCTCGTCTGCTTGTCCAGAGAAAACCCCCGCTCATCGATTGCATAGGGTTTTCTCATGGAGAACGTGGTACGAATTCTTCATCCATCCCCAATAAATCCAAGTCCCTTGGTCGCGGGTAATCCTAGGATGGCAGCCGCCGCCGTTGATGCATTTTTCTTCCCTCACGAATCTAGTGTGTTTCATTTGTAGTGCCCAAAGTGCGAGGACCCTACAGGTTTCTGCGCCCTCGGCGAGACGCCACACTTGTTCCTTCTCATCCAAACACAGGATTTTAAAACGCGTATAGTATGTTCTTAGAATCCTCTTTTCTATCTGGGAGGGTGGTTTTTTTTAACATGCAGTCGACTAACATGGAAATTTGGATTGCTATATTTGGATAAAAGGTACTAGTACCATGGTCAATACCGACGTGAAGGAGGAAATTATTTCTAGATTTGGATAGGGAATACATTGTGTTCTCATATTAATTTTCCTGCAGTGCATTCCTTGCTCTGCCAGAACACATGTACTCAAGATGCTCGGCCTTGACATAACTGAATACAGCAGTTTAATGGTCACAGTGAAGAGAAGCCATGGATATAAGTTCCATGGTGGGTTCATGAACCAATAAGATCGCTGCTTTTTTTATGGCCAAACTTGGATAAACTTTCTCAAGTGTTACGGACTGAAAGTTGGCACACGAATGTTGATAGAAATAGCAGAACCTGGTCTCATCTTCACTGCAATCTTCCACCCCCACGTCGTTCCAATTTGTTCATCTATGTTAGTTTTGTATCTGGTTCTTGCTTGTTGCCTCGATTACTTCTTAATCCACCTATTATGTCTAACTTATCACAATTTAACTTTATAAGTAGCAACGAATCTCTCATGAAGATGCTACTTCTAACTAATATTTTCTTATAATGGTGGCACGTGTAGGTTTTTTCAGAGTTAAGCAGGCTACTCGTTTGTTATTCTGTAAGAACTCGGCTGTTACTGATGGCACTGAAGTTGACTAGGACGACATCCACAAGTTCCTACACTTTATTGATCGTCTTGAGGTCCTTGAGGGGCGTTTCAATGGTGGAAGGCCACGTGGGATATGTGTGCCACTACTGCACTCGTTGAACAGGTCCAATTGTGTCGAGAAACTTATGGTACGAGATGTTTTCTGTTATATATGTTGTTCATAAACTCTTGCTTATACACAGTTTTACAGCTATGATCTTCTTGAAACAGAAACTGCCCAGTTCTATTGTTCCTATACAGATGCCTGACCATGGTCGGCTCAGACTTGCGCTTGGTCACAACATGATGTTTATGCCGACCTACTCCATTCCCCTTGGAGGTGAAAAGATACTTATTCATGGGTGGTCTCAAATAATGAAGGCCCATCCATCTTGGAGAATAGGATAGAAGATTATGTTCCTGCTTTTCCATGGCTCTAAAGCGAATATACTGTTTATTGACCACATTGCGAGATGAAGCCGCTTTCAGAAGGTTGTGGATGCGCGGGGTGGCGCCTGGGCCTTGTCCTCGGGCTTGGCAGCCTCACCCTTGGTTAACTGTAGGCAAAGTAGCACTGTTCGAGGCGCGTTTTGTAGGTTGAACCTGTATAAGTACTCATACTGCTTTCAGCTATGGTTGTTAAGTGCCCCTGCTGGTTTCAGTTAAGTATGTTAAGTACTCCTGCTGCTTTTACAATCTGTCGTGTTTCTTCAGTCCTGTCTTCCTCCAGCCGCCAAAACTAAACCAGCGCCGGCTGGGCCGCCTGCTTCCCCTCCCACGGCTGGCTGCACCTCAGCGCACGCATCGCCGCCCCACCGTCTCCTAAATCGTTAACGCCAACGTCCGATGCCTCGCCTCGTCCTCCACGCGCTTTGGTGCGCTCGTCGCGGCACCGCCCTCTTGTGTTGTCAACATGGTCAACAAACAAGAGGAATCGGCAGAGGACTGTACGTGGAGAGGATGACAGTAGGTGTTGGGTTCTACGGTAGGGTGCATAGACTGCAAATTAAAATTTTCCTCCGCGCAGAACATCCAGGAACATGCTACGGGAGATGGATCACAGTTCGTTACCACTAGACGCGCAGTGTCGTGCAGCGGAAGAAGAGTTGGGGCAGCGCGTTCGCGTGGATCGCCTCCTCCTCGTTCTGATCTCCCTCGAACAGTCGGTCGTCCGATCCCACGTACGAGTTCGCCGGAGCGGCGCAAGTGCACCGCCTCTAACGGTATCCGCGCGTGCAGGAGGAACACTGTGCGGCGGACTGCTAGGTCCGATCACATAGTCGGCGGCGAGTGGAGGTGGCTATTCGCAACACATGCAAACCCTAGTCGCAGCACCGAAGCGATCAAATCACCTGAGTGTGCCGCACCTCCACTTTATATAGGCGTCCGTCGCGGGCTCAATACTTGGGCCTTGCACGGAACCTAAAGCCCAAAGTCTACTCTGTCATGTTCCTAGTCCAGTTCGGATCACATCCGACCAGTGTCCTACGAACCGACCTCGTAGGTTCCTTCCCTTAAGCGCGCGACCCCTTAGGTTCAAGTCGGCTTGGTCACGATTCGGATCACCTCCGACCTGCACGGTTGGTAGCGGCCTCTAGCAAGGCGTGCCGACCACCAAGTAGACTATGAAGCTGGTTAGGCGAACCTGTACAATGTGTCACACTTACATTTCCCTTTGCCGCCGATATATGTTGTCGGGCTCAAGGCGAGACTGTCATCCTTGTGCTAGCCCGACCTCTTTCTCGCTCCAAAGGATACCGACCACAAACTGGATTATCTCATAATCCTTGTCGCGTGGCCATGCTTATCTTGGTCGGATCACACGAGGGGCCTAGAGTATATCTCTCCTGATCGGAGGGGCAAATCCCATCTTGCTCGACCATGTCTCGCAGCATGGGACTAGACAAACCCGAAACCTACCTTTGTAACTACCCAGTCACGGAGTAGCGTTTGGTCGGCCCAAAGCAAGTCTGTCACCATCCCGAGTACATGCTTCAGCTCAGGTCTTAGGACATAGAACGTATGTTGTACTAGAGACTCACAGATGACATATCGCTGCGTCTCATAGTTCGGTCTGTCCGACTCGGACCTTATCTCGACTCGGATCCGACTACGACGAATCCGACCAGACCATTCCAAGTCCATATTATCCGGTTAGCATCCAATGCTACATGGCTAGTGAGACCAAGCCATCGACCGTGTCATATGCTAGTCTAGTCGGTCACAAGGCCCACACAGCCCTTTTCGACTAGGGACCTTTTAGGACAGTCATCATACAATGCATAGTCCCACAAACAAGTCACATACTTGCCGATACACATCATTGATAATGTCCAAGGACTATCTTTATTCATAAACACATAGGAAATATCATCATACATGATTGCCTCTAGGGCATATCTCCAACAGTCTCCCACTTGCACTAGAGTCAATCAAATAGACATCGAATGCCCATAGCTCTAACGTGCCCCTCATGCTTGGGTTGTGGAAGTGGCTTAGTCAACGGATCTGCAACATTTGCATCCGTGTGAATCTTGCATAACTCTACATCACCATTCTTTACGATCTTTCGTGACGTGATATTTCCGATATATATGTCTGACCTTGTGGTGATTCCTCGGCTCTTTGGCTTGTGCGATGGCACCAGAATTATCACAATAAAGGTCCAACGGTTTCACCGAGGCTGGGAAAATACCAAGATCATCCAGAAAATGCCGGATCCAAACACCTTCCTTTGCTGCTTCACAAGCCGCAATGTATTCGGCTTCTGTGGTAGAATCGGCCACCGTATCCTGCTTGGAACTCATCCAGTGCACTGCTCCTCCATTCAGGACGTACACAAATCCGGACTGTGATCGACAATCATCTCTGTCGGTTTGGAAACTAGCATCGACGTAACCCCTTACGACGAGCTCTTCCTCACCTCCATAAACTAGGAACATCTCTTTAGTCCTTTTCAGGTACTTCAAAATAGTCTTTACCGCTCCCCAGTGACTCTCACCTGGGTTGGCCTGGTATCTACTTGTTAGGGTTATTGCAAAAGCAACATCAGGCCTTGTACATATGATGGCATACATGATGGATCCGATTGCCGAGGCATAAGGAATCCTACTCATCCTGCTTCGCTCATCAAATGTCAATGGACTCTGAGTCTCGCTTAGCCTTATACCATGTGAGAGCGGCAAGAACCCTTTCTTCGCCTCACTCATGTTGAACCGCTTCAACACTTTATCTATGTACGTGCTCTGGCTTAAGCCGAGCAGCCTCCTCGATCTATCTCTATAGATCTTAATGCCTAAAATATAGACTGCCTCACCAAGTTCCTTCATCGAAAACTTGCCATTCAATGATCCCTTGACCGAGTTTAGCATCGAAACATCATTTCCAATCAGTAGTATGTCGTCCACATACAGGATCAAAAACACTATTGACCTCCCACTTAACTTCTTGTATAAACAAGAGTCCTCTTCGCTTTTGATGAAACCGAGACCGGATTTACCTCATCAAAACGAATGTTCCAACTCCGAGATGCTTGCTTCAACCCATAAATGGATCTCTTGAGCCTGCATACCTTACTAGTGCTAGTCGGATCGACAAAACCCTCGGGCTGTATCATATACACGTCCTCGGTTAAATTTCCGTGAAGGAAAGCCATTTTGACATCCATCTGCCATATCTCGTAATCGAAATATGCAGCTATAGCTAGTATGATCCTCATCGATTTCAGCATTGCTACCGGCAAGTAAGTCTCGTCGTAGTCAATTCCTTGAACTTGTCCATAACCTTTAGCGACAAGCCGAGCTTTGTGGATCTGAACATTTCCATCCACATCGGTTTTCTTCTTAAAGACCCATTTGCAACCAATGGCAGTTACGCCAGGTGGCGGCTCAACCAAGTCCCAGACTTGATTCTCATCCATGGACTTTAACTCGGATCTCATGGCCTCCAGCCATGCCTCGGAATCTGGGCTCACCATCGCTTTCGCGTATGTGGCTAGCTCGTCGCTTTCTAGCAACAATACATCGCGCACTCTGCGCAATCTCTCTGACCTCCGTGGTTCCGGTGCCGCTTCCACTATGGGTTCCCTGACAGACTCCGGTATGATCTCATCACCAGCCGAGTCGTCCCCGAGTGGTCCTCGAATTTCTTCGAGTCGAACCGTCCTCCCACTGGCCTCCCGACTGAGAAACTCTTTCTGAAGGAAAACCCCGTTCCGAGCAACAAACACTTTGTTCTCTTCCCGGTTGTAGAAGTTAAATCCCAAGGTTTCCCTCGGATATCCCATGAATATGCATTTATCCGACTTGGGTGTAAGCTTGTCTAACATAAGTCGCTTGAAAAAATGCTTCACAACCCCAAATCTTTAGAAAAGACAAATTGGGACTCTTCCCGGTCCACATCTCATGTGGTGTCTTGTCTACGGGTTTTGATGGTACCCTATTAAGTGTGAAAGCTACAGTTTCTAGAGCGTATCCCCAAAATGACAAGGGTAAATCCGATTTGCTCATCATAGACCGGACCATGTCCAACAAGGTCCTATTCCTCCGTTCCGACACGCCGCTTTCTCCGTATGGCGTGCAGGAGGTGTGAGCTGAGGTACTATACCTCGACTTTTCAGATGATCATGAAACTCCTGGCTCATGTATTCACCTCCACAATCAGATCGGAGAAGCTTTATAGTCTTGTCAAGCTGATTCTCAACCTCGTTCTGAAACTCTTTGAACTTTTCAAAAGTCTCCGACTTATGCCTCATCAAATAGATATATCCATATCTACTCAAGTCGTCGTAAAAGTCACGAAGTACTGATAGCCACCTCTGGCAGTTGTGTTCATTGGACCACACACATCACTGTGTATAAGCTCCAACAGCTCGGACGCCCTCTCGCAACTCTTTGCGAAAGGAGACTTAGTCATCTTGTCGAGCAAGCATGATTCACATGTCTCGAACGACCCGAAGTCGGACGAAGTTAGGAGCCCATCATCATGGAGCTTCTTCATGTGTTTCAGACTAATGTATCCAAGCCAGCAATGCCAGAAGTATGTCGGATTTATCTCATTAGGCTTATGCCTCCTGACATTCACGTTATAGACCGGTTCCTGTTCTAGATTCAATATAAATAGCCCATCAACAATGGGTGCATAGCCGTGGAACATACCATTCAAAAATATCGAACAACCATTGTCCTTTAAATTGAATCCATAACTTTGACTCATCAAACATGAGGCAGAAATAATGTTCCGACTAAGTGCAGGAATGTATTAACAATTATTCAATTCCATGATGAATCCGGAAGGAAGCTGGAGCTGCATTGTGCCGACCTCCAACGCAGCAACTCTTGCTTTGCTGCCGACCCTGATGTCAATCTCCCCTTGTGCCACACGCCTAGTTCTTACCAGCCCCTGCATCGAGTTGCAAATGTGAACAACCGATCTGGTGTCAAATACCCAAGAGCTACTAGGTATGTCAGCAAGGTAAATGTCTATAACATATGCAACAAGTGTACCTTTGCCTAAAGAAGCATTTCCGGCCTTCTTGCCATGCTCTGCAAGCCACTTGCTACAGTTCCTCTTCCAATGACCGGTCTCCTTTCAGTGATAGCAAACGGTCTTCGAGTTCGGTCCAGACTTCGGCGCAGCGGTAGAGGTTACCATCTCCGTGCCCTTTGCCATAGCCTTTTTCTTGGACCAACTCTTCTTGAACTTACCCGATTTCTGCACCATCAACACTTGATGTGTGCCTTTCTTAATATCTGCTCTGCCACTTTGAGCATCCCATGCAATTCAGTGAGCTTCTTATCCATGCCATGCATATGATAGTACGAGATGAACGTCCCATAGCTGGGCGGAAGAGAACCCGAGAACAGCATCGATGTCAGCTCATCCAAGAGCGGGAAGCCCAAACGATCCAAAGCTTGCACATATCCGATCATTTTGATCACATGTGGGCTCAGTGGATCACCTTCTTTCAGCTTGCAATCCATCAAGGATCGCCAGACATTGTACCTTTCGGTCCTAGCACGTATGCACGAAACATGCTCTTGAGACTCTCGATCATATCGTAAGCCTCAACATTTTCGAAATGATGCTGCAAATCGGGCTCCATACAAGCCGGCATCAGACAGCTGATCTCCGTTGATTCATCAACGAGTTTCTGGTAGGCATTCTTAGTTGTGGCACTAGCATTATCGGCAGGTTCCTCTGGAAGTGGATCCTCTAGAACATGTTCCTTTTTATCGTGCTTGAGAACAATTCTCAAATTTCTATACTAGGTGGTAAAGTTTGTTCCATTCAGTTTATCCTTTTCCAGAATTGATTTCAATGTAAAGTTGGGTTGAGCAGGTGGTGCCATTGATCTACAACAGAAAATATGCAATCACTAAGCAATGTGTTTATGTAGAGTAATTCTACCACTAAAGTTGGCCTCCCTCCGCAAACTCTCAGTGATTCAGGATCCGACTAGCGTATGCGACTAGTGAGCTTTAGCATCACTGCTAGCCAACATACCTATCCGGTAAGCAACTCCTTGCTAACCGTATCTCTATACGACTCTTGTCGGTCGGGAAGGTATCTCATACCCCGGCTCCCAAACTTCTTTGCCACAAGGCCCAAAACCGTTTTGAAAGCCTTGTCAAGTTAACCTGATGCAGTGCATGTCCGTGTCCGATACGAACCCTTCAGTTCAACGACACCCAGCAGCACCCCAATTTTATGAGCCCACTACTAGACGTACTTGACGTGCGAAGGTGCAACATCGGGGATGGCAATTCGCTTGATATTCATGAGGGATCATTCTATCATTCTAACATGCATAGAAACAAAGAAGCATAACAATCACAAATATAACACATATTGTGAGATAGTATGGCTCCTTCATGGACGTTCTTCCAGGTCGGCTCCGACTCTGATGACCATCTACGAACTCCATCTTTTTTGTCACGCTGGGACGCCAAGCCACCAACCTGATCTCTATTATCCAACTACTACAACTAGTAATGAATTTTACATAGTCACAAGTCGACATGCAGGTCGTTCTACAATATAATGACAGCACTTTGGCTCATGCCGGCTGACAAACATGACACGCAGGCCACGTATAAATTACACACATGCATCACATACACATGAGCCATACTATTCACATCAAACCTGCAAAACAAAGTTACGCATCGAATCGCATTCTACTGGTTTGTGAGTCGGGTACGAAATACACAGCGCTACGCACATGGCGGTCCCGCCGAATTTTCGGAAATCACATATCACATCTGAACTCCGTTCACGCCGAATTTTCTGATCTGACCGATCTTATCGATCATCACGAATCCGATTCGGAATTACGTTTCACTATTAACCCCGATGGCGGATGACCGACCGGTAGGGGTAGATCGTGTCACGACCTCATCGATACCGATTGACAGAAAACATAGCCTCAACGATCCCCATGTGCAGTTGATCACATCGACCGTGCACATAGCCGATCTTATCAACGACAACAGATCTCATCGACTGCGGCGAGTGGAGGTGGCTATTCACAACACATGCAAACCCTAGTCGCAGCGTCGAAGCGATCAAATCACCTGAGTGTGCCACACCTCCACTTTATATAGGCGTCCGTCGCGGGCTCAATACTTGGGCCTTGGACGGACCCTAAAGCCCAAAGTCTACTCGGTCACGTTCCTAGTCCAGTTCGGATCACATCCGACCAAAGGTCCTACTTAACCGACCTCAGAGGTTCCTTCCCTTAAGTGCGCGACCCCTTAGGTTCAAGTCGGCTTGGTCACAGTTCGGATCACCTCCGACCTGCACGGTTGGTAGCGGCCTCTAGCAAGGCGTGCCGACCACCAAGCAGACTATGAAGCTGGTTAGGCGAATGAGGGAGTCCTGGACTAGGGGGTGTCCGGATAGCCGAACTATCATCGCGGCCGGACTCCTAGACTATGAAGATACAAGATTGAAGACTTCGTCTCGTGTCCGGATGGACTTTCCTTGGTGTGGAAGGCAAGCTTGGCGATACGGATATGTAGATCTCCTACCATTGCAACCGACTCTGTGTAACCCTAACCTATCCGGTGTCTATATAAACCGGAGGGTTTTAGTCCGTAGGATCTAACAACAATCATACCATAGGCTAGCTTCTAGGGTTTAGCCTCTTTGATCTCGTGGTAGATCTACTCTTGTACTACCCATATCATCAATATTAATCAAGTAGGAGTAGGGTATTACCTCCATCGAGAGGGCCTGAACCTGGGTAAAAACATCGTGTCCCTTGTCTCCTGTTACCATCCGCCTAGACGCACGCTCGGGACCCCCTACCCGAGATCCGCCGGTTTTGACACCAACATTGGTGCTTTCATTGAGAGTTCCTCCGTGTCGTCACCGATAGGCCCGATGGCTCCTTCAATCATCAAGAACGACGCAGCCTGTGGTGAGACTTTTCTCCCCGGATAGATCTTCGTATTCGGCGGCTTTGCACTGCGGGCCAATTCGCTAGGCCATCTGGAGCAGATCGAAAGCTATGCCCCTGGCCATCAGGTCAGATTTGGAAGTTTAAACTACATGGCCGACATCCGCGAAGACTTGATCTTCGACGGATTCGAGCCGCAGCCAAGCGCGCCGCACTATCTCGATGGGCATGATCTAACTCTGTCGCCGAACAGTGTCCTGGAGGCCGCACTAGTGTCCGCTCCGAACATTGATTCGGAGCCGATCTCGCCGATCGAGGATGGTTGGTTGGACGCCACCTCGGGGGCTGAAATCTCTACGGCAATTGAGCTGAACACAATCCCTGTCCTTTGCGAAGACCGTGACTCCAAGGTGCCGGACTCCTCTCCGGACTCCGAACCCTCCGCGCCCCTGCCAATCGAATCCGATTGGGCGTCGGTCATGGAGTTCACTGCCGCGGACATCTTTCAGGACTCGCCCTTTGGTGACATCCTGAATTCACTAAAGTCTCTCTCTTTATCCGGAGAGCCCTGGCCGGACTACGGACAGGAAGGTTGGGATATGGACGACGAAGAAATTCAACGCCCACCCACCACCCATTTTGTAGCCACTGTCGATGATTTACCGACATGCTCGACTTCGACTCTAAAGACATCGACGGTATGGACGACGATGCCGGAGACGACCAAGACCCAAATACGAGGGCCTTTGGAAGGCCACCTCGTCATACGACATATACATGGTGGACATCCCAAAAGATGGGAACGGCGATGGAACAACGGAGGATGACCCCTCCAAGAAGCAACAAAAGCACCGACGTCAGCGGCGCCGCTCCAAATCCCGCCACAGCAAAAACGGTGATTTCGGCACGGGAGATAATAACACCCTGCATAAAGCGAAGACAACCCTCCGGCAGGACTTCAGCGCGGGAGGAGAAAGAAGCAAGTCCGCATGACGGTCGGCAGAAAGAGAGGTAGAGGACGATAATTATGCGCCTACGTCAGAAGATGAGGCAAGCCTCGATTTACGGCATTTAATTTGTCATGCCTGAGGATCCCGCCGAACAGGAGCATTTCAAACGCAGGCTTATGGCCACGGCAAGCAGCCTCAAGAAAAAGTAGCAACAGCTTAGAGCTGACCAAGACCTGCTAGCTGACAGATGGACTGAAGTCCTTGCAGCCGAAGAGTATGAACTCGAACGCCCCTCCCAAAGCTACCCCAAACGCAGGTCGTTGCCTCGACCAGAGGAGGAAGCACCCAAGTCACCAAAGACACGACATGGCAGACCGGCCACCCGTGGCGCGCTGAAGAGAAGCCTCTCGGCCCTCCGCTCAAGCCACACCCCGACGCGCTCAAAAGTACCAAGGCACGGAAAACGCGCGGACTTGCGAGATATATTGGAGGATAAGGCAAAACATACAAGATCGAGCTACGGATCGCGTGGGCGCCAACGACTTCGGGACGATTACCGTCGCGCGGATATGACAAACCCGGCGGGCGAACACGATGAGACAAAGCTCATATGAGCTACGTCGTGATATTGCCCAACTTATCTGAGGCGCGCGCACCCACTATGCTTCACAGATGAAGTAATGGATCATCAAATCCACGAGGGCTTCAAACCCGTAAACATCGAATCATACGATGGTACCACAGATCCTGCGGTGCGGATCGAGGACTATCTCCTCCATATCCACATGGCCCGCGGTGATGATCTACATGCCATCAAATACCTTCCACTCAAGCTTAAAGGACCAGCTCGGCATTGGCTCAACAGCTTGCGGCAGAATCAATTGGTTGTTGGGAGGACACGGAAGCCGCATTCCTTGATAACTTCCAGGGCACATATGTGCGACCACCAGAGCCGATGACCTTAGCCATATAATTCAGCAGCGGAAGAATCGGCCGGACAATTACGGACACGGTTCCTAACAAAGAAAAATCAAATCGTTGATCGTCTGGATGCAGAGGCCCTTGCAGCCTTCAAACATAACATCCATGACGAATGTCTTGCCCGGCACCTAGGACAGGAAAAGCCGAAATCCATGGCAGCCCTCACAACACTCATGACCCGCTTTTGTGCGGGAGAGGACAGCTGGCTAGCTCGAAGCAACAAATTGACCAAAAACCCTGGTAGTTCGGATACCAAGGACAGCAATGGCAGGTCGCGTCGCAACAAGAACAAGCGCCGCATTAACGGTGATCATGCTGAAGATACGGTAGTTAATGCCGAATTCAGAGGCCCTAAACCCGGTCAGCGGAAAAAGCCATTCAAAATAAATACCCAGGCCCGTCCAACTTGGACCGAATACTCGATCGCTTGTGCCAGATACATGGCACCCCCGAAAAACTAGCCAACCACACCAACAGGGATTGTTGGGTGTTCAAGCAAGCAGGCAAGTTAAGTGCGAACTCAATGACAAGGGGCTGCATAGCGATGACGAGGAAGAGCCCGGCCGCCCGAACAATAGAGGACGGAAGGGCTTTCCTACACAAGTGCGGACGGTGAACATGATATATGCTACCCACATTCCCAAACGGGAGGGGAAGCGTGCACTAAAGGGACGTATATGCGATGGAGCCATCGCCCCAAAGTTCAACCCATGGTCTTCCTGCCCGATCACCTTCGATCGAAGGACCACCCCACTAGCATTCGTCATGGCGGTTTCGTCGCATTGGTTCTTGACCCAATTATTGACGGATTTCACCTCACCAGAGTCCTGATGGACGGCGGTAGCAGCCTGAACCTGCTTTATCAGGATACAGTGCGCAAAATGGGCATAGACCCCTCAAGGATTAAACCTACAAAGACGACCTTCAAAGGCGTCATACCGGGTGTAGAGGCCAATTGTACAGGCTCAGTTACACTCGAAGTGGTCTTCGGATCCCCGGATAACTTCCGAAGGGAAGAGTTAATATTCGACATAGTCCCGTTCCGCAGCGGCTATCACGCCTTTGCTTGGGCCGAACCGCATTTGCAAAGTTCAATGCGATTGCCGCACCACGCATACCTCAAGCTCAAGATGCCAGGCCCTCGAGGAGTAATCACGGTCAATGGAAACACCGAACGGTCTCTCCGAGCGGAGGAGCACACGGCTGACCCTCGCGGCGGAGGTGCAAAGCAGCCTCTCACAGCAATTCTCGAGTCCGGCCACTAAACGTCCGGACACTGTCAAGCGCGCCCGGAGTAACCTACAACAAGACCGCCTGGCACGATTCAAGCACGAGTAGCAATCCGGCCCCAACCCCAGCCCTCGCGAAATTGTGAAGCCGGTACTACGCGTACATAATTACGCTCTGGAGATACCATGGGCATAAGGGGAGGGGCACGACCACGGCATGCCCAGAATGCGGCTCAACCACACTAGGGGCTCCGGATTGTGTCATTCTTTTTCTTTCTTCTTTTTTCTCACTTTCAGGAGACTATTCTCCAGAAGCCCTGTCCGCCATTCGCGCCGAATACACGATGCAACAGCCAGGGAAGCAGAAAACTGCGTCGAGTGTCCAGGTGGTCTCTATTACGAGCATGATACCTGTTTTACATACCATCCCGCAGCTTACCCCTGGAGGGGGACATGTTCAATAGTCCCATCCCTTGCTTCTCGCACAATTTGTATCGTTCTGCCTTTATTTGCAGTTTTCTTTTAATAACTAATATATAGCTCTTGCCTATTATTGCACTCCTTTCTATATCTATATATATGTTAATTTCATGACATGTTGCACCCGTACACTTTGGTACGGCCAATACACCAGGGGCTTAAGTACCCCAAAATTATGGTGTGATAATTCCGAACACTTTCACAAGTGCGGCACCCCAAACTTATAGCATTATATGCATCGGCTCCGAATCATGTCTTGGGTCAATAGTTGGGTTTGCCCGACTCCTATGTTTTGGTACCTTACGTTCCGTTATATCGGCTAAGGTAGCACTAGGAGAACCACTGCGATTGTGCCCCGGTTGAGCTGGGTTGAGCACCTCGATGGAGAAAGCTAAAACTGACCCGTCATGATAGAGGCGAGAGCCGGTCACTTTATTCGAGAGGTCTTTTGGTCCCTAAAGACTTATGCCGCTTAGAGCGAGGAACCGGCATTGTCCGGCCAAAGGCGTGGATAGCGCTAACTCGATCTTCCGAATAGTAGGGGCTTTGCGAAATTTAAAATTATAGAATTCTATGGCTAAGTGAGAGTGTTCAAGCATTATAAGTCCGGTTGCCTTGTTCGTTGCGTTGAGCGCCTCCTAGATGGACCCAAGAATGGTAACAAGAGTGCTCAAGTTTATCCCGAACACCCCGGCACTTTCGTGGCATGGGGCTGAAGCCAACGACTTTCCATCTCTCAAATTTGATAAGCGGCCGCCTGAAGGTAATATTTTAAATTAACAAGCGTTGCTTAGCGCATATGAACATGTTTTCAGCGTGCAGGATAACAAATGCGAGTCTATTCAAAAATTACATCTTTGGAGCACTCATCCGCTATTCGGCGGGCACCCTTCAGGAGGCCCTCATAGTACATTTCGGGCGTGCGATGCTCCTTGCCCTTTGGTGGCCCATCCGTCACAAGCTTCTCCGCAACCAGCTTGCCCCAGTGCACTTTAGCACGGGCAAGGGCCCGACGGGCACCTTCAATGCAGACGGAGCGCTTGATGACTTCAACCCGTGGACAGGCGTCCACCAGCCGCCGCACTAGCCCAAAGTAGCTCCCATGCATGGCTTCCAATGGCCACAACCGAACTATGAGGCCCCTCATGGCCTGTTCGGCGACCTTGTGGAGCTCAACCAGCTGCTTCAGCTGGTCGCTTAGGGGCACCGGATGTCCGGCCTCAGCATACTGAGACCAGAACACCTTCTCCGTCGAGCTCCCCTTCTTGGCGCGGTAGAATGCGGCAGCATCAGACGCACTACGGGGCAGATCTGCGAATGCTCCTGGAGAGCTCCGAATCCGGGTAAGTAATAGGTAATTCACTTTCACATGCTTGCTTTGCATAAATAATGCCTTACCCACCGCTATCTTATTTAATGATTCAATTTCTTGGAGGTCTTTTTGGGCCTCGGCCTTAGCAGCTTTGGCACTCTCAAGAGCCGAGGCAAGCTCTGACTCTCGGGTCTTCGAGTCACGCTCCAAACCCTCGTGTTTTTTCACGAGAGCCTGGAGCTCTTGCCGCACCTCCGCCAGTTGCGCCTCCCCCTTCTCTCGCTCGGTGTGCTCTGCGGCCGCTTTGCTTTCGGCCACGGACAGCGCTTCCTTCAGGGTCGCCACCTTGTTCGTGGCCCCTGCGGTACCCATGTTATTCCTGTTATTTTTCGCAACCAAAACCTTTCTATAAGGTATTTATTTAATAAGGTATTACTTACCTTCCTTGTCCTCGAGCTGCTTCTTGGCAAGGCCGAGCTCGTTCTCGGACCGCTCGAGGCTCTGCTTCAATGCGTTGACCTCTGCAGTCAGTGCGGCAGAGGTCAAGTGCAACCTGCATTCCCACATTGACACACTTATGTTAGACTCCTGCGTATATCTTTTAGATCCTTAGTCCGGCTTTTCTTTCCGAACACCGAACTAAGCATCAGGGCTATTGTCTATGCGGTAATATTTTTACATATTCTAAACTTACCTCAAAGCCTGTTAGAAGGCTGGTGCAGGCTTCAGCCCGCTCTTGGCGGATCGAACTTTTCGGATCACCACACTCATAACAGTGTGGTGCTCCTTCGATGGAGGCGCTTGTTAAGCGCCTCCGATGCTATCTGGTGCCTCCGGTTGGGCCGGAAGACATCGGCGTCTTACCCTTCCTCTGAAGGGACCGCTTGCCGAACTCCGGAGCGCTGAAGGTTCCGGCATGGAGTCCGGACGAGGGTCGGGCTTAGAGCCCCTGGGGGTCTCGCCCCCCGCACGCCTGGAGTCCGGGAGGTTGCCTTGCGGCGCCTCCTGCGCCACCTCCTCTTGACCAGGCCCCCCTTGGAGCACCACCTCGGCGTCGTCCGCAGCGTGAGGTGATGAGGCGGCCGGAAGTGAAGTACTCTCCATTTTCGATGAACTCAGGGACCCGCTCGTGACGGCGAACTCGCCCTTGGGCGGGCTGCATGATTGTTCGGCATTAGAGAACACTATGCAATAAAAAGCCATGGGTATTCGGACACTTATGATCTCGCCAGGGGCTTGGCCTTTGTTGGCCAATCCTCCTTGTCGTTGTCGACGTTGGTGGAGAAGTCCGGAGGAAGGGTTCTTCCCTTCTTGGACCCTCCGGCCTCCCCAGTTGGGGCGGCCTTCCTTTTCCTCTCCTCCCGGCTGGGAGAGGCTTCTTTCCTCCTCCTCGTTCTCGGGAGAAGATTACGCTTCAGAATCTGACAGCACCAAAGCGTCGGGAGCTCCTTGAGTTCCGTTGCCTCCTTCTTAACCTTCTTCTCCGCACCACATGAGGTACCGGAGCCAGCAGCTCCCGCCAATCGGGCGTCCACTGGGTCTTCGACAAAGGAGCCGGACGGTTAACCTATCCGGGCGTCTTCACCCGATCTGTTAAAGGTTAGGGAGTTTTAGATCCCGCATAGAGTCAAACTATGAAAAAAGAGTCCCGTAAAGGGTAAAATAACTCACCTCGCTGGCTTGACGCTGCGAGTTGAATCCGCGATCTTCGTTAGCGGATGTGGGAGCCTCGGTGCCCTTGCACAGCACCTTCAAGGCATCTTCGTATGAAGTGTCGAAGAACCTTGTCAGAGTTGGGTGATGTGCCGGATCGAACTCCCACAATTTGAAGGCCCGTTGTTGGCATGGGAGAATCCGGCAGATGAGCATCACCTGGATTACGTTGACAAGCCTGAGATTCTTGTCCACCAGGTTTCAGACGCATGTTTGGAGTCCGGATAGCTCCTCCGAATTCCCCCATGTCAGACCCGTCTCTTTCCATGACGAGAGCTGTGTGGGGAATCCATATCTGAATTCGAGGGCCGCCACCCATTTGGGGTCGCGCGGCTCGGTGATATAGAACCACCCCGATTGCCACCCCTTTATTGTCTCCACGAAGGAGCCCTCGAGCCATAGAACTTTGGCCATCTTGCCAACCATGGCGCCTCCGCACTCCGCTTGGCGACCGCCCACTACCTTCGGCCTGACATTGAAGATCTTCAACCATAAGCCGAAGTGGGGTTGGATGCAGAGGAAGGCCTCGCACACGACGATGAACGCCGAGATGTTGAGGATGAAATTCGGGGCCAGGTCGTGGAAGTCCAGGCCGTAGTAGAACATGATCCCCCGGACAAATGGGTGAAGTGGAAAACCTAGTCCGCGGAGGAAGTGGGGGAGAAACACCACCCTCTCATGGGGCCTGGGGGTTGGAGTGAGCTGCCCCACGTCGGGCAGCCGGTGCGCGATGTTGCTGGACAAGTATCCGGCCTCCCGCAGCTTTGCGATGTGCCCCTCTGTGACGGAGGAGGCCATCCACCTGCCTCCTGCTCCGGACATAGTTGGAGAAGGTTGAGGTGGTACGTGCGGACTTGTGCGCTGGAGCTCGAGTGCGCGAAAATGGATGAGCAAAGGAGGAAGAAGGCGTAGGTGAAAAGGTGGATCCTTATCCCCTTATATGGACGGACGAAGCTATCGCCCCCACCAGCCTGGTAAAACTCGCTTATCTCCCAAGCGCCATAATCAATGGCGCGGATGGGTTACCCACGTCCGTATTGATGAGAATCCCGGAATAAGGGGTCACGATCTATGCATTGATAAGACGTGCCAAGGAAACCGCGCTCGCTAAACGCGCTGAGGTGGAACAGAAAAAAAATGATTCATGTGAAGGCATGGCCGTGGTGTGATGTCACGCCGCGGAATACGTCAGCAGATCTGTGCAAAAGTTATTCTCTCTACGGTGGTATGTGGAACTTGTTTTGCAGAGCCGGACACTATCCTTGTGTTCAAAACCTTCTATGAAGTATTCGAGGAGGAGGAACCCGCCTTGCAATGCCGAAGACAATGTGCGCGCCGGACTCGTCGTCATTGAAGCCTGGTTCAGGGGCTACTGAGGGAGTCCTCGACTAGGGGGTGTCCGGATAGCCGAACTATCATCGCGGCCGGACTCCTAGACTATGAAGATACAAGATTGAAGACTTCGTCTCGTGTCCGGATGGACTTTCCTTGGCGTGGAAGGGAAGCTTGGCGATACGGTTATGTAGATCTCCTACCATCGTAACCGACTCTGTGTAACCCTAACCTATCCGGTGTCTATATAAACCGGAGGGTTTTAGTCCATAGGACGAACAACAATCATACCATAGGCTAGCTTCTAGGGTTTAGCCTCTCTGATCTCGTGGTAGATCTACTCTTCTACTACCCATATCATCAATATTAATCAAGCAGGAGTAGGGTATTACCTCCATCGAGAGGGCCCGAACCTGGGTAAAGACATCGTGTCCCTTGTCTCTTGTTACCATCCGCCTAGACGCACAGTTCGGGACCCCCTACCCGAGATCCGCCGGTTTTGACACCGACAGCAAACCTGTACAACGTGTCACACTTCTGCTCCCTTTGTCGCACGATATATGTTGTCGGGTTCAAGGCGAGACTGGCATCCTTGTGCTAGCCCGACCTCTTTCTCGTTCCAGTGATACCGACCACAAACTGGATTATCTCATAATCCTTGTCGCATGGCCATGCTTATCCTGGTCGGATCACACGAGGGGCCCAGAGTATATCTCTCCTGATCGGAGGGGCAAATCCCATCTTGCTCGACCATGTCTCGCAGCATGGGACTGGACAAACCCGAAACCTACCTTTGTAACTACCCAATCATGGAGTAGCGTTTGGTCGGCCCAAAGCAAGTCTGTCACCATCCCGAGTACATGCTTCAGCTTAGGTCTTAGGACATAGAACGTATGCTGTACTAGAGACTCACAGATGCATATCGCTGCGTCTCATAGTTGGGTCTGTCCGACTCGGATCCGACTACGTCGAATCCGACCAGACCTTTACAAGTCCATATTATCCGGTTAGCATCCAATGCTACATGGCTAGTGAGACCAAGCCATCGACCGTGTCATATGCTACTCTAGTCGGCTGCGCGTCCACATAGCCCTTTCGACTAGGGACCTTTTAGGACAGTCATCATACAATGCATAGTCCCACAAACAAGTCACGCATTTGGCGATACACATCATTGATAATGTCCAAGGACTATCTTTATTCATAAACACATAGGAAATATCATCATACATGATTGCCTCTAGGGCATATCTCCAACAGTAGGGGCCCACCATGTCCATGGCCGGACGCAAGGAAGTTCCTCATTTTTTGTTATATATACTCCATTGTCAGCGTATGGAAAAAGAAAGTGCTTCCTCCTAGTGGTTTCCTGACATCTGGGACCCACGACATTGTCAGCTTATATAGTCAATAGACAAGAGAAGAGCACCACAAGATCGGCTGACACCTGGGACGTAGCTGCTCGAGCAGCATTTTTTTGTTATTGTTGAGACGGAGCAGGGTTTCAACTGGGTTGTGGCCCGTCTATCCCAGGCTTATATTTTATGTTCACCATATGACCAGCCCAGCTATTTTTTCTTTGTGAAAATGAGCCCAGTTTATTTTTCTGAAGAATACCCAATCCAGGCCTACTTATTTTTCGACGCCCTGATGGGCTGCAACTCTTTCAAGACGCCTGCAAATCTTGAAAGTAATATGAAATGAGTTATAAATATAAAAACAGATGACAAATTAGCAATTACTTTATAATTTATGAATTTTTTACATTTTCAGATTCATATTTCACTGGCCTTTAACCTAATTTAAATATATCTCCAAAGTACTTTAAATCTGGCTCGACATTTTGGTATTAAAAATAGTTTAGAACTCACAGAAATATGCAAAATTTCATTTAAATTTTTAACCCTGGCCCTGGCCAACAAAAAAAATGGACTGCCATAAATTGCATAATAAATTGCAATGAGCTATATATAAATTATTTAAAGAATAGGGAATGGTCTGACTTGCGGGCCTATTAAGTTGACACGTATGCAAGATTTTTTTACTTATTATATATGTCAACAAACGATTCTAGCAGACGTAACCGTTGGATGTCAATCCAACGGCCGCCGTGTTTCTTCAAACTCTGATCTTCTTGCTCCAGCGGCCAAATCCAGCGCAGGCGGGACCGCTTGCTCCCGCCTCCCGTGGCCGGCTGTGCTGCCGCGCAGGCCTCACATCCCCCTACTACCCCCACCACTGGCCAGGCAAACCCTCTACTCACCCACATCCCTCCACTATTGTGGCTTCACCGCCGCCGTGTCATTCCCTTCCTGGGTCTCACCTTCATCCATCGCGCTGGTGTTCTCGGCACAGCGTGGTCAACGTTGTCAATAAACGACAACATCAGAAGAGCGATGTGCATGGAGAGGCTGACAGTTGGCACCCACATGGTCCATGGCCGCACGCATGCAAGTACCTCCTTACTACGCCAAAAAGAATGAATACTCCCACTGACAGCTCGGACCCACCAGCTATATCTTCGCACGCAAAGAAGTGCCTCCTTATTACGCACAAAAAAATAAATACTCCCCCTGCTAGCTGGGACCAACCATAGTGGGAGCCTGACTTGTGGGCCTACTAAGTTGAGGCGGACGGAGGGCTTTGTCAACTTAGTCAAGAAACGATTCTATCACCAGTGACCATTGGATTGTTAACATCCAACGGTCGTCCTGCTTCTTCAACCTCTGATTTTCTTGCTCCGGCCGTCCAAATCACCGCATGCTCTTGCCTCCTACGGCTAGCTGTGCTGCCGCGGAGGCATCGCCGCCCCCTACTACTCCCGCCACTGGCCAGGCCATCCCTCTACTCACCCACACCCCCTGTTATTCTGCGGCAGCGGCAGGCTCACACGCAGCCGAACCAGTGAACCCTCGTACTCCTGTTCGCGTGGGCTTCCACTGCCTCGTTTTCCCCGGCTCTGAGTCGTCCCCTTCCTAGGCCTCGCCGCCGTCCACCGCCCAGGTGCTCTCAGCGCGGTGTGGTCAACGTGGTCAAGGAACGACTTCCATCGGAAGAGTAATGTACGTGGAGAGGCTGACAGCTGAGTCCACGGCTGCAGCAAGGAAGTGCCTCCTTATTATGTGGAAAATAATGATTCCTCCACCTGACAGCAGGGACCCACCGGACGGGCCACCATATTTCGCGAAAAAAACATTTCCCCCCTGACTGCTGGGACCCACCAGCCATATCTTCGCACGCAAGGAAGTGTGTCCATATTACAGGCAAAAGAATGATTCGCACCCTGACTGCTGGGACCCACCAGCTACATCTTCGCGTGCAAAGAAGTGCCTGACAGTCGGGACCCACCTGGTCGAAGCGTACGTAGCGTTGTCATTCTGGTCGCGAACGTGTACGTACATACTGGTCGATGTAGAGGCGTGCATGTAGCATGTACATGTATGCATAGCGGCCAGGGTGCAAGAAAGTAAATACGGCCACATACGTACATACGGGCAGGGTCTCGAACGCCTACTCGTGCATACGTACGGCCAGGGCTCGTGTACATGGCTGGGTTGGAACGGAGAAGCTGCGTCGTCGTCGTGATCATGGGGAGGCAACCGGCTGGGTCGGAACGGAATGCGTCGTCATGTTCATCGGGAGCCAACTGGCTTGGACGGAACAGCCAATGGAAACGAGGCCTGGCATACCGCAGAATGTAGGAAACGGCCTTGTGTTCGACCGGCCACGGTCAAAACGGGATCCTGTTCATCGGGAGGGGTCTGGCGTACCGCGAAACGGAGGGAACGAACCTCCTACGGTCGAAACGGGGTCCTGTTGATCGGGAGGGGTGTGGCGTACCACAAAACAGAGGAAACAGACTTGTGTTAGAGCGCTATGGTCGAAACAGGGGTCATGTTCATCGAGAGGGGTGTGGTGTACCGCAAAACGGGACTCCACGGGATACTGTTCATCTCCATCGTCGACCTCCTCCAGCCTCCACGGGCTACTGTTCATCCACCGTTGACCTCCTCCAGCCTCCACATGCAACTGTTCATCCAAGGGCTCCTGTTCATCCAGCCTCCACTGCGTGCTCCTCCACCAGGTACTGTTCAACCAGCCCTCTCCATGGGGTCCTATTCAACCACCCCTCCACGGGTTACTGTTCATCTAGCCCTCCACAGGATACAGTTCAACCAGCCCTCCACGGGGTCGTCCTGTTCATCCAGCCCTCCACGGGGTCCTGTTCATCCACCCCTCCACTGGGTTTTGTTCATCCACCGGCTCGATCGATCGGGGTCCTGTTCATCGAGCGGCAACGGCCTCAACTACCACAGGGTCCTGTTAATCCACCCCCCACCAGGAACTGTTCATCCAACCCCCCCCCCCCCCACAACGGTCACTGTTCATCCAAAGGCAGCATCGATCGGCTTCATTTAGCAGCAGTAGCGAAGGAATCACTCAGGTTCAGTTAACAACAAGGGATCGATCGATCGCTCGGGTTCAGTAACGCGTAGCATGCAGTGATATCGCTCGGGTTCGGTTAGAGCCCAACGCCTCGCTCGGGTTCAATTAGAGTGCAACTCCTCGCACACACGTGCATACGTACGAGAGAAACGCGCATCGCTTGGCCCCCGACCAGCCACCGTAACCGGGAACTCCCCCGATATTTTCCTCGCCCTCGCTTCTACCGCATTTTTTTCTGTCATGGATGGCCCAAAGAATGTCATGCCGCTACGTCTCCGGCCCGCCCAGGACAAAAAGCCCATTTTCTGTCATGATTTTTTGTCATAGAAGTAGGACCCCACCACATCTATGATGATACCGGGTTTTGTCACAATTATCGTCATAGAAGTGTCATAAGCATGACAGGAAAAAAATTCGTTCGGCCCAAAATGTCACGGATGTGTCTTTTTTTGTAGTGCTATTGTATTGAGTTCATGGAGAAACGGAGTAATGTAATAAGAACGATGACATGATGTAGACAAGATCTATCTATGTAGAGATAGGCCCCATCGTTTTATCCTTAGTAGCAACGATACATATGTGTTGGTTCCCCTTCTGTCACTAGGATCAAGCATCGTAAGATCGAACCCACTACAAAGCACCTCTTCCCATTGCAAGATAAATAGATCAAGTTGGCCAAACAAAACCCAAATATCGGAGAAGAAATACGAGGCTATAAGCAATCATGCATATAAGAGACCAAAGAAACTCAAATAACTTTCATGGATATAAAAAGATAGATGTGATCATAAACACAAAGTTCATCGATCCCAACAAACACAAAGCAAATAGAGTTACATCATATGGATCTCCAAGAGA
Source organism: Aegilops bicornis (assembly GCA_021605145.1). NCBI lineage: Eukaryota > Viridiplantae > Streptophyta > Magnoliopsida > Poales > Poaceae > Aegilops > Aegilops bicornis. The sequence continues at coordinate 81,989,722 of CM038672.1, read as the reverse complement.
CCATTGTATTGAGAATTCAGCAAGAGAGACAGAAATCCATCTAGCTACTAACTACGGACCCGAAGGTCTACAAAGAACTACTCACGCATCATCGGAGAGACACCAATGGAGGTAGTGAACCCCATGCGAGATGGTGTCTAGATTGGATCTGGTGGTTCTGGACTCTACGGCGGCTAGATCAATATTTCATCGACTCCCCTAGGGTTTTGGAAATATTGGGGTATTTATAGAGCAAAGAGGCTATCCAGGGCACCCGAGGTGGGCATAACCCACCAGGGCGCGCCTGGGCCTCCTGGCACGGCCTGGTGAGTTGTGCTCTCATCAGAGCACCCCCCCCCCCAGGCACAGCCAGGGCCAATTGTGTTCCTTCTGGTCCAAAAAAACTCTCTGAAAAGTTACGTTGCGTTTGGACTCCGTTTGGTATTGATTTCCTGCGATGTAAAAAACATGCAGAAAACAGCAACTGGGACTTGGCACTGTGTCAATAGGTTAGTACCAAAAAATGATATAATATGACTATAAAATGATTATAAAACACCCAAGATTGATAATATAACAGCATGGAACAATAAAAAATTATAGATATGTTGGAGACGTATCAGCAGAGGAGGCAGATTCAGTTGAGATTGAACATTGAAAGAACCTAAATCCGAGCGGCAACGGGAGTTGCTGAGGAAGAGGAGTTGTGGAACCAGTCGCAGAGCCGGGCCGACATCGTCGGCACGAGTTTAGCCACCAGTGCTATCCTGTGCTGGGGCACAGCGAGCGCCGCCACTGGTGTCATCCCGTGGCATCGGGTATCGTCCGGATCCAAAACAGATAAATCTGCGGCTGCTGGAATACGCATAGGCCCTTCGGAGTTATTTGAAGTTTACTGGTTGTACTACACTCCAAATCATTGTTTGTTTTCTGGCGCGCATTAGGTGGATGATGGCTGAAGTCACTGTTCTTACCTTGTCAACGATCTATGTCGCAAACTAAACTCGACATGGAAGTATTTCATGATCTGACCCTTTTAGCAACGCCACAGCTCGTGGCGTTTCTGCCCACCTTATAAACGCCGAGCCAGCTGATATTTCTCCGGCACGCAGAAACGCCGATCTATGTAATGTTCTCCGACCTTACCTGAAACGCCACCGGCCTTGGCGTTTCTGCGATGAATTAAGTAAGCCGTGTGGGGCAGCGGGTGGGACCCAGCCCACTCTCAGCCATGTCGGGTCTTCTTCCCCAGCTGCCAGAGACGCCCTGTCATCCGCCCCTCTCTCCTTCTCCACGAAATCCAGCCCCAATCCTCCATTTTTGCCATCAAAAGGAGTAGACGGACCTTCCCCAAGTTGCTTGAGGTATGCTCCTTCTATGCCTCCAATTGTTTTGAGTCAAGATTGATTACTATAGGTGCATTTTTGGAACATGGTAGAACCCAAAATTAGTTGTTTGTGAATTGTTTGAAGAATATTTCGGTGAGATTATGTTTAGAAAGAATATATACCACTTGTGTTGAAGTATTTGTTAGGATTTTAATGTAGTATTGGATATAGAGGTAAAAAGATGTATTATGTTGAATCCTAAGATTATTTCTTGCTAAGTAATTTGAATACGTTGGAGACGTATCAGCAGGGGAGGCGGATTCAGTTGAGATTGAACATTGAGAGAACCTAAATCCGAGCGGCAGCGGGACTTGTTGGAAAGAAGAGTTATTGGACCAGCTGCAGAGCCCGGCCGACATCGTCGGCACGAGTTTAGCCACCGGTGCTATCATGTGCCAGGGCACAACGAGCACCGTCGCTGGTGTCATCCCGCGGCAATGGGTATCGTTCGGATCCAAAACAGATAAATCTGCGGCTGCTGGAATACGCATAGGCCCTTTGGAGTTGATTTGTAGTTTATTGGTTGTACTACACTCCAGATCGTTGTTTGTTTTCTGGCGCGCATTAGGTGGATGATGGCCGAAATCACTGTTCTTACCTTGTCAATGATCTATGTCGCAAACTGAACTCAACACGGAAGTATTTCATGATCTAACCCTTTTAGCAACGCCACAGCCCGTGGCATTTCTGCCCACCTTATAAACGTCTAGCCAGCTGATATTTTCTCCGCACGCAGAAATGTCGATCTATCTAATGTTCTCCGACCTTGCCTGAAACGCCACCGGCCTTGGCGTTTCTGCGATGAATTAAGTAAGCCGCGTGGGGCAGCGGGTGGGACCCAGCCCACTCGCAGCCATGTCGGGTCATCTTCCCCAGCTACCAGAGACGCCCTGTAATCCACCCCTCTCTCCTTATCCATGAAATCCAGCCCCAATCCTCCATTTTTGCCATCAAAAGGAGTAGACGGACCTTCCCCAAGTTGCTTGAGGTATTCTCCTTCTATGCCTCCAATTGTTTCGAGTCAAGATTGATTACTATAGATGCATTTTTTGAAACATGGCGGAACCCAAAATTAGTTGTTTGTGAACTGTTTGAAGAATATTTCGGTGAGATTATGTTTAGAAAGAAGATATAGCACTTGTGTTGAAGTATTTGTTAGGATATTAATGTAGTATTGGATATAGAGATAGAAAAGATGTATTATGTTGAAAACTAAGATTATTTCTTGCTAAGTAATTTGAATACGTATCAGCAGAGGAGGTGGATTCAGTTGAGATTGAACATTGAGAGAACCTAAATCCGAGCGGTAGCGGGAGTCGCTGGGGAAGATGAGTTGTGGAACCAGCCGCACAGCCGGGCCGACATCGTTGGCACGAGTTTAGCCACCGGTGCTATCCTGCGCCGGGGCACAACGAGCACCACCGCTGGTGTCATTCCGCGGCATCGGGTATCGTCCGGATCGAGAACAGATAAATCTGCGGCTGCTGGAATATGCATAGGCCCTTTGGAGTTGATTTGTAGTTTATTGGTTGTACTACACTCCAGATCGTTGTTTGTTTTCTGACGCGCATTAGGTGGATGATGGCTGAAATCACTGTTCTTACCTTGTCAACGATCTATATCGCAAACTGAACTCGACATGGAAGTATTTCATGATCTGACCCTTTTAGCAACGCCATAGCCCGTGGCGTTTCTGCCCACCTTATAAACGCCGAGTCAGCTGATATTTCTCCGGCACGCAGAAACGCCGATCTATCTAATGTTCTCCGACCCTGCCTGAAACGCCACCGGCCTTGGCATTTCTGCGATGAATTAAGTAAGCCGCGTGGGGCAGCGGGTGGGACCCAGCCCACTCGCAGCCATGTCGGGTCATCTTCCCCAGCTGCCAGAGACGCCCTGTCATCCCCCTCCCCCCCCCCCTCTCTCCTTCTCCATGAAATCCAGCCCCAATCCTCCATTTTTGCCATCAAAAGGAGTAGACGGACCTTCCCCAAGTTGCTTGTGGTATTCTCCTTCTATGCCTCAATTGTTTTGAGTCAAGATTGATTACTATAGATGCATTTTTTGAAACATGGTGGAACCCAAAATTAGTTGTTTGTGAACTGTTTGAAGAATATTTCGGTGAGATTATTTTTAGAAAGGAGATATAGCACTTGTTTTGAAGTATTTGTTAGGATATTAATGTAGTATTGGATATAGAGATAGAAAAAGATGTATTATGTTGAATCCTAAGATTATTTCTTTCTAAGTAATTTCTTTCTAAGTAATCCCACCGGTTCACCCATCCTTGGACAACTCCAGCCCAAGCATGCTTAACTTATACGTTCTATTTGACTAGGCTAGCGGATGGGAATCCGCCCCTTGCTGATAGGAATTGCCTCCTTGCCATTAAGGCGTTTCACGCTGGTCAACCTATGGGACCTACTCCCTCCTATCACACACATTTGTGTTTTTAGAAACTGTGTGCGATATTTACATGGCCGATGTGTCACCGCCTAGCCTTCAATGGGCACTGACACTGGAAGCGGGAAAACGATGGGAGAAGAGGCGGGAAACCGATGAGATGAGTGGCGGGAAATGGTAGCATGTTTAGAAAACATAGTAGAGAAGGAAGTGTGAGCTAGCACGGCGCATGCGCACAATGCTTACCCATGTACTGCATGTGATGTCGAAAGGGCTGAGGGTTATCGTTCGATCTGGGAGCATCCAACAGGGCGGACCTACGATCCATGGGGTTTGGGTTCTGGCCAATCAGAACGCACGACTCAGACCGCACGCGCAGCAGAGGGGAGGGGGCATCGGCCATGGTTTGGTAAGCACACGGCTTTCGTGAGTGAACCGTGTGCTATTTGAAAACATTTCATGAGAAGAATCTTGGTTTTTAAATCCCCGTAAATCCAAAACTCACCTGAAAATCGTGAAACTTGGCATGGTGTCAAGACATGGCACATATATGTCGAGGAATTTTTTTCGTCCACTTTGGCGCAAGTTTTATTATAAGCATGTTACAAACCGGAGCTTCTCTCAAATAAGCCTCGTGGTTCCGATAGGGAAATGTGTCCCCCTTGTGGGCGAAACATAATCACTGCCTCTTTTCGCCTTGTATTTTCTTCTACGGGCAACATGGAACGACAGGATATCCGTGCTGAAATTTAAACTTATTCAGGGTTCGTTTGGCCTTTTTGTACACTAATTGAGTTTCCTAGGCATTTAATGTCCATAATTCAAATCTGAACTTCAAATACATGCTCCAGTTCACCCAAATGGCTAGAAAAACTATACATGTGTCCTTGGGTGCATGTTTAGGTCCCATGCCAGGAATGGGAACGAATTACAACCGTACCGGCGTCCTGGCTCGTCCTCAAACATTTGGAATCTCAGTTTTTAAATCCTCGTAAATCCTAAACTCACCAGAAAGGCATCAAAGTTGGCATGGTTTCACGTCATGGCACATATATGTCGTGGTACTAACATTGTCCAATTTGGGCCAAGCTTTATTACAACTCTTACAAACCGGAGCTTCTCTTAAAGAAGCCCCGTGGTTCCCATAGGGAAATTTGTTCCCCTTGTGGGCGAAACGTAATCACTACCTCTTTTCGCCTTGTATTTTCTTCTATGGGCAACATGGAATGACAGGATATCTCTGCTGAAATTTAAACTTATTCAGGGTTCGTTTGGCCTTTTTAAACACTAACACTGCGTTTGGATGTCTCCATTGGAAGGCTGGAATCTGAATTCATATTGGTAAACTTCCAATTCACATGTTTGGTTGGACACCGAATTGGCACTCCGTAATGAAACCAAATTCAGGGCGAAATCGCTTCCACGCAAAGTACCCGCCCACAACACGGAGGCCTCCCGCTATGAATTGCTCTGAAATGGCTCCCTCCCGCAAAAAACATACCGCTTGAGCCTCTTCCCCCCGCCCTCCTGCCGAACAGATAAGGAGAGAGGAACGAGAGGGCGGCGGCGTCGACAAGGCTGGCGGCGGCGCTTAGGTCCGTTCCTCTCGGCCCCTCCAAGCTGGGCAACCTCCGGCGCCGCCGCATCTCCCCTGGTCCATCCTCGTCCGCCGCATCTCCTAAGTCGTGCCACCATCCTCCGTCCTCCTCCTAGGTCGCGGACTCGTCCCCGTCCGGTCAGGTCCTCCCCCTAGGTCGCGGCTTCGTTCCCGTCTCCGGTCGACTTGCTCGTGGGTCGCGGCTCTCTCCCCCGTCTCCGGTCGGTTCATAGCTCGCGGCTCCATCCGCAGTCCCGGCTCGCTGCAACTCGTCCTCCCGGGTCGCGCGACTCCTCCCATGCACGCGGCTCCCTCCCTAGTCCCCGTCTGCTGTGTCCAAGGCAGCTGCATGTACATCCACGAGAGCAGCACCCCCCACCCCCCACCCCTGTAGCTTCCCTCTGTTCTAAATCTCTCTGAACCCTGTTTGTTCTCTGTAGTCTGAACCCCTGTTTGTTCTCTGTAGTCTGAACCCTCAACTCTCTTTTTAATCTTTTTTCCCTAAATCAGCTACACCAAGACTAATTTTTTTGTTCAACACTGCAGATTTGTGAAGTTTTCATCGATCTGCACGCCTGTTGAAGGTATATGGATGAATCCCCTCTGTTTTTCTATGCATTTGTGTATGTGATGTCTCTTTGATTGCCTTACGACTAGACAATTCAATTGTAATTTGTATAGCACAATGTCGGATAAATTGGAGTCGATTGAGTGGATAAATGAAGAAAATAAAAGACGGAAGAGGAAAAGAATTGTTTTGACTAAATTGTTTGTTGAAACTTGTGCTCTTGCATTAGCATTTGTTACTACACAAAGGGATAGGGGACAAAGGGACACAGGAAGTTTTAATGATGATGAGGGCAAGCATAGGCTTAGGAAATATTTGCTTAAAACCATGTATGATGGATCTGAAGTGGCATGCTACGATCAATTCGTCTAACAAAACGAAACTTTCATGACCTTTGCACCATGTTACGGGAGAGATGTGGCCTCCGTGATAGTGTATATGTGACCGTGGAAGAGAAAGTTGCAATGTTCTTACTTGTAGTTGGCCATAGTATCAATATGAGGATGTTGCGTGGCACCTACAAGCGTTCTTTATGGACCATTAGTACACACTTCTCTGCTGTCCTAACAGCCCTACTCTCTTTATATGAGGAGTTCATTAAGCTACCTTCCGCTACCGCTCAAGCTCCTGATGATTACAAATGGAAGTGGTTTGGTAATGCACTTGGAGCACTAGATGGTTGCCATATTGACATGCTTGTTGATGTGGCTGACCAAGGAAGGTATAGGAATGTAAAGCAAGCCATTACCACTAACATGCTAGGTGTTGTTGATTGGAACATGAAGTTTCTTTATGTGTTACTGGCTGGGAGGGTTACATTTCAGACTCAAGAGTTTTATGCGTGATGCAATGAGGACAAACCGCCAAGATGCTTTTGTTATACCTAAGGGTATGACTCTTACTCTTGGCATGTAGTTTCTTTGATTTGATTGTTAGCTAACTAACTTATATTGATCTAGGGAAATATTATTTAGTTGATGCTGGTTATACCAATGGAGAAGGATTTCTAGCTCCATTCAGGTCCACTCGGTATCATCTAAAAGAATGGGCTGCAAGTGCACAACAGCCTCAAACAGCTAAAGAGTTATATAACTTGCGCCATTCTCGTGCTAGGAATGTAGTGGAGCGAACATTTGGCTTGTTCAAAAAAATGGGCTATCTTGCATTCCCGAACCTTCTTTGACATAAAGGATCAGGTACAAAAAGTAAATATGTTGTTAAATAGAATTAGTATGTGAGATGACAATTGCTTACTATGAACTAAAATATCATTGCAGATTCGAATTATTAGTGCTTGCGTGTGTTGCACAACTTTGCAAGGGATAGGCAGCATGTCATGGATGATTTGTTATTGCACAAGTGGATAGTGAATTAGCAAATGCGCCTAACTGATGATCCAGATGACGACAACTTCATTAGAAGTGTGCAAGTCACTACTGAATGGTCCAACTTTAGGCAACAACTAGCCGATGATATGTTTGCTGAGTACCTTGTGGCGCAAGGAGAACAAGAGATGGAATAGGATGAGAGTATGATCTATAGCTGTGGCGGTGGTCTTCTTTTGTATAGCTAGCTGCGGCGGTGGTCTTCTTTTGTATAGCTAGCTGCGGTGGTGGTCTTCTTTTGTATAGCTACCAACGGTGTTCTTTTGTATAGCTAGCTACTCGCTAATGTGATGACGCATGTGGTATTTTGTATATGCATCATCTTTATGCAACTAATGAATGACATTATGTTTCATGTTGTTTCTCAAACTTAATATTGTATTTGTTTTTCTATTATGTACAATTTATATCTCTTTGTAGAACCATGGCCGAAGAAGTAGGTACAAGGAGGAGGAATTACTGCACATGGGATGATGAGATGGATGCTGCATTGCTTGAAGTCTTAGTTAAGCATCACAACAAGGGTGACCATGCCCAAAATGGATGGAAACCACATGTGTACACGCATTCCATAAGGAATGTGAAGGACAAGTGCAATAAGGATATCACAAAGGATAACATAAGTGGAAGGATGAGGACTTTGGATCATCACTATGAGGTCATTAGCCAAATCCTTTCTCAAAGTGGTTTCGGCTGGGATTGGACCAATAATAGGCTATCAATGGATAGTGATGATGTTTGGGATAAATATGTGGAGGTAACCATGCATCATGAATACACATTCTATATGTAGTTTGCATATGTAGAATAACAAGGCAGTAGCTTTACAAGTTTGTGTTTTTTGTGCAGGCTAACAAGGCAAGGAAGGAGATAAAGTCTTACAAGACCAAAGTAATCAAGAACTGGGAGTCCATATGTATCGTATATTCAAAGGATCATGCTAATGGCGAGGGTGCGAAGACAGGTGCTGAGATTGCTGCAGAGCCATTAGAAGAACCAATTGAAGTCTCTCCAGTAGCGCCAAAGAGGCAAATAACAGGTGATGCTATTCTTTGCATGCTTGGAGATATGAAAAGGACTTAGTTGATGCTTTCAAGACAACTGAGCCTATTCCACTACCAAAGGTTACCACACCTTTGAAATACTTGATGCACTTAGGTTGATACCTGATTTAGCTGAGCAAGATATGCTTCGATGTTACGGGAAGTTGGTACTCAATGATCGCCTATTTCAAGCTCTGAAGGAGCTGCCCATTACCATGAGGAAGACATGGCTACTAATGTTGCCTTGAAGATCAATGCTTTTATGTGTTGTTGAACTTTGAACCATCTATTTTATGTCATGTTGAACTTGGAACTATGTATGTACTGCCTTGTTAAACTTGGAACTATGTATGTACTGTCATGCCTTTATTTATGTCAAGCATTTGGACCTATCTTCTAAATTGTTGTGATTTATGTCATGTACGAGACCATATTTGAGACTACATGCTATTTCTTATTGTTTCGAATTCTGTGTTATGTTATCGTAAAAATATATTGTTGTCATTCTATCACCATTTGTGTTTCCTGATGCTTTTCTAGAATATTTAATTATTTTATTGCTATACATTCATTCATAATCAGATTTCATTTTTGAGTGATGTAGAACAAGTTATAACCTGGTAATATAGCTATGCAATTCCAAAGTTTGTCATCCAAACAAGATTCTATATTGAAATCTCAGAGGCATTTCAAGGGCCAATTCGTTGGACAACCAAACATGTGAATTCGTATTCGTCCCATTTCAGTTTCCACACTGATTTGGAATTCAGGCCAATTCAATACGGAGCTCTCCAATGGAGACATCCAAACGAAGCGTAATTGAGTTTCCAAGGCATTTAATGTCCATAACTGAAATCTGAACTACAAATACATGCTCCATTTCACCAAAATGGCTAGAAAAATAATACATGTGTCCTTGGGGGCATGTTTAGGTCCCATGCCAAGAATGGGAATGATTTACAACCGTACCGGCGTCCTAGCTCGACCTCAAACATTTGGAATCTCGGTTTTGAAATCCACATAAACCCAAAACTCACCAGAAATTCATCAAAGGTTGCATGGTGTCATGTCATGGCACATATATGTCGTGGTAAAAACATTGCCAATTTGGGACAAGCTTTATTACAAACCTCTTACAAACCGGAGCCTGCCGCAAGAACCCTTGTGGTTTCGATAGGGAAACGTGTCCCCTTGTGGACCAAATGCTAATCGCTCCCTCTTCTAGCCTCGTATTTTCTTCTGCATGCAACACGGAACAACGGGAGATTCGTGCTAAACTTTGAAATTATTCAGGGTTCGTTTGACCTTTTTAATTCATTAATTGAGTTTTCTAGGCATTTAATGTCCATAATTCAAATTCGAACTACAAATACGTGCTCCAGTGCACCAAAATGGCTAGAAAAATGTACATGTGTCCTTGGGGTGCATGTTTAGGTCCCATGGAATGAATGGGAATGAATTCAACCGTCTCGTCATCCTGACTTGGCCACAAACATTGCGAATCTCGATTTTTAAATCTCTATAAATCCAAAACTCACCAGGAAATCATGAAACTTGGCATGGTGTCACTACATGGTACATATAATTGTCCAATTTGGGCGAAGCTATATTACAAGCCACTTACAAACCGGAGACAGTCGCAACCCTCGTGGTTCCGTAGGGAAACATGCCCCTCTTGTGGGTGAAACGATAATCGCTGCCTCTTCTCGCCTTGAACTTTGTTTTCTACAGGCAACATAGAATAACAGGAGTGTCATGCTGAAGTTTGAAACTGTTCAGGGTTCGTTTAGCCATTGTATATATTAATTAAGTTTTCTAGGCATTTAATGTAGTCCAAATTTGAACTACAAGCACATGCTCCAATGAAGAAAAGTGGGTGGGAAATCGTACATGTGTCATTGGGTGCATGTTTAGGTCTGATTTAAGGAATGGGAATGAATTACAAACTTCTCGTCGTCCTGAACATTTAGAATCTTGGTTTTTAAATCCCAGTAAATCAAAAACTCACTCAAAAAACATGAAACTTGGCATGGTTTCATGACATGGCACATATATGTGGTGGTAAAAAAGTCGTCCAGTTTGAGACAAGGCGCACACATTAATAGCCAACAAAGTCCTTTTTGAAATAAATAGTTGACACGTTAATATCGCAAACGGTTGTATTATATGAACCGTGTCAAAATTTAACCGTACTTGGTGGCGTGTGTGCATCTGTTTGATTAGACGGGACGAGTGCAAGAAGTCCTCCGTGCAGGCTCGATGGGACGCCTGCGAGCAGTCCGTCGCGTAGGCTCGCTGGGATGTGCGCATCCTGTCCACCCCGCAGGCTCGACGGAACACGTGCGAGCAACAAGGTCGCCCATGCTCACCAGAAATCGAGCTCTTTGACCTCCATGCACCAGCTGCCGCCCGCCTCACTCACAACTTCTCCATTAATGGGTTAATTAAAGCACCTGGACGAAGGGTGTTTGCTTGTGATCCCATGGCAGCATTTGTTTTGTTCGTGTTTTCAACTCGTATTTCGGCCTAATTTAAATTTCCAAATAGGGCAACGGATAATACGACGACAAATAAAATGGCAACGGATAATACAACGACAAATTTACAATGGCACAGATAATAATTGTCTTACATATTCCGGACGACAAAGCCCTGAAGACACTGGGGCAAGAGAAGAAGGAAATCGCAGACAACGATCTGGGTCGCTACTGTCTCTACTCGTCGATGGATCGCCGGGCGACGACATCCTCCAGCTCCTTCTTCAATTCCTCACGACTTTGCTTGAAAGCAGCCATGGATTCCTCCACCTCCTGCTCATGATCGATCTGGAGCTTCCTCAAGTCACCCATCAGTTCCTCGACGACCGCTGTCAGTGTCATCCCCGAGGCACTGCTCTGCTCATGCAGCATCTTCCAGCCGGCGGCCTCCTCCTCCTTCTCGGCGAGCACCTTGAGGAGCTTCGCATTGTCACCCGTGAGTTGCTCGACGAGGCCAGTCTCCTTATCAAACGAGGCATCGCTGATCTCGAGCAGCTTCGTCAAGCCGTCGACCAGCTCCTGCTGCTTAATGAAGCAACGAGAATGTTGTCATCGCCGGCCAAGGACTTCAGGAATGACAGCTCGTCGCGATGGCCGATGCGGCGAGTGCGCTTGTGAGAGCCCTCGCGTGCCCGTGAGATCTCGTCCGAGGGCTCCGCGGCGCGCCGGGACATCTCTGCTACGGCTGTCGCTTCGTGGCGAGACCTCTCTAGTGCTTCCGCGGCCTTGGTCTTTGCTGCCTCGTTATATGTCCACCCGAAACTCCTCCTACCGGTCATGGTGGAAGGACTTGATAGGAAAGACCAATTTTGTGGGTGTTGAGGAGAGGAACTGTGAAGTAATTTTCGAGTGGGTAGTTTATATAGCTTGGTGCTAAGTGTGAACACATATTATTTTGATAGGTGTGAATAGATTTGCAGTTACTTATTGCGTTGTAATCTGCAATGCGACGAGAAACAAGGTCAAAATTTATTGATGGCGGAAGGTTGACCACATGGTTGCTCGCCGTTGATGCGGCCGCGGCGCGCTCTGCTCCTCGTTGAGGCGGCCGCGGCACGCTCTGCTCGCATCCGTGCGCGTGTTTTGCTCGCCATTGAGGCGGCTGCGGCGTGCTCTGCTCCAGTGTCCCTGCGCGCGCTCTGCTCGCCGCTGAGGAAATTTTACAATGGCAATGGTTAATAATTTTCTTACATATTTAGAATAATTTAAAATGCCACATGCGGCAAGGCTCAGAACACTCACGACCTACATATGCATACAATTATAATAAAATATAGGATAAAGGCTGATTTGGCAGCCTTACGTCGACGGTCTTCTCGGACTCCATGATCAGCATAGCACTCTTGCGGCCGTTCACTCTAAGTGTCCAGACCCGCCTCCACCTACGGAGCTGCTAGCGCTGGGAGGCTCTTGGGGCTGCTTGGCCTCTTCCATAAGAGCTTCACAGCGTGCAATCGCGTGCATGATATCTCTGCGGAACCACTCCATTTCCAAGTCTCTGGCCTGGTAGAAAATTCCGTCCATCACCAGCATCCTCAAGATATCACATTGGCGATGTTCTACTTCATCGGGGATGTCAACTCCTCCAAGGATGCGCTCGAGCCTGGCCAACACATCATCAGGATCGAGGTTGACACTGCTGCCGCGGGCAATGATGAAGTCGCAGGTTGCCTGTGTCTTGACTAAATCGCAGAGGTCCTCTGCCCATTCCTTGTGGGGCATCAGGCTCTCGGTGAGAACTGGTGACAGCGGCTCTTCGGGTGGGTCGTCGATCATGCCCCGAGCAGCTCTGGATCTTTTGCACGATGGATGGAAAACTGCTCATCACACCTCCTCTGCAATATGTCGATTGTGCGCTCGAGGACTGTCACGCCGATATCGTTGCCGATGGGCCATGGTGCATGCACCGGCCGATGAAGCTCTTGCTCCCCGACCTGCTCCGGCTCATTCTCCTTGCCGAAGATGTAACGCGGGTAGGGGTCGACGTTGAAGCTTTGGTCATTGCCTGGCATGCTTGGAATAACTAATGGTAGATGGGCGAGGACTAGATCTGCGCAGAGTGTTGCGACGGTGTGTTGCCGCCTGGGTTATATGCAGCAAGCCATTAGCTAGTGGGGGGAAACTGATGAGGGAAGAGGCGTGGATTTTACAATTCACCCATGTGGAGCGCGGGAAGCATTTGCTGGAGGGCGGGAAGACTAAGTCGAGCACACACACGACACGAAGACCGTATGCGGTGCCACGTGTTATTTAGCACACATGTGTTAACATAAGGAAACGTATGTGTAACTTACTAATCATTGCACATGAGTACTCGCAGATGCATCGTGTGCAATACTCCAAGCCACCGCAAGCAACTAGTTTGCATTTTTCAAAGTTTTTTTGTACGAACAGAATCGCACACGAACTTACTATAGTAATCGTCTGTATTATAATTTCTCATCACAAACAGTTCATCCGAGTGGGTTGTTTGTTGTGTATCACACAAATCTTGTTTACATGAATTGTTTGTGTTCTTTTGGCTCATCGCAAACAGTTCATCTATGTGAACTGTATGCCGCATATCACACACATCTTGTTAAGTTGATCCATTTAGGTTCTCTTCCCTAATCAAAAATAGTTCGTCCGTGTGAACCGTATGCCATATATCACACACACCTTGATCTGGCTGACCGTTTCTGTTGCATTCTCCAATAGCACACAGTTCATCGGAGCAAACTGTATGTCGTATATCACACACACATTGATATGGCTGCCCGTTTCTGTTGTTCTGACTCATCACAAACAGTTTTTCTGGATCAACCGTATGCCCCGCATCGCACACATAACTAAAATCTGAACTGTGTTTGATATCTCCGCCATCACAAACATTTTGCATCTTTTTTGACAGTTTTTTTACATCCTCGTTTGCGATTAATGCATCACACACAGTTTCGTCAAAGGGTCTCTGATCATAGTGCCGCGTTAGCAGCATCCTGTAGTAGTGCAAGCTTGTCCTTTGCTACTAACAGGATTGGGCCACCTTGCTGCACCTTGTTTACTTTTGTTACTTGTAACCTGTTACAAATTATCTCATCATACAACTATCTGTCACCGATGATTTAGGTGCTTGCAGAGAATACCTTGCTGAAAAACGCTTGTCATTTCCTTCTGCTCCTCGTTGGGTTCGACACTCTTACTTATCGAAAGGACTACGATAGATCCCCTATACTTGTGGGTCATCAATGGGTTGGATGAGATTTATCATGTAATTGAGTTGGCTTTGTTAGGGCTTGATCACTAGCATCCACTATGTTCTTAGATTGATGTTGCTATGACTTTCTATGCTTAATACTTGTCACTAGTGCCCGAGTGTCATGATTTCAGATCTGAACCCTTTATGTTTTCATGAATATATTTGAGTTCTTGACCCTATATTGCAAGTTATATGCACCTATTATGTGTTACGATTTGCATACCCCAAGGTGACAGTAATTGTGATTCTTTTTGGTGATTACCGTAGTTTGAGGAGTTCATGTATTCACTAAGAGCTAATGCTTTGTTCCGGTTCTCTATTTAAGGGAGGCATTAATATCCCTTAGTTTCCTTATGGACCCCACTGCCACGGGGAGGGTAGGACAAAAGATGTCATACAAGTTCTTATTATAAGCACGTATGACTATATATGGAATACATGTCTACATTACATTGATGAATTGGAGCTAGTTCTGTGTTGTTCTAGGTTGTGATTTTTACATGATGAATGTCATCCAACACAAATATCCATCACTGATCCAATGCCTATGTTTTTCACATATTGGTCTTTGCTAAGTTACTACTGTTGTTGTTGTTCCTGCTACAATCACTAAAGTTGTTGTTGTTACTGTTATTGTTACTATTTCTACTTTGCCACTTCTATCAAACTATCATAGTACTGTGCTACTGATCACTCTGCTGCGGATATTTGGTTCTCCAAGTGTGGTTGAATTGACAACTCAACTACTAATACTTGCAAATATTCTTTGTCTCCCTGTGTCGAATCAATAAATTTTGGTTGAATATTTTACCCTCGAAAACTGTTGTGATCCCCTATATTTGTGGGTTATCAATAGCGTAGCAAGCCACATATTTGTATTGTTTCCATTAAGGATAAAACGATGGGACTTATACATATTGATTGAGTTTACTTTGTCTACATCATGTCATCATACTTCATGCATTACTCTGTTTCTCATGAACTTAATACCTAGAGAGGCAAGCATAGAAGCGCTCTCGAAGTGTAGTAATAGTATTAGATGCAGAATCATTTCGGTCTACTTGCCATGGACGTGATTCCTATATATGTGATAATTGCCATGAATAACAATATAGCTATGTGCTTTTCTATCAATTTCCCAACAGTAATTTGTTTGGTTGATGTGTGTTTTTAAAAAGTTTGATCAACCATGTCCCGTGTGTGACTCATGATTAAAATGGAAAGGTTTACAACATTGTGGACATGACATGACATGGATCATGTCTTAAGCATTGATCATATCAAGTTAATGAACTGCACATTTCAACTTGCCTAGTCATGATCTCGACCAATGCTCGCAGTACTAACACATTTCTCCCGATGGCACCACAGCGTCGCGATGGTGGCGGCTCGAGGACCGCTCGCACTGTGGACGGGGACCGGCGGCCACGGGATCCGGCCATGACGACAACAATGAGGGTGCCAGAATGATGGGGGTTCATCAGCGGTTGGGATTGAGGAGGCGAATTGAGGCAGAGGAGACGTGGGGAGTTTTACTCCTAAGCGGAACGGTGGAGTAGATATACTCGGCAGATGTGCGCTCGAGTAAATTTTATACTCCTCTATCGGTTTTAAAAGATCAGATAGGTCTCGGTTAGAGGAGTAAAAACTAATTGGGGTTTTAGGGGCCTTTAGGGGATGGGCTAGAGTTAGCCCTCTTGCTACGTCTTCGGCTGGCGGCGCGACTCTCCCGCGTCTGTTGATTGACAGCAATGCATGACCTTTAACACCTCATCTTCAAAGTTGCGAGCCGAAAGGCCTTTAAAATTGACAGCCCACAAGCTCGAGTCTGTCACATCACATCATACTAGCACCTAGGTATGGTTTCTCCCGTTCGTCCTGATCACTTTGCTCTTTAATTACTTTCATGCCTCAGCCTAATAAGGAAAAAGTAGCCAGCTATAGCGAGCATAGTTTGGAGTTGCACAATTTTTGTGTGTTGGCATTGCATATGCAGAATCGTCAAAGATAGCTGGCAACCTAGCAGCACACACTCACGAAAACTAAGCTGGGGATACATCTTTCCGGAAGAAAAAAAGGACTCGGAATTCATCTGAAATAGTTTGCTTCGCTTTGGATCGGTATATATCATGTATACGAAGATAAGTGCATAGGTACATGCTGCGCACACATAGATAGCTAGTATATTACTATTGCAAACGTTCAAGAGCTAAAGGCTGATACGTCTCCGTCGTATCTACTTTTCAAAACACTTTTGCCCTTGTTTTGGACTCTAACTTGCATGATTTGAATGGAACTAACCCGGACTGACGCTGTTTTCAGCAGAATTACCATGGTGTTATTTTTGTGCAGAAATAGAAGTTCTCGGAATGACCTGAAACTTCACGAAGAATATTTTTGGAATTAATACAACATCTTGGCCGAAAGAATCAAGGCCGGGGGCCCACACCCTGTCCACGAGGGTGGGCGCCTACCCCCTGGCGCCCCTGCCTCGTGGGCCCCCGGGTGCTCCACCGACCTCAACTCCAACTCTATATATTCACGTTCGGGGAGAAAAAAATCAGAGACAAGGATTCGCGTTTTACGATACGGAGCCGCCGCCAAGCCCTAATCTCTCTCAGGAGGGCTGATCCGGAGTCCGTTCGGGGCTCCGGAGAGGGGAATCCGTCGCCATCGTCATCATCAACCTTCCTCCATCACCAATTTCATGATGCTCACCGCCGTGCGTGAGTAATTCCATCGTAGGCTTGCTGGACGGTGATTGATTGGATGAGATTTATCATGTAATCGAGTTAGTTTTGTTAGGGTTTGATCCCTAGTATCCATTATGTTCTGAGATTAATGTTGCTATGACTTTGCTATGCTTAATGCTTGTCACTAGGGCCCAAGTGCCATGATTTCAGATCTGAACCTATTATGTTTTCATGAATATATATGTGTTCTTGATCCTATCTTGCAAGTCTATAGTCACCTACTATGTGTTATGATCCGGCAACCCCGAATCGACAATAATCGGGACCACTCCCGGGGATGACCATAGTTTGAGGAGTTCATGTATTCACTATGTGTTAATGCTTTGGTCCGGTACTCTATTAAAAGGAGGCCTTAATATCCCTTACTTTCCAATAGGACCCCGCTACCACGGGAGGGTAGGACAAAAGATGTCATGAAAGTTCTTTTCCATAAGCACGTATGACTATATTCGGAATACATGCCTACATTACATTGATGAATTGGAGCTAGTTCTGTGTCACCCTATGTTATAAATGTTGCATGATGAACCGCATCCGGCATAATTCTCCATCACCGATCCAATGCCTACGAGCTTTTCACATATTGCTCTTTGCTTAGTTACTTTTCCGTTGCCACTATTACAATTACTACAAAACTATCATTGCTACTTTTGCCACTGTTATGGTTACTTCCATACTACTTTGCTACTAAATACTTTGCTGCAGATATTAAATTATCGAGGTGTGGTTGAATTGACAAATCAACTGCTAATACTTGAGAATATTCTTTGGCTCCCCTTGTGTCGAATCGATAAATTTCGATTGAATACTCTACCCTCGAATATTGTTGCGATCCCCCATACTTGTGTGTTATCAAGACTATTTTCTGGCGCCGTTGCCGGGGAGCATAGCTCTATTCTTTGATTCACTTGGGATTTATATCTGTTGGTCACTATGAGGAACTTGTAAGACGAAAGAACTAAGATTTTTCCCTCAACTACGAGGGGAGGTAAGGAACTGCCATCTAGCTCTGCACTTGATTCACCTTACATTTTGAGTAAACTTGCGACACCTAAACACATACGCTATTAATTCTGGTATGTCGCATGTTATTGATGATGCCATACGCTATGCATGATACTTATGATGAAACTACTTCTATGCTTGATACTACTGTGCCACTAGGTGAATTTCTTGATGAACAACTTGCTAGGGCTAGAGAGAATGAAATTATTGAAACTGATAACATTGATGAAAGTGATGATGAAGATTCTCCCCCTAAATTTGAATTGCCTGTTGTGCCTGAGGGTTATGTTATGGATGAAGAAACTGCTAGAGACTTTCTTGCTTGCTATAATAGAAATGATCTTAAGAAATTATTAGCTAAGCTTAAAGAAAAATCTCTGAAAGCTAGAATGAAATATGACCCTGCTTTTGCTTCTTCACCTATCTGTGTTACTGATAAGGATTATGATTTCTCTGTTGATCCTGATATAATTACTTTGGTTGAATCTGATCCTTTTTATGGCTATGAATCTGAAACTGTTGTGGCACATCTTACTAAATTAAATGATATAGCCACCCTGTTCACTAATGATGAGAAAACTCGCTACTACTATATCCTTAAGTTATTTCCTTTCTCATTAAAGGGTGATGCTAAAACATGGTTTTATTCTCTTGATCTTGGTTGTGTGCATAGTCCCCAGAATATGATTTAATACTTCTCTGCTAAATATTTCCCCGCTCATAAGAAACAAGCTGCTTTAAGGGAAATATATAATTTTGTGCAAATTGAAGAAGAGAGTCTCCCACAAGCTTGGGGGAGGCTTCTCCAATTACTTAATGCTTTGCCTGATCATCCTCTCATGAAAAATAAAATACTTGATATCTTTTATAATGGACTCACCGATGCTTCCAGAGACCACCTGGATAGTTGTGCCGGTTGTGTTTTCAGGGAAAGAACAGTTGATCAAGCTGATTTGCTATTGAATAATATGTTGACTAATGAAAATAATTGGACACTTCCTGAACCAACTCCTAAGCCAACTCTAAAGAAAAGGGGTATTCTATTTCTTAGTCCTGAAGATATGCAAGAGGCAAAGAAATATATGAAAGAAAAAGGTATTAAAACTGAAGATGTTAAGAATTTACCTCCTATTGAAGAAATACATGATCTTAATTTGCCTCCTGTTGAAGAAATACATGGTCTTGATAACCCGACACAGGTAGTAAAGGTAAATTCTCTATAGATTTGATGAAGGTGATATTCCTCGTTATAAGTCTGCTACCCAATGCTTAGATGAGTTTGATAATTTTATTGTCAAACAGGAAAACTTCAATGTTTATGTTGGTAGACAATTGAAACGTAATGCTTATATGAATGAACACTTGAGTGATTATATGTCTAGAGTTAAGGGTGAATTTAAACTCATTAGTAAACATGCTTCTATGGTTAGCACTCAAGTAGAACAAGTGCTTAAAGCTCAAAATGATTTGCTCAATGAATTAAATAATAAGCAAAATGATAATGTTGTTAGAGTTATGACTAGAGGGGGTAAAATGACTCAGGAACCTTTGTATCCTGAGTGTCACCCTAAGAGAATTGAGCAGGATTCTCAGAGAACTAATGTCGATGCACCTAGTCCTTCTAAAAGGAAGAAAAAGAAAAATGATAGGACTTTGCATGCTTCTAGTGAACCTGTTGTAGACACACCTGAGAACCCCAATGATATTTCTATCTCTGATGCTGAAACACAATCTGGTGATGAACATGAACCTAGTGATAATGTTAATGTTAATGTTCATGTTGATGCTCAGCCTAGCAATAACAATGATGTAGAGATTGAACCTGTTGTTGATCTTGATAACCCACAATCAAATAATCAACGTTATGATAAGAGAGACTTTGTTGATAGGAAGCATGGTAAAGAAAGAGAACCATGGGTTGAAAAACCCATGCCTTTTCCTCCTAAACCATCCAAGAAAATGGATGATGAGGATTTTGAGCACTTTGCTGAAATTAGACCTGTCTTTTTGCGTATGCGTTTTACTGATGTGCTTAAAATGAACCCTTATGCTAAGTATATGAAGGATATTGTTACAAATAAAAGAAAGATACCGGAAGCTGAAATTTCTACCATGCTTGCAAATTATACTTTTAAAGGTGGAATACCTAAGAAATTTGGAGATCCAGGAGTACCAACTATACCATGTCCATTAAAAGAAACTATGTTAGAACTGCTTTATGTGATCTTGGAGCCGCTGTTAGTGTTATGCCTCTCTCTTTATATCGTAGACTTGATTTGAATAAGTTGACACCTACTGAAATATCTTTGCAAATGGCTGATAAATCAACTGCTATACCTATCGGCATTTGTGAGGATGTGCCTGTTGTGGTTGCAAACATTACTATTTTAACGGACTTTGTTATTCTTGATATTCCCGAGGACGATAGTATGTCGATTATCCTTGGTACACCCTTTTTGAATACTTCAGGGGATATTCTGTTGGGGAACGTAGTAATTTCAAAAAAATTCCTACGCACACGCAGGATCATGGTGATGCATAGCAACGAGAGGGGAGAGTGTTGTCTACGTACCCTCGTAGACCGAAGCGGAAGCGTTGACGCAACATAGAGGAAGTGGTCGTATGTCTTCCCGATCCGACCGATCCAAGCACCGAAACTACGGCACCTCTGAGTTCTAGCACACTTCAGCTCGATGACAATCCCCGGGCTTCGATCCAGCAAAGCGTCGGAGAGGAGTTCCGTCAGCACGACGGCGTGGTGACGATATTGATGTTCTACAGTCGCAGGGCTTCGCCTAAGCACCGCTACAATATGACCGAGGTGGAATATGGTGGAGGGGGGCACCGCACACGGCTAAGGAACGATCACGAAGATCAACTTGTGTGTCTATGGGGTGCCCCTGCCCCCGTATATAAAGGAGTGGAGGAGGGAGGGCGGCCCTCTCTATGGCGGCGCCCTAGGGGAGTCCTACTCCCACCGGGAGTAGGATTCCCCTTCCTAGTAGAACTAGGAGCCCTTCCAAGTAGTAGGAGTAGGAGGAAGGAAAGGAAGGGAAAAGGAGAAGGAAGGAAGGCGCCCCCTCCTAGTCCAATTCGGACTAGCCAATGGGGAGGTGCGGCCACCTTTTGAGGCCTTTCTCTCCTTTCCCGTATGGCCCATTAAGGCCCAATACGAATTCCCGTAACTCCCCGGTACTCCTGAAAATACCCGAATCACTCGGAACCTTTCCGATGTCCGAATATAGTCGTCCAATATATCGATCTTTACGTCTCCACCATTTCGAGACTCCTCGTCATGTCCCCGATCTTATCCGGGACTTTAAACTCCTTCGGTACATCAAAACACAGAAACGCATAATATAACTGTCATCGAAACCTTAAGCGTGCGGACCCTACGGGTTCGAGAACTATGTAGACATGACCGAGACATGTCTCCGGTCAATAACCAATAGCGGAACCTGGATGCTCATATTGGCTCCCACATATTCTACGAAGATCTTTATCGGTCAGACCGCATAACAACATACGTTGTTCCCTTTGTCATCGTTATGTTACTTTGCCGAGAATTTATCGTCGGTATCTCAATACCTAGTTCAATCTCGTTACCGGCAAGTCTCTTTACTCGTTCCGTAATACATCATCCCGCAACTAACTCATTAGTTGCAATGCTTGCAAAGCTTAAGTGATGTGCATTACCGAGAGGGCCCAGAGATACCTCTCCGACAATCGGAGTGACAAATCCTAATCTCGAAATACGCCAACTCAACAAGTACCTTCGGAGACACTAGTAGAGCACCTTTATAATCACCCAGTTACATTATGACGTTTGGTAGCACACAAAGTGTTCCTCCGGTAAACGGGAGTTGCATAATCTCATAGTCATAGGAACATGTATAAGTCATGAAGAAAGCAATAGCAACATACTTAAACGATCGAGTGCTAAGCTAACGGAATGGGTCATGTCAATCACATCATTCTCCTAATGATGTGATCCCGTTAATCAAATGACAACTCATGTCTATGGCTAGGAAACTTAACCATCTTTGATCAACGAGCTAGTCAAGTAGAGGCATACTAGTGACACTCTGTTTGTCTATGTATTCACACATGTATTATGTTTCCAGTTAATACAATTCTAGCATGAATAATAAACATTTATCATGAAATAAGGAAATAAATAATAACTTTATTATTGCCTCTAGGGCATATTTCCTTCAGTCTCCCACTTGCACTAGAGTCAATAATCTAGTTCACATCGCCATGTGATTTAACACCAATAGTTCACATCACCATGTGATTAACACCCATAGTTCACATCATCATGTGACCAACACCCAAAGGGTTTACTAGAGTCAATAATCTAGTTCACATCGCTATGTGATTAACACCCAAAGAGTACTAAGGTGTGCTCATGTTTTGTTTGTGAGAGAAGTTTAGTCAACGGGTCTGCCACATTTTGATCCGTATGTATTTTGCAAATATTCTATGTCTACAATACTCTGCACGGAGCCACTCTAGCTAATTGCTCCCACTTTCAATATGTATCCAGAATGAGACTTAGAGTATTCTAGATCAGTGTCAAAACTTGCATCGACGTACCCTTTACGACGAACCTTTTGTCACCTCCATAATCGAGAAACATATCCTTATTCCACTAAGGATAATTTTGACCGATGTCCAGTGATCTACTCATAGATCACTATTGTACTCCCTTGCTTAACAAAGTGTAGGGTATATAATAGATCTGGTACACATCATGGCATACTTTATAGAACCTATGGCTGAGGCATAGGGAATGACTTTCATTCTCTTTCTATCTTCTGTCGTGGTCGGGCTTTGAGTCTTACTCAATTTCACACCTTGTAACACAGGCAAGAACTCTTTCTTTGGTATTTCCATTTTGAACTACTTCAAAATCTTGTCAAGGTATGTACTCATTGAAAAACTTATCAAGCGTCTTGATCTATCTCTATAGATCTTGATGCTCAATATGTAAGCAGCTTCTCCGAGGTCTTTCTTTGAAAAACTCCTTTCAAACACTCCTTTATGCTTTGCAGAATAATTCTACATTATTTCCAATCAACAATATGTCATTCACATATACTTATCAGAAATGTTGTAGTGCTCCCACTCACTTTCTTGTAAATACAGGCTTCACCGCAAGTCTGTATAAAACTATATGCTTTGATCAACTTATCAAAGTGTATATTCCAACTCTGAGATGCTTGCACCAGTCCATAGATGGATCACTGGAGCTTGCATATTTTGTTAGCACCTTTAGGATTTACAAAACCTTCTGGTTGCATCATATACAACTCTTTTTTAATAAATCCATTAAGGAATGCAGTTTTGTTTATCCATTTGCCAGATTTCATAAAATCCGGCAATTGCTAACATGATTCGGACAGACTTAAGCATAGATACGAGTGAGAAACTCTCATCGTAGTCAACACCTTGAACTTGTCGAAAACCTTTTGCGACAATTCTAGCTTTGTAGATAGTAACACTACTATCGGCGTCCGTCTTCCTCTTGAAGATCCATTTATTTTCTATGGCTTGCCGATCATCGGGCAAGTCAACCAAAGTCCATACTTTGTTCTCATATATGGATCCCATCTCAGATTTCATGGCCTCAAACCATTTCGCGGAATCTGGGCTCATCATCGCTTCCTCATAGTTCGCAATTTCATCATGGTCCAGTAACATGACTTCCAGAATAGGATTACCGTACCACTCTGGTGCGGATCTCACTCTGGTTTACCTATGAGATTCGGTAGTAACTTGATCTGAAGTTACATGATCATCATCATTAGCTTCCTCACTAATTGGTGTAGTAGTCACAGGAACATATTTACGTGATGAACTACTTTCCAATAAGGGAGCAGGTACGATTACCTTATCAAGTTCTACTTTCCTCCCACTCACTTCTTTCGAGAGAAACTCCTTCTCTAGAAAGGATCCATTCTTAGCAACGAATGTCTTGCCTTCGGATCTGTGATAGAAGGTGTACCTAACAGTCTCCTTTAGGTATCCTATGAAGACATATTTCTCCGATTTGGGTTTGAGCTTATCAGGATGAAACTTTTTCATATAAGCATCACAACCCCAAACTTTAAGAAACGACAACTTTGGTTTCTTGCCAAACCACAGTTCAGATTGTGTCGTCTCAACGGACTTAGATGGTGCCCTTTTTAACGTGAATGCAGCTGTCTTTAATGCATAGCCCCAAAATGATAGTGGTAAATCGGTAAGAAACATCATAGATTGCACTATATCCAATAAAGTACGGTTATGACGTTCGGACACACCATTATGTTGTGGTGTTCCAGGTGGCGTGAGTAGTGAAACTATTTCACATTGTTTTAACTGAAGACCAAAATCGTAACTCAAATACTCTTCTCCACGATCAGATCGTAGAAACTTTATTTTCTTGTTACGATGATTTTCAACTTCTCTCTCAAATTATTTGAACTTTTCAAATGTTTCAGACTTATGCTTCATTAAGTAGATATACCCATATCTGCTCAAATCATCTGTGAAGGTCAGAAAATAATGATACTTGTCGCGAGCCTCAATATTCATCGGACCACATACATCATTATGTATGATTTCCAACAAATCTGTTGCTCGCTCCATTGTTCCGGAGAACGGAGTCTTAGTCATCTTGCCCATGAGGCATGGTTCGCAAGCATCAAGTGATTCATAATCAAGTGATTCCAAAAGTCCATTAGCATGGAGTTTCTTCATGCGCTTTACACCAATATGACCTAAGCGGCAGTGCCACAAACAAGTTGCACTATCATTATTAACTTTGCATCTTTTGGTTTCAATATTATGAATATGTGTATCACTACGATCGAGATCCAACGAACCATTTTCATTGGGTGTGTAACCATATAAGGTTTTATTCATGTAAATAGAACAACAATTTATTCTCTTACTTAAATGAATAACCGTATTGCAATAAACATGATCAAATCAAATTCATGCTCAACGCAAACACCAAATAACACTTATTTAGGTTCAACATTAATCCCGAAAGTATAGGGAGTGTGCGATGATGATCATATCAATCCTGGAACCACTTCCAACACACATCGTTACTTCACCCTTAACTAGTCTCTGTTCATTCTGCAACTCAGGGACCCGGAAGTGAAGTACTCTCCATTTCCGACGAACTCAGGGACCCGCTCGACGAAGCAGCGAACTCGCCCTTGGGCGGGCTGCATAATTGTTCGGCATTAGAGAACACTATGCAATAAAAAAGCAATGGGTATCCGGACACTTACGATCTCGCCAGGGGCTTGGCCCTTGTTGGCCAATCCTCCTCGGTGCTGTCGTCGTTGGTGGAGTAGTCTGGAGGAAGGGTTCTTACCTTCTTGGACCCTACGGCCTCCACAGTTGGGGCGTCCTTCCTTTTCCTCTCCTCCCCCGCTGGGGAGAGGCTTCTTTCCTCCTCCTTGTTCTCGTGGAGAAGATTACGCTTGAGAATCTGGCGGACCAGCGTCGGGAGCTCCTTCGAGTTCCGTTGCCTCCTTCACAACCTTCTTCTCCGGCACCACATGAGGTACCGGAGCCAGCAGCCCCGTCAATCGGGCGTCCATTGGAGTCTTCGGCAAAGGAGCCGGACAGTTAACCTGTCCGGACATCTTCAGCCAGTCCTGTTAAAGGTTAGGGAGTTTTAGATCTTAGAGTCAAACTATGAAAAAAGAGTCCCATAAAGGGTAAAATAACTCACCTCGCTGGCTTGACGCTGCGAGTTGAATCCGCGATCTTCGGTAGCGGATGTGGGAGCCTCGGCGCCCTTGAACAGCACCTTCCAGGCATCTTCGTACGTAGTGTCGAAGAGCCTTTTTAGAGTTGAGTGTTGTGCCGGATCGAACTCCCACAATTTGAAGGCCCGTTGTTGGCATGGGAGAATCCGGCGGATGAGCATCACCTGGATTACACTGACAAGCCTGATATTCTTGTCCACCAGGTTTCGGACGCATGTTTGGAGTCCGGATAGCTCCTCCGAATTCCCCCACGTCAGGACCGTCTCTTTCCATGACGAGAGCCGTGTGGGGAAGCCAGATCTGAATTCGGGGGCCGCCACCCATTTGGGGTCGCGCGGCTCGGTGATATAGAACCACCCCAATTGCCACCTCTTTATTGTCTCCACGAAGGAGCCCTCGAGCCATAGGACTTTGGCCATCTTGCCAACCATGGCGCCTCCGCACTCCGCTTGGCGGCCGCCCACTACCTTCGGCCTGACATTGCAATTCTTCAGCCATAAGCCGAAGTGGGGCTGGATGCAGAGGAAGGCCTCGCACACGACGATGAACGCCGAGATGTTGAGGATAAAATTCGGGGCCAGGTCGTGGAAGTCCGTGCCATAGTAGAACATGAGCCCCGGACAAATGGGTGAAGTGGAAAACCTAGTCCGCGGAGGAAGTGGGGAGAAACACCACCCTCTCATGGGGCACAGGGGTTGGAATGAGCTGCCCCGCGTCGGGCAGCCGGTGCGCGATGTCGTCGGACAAGTATCCGGCCTCCTGCAGCTTTGTGATGTGCCCCTCCGTGACGGAGGAGGCCATCCACCTGCCTCCCGCTCCGGACATTGTTGGAGAAGGTTGAGGTGGGATGTGCGGACTTGGTCGCTGGAGCTCGAGTGCACGGAAATGGATGAGCAAAGGAGCAAGAAGGCGTAGGTGAAAAGGTGGATCCTTATCCCCTTATATGGACAGACGAAGTTATGCATCCCCCACCAGCCTGGTAAAACTCGCTTATCTCCCAAGCGCCGTAATCAATGGTGCGGATGGGTTACCCACGTCCGTATTGATGAGAATCCCGGAATAAGGGGGCACGATCTATGCTTTGATAAGACGTGCTAAGGAAACCGCCTCGCTAAACGCGCTGAGGTGGAGCAGTAAAAAACGATTCATATAAAGGCCTGGCCGTGGTGTGATGTCACGCCGCGGAATACGTCAGCAGATCTGTGCAAAAGTTATTCTCTCTACGGTGGTATGTGGAACTTGTTTTGCAGAGCTGGACAACATCCTTGTGTTCAAAACCTTCTATGAAGTATTCGGAGGAGGAACCCGCCTTGCAATGCCGAAGACAATATGCGCACCGGACTCGTCGTCATTGAAGCCTGGTTCAGGGGCTACTGAGGGAGTCCTGGACTAGGGGGTGTCCGGATAGCCGAACTATCATCACGGCCGGACTCCAAGACTATGAAGATACAAGATTGAAGACTTCGTCCCGTGTTCGGATGGGACTTTCCTTGGCGTGGAAGGCAAGCTTGGCGATACGGATATGTAGATCTCCTACCATTGTAACCGACTACGTGTAACCCTAACCTATCCGGTGTCTATATATAAACCGGAGGGTTTTAGTCCGTAGGAGGAACAACAATCATACCATAGGCTAGCTTCTAGGGTTTAGCCTCCTTGATCTCGTGGTAGATCTACTCTTGTACTACCCATATCATCAATATTAATCAAGCAGGAGTAGGGTATTACCTCCATCGAGAGGGCTCGAACCTGGGTAAAAACATCGTGTCCCTTGTCTCCTGTTACCATCCGCCTAGACGCACAGTTCGGGACCCCCTACCCGAGATCCGCCGGTTTTGACACCGACAGGACCCATGGTAGGACCACTTCTGAAGATGATCCTGAACAACAATTGCTGAGAAGGGCAGTCCAAGGGAGATTGGCACAAGGCGGTGCAAGCTGGGAATGAAATGCAAATGTCGGGAATGTTCCAACCGTCATATCTGCCTGAGATTCAGATCTGGATGGTGTCAGGACATTCGGACTCATCAAGTCTAGAAAGAGAAATGAAAGTTTGCAACACAAATCGACGAGATGACGTTGCGAGATTCTCGGGAAATGAACTACGATAGCAAGCTCCAAAACATGAGCTGGTTCTGCTACAAACCTGTGAACATGTTGTCCAAGACAAGAATGACCACATAGTAGTCTTATAATAAAACACCATCGAGTTCTGGTTAGGCTCCATCATCAAGGATTTTGAAGTCTTTACACGCGCTAGACTTCTTTTCCTTGAACAAGTCAATTAGTGGCTTGGGTGCTAGGAATTCATATGGAACGAAGATGATCAGTCTAACATACCACAGAATACTTTGCATGTGCATGGCTGACTTGGGATGATTCCAGAGGAAGCAAAAACAAGCTTTCTTGAATTCACGGCGGCAACTTGCATCGATTGCACGTGAACTTAGAGGAAGTCGCTTCTTTCATCCAAACATATGCTTCATGAACAGAACATGAAGGCATTGTTTACAAAGTTTCCAACACTAGCTTAATGTTTAACACGAATCATGGGGATACAAGATCTTTGGCGATGGGCTCAACAAAGAACTCATCGAATTTCCATATCC
Organism: Aegilops bicornis; assembly: GCA_021605145.1. Lineage (NCBI taxonomy): Eukaryota > Viridiplantae > Streptophyta > Magnoliopsida > Poales > Poaceae > Aegilops > Aegilops bicornis. Next base: position 81,961,445 of record CM038672.1, on the reverse strand, counting down.
TTTGGACTTCCACCATTATGTGAACAATGTGATAGTATTGGTCAGACCAAAAGATGTAATGGTGTATGCTCGAGGGATCAACCATGAGTAAGACAACATTACGAACATCGTTGGTTCTGATTTGACTTGACGATAGCCCATACTCAAGTCAAAGTTTCGACAAGGCAATAGATCCAACAACTGATCACGAGGACCAATCGATGGAGATATTATCTTTCTTCAACACACACACACACACACACACACACACACAAAGATATCCCTTAACATGAACTAAGTCAGACAAGCTTTTGTCTTCCAACTCTCCAAGTTGTTGTTTAGCATAACCAACTAGCTTAGGGTATCCAACACAGATTCTTGGAGAAAGGCGTGGCTACAAGAAACCAACTTGATCACAAACTCAACATAGCGGTCAGGTGACAACCTGGTAACACTTCCGAGAAGATATTCGTAAAATCACGAACCACCGATATGTCACTAAGCTCGAGAACAATCTTGCTTTTCAGGGCAAGACGATATGGTCAAATAAGCAAGGGATTGAATAATCCTAACTCATTGATCGAATAGTGCACCAGAAATAAGGACTAGGTAGCACGATAAACCTTAGGGTGATGATTCAATAATCAACACGCTAAGGATAAGATTATTGTCCATTAACTACCAAGCAACACAATTGCTAGGAGCATTGATTTCACACATCACGATTCACTTGTCGGCATTCCAGTTGGGACAACACGACACCGAGGAATGAATAATGATGGTGAGAAGTATCACTACGTCAAGAATTCATAAGAAAAGGTGCAATCCTCATGCCATTCCTGACATAAAGTGGGTAATACTTCAGGGTAGAACAGACCAAAAGCTTGATTGCATTTGATTTGCGGAATACAACTGCTTTGACCCAATCCTAGAAATGGATGAGATACTGGAGTTTGTTTCTCCTAGTCATTCTGAACTAGAATGGCTTGACGGACCACAAGAATAACAGGCATCGATGAACATGAATGCACAACTATTCCTGACTATCAATTGATAGACTAGGGTCGGAATACAGCTGAGGAGGGTCAACTCAAGGAACATATAACTTTCTGAGTTGTGGATGCATAGATTAGTATGTCGAGCGAAGCTCAACATTTCTTCCGAATAACCCATGCGGAAAGGGTAGAACTGGCAGATTCACAGTATAGAATGGAGAACTCATCAAGAGCACTCTTGTTGTGATCTTTTGGTTCAAAGAACTTCCGCCATAAGAAGTTCATGGTATTTAGAAGAAAGGAAATACCATGGACCTCAAGGACTATCGCAAGGTTACTAATATCCTAAAGGTACGAGCAACACTATCAACACGAGGTAAGTAGGGTCAAGAACCCAGGAGTAGAACGCCTAATAACTAAATGGCATCATGGGATGCTTTCGAGAATGGTGGCCAGAATCATCACACCGGGAACACAAAACATGGCTAGATTACCAGGTGACTCCCTAAAACACCTAGGGTCATAATAATAACTCCAACACCGGGTCAATATGCTTAATCTCAGGTCAAATCGCACTTCATGGTCAAAATTCCCGAAAGGTCACCCATCCTCACACTACTCCAGCCCAAGCACGCTTAACTTCAGAGTTCTATCCAACCCCAAAGAATGACTCACTTCACATGCACTTGTTGATATATCTAGCATATCGGTCCTATTATACCTTGTTGATGCCTAGGACTTTGTTCATTTTCATGACTATGATGAAATTTTGAAAAATATTTCAAACTTCCGGTCATATTACGTATCATTTTTGAAAAAAATTCAAAACCAATTTTTTTTCTGTTACTAGTGGCGCACCACATCCACGGTGCGCCACTAGTAAGTTTAAAATTTTTTGAATTTTTTTGCCTCTAGATCTTGAAAGGCCCGTAACTTTTTTTATGTTAGGTTTTTGGGGATTTTGAAAATGTTTAACGGGGTTCCCCCAGTTAAATTTGGATGTAAGTTTTCGAGTAGATGATTTTTCATATAAAAAACTTTTTCATCCGAGTTTGTATGCAAAAGTTATGCCCATTTTACAAATTTCCAGAGAGATTTTGCAAATAAAGTTGAAATTCATATTTGTAAATTTTCCCAACAACTAGACCACATATCACATGGGAAACTTATTTTTTTTATTTTTTTGACATTTCCATCATTTTCTTTTATTTTTTTTAAAACTGAAAAGGCGATCCACCGAGGGGGGTGCATTCGGTGTTGGGGCAAGTTAGTAATGGCGCACCGTGGGGTGGTGCGCCATTACTAGTTAAACTAGTAATGGCGCACCACACCCACGGTGCGCCATTACTAGTTTTGAAAAAAAATAAAAAAAATGATATTTTTTTTGAATTTTTTTTGAAAAAAACTTAGTAATGGCGCACCGAGACATGGTGCGCCATTAGTAACAAATATTTTTTTATTTTTTTACTTTTTTCAAAACTACTAATGGCGACGGTGGGTGTGGTGCGCCATTACTATGTCAACATAGTAATGGCGCACTACTCCCACCGCGGCGCCATTAGTAGTTTTGAAAAATTAAAAATTACTAATGGCGCCGTGGGATGTGGTGCGCCATTAGTATTGCACACTAATGGCGCACCAACACATGGTGCGCCATTAGTATTTAGTAATGGCGCACCACATATACAGTGTGCCATTAGTGTCCATCCCATCTATAGCCCTTTTCCTAGTAGTGTCGAGGCAATGGAGTACCTCAACTCACTGATTAGTGTGGTTGAACTGGCCCAAAGGGACATCGGGGATGGAAGGAAGGGATTTGCAAATGCATCAGACTATTTAGAAACCTGGGATGACTCGGACAGCATAACGGTTGTAAATGCTCAAAACGATTTGAGACATCCTGCAAAATGGTGGCATAACCAATCAGAAGCACAATATCAAGGTTCCGAGACCAACTATGAACACACGGAATTAGTATAAACTGAACTGGGGCTTAAATCCAACAATCTTATAAGTCTACAGATTAGTAACACGTGATCCTGATAGAAAGATGAGAAGCCTAGTTCTTAATCCCCATAGAAGAGAAGAGGGTGACTCAGATCAGAGGACATAAGGTAAAGGAGTAAAAAGAGCCTTACGTTCCCTTCCACAATCAATTCCCTTATATAACTAAAGCATTTCTAGACTCAACTTCGACCAGTTTGGCTTGGTAATCCTACAGGCAGTCGGGCTCTGATACCAAAAGCTGTCAGGACCCCAATTCCACCTCATATCACTTTGCGGCCTCACGCACGGTATTCCCATGGGTGTCGCCTTACCATGGCCCGGGACCGTTTGCGCCTATTGGCTCACGTATATGATAGTGTCGCTAGCATCCATATGACAGAGAACCCGGGTCGACATGACTAGTCGTGAACCCAAAGTGGCACTAACTTACGGGGACAGGCATACATGAATCAACATCGAGCATGTCGGTCGGCTGACATGCGAATCGGGCTGTAACACTGGGCTAACAGGACTCCGGTGAACCGGCCAGCAGGCTAGGCAGGACTCGGATGTCACCGCGTGACATTTCCCGAAGGACGGAACCACAGGAACAAAGTGAATCACATGTCGGGAGTCAAGTGTTCCGGAGCGGTAGTCTTTGGGCTAGCAGGACTCCGGTGAACCGGGCTGTAGCAGACTACTATGGCTCATGGAAGCACAGGACTACATTTCCCCATAAGAGAGGCTACCAAGGATAAACAGCTAGGTTGTCGGATCCCACACATACCAAGCATTTCAGTCATACACACAATATGCTCGATATGTGTAAATACAACATGGCATCACAGCATAACTCTACGACTCAAGTATTTATTCATTAGGCTCTGAGGAGCCAAGATATTACAAACATGGGTCTCATGACCCCAACATACAGAGCATACAAGCAACAAGCACATGCGGAAGCTTAACTTGTCTGAGTACAGACAACTACAAATGAAGAAGGCTGAGAAGCCCGACTATCTACAAGACCTGCCGGGGCACAAGATCGTAGCTGAGGTATCAAGCTAAACGTCGAAGTCCACACGGAACTACTAGCGAGACTGACGTCTCTCTGCAAAACATAAAATAGGCAAACGTGAGTACAAATGTACCCAGCAAGACTTACATCAGAACTATCTACATATGCATCAGTTTCAAAAGGGGGGTGGTGGAGTTTAACTGTAGCGAGCCAGCTTTGACTCAGTGCCTATCCTAAACTATGACTGCAAGTAACTTTTTTTAGGTGGCGCACACGAGTCCACATATTCACCATATCAATACACCACTATGGATCCGCTCTCGTCTCCCTACGAGAAGGCCATCCATAGCACTCACGCTTATCTTGCGAGTTTTAGAGTATCCACTTCCACTTGTCTATGAACTGTACAGGCAACCCAGAAGTCCTTTACCGCGGACATGGCTATTCGAATAGATCACTTATAACCCTGCAGGGGTGTACTTCTTCACACACGCTCTCGCCACTTACCACCATGTACATGTCGTGTATCTCGGCAACCTTCAAGCGGAAGCCTGGCGAGGCAGCCGGCCACGACCAGACTAACCATACAAATCTCTAGTCCAGGTTTATCGCCTATTCGGGTTCCATCCGCGAGGAGATCCGGCCGGGATTTCGCTCACAGGCCCAAACGATGTGTGCAGGGTTCCCGGGACTCCAAACGGGCGCCCGGTACACCGTGCCACGGTGTATCTACCGCATCATAGCCCACCCCAGGGTCAGCGCTACGCACGACCTCCAACACATATCCTACAAACACCAGAAACTAGTTGCAACTCCTGGACAGAGATTGAGGGAGTCCTGGATTAGGGGGTATTCGGACAGCCGGACTATGTACAACGTCTGGACTATTGAAGCGTGAAGATACAAGACTCAATACTTCGGCCCATGTCCGGATGGGACTTCCCTTGGCGGGGAAGGCAAGCTTGGCGAGCCGGATATTATATTTCCTTCCTTGTAACCGACTCCATGTAAACCCTAGCCCTCTCCGGTGTCTATATAAACCGGAGAGGTTTGTCCTTAGAAGGCCGATCACAATTACAATCATACCATCATAGGCTAGCTCCTAGGGTTTAGCCTCTACGATCTCGTGGTAGATCTACTTTTGTACTACCCATATCATCAATATTAATCAAGCAGGAAGTAGGGTTTTAGAGGGCCCGAACCTGGGTAAACATCTGTGTCCCTTGCTTCCTGTTACCATCAGCCTTGGCCTTACGGTCGGGACCCCCTACCCGAGATCCGCCGGTTTTGACAACGACATTGGTGCTTTCATTGAGAGTTCCTCTGTGTCATTGCTATCGAGCTCGATGGCTCCTTCAATCATCATCAACGACACTTTGTCGAGGCGAGACTTTCCTCCCGGACAGATCTTCATGTTCGGCTAACCGCCTGCGGGCAACTCGCAGCCATCCGGAAGCAGATCGATAGCTCGCCCACAGCCACCGTGTCAGGTTCGGAAACCTGAACTACATGGCGGACATCCGCGGAGACTTGATCTTCGATGGATTTGGGCCTATGCCAGGAGCACCGGACAGTCACGACGAGCTTGGCTTAGACCTACCGTCGGACGAAGCTCAGGGCATCATCCCCGTACTATCCCCGGACCTAGATCCGGAGCAGACTGCGTTACCTAAGGACGGAGGTATGGACCCCGCCCCCCAGGTCGCACACTCATCAGTGGTGGAGCCGGACATGAGTCTCACCTCTGCGGTGGCCTGTGACTCCGAACCCCCGGATTCGTATCCAGACGTTGGTTCCAGTCCGCACACTCCCTTGCCCGTCGGGCAAGGATGGGCTCCAATAATGGAGTTCACCGCTGCGGATATCTTCTAGCACTCGCCCTTTGGCGACATGCTGGACTCATTAAAGTCTCTCTCTTTGTCAGGAGGCTCTTCGCCGAACTATGTCCGGCTCGAGTGGGAGGCAGGCGACGAGGAAATTCGTTGCCCACCCACCACCCACTTTATTGCCACGGTTGACGATTTAACCGAGGTATTAAACTTCGACTCCGAAGACATCGACGGTATGGACGACGATGCAGGAGAAGAACACGAACCACCGCTCACTGGGCGTTGGAAAGCCACCTATTCCTATGACATATATATGGTGGACACCCCGAAGGAAACAAATGGCGACGAGGCAACGGAGGATAAAACCTCAAGGAAAAAAGCAAAGAATGGGCGTCGTCGGCGCCACTCCAAGCCCCGCCACACCAACACCGGCCCAGGAGACGAAAACAATCCGAATGGTGTCGAACAAGAATACAATCTCGATCAGCCCGCCTTCGAGCAGGCCGAACAGGAGGATGAGCAGGTCAGCCCAGATGAACAGGCGACGGACGAATACCCGGAGGAGGACGGTTACATGCCCCCCTCCGAAGACGAGATTAGCCTCGGCGATGACGAGTTCGGCGTTCCGGAGGATCCCGTAGAGTAGGAACGCTTCAAGCGTCGGCTTATAGCCACTGCAAGGAGCACGAAAAGAAGCGGCGACAACTCCAAGCTGACCAAGACCTACTCACAGACAGATGGACTGAAGTCCTAGCAGCCGAGGAATATGGACTCGAGCACCACACGGCTGACCGGCCACCTCGTGGCCGGGATAAAGCGGCATACCAGTCCGCATACCAGCCAACACCCCCACGCCAACATACTACGGCCCGGGGCAACAAATCAGGACAGCCAAGATCGATCTATGGATCGCGGGGGCACGCCTCGACACGCGACGAGGACCGTCGCGCCGGACACGCCTTCAACAAGTCCGGCTGGGCCGAATATAGCCACCCAGATCAATTCGACCTGCGTAGCCACATAGACCGGCACAGAGGCGCCGTGCACCCCCTCTGCTTCACTGACGAAATTTCCAGATCATGAATTCCCAGAAGGGTTCAAACCCATAAACATCGAATCATACGATGGCACAACAGACCCCGCGGTATGGATCGAAGATTTTCTTCTCCACATCCACATGGCCCGCGGTGACGATTTACACGCCATCAAGTATCTTCCCCTTAAGCTCAAAGGACCAGCCCGGTACTGGCTAAACAGCCTGCCAGCAAATTCCGTTGGCAGCTGGGAAAACCTGGAAGACGCATTCCTCGACAACTTCTAGGGCACATATGTGCAACCACCCGACGCCGACGACTTGAGCCACATTACTCAACAGCCCGGAGAGTCAGCCAGGAAATTCTGGACTCGGTTCCTAACTAAGAAGAACCAAATAGTTGACTGTCCGGACGCCGAAGCCCTGGCGGCTTTCAAGCATAATCTTTGTGATGAGTGGCTCGCTCGACACCTCGGCCAGGAAAAACCCAAGTCCATGGCAGCTCTCACAACACTAATGACCCGCTTTTGCGCGGGCGAGGACAGTTGGTTGGCCCGCAGCAGCACTATGCCACAGTCTGGCAATTCGGATGGCCGCGACAATAACGGCAAGCCACGGCGTAACAGACATAAGCGACGGAACAACGGCGACAGCACTGAAGACACGGCAGTCAACGCCGGATTCAGTGGATCCAAGCCCGGTCAACGGAAGAAGCCGTTCAAAAGAAATAATCAGGGACCGTCCAGTCTGGACCACATACTGGAGCGCTCATGCCAAATTCATGGCACACCGGACAAGCCAGCCAACCACACCAATAGAGATTGCTGGGTATTCAAACAGGCCGGCAAGATAAACGCCGAAGACAAGGACAAGGGGCTGCACAGCAACGATGACGAGGAGCCCAGACGTCCAAACACGGGGGGACAGAAGAAATCCCCCCCCCCCCAGGTGAAAACGGTCAACATGATCTACGCCACGCACATCCCCAAGCGGGAACGGAAGCGGGCACTAAGGGACGTCTATGAGATGGAGCCAGTCGCCCCCAAATTCAACCATTGGTCAGCTTGCCCGATCACCTTTGATCGTAGGGATCACCCTACTAGCATCCGTCACGGCGGCTCGGCCGCATTGGTCCTAGACCCAATCATTGACGGATTCCACCTCACGCGCGTCCTTATGGACGGCGGCAGCAACTGAACCTGCTTTATCGGACACGGTCGCAAAAATGGGCATTGACCCTTCAAGGATCAAGCCCACTAAAACCACCTTTAAAGGTGTAATTCCCGGAGTAGAGGCCCGCTGTACGGGCTCTATAACATTGGAAGTGGTCTTCAGATCTCCGGATAACTTCCGAAGCGAAGAGTTAATCTTCGACATCGTCCCTTTCGCAGTGGTTACCATGCACTTCTCGGACGAACTGCATTCGCCAGATTCAATGCGGTACCACACTACGCATATCTCAAGCTCAAGATGCCAGGACCACGCGGGGTCATAACGGTGAACGGAAACATGGATCGCTCCCTACGAACAGAAGAACATACTGCAGCCCTTGCGGCGGAAGTACAATGCGGCCTTCTCCGACAAAACAATCTGGCGACAACAACTTCGAGCACATTCAAGCGAGTCTGGAGCACCCCGCAACAGGATCATCAGGCACGCCAAGAGCGCGACTAGCAGTCCGGCCTCCGCTTAAGACCCATCAAAGCAGCGTTCGTGCCACGTGCACACAATTACGCACTTAAAATACCATGGGCATAGGCGGAGGCGCATCAACGACTCAGTCAATAGTGCGGGTAACCGCCAAATACTTTGATACTCTTTCCCTCTTACCTTCGGGACACCACGTTGGCGCAGCATCCTCAAAAGCCGAATTGTCGGACTTATAGGGAAGAGACATCCACGGAGGCAACAGACGTTGTGCACAGAAGGAAATACACAGGTGGAATCTATTTACGATCATTATACCTGATTTATCTATCTGAACACAGCCTGCCCCTGGATAGGACATGTCAAATAGTCCTATTTTATCTCTGCTTAACGCATCCATTGTAAATGTACGCTTAAACGTATTTTTTGTCAATGTGTGAGACTATACATAGCGTCAGCTTATTATTTGAGCATTTTTATTTTATAAATGTTTATTTGATATTACATCCATACACCTTGGTGCGGCCAGTTTGCCAGGGGCTTCTTATGGCGCCCCACTATACGGCAACTAAAGTCCGAACACTTTCAACAGTGCGGCACCCCGAACTTATAGCACTATATGCATCAACTCTGAATCGTGTCTTGGGTCTACAGTTGGGATAGCCCGGCTCCCTTGTTTTGGTGCCTTACGTTCCGTTATATCGGCTAAGGTAACGCAGGGAGAACTACTGCGATTGTGTCCCGGTTCTTCCGGACGAGCACCTCAGTAGAGAAAGCCAAAAACTGACCGGCATGATGTGGCGAGAGCTGGTTGCTGTTCGAGAGGTTCTAAAATCCTTAAAGATTTTCCGCTTTAGGCGATAAATCGGCTTCGTCGATCTAGGCGTGTATAGCGCCCCGATTCGGTCTTCCGGATTCTAGGGGCTTCACCGAAATTTAAAATTGTAGACTTCTATGGCTAAGTGAAAGTTATAAAGCCGCATAGTTCGATTGCCTGGTTCGCTGCATCGGACACCTCCTTAAGGGACCAAACATTTGGGTAAAGAGTGTCCGGGTTTTCCACGAACACCCCAGTGCTAGTCACGCGGGGGCGGAAGCCGACGACTGGCCTACTTTCAGGATCTTATAAACAGCCCCATAGAAGGTAATATTTTAAATAACAAACATGACAGAAGTGAATTTATTCAAATATGGCGTCCTTGGTACACTCATTGGCAACAAGTCGAGCACCCTTTATCACGCCATCATAGTACATCTCGGGATGGCGATGCGCCTTGCCCTCCGGCAGCCCGTCCTTGACCAGCTTCTCTGCATCCAGCTTGCCCCAATGCACCTTGACGCGGGCAAGGGCCCGGCGGGCACCTTCAATGCAAACGGATCGCTTGATCACCTCAAGCCGCGGACAGGCATCCACCATCCGCTTGATCAGGCCAAAGTAGCTAGTGGGCAGGAGCTCACCAGGCCACATTTGGACTATGAAATCTTTCATAGCCACTTCGGCCGCCCTGTGGAGTTCAACCAATGCTTCAGTTGGTCACTCAGAGGCGTTGGGTGTTCGGCCCCAGCATACTGGGACCAGAACAGCTTCTCCGTTGAGCTCTCCTCCTGGGCACGGTAGAACTCCGCGGCGTCAGATACGCTGCGTGGCAGATCTGTGAATGCCCCTGGAGAGCTCCAAATCCAAGTAAGTAAAAGAAACGCCTCCTCCACATGTTTGCTTTGCATAAAGAACTTCTTACCCGCTGCTATCTTTTTGGCCTCATGGGTTTCCCGCTCTGCCTTCTCGGCCTCGGCCTTGGCGTCTCTTGCACTCTCAAGGGCCTTCGCAAGCTCAGCTTCTTTCGCCTTCAGATCATGCTCCATGGACTCGAACTTCTTGCCGAGGTCCTCGAGCTCCTGCTGTACCTCACCCACTCTAGCACTTTGCTTCTCGCGCTCCTTGCATTCCGAGGTTGCTTTGTCTTTGTCCTCGGACAGCGCTTCCTTCAGGGACGCCACTTTGGCGGCGGTCCCTGTTACACAGTCATGACGCTTTGGCGTTAGATTGACACATTTTGCCTATATTTAAATACACATACAAACGGGGAATCACTTACCTTCATTCTCCTCGAGCTGCCTCTTCGTGAGGCTGAGCTCTCCATGCGCCTGCTCCAGGTCCCGCTTTAGTTCGGCAACCTCGGCAGTACGGGCAGCAGCAGCAAGCAGCACAGCCTGCTTATTCACAACAATGCTTATTATTAGACTCCTGCGGATTATAATTGACCCTCCGTTTGGCTTTTCCTTCCGAACGCCAAACAGAGTATCAGGGGCTACTACCTATCGGGTGATAATCTCATACATTTTTGACTTACCTCAAAGCCCGTCGGGAGGCTTGCGAGCTTCGGTCGATCCGCTTTTGGCGGGAACCTTTGAATCACCGCACTCATAAGAGTACGGTGCTCTTCTTCCATGGAAGCGCCTCGAAGCGCTTCCACCAGGCTATCCGGCGTCGTTGATGCGACGGAAGTCCTCGGCATAGGCGGCTCGCCCTCCCTAACGAGGGCTGCCCGCCTAAGTCCGGAACCGTCAGAAGTTCCGAAACAGTGTTCGGTCGAGAGTCCGCCTTGTTGCGGCTCTCGTCGACGCGATCTGCGGGAATCTTGAACCCCGCATGTCCGACGTTCGGGGGTCCGCCTTGGGGCGTCTCCAGGGTCACCTCCCCTTGTTCGGGGAGCCTGCGGGACAACACCTATGTGTCATCCACAGGCTGAGGAGTGGTGGCCGTCGGGAGCGAGTTCATCTCCGAAGAACTCAGAGACCCATCCGAAGACGACACCGCCGGATGAGTCCGGGCCGGACTGCGTCAATATTCGGCGTTATTAAACAATTATGAAGTGAAAACCACGATAGAGTGCGGACACTTATGATCGCGCCGGGGGCTTCCCGGGCAGCCATCCTCATCATTTGTGGCGGCCGTGGTGGAGTAGTCCGGAAGGGATGTCTTCCCCTTCTTGGACGTCCCAGCCTCCCCCTCTGGGGCGGCTTTCCTCTTCTTCTCCCCCTGGTGCGGGAAGGCCAAATTTCTTCCTGGTTCCCCCCGCCTCTGCGGGAGGAATCTGTCTCGTCGTCATCAGACGACAGGGGTATAACGGCCTTGCACCAAGGGCCTTTTTCGGCCCCCCGGCCCGATTCGCCGTGCTCCTCATCCTTTTCGGATGGGGCTTCTTCTTCTTCCTCCTCCCCTTCATGGGAGGAGTCTGCCTCGTCATCGTCGGACGAGGCTTCTGGCACAACCTTACGCCGGAGACACTTTCGGGTCCCCGGGGCCTTCTTCTCGGCCTTCTTCTTCGGCACCTTGTACGGTGCCGGGACCAGCCTCTCCGTCAGGAGAGCATCCATTGGGTCTTCGGCAGCGGAGCCGGACAAGAGACCTGCTCTGCTGTCTCCACATAGTCCTGAAGCAAGTATGCATGATTACTTAGGGGACTCCCGTGGATATATTGGGAAAAACTGGGTCCGGTGGTAGTCTGAGAACTCACCTGGCTAGGAGCCCGCGTGGCATGAAGCCCGCGGTCCTCGAATGTGGGAGGAGGTACTTCGGAGGCCTTGAACAACACTTTCCATGCGCCCTCGTGTGTCATGTCGTAGAGCTCCCGGGCGTCGGTGTTCACCAGGGCCGAACTCCCACAGATTAACTGTCCGCATTTGGCAGGGCAGGATCAGGCGGACGAGCATGACTGGATCACGTTGACAAGCTTGATGTTCTTGTCCTTCATGCTTTTGATGCACGTCTGGAGTCCAGCCAGCTCCGTGGAGTCGCCCCAGGACAGGTCCTTCTTTTCCCAGGAGGTCAGCCGCATAGGGGTTCCGGATCGGAACTCGGGGGCCGCTGCCCAGCTGGCGCCGCGCGGCTCGGTGATGTAGAACCACCCCGATTGCCATCCTTTTACGGTTTCTGTGAAGGAACCGTCCAGCCAGGTGATGTTAGGCATCTTTCCCACCATGGCTCCTCCGCACTCTGCTTCCTGGCCGCTTACCACCTTAGGCTTCACACAGAAGGTTTGCAGCCATAGGCCAAAATGAGGCTGGATGCGGAGAAAGGCCTCGCATACGACGATGAACGCCGAGATGTTGAGGACGAAATTCAGGGCTAGACCATGGAAATCTAGCCCATAGTAGAACATGAGCCCGCGGACGAAGGGATGGAGTGGAAATCCCAGTCCACGGACGAAGTGGGCGACGAACACAACCCTCTCATGGGGTCTTGGGGTCGGAATGACCGCCCAGCGTCCGGTAGCCGGTGCGCTATGTCTGCGGCCAAGTATTCGGCTGCCCGAAGATTTGTGATGTGCTTCTCCTCGACGGTGGAAGCCACCCACTTGCCTCCTGCTCCGGACATGTTTAGTTGTGCGGAGGAGACTTGGGCTTAGTATTTGGAGCTCGAGGGGGCAAGACTGGGTAGAGAAGGAAGGGGGCGTGGGTAAAAATGAGGAAATCTTATCCCTTTATAGAGGCGACGAAAGCGGTGCGCCTCCCCACTTGCCCGTTGGGAATCGCTTGCTTCCCAAGCGCCACAATTGATAATGTGGTGGGATTACCCATACCCGTATTGATGAGAATCCCGTAATAAGGGGGGCATGATCTCTGCTTTGACAAGACGTGTCAAGGAAACTGCCTCGCAATATGCGTTGTGGCTGGTTGTGGAAAGACGGTTAGAATAATAACTTGACCATAGTGACACGTCGTGTTGCCTAAAAAAGTTGTCAGCAGATTGCATTTGTGAAACATCGTTCTCTCTATGGTGGCATGCGAAGATCATCTTGTGGATCCGGACACGGTTTAAGTGTTCTACAATTACCTTGGAGTATTCGGAGGAGGAACCCGCCCTGTAATGCCGAAGACAAGACTGCACGCCGGACTCATCGTCATTGAAGCCTGGTTCAGGAGACTCTTGAGGAGTCTGGATTAGGGGTATTCGGACAGCCGGTTGTGTACAAAGTCCGGACTATTGAAGCGTGAAGATACAAGACTCAAGACTTGGCTCGTGTAGGATGGGACTTCCCTTGGCGTGGAAGGCAAGCTTGGCGATCCGGATATTATATTTCCTTCCTTGTAACCGACTCCATGTAAACCCTAGCCCTCTCCGATGTCTATATAAACCGGAGAGGTTGGTCCTTAGAAGGCCGATCACAATTACAATCATACCATCATAGGCTAGCTCCTAGGGTTTAGCCTCTATGATCTCGTGGTAGATCTACTCTTGTACTACCCATATCATCAACATTAATCAAGCAGGAAGTAGGGTTTTACCTCCATCGGGAGGGCCCGAACCTGGGTAAACATCTGTTTCTCTTGCTTCCTGTTACCATCAGCCTTGACGCACAGATCGGGACCCCCTACCCAAGATCCGCCGGTTTTGACACCGACAGAGATCAAGGCGATTAATAAGTCGAGAGGGTCCATTGGTTTTGGGCCCAATGCATGGTAGTAGCTGTTCATGGATCACAAACACGGAAATCAATTCCTGAGGACGGTTTCAATGAGACGACCCACCATGTACTCCTACATGGCCTCTCACCGCTACCTTTACCAAATCGAGTTCACACACTTAGCCCACACACAGTAGGACATGTTCATCACCCTTCCAATTCATTCCCGATGAATCAGACCTGACTCAAATCTAAGCAGTAGCAGGCATGACATACAAGCATGAATGAGTAGGCACATCAGGGCTCAAACAACTCCTACTCATGCTAGTGGGTTTCATCTATTTACTGTGGCAATGACATGTCATGCAGAGGGAAAGGGGTTCAGCTACCGCAACATGTAACAGTTGAATTGATGTTGTCCTAATGCAGTAAAAGAGAGCAGGAGCGAGAGAGTGGGATTGTATCGGAATGAACAAGGGGGTTTTGCTTGCCTGGCACTTCTGAAGATAATATAGTTCTCCATCGGTTTCATCGATCACATCGTCGAAGCAACGTCTATCGAGTGGGGACAAATACCGGCAACAGGGAAAGAAACACAATCAATGCAATGCACAGTATGATGCATGATCATGACATGGTAAAATGAGTGTTTTGGGCTAATGCAACTACAACCAGATGGGTTTGAGCTATTTTGAACCAAAGATTGAAAGTTCAAACTCATTTGTGATCTTAAATAGTGCTTTGTCATGTTTTGCACTAAACAGCAAGTTAACTTGTTTAAACATGCATGAAACCAGTACAGATGGATAGATTGGATTTTTCTGATCATTTTTCATATATAATTTATTTCATTCTAAGCTATAGATTATTTTCTATGATTTTTAGAAGTTAGCACTATCTTCTGAAATTACCTTAATAAGAATAAATCTAGACAAGCCTATTACTGCGTCAGCATTGCATCATGCTGACCTCAGCAGGTCAACTGACCCGGTCCAGGTCAAACCTGACCAGTGGGGCCCGCTGGTCAATGACTCAGTTAATTAACTGAGTTAATTAGCGCTAAGCTAACACTAACTAAAATGTCAGCAGGGCTGGGCCCACATGTCAGCGTGGGTTAACTAAGTTAATTAACACTAATTTAACCTAACACTAATTAAACAAGGGCCTCGGCCCACACGTCACGACCCAGGGGAGGTCAAACCGGGGTCAACCCGGGCTAGCGGGGTCAAACCCACCGGCGACTCGACGCCGGCGAGGCCAGACGCGTTGGAGGGTGTCGGAATCGAGCCACAGGCGACCATTTGCGCGGCGGAGAGGCTCTACATGACGAGAAGACTCGTCCGCGTCTAGTGGTGCTCACGGCAGCAGCTCTAGTGGCCTAAAACGATGGCGGAGGCAACTTGCGCGGCGGCCGGAGTTCGGGCGTCGAGCGAATCGGCGTTGCAGGGAACGGCAGGAGCCGCGGGTGGTCACGGTCAACTCCTGGGAACGTGATGAGCACGGTGGCGCGCTCGGACGCGGGTGGCAGCAGCTATGGCCGCAGCGGTGATGGGACATGGCGCCGGCGAGCTTCGGCGTCCGCGCAACTACGACCTAGAGGAGGCGGCGATCAACGGAGTTCGGGGGAGGAGGAAGAGAAGCTCACCGCGAGCACGATGGGAAGGTTAGTGGGCGCGGGGGAGGTCCGGAGCGAGCAGGGCGACGGTGGCGATCTCGGCGCCTCGGGGAGGAAGAAGAGGTCAGGGCCGGTGCTTCGGGGCGCTTGGCGTCGCGTGAGTCGACAGAGAGGCGTAGGCGACGGTGGCGGAGCTCCTGGGCATGTCGGAGAGGCGAGGGGGAGGCGGTGGCCGCAGTGGTGGCGAGCGGCGGCGATGGTGGTATTCGGTCGCGGGGGAGAAAGGGCGGCATAGGAGAGAATGAGCACGGGAGAGAACGAGAGGGTCCGGGGGTTGCGTGGCGCTCGGGGCCATCTTCAGCAGTGAGCAAGCAGGCAGGAGGTGGCCGCACGGCGGTGCACGCGCGTCGGGCACGCGCCCGTCCTCCTGGCAGAGGAGGAAGACGACGGGGGAGGAGGCGTTGGTGGGCTGGGCCGGCCAGCTATAGTGCTGGGCCGGTTGGTGGGCTGCACAGGTGAGGCCAGGTAGGATTCTCTCTCTCTTTTATTTATTTCTGTTTTCTATTTTTCTTTCTTTGTTTTGATTTGATTTACAAACCAAACCATTCTAAAACTTTCTGTAAATTTTTATGTGAGCTCAGGGAGCTAGTCCAAGGTCACATGTAAACTTACAAAAATACTTGAACTTTATTTCTTATATAACAGAAATAAATGCAACTCAAATATGTTATTGATTTAATTCAAAGGCCCAAAATAAATATCTCTGAGATTCCAAAAATATTGTTTTGAGTTTTACCTCTTGCCAATATTTTCAGAGACTAAGAGGAACATTTTCTTGGACTTCCTTGAAAAGATTTTAATGTTGATTACTTTTTAAGTGATTTCTGAGGGTTTCAACTAACCTCACCTCAACTTTCAGAAATTTTAGACATGATGCATGAGTGCAGATGCAACTATTTCACTCAGGTATTCTAGGGCTGTGACAGTTGAGAGGAATGAACAGCCTCTCCAGTACCGACTAATGTTTGACAGGCGCCGCACTTTCCATGTTGCTCTCCCTGCTCCTACTTTCTTTGACTGTCAGGCAAAAGTGAGATATACTATAACCAGGGAGGAGGCGAACAAGTATAAGAGGAGGACGGAGGTAGCTCGCCTCCAAGCGGCAGCTCATAAGGCAATAGCTGCTGCATCATAGTATGACCCCAGCTACAACTTTGGATATCCGCCAGGCCAACCGTGGCCATAGACCAACTTAGGCCAAAAGCCTAAGCTTGGGGGAGTACGTATCTCTCACCGACATTACATTCATGTTCACACACTCATGCTAGTTGTCGGTGCTCATACTTTTTCATTGTACTATCCATGCTAGTTTATTTTCTTTTTCTTGCCTTCTTCTTGTGTGTTTTAAAAACCTTAAGAAAAACCAAAAAAAATAGTTGTAGCTTTTAGCTAGTTTACTTTCCATGCTTGTACTAGTAATAATTAAAAGAAAACCCAAAAATATTTCTCGTTCTTATTTTGCTTGTTGGGAGCTTTCCCGTGTAAATAATTTTATTTCTTTCCTTTTCTTTGAGGGTCAAGAGGAGAAGACCATAATGAAAATGTTGAAGTGGCTCTTATATGCATTATTGTTGATTTAACCAAGAGCCCATATTATCTTGTCTTCTCCTTTGTCTTGAATGCCCGCAGTTCCACTTAGTCCAATGCACGTGCACTATTATTATTATTATCCACATCGTTCGGTCGTGCAAGTGAAAGGCAATAATGACGATATATGATGGACTGATTGAGATGAGAGAAACTGGTATGAACTCGACCTCTCTTGTTTTTGTAAATATGATTAGTTCATCGTTCCTGTTTCAGCCTATTATGAATGAAACATGTTTGAAATGACAATTAGAGATTGTAGTTGCTTATGCCATGCTTAATTTGCTAGGAGTTTATAATGGTTTACCTTGCGTGCCAACATGCTATTACAATGGTTGTGATGTGGTATGATGGGGTGGTATCCTCCTTTGAACGATTCAAGTGACTTGACTTCGCACATGTTCACGTATGTAGTTGAAACAAAATCAACATAGCCTCCACGATATTTATGTTTATGGTGGATTATATCCTACTCATGTTTGCACTCAATGTTTATTAATTTTAATGCATGTTCATGACTATTGTCGCTCTCTAGTTGGTCGCTTCCCAGTCTTTTTCTAGCCTTCACTTGTACTAAGCAGGAATACTGCTTGTGCATCCACTTCCATAAACCCCAAAGTTGTTCCATATGAGTTCACCGTACCTTCCTATATGCGGTATCTACCTGCCGTTCCAAGTAAATTTGTATGTGCCAAACTCTAAACCTTCAAATGAAATTCTATTTTGCATGCTCGAATAGCTCATGTATCAACTAGGGTTGTCTGTATCTTCCATGCTAGGCGGGTTATTCTCAAGAGGAGTGGACTCCGCTCCTCACTCATGGGAAAATGGCTGGTCACCGGGATGCCTAGTGCCATGCTCTAAGCAACTCAAATCGAAATAATTGCAAACAACACTCCCCCAGGACTGTTGCTAGTCGGAGGCACTCGTTGTTTTGAGCCAGCCATGGATTGATGCTTGTTGGTGGTGGGGGAGTATAAACTTTACCATTCTGCTTGAGAACCTCCTATAATGTGTGTAGCATGGAAGATATCAAGATCTCTCGGTTGTTATGTGGACAATGAAAGTATGCCGCTCAAAATATTATTCATCTCTATTTAAAAATCAAGCTCTGGCACCTCTACAAATCCCTGCTTCCCTCTGCGAAGGGCCTATCTATTTACTTTTATGTTGAGTCATCACCCTCTTATTAAAATGCACCAGTTGGAGAGCACCGCTATCATTTGCATCCATTGCTATTAATTTATATTGAGTATGACTATGACTGGATCTCTTTTACCATTAATTACAATGTTTAGTCAGTCCTTGATCTTCAGAGGTGCTCTGCATTTATGTTCTGCGGTCTCAGAAAGGGCTAGCGAGATACCATCTTGTTATATCATATTATGATTGTTTTGAGAAAGTGTTGTCATCCGAGATTTATTATTATTGCTCGCTAGTTGATTATGCCATTGATATGAGTAAATATGAGACCTAACTGTTATTGTGAATATGGTTAGTCATAATCTTTGCTGAAAACTTGAATGCTGGCTTTACATATTTACAACAACAAGAGCAAACAGAGTTTGTAAAAGTTTTTCTGTATCACTTTCAGTTTGTCAACTGAATTGCTTGAGGACAAGCAAAGGTTTAAGCTTGGGGGAGTTGATACGTCTCCGTCAGATCTACTTTTCCAAACACTCTTGCCCTTGTTTTGGACTCTAACTTGCATGATTTGAATGGAACTAACCCGGATCGACGCTCTTTTCAGAGAAATGCCATGGTGTTATTTTTGTGCGTAAATAAAAGTTCTCGGAATGACCTGAAACTTCACGGAGAATATTTTTGGAATTAATAAAAATCTTGGCGAAGAATCAAGGCCGGGGGGCACACCTGTCCACGAGGGTGGGGGCGCGCGCCTACCCCAGGCGTGCCCCCTGCCTCGTGGGCCCCCTGGTGCTCCACCGACCTCAACTCCAACTCTATATATTCATGTTCGGGGAGAAAATAATCAGAGAGAAGGATTCATCACGTTTTACGATAAGGAGCCGCCGCCAAGCCCTAATCTCTCTCGAGAGGGCTGATCTGGAGTCCGCTCGGGGCTCCGGAGAGGGGAATCCGTCGCCATCGTCATCATCAACCTTCCTCCATCACCAATTTCATGATGTTCACCGCCGTGCGTGAGTAATTCCATCGTAGGCTTGCTGGACGGTGATGGGTTGGATGAGATTTATCATGTAATCGAGTTAGTTTTTTTAGGGTTCGATCCGTATCCATTATGTTCTGAGATTGATGTTGCTATGACTTTGCTATGCTTAATGCTTGTCACTAGGGCCCGAGTGCCATGATTTCAGATCTGAACCTATTATGTTTTCATGAATATATATATGTGTTCTTGATCCTATCTTGCAAGTCTATAGTCACCTACTATGTGTTATGATCCGTCAACCCTGAAGTGACAATAATCGGGACCACTCCCGGTGATGACCATAGTTTGAGGAGTTCATGTATTCACTATGTGTTAATGCTTTGGTCCGGTACTCTATTAAAAGGATGCCTCAATATCCCTTAGTTTTCAATAGGACCCCTCTGCCACGGGAGGGTAGGACAAAAGATGTCATGCAAGTTCTTTTCCATAAGCATGTATGACTATATTCGGAATACATGCCTACATTACATTGATGAATTGGAGCTAGTTCTGTGTCACCCTATGTTATAACTGTTGCATGAATAATCGCATCCGGCATAATTCTCCATCACCGATCCAATGCCTACGAGCTTTTCACATATTGCTCTTTGCTTAGTTACTTTTTCGTTGCCACTGTTACAATTACTACAAAACTATCATTGTTACTTTTGCCACCGTTATCGTTACTTCCATTCAACTTTGCTACTAAATACTTTGCTGCAAATATTAAATTATCCAGGTGTGGTTGAATTGACAACTCAACTGCTAATACTTGAGAATATTCTTTGGCTCCCCTTGTGTCGAATCAATAAATTTGGGTTGAATACTCTACCCTCGAAAACTATTGCGATCCCCTATACTTGTGGGTTGTCAAAGGCTAAAATGTATGACTACATGATCTGATAGCTAACTCCCTTGTTCTTTCCTACTTTCTAGGTGTACACTTTTCCAAGAAATATTCTTTTGTATCCTTAAAACAAGTTTTCTTGTATCCTAGAGGATGTAGTGTGCCGGCGAGGCGGGGGCTAGTAACAAGTGCACCGGCCAGACCGAGCCACCGAGGTAGGAACTTCATCAACTTCACATTTTCCAATTTAAAGTATGACTTTTATTTTCAATTCAAAGTGTGATTTTTTTTCCTTCAAGGTTCAGCTGTAATACAAATCAGAACTCAAAATTGATAAATGGAGCCAACTAACTATTGATGGTTATGGGTTCATTTGAATTGGCAAATTACAAATTAAATCTTTTTATTGTAGAATTGTTGCAAGATAACTTAACGATGTGTTCTTTTGATAAATTCTATGCTAGTATGCAGTGCCGGAGCTAGACGATGGGTCCGTTTGGATCCTTCTTATGCTCGTCATGCCAATATTGGTGCGCCAAATAATTGCCAGAGGATTCGACTGCCAATCACTCGTCAAAATTGGACAAGATCCAAACAGAGGTCAATGTTGAAGTCAACGCCAAATATTTGGCAGGGTTGCTTGGGGCGCTGAACCAAATAGACCCGATACCTTCCTGCTGAGGGCAAAAGACAAACCATGAGTGTTGGGGGACATGATAGGGCAAAGGCTAATTTTTTTCACATGGAAGACCTCCTTTTTTTTCAAAAATTGGTTCAAATTGGGGGGGGGGCACAGGCCCCCTCATGTTAACACATGGATCTCATTTTTATAAACCCCGCACTCTGCCCTTCTTGGTAAAAGGTTCAGGGATAGTTGTAATGAGCACGCATGCACATCTATTCAAGAGAGTCTGGTTGTTTTTCACTTGGGTAACAGTCAGATTTTGTGTGTCCTATCATCTTGTGACACGTGTTCCTGTGCCCAGAATGCCTCTGTCTAATTCTTGTCCCTTTTAATCTGACTTTTATTTGAGCCACAGCCAAAAAACGGGCCGGACGGAGAGGGCAAAGCATTACACCCTCGAGTTGCTCCCAGCCAAAACAAGCCAGACACTCATCTTTGCGTCTCACTCTCGCGTGGAAAGCCATCTAGGACAGCTTGTGCTCACGCAATGGCAAGTGAAAAAGCCTAGAGAGCAGAGCAGCAGTAAAAGCAAATGCCAAATGTTGGTATGTTGTATTTGTGATGCATATATATTTTTATATCAATTGGACCACCCTGACCGAAAATTCTGGCTACACCACTGCCTGCATGCATATGTATGAAACATTGGAATGTCAAGGGAGCATCCTAACTCCTAAGATCAACTCATCAAGGGATGCCTTACAAACAAGTAATAAATATGAGTTGCAGGATCCTAGATTTGGCAGAGGCCCCCTCATATTAATACATAGCTCTGCCTCTGCTAGTATGTTGGTATGTTGTATTTGCGATGTATATATATTTTTATATCAATTGGACCATCCTGACCGAAAATTCTGGCTACGCCACTGCCTGCATGCATGTGTATGAAACATTGGAATGTCAAGGGAGCATTCTAACTGAAGGAAATATGCCCTAGAGGCAATAATAAAGTTATTATTTATTTCCTTATATCATGATAAATGTTTATTATTCATGCTAGAATTGTATTAACCGGAAACATAATACATGTGTGAATATATAGACAAACAGTATGTCACTAGTATGCCTCTACTTGACTAGCTTGTTAATCAAAGATGGTTATGTTTCCTAACCATGAACAAGGAGTTGTTATTTGATTAACAAGGTCACATCATTAGTAGAATGATCTGATTGACATGACCCATTCCGTTAGCTTAACACTTGATCGTTTAGTATGTTAATGCTTTCTTCATGACCCATACATGTTCCTCTAACTATGAGATTATGCAACTCCCGTTTACGGAGGAACACTTTGGGTGCTACCAAACGCCACAACGTAATCGGGTGATTATAAAGGAGTACTACAGGTGTCTCCAAAGGTACTTGTTGGGTTGGCGTATTTCGAGATTAGGTTTTGTCACTCCGATTGTCGGAGAGGTATCTCCAGGCCTTCTCGGTAATGCACATCACTTAAGCCTTGCAAGCATTACAACTAATGAGTTAGTTGTGAGATGATATATTACGGAACGAGTAAAGAGACTTACCGATAACGAGATTGAACTAGGTATTGGATACCGACGATCGAATCTCGGGTAAGTAACATACCGATGACAAAGGGAACAACGTATGTCGTTATGCGGTTTGACCAATAAAGATCTTCGTAGAATATGTAGGAACCAATATGGGCATCCAGGTTCCGCTATTGGTTATTGACCGAGAATGGTTCTAGGTCATGTCTACATAGTTCTCGAACCCGTAGGGTCCGCACGCTTAACGTTTCGATGACAGTTCATAATGAGTTTATAAGTATTGATGCACCGAAGGTTGTTCGGAGTCCCGGATGTGATCACGGACATGACGAGGAGTCTCGAAATGGTCGAGACATAAAGATTGATATATTGGAAGCCTATGTTTGGACTTCGGAAAGGTTCCGAGTGAAAACAGGATGTTACCGGAACACCGGGGGGTTACCGGAACCCCCCGGGGGGTATATGGGCCCTCATGGGCCTTGAGGGAGAAGGAGAAGGGCCGGCCAGGTGGGCTGCATGCCCCCCTCCCCCTTCCAGTCCGAATAGGACAAGGAGAGAGGCGGCGCCCTTCCCCTTTCCCCTCCCAATCCTAATCCAACTAGGAGAAGGGGGAGTCCTACTCGGTGGGAGTAGGACTCCTGGCCAGCGCCTCCTCTAGGGCCGGCCCCCTCCCCTTGGCTCCTTTATATCACGGGGCAGGGGCACCCCATGACACACAAGTTGATCTACGGATCTTTCCTTAGCCGTGTGCGGTGCCCCTTCCACCATATTCCACTTTGGTCATATCGTCGTAGAGCTTAGGCGAAGCCTGCGCGGAGAAGTCATATCGTCGCGGAGCTTAGGCGAAGCCTGCGTCGATGGAGCATCTACATCGTCACCACGCCCGTCGTCTTGTGGAACTCATCCCGACACTTTGCTGGATCGGAGTCCGGGATCGTCATCGAGCTGAGCGATGTGCGAGAACTCGGAGGTGCCGTGACGTTCGGTGCTTGGATCGGTCGGATCGTGAAGACGACGACTACATCAACCGCGTTGTTATAACGCTTCCGCTTTCGGTCTCACGAGTGCGTGGACGGACACTCTCCCCTCTCGTTGCTATGCCATCACCATGGTCTTGCGTGATCGTGGGAAAATTTTTGAAATTACTACGTTCCCCAGCGGTGGTATCGAGCCAGGTTTTATGCGTTGATGTCATATGCACGAGTAGAACACAAGTGAGTTGTGGACGATACAAGTCATACGCCTACCAGCATGTCATACTTTGGTTCAGCGGTATTGTTGGACGAGACGATCCGGACCAACCTTACGCCAGACGCTTACGCGAGACCGGTTCCTCGACGTGCTTTGCACATAGATGGCTTGCGGAAGACTGTCTCTCCAACTTTAGTTGAACCGAGTGTGGCATACGCCCGGTCCTTGAGAAGGTTAAACGGAGTCTATTTGACGAAGTATCGTTGTGGTTTTGATGCGTAGGTAAGAACGGTTCTTGCTCAGCCCGTAGCAGCCACGTAAAACTTGCAACAACAAAGTAGAGAACGTCTAACTTGTTTTTGCAGGGCATGTTGTGATGTGATATGGTCAAGACGTGATGCTATATTTTATTGTATGAGATGATCATGTTTTGTAACCGAAGTTATCGGCAATCGGCGTGAGCCATATGGTTGTCGCTTTATTGTATGCAATGCAATCGCGATGTAATGCTTTACTTTATTACTAAGCGGTAGTGATAGTCGTGGAAGCATAAGATTGGCGAGACGACAACGATGCTACGATGAAGATCAAGGTGTCGCGCCGGTGGCGATGGTGATCATGACGGTGCTTGGCGATGGAGATCACAAGCACAAGATGATGATGGCCATATCATATCACTTATATTGATTGCATGTGATGTTTATCCTTTATGCATCTTATCTTGCTTTGATTGACGGTAGCATTATAAGATGATCTCTCACTAAAATTATCAAGAAGTGTTCTCCACGAGTATGCACCGTTGCCAAAGTTCAGTAGTACCCGGACACCACGTGATGATCGGGTGTGATAAGTTCTACGTCCATCTACAACGGGTGCAAAACAGTTGCACACGCAGAATACTCAAGTTAAACTTGACGAGCCTAGCATATAACAGATATGGCCTCGGAACACGGAGACCGAAAGGTCGAACGTGAATCATATAGTAGATATGATCAACATAGTGATGTTCACCGTTGAAACTACTCCGTCTCACGTGATGATCGGACACGGTTTTAGTTGATATGGATCACGTGATCACTTAGATGACTAGAGAGATGTCTGTCTAAGTGGGAGTTTTAATATGATTGATTGAACTTAAATTTATCATGAACTTAGTACCTGATAGTATTTTGCTTGTCTATGTTTCTTGTAGATAGATGGCTCGTCTGTTGTTCCGTTGAATTTTAATGCGTTCCTTGAGAAAGCAAAGTTGAAAGATGATGGTAGCAATTACACGGACTGGGTCCGTAACTTGAGGATTATCCTCATTGCTGCATGAAAAATTACGCCCTGGAAGCACCATTTGGGTAGCGAACCTGCAGAATCTTTGAGCGAAGTTATGAGCGTCGGCAAAGCGAGTTGATGACTACTCTATAGTTCGATGTGCCATGCTTTACGGCTTAGAACCGGGTCTTCAACGACGTTTTGAGCGTCATGGAGCATATGAGATGTTTCAGGAGTTGAAGTTAATATTTCAAGCAAATGCGGATTGAGAGATATGAAGTCTCCAATAAGTTCTATAGCTGCAAGATGGAAGAGAATAGTTACATCGGTGAGCACATACTCAAAATGTCCGGGTATAACAATCACTTAATTCAGCTGGGAGTTAATCTTCCGGATGATAGTGTCATTGATGTAATTCTCCAATCATCGCCACCAAGCTACAAGAGCTTCGTGATGAACTATAATATGCAAGGGATGACTAAAACAATTCTGAGCTCTTGGCGATGCTTTGAAAGCTGCGGAGGTAGAAATCAAGAAAGAGCATCAAGTGTTGATGGTCAACAAGACCACTAGTTTCAAGAAAAGGGCAAAGGGAAGAAGAAGGAAACTTCAAAAGGAACAGCAAGAAAGTTCTTGATCAAGAGAAGAAACCCAAGTCTGGACCTAAACCTGAAACTGAGTGTTTTTACTGCAAGCAGACCGGACACTGGAAGCGGAACTGCCCCAAGTATTTGGCGGATAAAAGGATGGCAAGGTGAACAAAGGTATATGTGATATACATGTTATTGATGTGTACCTTACTAGAGCTCGTAGTAGCACATGGTATTTGATACTGGTTACATTGCTAATATTTGCAACTCGAAACAGGGACTACGGAATAGACGAGCACTAGCAAAGGACGAGGTGATGACGCTGGCGTGGGAAATGGTTCCAAAGTCAATGTGATCGCGGTCGGCACGCTACCTCTACATCTACCTTCGGGATTAGTATTAGACCTAAATAATTGTTATTTGGTGCCGCGTTGAGCATGAACATTATATCTGGATCTTGTTTAATGCGAGACGGTTATTCATTTAAATCGAGAGAATAATGGTTGTTCTATTTATATGAATAATATCTTTTATGGTCATGCACCCTTGAAGAATGGTCTATTCTTGTTGAATCTCGACGGTAGTGATACACATATTCATAATGTTGAAGCCAAAAGATGCAGAGTTGATAATGATAGTGCAACTTATTTGTGGCACTTGCCGTTTAGGTCATATCGGTTGTAAAACGCATGAAGAAACTCCATCTTGATGGGCTTCGGAATCACTTGATTATGAATCACTTGGTACTTGCGAACCGTGCCTCATGGGCAAGATGACCAAAACGCCGTTCTCCGGAACTATGGAGCGAGCAACAGATTTATTGGAAATCATACATACCGATGTTTGTGGTCCAATGAATGTTGAGGCACGCCGAATGGTATCGTTATTTTCTCACCTTCACAGATGATTTGAGCAGATATGGGTATATCTACTTAATGAAACACAAATCTGAAACATTTGAAAAGTTCAAAGAATTTCAGAGTGAAGTGGAAAATCATCGTAACAAGAAAATAAAATTCCTACGATCTGATCGTGGAGGAGAATATTTGAGTTCTGAGTTTGGTTTACATTTGAAACAATGTGGAATAGTTTAGCAACTCACGCCACCGGAACACCACGGAGAAATGGTGTGTCCGAACGTCGTGTCGTACTTTACTAGATATGGTGCGATCAATGATGTCTATTTCCGATTTACCGCTATCGTTTTGGGGTTATGCTTTAGAGACGGCCGCATTCACGTTAAATAGGACACCGTCAAAATCCGTTGAGACGACGCCTTATGAACTGTGGTTTGGCAAGAAACCAAAGTTGTCGTTTCTTAAAGTTTGGGGCTGCGATACTTATGTGAAGAAACTTCAACCAGATAAGCTCGAACCCAAATCGGAAAAATGTGTCTTCATAGGATACCCAAAAGAGACTGTTGGGTACACCTTCTATCACAGATCTGAAGGCAAGATTTTCGTTGCTAAATTTGGATCCTTTCTAGAGAAAGAGTTTCTCTCGAAAGAAGTGAGTGGGAGGAAAGTAGAACTTGATGAGATAATCAGTATCTGCTCCCTTATTGGAAAGTAGTTCATCACAAGAAATGGTTCTGTGACAACTACACCAATTAGTGAAGAAACTAATGATGATGATCATGAAGCTTGAGATCAAGTTACTCTTGAACCTCAGAGGGTCGACCAGAATAAAATACGCACTGCAGTGGTACGGTAATCCTATTACGGAAGTCATGTTACTTGACCATGGCGAACCTACAAACTATGAAGAAGCGATGGTGAGCCCAGATTCATGAAATGGCTGGAAGCCATGAAATCTGAGATGGGATCCATGTATGAGAACAAAGTTTGGACTTTGGTTGACTTGCCCGATGATCGGCAAGCCATTGAAAATAAATGGATCTTTAAGAAGAAGACTGACGCCGATGGTAATGTAACCGTCTACAAAGCTCGACTTGTTGCGAAAGGTTTTCGACAAGTTCAAGGGGTTGACTACGATGAGACTTTCTCACCCGCAGCGATGCTTAAGTCTGTCGAATCATGTTAGCAATTGCCACATTTTATGATTATGAAATTTGGCAAATGGATGTAAAAACTGCATTCTTGAATGGATTTCTAGAAGAAGAGTTGTATATGATGCAACCGGAAGGTTTTGTCGATCCAAAAGGTGCTAACAAAGTGTGCAAGCTCCAACGATCAATTTATGGTGCGGTGCAAGCCTCTCGGAGTTGGAATAAACGCTTTGATAGTGTGATCAAAGCATATGGGTTTATCTGAGACTTTTGGAGAAGCTTTGTATTTACAAGAAAGTGAGTGGGAGCTCTGTAGCATTTACGATATTATATGTGGACGACATATTATTAATTGGAAATGATATAGAATTTCTGGATGGCATAAAAGGATACTTGAATAAAAGTTTTTCAATGAAAGACCTCGGTGAAGCTGCTTACATATTGGGCATCAAGATCTATAGAGATAGATCAAGACGCTTAATTGGACTTTCACAAAGCACATACCTTGATAAAATTTTGAAAAAGTTCAAAATGGATCGAGCAAAGAAAGGTTTTTACTGTGTTGCAAGGTATAAGATTGAGTAAGACTCAATGCCCGACCACAATGAGAAGATAGAGAGAAAATGAAAGATGTTCCCTATGCTTCAGCCATAGGCTCTATCATGTATGCAATCTTGTGTACCGGACTGACGTATGCTTAGCCATAAGCTTGGCAGGAAGGTACCAAAGTAATCCAGGAATGGATCATCGGACAGCGGTCAAGAACATCCTGAAATACACGAAAAGGACTAAGGATATGTTTCTCGTATATGGAGGTGACAAAGAGCTAGTCGTAAATGGTTACGTCGACAGAAGCTTTGACCTTGATCCGGACGATTCTAAATCGCAAACCCGGATACGTGTTTTTATTAAGCGGTGGAGCTGTCGGTTGGTGCAGTTCTAAACAAAGCGTCGTGGCGGGATCTACATGTGAAGCGGAGTACATAGCTGCTTGAGCAGCAAATGAAGAATGCGGATGAAAGAGTTCATTTCCGATCTAGGTGTCATACCTAGTGCATCGGGACCGATGAAGATCTTACGTGACAATCTTGGTGCAATTGCCTTGGCAAAGGAATCCAGATTTCACAAGAGGACCAAGCACATCAAGATATACTTCAATTCCATCCGGGACCAAGTCCAAGTGGGAGACAGAGAGATTTGCAAAATACATACGGATCTGAATGTTGCGGACCCGTTGACTAAGCTTCTTCCACGAGCAAAAAATGATCAGCACCAAGACTCCTTGGGTGTAAGGTTCATTACTTTGTAATCTAGATTATTGACTCTAGTGCAAGTGGGAGACTGAAGGAAATATGCCCTAGAGGCAATAATAAAGTTATTATTTATTTCCTTATATCATGATAAATGTTTATTATTCATGCTAGAATTGTATTAACCGGAAACATAATACATGTGTGAATATATAGACAAACAGTATGTCACTAGTATGCCTCTACTTGACTAGCTTGTTAATCAAAGATGGTTATGTTTCCTAACCATGAACAAGGAGTTGTTATTTGATTAACAAGGTCACATCATTAGTAGAATGATCTGATTGACATGACCCATTCCGTTAGCTTAACACTTGATCGTTTAGTATGTTAATGCTTTCTTCATGACCCATACATGTTCCTGTAACTATGAGATTATGCAACTCCGTTTACGGAGGAACACTTTGGGTGCTACCAAGCGTCACAACGTAACTGGGTGATTATAAAGGAGTACTACAGGTGTCTCCAAAGGTACTTGTTGGGTTGGCGTATTTCGAGATTAGGTTTTGTCACTCCGATTGTGGGAGAGGTATCTCGTGCCTTCTCGGTAATGCACATCACTTAAGCCTTGCAAGCATTACAACTAATGAGTTAGTTGTGAGATGATATATTACGAACGAGTAAAGAGACTTACCGATAACGAGATTGAACTAGGTATTGGATACCGACGATCGAATCTCGGGTAAGTAACATACCGATGACAAAGGGAACAACGTATGTCGTTATGCGGTTTGACCAATAAAGATCTTCGTAGAATATGTAGGAACCAATATGGGCATCCAGGTTCCGCTATTGGTTATTGACCGAGAATGGTTCTAGGTCATGTCTACATAGTTCTCGAACCCGTAGGGTCCGCACGCTAACAACGTTCGATGACAGTTCATAATGAGTTTATAAGTATTGATGCACGAAGGTTGTTCGAGTCCCGGATGTGATCACGGACATGACGAGGAGTCTCGAAATGGTCGAGACATAAAGATTGATATATTGGAAGCCTATGTTTGGACTTGGAAAGGTTCCGAGTGAAAGCAGGATGTTCTGGAACACCGGGGGTTACGGAACCCCGGGGTATATGGGCCCTCATGGGCCTTGAGGGAGAAGGAGAAGGGCCGGCCAGGTGGGCTGCGTGCCCCCTCCCCTTCCAGTCCGAATAGGACAAGGAGAGGCGGCGCCTTCCCCTTTCCTCCCAATCCTAATCCAACTAGGAGAGGGGGAGTCCTACTCCCGGTGGGAGTAGGACTCCTGGCCAGCGCCTCCTCTAGGCCGGCCGGCCCCTCCCCTTGGCTCCTTTATATACGGGGCAGGGGGCACCCCATGACACACAAGTTGATCTACGGATCTTTCCTTAGCCGTGTGCGGT
The DNA here is from genome assembly GCA_021605145.1 of Aegilops bicornis. Classification (NCBI taxonomy): domain Eukaryota; kingdom Viridiplantae; phylum Streptophyta; class Magnoliopsida; order Poales; family Poaceae; genus Aegilops; species Aegilops bicornis. Next base: position 81,931,359 of record CM038672.1, on the reverse strand, counting down.
GCCCCTTCCACCATATTCCACTTCGGTCATATCGTCGTAGAGCTTAGTGAAGCCCTGCGCGGAGAAGTCATATCGTCGCGGAGCTTAGGCGAAGCCCTGCATCGGTGGAGCATCTACATCGTCACTGCGCCGTCGTCTTGTGGAACTCATCCCGACACTTTGCTTTGGATCGTAGTCCGGGATCGTCATCGAGCTGAGCGATGTGCGAGAACTCGGAGGTGCCGTCGTTCGGTGCTTGGATCGGTCGGATCGTGAAGGCGTCTGACTACATCAACCGCGTTGTTATAACGCTTCGCTTCGGTCTCACGAGTGCGTGGACGGACACTCTCCCCTCTCGTTGCTATGCCATCACCATGGTCTTGCGTGATCGTAGGAAAATTTTTGAAATTACTACGTTCCCCAACACTAACTCCTAAGATCAACTCGTCAAGGGATGCCTTATAAACGAGTAATAAATATGACTTGCAGGATCTTAGATTTGGCCTTCACACACAACACACTAGCGAGCAGAGAGAGAGATGAGGGGGGAGGAGACTCACTGTTCGGCAGGTCTTGTTCCTGTGGTCAACCTCCGGCCACGGCGGAGAGGAACGAGCAAGGAAGAAAAAGGGACTAGAATAAAGCTCTCCGTCGTCTGATTTTGGGTCTCCACGCCACGAACAAGTTCGCCTCAGACGTCTTTGCTCCAGGATGAGGCGATAATCGAGTACTATTTGTAGGCACGTACGTGGACAACACAGTGGAGGAATATGAAGGTGACGATAAACCCCGCACTCACCTTGCAGACCGTAGTTCGACTCTTGTCAAGGGCGAATTTTCCACGATCTCACCCGGGTTGCTTCTCCTATAAGAATATGTTGTGGGAGCTAATGCCCATGGATCACATTTTTATAAACCCTGCACTCTGCCCTTCTTGGTAAAAGGTTCATGGAAAGTTGTAATGAGCACGCATGCACATCTATTCAAGAGCGAGTCTGGCTGTTTTTCACTTGGGTAACAGTCAGATTTCTTGTCCTATCATCTTGTGACATGTGTTCCTGTGCCCAGAATGTCTCTATCTAATTGTTGTCCCTTTTAATCTGACTTTTATTTGAGCCACAATCAAAAACGGGCCGGACGGAGCAGGCAAAGCATTACACCCTCGAGTTGCTCCCAGCCAAAACAAGCTAGACACTCATCTCTGCGTCTCACTCTCGCGTGGAAAGCCATCTAGGACAGCTTGTGCTCACGCAATGGCAAGTGAAAAAGCCTAGAGAGCAAAGCAGCAGTAAAACCAAATGCCAAATGCCATGCTTCTGCCTTAAGCATCCCAATGCGTGTGTTCCAGAAAGCTACTTGGGTCGTGGGATTCATGTACTGAAATGAAACCATGCGACTAATCCACGTACTACTTTTGCAATTATCTTTTTCCCTTTGAGAAAACAGGGCTAGTTTATTTTTGGCGGCAGCTACGCGTCGGCCGGCGGATGTTTTGGAAACATCCGCGCCCTATACCACCGTCTGATACGCGCCCCGACAACCGTCCGATCCAACTACCACGGGCGTGACTATTCCTGCACCAACCGCTCTATTTTAGAAACAAAAAACCATGTTCGCCATCCAGACACACCTGCGCGCAGCGCGGCGCCAGTCCCTGCCACCGCGTAAACATTGCTGCCGGCGCGCTACAGGGACTGAGGCCGTCGACGGCAAATCCTGCAACACAATGGCGCACCACATCACGTGGCGCACGCTGGGATCCGATGCAGATCGAGCAAGCCATGCCCCCCTGCTTCGAGAACAGTCATGGCCGTCGTTCTCAGCTCCGACCGCCGTCGGGGGGCTTCCGCCGCGATCTGGAGTATCGTCGTGGTTCACAACCCCCCCCCCCCAGTTGTGTTACTTCGACAAGATCAAATCAGGGCAGCTGGGTAAGTTTCTGAATCTGAATCCCTGAGCTGCGTGTCAGTGTAACTGTTGTAGATCCTATTTATTAGAAGCAGGCTGTTTGATTCATGCGTGTGGCAGCTAAAAATTAAGTTTCAGAATTATGTGGGTGAAGCCAAGGTACAACCCTAAACCCCTGCCTCCTTCTTGTATCTCTGGAACATGTATCTGAAACATCTCTTTTTTGTTGTTTATCAACAGAAGAAACACATAGCTAGTTGTTGTCTCTGGTTTCAATTTTGTTTATGAATGGCATGGATTGCATGAATTTCGGAAACAACAAAATACAACTGTTGATGCCATGTATGTGTCTATGCCATGTATCTATCTAGGCCATGTATTTGTTGATGCATTGTAGATGAAATTCTGAAATTCCAGCAATTCTGAAAATTCTGAAACAGCAATATAACTCTTGATGCCTTGTAGATGAAAAAGGTGACTGTTGCACAACACCTGCTATATTTTACAAAAATAAAAACTTGTGCCTCATTTCAAGAAGCTGCGACTGAAGGGGAAGGGAGATATGTCCAAGGGAACTTCTCTGTCCATGATAATGAAGATTCAGATGGTTTGTTGCATGCTGATGATGTGATGCAAGATGATTCGGAGCATGGAGTTATTTCATTGCAGCCATTACCACCCTATGTTGGCATGGCCTTTGACACAATTCAGGATGCAAACAAATTCTACAATGACTATGCCTTCAAGTTGGGTTTCGGGACACACATATCTTCAACAAAGTACAGCCAGAAGAAAGGACAGAAGCAAGAGGATGTCGTAATGATCAAGAGGGTCTTTGGGTGTGTGCATGCTAGAAAAGCTGATAAACCGGAAACAAGCAGCACCTCGGAGAGCATTGCAAACAGAAGCAAGCAACACCAGCAGGTGGCCTAGTGCTGCTATGGATATAACAAGAAAACGCCAGAAGAACAGGATTGCAAAATAATCCAAACAAATGGTTTTTATGATCTGTTTTGTGGCCCTTGTGTCCTTTTGTGATGCTACATATACAACATTGAGCGCCAAGTTGCTGGTTACTACACACGAAACGTCTTTGGCAAGTTCCAGAAACAAGTCACTGCTTCTACTGGCTACATTGTGAACCAAGACACCGAGTACCAAGGGCAAGGTCTCCTGTTCAAGCTAACATCAAGCTCATATGAGAACCTAAAGCTCTATTCCGTGCATGTTATGATCGATGAAGAGGTGTTTCAATGCAGCTGCCACTACTTTGAGATGAATGGTGTGGTTTGTGCCCACATAATAAGGATGGTGCACCTCAATGTTCAAGTTATTTCGCAATGATACTTATTGGATAGGTGGTCTAAAGCAGCAACAACAAGCATGGCCAGAACTGGGCGATTGCTGGACTTCGGGCACCCCTCCACAAACACACTGAAATACAACTCCTTGTGCCGAAGTTTAACATGGCTTACCTCGAATGCATGTTGCAATGACGATGCTTACAAAATATTGGATGAACCAATAGAGGTTCTTGAGCCTGCCATCGCAGCGGCGAGGAGAGGAGCACTACGAGTATAGCAAGCAACAGAGCAGAGTGAAACACCACCACCACCACCAGATGTCGTAACAGAAACATTGCATGATGACCTGCCACAACCAGATATGATATAGAACCCAGCTCGTGTGCCTAAGAAAGGGAGACCAACTGAAAGAGAAAAGAGGACGAAGACTTTCGTAGAGCAGCGAGATGACAAGCTGAAGAAGAAGTCGAAACAAGAAGAGAAGAAGACAACGGCAGCAGGGAAGCCAAAATCTGAAAAAAAAAAGGAGTATTCGCTGCACGTTCTGCAAAGAAGAAGGGCACAATGTGCAGACATGTGGACCACTCAAAGTTGCGACAGAGGCAGCGGCAGCACCACCTAAATGTCAATTCTGCTTAGAGGTTGGACATGTTGTACCAAACTGTGTGTACTTGAGAGGGGTGATGACAAATACTCCGAGAAATGCCCAAGCAACGCAACTCAACCTCTAGGAAACAAATGCTCCAAAGAAATGCTCCATAAGATGTTTTCCATTTTCTTTTGAGCCTCACATTGTTCTTGAGGAAAAAACATTCGTAGTTTCTATTTTGCAACATTGATGATGTATTTAATATATATTTCCATTTTGCAAAAACTATGTTGCAGGAAAACAGAGAAATAAAAAGATCTCATATTCTTATGTGTGCCTGAAATTGATACCTATGTGTGCCTAAAAACAGAGGAAAACAGAGCACTATCCCGCAAGAAAACAGACAAGAAAGCTCACATTTTGTATCTTGAAATAGTTTGGAATTTGTTGTTTTCTTCATTTTGTCCTCCTTACAATATTTTTGTTTTCATGTTACAACAAAACATGTTTCCAGTACTTGAAACATCTTGTGTTTTGAACAGAATTTCGAGGTCTGATCCAGAACATGAATGATGCTTTCAGCAAATGTTGGCATATTCCCAGTATTGCTAAGCACATTTTGTCCTCCCTCCAGTAATTTACATACATACATGATGATGCAAGATGGTTTCAGTTAAAAAATGAACTATTTCAGCAATATAATTCTAGTAAATATACATGGCACATGAAGTATGATTTCACTATTTCAGCACAAAAAACCCAATGAAAACAAAAATATACAAAGTTGCAAAAAAGGCATGTCATTTTCATTACCAACTCTCCATCAATCTCTAGTTCATATTCACATGGGTCGGCATGGATCAGCATGGATGATGCTCCAGCATTTCAAAACAAACTAAAGGGGGGGGGGGGGGAAGGACATGCCCAGTATGATAGATGCTCCAATTTTGAGTTCAACAAAAAACATCTACATAGCTCCGGCATGATACTTGCTGTTTTCAGTTACATAAATGGATGTTTTAGACACATGGACTCACAAAATAAAAAAAATAAAAACTAAGCTAGCGAGCTTCTGTTTCGATTTTCATCTTCTACGAGCTTCTCGGCAGTTTATGGAACTCTTCGGCTGAGTTGAGAGTGTTCCGAGGGTGCTTGAAAAGCTTCGGTGCTACGAATGTTTGGAAATTGAGCAACGACCTCGTGCCCTGAGCATAGAAAAAGCAGAAATACAAAAAACATGGAAAAGATTAATATTTCGCGCAGCCACTTTGCCGACCAACGAGTTTGGAAGATAGGCATGTTGTGAAACAGGAGCAAAAATGAAAACATGGAAACTATCAGCAATGCATATCTACTTATCAGAGAATGAAAAGTATTGAAGCAAAAGTTGAAGATTGCATATATAACTGCAGATAAAATGCAGGTTTGAAAGAACATTAGCTAATCCAACTAATTTCAGATAAACACGAGCTAAAAATTCATGGAAAAGTATTGGAACATTAGCTAAATTTCAGAGAAAAGATATATGTAGTTTCAGAAGCAAGAACTGAGTTCCCTATGCTATAAGCTAGCAGTACAAACATTCCTGTAGTTTCATAAACATAAGCTACACACATAACCTACAAACTAGTTTCAGAAAGGTAAGTTTCTCTAAAATTTAGCTACTGTTTCTCTGAAATTACATATATGTTTCCTTCCCTTCTCTGAAACTACATATATGTTTCTCTGAAACTACAAACTGGATAACTGCATGAGCTACAAAAGCTTCGGACTAAAAAGAAAAATCTTCATCACTAGTTTCCTGCAGCACATCAAGTCCGTACCACTAATTCCCTACAACACATCAAAATCCTGCATCACTAACTTCCAGGGAAAAAATGCTACAGAAGATTTGAGCTACAAACATTCAGAAAAGGATAGCATCACTACAGCACATCAAGGGGATAGCATGAGCTCCAGCAGCATATTATGACAGTCAAATCAACAATTCTGCAACACTGGATCTGCAACATCCAAATCCCTAGTGCACATCTACACATCTACACCACCTATATCATCTACATCATCCACCTCAGCGCCGACGACGAGAGCATCTCCCTACGTCGGAGCACCACTAAGATGAGCTGCAAAAAATCAGAAACTAACACAAAAATGGGATCCTGCAACTTTAAGTTCTCTCTGCATCACAACATAAACTATAAGCTTCAGAAAAAATAAAACAAAGAGGATCCTACAGAAACTGCGCGCTCCGGAAATTCAGAAACACACAAATGGGATCCAGTGCACAAATTTTCAGTAGAAGGGGATCCAGTGCACAAATTTGTGTCACACCATAAACTATGAGCTTCAGAAAAATGAAACAAAGGGATCCTACAGAAACTGCACGCTCCAGAAATTCCGAAACACGCCTAGGAGTTTTCAGAACTGTGCGCTCCAGTGCACAAATTTTCAGCAGCATAAAAACTGAAAAAAAAATGATCCTGAAACTCGTTGTCGCGCCGTCGAACTACCTACAACGCCTCCGAACTACCTACAACTGCTCTGCTCCTTGTCGCGCCATCGTCTCCATCATGGTGACATGCCATTTAATTTTTTTGAGGAAAATGAACTATGAAGGTAGCTAAAACTAACTAAATGGGACTTATGGGCGCCACTTATTTGCCATTTACATCCCCACCGGCCCACCTCCTCCAGCAAATCGTTCGCCAACTAAGAGGGTCCTATTTCGGTTACGTTTTATTTCTTTTAATAGTTCCCTAGTAAAAATCAAACAATCTGCATCCAAATTGCCAAGATCTAGACTTGATTCTAAGAAAAAACTCCAAACTTGGTGAGAGCACGTCCGCTAATTTGCAGCAGCAAATAACTGAACTACCATTTCAGCAACCTAACACACATATCCAATGCAACAAATGAACAAGTTCGCTCGTTTATGCTTCCATCTCAGCCAGCAAAACCAGACGAACAAGATGCTCCAAATCAACAGTCCAGTTCATCAGGACGCCAACAGAATGCCTGCGAGTAGAACAGCAGTCGCAACAGAATCACATCAACAGTTGAGGAACACAATCGATCTACACAAGGAAACCTACAATTCTGATGTCGTTTTGTTCCTTCGGGCAAATGCATGCTCAAGAAATCGAACAGGGAAACAAAATCAATCAGTGCACGAAAATCTGCGCTAATTTTCAGCCGCTGCCCGTCTTCCGGAGCATCTTGTTCGGGGGGAGGGGGGTTGTTCGATCCATACCTGTCGGCCACCGCCGAACCCGTCGTTGTCATCGCCGCCGCGGAGGATATGCGCCGCCGCCCCCGCCGCCCAACACCATGCGCCGCCCGCCGCCGCCCTCCCGAATCCAGCCGCATATCCCTAGCCCTCTCAGAGACAAGAGTTGATAGAGCTGGTCAGTTGCAAGAATAACTGTACCGAAACAATGGCTCTGTTTCAGAAACGCACGCCCGTCACGCGGAAGCGGAGAGGTTGTCGTCCGTCCGATAAGCAGACGATCCGACGGACGCGGAGCCGGCGGATACGGCGCGAGTGATCGGTCGGGTGAAGGAGAGCTTTTCCCTTTTATTTTTTTAATTATCTTTTTAAAGAAAGGGTTGGATTGTTTTAGGGGGTAAAATAACTTCATTCTTTTTTTCTCGAGAAAAACAACTTAATTGAACCAAAATGTTCATCGGAGTACAAATAATGCCCGGCGTGCTAGTATACCACACATGATGGCCAAATACAGTCTTGCTAAGTCTCAGTCGATTGAGATTTCGTTAAGTCTCAGTCGATGCTATATCCGTAAGATCTTACATTAAGATCCGTGTAAAAAATTCAGTTTTTTCTTTTTGCATGTTATATCACTCGACTGAGACTTGGTTAAATCTCAATCAACTGAGATCTATCCACACCCGGCCAAATATTAAGGTAATAGCACCTTTCAAATTCAGAGAGCTCCTCGTTAGGGCAAGGCGTCGGATTGTACTCCAGCACTCGCCAGCGCGTTTCATTGTTAGGCCTAGTGCAACGCTTATCTTTTCTTCACGTTGGCGTATACGACGCACATGCTCCTTTTTTTTGCTCGGGTTCCCCTTCGTTGTATTGCACGTGTTTCGTTGGCCCCTTTTGTTTCATCTCCTCCACAAAAACCAACGTCTAATTTAAAAAAATGGCTATTGGTTTTTTCATAGTTTTAAAATGTTTATGAAATCAGAAAACATTAAAAAATTATGAATTTAATTTTTTTTGAATTCTGAAAACGTTCAAGAAATTGGAAAAAGTTCCTGAATTTAAAAAAAAATCCAGGAATCTTTTGTAAAATTTAGGAGCTCGAAAAAATGTGGAGGATTCAATATGTTTTCATAAATTCAGAAAAATTTCAAAAAATCACGAATTTGAAAATGTCCACATATTTGAAAATGACAGTGAAGTTTATAGATGTTCACAAACTTGCAAATTCTAAAGAAAAGTTCAGGAATTTGAAAAAGTTATTGAATTAAAGCAAGTTCATCAATTGGAAAAAATCACGAATTCCAATAATGTTCATGGATTTGAAGAAAGTTCAAGGGTTTGAAAAGATGTCAACAAACTCAAAAAAAGTTCACAAAATTCAATTATTTTACGGATTTGTAAAAATTTCATGAAAAAAATAAAGACCACAAATTTTAAAAGTTGTCTAAATTTTAAAAAAAATATAAATAGAATTTTTTTTAAAAAGGACCATGATTTGTAATTTTAAAATCTGAAATTTTTCAAAAATAGAAAGAACAAAGTCTATTTTACTACAGTGAAGAAACTTGGTGGTTCACATTACCCCTTGATGTTTTTCCGAATTCCCGTATAGCAACTCCAACGGGGCGACCCATTTCGTCCGCTAGCGTCTGTTTGGGTCGGCGCGGACACAAAAGTCGGCCCAATGTGCCGACCCAAACGGACGTGCGTCCGCTTTTCGTCCGCGGGCGACCCATTCTCGGCCCATTTTTGAGCCGGATTTGCATCGGCGCGGACACGAGACGGACGCGCGCTCGCCTTCTCCTCCCCTCGGGCCCGCTGGTCGGTGGCACATTGGCCTCCCCCATCCAACAGCAGCCCTCACCCCGCCTTCTTCATCGCCGATGCCGCCGCCCATTTTTTCCCGTGACTTTGCCAGCTGCCAGCGCCACAACATCCGCTCAACAACGCCGCCACCTCCCACGTTGCCCGCCACCGCCGGCTTGCCGCCGGGGAACCAACTGCTTCCCACCCCCGCGACCAAGAAGCCGCCTCGCCGCCCCGGCCAGATCCTCACCGGCACGCCCGTCGGACGCCGGCAGGGCAGCTAGCTGGTCCGTGCGTGCCGCGACTCCGCCGTCGGTCGTCTCGCCGTCGGCGCCGCATAAGTTGTTCGACAGTTTGCCAATGTACAAAATGGACTCCGCCGACGAGTTCTTTTTTCACAATTTCCTTTGCGACTCCGACGATTCATCGTCCGATGACGAGGAGGAGATATTGGCTGGCGCGTTGGTCCATCACCACCTCAATAGCCCGCGGCCGTTGTTCCATGGCTCCATTCCGGGCCACCTTCCGGCGTTGAATCGCAATCAAGAGAGCGGGCTTCTCCTTCTTTGGAAGGACTACTTTGATACAACAAATCCGTTGTTCAAACATCAAAATTTTCGCCGCCATTTCTGTATGAGTAGGCATCTTTTCAACCGTATTAGAGAGGGGGTGGTTGTCTACGATGACTATTTCGAGTGCAAAGAGGATGCCGTTGGAAAGATTGGTTTCTCCTCTTATCAGAAATGTACTGCCAGCATCCGAATGCTTGCTTTCGGAGTGCCCGGTGATCTCATTGACGAGTACGTCTGTATGAGAGAGTCTACATGCCTAGAGTCCCTGTATAAGTTCTGCAAGGCTGTTATTGCTGTGTTTGGGCCAGAGTACTTGAGAGAGACGACTCCTAAAGATACAACCCATTTTTTGGCGATGAATGCTAGCAGGGGCTTCCCGGGGATGCTTGGCAGCATAGACCGTATGCACTGGGAGTGGAAGAACTGCCCTTCTGCTTGGCAAGGGCAGTATAAGGGCCATGTCAGGGCTTCCACTGTCATACTAGAGGTCGTGGCGTCTCAAGATCTATGGATCTGGCACTCTTTCTTTGGCATGGCCGGATCACATAATGATATCAACGTGCTTCAGCGCTCACCGGTGTTTGCTAAACTGGCGATGGCAACCCGCGGTGAATTTTACTATCAACGGCCACAACTACGACAAAGGATACTACCTGAGTGATGGTATCTATCCTCAGTGGACCACTATTGTCAAGACAATCCCCAACCCTGTCGGAGAGAAGAGGAAAAGATTTACCCAAGAGTAAGAGTGCTAGGAAGGATGTCGAGCGTGCCTTTGGTGTTTTGCAATCTTGATGGGGCATTCGGTATCCTGCTAATACCTGGAGCACGCAGAAACTGTGGGAGGTGATGACTGCTTGTGTGATCATGCACAATATGATCGTAGAAGATGAGCGCCCAGAACGTCTGTACGATCAAGGGTTTCAGTTTCAGGATGAGAATATTGTACCTAAGCATGGAGGAGCGGCAACGTTTGAACAGTTCACCCAATTTCATCATGACATGCGTGATTGGAAAACTCACATGCAACTGCAAAATGATTTGGTTAAGCATATGTGGGCTCATATTGGCAACCAATAGATGTATCTTCTTTATTCGGCTTGCAAAACTATGTGAGACATTTTTACTTTTATTCAGCTTGTAAAGCTATGCTATTTTTATACGGTTGAAACTATGTTATTTTACTATATGTTTGAATGCAAAAACAATGCAAAAATAAGCTATTTGTTGAAATAGGGTGGTCAGCCGGCCACGCCAGCACATATGGGTTAGCGCATTGGGCGTACTGACGACCCAAATATAAAATAGGACGGACACCGGGCGGGTGGCCGATCCAAACGGATAAAAAACAAACAAAATCGCCCTTCATTTGGGTCGGTCCGTTGGAGTTGCTCTTACCCTCAACTATCTCATACCGGCCAAAAATCGTCTTAGATGGGTTTCCTCGAGTGGTTTGCTGATGTGGAGGAGGTCAAAGCGGTATTTGACCAGTGAGGCCCATAATCAGCACAACCTAGAACCCCTCTCATATTCTACCTTTGGACAGAGGGATGTGTGCGTGGAGCGTGGTCACTGCACGCGCGCACGCCCCTGCCTCCTGCTTGCCGAAGGCCTGCAGAGGAGGGGATAGGGCTTCCCCAAGCTGTCTTCAGGTCGCCCTCTACCTCTAAATTGAATCAATTCCTCGAAGGCCGCTCCATTTTATCGCCATCGCCGTATTCATCTTCAACCTCGACGAGGGTCGCCGTCGCTGGAGCGAAGCAGATCTGGCGGACTGGGCCGGCGTGGCAGAACAGTTGCAGAGGAGCTGGGCCAAGGCGGTTGTGGCCCATGCAGGCGCACAATCTGCATGAGGCAGGCGCTGGCGAGGTAGAGGAGCTTGCACGGCGGCGGTTGCATGGTCCCCGCAGGTGACCGACGGGGACGGACGGGGATCTGCGACAGGGCGTCGGGATCCAGGTGGAGAGCGCTCGAGGCCGACAATGATGGTCGTCTTGGGTGACCAGGTGGCTCTCGGGGGCACCGATCTGTGGAACGGGGCAGCGGCCATAGCAGTTAGAGAAAGGGGAGAAAAAGAGACAGGAAGGAAGGAGCACGACAGGTAGGCGAAGGTGTCCAGGTCCGATGAGGATGAATATTAGACCTGGGTGAGGAGGAGGCAGAAATCACATATCTGACCTGAGGCAGAAATCAAATCACAAACTGACCTGCTCAACGAAAAATTTCATTTTCCTGATCCTTTGGTGTGGCGCCCGACGGTGGGCGCCAAGACCCTCTGATCTGGCGCCCTTTCCTTCGGCGTCAGACGTCCCGCGGCGTGGCGACCACTGGTTCGATGGCCCCACAGAGTGACTGCAATGCGGCGCTAAGACTTAGGCGCCACACCGTAATGTGCAGCGCCTATCTCTTGGCGCCAGACACTGTGGTTCCACTTGAGCTGGCCCCACCCTCTCTCCCCTCCCACCCCCACTCCACACACCCCTACCCCACCAAAACCCTTGCGGCCCTCCTCTCTTCCCCTCTCCCCCCTATTAAATCTTTCTCAAATCTTGCAAATCCGGAGTGTTTGACCGTGGATTTGAAGCCAACCCTCCCTTAAGGTAATCTCCTCCGATCCCCTCGTTTTCATCCATAGGAATTGTCACATTTGCTCAAATCTTGCTAGTTTAGGGGAAACCCTTGTTTTTGCTTGGATTTGCAAATTTGTGTTGAATGATGTTATATTTCTTTGCTAATTTGGGTTGTTTAGGCTTCCATAGTATGCTAGGGTTAGGGTTATGTGTGTTTGATGTTGGTGTTAGGGTTATGTTATGGTTAGGGTTGTGGTAATTGTTATGTGGGGGTTAGGGTTATTAATTCATATATATGTTAGGGCATATGTGTGCAAATATTTTTCTTAAGTATTTACTTGATATATGTGTGTTTTTATTATTGTAGGGATGGGGAGAACATGTGTTTATGTTCATCATGTGGATAAAGAGGCCTTTTGAAAGGCAATGTTGAGACGGACCGGATGAGCTTGACATGGTGTTTGAGAGTAGTCCTAGCTATGCGGAGCTCTTGGAACAAGTGAGGAAAGATTTGAATTGGATTGACCCAAGTGGCGTTGTTGAGTTCGAGGGAAGGCATAATGTTGGTTTTGGAATGCACATCCGTTGGAAGACAATGCGTGTGAACTCCGAGCAACGTTGGGTTGCATACAAGGAGGCGGTTGCGAATCTCTAGACAAGGCTCTTGAGTTATTTGCCTCCAAGAAGGTTGAGTCTACTTTGAATGTAGATTTGAACGGAACCCCTCCCAGTTGGTTGCTATCACTCCCCCTCCCATGTACGAAGATCAAATGTGTGAACCTCAATTCACGCAACAAGATTGGCCAACAATGAGCCCGACTCAAACAACCGAAATGAAGGTTTTGAAGAGGAGAATGATGAGTACGAGGAGGATGACAACGAAGTTGACCTCCATGACAACAATGTGGGTGATCTCGACCAATATCATGTGCAAGAGACAATGGACCAATCCATCCCTTTTTCCCGTGCATATGCATCGGACTCGGATGATGATGGTCCCGATGAAGAAGTTGATGAGGATGGGTTCACGCCCGAAGGAGGCGAAGCATTCAAGAAGGTATTGAGGCGGGATCACAAGACACCGTTGTTCAAGGATCTTAGTCTCGCGGATGAAGCCGTTGTGGATGGTGGCAAATGCATATCTCTTGGAGCTAGGCCAAGTTCTCACCGTGATTTCGAAGACGGCAAGAACGGGATATATCCCGGTTGTGAGTTTCAATCCTTCTTGGAATTGAAAATGTGGCTCGACAACTACTCGGTTACACATTATCGTCCACATAAAGTGGCCAACTCGGACGTGAATGTGAGTTACACGGTCAAATGTGAAGTGCCAACATGTCCATGGATTGTGCGTGCAAGGCCATGGAAAGGAGGTCCCACTTGGCGCATAGTGAGTTGTCTACCAACCGACATGTGCCAAAGACAAGAGGGCGGATGGCAAGCTTGTGTACCAACAACACAGACAACTCACATCCGAGTTCATCGCCACGGGCTTTCCAACCAAATATCCACACTTCCAACAATGAGCATCAAGAGTGTCATTGACCTTGTGAAAGCCATCTTTCATTACAAGGTGAAGTACGGCAAGGCATGGAAGGCGAAGCGAGCCGCATTCAAGATGTTGTATGGCAATTGGGAGGAAGCATACAACCGACTCCCTAGGTTGTTGTTAGCTATGGCCGCCACAAACCCGGGCATGGTTCACGTGGTTGAGCCTCATGGGCACCAAACATTGATTCATAACGGGAGGACCGTGCGAGTATTTGGCCGTGCATTTTGGGCCTTTGAGCAATGCGTGAGGGCTTTTGAGCATTGTCGGCCCGTCATCGCCATTGATGGCACGTTCTTGACCGGACAATACAAGGGCACTTTATTGGTTGCAATAGCAAGTGATGCCAATAACCGGTGTTGCCTTTGGCTTTCGCTTTGGTTGAGGTGGAGAACAATGATAATCGGGAGTGGTTCTTGCGTCAACCGAGAACAAGGGTATTACTGCGAAAGGGAAATTTGTGTCATATCGGATCGCCATCCGAATTCTAAATGCGGTGGTGGTTGACATTCTGGACATACAAAGTTGCATCATCGATGGTGCATGAGGCACTTTTGTGCAAACTTCTATAGGGCATGTGGTATCAAGGAGTTGGCCGATGATCTTGAGGATTGTTGTCTCGCTTTCACCAACAAGCGGTTTGCCGCATTGTTCAATGCATTGCTTTCGAGACACAAGAAACTTGACCTGGCGGTCGGGAGTTTCTCAATAGGAACATTGCCGAAAGGAATATGTGGGCACGTGCTTTCGATGAAGATGGCGGAGAATGCGGTCAAATGACAAGCAATATGGCGAATGCTTCAATAAGGTGCTCAAGGGTGTACGTGCATTACCCGTGACGGCAATAGTGCAATACACATTTGACAAGATGAATGCATACTTTTAAAGTACTCAATGGAGACCGATAAGCGATTCTTTGGTGAGAACAAGGATAAGCACAAGTACAATTTCCCACCAAAGGTTGAAGAATGGTTGGAATTTCAATCACGAAAGGCAGACTACGAAGAAGCTGTACTATATGGCGACAACGAGTGGAAGTATGAGGTGAAAGAGCCGGAGGAACCACAAGCGATGGCCGCCAACACGGAGGCCGGGCTTTCAAGGTCTCCCTAACACGGTGTGATTGCGGCTGCATGAGGCCGTCTTTGCTTCATCTCCCATGCTCGCACTTGTTAAATGCATCCCGGGTTAGGAATGTGGACGTCAATCACCCTCTTACCATGAGGGAGTCCGAGTTCTCAATCATGACGGTAAAGAATACATGGACTCCACGGTTCCAACCATACTTGGACCAATCACAATGGCCGGAGTATCATGGAGTTCAACTATGGCCGGACCGGAATTGAAGATCGTTAGGCGGGGAAGGCGTAAGACAAAGCGTCTTAGAGGTGACATGGACGGATGGGGCCGTGGTGGCGGTGGAGAATACGGCACCGGCCAATTCCAAGAGCCTCGTGAACAATCCCGTTGTGGGGGCTGCGGTAATGGGGACACAACACAAGAACTTGTCCCAAACCAAGAAAGAGATCAAAGAAAAATGGTGCAAGCACAAGCCAAACAAATGATAGCCAACCAAGTGAATCAAGGGGTAGCCAACCAAGTCAAACAAGTGGTGGAGTGCCAAACCACTCAAATCAAACAAGCCAACGAGGAACTAGGCAACAAAGAGGGGGTCATCTTGGTCTTAGAAGAGGCCGTGGTGGTGGTCTTGGCCGTGGTGATGTTCTTGGCCGTGGTGGTGGTAGAGGCCGTGGTGATGGTCTTGGCCGTGGTGAAGGTCTTGGCCGTGGTGATGGTCTTGGCCGTGGTGATGGTCTTGGTCGTCTTTGGTGGTAGAGGTCGTGGTGATGGTGTTGGTCGTGGTGAAGGTCTTGGCCGTGGTGGTGGTAGAGGTCGTGGTGGTGGTCTTGGTCGTCTTCTGGTAGAGGCCGTGGTGGTGGTGGTGGTATAGGCCGTGGTGGTGGCGGTAGAGGCCACGATGGTGGTGTAGGCCGTGGTGATGGTGGAGGCAGTGTTGATCTTGGCCTTGGCGGCGGCCGTAGTGGAGGAATGTTCACTTGGCTCAATGGACCATTGCCGTATGTGACTTACTATGATCTTGTTATTTTGGCTCAATGCTTATGTTGTCATTTTGTATTGTGTGACTAACTATTATATTGCCATTTTCATAGGTATGGAAACAATGAAGGGGTGGAGGACACGGAGGGGAAGGTGAGATCCCTTGGTGGTGGGAGGAGGAGAAGTATATGTGCTATTTGTATATGACTATGTGAGGGGACTAATATTTACGTGTATGACTATGTGAGATCCCTATGTGTGTATGACTATGTGATTTAGACTACTATTTACGTGTATGACTATGTGAGATCCCTATGTGTGTATGACTATGTGATTTGGACAAGTATATGTGCTATGTGTGTATAACTATGTGATTATGTGGCATCATTATGAATCACAAAACAAAAAACCAAGAGTTATTTGAAAAGCAGTTAGTGCGGCGCCCAAGAGCAAGGCGCCACACTACAGTCTGGCGCCTTGGCCTTAGGCGCTGCACACCGGACATGGCAGTCGAGAGCAATGTAATCATTCCAGAGAGCACCGGGGCGTTCCAAGTAGCTTTTCACTCAGAAATTGCTAAGTCGGTGTGCGGCGCCCAAGGCAGGCGCCACACTATTATCTGGCGCCCAAGGGAGGCCAGCGCACTCTACAAAGGTGGCGCCTTGACATTGGGCGTACACCGACTTAGCAATTTCTAGGTGCAAAACCGAATGATTACAGCTGATCGCCATGTCCAGTGTGCGGCGCCTAGGGCAAGGCGCAGCTTGCCCCTAGGCACACACCGGACATGGCAGTCCAGAGCAACAGAATCATTCAGAGCACAGATGTTTCAAGAGCTTTTCCACCGAAATTGCTAAACGAGTAGCGCCCAAGGTCAAGGCGCCACACTATCTGGCGCCCAAGGGACAAAGGCGTTGTATGGTGTGGCGCCTTGTCCCTGGGCTGCACACTTACTTAGCAATTTTTGGGGTGGAAAAGCTACTGAACGCCTCGGTGCTCTGACTGGAATGTCCAGTGTGCGCCTAAGGGCGTAGGCGCAGCATGTAGTGTGGCGCCTTTCCCTTAGGGCCGCACACTGGACATTTATTAGGCCGCACCAACTCCTCCCACCCATCCCCACCCCACACACCCCACCCTCCACACAAACCCGAAGCTCAGTGCCTCCCCTCTGCCCTCCTCTCTCCCCCTCTCAAATCCTTCTCAGATCCGGAGTATTTGAACGTGGATTTCGAAGCCAACCTGTCCCAGTCCTTTATCTTCCGTTGCCTTCTCCTGTCCAACCTGCGTGGTATAAAACCAAACATTAGCACAATCAAAAGGAGTCCCGATGATTAGACAATACGCAGACATGCTCTCTTACCTATGAAGTGCTTTATCCGTGTCCATCCATTCCGGTGGTGAGGCCGAAAAGACCAAATCGACGATACACGCGATGCGGCAAATGAAACTCAACCGCCCAGTTGCATATCAATGGGCACCGCATAAGCCGTAGATCCTTATCCTGCAAGCACATTGGGTTGAGGCGGAACTCCGCGGTGTACCCCAAGCTCTCACCAGCGCCATATGGCTGCCATTCCACCTATGAAACAGGCAACAATGCAAATTTGATGACTATTTTTCAAGCAAGCATGAGAAAGGACTAAAGTAATGACCTCCTTACACCTTTCGAGCGTAATCGTGTCCAACTCGGCAATGTACTTTTGGTACATGAGATTGACATCGTTCGTCATCTCGAAAGCGATATCCCACTTGTAAGCCCACGTGGCGCCGTAATCGTCATGTTCATCTGCATACCAAGGATCAAACCCGACGCTCTTCAAGGCGTCCAACAGTGACGCTCCCGGCTCCATACGAGAAAGTAGAAGCAGATTACCACCAATGCTCGCACTAGGTGTGATCACGCAACACGCATCATCCACTACATATGAAAGAAAAACAATGTTAACTTGACGGCAAGCTTGCATTGCTAATGAAATGAGTTGATCACAAAAGCAGGACCAACTACACAGCCGGTACAAGTAGGCAAGAGTCGCTGAACCCGGCTCCATTTGCTATCGAAGGCGGTCAACGCCTTGACCACATCCATGGAGCGTTCTTGCCGGTGAGTCGAGAAACAAAGTCCTCGACACAATGTACCACATATACACACGAGCATGTGTCCGGATCACATCATCGGTGGCATCCGGAGGGCACGTCGCCAAAGTTATTTTGAATCCACGTGAAAGCAGCTCATTTGCTTTCCTTTCCCTCTTCTTCTTCTCTTCTCCTTCCTCTACATCATCCTCGGCCTCGGTAGGAGCCATACCGATAAGAGCAATCATCTGCTCGCGCCACCCATCGTAATCGGTGCTCATACGAGAGGCCTCCGTCGATAGCAAGCCCGGTGATCAACGAGACATCCTCGGCGCCACGGTCATCTCCCGGTCCGAAGATGGAAGCGTGGGTCTCGGCCTCCACCGATCAACAAGAGCGGACACCGGTGGAAGCGTTGATTCGGCGTGGACCGGTGACCAACAGAATCCACGGAGTAGTCACGCCTTCTTGATGTACGGTGTGTACCGCTCATCGTAAGGCATGACAGGACCGAAGACCCGTGATACCGAATCTTGAGAGGTTCAAGCTTACGCAAAAACAAGTAATGACAAATCTTAGGGCATGTAAATTTCAACTAAAGGCAAATTTGCAAAATATTTAGATTACTCATTATTACCTTATCCTTCTCGCGCATCATGTAGGCCCGGTGTTGCACGTCAGAGACATCGTCCGAAGCCAAACCATCCTTACAATTTCAAACAATAAACATATAAGAGTTCATCTTCATCTCAAATATCGGTATACACTAAACATATAACATGTGTTCAACTACAAGAATCTCAACATCTCCTTCTCACACAATGAATATGTCATATAACATGTGTTCAAATAAACTAAACATCTAATGTTTCAAATAAACTCAACATCTAATATATATCTAAACAAACTTCTCATATATGTCTACAAAAATCAACATCTCATAGTTATCTATAAAAATAGGCATCTCATACATATCTAAAAAACTAAACAATATAGGCTTTCACCAACAAGAATCATATATTGTGAACTAATAAATAACGATGCAGTACTACCAATATGAATACACATCCTAAATCGAGCAAACCAAACAAATCAAGGGTTCCATCAAATCTTGGACAAATCTCTATAATGGCAACAAATTTACGGAGCAAAAGAAAGAGAAGGGAAGAGTTTACCTAGTAGGATGGATTGGGGATCGAATCCACGGATCAAATCTTGATCCGAGAGGATGTGGGGGATTAGATGGGCGCGCCGCCGCTACTCTCTGTCGAGAGAGGAGAGATGAAGATAAGCTGGTCGGAAATTTGGGTCGGCCAGCACAGAATCACCGTCTGGCAAAGCTAAGCGCGTCAAAGTGTGGCGCCTAGATATTAGGCCGCAGTGCGTGCGCAATCGACCAGGGCTGCCATGGCGCAGACGGCGACGTCGAAGGAAGAAGCGGCGCTTTGAGGGTCTGGCGCCAAATCGGCGC
The DNA here is from genome assembly GCA_021605145.1 of Aegilops bicornis. Taxonomy (NCBI): domain Eukaryota; kingdom Viridiplantae; phylum Streptophyta; class Magnoliopsida; order Poales; family Poaceae; genus Aegilops; species Aegilops bicornis. The sequence goes on along the minus strand of CM038672.1, from coordinate 81,912,254 downwards.
CACACCAAAGGGTCAGGAAAATGAAATTTTTCGTTGAGCAGGTCAGTTTGTGATTTGATTTCTGCCTCAGGTCAGATATGTGATTTCTGCCTGAGGAGGGAGGCCTACCCGTACGTCAAAACTGTCATTGACCAGTGCCACATCAGCAGCCAGTAGAGGCAAACCACCTAGGGCTGATTTTGACCGCTATAAGTTTATTTAGGGGGTGAAGGGAGCGAAAAATGCCAACGGCGGCCGAGCACCAGGCCGGCCGGTATCTCATCCGTCCTGGCGCCATGTGGATCCCCGCTGCCTCTGTATTATGTGTGTATCCGCTTTTTTTTTGGGCCGTATTCATCGACACCGGACCCACGCACATGGAAAGGAAGCTAGGTCTGTCGCACGCCTCTGACATGGGCCGCACAGCATCTCCGCACTAGTACACTGATGGGCTGTATTTTCTTTGCATGTACCAGCGCCAAGACTGTCACGTACTAGCAGAATCATGTGCTGTAGCGTGCGGAGAGCCACGTCCACCAGTGCATCTAGCAGCCGACGTGGCCCAGCATTGACCATGGACGAACTAACTGCACATATTTATTCAGTTTACCGTTTAATTGAGGTTTGTTTTTTATTGGAACAAATCAAGAGATTAACTGCAATACTGTCACGCACAATCTGTTCCAAATCCTGCCCGCTCATGATCACATTTGTGGAACACAAAATCAGCCTCAGATCCAAAAAAAATTATTAATAAACACATTTATGTTGGGAGACCAGTGAAACATGCATAATCTCGTTTTGCCGTTCGGTATCAACTAACAGCTAATTCAGTGTCAATGGTCCACGCGGTAGGCCAGGTTCTGTGCCGCGTGGTACAGTTTTGCGCCGCGCAGGCCTGTTCGCTCATCCCTGACAAGTCACGTCACGCAATTTACTACCCATTATCATTCCTCCTCACCCCTCATCTACCTCCACCCACCTCGCTCTGCTTCTTCGCCACGGAAGGGAAATCCACCAGAGGGACCAAGGTGGAGCAACAGCGCCCTCGCCGTCGAACTACTGGGCGGCGGCAAGGATCACTCTCCTCCGCCGGGCCGACAAGTGCCGGGGGCTGGCAAAGCAGATAGGTACCCCATTCCAACCCACTCACGATCTGCTGCAAACTCTAGGTCGCCATTGATCTTACTTTTTTTGCTTCAATTGATTAGGGTTCTCAACACATTTTTTAGGGGTAGAGAGGGAAGATGACTGATTTTTTTAGCGGGATCCAAGCTGGTATGGTTGTCAATCGATTAGAGAACAGCGAACAGTCGCCCGAAGATTGGAACAGTGATGGGGATGGTTCAGGCGGCTCAACTGGTTTGCCTGAATCACCATGTTTCACGTCCAGGCTTTCTGTGCTCAAAGTGGGTTCAGTCATAAGCAAGTTTTCTGAATTCAAGTGCCAATTAGTCAGGGAAACTGGATTCGATGGAATGCTTGAGCTAAAATCATGGCAGAAGATCAACCTGAAATACAGCGCTTTGCCCACTTATGCCGCACCTCGTATATCTGCGTCAGGAATGGATGCTTCCTCAAGTTGTAATTTCCCAACATATCCTGCCAACCAGCTTCAAATTCTTCCTCCGTGATCATGTGATGTACAAGCTTGTGGAACTCCATCTTAAATTTACTGTCCTTGCCCCAGAGCACACCCATCGACTCCTTCGCCTTCTTCAAAACGTGCCACTTACACCAACGGTGTACTGTGTTTGGTAGTTCTACCGCAAAAGCCAGTTCCATAGCACGCGCCTGGTCTGCATTACATTTTAAGCGGGCATTAGACTCAGCACATCTATATTTTTTTAAACGATATGCAACCAGCCAAGAGCAGCAAAGTTCATTTGTAACTAACCAGTAAGAATCGTCTGCGGGTGTTTGCCACCAACCATGCGGATGAACTTCCTGAATATCCACTTGAATGTGTCCTCTTTCTCATCCCTCATCATTGCGCCACCAAAAATTATGCTTTGGAAGTGATTGTTAACTCCAACAAAAAGACCGAAAGGCATATCATATAGATTGGTCCGGTACGTTGTATCAAAAGTTATTGCATCTCCGAAGCACCTGTACTGATCAAAACCTTTGCTTGTTACCCACATGAGTGTTTTTACACGGCTCTCCTCGTCCACTTGCACTGTGTAATTGAAATCAGGATCATTAGCCTTCATCTCAGACAGAATCTCCATTGTCTTCACTGCATCCATGTCAGACTGCTCTCTGTTTAGTTTCCTACAGAGTGTCTTCAACGACCTCTTCGTAAATGGCACATTATCTACTGAACCGAAAAAACTACCAACGATACTGAACACCTTTCCAAGCCCCACATTATTGTCTCTCAACTGTTTAACTAGATCCTTGGTGTATCTATCTATATGTCTATGAGACTTCCAGTGCAGCTTCTGCCCACACGGCAAAGACAGCGGGTGATTATGGGCATCTTTGTGTTCTGCAATATACCACCCTTTGTCATTTGACCGCAACAGTCTTATCATGGCGTTGCAGCCACACCTGGACGAGCGGCTGTTTTCCCTGATTGGTTTGCCCTGCAAAGGGCAAAAAAAAAAACAAAGCCAACTTGTCAAATGCCAGAAATCATACTCATTGCACCTTAACATAACGCTCTAGCATAATAAATGTGCGGGTTCCGAATTACATACCGCACAAGCACACACGATCTCTTGCATGCATCTCTTTCTCTCTACATTCAGTCTACTTTTCGCGAGGCTAACTCCAAAACCACATTCCCATGAATAAAGATTGTAGAACTCATAAGCCTCGTCAATAGAGTCAAAGCTTGTTCCAATACTTGGACAGAGAACAGGGCCATCCTTCTTATCAGCATAAGCGCGCAGAGACAATTCAAGAGCTGATTTCCTATTTGGGTTCATCTCCCTTTCCTCCGGGGCTTTCCCGATCCTCACCCTGGATAATCATCTCAAAAAAAGAGACACAAAAAAATGGATGAAAACCATTAGATCATCCACACACGGAAAGCAAGATAGGAATTTTCACGGTCACAGCAGCCACACACGCACCATACAATTTAAAGGCCATGATTTACAATTACATAATTAACCGGATAAGTAACAATCAATTACATCATCTGCCCGCCTTACATGAAAATATGGCGGCTTACTCGCAGGAAGGTGTTGTAAAAACGATCGAGCTGCCAATGACTCTACTCAACACACATGACAAACAATCCAACGCAGCTGGTGATCAGCGATATATTAAAAAATGTTTTTGCAGCAAAAAATATTAGTCTAACCCACCCAATCTATCGATCGTAATCAATAACACTATCAATCTATACCAATAATAGAAACAGGCGACAAATTTTCCTCAAAAATTCAATCATGGCACAGACTCCACAATGCGCATACACCAATCCAAATTGCGCAGCCACAAATCTCCAGTTTCCAATCAGCAAACTAGAATTCCAATCCCATCAACCTAAAACTCCCATAAGATCCATATTAAACTCGGTAGTCCAACTTTTCATCTAAAGAACACAATATAAGTCACTACAAATGTAGATACCCCAACAAGCTACAGCCCGCCGCAGTCAAGCCTTGCTAATGCAGCAAGCCATCCTAAACTGAATGATGGCACATGCTCTCTGATGCCCACACACCAATCTAAATTGCACACCCAAAAAACTCCAATGTCCTGTCAGCAAATTAGAAATCTACCTTTCTGCCATCATAAAATACCTCATTATAAGTATTAAACTTTCTAGTCCAAGCTTTCATCCGAACAACACAACATAAGTCACTGCAACTGAAGATACCCAACAAACTCCAGCCATCTTTGTTTGACTACCTAATGCTAGCTCCAAATCATCAATAAAATCCAACAAACTCCAACCAGTTGCAGTTTACTACCTAGTGCTACCACCAGATCAACAATAAAATTGAACAAGCTCCATCCATTATGTAGTACACTACCTAATGCTACCATCAGATATTCGAACCAAATCCAACCAAAACAACACACTGCTTAATCTCTTATGTACCTAAGAACCATACTGTAAATTAGATCAAACATGTGAGGGGCACCCAAACTAAAGTTGCAGCAGAGCAAAAACAAATTATTTTTTCACCGACCTGCGTGTCCAACCACTGGTTGCTTCAGAACACACCTCGGCCCTAGCTGCATCCCCGACTAGCTGTGCGTCGCCGCCGGTGCCAAACGCCATGGTTGGGACGCTCATCGAATCCTGCGACTCAACTGGATAGGCGCAGCTGTTCCATGCCGCGGGCGGAGCACACACCCTGTATGAATCGATGAGGAGGAAACTAGTAAGAAATCCGACGAACACGCGGCAGAAAAGAAACCTGATGCAGGTACCGTGGTAATCATACCCATCGAGCTCGACGCCATTGGTGGACATCTTGCTGTGCTATGAAAGACGCCGCCGTCCGCACTGCCGCCGGCCGCACTGCCGCCGACGTGCCCAAATAGATGCAGCTGGGGATGGAGCAGGTCTCGGCGGAGCAGCACAGTCGCCGCGGTGCAGCCAGATCGGTGGGGATGGGGATGGGGATGGATGGGTCTCGGCGGTGCAGCAGATATTTTCCCTGGAGCAGCAGACGGGTTGGGTGGTTCTAGTTTACTCCACGCAACTCTGGTAGGGCTGGAGAGATTCCCTGTTTTTTCCTCGATGATTCTGTGCTATTTCGAACAATGGTCATGGGCCTAATCGCTGTGCAAGCAGCAGCGTGCGGGGGACAGTTCCAGAGCAATGGGCCGCACAGAATACGCCTACCTTTTACTAGGCGTATCCCGGGCCGTATTCCTTTCGCTAGGCCTGCCACCCACTGACCGAGTGCACATCCCAAGGCCCAAAAGAACGACGAGGATAGCGTCCTGCCTGGTGCGCGGCCGTTGAAAATTCGCACTCGTGAAGGGAGCAGAAATATAGGTCACAGGGTTATCTGAACCGCCAACTTTTTCAAGGTAGTAAAATGAACTTTTTTAAAATTGAAATGACGTATTAGGGAAAAAGGGGAAAAGAAATAGAAACGCTTAAGAAAACTAAAACCCTAAAAGAAGATATAAACCCAGCCCCAATAAATGAAATGAACCAGTGCAAGAAACTGGTGATAACCTTTTGGAAGGTCACAAAACTGGTGAAGGGGAGTCCGATATGGGCCAGCTCGCCTCTCCAAGGAAAAAAACGCGTTTTTTCTCATATGTTTTCCCAAAACCAAAGAAAAATCAAAAAACCAAAAATCATCTAAAAGTTGAAAAACACATAAAAAAAATCTGAAGGGAACACCAGCACGCGACACGTGGCGGTGGCTGAGAGCATTCCAAGTGGCATGCTCCCAGCCCATTGAAAGTGACCCTTGATGGGACTCCCCAAGCAGTACTCATTGATTAGTTGCTCTCGAACTTCGGCCCGCTGTTTCTTCTCGTGTTTGCTTTGAATTACAGAGAAAAGTAGTTGTTGTAGATGGGAATTAACGGCCCAGCGCATTAATGTATAAGAAATTAACGGTTTCGGCCTGGCTACACCTGCATCGGGAACCCTATACAGCGCATAGGTCGCTGGGTATCGACTTTAACGTACCCTGCACTTCTCGGCGTTGTAGTTTCTCTGGGCCGGCTCATTAACGGGATTCACCCTCCACCGGTTTTGGGAAGGTTCTAGAACCTTCTCTGAACCGGTTTTCTGCTTTTTATTGTTTCGGGTTATATTTCATTTTTATTTTTTATTTTTATTTTTGGTTCCTTTTTCTGTTTTTCTTTTGATTTTCTTTCCTTTTTATGTTTTTCTTTTTTTTGTTCTTGTTTTTTCAATTTGTGAAAGTCTTTTAAATTCATGATTTTTTCTGTTTTATTACCCTTTTTAGTTTTAAATTTGCAAATGTATTTTTCAAATTCATGAACAATTTTGGAAATTGTGAACAGTTTTTTGAAATCATGATCGGATTTCCATATACATGAATTTGTTTTCTTCAGATTACGTGTTTTTAAAAATTTCACCGTTTTGCGAATTTCTTTATAAATTCGTGAACATTCTTTTGTTCATGGAATTAAAAAAATCTTCATCAATGTAACAAAATGTTCAACAATTCAAAAAATGTTCATCGAATTCATGTTTGTTCATCGGATTTAAAAATGTTCATCAAAAGTCAAAATTTGCTCATCGAATTGCAAAAATGTTCATCAAATTACAAATTTGTTCATAGATTTTCAGAAAATGTTCTTAAATTCAGAAAAAATTCATTGATATCAAAATTTGTTCATCCTTTAAAAAATTGAAAACAAATATTCATTGAATTCAAAATTTGTTCATGAAATATAAAAAATGTTCATAATTATCAAACATTGCTAAATTCAAAACATGTTCTTTTTTTTGAATCGCAAACATTTCTTATGCAAGAACATTTTTGACAATTCAAAATTCAAAATGTTTTTGAATTTTAGAACCAATCTCGTATTATTTGAATATATAATAAAATAAAAAAACGAAAAACCAAACATGTAAAGTAAAAACAAAAACGAAAAAAGGGGGCGCCCCTCCCCACGCATCGTCAGCCCAACAGGCCGCTCATGGGGTCGCGAGGGTACACGCTGTCGCGACTGGGGGCGCTGCACGCGCAGTATATGAGTTCTCTGCCTGCAATCAGGGACTGAGCGGGAAAAAATTGTATGATGTGGGCCTTTTGCTGCTGCTTCACGGTTGGGGAGGGCTAGAACCACTAAAATTTAATTATTTGTTCCCAAAATGTCATATTAGTAGCTCTAACAATGTAATTTTATCAATGTTGGCCTAGGCCATGGCCCTAGCTCGCCCCCACTGCCTCCGTCACTGCCTGCAATATCATTTGCCTCTTTATGAAGACGATCCCCTATTTATCATGTTGGTTTTTTAGGAAAATTTATCATGTAGGTCGACATTGCAACGGGTGAGCCGATTACTTATTTAACTGAACCACATGCTTGTCCCGTCCCGTCCCTCGCGTCGCCCCTAGGGCGGTTCGGGGGAGTCTAGGGTTTTTCCCCGCCGCCTCCCCCCACCTCCCTCACCTCCCTCGCCGCCACCGGAGATGACTGCCGGGAAAGCCCGCGCGGGCGCCTGAGAAGGTGGTGGCGCACTACTAGAAAAAGGCCTGCTAGTATACCAGATACTAATGGTGCACCTATAGTGCGTCATTACTATGCCTATCTGGTGCGCCATTACTATCTGGCTTAGTAATGTCGCACCACATAAAAGTGCGCCATTACTAACAATTTTATTCAAAAAAAATTCAATTTTTTTGTTTTTTTCTTAATCTCGGGTAACTATGGCTTAATCTCGGGTAACTATGGCTTAATCTCAAGTCAAATCGCACTCTGTGGTCAAACTTTCCGGAAGATCACCCATCCTCACACTACTCCAGTCCGAGCACGCTTAACTTCACGGTTCTATCCAACCCCAGCACCAGCTCACTTCACAGGCACTTATTGATATATCTATCATATCAATCCTATTAAACCTTGTTGATGTCTAGGACTTTCTTCATGTTCATGAGTGTGATGAAATTTTGAAAAAATATTTCAAACTTCCCGGTCATATTACGTATCATATTTTGAAAATAAAATTCAAAATTTTTTTGAAACCAATTTTTTTTCTGTTACTAGTGGCACACAATGGTGCGCCACTAGTAAGTTTGAATTTTTTTTTTCATTTTCCCCCCTTAGATCTAAAAGCCCCGTATCTTTCGTTCTGTTAGGTTTTTGGGGATTTTGAAGATGTTAAACATGGTTCCCCCGTTCAATTCGCATGTAAATTTTTGAGTAGATGATTTTTCATATAAAAAACTTTTTAATCCGAGTTCGTATGCAAAAGTTATGCCCATTTTACTAAATTTCAGAGAGATTTTGCAAATAAAGTCGAAATTCATATTTGTAAATTTTCCCAACAACTAGAACACATATCACATGGGAAACTTATTTTCTTTTATTTTTTTAACATTTCCATCATTTTCTTTTATTTTTGTAAACTGAAAAGGCGGTCCAGGGGATGCATTTAGCACCAGGGTTACTAATGGCGCACCTGATGTGTGGTGCGCCATTAGTAGTTTTGAAAAAAAATAAAAACGCACTGTCCACTGGTGCGCCATTACTAACATTTTTTTATTTTTTTTTCAAAACTACTAATGGCGCACGATGGATGTGGTGTGACATAACTATGTCAACTAGTAATGGCGCACTATCCCATGGTGCGCCATTACTAACAAATTTTTTTTCTTCAAAACTACTAATGGCGCACCTGTATCTGGTGCGCCACTGCTACACGGTGCGCCATTAATGTCCATATCATCTATAGCCCTTTTCCTAGAAGTGGCGGGGTCTTCGGCGCTCCTTTCTTCGCGGAGCCATCGGATCCAAGGGCGGCGGCCCCTGCTGGCGTGGCGTGCGGCATGCCTGAGGGTTCGGCCGTGAGGACGGCGAGCCGCAGGCGTGCCAGATCTAGAGGTATTGCCCCCTCCCTTCTATGCATCCCTTCCCAGTCCCCCGTTCGGTTTGGATCTTGCCGTATCCACCTCCGGTATGTTCTGGTGGAGCAGATCGGTGTTCGAGGGAAACCTTGGCCGCCTTGGCTGGCCGGCAGCGGTGACGCCGCCTTTTGGCGCCGCTTTCCTCCTTGGGGGCGCTGCTGAGGGCACCATCTCTCCACTCCGACCCATGTCCGGGTGAAAGCCAAAGATCCGATGTGGATCGGGTGTCGTGGCGTCCGTGCACCGTAACCTTCTGAGGCGGCGCCAAGGACATTGGGATCGGATGGAAGGGTCTGCGGTGAGGGTGGGGGTGTCTTTCGCTTCGGTGAGCGGTGTTTCTTTCTACATATTCTTGGCGGCGGCTCTTGGCGGCATGGAGCGATGGAGGCTTGGCGTCGGATGTGTGGTGACGGACACGCGCAGGAGGTCGACGCTTCTCGGCGTCGTGGTGGCGTCGGCGGCGAGACCGGGCAAGGCCGATGCAACTGATACAACTACGAAGATGGATATGTGGCAGGTGATTGTGGCAGCCTCATACCCGGCAGGCGTCCTGGTTGAGGAGCACGCCGGACTGGTGAGTGCCCATACCCGGCAGGCGTCCTAGTTGGGACCTCAGGTCTTAGATGTTAGGTTTGGCTGCAAGGTCTGTTTGGTATTAGGCCCAGACTATCAGCCCCCCTTCATCAGTTACATAGGAGTAGCGACATAGGTTGCTGAGATGGTGGCTTTTGTCTTACTGTTGTACGACTTTGTAACGTCTTGTGTTAATAATTAATAAATTGGCCGTATGCATCATCCAGATGCAGAGGCGGGGGTATTCCTCCTTTTATAAAAAAAATCAAAACGTGCCCCTGCCTTCCCTCGTGGTCTCTAGGTGAATTTGGGCCGGCCCAACTCGTGTAGGCTCCCCTTCCGGTTCTAGAACCTTACCAGACCGGTTTATGTGTTATTTTTTGGTGTTTTTATTTCTTCTTTCATTTTTGTTTCTTGTTCATGTTTGATTTTTGAAATTCAAAAATTATCCATATTTTTTAATAAATGTTTGTTTTTGGCGATTAGTAAACATATTTTGAATTAACAAACATTTTCTTAAATTTGATGAACTAATTTTGAATCCAGAAATATTTTTACCAAATCAGTAAATATGTTTTAGAATTTGGAACATTTTTTAAAAACTTGTGATTTATTGTGAACATTGAAAAAATTGGGATTTTTGAACATTTATGAGCCTTTTTTATATCCCGAACTTGGTTTAAGGAAGCAGAAAATGAAAAAAGAAACGGAAAATATATTTTTTGAAAGAGATGCCCCACAAATGGTTTGCCCGAAAGAGCGTGTGGGCGGTGCATGTTTCAGCTCTTTCCATCACACCGGTCGATAAATAGGAGGCCCCTTCTTGAAAGTAGTGCAATAACCGAGCAAGAAAATGGTATCTTCATGAGAAAATGGTTTTTTAAGAACGAAAAGGAATTTTGTTGATCCTCCAGCATCTGCATCAAGTAATACTTCCTTTGTACATAAATGTAACGGAAGGAGTATTTTTCCATGAAGCAGCACCTGCACGAAGTAATGCAATACTGTTACAGACTGTCCGCTCGTGAAAAAGTGAGATATATTCGAAGTTATGAGACTTTTAGATTCAATTACGATCGTTTGGACGAACCAACGTGCAGTTGGATTGTTAGAAGTACAGTGTTATCCCAGCCCACCAGAATTCAAATCCTCATGCTCGAATTTATATCAAGATTTCTGACGATACACGTTCAGTGGGAGGAGACGTTCTCATCGACTACGAGGCGTCTAAGATGACATGTCGGCTCAGTCACTCAGAGGTACTCATAGAAATAGGGTGTGTGTTCATAAGGTGAGTGTATGCACATATATATGAGTTCTTGTGTCTGTATTATGTTAAAAAAAGTTACGATCATTTGGACATTTCTTTTTTCAGTTGGGTCTGAACAGTTCTTTGAAGATCGTTCATGCACCAAACTTTGAAACTCTCTCTCAATAAAGAAGACGAGAGCAAACTCAATCTATAGATAATAATGTAAATTATACAATCATAACATCAACATGCATGTAAACCAAGTACCCAACAAATAACACCATCAGACCTGTAGAGACGCGCGCTATAAGACACATGAGAGACCATTCTACCCCTGTGGAACCAAAACTGTAAACTAGACAGGCCTCTCCTTGTACCACTACGTACTACGTAAACAAGACACGACACGAGCCATGCACTTGCACAACAAATTAACACCTACACACATAATCCAGCTGACACATGCATGAGCCATCACGTACGCTACGCACACAACTACTGACCACTCTCACGGTTTGTCACATTATCTGGGCCCCGCCATGAAACATGCCATTGCCGCCGACCTGTGCCACCGCCGGCGCAGAAGAGAACTCCGGCGCCCACATGGCAGCCGCCCCGCCGCCGGACACTTTCCACGTGTCCACATTGCCGTTGTCCAAGAACGTGGTCGGCCAGAGCATCGGCGCCGACGTCCCTGCATGGCCGCCCCGGAGCCCGAGGGAGTGCAGGCCGAACTCCCCGGCGCCGCCGCCGAGCCCCACCTGGCTCAGCCCGGGCAGGCCGAGGCCGAGGTCGAACCCGACGCGGCCCTCGAACAGCGGCGCCGCGCCGAGCGCGAACAGCGAGCTGAGAAGGCCGCCTTGCGGAGCCTGCTGGGAGTGCGACTGCGCCGGCATCGGCGGCGGAGGCGCGCCGAAGTGGACGGGCGGCCGGCGCATCGCCTGCTGCGGCGCCGGGCGCAGGCGCTTGCGGGTGGAGCCCCCGATGGGGACGTTGCGGAGGGAGCCCCCGAGCGTCCAGTAGCGGCGGCAGGCGCGGCAGAAGTGGCGCGGCTGCGACGTGTTGTAGTTGTTGTAGTAGCAGAACTTGGTGTCGTGCGACGCGCACCGCGGGCACTGCTCCCGCGCCGCGCCCGAGGGCGTGTGTGGGTTCGCCGCCGCCGGCTGCAGCTGCATCAGCTGCTGCTGCTGCTGCTGGAGGCACGCCATGTCCGTCGCGGCCATCGTCGCCGCGGGGTCGTGCTTGCAGTTCTGAGGATGGGCGAGCAGTGACTGCTGCATGTGGGCCAGCTGGTGCAGAGGAGCTTCCATGGCGTTCGAGGTTGGGCCTGGCCCTGCAGGTGCAATGTGGGTGTGTGGATGCTCGTATTGTGACAATGGAGCTCCAGCTAACTTGGCTAGATACCAGTGAGTTTTGCTGTTTTGGGATTGAAGTGCGAGGGCGTATATATACACGGCGTGAGCCAGGGTGAGTGAGTGAGAGAAGGTGTGTGGACAGTGGGGGGTGTTCGATAGGCGTTGTAGGTGATGGTACGGTGGGTGACAGAAGGCTGAGGGGATGAGTACGCAGGGTGCAGGGACTGACCATGTAGAGTTGCTTTCGATCTTTGCAGGACAAGGAATCCTGTGAGCTACCTGAATGCTGACGTGTATGCTCCCCGCACCAGACAGTTTTGAAACCCCACAGTAAAAGTAAATGGCTTTTCTCCCATTCTACACACTACTGCTACGTAGGAGCTCTGCGAAGCTAGTACTACAGCAACATGCTACTGCTAGCTATACAACTGTTACCATCTGCAGCGTGTTTCTGCCTCTGGCTTTTACTTGTAGAGAATGCGACGATTTGGTCTAAAACATGAAAAAGTGAACTCTGCCTGCTTGGATACTTTAACTCGATTAGAGATTAGAGTTAAATTCTAACCTTGAACCAATTCTGAACTAACTCTAACCAAAGAGGTGTTTGGCAGGGTTAGATTGACAGTAAATGCTCTTTCTCAATCATTTGACTACTTTAGACCCTATTTCCTGCTGGATTTGGCGGAGCGAGCCCTGGCCGAGGCAGACGGGGACGCGCCCGGCAAGGAGCCGCACTGGCCTCTCGCGCAGCCCGCCGACCGAATCCGCTGTCCCTGCGAAAGGAGTCGCGTTGGCCGAGGTCGACGGGGACAGGCCGCGCAAGGAGCCGCGACTGCTTATCGACGGGCGAAGGGGCTGCGGGGAGACGAGGGGGTTGGAACAGGAGGATAGGGCGAGGCTGCTAAGCGGCGGCGGACGGGAGCGCGGATACGGCAAGGCGCATTCATGAGGGTGCGAGAGGGAGGGAGGGAGAGGATGAGAAGCTTCGAGGAAGTGGGAAGGGATCTGCTGCGGGGAGAGCGAGAGAAAAATGTGTATTTTTCAATGGTCCCAAAAAGAACTAACCCAAAGAAGCACCTCTTGGGCGGGTTAGATTTTTTGGGTAGGTTAGATGCATCTAACCCAAACTAACCCTCCCGTTTGAATATTTTTGGGTTAGTTGAGTCCAAACTAACTCAAACTAACTCTAACTCATTGAACCAAACAGGGCCTATGTGATGTTTTAGACTAACTCCAACGCGTTGACCCAAACCGACGGCGCTTTTGTTCATTTTTTGTCCGCTTGGGCGGGCCGCCTGCTCGGCGTCCCCTAAGTTTGAGATTTGGGCCGGCTGTGCGCCCAACGCGCCGGCCCATATTTGTCGGCGTGGACGGTTGACCACCCTCTTTTAATAAATATGCACAAATTTTCACAGGCAAACATATAGTTTCAAACCAAATAAATAGCATAGTTTTACAAGCCGAGTGAAAATAAAATAGTGTTACATAGTTTTGCAAGCCGAATAAAAAAGATACATCTATTGTTTGCCAACATGAGCCCACATATGCTCAACCAAATTATTTTGCAATTGCATGTGAGTTTTCCAATCACGCATATCATAATGAAATTGGGTGAACTATTCAAACGTTGCCGCTCCTCCATGCTCAAGCACAACATTCTCACCTTGAACCTGAAACCCTTGATCGTAGATACATTCTGGGCGTTCATCTTCTACGATCATATTGTGCATGATCAGACAAGCAGTCATCACCTCCCACAGCTTCTTCGTGCTCCAAGTCCTAGCAGGATACCAAATGATGCCCCATCGAGATTGCAAAACACCAAAGGCACACTCGACGTCCTTCCTAGCACTCCCTTGCTCTTGAGCAAATCTTTTCCTCTTCTCTCCGACAGGGTTGGGGATTGTCTTCACAATGGTGGTTGATACGTCTTCAACATATCTATAATTTTTTATTGTTCCATGCTATTATATTATCCATCTAGGATGTTTTATATGTTTTTTATATGATTTTTGAGACTAACCTATTAACCTAGAGCCCAGTGCCAGTTTCTGTTTTTTCCTTATTTTTGAGTTTTACAGAAAAAGAATAGCAAACGGAGTCCAATTGACGTGCCAACTTTTGATAATTTTTTATGGACCAAAAGAAGCCCCCGGAGTAAAATAGTTGGGCCAGAAGAGTCCCGAGCCATCCACGAGGGTGGAGGGCGCGTCCTACCCCCCTGGGCGCGCCCCGTGCCTCGTGGATGACTCGGAGACCCCCCTTACATGACATCGATGCCAAAAATTCCTATAAATACAGAAACCCCCGAAAAGAAACCTAGATCGGGAGTTCCGCCGCCGCAAGCCTCTGTAGCCACCAAAAACCAATCGGGACCCTGTTCCGGCACCCTGTCGGAGGGGGGGGGGGTCCATCACCGGTGGCCATCTTCATCATCCCGATGCTCTCCATGACAAGGAGGGAGTAATTCACCCTCGGGGCTGAGGGTGTGTACCAGTAGCTATGTGTTTGATCTATCTCTCGTATTCTTGATATGGCACGATCTTGATGTACCGCGAGCTTTGCTATTATAGTTGGATCTTATGATGTTTCTCCCCCTCTATCTCTTGTAATGGATTGAGTTGTCCCTTTGAAGTTATCTTATCGGATTGAGTCTTTAAGGATTTGAGAACACTTGATGTATGTCTTGCATGTGCTTATCTGTGGTGACAATGGGATATTCACGTGATCCACATGATGTATGTTTTGGTGATCAACTTGCGAGTTCTGTGACCTTGTGAACTTATGCATAGGGGTTGGCACACGTTTTCATATTGACTCTCCGGTAGAAACTTTGGGGCACTCTTTGAAGTTCTTTGTGTTGGTTGAATAGATGAATCTGAGATTGTGTGATGCATCATACCCACGGATACTTGAGGTGACATTGGAGTATCTAGGTGACATTAGGGTTTTGGTTGATTTGTGTCTTAAGGTGTTATTTTACTACGAACTCTAGGGCTGTTTGTGACACTTATAGGAATAGCCCAATGGATTGATCGGAAAGAATAACTTTGAGGTGGTTTCGTACCCTACAATAATCTCTTCGTTTGTTCTTCGCTATTAGTGACTTTGGAGTGACTCTTTGTTGCATGTTGAGGGATAGTTATATGATCCAACTATATTATTATTGTTGAGAGAACTTGCACTAGTGAAAGTATGAACACTAGGCCTTGTTTCAACGCATTGCAATACCGTTTGTGCTCACTTTTATCATTAGTTACCTTGCTGTTTTTATATTTTCAGATTACAAAAACCTATATCTACCATCCATATTGCACTTGTATCACCATCTCTTTGCTGAACTAGTGCACCTATACAATTTACCATTGTATTGGGTGTGTTAGGACACAAGAGACTCTTTGTTATTTGGTTGCAGGGTTGCTTGAGAGAAACCATCTTCATCCACTTGAGGGAAATTTGCTACTGTCCTACAAACCTCTGCACTTGGAGGCCCAACAACGTCTACAAGAAGAAGGTTGTGTAGTGGACATCAAACTCTTTTCTGGCACCGTTGCCGGTGAGGTTAGTGCTTGAAGGTATATCTTTAGATCTTCCAATCGAATCTTTTAGTTTCTTGTTTTATCACTAGTTTAGTCTATAAAAGAAAACTACAAAAAATGGAATTGAGGTTGCCTCATATGCTTCATCTTTTCAATGTCTTTCGTGAAAATAAGGATTCCGATAATTGTGCTCAATTGCTAAAGGAAGAATGCACTAAAATGCTTGGCACTAAATCTTTGTATGATGAGCATGATTGCAATGATGTTAGTATGAATTCCTTGAATATCCATAATGCTAATGACATGCAAAGTCACAAGCTTGGGGATGCTATGTTTGATGAAGATGATATTTTTTGTTCCCCAAGTTTTGATGAGAAAATTTATTATGATGAAAGCATGCCTCCTATTTATGATGATTATGTTTATGAAAGTGGATTTGGAGAGGTGATGACTTTATTTAGTGATCAATCCACTATTTCGGAAGAGGTTCCAATTGATTTTGAGAACAAAGTTGCTATCTATGATGATTATTGCGATGACATGTATGCTATAGAGAATAATGATAACCATGAAACTTGTCAGCATGATTTTAATTTTCAATTGGATTATGCCTCACATGATAGTTATTTTGTTGAGTTTGCTCCCACTACTATTCATGAGAAGAAATTTGCTTATGTGCAGAGTAATAAAAATTCTATGCTTGTAGATCATGAAAAACATGCTTTATGTGATGGTTATATTGTTGAATTCATTCATGATGCTACTGAAATTATTATGAAGGAGGAACATATGCTTGTAGGAATTGCAATAATATCAAGTTTCCTCTCTATGTGTTGAAAATTTTGAAGATATGCTTGTTTTGCTTTCCTATACTAGTTGATTCTTGTTCCCATAAGTTGTTTGCTCACAAAATCCCTATGCATAGGAAGTGGGTTAGGAGTAAATGTGCTAGTTATATTCTTCAAGATGCTCTCTTTATATCTCAAATCTTATCTTTTATGTGAGCATCATTGAAATCATCATGCCTAGCTAGAAAGGCATTAAAGAAAAGCGCTTGTTGGGAGACAACCCAATATTTACCCCTATTGTTTTTGTGTGTCCACATCATTAAGCTACTGTAGTAATCATGTTTTATAGCTTTTGTCTCAATAAAGTGTCAAGTAGAACCTTTGGGAAGACTTGGGTGAAAGTTAATGTGATCTTGCTGTAAAAAACAGAAATTTTGCGCTCACGAGATTGCCTGCTATTTTTTACTGGAAAGTGCTCTTAGGTTGATTCTTTTTGGAACATGATTAATAGACAAATTCCTCACATCCGCCAATTTATTTCAGAATGTTTGAAGTTCCAGAAGTATTCGAACAAAATAGATTACTACAGTCTGTTCTGTTTTTGACAGATTCTATTTTCTATGTGTTATTTGCTTATTTTGATGAATCTATGAGTAGTATCGGAGGGTATGAACCATAGATAAGTTGGAATACAGTAGATATTACACCAATATGAATTTAGAATGAGTTAAGAACAGTACCAAAAGTGGTGATTTATTTTCTTATACTAACGGAGCTTATGATTTTTCTGTTGAGTTTTGTGTTGTCAAGTTTTCAAGTTTTGGGTAAAGATTCGATGGACTATGGAATAAGGAGTGGCAAGAGCCTAAGCTTGGGGATGCCCAAGGCATCCCAAGGTAATATTTAAGGACAACCAAGAGCCTAAGCTTGGGGATGCCCCAGAAGGCATTCCATCTTTCATCTTCGTTCATCGGTAACCTTACTTGGAGCTATATTTTTATTCACCGCATGATATGTGTTTTGCTTGGAGTGTTATTTTATTTTCTTTTGTTTTGCTTTCTGTTTGAATAAAACACCAAGATCTGAAATCTTAAATGTTAGAGAGTTTTCACATAGTTGCATAATTATTCAACTACTCACTGATCTTCACTTATATCTTTCGGAGTAGTTTGTCGTTTGCTCTAGTGCTTCACTTATATCTTTTAGAGAACGACATTGGTTTTATTTAGAAGAAATTAATGAACTCACATGCTTCACTTATATTATTTTGAGAGTCTGCCCTGGAGGCGTCCGAGGAGCGTGCCGGCGTCAGGCCGGAGGAGCTAGCCGGGGCGGCGAGGCGGCTTCCTGCTCGCGTCGGCGTCGGGTGGTGGGGATGGGAAGCTTCGGTGCCCCGATGGCGTGACAGTGGTGGGTTCGACGTGAGAGGTGGCAGCGGTGGCGCCGTTGGGGGGAGGTGTGTCGGCACCAGCTGCTGGCAGAGGCGCCGGAAATGGGTGGCAGCGGCGACGCGGCAGAGGTGGGCGAGGGGTTCGCTGTCGATCTTGGGGTGGGAGAGGATGGCCAATGTGCCACCGACTAGCGGGCCATGGGGAGGAGGAGGCGGGCGCCGCGCGCGTCCGTTTCGTGTCCGCGCCGTCGCAAATTTGGCTTAAAAATGGGTCGGGAATGGGTCGCTACGCGGACTAAAAGCGGAGGCGCGTCCGTTTAGGTCGGCGCGTTGGGCCAACTTTTCTGTCCGCTCCGACCCAAACAGACGCGTGCGGACGAAATGGGTCGCCGCGTTGGAGTTACTCTTAGTCCATAGCCAGTCACAGCGTGACAAGTGGCAGCCTGGAGCTCGAACTGGTCAGTGCCTGGCACTTTTGCACAAATCCCCCTCTCGTTCCGTGGAATAAACCCACACTACACATGGACCATCCAACACCTGAATTAAAAACACAGTCTATTTTGTCTCTTTGTTCCCGTCCACCTCCTCATCGTGTCCCTATTCCCCCCTTCCTCGACGCCTGTTGTGTTCATCTTTCTTTTCGTCGACGTCGGCTGTCTGAGCAAGCTATCTTCCTCCACCCCCCGCTTCTGGCCATCGTTTCATGGAGCGATTCAGGCAGCTCGTCCGACGGCTCCTCCGTTAACAGCCACTTCCAGGTTAGTTCTTTATCTTAGCTATGGTTAAGGTTTCTTTGATGTTGATTTTGAGTGAGCAATGAGGTTGATTCCTTTTGTTCTAGCTACCTGGCACCATCCTATGCTTGGAATAGAGAGGCCTTGCCACAAATCTGAGTTCTAGATGTGAGCATGGTCAGGTGTGTGAGAAGCTAGTGGTCTTTGAGTCAGTGGATAGTGGGAGGAGATTTCTAGCTTGTGCACAGAAGGTTAGTAGCTAATTTATTATTGAGACTGCTTTTTAGAGTTAAAGTGTAAAATTTCTGTCAGTTTATAGAATATTCAGTTAACTGTTGTCTGAATCTTTTTTGTTATTTAAAGTTATGTAAGTTAACTGAATTCATGCAAGTTTACTAAATTAGCTCAACTGAACTGTTTTTTATTCACTTTGTACAATTAAAGCATTTTATGTCTGATCAAATTAGTTAACTAAATTTTAGACAGTTAACTGAATATTTTCACCGTTAACTAAAATTTTTCACTGCTAACTGAATTTTTTCAGAATTTTTGATAGTTAACTGAATTTTTTCAGAGATAACTGAATATTTTCACTGTTAACTGAATTTTTTGATTGTTAACTGAATATTTGACAGTTAACTAAATTTTTCAGAGATAACTGTATTTTAGATAGTTAACTGGATTTTTGATAGTTAACTAAAATTTTGACAGTTAACTGAATTTTTTAGAGATAACAGGATTTTAGACAGTTAGCTATAGTTTTGACTGTTAACTGAATTTTTGACTGTCCATTGTGTACATTGTGAACTGAATTAGCTTCAGTGCACAATGTGAACTGAAATTTTGTCATAGTGCACTAGTTTGAACCTACAATGCAGCATATGGACCATACCCATTGTTGCTTTCTATTTTGGGAAATGTGGTAGAAACACATTGTTGCATATGGACCCTACTCATCATGGCATCTCATGTTGTACCAGTAGACCACATGCAGACATATAACTAACTAACTACAGCAAGACACAATGCAACTAACTAAACCATAGCTTAGCATAGCATAGGCCCACTTGTCCTTGCCAGTCACAACTCCAGTATAGTTAACTTATGCGCTCACCTATATGAGCACACCTAAACAACATTGGGAAAATATTTTTAACTTATATGATGCACTATACCAGCATACCTAAGGTCTTCTTCAGCATCAACACCTTCAATTCTTCTTCAGAAGCTTCAGTTCTTCTTCAGTATCAGCACCTCGACAGCAGCTTCAGTTTCTCTTCAGCAGCTCAAGTTCTTCTTCACTATAAGCACCTCGACAGCAGCTTCAGCTCTTCTTCAGCAGCTTCAGCCGCTTAGAGCGGCGCACCTTCCCATATGCAGGGCTCTTCTTCGTTGCCTTCTTCTTCTGGCCTTCTCCTTCTTCCTGCACCAGCACCTCCTCTTTCTTGACGACGAGTTGTCCGGCACATCTGGAACATCCGGCAGTGCCTCTATATCAATAGGGAGGTTCACAGCCGTTGCTGCCATCTACGCGTCGTCCGGCTTGTCGTTAGAGAGGACCACGATGTCCACCTCCTCCTCGTCAGATGACTCGGTCTCTAGGTCATAGCCAGAGTCCGCGTTAGACTCAGGTGCACGTGCTCCGATTCCGAGGACGAGTTCGCGTTGAAGACATCATCAGGAAGGAGCAGGTCGGGCTAGAAAATTTGGCTTTCACAAATGACATCAAATCAAGCATCACGGGGAGCTTTTAGATCAGGAATTAGGTTGTTGCCCATGTCATCTCCAAACAACAGCCACCATGCCCTCTCACCTGGAATTCCTCTGCCTGTCCCTGCATCTGGGTTTTCTCCTCCCCTGCTTGTGCCTTCATCTGCAATTCTTCCTCCCTTGCCTCTACCTGTAGTTGGATTTCTTGCTCCTCTGCCTCTCCAAGCATGCACATTTCTGCCTACTCTTCCTCTTTCCACATGATCATTTGGTCCTCTCCCTCTTCCTACATGAGCATTTGCTTTTCTCCCCGTCCTTGCATATGGATTTCCTTCCCCTCTTCCTCTCCTTTTCCTTCCTCTTCCTCTACCAGCAGCTCCAAATCCTTCTCCAATGTCAACTTGTGGTTGCCCTTGTCTGCCTGCAAAATTTCATCTCTGTAGTCAGCCTTGGTTGTGGTATTGCAGCACCAACAGCAGCAACAAATGAGGACTGATCTGGCAATGGGACATGAACCCTTTCATGAGCTCTTCTTGCTCTCTCTATCTCTCTCTCTCTCTCTCTCTTTGGTGGCCATGTTTAACACCATACTGGTGGGTGACTCGGCAGGATCCAACCAAGGATCTGGCCTATTAGGGAAGATGTTCTGCAAAGAAAAGAGTTCAAGATCATACAGTTATAGCACATACAGTTAAAGAAACAAGTTTCACAATATTCTACCCCTTCTTCAACAAGTGCTTCTTGCCATCTGTAGTGGCCCTTTCTGTTGTGGTCAGCTCTGCCACATATGGAGCAGTGCATTATAACACCTTTTTTGTTCAAATATCTAACACCATGTTTGATCTTCTCTTCAGGTGTTTTTTTCCTGTTTTTGTTTGGCCTGCCCAACTATTTAGTGAACACTGGTGGAAATACCTTGTACCCTAGCTGCACCTCCCAGTGTTTAGGGTCTCTAAGAGGGACTAGTGTGTAACCATATGCTTTCAGATAATTCTCCATAGTGTAGCAGTCATGAACCATTAACTCTGGGTCAATTCTTTCTTCCCTACAACATGTTATGCAATGGCCATAAGGGATAACATATATATGCCATCTTCCGCAATCACAGGTATGCAAACACAAGTCCACTGTGTAGCTAGAATTTCCAGACTGAACTCTAAAGATTTGTTGGCCAGCTTCTAATACATGGCAATTTGCAGCAAACTCGGTGTTCTTGTCTAAATTTTTCTTGATCTTTGGGCATATTCTCTGCCCTGCCCACTTTTCTATTGCCTCTCTCTGTTTGCTCACAAGCCTTTGCATGATTTTGTAAACTATATATTCAAACATTGACAGCACTGCCATCTCTCTGCCATAAAAAATGTAGGTGCACAAAAAAAATCTCATTAGTATGATATGCACAAAGATTGGAAAAAAATCACCCTACTATGATATGCAGAAATCATTGAAGTATATTACCTATTAAACACTTCAGTATTATTGTTCAGTAGAATGTCACATTTGGAAAAGTCACTGAAAAAATGCTTTACACCAAGTGTTTGGATCAAGTATTTCAGTCCAATGGAATGCAGCTGGACTATTTGCATCCATTTTCTCACAGTTCTGCCTCCACTTCACCTTGTGGTGATCTTGCAACGGCCCACAGATCTTGCTTCAGCAACTCCCCGTTGTGCTTCTCATTGAATTTTGATAGATATGCCTCACACAAAACCTATGCTCTGCATCTTCCCACACTTTCTGCACAACATTTATCAATCCTTTTTGCTTGTCACTTATAATTGTGAAAGGAGCAGTGTTGGTGATGTCTAGATCATCTCTCAAAGTTTTCAGAAACCATTCCCAAGAACCTATGCACTCTAGTTCAACCCAACCCATTGCAATGGGGGAAATGCAGTCATTTGGAGCAATTCCAACAGCACTCAGTAACACTCCTTTGAACCTTGTTTTCATGTGACAACCATCAATGAAAATGATAGGCCTGCACCCCTTTAACCACCCTCTTTTACATGCATCATAAGACCAATACAGTGTCTTCAGACATTTCCTGCCCATTGGAAATTTTGTGTCTTTCACCAGCTTCGTTGACAACAGAAATGTAGACCCAGGGTTCCTAGTCCTATAATCCCATAGCCTATTGAATTGCTCTTCTTCATCACCATGGAT
The DNA here is from genome assembly GCA_021605145.1 of Aegilops bicornis. Taxonomy (NCBI): domain Eukaryota; kingdom Viridiplantae; phylum Streptophyta; class Magnoliopsida; order Poales; family Poaceae; genus Aegilops; species Aegilops bicornis. Next base: position 81,890,234 of record CM038672.1, on the reverse strand, counting down.
CTCTTTTAGAGCTGCAGTTCTAGCCCTAGCTAGCTTCCATTTGTTAGGGGTGATATTGAATGCCTTGGTGATATTTCTTGAAAATATACCGAGTGACATCTTCTGGTCATCGCTGAACTCATCTATGAAATATTGGCACAGAAATTTTGATGTCAGTGACCTTAATCCCATTTCTTCTGACACCTGTGCTATGCATAGTAAGCCTTGATTACAAATTCCCCTGTCCTGCTGTCATCACCAGCTTTTAGCCACCATGGGTAACCTTTTTCACAAATAGCCTCTATTCTTGTCTTGTCATTCTTTATCTTCTTGATCTGCACCCTGTTCTTAACAGAATATGCAGTAAGAGCTAGTCTTAGCTCCTTCACATCAACAAAGACCGTCCCAACTTTGAAGATAGGGGAAACCATGTCAACCTTTGCATTCAAGGTTGTAAACTTGTACCTCAGTTGCTCTGCTTCCTCAATGGACAGATAAAGATCTTCATTGTCAAGCAAGTAGTCATCAGGCACCACCTCTTCCTCTTCTTGCTCAGCTTGTTCATCAACATCAAAATTAATGTTGTCATCATAAAGATCATCACCCCCTCAACTATGTCATAATCACTGTCACTGAAATCTGAATCAGAAACAACTATATCTTCACTAACTACTTGTCCATCTTCAGTAAGCAAATTGTGCTCTGCACCTTCAATGAGCAAACTATCAGGTTCTGTTCCAGTTGCGGGAATCTCTGAAGTTGGATCTTCTTCATTGACATAAATGATATTGTGGTGGGAAGATGCTCCACTGGCTGCTAGAATACTTGAGGTGTGCATTGCAACACATCATTGAATTGAGGGTAATGTGCATATGGATTCAGCCCTGAAATTGATGATGCAATCTGAATGGTCAACCATAATAGCAAGCACTTTATGCTCAACACTAACTCTGATGATATGCCGCACATCATAATCACCTCTAATTCTGACCAAACCATCTGCAATTGATTTGTCAGGCAAGCACCAGTAAATTATGTGTTCACCCCACTTGATATCCCAACCAAGTCAGGTGCGCTTGAATGAAAGCATATGAGAATGTGGTAGCATCAACATAATCAAGAACCTCCGCTGAAGGGTTCCAGCGCTCCAAATTACTTATTGGTCCACAGTAAATTCCACCATGCTCAAGTTCAAGTGTGAAAAAAGCAGTGTCCACCCTTTATCCATTTGCTGAATCACACACTGCATCAAATAAGTGTACATTGTAAGCACTTACCTTAGCATCAACATAAGTGAAAAACAAAGATGCATATAATTACTGAAAAATTCAGTGCAGTGCAGTTAACTGTAGCTAACTGGAAAATTCAGCGAAGTGCAGTTAACTCAAAATTTTAGTTAACTACAATGAAGTGGAAAATTCAGTTGACTACAGAGAACTGAAAAATTCAGTGCAGTGCAGTTATGTGAAAAATTCAGTTAACTACAATGAACTGAAAAATTCAGTTAACTACAGTGAACTGAAAAATTCAGTCAAATGAAAAAAAAATCCAGTCTGAGCATGAGCATGAGCATGAGCATTGAGCAACTGAGAGAACCACCTACTAATTGCACATGAACACAAGCAACTATAGTCTGAACTAAGTTTAGATTCTTATCGCAAACTACTAATTGCACACGACTTAATCACAAACTACTAATTGAACTACTTTCTGTGGACACAACAACTACTCTATCACAAACTACTAATTGCACATCAACATATGAACCCTACGAACGAAAGAACCACCTCAGTTATCGGGCCAAAACCATGACTTTGCCGCCCAAACCCCTAACCTGAGCTCATCGGCCAAAACACAAGCTTTACTGCACCGTAACACCACTCAGCCCTCAATTCACCATGAGACACACACGAACGCGGCGACGATGCTGCTGACGGCGAAGCAGAAAAAAGGAGAGGCGGAACAGAGGCGAGGCGGAAGGCTCACCATAGTCCGACAGGATGATGCCGAGCGGCCGAACGAGATGAGCGGAAGGGAGGTGGCTCCATGCCGCCGGCGAACTCCGACGACGACACCGTGATGGCTGACGCCATCAGCCAGTCGCCACCCCGGTCGCCCCCGACAGGGCAGGAACTACCTGGCCGGCATCGAAGGATCTCAACAGGAGTCCACTGAATTTAATTCAGGTGCATGTAGTGCGGGTTTATTCCACGGAACGGCAGGGGGCTTTGTGCAAAAGTACCAGGCGCTGACCGGTCCGAGCTTAGGTGCCACTTATCGCACTGTGATTGGCTGTGGACAAAAACATCACATAGAGTGCAATTGTCCTAGTGCAGAGTTCACTTTTGTAAGTTTTGAACCAAATCGTCACATTCTCTGCAAGTTGTAGGATCTAGGGTGCTATTACGTCAATCGCAAAGGTTATATTCCTCAAAACTTCGGAAGACGAGGCCGATAGTAAAAAAATGGACAAATTTTACCACTCTCCTCGTCTACACTCGTTAAAATCTAACTCTACACAGAGTTAATGTAAATCGCGTTACTTTTGGCACTGCATTGGTAATAAGGCGACGGTGAGATCAACATTCGTAAGGCGACGGTGAGATCTCAAGTTCAGGGCCTTTCTCTCTGAATCGCATTTACCTTTACCCGGAACGTGACCAGTTCGGCGAGATGGCAGAGAGACGGAGGAAGATGCATGTGAGAACCTAGGGAGCCGGGCACGTAAAGAGGACAAAGGGTTCCCGGACCGAGGCGGCGGCAAATAGGCGCCTACCTAGATCCATAATAGCCCTGGCCCGAGCTCAGCTGATGTGTTCCTGTCGCTGCCATGCCATGCCGGTGCCCCCCGGCGACCGCGACCAGGACTCCGCGCCTCCGCTCCACGCCGTCGATCGCATGCAGCTGGCCCCGCGTCGCGCCTGCGCCGGGCAGCGGCAGCAGCCTTTGACGCGCCCTATCACATCTGATCGCCGACGACTCGTCCCTCTCCTCTCCCCGGGCCACGCCACGCCGAGACAAGCCCGGCATACGCCGGCGCCGACTCCGATGTGTCCGCCCGTCCCGATCGCGCCTGCCCGACTGACCGCGGACAAGTATTCCAGCGCGCGGGGCCCCTGCATGGGCCGGTCGGCATGCGGCCTTGGCTCCTTGCGCTTGGATCGCACCGATGTGCATATGCATGCTGTTCCTTCCCGTACGTACTGTGCATATGCATACGCATATGCCGAGCCCGGCACGCCGGCTGGCCGGCCGGCCGGCCTAGCCCTGCGTCTGCATGCGTGAACAGCGCTATATGTGCGCAGTACGACATTCGCTGTGGTACGTCGGAGGATGTCACGTTCCGGCACCTAGACTAGGCTACAAGCACATGTCTCGCTGTTGTTGCTGCTGCGCTAGTAATACACACTGTGTGCCTACCGGTTAGAAGCATGGCTCAAAAGTTGGAGATGGCTGGTCCTGTTCCTCTCGGTAAGCCGTGAAAATGCAAAATCCAAAGTGAATTTGTTGATTAGCAGGTCACTGGATCATTGCTCCTGTGCCTTTAGTTGGTTCTCCTGAGGTGAACGCGGCGTTGCATAATCGGCCAATAATTGCTTCGATTTGGCTGTGCTCTCTGTGTATCCCCCCTCCATGGAATTTGCGCCAGGGGCATGCCACAGATTAACTCGACAATTTCCCTTACGTGTGGCATGTTGTAATGCCAGATTCTGACGTTTCCTTGTGCAGCGCCTGTGCTTCGATCAGCAGCAGGCAGCGTTGTAGATGTAGTACTGTGTATGTGTATGGAGAAGAGCATACGCGCATGGTTTTGGTGGAGGAGTATTCACTGGGCTGGGGCTTAACCAAGGCACCGAGACTACCCATAATGGAAGTACTCCCTTCATTTCACAATGTAGTGCAGATGCACTTCCCGAGATCTAAATTTAGCCATAATTTAATCAACGAGATCGACCGTCTGCGTTTCTCGATATGAATTCAGTGGTATAATTTTTGCCCCCACCGCAGTCGGTCTCGTTGGTTAAATGTATGGTCAGTCTTAAATCTTGAGAAACGCGATCGCACTACATTGTGGAATGGAGAAAGTAACATAGATGACACCTAAGAAAAAAAATGATGTGACAGCTAACTCACAAGGAAAGAGACAAATTGAGTAACATAGCTAGTTACTCATACTATGAGTAACGTCAAACATACCAAGATAAGATGAGTCTACAACCTAATAAATGAAGTATTGCATAACATCACACATATGTTACTCCTCACTATAGGCGTAGTAACATAGACTAGTAACATATGCATGTTACTAGTCTAACTTACTTCCCACCATGGGTAGTCTAAGCAATGGGTATCCACGGTGGTGTCAGTCTTCGGTAACAGTTTGCTAAAGCACATCTATGTGCCATAAGTATTGCACATCTAAATCCCAAGTCATTGATCTTACGCGAAGAAGATTCATGTCCTTCCTATAAATTAGTGCAAGCTGCAATAATGCCACACCTACATACGTCCTATTAAAGGCTTCTCCCTCCATCTCAGTTTAGAGTAAGTACAATAATGCCTAGTCAGCTGGCTATAACAGTTGTCACGGAATGAGAATCCTACATGGAAGAGAGAGTAAAGAAGAGAGAGTGGAGCCGGCGCTTGGGCCATCACGCAGCCGTAGCACGACACACGAGAAGAAGAGATTTTCTTTGACCCAATAGCATGTATGCTTTAAATAAGTAAATATTAATTGAAGCCATCAGACAACCGGTCTAATAGCCAGTCTATTGTACTAGCTATTGTCTTTTATGATGGTTTTAAGTGACATGGCACATCTATATAGCCAGTAGCAGGCTCTCTTATTAACCATGCTCTTACAAGTCTTGCACATGTATCTAGGTCGCTAATTTGACCAACTTAATAAGAGGCATACATTACAAAAAATATAACATTAGAAACTTTAGATATTATATTTTCTAATGATATAATCTTTATGTTAAACAATTTATTTTATATAAGTTAAATTGACGACCTAGATAGACGTGCAAGCCTTGTAAACTGAGATGGAGGAAATACGAAACTTCCATCTCAAACTAACCTTCCCCCTGAGTTCAATCAGGGTGAGCCCCAACCACTAATCCCGGTCAAATTAAATACATCCACATCAACCTTTACGTAAAATGCTCATGTAAGTTTTCATGGGTCTAACATTACTCTGTCAGTTGCGACGAAAATGCTACACCTACGAGCAACTTTTACTTAATCTACGAACACTAATCAGACCACCTCAGAATTTCAGGGTGGGTTCATGCCCTCAACTAATACTCCCTAAGATCCAAAATAAGTGTCATGGATCGGAGGAACAAGAACCATGACATTTATATTTCTAGTAGGAGTACTAGGTGTAGCAGGTGACTCGTGATTTTCAGTAAATTCAGTTTCTTTAGCTTTAGCAATATGAGCATATAATTCACCAAGTGGCACAGTACTATCAAGCAAAGTAGAAGCATCATCAGTAACAGAAGCAGAGCCTATTGTTGTGACATATCAGTATGTGAAGTAGGTGGTGGTTGAGGGAGTCCTGGATTAAGGGGTCCTCGGGCGTGCGACCTGTTGGACATGGGCCGGACTGATGGGCCGTGAAGATACAAGATAGAAGACTCTTTCCCGTGTCCGGATGGGACTCTCCTTGGCGTGGATGGCAAGCCTGACGTTCGGATATGAAGATTCCTTTCTCGGTAACCGACTTTATACAACCCTAGTCCCCTCCGGTGTCTATATAAACCGGAGGGTTTAGTACATAGAGGCAATCATAATCATACAGGCTAGACTTTTAGGGTTTTAGCCATTACGATCTCGTGGTAGATCAACTCTTGTAATACTCATATTCATCAAGACCAATCAAGCAGGAAGTAGGGTATTACCTTCATAGAGAGGGCCCGAACCTGGGTAAACATCGTGTCCCCTGTCTCCTGTTACCATCGACCTTAGACGCTGCTACCTCTTAAGCACTGCGTTGGATTTCCCCGAAGAGGAGAGGATGATGCAGCAAAGTAGGTAAGTATTTCCCTCAGTTTTTGAGAACCAAGGTATCAATCCAGTAGGAGGCTACGTGCGATTACCTCGTACCTACACAAAAACAATAGCTCAACGCAACCAACGCGATTAGGAGTTGGCAATCCCTTCACGGTCACTTACGAGAGTGAGATCTGATAGAGATGATAGATAATATTTTTGGTATTTTTGGTATAAAGATGCAAGGCAAAGTAAAAAAGCAAAGCAATAATAAAGTGATCGATTGGAGATTGATATGATGAGAATAGACCCGGGGGCCATAGGTTTCACTACTGGCTTCTCTCAAGAGCATAAGTATTTTACGGTGGGTGAACGAATTACTGTTGAGCAATTGACAGAATTGAGCATAGTTATGAGAATATCTAGGTATGATCATGTATATAGGCATCACGTCCGAGACAATTAGACCGACTCCTGCCTGCATCTACTACTATTACTCCACTCATCAACCGCTATCCATCATGCATCTAGAGTATTAAGTTCAAGAAAACAGAGTAACGCCTTAAGCAAGATGACATGATGTAGATGAATAAATTCATGCAATATGATAAATACCCCATCTTGTTACCCTCGATGGCAACAATACAATACGTGCCTTGCTGCCCCTACTGTCACTGGGAAAGGACACCGCAAGATTGAACCCAAAGCTAAGCACTTCTCTTATTGCAAGAAAAACCAATCTAGTAAGCCAAACCAAACTGATAATTTGAAGAGACTTGCAAAGATAACCAATCATACATAAAAGAATTCAGAGAAGATTCAAATATTGTTCATAGATAATCTTGATCATAAACCCACAATTCATCGGTCTCAACAAACACACCGCAAAAAGAAGATTACATCGAATAGATCTCCACGAGAAAGGGGGAGAACATTGTATTGAGATCCAAAAAGAGAAGAAGCCATCTAGCTACTAACTATGGACCCGAAGGTCTCGAGGTAAACTACTCACACTTCATCGGAGAGGTTATGATGATGATGTAGAAGCCCTCCGTGATGGATGCCCCCACGTGAGCTCGAACAGGCCCCAAGATGGGATCTCGTGGGCAAGAAGGTTGCGGCGGTGGAATTTGGTTTTGGCTCCGTGTCTGATCGTTTGAAGTGCGTGGGTACATATAGGAGGAAGGAGTACGTCGATGGAGCTCGAGGGGCCCACGAGGCAGGCGGCGCCCTAGGGGGCGCCCTCCACCCTGTGACCGCCTCGTGGCTTTCTTGACGGAGGGTCCAAGTTTCTGGATCTTATCGATGAGAAAATCACTTTCCGAAGGTTTCATTCCGTTTGGACTCCGTTTGATATTCTGTTTCTTCCAAACCTTTGAAATAGGCAAAAACGACAATGCAATTTGGGCCTCCGGTTAATAGGTTAGTCCCAAAAGTAATATAAAAGTGGAAAATAAAGCCCAATATAGTCCAAAACAGTAGATAATATAGCATGGAGCAATCAAAAATTATAGATACGTTGGAGACATATCAGGCACCCCCAAGCTTAATTCATGCTCGTCCTCGAGTAGGTAAATGATAAAAAGAGAATTTTTGATGTGGAGTGCTACTTGGCATAATTTCAATGTAAATCTTCCCAATTGTGGTATGAATATTCAGATTCGAAAGATTCAAGACAAAATTTCATATTGACATAAAAATGATAATACTTCAAGCATACTAACGAAGCAATTATGTCTTCTCAAAGTAACATGGCCAAAGAAACTTTAACCCTACAAAGTCATATAGTTTAGTCATGCTCCATTTTCGTCACACAAGAATGCTCTCATCATGCACAACCCCGATGACAAGCCAAGCAATTGTCTCATACTTTAATAATCTCAAACTCGTAAACCTTCACGCAATACATGCGCGTGAGCCATGGATATAACACTATGGGTGGAATAGAATATGATGATGGGGGTTATGTGGAGAAGACAAAAAAGAAGAAGATCTCACATCAACTAGGCTAATCAATAGGCTATGGAGATGCCCATCGATTGATGTTAATGCAAGGAGTAGGGATTGCCATGCAACGGATGCACTAGAGCTATAAATGTATGAAAGCTCAACAAAAGAAACTAAGTGGGTGTGCATCCAACCTGCTTGCTCACGAAGACCTAGGGCATTTGAGGAAGCCCATCGTTAGAATATACAAGCCAAGTTCTATAATGAAAGATTCCCACTAGTATATGAAAATGACAAAACAAGAGACTCTCTATCATGAAGATTATGGTGCTACTTCGAAGCACAAGTGTGAAAAAAGGATAGTAGCATTGCCCCTTTTTATTTATTTTCTTTTTTTGGGCCTTATTTTTTTTCTCTTTTTGGCCTTTCTCTTTTTTTTATTTTTTATTAGGACAATGCTCTATTGAATGATTGATAACCCACAAGTATAGGGGATCAATTGTAGCCTCTTTCGATAAGTAAGAGTGTCGAAACCAACGAGGAGATAAAGGTAGATCAAATATTCCCTCAAGTTCTATCGACCACCGATACAACTCTACGCACGCTTGACGTTCGCTTTACCTAGAACAAGTATAAAACTAGAAGTACTTTGTAGGTGTTTTCGGATAGGCTTGCAAGAAAGTAAAGAGCACGAAAATAAAACTAGGGGCTGTTAAGGTAAAGACACAATAAAGTAAATGTAGCGAGTGTGGAAAAGTGGTGGTAGGAGTTGCAAAATTGTCCCTTAAGCAATTGACTACTTTACTAGACCGATAGCAAGTATTATGTGGGAGAGGCCCCTGCTAGCATGTCATCCCTTACTTGGAATTCTATGCACTTATGATTGGAACTATTAGCAAGCATACGCAACTACTAACGTTCATTAAGGTAAAACCCAACCATAGAATTAAGATATATTGGTCCCCCTTCAATCCCGTATGCATCAATTTCTATGCTAGGTTGAAGCTTACATCACTCTTGCCCTCCAATACATAGTCCTATCAACATACAACTAACCCTATGTTGTGATCCACGTGCGCGCTCATATGATGGGCATCAAAGGACAGCAACATAACCACAAGCAAATTAAATCAATCGTAGCAATTCATCAACCAGCGATAGGACAACGAGAATCTACTCACACATCATAGGATGGCAACACATCATTGGATAATAACATGAATCATAAAGCACCATCTTCAAGTAGAGGGTATAGCGGGTTGCGGGAGAGTGGACCGCTGAATATAGAGGGGGGGAAGTTGATGGAGATGTTGGTGAAGATGGCGTAGGTGTTGGTGAAGATCGCGGTGATGATGATGGCCCCGGCGCCTCCGCGCCACCGGAAGCAAGGGGAGAGAGCCCCCCTTCTTCTTCTTCTTCCTTGACCTCCTCCCTAGATGGGAGGAGGGTTTCCCCTCTGGTCCTTGGCTCCCATGGCTTGGGAGGGGCGAGAGCCCCTCTGAGATTGGATCTATCTCTTTGTTTCTGCGTTCTGTTCTTGCTCTGTTTCACCGTTTCGCGTATATATGGAGATCCGTAATTCCGATTGGCCTGAAACCTTTGCCGTGATTTTTTTCCGAATATTAGCTTTCTTGCGGCAAAAGAAGAGCATCAACCGCCTTACGGTGGGCTCACGAGGGTAGGCGCCCCTACCTCGTGACCACCTCTGCACCGTCTCGCGTGGATTTTTCTTCCCGAATTTTCCATATTTTCCAAAAATAAGCTCCGTCCGTTTTTATCCCGTTTGGACTCCGTTTGATATGGATATTCTGCGAAACATAAAACATGCAACAGAGTGAATCGCACTGGGCCTCGGATCAATATGTTGGTCCCAAAAATAATATAAAGAGTTGCCAAAAAGTATATAAAAGTGAATAATATTGGCATGGAACAATCAAAAATTATAGATACGACGGAGAAGTATCAATGATGACCATCACACTTCTATTTATTTACAACTCAATGATTACAACTCGATACTAGAACAAAGTATGACTCTATATGAATGCCTCCAGGGGTGTACTGGGATGTGCAATGAACCAAGAGCGACATGTATGAAAGAATTATGAACGGTGGCTTTGCCACAAATACTATGTCAACTACATGATCATGCTAGGCAATATGATAATGATGAATGTGTCATGAGGAACGGTATGGTGGAATGTTGCATGGCAATATATCTCGGAATGGCTATGGAAATGCCATAATATGTAGGTATGGTGGCTGTTTTGAGGAAGATATAAGGAGGTTTATGTGTGAAAGAGCGTATCATATCACGGGGTTTGGATGCAGCGAAGTTTGCACCAACTCTCAATGTGAGAAAGGGCAATGCACGGTACCGAAGAGGCTAGCAATGATGGAAGGGTGAGAGTGCGTATAATCCATGGACTCAACATTAGTCATAAAGAACTCACATACTTATTGCAAAAATCTACAAGTCATCAAAAACTAAAGCATTACGCGCATGCTCCTAGGGGGATAGATTGGTAGGAAAAGACCATTGCTCGTCCCCGACCGCCACTCATAAGGAGGACAATCAAGTAACACCTCATGTTTCAAATTTGTTACATAACGTTTACCATACGTGCATGCTATGGGACTTGCTAACTTCAACACAAGCACTTCTCAAATTCACAATTACTCTACTAGCACGACTTTGATATTATCACCTCCATATCTCAAAACAATTATCAAGCATCAAACTTTTCTTAGTATTCAACGCACTCAAAAGAAAGTTTTACAAATCTTGAATACCAAGCATATTATTATTATTAAGCAAATTACCATGCTATTTAAGACTCTCAAATTAATCTAAGTGAAGCATGAGAGATCAATAAACAAATCCACCACCATGCTCTAAAATATCTAAGTGAAGCACATAGAGCAAAATTATAAAGCTCAAAAGATATAAGTGAAGCACATAGAGCAAAACTATATAGCTCAAAAGGTATAAGTGAAGCACATAGAGTATTCTATCAAATTCCAATTCATGTATGGCTCTCTCGAAAGGTGTGTACAGCAAGGATGATTGTGGTAAACTAAAAAGCAAAGACTCAAATCATACAAGACGCTCCAAGCAAAACACATATCATGTGGTGAATAAAAATATAGCACCAAGTAAAATTACCGATGGAAGTAGACGAAAGAGGGGATGCCTTCCGGGGCATCCCCAAGCTTTGACTTTTTGGTGTCCTTGGATTATCTTGTGGATTCCATGGGCATCCCCAAGCTTAGACTCTTGCCACTCCTTGTTCCATAATCCATCAAAAGAATTTACCCAAAACTTGAAAACTTCACAACACAAAACTCAACAGAAATCTCGTGAGCTCCATTAGCGAAAGAAAACAAAAAACCACTTCAAGGTACTGTAATGAACTCATTCTTTATTTATATTGGTGTTAAACCTACTGTATTCCAACTTCTCTATGGATTATAAACTATTTTACTATCCATAGATTCATCAAAATAAGCAAACAACACACGAAAAACAGAATCTGTCAAAAACAGAACAGTCTGTATTAATCTGTAACTAACGCAAACTTCTGGAACTCCAAAAAATCAGCCAAAATAGGACGACCTAGAAAATTTGTTTATTGATCAGCAGCAATTGGAATCAGTATTTTATCACGTTCTGATGATTTTTAACAATTGTTTTTGTGAACAGAAAGTTTCTGGAAATTACAGCAAGATCAGATAACTATCATACAAGAAGATCCTATAGGTTTAACTTGGCAAAAACACTAATTAAAAGATAAAACCACATCTAAACAGAAGATAGATGGATTATTTATTACTAATCATCAAGGAAAAATATTGGGTTGTCTCCCAACAACCGCTTTTCTTTAAAACCTTTTTAGCTAGGCATTGAGATTTCAATGATGCTCACAAGAAAGACAAGAATTGAGGCACAATGAGAGCATCATAAAACATGTGACAAACACACTTAAGTCTAACATACTTCCTATGCATAGGCATATTATAGGCAAACAAATTATCGTAGCAAGCAAAAACTAGCATATGCAAGGAAGCGGAAAGGAACAATAGCAATCTCAACATAACGAGAGGTAATTTAGTAACATGAAAATTTCTATAACCATATTTTACTCTCTCGTAATAATTATATGTAGGATCATAAGAAAATTCAACAATATAGATATCACATAACATATTCTCAACACGATCCACATGCATGCAAAGTTGACACTCTTCCAAAATAGTGGGATTCTCATTAACTAAAGTCATGATTTCTCCAAGCCCACTTTTATCAAAAAATTTGTAAGATTGAATGTTATCCAAATATGTGGGATCTAAAGTTGACACTCTTCCAAACCCACTTTCAATATTATTGCAAACACTATTATCAATCTTATATTCATCATGGGGCTTAAATAAATTTTCAAGATCATAAGAAGAATCTCCCCAATCATGACTATTGGACATAGCAAAACTAGCATCCCCAAGCTTAGGTTTTTGCATATTATTAGCATAATTTACATCAATAGAATTTATAATAAAATCATTGCAATCATGCTTTTTATTCAAAGATCTATCGTTAAGCACTTCATCACAATTTTCAGATTTACGGATTTCAGGCAAAAGCTTATAAACATAATCTGGTGCATCCAAATCACTAGGAACTGGTTGATCATAATTGGATCTCTTAAAAAGATTGGCAAGCGGATGAGAATCCATAGATATTGTCTTCTCTTGTTTAGGAATAAATATTCAACTATTTCAACCAAACGAGCAAACGAGCCAAGTAAGACAACAAGGCAAACAAAAAGAGAGGGCGAATAAAACGGCAAGGGTGAAGTGGGGGAGAGGAAAACGAGAGGCAAATGGAAAATAATGTAGTGCGAGAGATAGGGATTGTGATGGGTACTTGGTATGTTGACTTTTGCATAGATTCCCCGGCAACGGCGCCAGAAATTCTTCTTGCTACCTCTTGAGCATTGCGTTGGATTTCCCCGAAGAGGAGAGGATGATGCAGCAAAGTAGCGTAAGTATTTCCCTCAGTTTTTGAGAACCAAGGTATCAATCCAGTAGGAGGCTACGCACGAGTCCCTCGTACCTACACAAAAACAATAGCTCAACGCAACCAACACGATTAGGGGTTGTCAATCCCTTCACGGTCACTTACGAGAGTGAGATCTGATAGAGATGATAGATAATATTTTTGGTATTTTTGGTATAAAGATGCAAGGTAAAGTAAAAGGCAAAGTAAAAAGGCAAAGCAATAATAAAGTGATTGGAGATTGATATGATGAGAATAGACCCCGGGGCCATAGGTTTCACTAGTGGCTTCTCTCAAGAGCATAAGTATTTTACGGTGGGTGAACGAATTATTGTTGAGCAATTGTGCATGTAAATTGAGCATAGTTATGAGAATATCTAGGTATGATCATGTATATAGGCATCACGTCCGAGACAAGTAGACCGACTCCTGCTGCATCTACTACTATTACTCCACTCATCGACCGCTATCCAAAGCATGCATCTAGAGTATTAAGTTCAAGAAAACAGAGTAACGCCTTAAGCAAGATGACATGATGTAGAGGAATAAATTCGTGCAATATGATAAATACCCCATCTTGTTATCCTAGATGGCAACAATACAATACGTGCCTTGCTGCCCCTCATCCTTTGGGAAAGGACACTGCAAGATTGAACCCAAAGCTAAGCACTTGTCCCATTGTATGAAAAACCAATCTAGTAGGCCAAACCAAACTGGTAATTCGAAGAGACTTGCAAAGATAACCAATCATACATAAAAGAATTCAGAGAAGATTCAAACATTGTTCACAGATAATCTTGATCATAAACCCACAATTCATCGATCTCAACAAACACACCGCAAAAAGAAGATTACATCGACTAGATCTCCACGAGAGGGAGAGAACATTGTATTGAGATCCAAAAAGAGAGAAGAAGCCATCTAGCTACTACCTATGGACCCGAAGGTCTGAGGTAAACTACTCACACTTCACCGGAGAGGCTATGATGATGATTTAGAAGCCCTCTGTGATGGATGCCCCCTCCGGCGGAGCTCGGGAACATGCCCCAAGATGGGATCTCGTGGGTACAAAAGGTTGCGGCAGTGGAATTAGGATTTTGGCTCCGTATCTGATCGTTTGGGGGTACATAGGTATATATAGGAGGAAGGAGTACGTCGGTGGAGCTCCGAGGGGCCCACGAGGCAGGGGCGCGCCTAGGGGGGGCGCCCCCACCCTCGTGACCGCCTCGTGGCTTTCTTTGACGGAGGGTCCAAGTCTCTGGATCGTGTCGATGAGAAAATCACGTTCCGAAGGTTTCATTCCGTTTGGACTCATTTGATATTCTTTTTCTTGAAACACCGAAATAGGCAAAAAACAGCAATTACGGCTGGGCCTCCGGTTATTAGGTTAGTCCCAAAAGTAATATAAAAGTAGAAAATAAAGCCCAATATAGTCCAAAACAGTAGATAATATAGCATGGAGCAATAAAAAATTATAGATACGTTGGAGACGTATCAGACGCACAGTTCGGGACCCCCTACCCGAGATCCGCCGGTTTTGACACCAACATTGATGCTTTCATTGAGAGTTCCGCTGCGTCGTCACCAAAAGGTTCGATGGCTCCATCAATCATCTACAACAATGCTGCCCCGGGGGAGGTTTTCCTCCCCGGCCAGATCTTTGTGTTCGGCGGCTTCGCACTGCGAGCCAACTCGCTTGGCCATGTAGAGCAAATCAACAGCTACACCCCAGGTCACCAGATTAGTTTTGGAAATCTGGACTATGTCACTGATATCCGAGGAGACTTGATCCTCCAAGGATTCGCGCCCCCAACCTCCGCTCTGGCCTTAGATCCGGAGCGTATCGCCAGGTCCGAAGACAAGCTCCTTGAGCTCGCCGGACTGTCTGCGGCCACTAGGCCCATTGTGGGAGAGCCGGGGGAAGAAGTGTCGCTGGCAACCATCATGAAGCCGAACCCTTCTCCGGACACTGGCTCCGAATCCTCGGAGTCAGCATCGTGTGAGTTCGGCCAAGGAGTCTCCCTCTCGCCGTACTCCACGGGCTCTCTTCTCTCGGGCCAAACCTCGCTTTTAAGCGAGGCTCTGGACTTAATGCAATCCCTTGTCATTACGGAGGAGCAACGTCCGGACTATGCCCAGCCCGGAATAGGGGCCGAGAGAAGGGAATTTTACGTCCCACCCACCACCCACCTTATAGCCATTGTCGAGGACTTAGCTGACATGCTCGATTACGGCTCTGAAGACATCGACAGTATGGACGACGATGCCGGAGAAGAGGAGGCCCAAAACCACCCGTTCACCGGACGCTGGACGGCCACTTCTTCGTGTGATGTGTACATGGTGAATACACCCAAAGAGAATAGCGGCGACGACAAGGAAGACCCAGTCGAGGATAAACCTCCTGAGATACAGCCAAAGGGCCGACGTCAGCGGCGCCGCTCTAAGTCATGCCGTGGAAAAGGCAGCAATACCGGCACAGGAGAAAACAATACTCCGGACGATGCCGAAGACAATGAAGACCTCGTTGAGCCAACTTCCGAATAGTACGAACGGGAAGATGGGCAAGTTAGCCCTCATGAACAGGCCATAAACGAAGACTCGGAGGACAGTAATTATCTTCCACTCTCTGAGGATGAGGTGAGCCTCGGTGACGAAGATTTCATTGTGCCTGAGGAGCCTCTCGAGCAGGAGCGCTTTAAGCGCCGGCTAATAGCCATTGCAAGGAGCCTGAAAAAGAAGCAGCAACAGCTTCAAGTTGATCAAGATCTGCTCAACGACAGATGGACTAATGTCCTGGCAGCCGAGGAGTACGGCCTCGAGCGCCCAACCAAAAATTACCCGAAACGCAAATTTCTACCTCAATTCGATGACAAGGCGCTGGAGCCTGTACCATCAACGCGTAATGCGGCTGACCGACCACCTCGTGGCCGGGACAAAGCGGCAACTCAAGCCGAACACCAGCCCGTACTACCTCGCCGCAAAGGCAGAGATAAAACAGCTCGGGGATATACATATGACTGCGGCGGGACACGGGCGATGAGAGCAGACAGACCAGATCGATCTACGGATCGCGGGGGCGTGCCCGGACACGTGACGACGGCTATCTAGCCGGACATGACAAGCATAATCACTCCCGGTCCGAAAACCGCAGACGGACTCCATCCGAGCTGCGTCGCGACGTGGCCCGATATAAAGGCGCCGCACACCCCCTCTGCTTCACTGATGAAGTAATGGAGCACGAATTCCCAGAAGGGTTTAAACCCGTGAACATTGAATCATATGATGGGACAACAGACCCTGCGGTATGGATCGAAGATTTCCTTCTCCATATTCATATGGCCTGCGGTGATGATCTTCACGCCATTATATACCTCCCACTAAAACTCAAGGGACCAGCTCGACACTGGTTGAACAGCCTGCCCGAAAACTCCATCGGCAGCTGGGACGACCTGGAAGACGCCTTCCGCGATAACTTCCAAGGTACATACGTCCGACCTCCGGATGCCGATGACCTAAGTCACCTAGTCCAACAGCCCGGAGAGTCAGCCAGGAAATTCTAGACTAGGTTCTTAACTAAAAAGAACCAGATCATCGACTGTCCGGATGCCGGAGCCCTAGCGGCCTTTAAACACAGGATCCGCGATGAATGGCTCGCCCGACACCTCGGCAAGGAAAAGCCAAAGTCCATGGCAGCCCTCACGGTACTCATGACCTACTTTTGCGCAGGCGAAGATAGCTGGCTAGCCCGTTGTCGGTGTCAAAACCGACGGATCTCGGGTAGGGGGCCCCGAACTGTGCGTCTAAGGTCGATGGTAACAGGAGACGGGGGACACGATGTTTACCCAGGTTCGGGCCCTCTCTATGGAGATAATATCCTACTTCCTGCTTGATTCTATTACAAGAGTTGATCTACCACGAGATCGAGATGGCTAAACCCTAAAAGCCTAGCCTATATGACTACGATAATGAATATATCCCCCTCCGGACTAAGCCCTCCGGTTTATATAGACAACGGGAGGATCTAGGGTTACACCAGGTCGGTTACGAAGAAAGGAATCTACATATTCGGTCGCCAAGCTTGCCTTCCACGCCAAGGAGAGTCCCATCCGGACACGGGTGCAGTCTTCGGTCTTCGTATCTTCATAGCCCATCAGTCCGGCCCATGGCTAACAGGCCGGATGCCCGAGGACCCCTTAGTCCAGGACTCCTCAAGAGCCCTGAACTCGGCTTCAATGACGAGGAGTCCGGCGCGTAGATTTATCTTCGGCATTGCAAGGCGGGTTCCCTTCTTTCCTGATACTTCACAATGGTCTTCGAACGACCGAGTTTAGCTCGGCAGCACGAGCAGCATATACTTCCACAGAGGGCATAATAATTTATAAGTCCAATCCTCTGGCAACTTTTTACAACATGACATCATGTCAGTCCGGTCATTATTTCGAACCGTTGTTTCGCCTGCGGCCCCACGTTCCGAAACGCGGTTTTCATTGACACGTCTTATCCTAGCAGAGATCGTGTCCCCTTATTAAGGGGTTCTTTTATCGACACAGACGTGGGTAACCCAACCATCCTTAGGGTACAACTCCTTGGGAATAGGCAAGTTCTAAGGCCCGGGAGGAGGCGTTCGATATTCTCGGCCTTTATAAAGGGGCACAGACCCACCTTTCCTCTCCACGCTTGCTTTTTCCTCAACTCTTACTACCTCGAGTTCCAACACCCAGGTTTCGCCCTCCGTAAGCCTCAGTCATGTCCGGATCCAGCCATCAAGGCCGGTGGGTGGCTTCTTTTGTCACATAGGAGGATATCGCGAAGCTTCGGGCGGCAAGATACCTACTACCTCTTGAGCACTGCGTTCGATTTCCCCGAAGAGGAGAGGATGATGCAGCAAAGTAGCGTAAGTATTTCCCTCAGTTTTTGAGAACCAAGGTATCAATCCAGTAGGAGACCATGCGCAAGTCCCTCGTACCTGCACAAAACGATAGCTACTCGCAACCAACGCGATTAGGGGTTGTCAATCCCTTCACGGTCACTTACGAGAGTGAGATCTGATAGAGATAATATTTTTGGTATTTTTGGTATAAAGATGCAAAGTGGAAAGTAAAGGCAAAGCAAGTAAATAAAGTGATGGAGATTGATATGATGAGAATAGACCCGGGGGCCATAGGTTTCACTAGTGGCTTCTCTCAAGAGCATAGATATTCTACGGTGGGTGAACAAATTACTGTTGAGCAATTGGCGAAATTGAGCATAGTTATGAGTATATCTAGGCAATGATCATGTATATAGGAATCATGTCGAGACAAGTAGACCGAACGATTACGCATCTACTACTATTACTCCACTCATCGACCGCTATCCGGCATGCATCTAGAGTATTAAGTTAAAAAGCAGTAACGCCTGTAAGCAAGATGACATGATGTAGAGGAATAAATTCATGCAATATGATAAATACCCCATCTTGTTATCCTCGATGGCAACAATACAATGCGTGCATTGCAACCCCTTCTATCACTAGGTAAGGACAACGCAAGATTGAACCCAAAGCTAAGCACTTCTCCCATTGCAAGAACTACCAATCTAGTTGGCCAAACCAAACGGATAATTCGAAGAGACTTGCAAAGATAACTTAATCATACATAAAAGAATTCAGAGAAGAATCAAATATTTTCCATAGATAAGCTGGATCATAAACCCACAATTCATCGATCTCAACAAACACACCAAAAAAGAAGATTACATCGAATAGTTCTCCACGAGAGAGGGGAAAACATTGTATTGAGATCCAAAAGAGAGAAGAAGCCATCTAGCTACTAACTATGGACCCGAAGGTCTGAAGTAAACTACTCACACTTCATCGGAGGGGCTATGGTGTTGATGTAGAAGCCCTCCGTGGTGGATGCCCGTCCGTGAGCTCGAACAGGCCCCAAGATGGGATCTCGTGGATACATGAAGTTCTGACGGTGGAATTAGGTTTTGGCTCCCTCTACGATCTGTTGAAGTACGTAGGTATATATAGGAGGAAGGAGTACGTCGGTGGGCGTCGGGGCCACGAGGCGGCGCGCCGGGGGGGCGCGCCCCCACCTCGTGACCGCCTCGGCACTTGTTGGAGTAGGGTCCAAGTCTCACGGATCACGTTCGGTGAGAAAATCACGTTCGAAGGTTTCATTCCGTTTGGACTCCGTTTGATATTCCGTTTCTTGAAACTCTTGAAATAGGCAAAAAGCGCAATTACAGGCTGGGCCTCCGGTTAATAGGTTAGTCCCAAAAATAATATAAAAGTGGAAAATAAAGCCCATTATAGTCCAAAACAATAGATAAAGTAGCATGGAGCAATAAAAAATTATAGATACGTTGGAGACGTATCGGGCATCTAAGCTTAATTCCTGCTCGTCCTCGTGTAGGTAAATGATAAAAGAGAATTTTGATGCGGAGTGATACTTTGGCATAATTTCAATGTAAATCTTCTTAATTGTGATATGAATATTCAGATCCGAAATATTCAAGACAAAAGTTCATATTGACATAAAAATAATAATACTTCAAGCATACTAATCAAAATAATTATGTCATCTCAAAATAACATGGCCAAAGAAAGTTCATCCCTACAAAATCATATAGTTAGGCTATGCTTCATTTTCGTCACACAAAGATGTTCCCAACTTTTATACCCCCGATGACAAGCCAAGCAACTGTTTCATACTTAAATAATCTCAAACTTTTTCAACCTTCACGCAATACATGAGCGTGAGCCATGGATATTGCACTATGGGTGGAATAGAATATGATGATGGGGATTGTGTGGAGAAGACAAAAAAGGAGAAAGTCTCACATTAACGAGGATAATCAACGGGCTATGGAGATGCCCATCAATTGATGTCAACATGAGGAGTAGGGATTTCCATGCAACGGATGCACTAGAGCTATGAATGCTCAACAAAAGAAGACTAGTGGGTGTGCATCCAACTTGCTTGCTCATGAAGATCTAGGGCATTTGAGGAAGCCCATCGTAGGAATATACAAGCCAAGTTCTATAATGAAAATTCCCACTAGTATGAAAAAGACAACTTATGAGACTCACTATATGAAAAACATGGTGCTACTTTGAAGCACAACATATGAGAATCACTACATGAAGAACATGGTGCTACTTTGAAGCACAAGTGTGGAAAAAGAGATAGTAGCATTGCCCTTCTTGTTTTTTTTGGGCCTTTCCTTTTTTTATTTTGGCCTTTCTCTTTTTTTTGGCCTTTCTCTTTTTTTTGGCCTTTCTCTTTTTTTGGGCAATGCTCTAATAATGATGATCATCACACTTCTATTGATTACAACATGAGGATTACAACTCGAAACTAGAACAAGTTATGACTCTATATGAATGCCTCCGGCGGTGTACCGGGATGGTGCAATGAATCAAGAGTGACATGTATGAAAAATAATGCATGGTGGCTTTTGCCACAAATACGATGTTGTCACAGCCCTAGAGCTTGCTTGTAACTAGTGGCATTGCATCCATGCATCATGTTTAATTTTCATGAAATTTGAAATGGGGATTGCCTAAACCCTAGCATTAAAGGAATTCAAATAGGCTCAACCAAAAATATTTTTCAGTGATTTCAAATGGCTTTAGAAAATGTTCATCATTTATGGAAAAATGCTTTAAACCAGAACCAGAGGTCTTGCACATTTTTCATGTCATATTTGGTCACCGGATTAATTCATAAAGTATTTGCATTTGGGCATTTAAATGCTAATAAATAATTTAAATGCTCAAATAATCCCAAACTGAAATATTTCTTGTAGGATATATTTCCAACAGTGGTCATGAGCGATGGCATGAATTTTGGGATTGATTTAGTATTTTAACAAAGCCCAACAGTTTCTGAAAATTAGAAAACAAATGCAATTAAGAAAGGAGAGGGAGTTACTGGCAGCCCACCTACGGCACGGCACTTGTGCGGCCCAGCCCACTTGGCAAGTGCAGGTCATCGGCCACCTCCCTTGAGCGGGCAGGCAGCTGCCTATCGGCCCGCGTCTTGCCGTGGCCACCTCACCTTGCCACCGAGAGGCTCTCGGCCCTTCCAGCGCCACGGAGGCGGCCACGCACCCCCATGCCTCCCACTCTCTCCCAGGCTCGTCTCTCTCTCTCTCTCTCTCCCGAACCCGAGCACTATCGCCGCCCGCCCGTGAACACCACCACGGCCATCGCCTCCCCTCGTCCCCTCGGCGGGTCCACGAGCTCCGCCTAGTCCCTCTCCTCCTCCCCACCGAGCCACATGAGCCGGGAAGCGCTGCGCCCTCGGCGTCGTCGTATTCCTCCTCGGGCAACCGAGATCGCCACCGTGATTTCGTCGCCTCCGGACCTCCCGCGCGCCCACTGACCTTCCCAACGTGCTTGCGGTGAGCTCCACCCATTTTCCCCCCACCTCCCCCTCTCGCTAGCCTTCTCTAGCCACCGTTCCCACCTCGGCCGAAGCTCGCGCCGCCGTGCCTCGTCGCCGGCGTGGCTAGAGCCACAATGGCTCGAAGCCAACCTCACTTTTGTGCTCAGCGCAGCACCAAGAGCTCGTAGCCACCACCCGCTCCTCCTCCCGTGCACCGTAGCATCAAACCCGACCCTTTGAACTCCGGTCGCCGCCAAAGCTAAATGCTTGGCCGAGATTCCGGCTGCCCCATGACCACCCGTCTGGTCCATTAGATGCGAGTGCAAGAGCTCCTCCCGGTCGCTTTCGGTAGCGCCAAACCACCGCCCGAAGCTCAAATCCGAGCAGCGCGCCGTCGTTTTGGTGCTTGGGCCGAGTTCCGAGGGCCGACGTGGCGACATCATTAGTCGCTAATGAGCCCGCTAATCACCCCTCTAGAGCCAGCGACATGTGGGACCACGAGCCTAATTAGGTTAGTCTAAATTTCGGTTAAGTTTAGTACTAATATATGTGGACCCCGTCTTGCGGTTTGACCTTGGCCAAGTCGACTTTGGTGGTCCCACATGTCATCCACCTAAACCAGCACGAGACGCTGACCAATGGACCCCACGGGTCAGGTTTGACTGGGGCGCCCAGTTGACTTCTTGACGTCACGGTGATGTCATCTTTGACGCAATAACCCATTTTACGGATTTATTATAATTCAGGAAATTTGAAAATACCCCAAACTTCTAAAATTCATAGAAATTCAACCGTAACTCCAAATTAAATAATTTATATATGAAAAATGATCAAAAAAATATGAAGAATCTGTTTATGCCATGATCATGCATGTTTGAACAAGTTAACCTCACTGAATAGGATGAATTATGATTAGGGCAATTTATGAAATAACATTTGGAGTTGGAATTTGTTCTTGTTTGAGCTCCACTTCAATTAACTTGGCTAGATATTGCATTAGGTGAATTCAGTACCTTAACATGACATGTCGTTCATGTGAATGTGCATTGCATTGATTATGTTCTCTCTTGTTTGCCGGTAATTGTCCCTCTCGATGAGACGGCGTCTGAAGCGATGAATTCGATGACACCGATGAAGAACTATATTATCTTGAAGTGCCGGGCAAGCAAAACCCCTTGTTCATTCGATACAATCCCACTCTCTCGCTCCTGCTCTCTTTTCTTGCATTAGGACAACAACGATTCATCTGTTACCTGCTGCGGTAGCTGAACCCCTTATCCTCTGCATGACTGTCATTCCACAGTAATTAGATGAAACCCACTAGCATGAGTAGGAGTTGCTTGAGCCATGTTGTGCCTACTCATTCATGCTTGTTTGTCATGCCTTCTCTTGCTTAGAGTTGAGTCGGTCACGATTCATCGGGGATGAATCGGAGGTGTGTGAACATGTCCTCTTGTGTGTGAGCTAAGTGTGTGAACACGATTTGGTAAAGGTAGCGGTGAGAGGCCATGTAGGAGTACATGGTGGGTTGTCTCATTGAAGCCGTCCTCGTGAACTGAGTTACGTGTTTGTGATCCATGAAACAGTTACTACCACACATTGAGATCCTTAATTGACTCTCTCGGCTTCTTAACCACCCTTGTCCTTAGTCCGGGAGTTGCAAGTAGTTTACGGTGTTTGTAGCATCTTTGGGGGCCGCGCATAACGCTGACCTTAGGGGTGGGTTGTGTTGCGGTAGGCACGTGGCCAGTGTCTGGATTCGCCCGTTTGGTGTCTCGGGAACCCCGCACACATCGTTCGGGCTGTATGGGAAACCTCGGCGGACTCCTGCCGGATGGAACCCGAATAGGCGATAAACCTGGACTAGGGACTTGAGTGTTTAGGTAGGCCATGGCCGACACCCACGTTGGGCTTCCGCTTGAAGGTTGTCGAGTACATGTCGTGTAAACGGCGGTAAGTGGTGAGAGCGTGTGTGAAGAAGTACACCCCTGCAGGGTTAATATGATCTATTCGAATAGCCGTGTCCGCGGAAAAGGACTTCGGGTTGCCTATATCGGTTCATAGACAAGTGAAAGTGGATACTCTAAAATGCATAAGATAAGCGTGAGTGCTATGGATGGCGTTCTCGTAGGGAGGCGGGAGGCGGGTCCATAGTAGTGTATTGATATGGTGAATATGTGGACTCGTGTGCGCCACCACAAAAGAGTTACTTGCGATCGTAGTTCGGGATAGCCACCGAGTCAAAGCTGGCTTGCTGCGGTCAAACTCCACCACCCCTTTGTTGATAATGATGCATATGTAGTTAGTTACGATGTAAGTCTTGCTGAGTACGTTTGTACTCACGTTTGCTTATTTTATGTTTAGCGAGAGGCGTCGGTCTCGCTTAGTAGTTCCGCTTAGACTTGACGTTTAGCTTGTTACCTCAGCTACGATCTTGTGCCCTCGGCAGATGTAGTAGATAGTCGGGGCTTCTCAGCCTTTTTCATTTGTAGATGTCTGTACTCAGACATGTTAAGCTTCCGCTTGTGCCTTGACTTGTATGCTCTGAGTGTTGGGTCATGAGACCCATGTTTGTAATATCTCGCTCCTCGGAGCCTATTGAATAAATAATTGAGTCGTAGAGTTATGTTGTGATGCCATGTTGTATTTACACATATTGAGCATATTGTGTGTATGTTTGAAATGCTTGGTATGTGTGGGATCCGACAATCTAGTTGTTTATCCTTGACAGCCTCTCATATGGGGAAATGTAGTCTAGTGCTTCTGGCGATAGTAGTCCGCTTCTGACCAGTTCACCGGAGTCCTGTTAGCCCAAAGCACTCTTGCTTTGGACACTTGGTAGCGGCATGTGTTTCACTTCGTTCCTATATACATCCCTTGGGAAATGTCACGCGGTGACATCCAGGAGTCCTACCTAGCCTGCTACAGCCCGGGATACCGGAGCCACATAGCCCGATTACAGCCCGTATTCACACGTTGATGACCGACATGCTTGATGTGATTCGTGGATGCCTGTCCCCATAGGTTAGTGCCGCTTTGGGTTCACGACTAGCCATGTCGGCCCGGGTTCTTTGTCATATGGATGGTAGCGACACCATCATATACGTGAGCCAAAAGGCGCAAACGGTCCCGGCCATGGTAAGGCGACACCGTGGGAATACCGTGCGTGAGGCCGCAAAGTGATATGAGGTGTTACCGGCTAGGTCGATGTGACTTGGAATCGAGGTCTGACAGCGTTGGTATCGAACTGACTGCGTAGGATTACCAAGCCAAACTGGTCGAAGTTGTGTCTAGAAATGCTTTAGTTATGTAAGGGAATTGATTGTGGAAGGGAACATAAGGCTCTTTTTACTCCTTATACCTCATGGCCTTCTGATCTGAGTCATCCTCTTCTCTTCTATGGGGTTAAGAACTAGGCCTTCTCATCTATCTATCAGGATGACGTGTTACTAATCCATAGACCTTTAAGATTGTTGGTTTTAAGCCCCAGTTCAGTTCCTACTATTTCTGTATGTTAATTGTTGATCTCGGAACCTTGATATTGTGTTGTTGAGTGGTTATGCCACCCTTTTGCATGATGTCTCAAATCTTTTGAGCATTTACAGCCGTTATGCTGTCCGAGTCATCCTGAGTTTCTAAACTATCTCGATGCATTTGCAAATCCCTTCCTCCGTTCTGATGTCCTTTTGGGCGGATTAAGCACACTAACGATCGGTCGAGGTACTCCATTGCCTCGACATATATGTTGGAGTTATTATTATGACCCTAGGTGTTTAGGTAGTCACCTAGCAATTTAGCAATGCTTTTGTATCCCCAGGGTGATGATTCTGGCCATTATTCTTGAAAGCATCCCGTGATGTTATTAGCTGGTAGGCATTCTACTCCTGGGTTTCTGAACCCGAGATTCACCCTACTTCATGTTGTTAGTATTTGCTAGTTCCTTTAGGATATTAGTAACTTTGCGATAGTCCTCGAGGTCCATGGTATTTCCTTCTTCCAAATACCATGAACTAGTTAAGGCGAAATTCTTTGAATTAAAGATCACAATCAGAGTACTCTTGAGGAGTTCTCCATTCATAATTGTGACTCTGCCAGTTCTACCTTCTCCGCATGGGTTATCCGGAAGAAATGTTTAGCTTTGCTCGATATATTAATCCATGCCTCCACAACTCGAAAAGTTATATGTTCCTCGATGTTGTTCCTCCTTAGTTGTATTCTGACCCTCGTCTATCAGTCGGTAGTCAGGAGTAGTTGTGCATTCATGTTATCAATGCCTATTACTCTTGTGGCCCATCAAGCCATTCTATTTCAGAATGACTAGGAGAAACAAACTCCAGAGCCTCATCCATATCTAGGATTGGGTCAAAGCAATTGTACTTCGCAGATCAAAATTCCAACCTAGCTTTTTCTCTGTTCTACCTTGGAGTGTTACCATCTTTATGTCAAGTGTGTCATGAGAATTGCACTACCTCTTATGAATTCTTGGCCTTGAGTAATACTTCTTGCCATCATTGTTCGTTCCTCGGTTCCCGTGTTATTATAACCGGAATGCCGACAAATGAACCGTGATGTGTGAAATCAATACTCCGAGCAACTCGTTGCTTGGTAGCTAATGGACAATATTCTCATTCTTAGCGTGTTGGCTACTAAATCATCATCCTAAGATTAATCGTGCTACCTAGTCCTTATTTCTGGTGCGCCCTTCGATCAATGAGTTAGGATTGTGTCAATCCCTCACTCTTTTGATCATATCATCTTGCCGTGAAGAGCAAGATTGTTCTCGAGCTTAGTAACATACCGGTGGTTCGTGATTTTCCGAATATCTTCATTTCCTGACTGTTATGTTGAGCTCGTGATCAAGTTGTTTTCTTGTGAACCACCCTTTCTCCAAGAAAGCGTATTTGGATACCCTGAGCTAGTTGGTTAAGCCAAACAATAACTTGGAGAGTTGGAAGATAAAAGTTTGCCTAACTTAGTTCGTTCCAAAGGGATATTCTTGCGTAGTGTGTGTTGAAGAAAGATGATATCTTCATCGATTGGTCC
Source organism: Aegilops bicornis (assembly GCA_021605145.1). NCBI lineage: Eukaryota > Viridiplantae > Streptophyta > Magnoliopsida > Poales > Poaceae > Aegilops > Aegilops bicornis. Next base: position 81,863,834 of record CM038672.1, on the reverse strand, counting down.
CTGTGCTCAGTTGGTGGACCTATTGTCTTATTAATCCTTTGATTTGAGTGTGGGCTATCGTCAAATCAAATCAATTATAACGATGCTTGTAATGTTGTCTTACTCGTGGTTGACCCCTCGGGCATACACCATTACATCTTTTAGTGCGACCAATACTATCACCGTGTTCACATGATGGTGGAAGTCGGTGATATGGAAATTCCGATGAGTTGTTGTTGAGCCCATCAGCGGTATTTTGTCTCCCCCATGAGTCATGTTGAACATCAACCTAGTATTGGAAACTTGTGTAAGCATTTCTTCATGTTTCGTTCATGAAGCATATGTTTGGATGAAAGTAGTGACTTCCTCTAATTCATGTGCATCGATGCAAGTTGCCGCCATGAATTTGAGAAAGGTTTGTTTTGTTCCCTTGGGATCATCCCAAATCAGTCATGCATGTGCGAAGTATTCTATGGTTTGGAGACTTGCAACCTTCATTCTATATGTATCCCTAGCACACCCAGCCATTGATTGATTTGTTCAAGGAGAAGGAGTTCCTTCATAAGAGCTAATCCGGACTTATGTAGGGACTTCGATATCCTCGTTGATGGTTCCCCACCTGAACTCGGTAGTGTTTTATGATAAGACTACTATGTGGTCATTCTTGTCTTGGACAACATGTTCACATGTTAGTAGCGAGAACCAGCTCATGTTTTGGAGCTTGCTATCGTAGTTCATTCGAGAATCTCGCAACATCTTCTCGTCGATTTGTGTTGCAAACTTTCATTTTTCTTCTAGACTTGATGAGTCTGGAATATCCTAACACCAACCAGATCTGAATCTCGAGGCAGATATGATGGTTGGAACATTCAACGATTGCATTTCGTTCCCGACTTGCACCGTCCTTATGCCATTTCACGATGGGCTGCCTTCTTAGTAATTTCTGTTCAAGATCATCCTCAAAAGTGGTCCTACCATTGGTTCCCTCCACCTCCGATGATAAGCAAAAATCATCCATTGCGTTGTCTTCAACAAGGTAGTCCACATCATCCATTCTAGTCTGGGTATGCCACTCCTTTGCACTCCACCAAATGATCGTTTGTGATTGCCTTAGGCTGGTATAAAGAGTTTCGATGATCTTTGTATCAAAAGTAATTCTTTTTTCCACTTAAGGGAATAATTCTACGAGTCACTTTTCCTAAGGTATTCCGTTATGGAATCATGGCAATCATCTTCTTGTTACTTTGAAATCATGCACCATTTTACTTAAGCGTGGAATGGTTGCCTACCAATTTGAACCTTCGTCATCTATTTCTTTACCATCATTCCTAATGTGTGTTTGGTGTCTCAACTCGAGAGTTGTTCTTACGTCTCTCCATGAACTGATCTTGAGTTGTTCGATCTTCAAGAAGAGTAAATCCTGTAGGGTTTCCCCCTTCTTTCTGTTGTCGTGTCGAGTGAAGTTCTCGAGCATAAATATGTCAAGACCAAGATGATGGAATGAATCAATATCTTGAGAAGGGCAAATGGATCATGAAGATTGTGATAGTTACTGTGACTCCCCTTTTCCTCTTACCTCACGTCTTGAATCTCGGGCGAGATTCTTGTTTAGTGGGGTGAGTTGTCACTGACCCTAGAGCTTGCTTGTAACTAGTGGCATTGCATCCATGCATCATGTTTAATTTTCATGAAATTTGAAATGGGGATTGCCTAAACCCTAGCATTAAAGGAATTCAAATAGGCTCAACCAAAAATATTGTTCAGTGATTTCAAATGGCTTTAGAAAATGTTCATCATTTACGGAAAAATGCTTTAAACCGAGAACGGAGGTGCCGCACATTTTCATGTCATATTTGGTCCTTTGGATTAATTCATAAAGTATTTGCATTTGGGCATTTAAATGCTAATAAATAATTTAAATGCTCAAATAATCCCAAACTGAAATATTTCTTGTAGGATATATTTCCAACAGTGGTCATGAGCGATGGCATGAATTTTGGGATTGATTTAGTATTTTAACAAAGCCCAACAGTTCTGAGAAAATTAGAAAACAAATGCAATTAAGAAAGGAGAGGGAGTTACTGGCAGCCCACCTACGGCACAGCCTTGTCTTGGCCCAGCCCACTTGGCAAGTGCAGGTCGCCAGCCACCTCCCGCCAGAGCAGGCAGGCAGCTGCCTATCGGCCGCGTGCGCCGCCGTGGCCACCTCCTGCTTGCCACCGAGAGGCTCTCGGCCCTTCCAGCGCCACGGAGACGGCCACGCACCCCCCCATGCCTCCCACTCTCTCCCCGAGCTCGTCTCTCTCTCTCTCTCTCTCTCTCCCGAACCCGAGCACTATCGCCGCCGCCGACGAACACCACCACGGCCATCGCCTCCCCCTCGTCCCCTCGAGCAGTCCACGAGCTCCGCCTAGTCCCTCTCCTCCTCCCCACCGAGCCACATGAGCCGGAAGGCCTGCGCCCTCGGCGTCGTCGTCTTCCTCCTCGAACCGCTGAGATCGCCGCCCGTGATTTCGCCTCCGGACCTCCCAGCATGTGACCTTCCCATCGTGCTCGCGGTGAGCTCTTGAGCTTTTCCCCTCACCTCCTCTCTCGCTAGCCTCCTCTAGCCACCGTTCCCACCGAAGGCTTCGCTTGGCCGTGCCTCGTCGCCGGGCGTGGCTAGAGCCACAATGGCTCAAGCCAACCTCACTTTTGTGCTCGGTGACACCAGAGCTCGTAGCCACCACCCGCTCCTCCTCCGTGGCGTCAGAAGGCCAAACCCGACCCTTTGAACTCGGTCGCCGCCAAAGCTCGTCGCCGGCGAGATTCCGCTGCCCCATGACCACCGTCTGGTCCATTAGATCTTGTGAGTGCAAGAGCTCCTCCCGGTCTTTCGGCATAAACCACCGCCAAGCTCAAATCCGAGCAGCGCCGTCGTTTTGGTCGCCGTAAGCGAGTTCGGCGAGGCCGGCGTGGCGACATCATTAGTCGCTAATGAGCCCACTAATCACCCTCTAGAGCCAGCGACGTGTGGGACCACGAGCCTAATTAGGTTAGTCTAAATTTACATTAAGTTTAGTACTAATATATGTGGACCCCACGTGCGGTTTGACCTTAGCCAAGTCGACTTTGGTGGTCCCACATGTCATCCACCTAAACCAGACTCGAGGCAATGACCAATGGACCCCACGGGTCAGGTTTGACCTGGGCGCCCAGTTGACTTGCTGATGTCACGGTGATGTCATCTTGGCTTAATAACCCATTTTCTGGATTCATTATAATCCAGGAAATTTCAGAAAATACCCCAAACTTCTAAAATTCATAGAAATTCAACCGTAACTCCAAATTAAATAATTTATATATGAAAAATGATCAGAAAAATATGAAGAATCTGTTTATGCCATGATCATGCATGTTTGAACAAGTTAACCTCACTGAATAGGATGAATTATGATTAGGGCAATTTATGAAATAACATTTGGAGTTGGAATTTGCTCTTGTTTGAGCTCCACTTCAATTAACTTGGCTAGATATTGCATTAGGTGAATTCAGTACCTTAACATGACATGTCATTCATGTGAATGTGCATTGCATTGATTGTGTTCTCTCTTGTTTGCCGGTAATTGTCCCCTCTCGATGAGACGGCGTCTGCAAGCGATGAATTCGATGACACCGATGAAGAACTATATTATCTTGAAGTAAGTAAAGAGCAAAACCCCTTGTTCATTACGATACAATCCCACTCTCGCTCCTGCTCTCTTTTACTGCATTAGGACAACAATGATTCATACATTACCTTTCTGCGGTAGCTGAACCCCTTTATCCTCTTGCATGACTGTCATTCCACAGTAATTAGATGAAACCCACTAGCATGAGTAGGAGTTGCTTGAGCCATGTTGTGCCTACTCATTCATGCTTGTTTGTCATGCACACTCTTGCTTAGAGTTGAGTCAGTCCGATTCATCGAGGATGAATCGGAGGTGTGTGAACATGTCCTCTTGTGTGTGTGAGCTAAGTGTGTGAACACGATTTGGTAAAGGTAGCGGTGAGAGGCCATGTAGGAGTACATGGTGGGTTGTCTCATTGAAGCCGTCCTCGAGGAACTGAGTTACGTGTTTGTGATCCATGAAACAGTTACTACCACACATTGGGATCCTTAATTGACTCTCTCGGCTTCTTAACCACCCTTGTCCTCGGTCAAGGGAGTTGCAAGTAGTTTCGGTGTTTGTAGCATCTTTGGGGGCACGCATAGCGCTGACCTTAGGGGTGGGTTGTGTTGCGGTAGGCACGTGGCCCGGTGTACCGATTCGCCCATTTGGTGTCTCGGGAACCCTGCACACATCGTTCGGGGCTGTATGGGAAACCTCGGCCGGACTCCCTGCGGATGGAACCCGAATAGTCGATAAACCTGGACTAGGGACTTGAGTGTTTAGGTAGGCCGTGGCCGACACCCACGTTGGGCTTCCGCTTGAAGGTTGCCGAGTACATGTCGATGTATGGCGGTAAGTGGTGAGCGTGTGTGAAGAAGTACACCCTGCAGGGTTAATATGATCTATTGAATAGCCGTGTCATGGAAAAGGACTTACGGGTTGCCTATATCGGTTCATAGACAAGTGAAAGTGGATACTCTAAAATGCGCAAGATAAGCGTGAGTGCTATGGATGGCGTTCTCGTAGGGAGGCAGGGCGGGTCCATAGTAGTGTATTGATATGGTGAATATGTGGACTCGTAATGCGCCACCACAAAAGAGTTACTTGCGATCGTAGTTCGGGATAGCCACCGAGTCAAAGCTGGCTTGCTGCGGTCAAACTCCACCACCCCTTTGTTGATAATGATGCATATGTAGTTAGTTACGATGTAAGTCTTGCTGAAATGCGTTTGTACTCACGTTTGCTTATTTTATGTTTTGCGAGAGGCGTCGGTCTCGCTAGTAGTTCCGCTTAGACTTGACGTTTAGCTTGTTACCTCGGCTACGATCTTGTGCCCTCGGCGGAGATGTGGAAGATAGTCAGGGCTTCTCGGCCTTTTTCATTTGTAGATATACGTACTCGGACATGTTAAGCTTCCGCTTGTGCCTTGACTTGTATCGCGCTGAGTGTTGGGTCATGAGACCCATGTTTGTAATATCTCGCTCCTCGGAGCCTATTGAATAAATAATTGAGTCGAGAGTTATGTTGTGATGCCATGTTGTATTTACACATATTGAGCATATTGTGTGTATGTTTGAAATGCTTGGTATGTGTGGGATCCGACAATCTAGTTGTTTATCCTTGACAGCCTCTCATATGGGGAAATGTAGTCTAGTGCTTCTGGCGATAGTAGTCCGCTTCTGACCGGTTCACCGAGTCCTGTTAGCCCAGCACTCTTGCTTTGGACACTTGACTGGCCGACATGTGTTTCACTTCGTTCCTATATACGTCCCTTCGGGAAATGTCACGCGGTGACATCCGAGTCTGCCTAGCTTTGCTGAGCCGGGATACCGGAGTCCTGTTAGCCAGTGCTACTGACCCGGATTCACACGTTGATGACCGACATGCTCGATGTGATTCGTGGATGCTGTCCCCATAGGTTAGTGCCGCTTTGGGTTCACGACTAGCCATGTCGGCCGGGTTCTTTGTCATATGGATGCTAGCGACACCATCATATACATGAGCCAAAAGGCATAAGCGGTCCCGGGCCATGGTAAGGCGACACCCGTGGGAATACCGTGCGTGAGGCCGCAAAGTGATATGAGGTGTTACCGGCTAGGTCGATGTGAGTTGGAATCGGGGTCCTGACAGATGTCAACTACATGATCATGCAATGGCAATATGACAAAAGTAATGTGTGTCATAATAATGATGAACGGAACGGTGGAAAGTTGCATGGCAATATATCTCGGAATGGCTATGGAAATGCCATAATAGGTAGGTATGGTGGCTGTTTTGAGGATGATATAGGGAGGTTTATGTGTGATAGAGCGTATCGTATCACGGGGTTTGGATGCACCGGCGAATTTTGCGCCAACTCTCAATGTGAGAAAGGGCAATGCAGTGCACCGAAGAGGCTAGCAATGGCGGAAAGGTAAGAGTGCGTATAATCCATGGACTCAACATTAGTCAAAAGAACTCATATACTTATTGCAAAAATTTAGAAGTCATCAAAATCAAGTACTACACGCATGCTCCTAGGGGGATAGATTGGTAGGAAAAGACCATCGCTCGTCCCCGACCGCCACTCATAAGGATGCACAAGCCAGGTACACTTCATGCTTCAAATTTGTTACATAACTTTAACCATACGTGCATGCTACGGGATTTACTAACTTCAACACAAGCATTTCTCAAATTCACAACTACTCAACCAGCATGACTTTGATATTATTACCTCCATATCTCAAAACAATTATCAAGCATCAAACTTATCTTAGTATTCAACGCACTCAAAAGAAAGTTTCACATATCTTGAACACCAAGTATATTAACATTAAGCAAATTACCATGCTATTAACGAATCTCAAAATAATCTAAGTGAAGCATGAGATATCAAGTTTCTTTAAAACAAATCCACCACCGTGCTCTAAAAGATCTAAGTGAAGCACTAGAGCAAAAATTATCACGCTCAAAAAGATATAAGTGAAGCACTACGAGCAAACTATCAAGCTCAAAAGATATAAGTGAAGCACATAGAGTATTCTAACAAATTCCAAATCATGTATGGCTCTCTCAAAAGGTGTGTACAACAAGGATGATTGTGGTAAACTAACAAGCAAAGACTCAAATAATACAAGACGCTCCAAGCAAAACACATATCATGTTGGTGAATAAAAATATAGCTCCAAGTAAATTACCGATGGAAGTAGACGAAAGAGGGGATGCCTTCCGGGGCATCCCCAAGCTTTGACTTTTTGGTGTCCTTGTATTATATTGGGGATGCCATGGGCTTCTCCAAGCTTAGGCTCTTTCCACTCCTTGTTCCATAATCCATCAAAAGAATTCACCCAAAACTTGAAAACTTCACAACACAAAACTCAATAGAAATCTCGTGAGCTCCGTTAGAGAAAGAAAACAAAATACTACTTTAAGGTACTGTAATAAACTCATTCTTTATTTATATTGGTGTTAAACCTACTGTATTCCAACTTCTCTATGGATTGTAAACTATTTTACTAACCATAGATTCATCAAAATAAGCAAACAACACACGCAAAACAGAATCTGTCAAAAACAGAACAGTCTGTAGTAATCTGTAACTAACGCAAACTTGTGGAACCCAAAAAATTCTACCAAAATTAGACGACCTGGAAAATTTGTTTATTGATCAGCAGAAATTTGAATCAGTATTTTATCACGTTCTTGTGATTTTTAACAACTCGGGCACTGAGCACAAAGATTCTGGAAATTACAGCAAGATAAATTACTATCATCCAAGAACATCCAATAGGTCCAACTTGGCACAAACACTAATTAAAAGATAAAACCACATCTAAACAGAGGCTAGATGAATTATTTATTACTAGGCAGAAAGGATAAATATTGGGTTGTCTCCCAACAAGCGCTTTTCTTTAAAGCCTTTTTAGCTAGGCATTGAGATTTCGAAGATGCTCACATGAAAGACAAGAATTGAAGCACAAATAGAGCATCATATAGCGTTTGACAAACACATCTAAGTCTAACATACTTCCTATGCATAGGCATATTATAGGCAAACAAATTTGCAAGGCAAGCAAAAACTAGCATATGCAAGGAAGAAGAAGGTAACGATAGCAATCTCAACATAAAGAGAGGTAATTTAGTAACATGAAAACTTCTACAACCATATTTTCCTCTCTCATAATAATTACATGTAGGGTCATAAACAAATTAAACAAAATAGCTATCACATAACATATTCTTAGCATGATCCACATGTATGCAAAGTTGACACTCTTCCAAAATAGTGGAATTATCATTAACTAAAGTCATGATTTCTCCAAGCCCACTTTTATCAAAAATTTCATAAGATTGAATATTCTCCAAATATGTGGGATCTAAAGTTGACACTCTTCCAAACCCACTTACAATATTATTTCAAACAATATTATCAATCTCATATTTATCACGGGGCTTAAATAAATTTTCAAGATCATAAGAAGAATCACCCCAATCGTGATCATTGCAACAAGTAGTAGACATAGCAAAACTAGCATCCCCAAGCTTAGGGTTTTGCATCTTATTAGCACAATTGACATCAAAAGAATTTATAATAAAATCATTGCAATCATGCTTTTTATTCAAAGATCTATCGCGAGTCACTTCACGGATTTCAGGCAAAACCTTATAAAGATAATCTAGTGCATCCAAATCACTAGGAATTGGTTCATCATAATTGGATCTCTTAAAAAGATTGGCAAGCGGATCAGTATCCATAGATATTGGCTTCTTTGTTTAGGAATAAATAAGCATCTCATCCAAACAAATGAGAAACGAAAGGGCAAGCAAAAGAGAGGAGGAGATTGGGAAAGAGAGGGCAAATAAAACGGCAAGGGTGAAGTGGGGGAGGAAAAGCAGAGGCAAATGGCAAATAATGTAATGCGAGAGATAGGGATTGTGATGGGTACTTGGTATGTTGACTTTTGCGTAAGCCTCCCTAGCAACGGCGCCAGAAATCCTTCTTGCTACCTCTTGAGCACTGCGTTGGATTTCCCCGAAGAGGAGAGGATGATGCAGCAAAGTAGCGTAAGTATTTCCCTCAGTTTTTGAGAACCAAGGTATCAATCCAAAGAGGAGACCATGCGCAAGTCCCTCGTACCTGCACAAAATGATAGCTACTCGCAACCAACGCGATTAGGGGTTGTCAATCCCTTCACGGTCACTTACGAGAGTGAGATCTGATAGAGATAATATTTTTTGTATTTTTGGTATAAAGATGCAAAGTGGAAAGTAAAAGCAAAGCAAGTAAAAAAAGTGATGGAGATTGATATGATGAGAATAGACCCGGGGGCCATAGGTTTCACTAGTGGCTTCTCTCAAGAGCATAGATATTCTACGGTGGGTGAACAAATTACTGTTGAGCAATTGACAAAATTGAGCATAGTTATGAGTATATCTAGGCAATGATCATGTATATATGCATCACGTCCGAGACAAGTAGACCGAAACGATTCTGCATCTACTACTATTACTCCACTCATCGACCGCTATCCAGCATGCATCTAGAGTATTAAGTTAAAAATAGAGTAACGCCTTAAGCAAGATGACATGATGTAGATGAATAAATTCATGCAATATGATAAATACCCCATCTTGTTATCCTCGATGGCAACAATACAATACGTGCCTTGCAACCCCTTCTATCACTAGGTAAGGACAACGCAAGATTGAACCCAAAGCTAAGCACTTCTCCCATTGCAAGAACTACCAATCTAGTTGGCCAAACCAAACGGATAATTCGAAGAGACTTGCAAAGATAACTTAATCATACATAAAAGAAGTCAGAGAAGAATCAAATATTTTCCATAGATAAGCTGGATCACAAACCCACAATTCATTGGTCTCAACAAACACACCGCAAAAAGAAGATTACATCGAATAGATCTCCACGAGAGAGGGGGAGAACATTGTATTGAGATCCAAAAAGAGAGAAGAAGCCATCTAGATATTAACTATGGACCCGAAGGTCTGAAGTAAACTACTCACACTTCATCGGAGGGGCTATGGTGTTGATGTAGAAGCCCTCCGTGGTGGAAGCCCCTCTGGCGGAGCTCGAGCAGGCCCCAAGATGGGATCTCGTGGATACAGGAAGTTCTGGCGGTGGAATTAGGTTTTGGCTCCCTCTACGATCTGTTGGGAATGCGAGGTATATATAGGAGGAAGAATGCGTCGGTGGGCGTAAGGGGCCCACAAGGCGGGCGCGCCCGGGAGAGGCGCACCCCCACCTCGTGACCGCCTATGGCACTTCTTGGAGTAGGGTCCAAGTCTCTGGATCATGTTCGGTGAGAAAATCACGTTCGAAGGTTTCATTCCGTTTGGACTCCGTTTGATATTCCGCTTTCTTGAAACCGAAATAGGCAAAGAACAACAATTCTGGGCTGGGCCTCCGGTTAATAGGCTAGTCCCAGAAATAATATAAAAGTGGAAAATAAAGCCCATTATAGTCCAAAACAATAGATAAAGTAGCATGGAGCAATAAAAAATTATAGATACGTTGGAGACGTATCAATACCTGACCGCAGAAATCCTCCACCAGCTTCCCGCGGAGGGGCAGGTTATCCCTACCCCCAGATCCGGCGAGAGGGTCGTGTTCCTTCCCACTTCCTCCAAGGATTAGGGTTCGCCCTCAATCCTCTTAAATGCAGGGGCTCATGTTCTATTACGGATTAGATTTTCACGATCTCGCCCCGAACTTTGTTCTTCTCATCTCGGCGTTTATCGTCACGTGCGAAGCCTTCCTACGAACTCCTCCACAGTTCGGCTTGTGGCTCAATACCTTCAATGTGAAACCGTAAATGATATAGGGGGAGCAGGCGGAGTGCGGTGGTGCCTCAGTGAGCAAGCTTACCAGCGCTATCTGGCTAAAAGGACCTTTCAAAGAAACTTCTGACTTATGGCAGCAGGAGTGGGTCAATATCACCGAGCCCCGCGGTTCCAAGTGGGCAGCTGCGCCTGCGTTTTGATCCATCCCCCCAACTCAGCTTGCATCGTGGATTAACAAGGGGTTGGACTGGGGATCAGTTGACGAGGTGCGGACTCTGCAAAGTTGCATCCGAACCCTCATTGAGAAGGATATCGATATTGTCAACGTTATTCAGGTAATGCTAGTCCGCCAGACCCTACCGTGCCAGCGACGACCCCTCTGCCTGTGGGAGTTTAACCCAGAAGGGCCACAGACTCTTCAACACTTCTTCGGCACTACGCACGAAGGAATGTGGAAATTATTCTTCGGGAAACGAAAACAATGGCCAGAAACCACCGAAGATACCGGCCTTGACTGTAACCATCCGGACACCCGGTAAGTACTCGTCCGCCGAACATCTCATAATCAGATATCAAGTGGTAAGAACTGAGCAAACCATCTTTTTACAGGGCTGGATAAAGAAAGCGGAACAAATTAGGTGTCCGGCCCCTCTTCCCGAAGACTCAGCGGACCCCGTGTTAACAAGGATGCTGGCACCGGCACCGTACCAGGCGCCGGCAGGGGAGGGCAAGGTGGGGAGTGAGAAGATCCGGGGTCACCTCCGTTCTGGAGGTAAATTAGATACTTAGTCCGGAGAAATCGACATTTCCTCGCCCGAAGACAAAGGTGATTCGTCTCCAACGTATCTATAATTTTTTATTGTTCTGTGCTATTATATATTCTGTTTTATATGTTTAATGGGCTTATTTATACACTTTTACATTATTTTTGGGACTAACCTATTAACCAGAGGCCCATCCCAAATTTCTGTCTTTTTGCCTATTTCAGAGTTTCGCAGAAAAAGAATATCAAGCGGAGTCCAAACGGAATGAAACCTTCGGGAACGTGATTTTCGGAACAAACTTGATCCAGAGGACTTGGAGCCTACGTAAAGAAATCAACAAGGAGAGCACGAGGTAGGGGCGCGCCCTCCACCCTCGTGGGGCCCACGTTGCTCCACTGACGTACTTCTTCCTCCTATATATACCTACGTACCCCCAAACCATCAGAGGCATCCACGAAAACCTAATTCCACCGTGACGGACTTATGTAGTTGTGAGATCCCATCTTGGGGCCTTTTCCGGCGTCCTGCCGGAGGGGGCATTGATCATGGAGGGCTTCTACATCAACACCATAGCCCCTCCGATGATGTGTGAGTAGTTTACCTCAGACCTTCGGGTCCATAGTTATTAGCTAGATGGCTTCTTCTCTCTCTTTGGATCTCAATACAAGTTCTCCTCGATTCTCTTGGAGATCTATTTGATGTAATCTTCTTTTGCGGTGTGTTTGTCGGGACCGATGAATTGTGGGTTTATGATCAAGATTATCTATGAACAATATTTGAATCTCCTCTAAATTCTTTTATGTATGATTGGTTATCTTTGCAAGTCTCTCCAAATTATTAGTTTGGTTTGGCCTACTAGATTGATCTTTCTTGCAATGGGAGAAGTGCTTAGCTTTGGGTTCAATCTTGCGGTGTCCTTTCCCAGTGAAAGCAGGGGCAGCAAGGCACGTATTGTATTGTTGCCATCGAGGATAAAAAGATGGGGTTTATATCATATTGCATGAGTTTATCCCTCTACATCATGTCATCATACTTAAACCATTACTCTGTTCTTATGAACTTAATACTCTAGATGCATGCTGGATAGCGGTCGATGTGTGGAGTAATAGTAGTAGATGCAGAATCGTTTCGGTCTACTTGTCACTGACGTGATGCCTATATACATGATCATACCTAGATATTCTCATAACTATGCTAAATTCTATCAATTGCTCGACAGTAATTTGTTCACCCATCATAATACTTATGCTCTTGAGAGAAGCCACTAGTGAAACCTATGGCCCCCGGGTCTATTTTCCATCATATTAATCTTCCAACACTTAGCTATTTCTATTGCCTTTTATTTTACTTTGCATATTTATTTCTCTTTATCATAAAAATACCAAAAATATTATCTTATCATATCTATCAGATCTCACTCTCGTAAGTGACCGTGAAGGGATTGGCAACCCCTTTATCGCGTTGGTTGCGAGGTTCTTATTTGTTTGTGTAGAGACTCAAGCGTAGCCTCCTACTGGATTGATACCTTGGTTCTCAAAAACTGAGGGGAAATACTTACGTTACTTTGCTGCATCACCCTTTCCTCTTCAAGGGGAAACCAACGCAGTGCTCAAGAGGTAGCAAAAGGCGAAAGAGAAGCCAGTATCCCTTCTCCATTCAGGAAGAAAAGGGTCGCCTCCGAAGGTTGGAAGGGGCGGTCTCCTAAGAGGGGCAGGATGCCACCGTCGAGCGGCTCGGGATTGGAAGGCGACGCCGTTGAACAGCTTCGTCATGAGGACAAGCCCTCAACCAAACTGTAAGTGAATCTGGGGTGCTTTGATAGCGTCCCACTCATTTCCTGTTACCAAAGAGATACGTAACGTGCCTGTGTATTTTTAAGTTCGGCACAGAGTTTTTCTAGGCAATCCTTGATAATCCCCAAGTGTAAGGAATCATCGTAGCAATTCCCAATGGTAGAAGTGATAAATATGGAGTGTCGAACCCACAAGGAGCTAAAGGTAAGATCAATAATCTCTCAAGTCCTATCTGCCACTGATACGACTCTACGTACACCGAACGTTTTCTTCCAACTAGAAACGAGAAATAAAACTACGTTGTGGGTATGAAGAGGATAACTTTGCATGGTATCGGAGAGCTAAAACATAAAAGTAGTTGCTGTTATCATAAAGTTAGAATATATTACTAAATATTATAAATAGCGAGTGTGGACTAATGATGGGTCGGTGCGGAATTATCCTAGGCAATCGTTAACAAGACCGGTAGTCGTCATTGCAATTTCATATGAGGGAGAGGCATAAGCTAACATACTTTCTCTTCTTGGATCATATGCACTTATGATTGGAACTCTAGCAAGCATCCACAACTACTAAAGATCATTAAGGTAAAACCCAACCATATCATTAAAGCATCAAGTCCCCTTTATCCCATACGCAACAACTCCCTTACTCGGGTTTATGCTTCTGTCACTCAAACTACCCACTATAAGCGAATCATGAACGTATTGCAACACCCTACAACGGGGATCCCTCACGCTTGCGCGACATGGAGGGCCCCATAGGACAGCACCAAAATAAAACATACAACTCATACCAATCTAGATCATCAATCAACCTAAAGACAAAGGATATCTACTCAAAACATCATAGGATGGCAACACATCATTGGATCATAATATGTGGCATAAAGCACCATGTTCAAGTATGGATTCTGAAGGTGCGGGAGAGTGGACCGCGTAAGATAGATGAGGATGGTGATGATGATGGTGATGTTGATGAAGACGATCACCGCGGCGATGATTCCCCTCCCGATGGCACTCTGGCGCCACCGAGAGAGAGGAGGAGAGGTTCTCCCCCTTGTGCTTCCTCCTCCATGGCCTCCCCCCTAGATGGGGAGAGGTTCCCCTCTGGTCCTTGGCCTTCATGGCGATGATGGCCCCTCTGAGATACTCCTCCATGGCCACCGGTGATGATGGCCTCCTCGGTAGGGTGCCGAGAGGGCCTAGATTGATTTCTCGTGGCTACAGAGGCTTGCGGCGGCGGAACTTCTGATCTAGGCTATTTTCTGGGGGTTTCTCTATTTATAGGAATTTTTGGCGTTGGTTTCACGCCAGGGGGGTCTCCAAGTCGTCCACGAGGCAGGGGCTCACGCCCAGGGGGGTGGGCTCGCCCCCAACCCTCGTGGACAGCCCGGAACTCTTCTGGCCCAACTCTTTTACTCCAGGGCCTTCTTTTGGTCCATAAAAAATCATCAAAAATTGGCACGTCAATTGGACTCCGTTTGGTATTCCTTTTCTGTAAAACTCAAAAACAAGGAAAATGTAAAGCGGCACTTTGGGCTCTAGGTTAATAGGTTAGTCCCAAAAATCATATAAAATAGCATATAAATGCATATAAAACATCTAAGATGGATAATATAATAGCATGAATACTTCATAAATTATAGATACGTTGGAGACGTATCAATCCTCTTCTTCGGGAGATCTCCTCCCAGAGATGATGGAAAGCGAGACGCCTCCCCCGACCTCCTCGCCCAATAAGGCGGGCGACTCCGAAGTGTCATCTCGGCGAGTTTTTCTTGATCAACAAGCGGTGCAGGGGATGAAAGAGGCAGTACCCGAAGGTGGACCTCCAATCATTCAGGATTCGGGGGCCAATAATGAAGGCCCCGGACTGTCCAGTTTTCAGCCAACGATGATTTTGCAGACGGGTGAACAACTTCCTTCAAAGGATGGTCGTGCTCCTACAACGGCTTCCGGAGACCCGGCGGCGCTGGATATATTGAGGGATATGCTGCAAAAAGCATCTGTCTCGGGGGAACATCATACCTTGATGGGTACGGTGGTTGAGGAGATTCTGTCCGCGAAGAGCGGATTGAATGAAGCCTTCATGAGCCTGCTAAGAGGCTCCGAGGTTTGTGATGTAATGTTTTCAACTATATTTTATTTGCAAAGATGCACCTATGTATAGGTAGTAGCCCCTGAGACTCAGGTTGGCTTCCCATGGGAGGCGAACGGAGGATCAAGAAGAAATACTCAAGGACTAATCTGATTAACTGGAATACAGGCTGCTTCCCCCCTGGCTACTTCCCAGACTACGGATATTGCCGAGCTGCAGCAGAAGCTTGATGTGGCAGGGGATGACATTCCGTTAATCAATATGCGTCTTGACAAGTCGCAAGGTATGTATTCGGGGCAGTCCCTTCACGTACATTTTTGTGATATAAGCATGATGCTGAAAGTTATATACTGGCATATGCATGGCTGCAGATGGTGCTGCCGCCGTTGAAATTCTTCGAGTGGAGCTGGCCCGGGCCAAGCAGCAGGCCCGATTTAGTAATGCGGCTGCCGAAAAGGCGTCGGCTGAGTTAAAAGCCGAACAAGCTGCTCGGCGCCAAGACGAGGAGAAGATATCCACGATGGCGCTCGAACTAAGAAATGCTGCTCGCCGCTGTGAACTTCTTGAGAAGGAGAATGAAGCCAAAACGGCTGAACTTGACAAGGCCTTACGAGAGGCGAGAGAAGCGCGGTCTGAATCCAGAGCAGCCTGTGAGGAGATCCGGCAAGCTGGGGAGAATGCGGCCGGTGAGCCCTTTTTGCTACAGACTAAGTTCGGCGATCCGAACTATGCTCAGCTTAACCAAGTGTGGAGTTCTCCGGACGAGTTTTTAGACTTGCCGAAGAGTTCTTCCGATGCGGCACAGTTTTACCAAGCGCGAGTGGGGTATGCAACGGAGAGGCTTTTCTGGTCACAATTTGGCACGTCAAAGCGCCCTCTGTTGCTGAATGAACAGATGTCCCAATGGGCCGAGCTTCATAGGATATCCGGCGCTGCCATGAAGAACGTCATAATCAGGTTGTGGCCAACTGAGCCTGTTCCGAATAGCTACTTCGGCTTGGTGCAACGGCTTGTTGATGCGGTGCCACGTATCGACGCTGTGAAGCGGTCGGTGTGCATTGAGGGTGCACGGATGGCCTTTGCCTGAGTCAAGACATTCTGGGGGAAGATGAAGGCCATTGATGTTGCGGCAAAAAGTCCACCCAAGGGCAAGGACCGTTACACACCGTGGCATTATTTTGAAGACGTCTTAGAAGCCGCCCGCTTGATAGAGGGTCAATGCTCGAAAGACATAATATTTGAGTGAGGTGTATGGGAATTGTAAAGGACAATTTTATAGTTAATCTATTTTTATGTTTTGCTCGAAAGCTTGTGTTCCTCCTGTGCGGCAGTTTTTATATAATCTGAAAGTTTTCGATCGTTGACCGGCCCCTCGTAGGAAATGCAGGGGTGTTTGGAAAAGCATTTGATCACTCTTGACCCCACGTCTTGGTCCATGAAGGAGGTGACAATGCGGCGAACCAGGCAATCAGACTATAGGGCGTTAACACTTTCACTTAGCCATAGGAGTTTTATAGGGGGGGGGGACTATGATATAGCCCCTGGTATGTGTATGGCTTATTCCAATATGCTGCGTTACATACATGACCTGAAGAAAAAGGTCCCTCGTGTGATACGGATGGAATCGTGGGAGATTCCGATAAGTCATCGAGTGGTTTACCAGCTCTCGCAGCATCATGACAGTCGGTTTTCGGCTTTATCTACTGAGGTGCTTGACCAGATGAACCGGCAGCACAATCGCAGTAGTTCTCCCTTTACTACCCTAACCGATAGAGCGGAACGTAAGGTAGCAAGCATAGGAGCCGGGCAACCCAACCATTGACCCAAGACATGATTTGGAGCTGATGCATATAAAGCCAAACTCGCGATGCCGAAGTACGCTGTAAACCTGTTCGGACTTTGTTGGCAACTCATTTGTTCCCATACCGAGCCCCTGGTAGGTTATGCCGAGGTATATCTATGAAACAACCATAGGAGCCATATTCATTTGCGAAAAGACACGAATGATTAATTCGGATAATGTTTACTAGGACCTGAGCGATATGCCAATGATTACTTTATATATAAAAAGACCACAACCCCGGCTATTTGACATGCCCGGGGTCGAAGGCGGAGGAAAAAGGCATATTACATGCTCGAAATAAAGAGTGCGGTCTACAAAAAGTTATTTTGGACCTCGTGTCGCACGTCTGCGCCGCCTGTCCTCGGCGAGGGGAATCCTTGACGGAAGTACCCCTTTAGGTGAGTGTACGGATCCGAACTCCGATAAGGTCAGTTTAGATGTTTGTCCTTTGCGTCACCTGTTTTTAAGAGATAATGAAGAAAGAAAAAGGAAAGTAGATAAAAAATGTTACGGGAATGCTTGCAGGCTTGTCCGTATTGTGGTTTCGTCAATGCCCATGGTATCTTAAGTGCGTAGTGATGTATGCGCGGTAAAATTTTTGTGAGTATATGAGGTGGGCGGCGGAAGCTGAACTGCTATTTCCGCTCCGGGATTGGTCGATCCTTGGGGGGAAATTGCTTCTGACCCCCCGTATTTGGTTGGTGAACCTTTCCGTCGTCCCTATCGCCTGGCGGCCTCTGATGTCTACTATGCAACCTTCTTCTTGTAGACGTTGTTGGGCCTCCAAGTGTAGAGGTTTGTAGGACAGTAGCAAATTTCCCTCAAGTGGATGACCTAAGGTTTATCAATCCGTGGGAGGCGTAGGATGAAGATGGCCTCTCTCAAACAACCCTGCAACCAAATAACAAAGAGTCTCTTATGTCCCCAACACACCCAATACAATGGTAAATTGTATAGGTGCACTAGTTCGGCGAAGAGATGGTGATACAAGTGCAATATGGATGGTAGATATAGGTTTTTGTAATCTGAAAATATAAAAACACCAAGGTAACAAATAATAAAAGTGAGCACAAACAGTATTGCAATGCTAGGAAACAAGGCCTAGGGTTCATACTTTCACTAGTGCAAGTTCTCTCAACAATAATAACATAATTGGATCATATAATTGTCCCTCAAGATGCAACAAAGAGTCACTCCAAAGTCACTAATAGCGGAGAACAAACGAAGAGATTATTCTAGGTTACGAAACCACCTCAAAGTTATCCTTTCTGATCGATCTATTCAAGAGTCCGTAGTAAAATAACACAAAGCTATTCTTTCCCTTCGATCTATCATAGAGTTCGTACTAGAATAACACCTTCAGACACAATCAACCAAAACCCTAATGTCACCTAGATACTCCAATGTCACCTCAAGTATCCGTGGGTATGATTATACGATATGCATCACACAATCTCAGATTCATCTATTCAACCAACACAAAGAACTTCAAAGAGTGCCCCGAAGTTTCTACCGGAGAGTCAATATGAAAACGTGTGCCAACCCCTATGCATAAGTTCACAAGGTCACAAAACTCGCAAGTTGATCACCAAAACATACATCATGTGGATCACGTGAATATCCCATTGTCACCACAGATAAACACATGCAATACATACATCAAGTGTTCTCAAATCCTTAAAGACTCAATCCGATAAGATAACTTCAAAGGGAAAACTCAATCCATTACAAGAGAGTAGAGGGGGAGAAGCATCATAAGATCCAACTATAATAGCAAAGATCGCGATACATCAAGATTGTATCACCTCAAGAAGACGAGAGAGAGAGAGAGAGATCAAACACATACCTATTGGTACATACCCTCAGCCCCGAGGGTGAACTACTCCCTCCTCGTCATGGAGAGCGCCGGGATGATGAAGATGGCCATCGGTGAGGGTTCCCTCCCGTGAGTGCTTGAACAGGGTCCCGATTGGTTTTTGGTGGCTACAGAGGCTTGCGGCGGCGGAACTCCCGATCTATTCTGTTCCCCGATGGTTTTAGGTTATATGGAGATATAGAAGAAGTCGGTCAGGGGAGCCATGAGGGGCCCACAAGGGTGGAGGGCGCGCCTGGGGGGGGGGGGGGGGTAGGTGCGCCCCCTGCCTCATGCTCTCCTCGTTCATTCCCTGACGTGTACTCCAAGTCCCCTGGATTGCTTCCGTTCCAAATTTAACTCTCCCGAAGGTTTCATTCCGTTTGGACACCGTTTGATATTCCTTTTCTGCGAAACACTGAAATAGGCAAAAAACATAAACTGGCACTGGGCTCGAGGTTAATAGGTTGGTCCCAAAAATCATATAAAAGTGCTTAGTAAAGCCCATTAAACATCCAAAAGAGATAATATAATAGCATGGAACAATCAAAAATTATATGTACATTGGAGACGTATCAGCCTCCTCCCCTTGTGTTCGGCATTGAGCCTGAAGGTCTGTTTGAAGACCCAACAACTTCTGTTGGTATGATTAGCTGGTTTATCGTGGTGGCCATGAATTTGGCAGGGTCGGTCCAATATCCCGTCTAGGTTGGATGGTCCGTCTCGGTTCTCCTTGAATGGTTTTTTCCGTTGACCGGGTTTGGGATTGCTGAATCCGGCGTTGACAATTGTGTCGCGTGATCTTTCATTATCATTGTGATTGTTGTGTTTGCTTCGTCGTGGCTTGCCATTGCCGTCTCAGATTTCGGAATTGCCCGAGTCGCTGGCGCTGTTGCTTCTACGAGCGAGGCAGCTGTCTTCTCCTGCGCAAAAGTGGGTCATTAGAGCGGCAAGGGTTGTCATGATTTTAGGTCCTTCTTGACCGAGGTGGCGTGCAAGCCATTTATCCCGGGCGCTGTGTTTGAAGGCCGCAAGTGCTTCCGTGTTCGGAAAGTCGACGATTTGGTTCTTTTTAACTAAGAACCTAGTCCAGATCTTCCTGGCTGACTCTCCGGGCTGCTGGACAATGTGACTTAAGTCATCGGCATCCGGTGGCTGGACATATGTTCCTTGGAAGTTGCCACAAAAGGCATCTTCCAAATCTTCCCAGCTGCCAATAGAATTTTCCGGCAGACTGTTTAACCAGTACCGAGCTGGTCCTTTGAGTTTTAGTGGTAAGTATTTGATTGCATGAAGGTCATCTCCACGGGCCATGTGGATATGGAGGAGGAAGTCCTCGATCCATACCGCGGGATCCGTAGTTCCGTCGTATGATTCGATATTCATGGGTTTGAACCCGTATGGGAATTCATGCTCCATTACTTCGTCTGTGAAGCAAAGAGGGTGTGTGGCGCCTCTATGTTGGGCCACACTGCGACGTACCTCTGATGGACTCCATTTGCGGTTTTTGGCCTGGGCGTGGCTAGGTTTGTCACGTCCGAATAGGTAGCCGTCGTCACGTGTCGAGGCACGTCCTCGTGATCCGTAGATCGATCTTGTTGTCCTGCTCTACTGTACAAGTCCTGTCGAAGGTCGTATGTACAACCCCGAGCTGTTTTATTCTTGCCTTTACGGCGAGGTGGGGCAGTCTGGTGTTCGGCTTGAGTTGCCGTTTTATCCGGACCAAGTTGTGGTCGGCCTTCCGCATTGTGCGATGATGGCACGGGCTCTAGCGCCTCGTCATCAAACTGAGGTAGCAATCTACGCTTCGGGTAGCTTTTGGTTGGGCCACTAAGGCCGTATTCTTCGACGGCCAGGACTTCGGTCCATATGTCATTGAGCAGATCTTGGTCCTATTGAAGCTGCAACTGCTTCTTTTTCAGGCTCCTTGCAGTGGCTATTAGCCGGCGTTTGAAGCGCTCCTGCTCGAGAGGTTCCTCGGGCACGATGAAATCCTCGTTGCCGAGGCTCTCCTCTTCCTCGGAGAGCCGAAGATAATTACTGTCCTCCGAGTCTCTGCGTATGGCCTGTTCATCAGGGCTAACTTGCCCATTTTCCCGTTCCTCCTGTTCGGAGGTTACCTTGACGGGGTCTTCATTACTTTCGGCATCGTCAGGAGTATTATTTTTTCCGGTGCCCGTACTGTAGTCTTTGGAACAACATGACTTAGAGCGGCGTCGAGAAAGTTGGCGCTTGGGCTGTCTCTCAGGAGGTTTATCCCCAACTGGATCCTCTTTGTCATCATTGTTAGTTTTTTCAGGCGTGTCCACCATGTATACGTCATAGGAAGAAGTGGCCATCCGCCGTCCAGTGAATGGCGGGTTTTGGCCTTGCTCCTTGTCGGCATCGTCGTCCGTATTGGCGATGTCTTCGGAGCCGTAGTCAAGCATGTCGGTTAAGTCCTCGACGGTGGCTATGAAGTGGGTGGCACGTGGGAAGCAAGATTCCCCATCATCAGCCTCTAGTTTGAACCGTACATAGTTCGGTTGTGAGTCCCCCGCCAAGGACAAGTTCTTTAATGAGTTCAGCACATCACCCAAGGGCGAGTGCTGGAAGATGTATGCGGCGCTGAACTCGAAGATCGATAAGTTCGAGTTTGGTATCCGCAGGCTCACATGGTTCGGAACTTATACCCGGAGAGGAGTCCGGAGTTCCGGTCACACGAGTATTGTGTGAGATTAAGTCCATGTGCGGCTCCAGCGCCGGGGAATCTGTGGCCTTCGTGGTGGGGTTGAGCCTCCAATCCTTGGATGTCGCAGTGTGCTCTGGATCTAAGGCCAGAGTGGTCACATGAGCTATCTCCTGGATGCGGTCTGACGACAGATTTAGGTCATGTTTGTCAAGGTGACCAGGAGCGGTCGCCACGGTCTCGAATCCTGCGAAGATCAAATCTCCACGAATGTCCACAACGTAATTCAAGCTCCCAAATCTGACCTGATGGCCAGGGGCGTAGCTATCGATCTGCTCCATGTGGCCAAACGAGTTGGCCCACAGCGCGAAGCTGCCGAACACAAAGATCTGTCTTGGGAGGAAGGTTTCTCCTTGGACAACGTCATTGTCGATGATTGAAGGGACCATCGAACCTTTTGGGGACGGCACAGTGGACCTCTCAATGAAAGCACCAATGTCGGTGTCAAAACCGGCGGATCTCGGGTAGGGGGTCTCGAACTGTGCGACTAAGGTCGATGGTAACATGAGACGGGGGACACGATGTTTACCCAGGTTCGGGCCCTCTCTATGGAGGTAATACCCTACTTCCTGCTTGATTGATCTTGATGAATGTGAGTATTACAAGAGTTGATCTACCACGAGATCGAGATGGCTAAACTGTAAAAGCCTAGCCTATATGACTATGGTAATGAATATATCCCCCTCCGGACTAAGTCCTCCGGTTTATATAGACACCGGGAGGATCTAGGGTTACACCAGGTTGGTTACAAAGAAAGGAATCTACATATTCGGTCGCCAAGCTTGCCTTCCACGCCAAGGAGAGTCCGATACGGACATGGGTGCAGTCTTCGGTCTTCGTATCTTTATAGCCCATTGTGACGCCCCCGATTCAATCGTACACTAATCATCCACGCAAACGTGTACGATCAACATCAGGGACTCACGGGAAGATATCACAACACAACTCTAAAACATAAATAAGTCATACAAGCATCATAATACAAGCAAGGGGCCTCGAGGGCTCGAATACAAGTGCTTGATCAAAGACGAGTCAGCGGAAGCAACAATATCTGAGTACAGACATAAGTTAAACAATTTTGCCTTAAGAAGGCTAGCACAAACTGGGATACAGATCGAAGAGGCGCATGCCTCTTGCCCGAGATCCTCCAAAACTACTCTGGCGTCGGTGCCGCCCGCACGTAGTAGTAGGCACCTCCGGTAGTAGGAGTCATAAATGCCGACGGTGGTGTCGGCTCTGGCTCCACATCTGGTTGCGACAACCGAGAGGAAAGGAAAGGGGAAAGAGGGGAAAAGCAACCGTGAGTACTCATCCAAAGTACTCGCAAGCAAGGAGCTACACTACATATGCATGGGTATATGTGTAAAGGGCCATATCGGTGGAGTGAACTGCAGAATGCCAGAATAAGAGGGGGATAGCTAATCCTGTCGAAGACTACGCTTCAGGCCACCTCCATCTTGCAGCATGTAGAAGAGAGTAATAGTAAGTTCACCAAGTAGCCTCACATAGCATAATCCTACCCGGCGATCCCCTCCTCGTTTCCCTGTTAGAGAGCGATCACCGGGTTATATCTGGCACTTGGAAGGGTGTGTTTTATTAAGTATCCGATTCTAGTTGTCATAAGGTCAAGGTACAACTCCAAGTCATCCTCATATCAAGATCACAGCTATTCGAATAGATTAACTTCCCTGCAGGGGTGCACCACATAACCTAACACGCTCGATCCCATTTGGCCGGACACACTTTCCTGGGTCATGCCCGGCCTCGGAAGATCAACACGTCATAGCCCCACCTAGGCCAACAGAGAGGTTGACATGCGGTCTAAACCAAAGCGCCGAAGTGCAGGCCCATCACCCTTAGCACACTCAAGACGTTGCGAACGCGGCCGAAGGCAGACCTAGCCTAGCAGGCGTTCGGTCCAATCCGTGGCGCCGCTTCGATCCGACGTCATGAAGGCTTTGGCAGATACCACGATGTCGAGTGCCCATAACTGTTCCCGCGTAGTTGGTTAGTGCGTATAGGCCAGTAGCCAGACTCAGATCAAATACCAAGATCTCGTTAAGCGTGTTATTTTGAAGTAATCATGACGCCGACCAGGCCAGGCCCACCTCTCTCCTAGGTGGTCTCAACTCTGCCTGTCGCTCCGCCACAAAGTAACAATGGGCTGTCGGGAACCCGAGCCCACCTCTCTAGGGATGGAGCCACCGCCCTTCACCCCCATCTCCTAACATTATCATAAGTAAAATAACGATTATAAAGTATATAGCATATGCCCGTGATCACCTCAAGTGATCACGGCCCGATAAGTATAGCATGGCAGACGGACAAGAGTGTAGGGACAACGATGGAATACTAGCATCCTATACTAAGCATTTAGGATTGCGGTAAGGGTAACAATCAGAGTAACAATGACAGGCTATGCAGCAGAATATGATTAACCGAAAGTAGTAACATGCTACACTACTCTAATGGAAGCAATAGAGAGAGAATAGGCGATATCTGGTGATCAAAGGGGGGGGGCTTGCCTGGAAGCTCTGTTGCACAAGAAGAGGGGTCGTCGGTGACGTAGTCGTACTCAGTGGCATCGGCAACGGTCTCGGAGCCTACTGGAAAGAAGTAACGTAGGGGGAACACAATAAATAACAGAGCAATCAAATGTAACCTAGCAAGACGCGACAATACATTGTGCTAGAGGTGACGTAACGCAGGGATATGTGATACCAGCAAAGGGGGGAAACATCCGGGAAAGTATCCCCGGAGTTTCGCGTTTAGGGCAGATGAACCGGAGGGAAAAAAATTGTGTGTTCACTATGCTAGGGATGCGTGGCGGACGAACGGACCGCGTAACCGGATTCGTCTCATCGTTCTGAGCAACTTCCATGTACAAAGTTTTTTCATCTGAGCTACGGTTTATTTTATATGATTTTCTAAAGTTTTAAAACATTTTTAGAATTTATTTAATTAATTAAATCGAACATTATCCAGAACAGTGAAAGGTGATGTCATCATGACATAACCATGACGTCAGCAGGTCAAACCCAGCTAACCAGAGTCAAATCTGGACTGTGGATCGAGTGGGACCCACCTGTCATAGACTAACATGTTAATGATGGTTTAATTAAGCAGGATTTGTTAAGTTTAATTAATTGATTAGGTTAATTTAACAGATCTAATTAAGTTAACTAGTTAAGTAATTAATTAATTATTATTTTTAATTATATTTTTTATTCTTCTTTTTCTATTTTCGTTTTCCCAGGGGGCGTGGGCCCCATCTGTCAGTCTCAGGTGGTCACCACTCACGGGCGCATGCTAACGGGCTAATGGGCGCAGGCGTCGGGCGCGACCATTGGGCACGGCCGAGGCCGACGGCGAGGGCGTCATGGAGGCGGCCGTCGTGATGGCAAGACCTGACGAAGAAGCGTGGCGTGGCAGCGAGCAAGCCCCAAGCGCGTGTGGCGCCCAAGACCGGAGCTTGATTGCCTTCCGTGGGTTTCCGAGTTTTGTCGTGCGATTTGTTTTGTTTGTGCATTCATCATGTCATCTCTTGCATTGCATCATCTCATCATGCCATCATATCATTAATTTTTTAAAAAACTCAACTAAATAAATTGTATGGATTTTTTTTGATCCATTTAAATCGAGGGAAGGTTGACTTCTCTTTATAACATACCCTCCCAATATTATTAGGGAGCTATAATAAATATTCCATTGTTTTGGAATCACCATAACCCACTTGCAAAATAAATTCCATGCCTTTTACGCTCGAGTTGACCTCAAAACCTTGCCAATATTATTTCATCATTTTCCGGAGCTCCACCAAAAATCCTCGAGCCATTTTTTGTTAAATTCCTCATATTTTTATGAGTCCGGGAAAATTGTCCTCGTTCCCAAATTCTTTCCCTAACCCTCTCTTTCTTTTGTCTCTCTATTTTTCTTTTCTGCTAAATATAAAAGAGTAGAAAGGAGAGAGAGAAGAGATCCCAGCCAGGCCTCTGGCCATTTTCTTTCCTACCCGGGCCGGCCTCTAAGGCACCAGCCCACCTAACCAACTCTAACCCTAGCCCGAGCGCTCTCTCCTCCTCCTCGTTCCCCTCGCTTGCGCCGCCAGGAAGCCCCTCGGCTCGATCCCTCTCGATCCCCTTCTCTCCCCATCTCTCCCGATCCCCCTTCATCTCCCCTCGATCCCCTGTGCGCCGCCGCCACGCTCAGCCATCGCCAGGGAGAGCCCGCTCCTCCCGATCCCCTCGGCCTCCTTCCTCTCCTCCATGGCGCCTCCTCGCCGCCCGAGCGCCTTCTCCCCTCGGCCTCCTCCTCGAGCGCCTCCTCCACTCCGCCTCCCATGCCCCCTCGCCCTTCCACCTCCTCGCCGGCGGCCCTGGTGCGCCGCGCCCTCAACTCTCCTCCTCGCCGCCGGCAGCAGCAGCAGCTGCTGCACCCTCTCGCCGCCGCCGGCCTCTGCTTCTCCTCTCCTCCGCGACGCTCCCGCCGGAGCCCCGCAGGTCCGCGTCGTCGCCTCCCCATGGCGCCGCGCCCGGCCTCCTGCGTCCGCCCTCGGCTCCTCTGCCTTGGCCCCGCCTCTGTTTCCGGCCGCCGCCAGCGAGCAGCTCCGTCGGAGCCACGTCCGTTGCGCCAAGT
Organism: Aegilops bicornis; assembly: GCA_021605145.1. Taxonomy (NCBI): domain Eukaryota; kingdom Viridiplantae; phylum Streptophyta; class Magnoliopsida; order Poales; family Poaceae; genus Aegilops; species Aegilops bicornis. Next base: position 81,837,725 of record CM038672.1, on the reverse strand, counting down.
CCTGCGGCCGTCGCCCCTGCATCCTGCGCCAGCGCCCAGCGGCTCGAGCGGTCCCCGGTGACCTCCCGAGGTGGAGCCTTGCAAGCTCCTCGATGCCCTTTCAGATTTGTCCAGACCGGCAAGTTCGACCTCGGCGCCAAGTTCGTTTTCAGATCGGTTCGACTACCTCCGATGTGGTTTTCGGCAAGTACCTGGAGGCCACAGTAACGCCAAGTACCACGACATCCATGTTCGTCTACGGAACGTGTACATCTACACCGCCAAGACCGGACACCCGTGGATTTCACCAAGTACCCCGATGACACGTGTACCACTACCGTCGACCCTCGAAGACCCGTGGACCCGAACATCCACGGGACATGAACGTCTACTTCCCTACGCCGTGTCACGACTACCATCGCGAGACCGCAAGTACCACGACAACCCGAAGGATTCGGACCCGTCAAGTACCTCTTCGAAAATGAACGTGAAACACTACTTCCTCTACCGTCGCCGTGTACCACTACTTCGATCGGCGATCATCGCGAGAACGTCTACTTCCCTCTACGAAACTCTTTCCGCCCCGAACGCACGCTTCGAAGGTATAACCGCCGAGAACGACCGCGTGGACCGAATGCATGTTGTATGAGTTGCACCCTACGTTTGCACCGTGCCCGAGAGGCCTTTGCACGTTCCTCGTTTGCCATGTCGTCGACCGTGGGAACCGGAATCCGGGATCACCCACCATCCGTGCACGCATCCGCGACGCCTCCTTTTGCACCGGTATCTCCGTGATCTCTGGAACCGATATGTTGCCGTGGCATCATTTTCGGAAATGTTGCCGTGGCACCATTTTCGTTTAGCCGTGGCACCCTTTTTCGTTCCGCCATGGTGACCAAATGCTTCATAATGCTCTTGTCAACATTTTCATAAAATTGCATAAAACTTGCACATGTCATCCGCATCATGATAACAACATTTAAATGTTTAAAATTGTTGTTTGCATTAATTTGCTTAAATGCCATGCTAAAATGACTTATTTCATAACTAAATAACCGTAACTTCGGAATTAAATGTTCTTTATATGTAAATGGGGTGGAAAAATGCCTAGTTTAACATGGTGTACTTGCTTTGCATGTTTAACAACCCTAAAATTGTGTTTAGTGCAGATCAGTAACAAATCCATAAATTGAATATGGGGATTTTCAGGAATTGTTGTTCGTTGTTTCGGCCTCATTTAAACTTGCCTAAATAGCTAGTTTAATTATGCTTCACCCTTGCCATTTTTAAAAACATTTAATATTGTTGTGTACCTAAACGAGATCAAACTAAATTTGTCAATGTGGTGTTTTGTCATTATTCAACCCGTTGCATATTGAGCTCCACTTAATTTGTAGTATTGTTTGTTGCATATTGCCATGCCATGCCTCATTAAACCGGTCATGCATCATACTTGATTGTGCATCATGCCATGTTTATGCTTGTGCATTTATCATGTTGTTTGTTTCTTTCGGTGTTGCTTCTTGGTTACGTAATGTTGCGATTGTGAGGATTAGATTCGACTACTTCCGTTCGTCTTCTTCATGGACTCGTTCTTCTTCCTTGCGGGATTTCGGGCAAGATGACCGCTTCTACGGATCTCACTACTATCATTGCTATGCTAGTTGCTCCGTTCTATCGCTATCTTTGCGCTACCTATTACTGCTTTATCAAGCCATCCCAAATTGCCATGTCGGCCTCTAACCTTTTGCACCCTTCCTAGCAAACCGTTGATTGGCTATGTTACCGCTTTGCTCAGCCCTCTTATAGCGTTGTTAGTTGCGGTGAAGATGAAGTTTGTTCCTTGTTGGAACTCGGAGATGTTGTTCCTTGTTGGAACATGTTTACTTGTTGGGATATCACAATATATCTTATTTAATTAATGCATCTATATACTTGGTAAAGGGTGGAAGGCTCGGCCGTATGCACGGTGTTTTGTTCCACTCTTGCCGCCCTAGTTTCCGTCATATCGGTGTTATGTTCCCGGATTTTGCGTCCCTAATGCGGTCGGGTGATTTATGGGACCCCTTGACGATTCGCTTTGAATAAGACTTTTCCAGCAAGGCCCAACATTGGTTTTACATTTGCCTCACCTAGCCTTTTTCCTTGGGAGTCGCGCATCCCGAGGGTCATCTTTATTACCCCGGGCCAATGCTTGTCTAAGTGTTGGTCCAAACTAGAGCCACTTGCGGTGCCGCCCGAGGCAACTTGGGGTATCGTCGGTTGCCGTCACGTAGTGTTCATCCGGTCGTGGCTCGAGACGAGATCTGTGCGGCTACTATCGTGGTGTCGACGCCGGGAGGTCTTGCTAGACTTGTTTTATTGTCTGTGAAATGTCTTGTAGCCGGGATTCCGAGGCTGATCGGGCTTCCCGGAGAAGGTCTATTCGCCGTTGATCGCGAGAGCTTATCATGGGCTAAGTTGGGACACCCTGCGAGGTTTGAACTTTCGAAAGCCGTGCCCGCGGTTATGTGGCGAGATGGAATTTGTTAATGTCCGGTTGTAGAAAACCCGAAGTTGATCTTATTTAAAATACACCAACCGTGTGCGTAACCGTGAGTGTCTCTTTTCGGGTTGATCGAGAGGAGAACACGGTTTACGGGTTATGTCGGCGTAAGTAGGAGTTCAGGATCACTTCTTGATCATTACCGGTTGACGACCGTTCCTTTGTTTCTCTTCTCGCTCTCATTTGCGTATGTTAGCCACCATATTATGCTTAGTCACGCTGCAACCTCACCACTTTACCCTTCCTTTCCCTTTAAGCTTTGCTAGTCTTGATACCCTTGGTAATGGGATTCTTTGAGTCCTCGTGGCTCACAGATTACTACACCACCGATTGCAGTGCAGGCTTGCGATGATCATGGCGTGAGAGCGATGTTTGCTTGTGTTGGAGTTCTTCTTACGCTTCTTCTTCGTTCAGGGGATAGGTTCGGTCGGTACTGGGCTAGCGAGGTGGATATTGTTTGAGCTTCTATTTAAGTTTCATCAGTAGTCGGATGTTGATATCTTGTATTTGATGTTGATGTATTCTTGTGGCATTTGTGCCTTATGTATGTATCCCTATGTATTATGTAATGTTGATGTAATGATATCCACCTTGCAAAAGCGTTTCAATATGCGGGTCTATCCTTGGTGGGACCGTCGAGTTCCTTTTGGATAGGATCGCATATTGGGCGTGACAAGTTGGTATCAGAGCCTCGACCGACCTTAGGAGCCCCCTTGTTTGTTGGCCGTTGTTGAGTCTAGAAGAAAACTATTTTGAGTCTTAGGATTATATATCGGAGAGTAGGATTATTTTTACTCCTCAGTCCTTAAATCGCTCTAGTGAGGTCTCTGGCGTAGATGTTTTGTCTTTCCTCTCCTCAAATTTCACTAAATTTTTTTAGGATCACGCGAGTATCTTGGAATCGTTCCGACGGTTTTGTGACGAGAACATTGTTCTTGGTGCCTCCTGACATTTAGTGGTTGTGGCGGTGTCCGGGGAGTTGAGCTCCGAGGTGTTGTCGTCACAATTTTATCGTTGCTTGATTCTGGAATACGAGTTTTTACCGACATCGAAAATCTCTTTTATGCGATTGTTGGTGAGATAACCCGATAGCCCGATCGAGGCGAAAAGGGAGTATTGCCATGACTCGTATAACGGATGCTTTTCAAGGTCGAGGTACACGATTCGGAGTTTTCTTGGTTATGTGTTGACGGATGGATACGGTGGATCTAGGTATTGTTAGTTTGGGTGATATATTTTGTGTCCCTGTATCCCCAACACCAGATTGCATAACCAGAAAGTTTCGGGAGTTTATAGGTGGGAATTCTAGTAGCTTACAGGATATCTTTCCGACATATGTATGATTGGAGATTGGGGTTCAAAGTTTAGTGGTCCGCCCATTCACGGTCGATTTATAGTGGTCGCGAGACGTCTTAAAGAATCCTTGGCTATGCTGATTCGGGGACGTCTTGTTTGTCATTCGTGACGTCCGCTATACGTCGTGCCCGTGTGGGCCCCACCACGAACACTTTGGACGAAATCTCTATCGTGTGTTTGTTCCGGCTTATTCTGCAAGCCATATCCTTTGTTTTTTGTTCCGTTTTGTGGTATTCAAGTTGTTTCAATGCCAAGTGTTGATTCCATACCTTTCCTAAATGGTGTTCTCATATTGCTATGTGAATACTAATCCTTCTTGATCATCGAGGTTGCCATGTTAATTCTTTTCTCAACCGGCGTGCTTCTCTTCAAGTGGATCCGATCATTTCAACATTTGCGAGACCAATTCCAAGTTTTTCTCAACGGTGTTCGTTTCATCCGACCCAAGTTGTTTTTGTTTTCCCGCCCTCCCACCCTTTTTCTTCAAGGACTCAGATTTCTTAATCAAGTATCCATTTTTTATTGAGTGAAGTTTCTTCATTCTTTTCCTTTAATGTTTTATCCGGTGATTTCTCATGAAGACGCTAAGGAAGCTTTAACCTTATCATTGTTCCATTCTAATTTTCTTTTCCGATTGGATTTAACTCAAGCTTTCAGTATTGATCATATTCCTTTCCTTGTTGCAAATGCTTTCTCATGTCGGTGCATCTCTTAATCATCCACTTCTCGCTATTCAATTGTTAGGAGTGTTGAAGATATCTCGGAAGATTCTAGTTTCCATTCTCAATTCACTCAAGTTCTTTTGAGGATGCTATCTCATTCAAGCCATTTAATTCTACCGTGCAATATCTGTTTCAAACAATTGTTCAACGGTGGTTCTTTTAAGTGGGCCCTAACCCACGTGTCTTTTCGAGGATCTTACGACTCTTCTAATTTTCAGGAGCTATTCCCAAATTCATTGCAAAGTTTGACGTAAGAATGGATTTCATCGGTCATATGTCTTCTCCAAGATCTTTCAAATTCTTTTCATCTTGTGGTTCAACCTTTCTAATTTTCATTCGGAGTGTCTCAACAATTCATGGTGGTGTTTCGTCGTCATTCTCGAATTTTGAAGACCGAAGAAGAGTTTCTCTTAAATCTTGCTCCATTCTCTTCAAGATTCACGGTTCTAGCTTGACGCCATCCTCTCATAATTGTTTTCGATTGTGAGAATTCTTTTCACCCACCGGAGCATTTCAGAGTCTTTCGGTTTGATTCTTGAGCCCATCATCTCAGAATTATTCATTCAAGCGTTCAACTCTTGTTTTCCAAATCTCACCGGTGCATCGTCGAAATATCCTCTAATCAGTTCATGATCTCTTCGTTCTAATGTATCTAAATTTTGTCAAGCATCTTTATTCGCTTTTCCAATTCTTCCCGTGAATTGTGCCTTTGCTACGTTCATTCTCAATTATTATGGTGGTTTTGTTCAAGAGTTCTCTTCCTTCGTTATCATATAGAATCATTCGTTGTTTCCAAATTCCACGGTGGTTCCTTGAAGACCTTCACAAGTTTACGCTATATCTCTCTTAATCCTTTCTACGGAATAAGTAGTATGCCAAATCCATTGCTTGTCATCAATTTATTTTGATGAAGGATAAGCATACAATAAATCTTATTCTTATTTCCTCGAGTTGATTAATTCTTTTCTTAGGAGATTGTTCATGATATCATTATCGGTTCTAAGATGTCCATCTTTTCTTTCCGGAGTTTCAAGTTCTCTCGGTTATATAATCGCGAAGCTCCATCTAAATCATCGCAAGGCTTCAACTTGTGTTCTCAACTTCTCTTTCTTTCTATCATCCTTTTATTACCGAAGTTCTTCATGGAGGCTCTACATGGTGGTTTGTCAAGGATTATTTTTCATTCTTCAATTGTTCTTCAACATTTTTCTCGAAGCTATGATCCGCCAAGCTTTACTCTAAAATAAACATGGTGTTCAACACATGTTTTGTTTTGAGGAGTTCAAGTATTCTTCTTTTGCATTCCGAAGTGCAATTCTTTCTACCTTATCTTTTGAGATGGTGTTATGTCATCCTTGGCAATTTCTCCTCGTGCTTCATGATTCACATATTGTCAAGAATGAGGTATTTTAAATCCATCATTTTCTCTTCGTTCAAGAGATCTTTTCAACCAATCAATCTTTTTGTTGGAGTTATCTTGGGTCATATTTCACCTTAAGCCTTCCTAAGGAATGTTGCTATTTGTGGTGCGTATCTATGATCCAATTTTCTCCTTCTCATCTCGGTGAAGAAGTTTCTCTTATCTTCTTTGATCTCAATCAATCAATTGTTTCTGTTAATGGCGGGTTGTCACCTCATCATTTTGAGATGTTTGCCATAAGTCCACTACAAGGTTATTCTTTTCGTTGTTGGTTTTCCAACAACCCCGTTGTAACCATCTTGGAAGGGTGCTTTCCAAGCTCGCCAGGCAGAAGTTGGCATTTTCTTCTCCATTACATTATTCCAATGATCTATCTTCTATTATTTCTTCCGGAGGCATTGTGATGTTGTTCTCTTCACCCATCACCTCGCTTTTGTCAAGATCATGTTATTTTCTTGCTTATCCATTTAACCGGAGTGTTATGTTTTCATTCGAGTTCTCTCATCTTATCAAGTTTTGCCTCCTTCCTCAACCAGAGAGCTGTCTGAAATCTTTCTAACCCCTTGTGCCATTCTTTCAATAGTTCCGGAGGCAGTGTGTTGTTGATGTTATCAATTATCCTCTCATCTTGTCAAGTTCATGTTCAATTCCTTCCATTTACAAATGGAGTCTTTGCCGAAATTATATCAATCTTATTCCTTCTCTATCTAGTTTTAACCGGAGTGGTTTCAATATCTATGTTATCACTAAACCTCTTGGTTCTCGTCGTATCCCATGTTCCTCTTTTCTAACAGAGTGTTTTCAACCTTGTTCATCTTCGTTGTGTTCTTTTTTTCATTTTGTTCAACCTCTCAAGGTTCGTGGGTTCACTTTCGTTCACGAAAGAAGCAACTTAGTTTTACCGTTTTTCTTCCTCTTCCTTTTCCCTCCGGTGCCATCCTAGATCTCGGGACGAGATCCTCTCGTAGTGGTGGAGTGTTGTGACGCCCCAAGACCGGAGCTTCAGTTGCCTTCCAGGGTTTCCGAGTTTTGTCGTGCGTTTTGTTTTGTTTGTGCATTCATCATGTCATCTCTTGCATTGCATCATCTCATCATGCCATCATATCATTAATTTTTAAAAAACTCAACTAAATAAATTGTATGGATTTTTTTTCGATCCATTTAAATCGAGGGAAGGTTGACTTCTCTTTATAACATACCCTCCCAATATTATTAGGGAGCTATAATAAATATTCCATTGTTTTGGAATCACCATAACCCACTTGCAAAATAAATCCCATGCCTTTTACGCTCCGAGTTGACCTCAAAACCTTGCCAATATTATTTCATCATTTTCCGGAGCTCCACCAAAAATCCTCGAGCCATTTTTTGTTAAATTCCTCATATTTTTATGAGTCCGGGAAAATTGTCCTCGTTCCCAAATTCTTTCCCTAACCCTCTCTTTCTTTTTGTCTCTCTATTTTTCTTTTCTGCTAAATATAAAAGAGTAGAAAGGAGAGAGAGAAGAGATCCCAGCCAGGCCTCTGGCCATTTTCTTTCCTACCCGGGCCGGCCTCTAAGGCACCAGCCCACCTAACCAACTCTAACCCTAGCCCGAGCGCTCTCTCTCCTCCTCCTCGTTCCCCTCGCTTGCGCCGCCAGGAAGCCCCTCGGCTCGATCCCTCTCGATCCCCTTCTCTCCCCATCTCTCCTGATCCCCTTCATCTCCCTCGATCCCCTGTGCGCCGCCGCCACGCTCAGCCATCGCCAGGGAGAGCCCACTCCTCCCGATCCCCTCGGCCTCCTTCCTCTCCTCCATGGCGCCTCCTCGCCGCCCGAGTGCCTTCTCCCCTCGGCCTCCTCCTCGAGCGCCTCCTCCACTCCGCCTCCCATGCCCCCTCGCCCTTCCACCTCCTCGCCGGCGGCCCTGGTGCGCCGCGCCCTCAACTCTCCTCCTCGCCGCCGGCAGCAGCAGCAGCTGCTGCACCCTCTCGCCGCCGCCGGCCTCTGCTTCTCCTCTCCTCCGCGACGCTCCCGCCGGAGCCCCGCAGGTCCGCGTCGTCGCCTCCCCATGGCGCCGCGCCCGGCCTCCTGCGTCCGCCCTCGGCTCCTCTGCCTTGGCCCCGCCTCTGTTTCCGGCCGCCGCCAGCGAGCAGCTCCGTCGGAGCCACGTCCGTTGCGCCAAGTCCTGCGGCCGTCGCCCCTGCATCCTGCGCCAGCGCCCAGCGGCTCGAGCGGTCCCCGGTGACCTCCCGAGGTGGAGCCTTGCAAGCTCCTCGATGCCCTTTCAGATTTGTCCAGACCGGCAAGTTCGACCTCGGCGCCAAGTTCGTTTTCAGATCGGTTCGACTACCTCCGATGTGGTTTTCGGCAAGTACCTGGAGGCCACAGTAACGCCAAGTACCACGACATCCATGTTCGTCTACGGAACGTGTACATCTACACCGCCAAGACCGGACACCCGTGGATTTCACCAAGTACCCGATGACACGTGTACCACTACCGTTGACCCTCGAAGACCCGTGGACCCCGAACATCCACGGGACATGAACGCTCTACTTCCCCTACGCCGTGTCACGACTACCATCGCGAGACCGCAAAGTACCACGACAACCCGAAGGGATTCGGACCCGTCAAGTACCTCTTGAAAATGAGCGTGAAACACTACTTCCTCTACCGTCGCCGTGTACCACTACTTCGATCGGCGATCATCGCGAGAACGTCTACTTCCCTCTACGAAACTCTTTCCGCCCCGAACGCACGCTTCGAAGGTATAACCGCCGAGAACGACCGCGTGGACCGAATGCATGTTGTATGAGTTGCACCCTACGTTTGCACCGCGTGAGAGGCCTTTCAGACGTTCCTCGCTTTGCCATGTCGTCGACCCGCGGGAACCCTAATCCGGGATCACCCCACCATCCGTGCACGCATCCGCACGCCTCCTTTTGCACCGGTATCTCCGTGATCTACCGGAACCGATATGTTGCCGTGGCATCATTTTCGGAAATGTTGCCGTGGCACCATTTTCGTTTCGCCGCCGTGGCACCCTTTTTCGTTCCGCCATGGTGACCAAATGCTTCATAATGCTCTTGTCAACATTTTCATAAAAATTGCATAAAACTTGCACATGTCATCCGCATCATGATAACAACATTTAAATGTTTAAAATTGTTGTTTGCATTAATTTGCTTAAATGCCATGCTAAAATGACTTATTTCATAACTAAATAACCGTAACCTCGGAATTAAATGTTCTTTATATGTAAATGGGGTGGAAAAATGCCTAGTTTAACATGGTGTACTTGCTTTGCATGTTTAACAACCCTAAAATTGTGTTTAGGGCAGATCAGTACCAAATCCATAATTTGCATATGGGGATTTTCCTAATTGTTGTTCGTTGTTTAGGCCTCATTTAAACTTGCCTAAATAGCTAGTTTAATTATGCTTCACCCTTGCCATGTTTAAAAACATTTAATATTGTTGTGTACCTAAACGAGATCAAACTAAATATGTCAATGTGGTGTTTTGTCAATATGCAACCCGTTGCATATTGAGCTCCACTTAATTTGTAGTATTGTTTGTTGCATATTGCCATGCCATGCCTCATTAAACCGGTCATGCATCATACTTGATTGTGCATCATGCCATGTTTATGCTTGTGCATTTATCATGTTGTTTGTTTCTTTCCGGTGTTGCTTCTTGGTTCTGGTAATGTTGCGATTGTGAGGATTCGTTCGACTACTTCCGTTCGTCTTCTTCATGGACTCGTTCTTCTTCCTTGCGGGATTTCGTGCAAGATGACCGCTACCGGATCTCACTACTATCATTGCTATGCTAGTTGCTCCGTTCTATCGCTATCTTTGCGCTACCTATTACTGTTTATCAAGCCATCCCAAATTGCCATGTCGACCTCTAACCTTTTGCACCCTTCCTAGCAAACCGTTGATTGGCTATGTTACCGCTTTGCTCAGCCCTCTTATAGCGTTGTTAGTTGCGGTGAAGATGAAGTTTGTTCCTTGTTGGAACCTGGAGATGTTGTTCCTTGTTGGAACATGTTTACTTGTTGGGATATCACAATATATCTTATTTAATTAATGCATCTATATACTTGGTAAAGGGTGGAAGGCTCGGCCGTATGCCTGGTGTTTTGTTCCACTCTTGCCGCCCTAGTTTCCGTCATATCGGTGTTATGTTCCCGGATTTTGCGTCCCTAATGCGGTCGGGTGATTTATGGGACCCCCTTGACAGTTCGCTTTGAATAAGACTTTTTCCAAAGAAGGCCCAACATTGGTTTTACATTTGCCTCACCTAGCCTTTTTCCCTTGGGAGTCGCGCATCCCGAGGGTCATCTTTATTACCCCGGGCCAATGCTTGTCTAAGTGTTGGTCCAAACTAGAGCCACTTGCGGTGCCGCCCGAGGCAACTTGGGGTATCGTCGGTTGTCAGACGTAGTGTTCATCCGGTCGTGGCACGAGACGAGATACGCTGCTACTATCGAGGTGTCGACGCCGGGAGGTCTTCTTGGACTTGTTTTATTGCTGTGAAATGTCTTGTAGCCGGATTCCGAGACTGATCGGGCTTCGGGAGAAGGTCTATTCCTTCGTTGATCGCGAGAGCTTATCATGGGCTAAGTTGGGACACCCCTGCAGGGTTTGAACTTTCGAAAGCCGTGCCCGCAGTTATGTGGCAGATGGGAATTTGTTAATGTCCGGTTGTAGAAAACCCAAAGTTGATCTTATTTAAAATACACCAACCGTGTGCGTAACCGTGAGTGTCTCTTTTCGGGGTTGATCGAGAGGAGAACACGGTTTCTGGGTTATGTCGGCGTAAGTAGGAGTTCAGGATCACTTCTTGATCATTACGATTGACGACCGTTCCTTTGTTTCTCTTCTCGCTCTCATTTGCGTATGTTAGCCACCATATTATGCTTAGTCAGCCGCAACCTCACCACTTTACCCCTTCCTTTCCCTTTAAGCTTTGCTAGTCTTGATACCCTTGGTAATGGGATTCTTTGAGTCCTCGTGGCTCTGATTACTACACCACCGATTGCAGTGTGCAGGCTTGCGATGATCATGACGTGAGAGCGATGTTTGCTTGTGTTGGAGTTCTTCTTACGCTTCTTCTTCGCTCAGGGGATAGGTTCGGTCGGCACTGGGCTAAAGGTGGTGGATATTGTTTGAGCTTCTGTTTATGTTTCATCCGTAGTCGGATGTTGATCTCTTGTATTTGATGTTGATGTATTCTTGTGGCATTTGTGCCTTATGTATGTATCCCTATGTATTATGTAATGTTGATGTAATGATATCCACCTTGCAAAAGCGTTTCAATATGCGGGTCTATCCTTGGTGGGACCGTCGAGTTCCTTTGGATAGGATCGCATATTGGGCGTGATAAATGACGACGAGGCTTGACCGCTGGGAAGCGGCGAAGTGCGGCGGCGATGGCGATTGGCGAGCAGCGAGCGGGGCAGTAGCAAGCACGCAGCGGGAGCGGCAGGGGAAGACGACAACGGGCGACGATGGAGGCAGCAGGGGAGGCTGTGGTGGTGCGGGCCACGGCAGGTGTGAGCGCTCCGGGAAGGCGCAACACGGCGGGTGCGGCTCGGCGCGGCTGCGGGCGTGCGCGATGGCACGCCGGGCGAGGCCACAGTTAGCGCAGACGCAGCGTCTGAAGCGATGGTCGGGCGGCGCGGAGGCGGTGATCGCGGCGACGGACTTAGGACGCGTGTGCGAGGGAGACAGAGAGGAGAGGGGAGTTTCGCTCACCCCCGATGCAGGGGTTCACCGGCGAGGCTCGACGGAGTCCGCCGGGGAGGGGTCGGGGAGGTGAGCGTCGACGGCAGGCGACGAGGCGTCGATCCAGCGGCGAGGTGGCGGGGCGTGCGACGCGGCGACGCTGGCGACGTTGTCAGGTGCGCGAGAACGAGGGCGGGGCCGGCGAGGCGACTCCAGGCGACGACCACGGGGCCAGCCCCGATCCGATCTGGATCGGGGGAAGAGGGAGAGACGTGGGGAGTGGGGGGAGTGTGTGGTTAGGGGTTAGGGTTTGCTCTCCAGGAGTGGGGGGTTAAGCAGTGGGGTGAGGGGGCCGGCCTAGTGGCATAGCTGGGCCAAGGCCCAGCAAAAAAGGGGGGGGGGGGGTTCTCCTTTGTTTAGTCTAGTTACTGTTTTCCTACTTTCTCTTTTCTTTTACTTATTCCTTTTCTGTTTATGTCAAATTTTAATTTATTTCAATTTTATGGAATGTGAGAACGACACCTAAATGTAGTATGTTAAATATACCACTGCCACATTAATTTGGACAGCTAAATAAAATAGTTTAATATTTTACAAAATACAAAAGGCATTTAATTAATTTATTTTGCTGTTGTTTTATTCATTTTTGAGTATTTACACATTTTACACAAGTGTGGTTTCTCCACCATTATTACTTAGGATTTATTTATCCCATTTTGAACATTTTAGTTTTAATTTTTGAAAACTTTTATTGTTTGCCCTGATTTTGAATTTTGAATTCGAACTAGTTTCAAACTAACACGAGATTAACAACATTAACAGTGGTGACAAGGCATCCTTACTAGAGGGTTACTGTAGCTTGATTATCCGGGCGTCACAATTCTCCTCCACTACAAGAAATATCGTCCCGAGATTTAAGAGGTGTTTAAGGGGGGGGGGATTCTGGTTACGAAATTCTAACGGATCTCCACGGTCTTGGTTGCTTTTCTCGAAGAGGTCAATACATTTCATTGATGTCTTCATTCCACTGCTTCAGGTCATCATTATGAAGTCTTCATCCTTTCTTCGGGGGTTCCATCGTTCTTACGAATAGGTAACGGGGCAGATTGGCAACGACAGAATGCTATAAGGGTAATAATCTGGGATTAACCCATGAATGATCATACGAGTAACTCTCGAGTTGAACAAATAAAACACATCGAGAGTAAAGTTCGAAGGTACAATAAGAAGTTTCAAGCAGCCAGGCAATCGTTCAATGCCTAGCCAGAAGGTGAAAGGGTTTCAGGGCAACGCGAATAAATATTGGGTCTGATACTAGAATAGGTCATCTCTAGGAAGGTGACCTATGG